>CM019827.1:88051950-89282516 GCA_009763385.1 Coix lacryma-jobi var. lacryma-jobi
ACTCTAAGTCATGTGTAGGATAGTTAATCTCATGTTTCCTCAATTGTCGTGAAGCATAAGCAGTCACTTTGCCATCTTGCATAAAAACACAACCTAATCCAACCTTCGATGCATCACAAAAGACATCAAAAGGTTTCTCGATATCTGGTTGTGCTAAGACAGGAGCAGTGGTCAATAGTTTCCGCAAGGTACGGAAAGCTAGTTCACACCCTTCTCTCCATTCAAACTTATGATCTTTCTGGAGCAAACTTGTCATTGGTTTCGCAATCTTAGAGAAGTCGGGAATAAAACGACGATAGTACCCTGCTAACCCAAGAAAACTCTGAATTTCACCAACTGAAGTAGGAGCTTCCCAATCCATCACTTCTTGTACCTTACTGGGGTCCACAGAGATTCCTTCTTCTGACAGGATGTGACCAAAAAATTGTACTTGCTTCAACCAAAACTCGCATTTACTAAAAAAAGGTAAGAAGTGATTCCTTCTTCTATCAGCACTTCGAGGAAGAGAGATGCGTAGCTTCGTATTTGTCCTTCCATCAGATAAGGTAAGAATCCTATTGGCAGTGTCTAACACCACATTCCACATACTCATCCAACTCATCCCTAGGACTACATCCATACTTAGACCTGGCAAAACTACTAAATTAGCTCCGAATTTGTGCCCTCCAATGTCGATGGTTGCATTACAAACCATCTGCCTAGATAACACACTAGTCCCCATGGAGCTTACGCGAAACCCATAATCCATTTCAGACACCTCTTGATTATGTTTTTGTGCAAATGCTTTGCTCATGAATGAATGTGATGATCTAGTATCAAATAAAACATCTGCAGGATGATGGTTAACAAGACACATACCGGCAGTCACGGGCTCTCCGGCTCGGGCTTCTTCAGCAGTCATGTTGTGCAAACGCGCGGGGTAGTTAGCTTGCTGCTTCTTTGAGTGAGGGCAATATCTTGCAAAGTGCCCCTCTTGGTTGCAATTGTAACATGGCCCACGAACTGAAGGCTTATTTCCTGCTGAGCTGCCTTAACCTCCACGAGCTTGGTTAGCATCTACTTTGTACGGCTTTTGACCACGCTGGGCTTGTTGCTGATTCTTCTTCTGCGGCGGCCTGAAACATGCCCCCGGCGCTGGTGGTCGATACTGAGAACGCTGGGCTGGTGATCCCCTAGGTTGAGATGGTCCGGAATCAAAGGTCCTCTTCCGGGCCTTACTTGCAGCATGCTTGTTATTGTGATTCTCTTGAATCAGGCAATCACTGATGAAGTCATTGAAGATAGTACGAGAAGATGTCCCCACTGACTTTCCCATTTTGGTGTTCAATCCTCTCTTGAAACTAGCAATCTTTTTAGCATCCGTGTTCACGAAGTCTGGAGCATAGCGAGACAAGGAGTTAAACAAGTGATGGTACTCGGTGATAGATCGAGTCCCTTGTGTCAAGCTCATTGTTGATGCTCACTAATGCTCAAAATTAACCATCAACTATTGCATGAAATGACACTAAATGAATCACAAAGCATAGTTGTAGGGTTTGAAACTAACAAGTTCCACGAGTTTTGGTGCTCTCACTTGTTTCGTAGGATATCCATGTTTTTGCCATATAAAAGCATCTCAAGTGGTGAATTGGAGTGCACCATTGAGAAAAGCTCATCGAGACGATCGAAACGGACATATCATTTGCTATATTTGGAGTCCCGGATGAAAAGATATTCATTTCGCAACGAAATCTGCAAAAGAAGGATCTAGAAGACACCAGAAGACACCACGAGGCGAGCCACCACGTGGGCCCACTGGGCCAGACCGACCGGTCCCACCCCGGGACTGACCGGTCGGCCACAGAGGACGATTCACCTCCGCCTTCCGGAACCTTCTTCCACCGCCTCATAGGATGCATCTCTACCGTCCCTAAAGTCGGTTTGATCCAAGGGCTCACGTTCCACGCTCTGGGCTATAAAACCAGACCTAGACCCCCCTCTTCAGGCATCTCCATCTTCATTATTCATCTCCACATCAGAAACTAGGGTTTCAATTAGAAGTAGAGGTCCCTCTAGATGAATCTCTTCTAGTTCATCTAGAATTAGATCTAGTTCTAGTTTTTCAAGTTCTAGTTCTTCTAGTTCTAGTTCTAGTTGTCTAGTTCATCTAGTTGTAATTAGAGATCGGATTAGAGAGAGGAGAAGGAGAGAGATGAGGAGGAGCCGGATCTGTCGAATCTTCCTCGACATTGTATTGGTGCAGCATCTAGTTCGTCTTCAAGTAATCTCCAGGTTCTTCATTTACTATTTCCAAGTATTATATTTAATTTCCGTTCTTGCTTTATTCTATTTACTGGATCTCCGCTCGTATCGAGTGCTCTAGTTATTCGAGGTAATTAGAGTAGTAGACGTTAGTGTAGAGGTGGTGTCTAGACTAGGGTTTACCTGAGTTTGCACCCAGCCCCACGGATAGTTGTGGTAGCCCCAGGTGGTGACAGCCCTGACGGCCGACGTAGTCCACCACGTTCGGGTTGATGTTTGTAGGACCGTAGTCGGAGCTTCCTAGACCCTTTCTCATTCGTTTCTGTGGCTAGTGTTCTGATGTCCCGAAGTAGGTATAGTTTAGTAATCCTTTATTTAGATAGACCTACTTAGAAAACCCTAAGATCTCTCTCTCTACCCACTTTATCATTCTTTTCTTGGATGTTCTTAATTCTTCTAGTACACTTCACGTTCCCCGTGGAAATCGATACCCTGGAATACTCTCGGGTGAAAGCTACATCGGTATCCATGCGCTTGCGGATTCTTCTTTGTGCGTTTAAAATACCCAACAAGCTTTCTGGCGCCGTTGCTGGGGAAACAGTAGTTGTGCTAGTTTCAAACCATGTCGTCCGTGTTTCTTTTCTTTTACCACCTTTTTTCTCTTACCACCACCTTTACCTCACCACCACACTTCTTACACATGAATTCCACTCCTATCTATAAATACTCCGCTCCAAAGGATGAATTGTTGGAGCCACCACCATCATCACATCCTATTCTTACAGATGGCTACCAAATTCGTCCCGGCTTTATAGCCATGGTTCGGGAGCAACCCTTCTCTGGGCTAGAAGACGAGAATCCTTACACCCACCTTCGTGAATTTGAGGAATTGTGTTCTTGCTTGTCTATTGCGGGCATGACACAAGAGACCATTAAATGGAAATTGTTTCTGTTCTCCCTTATTGGAAGAGCGAAACAGTGGTATGCTAATAATGTAAGAGGAGTAGATGGAAACTGGGATGAACTTCGAGACAAATTTTGTCTTGCTTTCTTCCCTCTGTCTTGAACCACTGCCCTTCGAATAGAAATTCTTACCTTTAAACAAACAGAGAAGGAGACATTAGGAGCAGCCTGGGCTAAATTTATGAGCCTTGTCAATAATGGCCCAGATCTTTCTTTGACTAAGGACGTTATTTTACAACATTTTCATTATGGTCTTAGCAAAGAAGCTGCCCTTTTTCTTGATACCTCTTCGGGAGGATCATTCATTCATAAAACTATTAGTGAAGGAAAAGCCATCCTTGAGAAAATCTTTGAGAACACTCCTTACACTGGCATTTTTTATGAACTCCCCCAAGAAGAAGTCGAGCCCAACCCCGACCAACGCGAGGAGGAAAACACAACCAAATTTGAAATTCGTTCAAATCTTTCTAATAATTTGGTTGTCACAAAACCTTCCATAGAGAAAACACCCCACACTTTAAAAAATGATAAACCCCATCCTTCGGTGTTCTTCTCTGAAATCGAGGAAGATGATATCAAAGAGCATGGAAGCTACTTCATAAACACCTCTTTAAATCCATGCTCATATGAGACATCTCCTGATTCAGTTGGTCTATCTAACATTGCCACACTTGAGATTTTCAACCCCCTCACACTTTCTATTTACAAAAACTTCAAAAGGGTGGTTGTAGATGCATATGTTTATCACAAATGTTGTAGATCTCGTTGTGCTCTTAAAGTTGGCGTTGAAGGGGAAACCACTTCACCAAATCACATCTTGAAGGTTTCCCAAAGACAAGCTCAGTGTTCTAAAACAAGCATTCTTTTCAGATCAGTGTTCACCTTTCTGCTGCCCTTGTGTAATGAGCATAAGGATATAATTGTTACAATATTCCTTTGGGTATTCTTGTTACTAACCTTTGCAGGTCTGGAGCAAAAATGTTTGAAGGAACGACAAACACAAGGTATGTCCAACAATCATCATGCAACATTGAATTACAGTTATCCAATCTTGATTTTTGCAAAACCTAAGCTTAGGAGATACACTTTGTAAGAGCACCTCTTACCATGTTGCTATGTTGGTTGCCCCTACCTTTAAGACATGCTAATGTGCTATACACTAATCATACTCTCTCATCACCATTTGAGTAAATCTCTTTAATGCCTTAATGCTACCTTCATTTGCTATAGTATATGTTTAGGTTTGAAGTACTTTCATACATCTCTTAAATTTAGCATGGTGCCTAGTTTAGGAGTGATGATCTTGCTTTCAAATGTTTTTAAATTAAGCATGCTTAGCTTAAATGCCTTCCTAAATCAAATTAGACGTGGTGTCTAGGTTGATTTTTGAACTAATAGTATGCTATAGTGGATGTTGGATATTTTGTTGGACTAACCCCTGCAGGAAAACTTTCAATATCAATTTGGGAAAGTCCTGAGATGAACTCACAATGGAGATGAAGAGACACATGAACTTCAACAACTTGCGCAAGGGAGACACAGCTCACTGATCATGAAGAAATGAGATCCATGGAACAAGACAGAAGATGAGTGCCACAAAACAATACCTATAATTAAAGCACTCAGTCCATGGAATTAGGTAAACAAGTCTGAGTTGGGCCACTAAAAGACAAAGACCATCATGGGGGCTCTCATCTCTGAACCCTCAGATCAAACAGTACAACACAAGCAGTGGGAACTAGTCCTATCTTCCAATTAATGCAACACAAGAGCTAGTTTGGAGGATGAGGTGGAACAACTTCAACAACACCAAGGTCTACAAATTCAACACATGAACTCGTTGTTGAAGAAATTTGGGCATCCACCTTCCTCACAAGCCAGCTTGGGGGAGACACAATTCCGTTGTCTAGATCTGCTTAAAGTGGAGGATGAAGAAATCCAGCTTTAACACTTTGATCAGTACAAGCCACTGGATGCTATCCCAATCAAGAAGAAGAATATGATCCACCACTCATTCTTGGAAGATCGTTCTTCAAAACCTTCAATGTTGTCATCTATGTCGGAACTAGAGAAATCCACTTTTGGATCTCTGACCAAAAGGTTCGCTGCTTCTTCAACAACTGCACCATTTATGAGTAGCCAAAGAAACCCAAGAGAAGATGTTGACTCAACCGACAAAGGAAGAACCAACTACCAGGAATAGAGGGGATATCATAAAGGATGAAGCTACTGCACCGCAAGAATCCGAAGATGTAGAGATAGTACCTGAGCCTACAAATCAAGAAAATAGTTGAGAAAGTCTCCATCTTCTAGACCTGTTGAGAACAAGACTCAGTTGGCCCACTATGAGATAGGCAAAAGAAGACAAGCTATTCGTGAAGAACAACCAGCTAGACAAGAGAAGCTTCCACAAGGTGGTTCGACACATCACTCTTCAATGATAAAGGTAACATCTCAAGGTATGTGACATCACAATTTGATCCATCCTAATCAACTCAACATGTTCAGTTCTTTACTCTTTGTTCCTAGCTTTACTCTCTTGAATCTCACTATCTTAACCAATGAGCTAAATGTTTTGCATCTAACCTTTGAAGATGGTATATCACAATTATGAAAATATCGACACTTATGCATAGTTTATCCTTCCTTGGGTTAAGTAATCTGATTTGTTAAATATTTATGATGCTACTTTCATGCTTTGATCCTATCACTCATGTTAAGATTGAATAGAACACATAAATAACAAATTTATCTTGTGCAATGTGCCTAAGGTAGAGAGGAATGAACAAAACTTTTGGTTATGTTGGTGTTTTTCCACCAACAGAGCCCATGCACTTGATCTCTACCTTGTCTTTATGAACAGGATACACTCTTGAGCAAAACGGAAGAGTTTGTCAACTCCCCATTTCTATAGAGTGAAGGTCCTGGAGCTACAAGAACTTGCACACTGAGCAATGCTGCCAGCTTCCACAACTAATGCTTCACTTCAAACTGCTGAGCGAACGAAGAACATGAGTGACACCATATCAAGAGGTGTAGTTGTCAAAGTCTACATAACAAGATCAAATGATGCACCTCAGGAATGAACATGGTGAGAAGTCCTGTTCAAGGACTTAAAACATTGAACCCTCGCCGAAAGGTAAAATCGGTAGTTATCCATATTTATCTTTTCTGCATTAGTTCCTATTTTGCATATTTACTTTCCATTATCATCTCTCCATAGCAAATTTACTTCTTTTGCATTAGCATTGCATAAAAAAGAAAATAAAAAATATTTACTTATTGCACTGCATCACAAAACCTAAAGCCCCATGTGAATAATTTTGTGGTGTGTAAAAAAACCCCATGAAATATTCACCGTGGTGGCATAAAAACAAAAATAAATATGCATACATTCATCCTCTTGCATTTTCTCTTGCATCATAAAAATAAAAATACAAAAATATTGAGAAAGTGATCTTACTGAAACTCTGGACAACTAAAGCTTAAGTGGCCAACCACTAACCTTAATCTATTCCACAAGTTTTGTTGTCTATTTGAGTTTCACAGGATCTGAAAGACCAAGAAAAGCTGACAAGCAAGTGGATCCACTAATGGAGCACTGTTTCAACAACCATCAACATCAATCAAAGCTCCGATAGAGGTAGTACATTTCCACTGTTAGTTCGCTACATGCAAGAATGAGCGGCTACGTCAACATTCAGCTTGGGGGAAAGCACCCCCGTGTATCGAGGTAAGTATCCATATCCTCTTAAGTTTTCCTTCTATACATAAATGAAAATAAATATAAAAGAAAAAAAATATGTGGGCACATGAAGGCTCACCATTAATTAAAAAGAAAAATATGGGCACATGAAGGCTCAACGCTATTAAGGGAACCGGCTTGGGGGAGACGCACCCCCATTATCTTCGTGATCCAGGTATGTCTTGTTCACTATCTTAGTTTTTATACTAAGTGTGCCCATAATAGTGATTCTTCGTTATCTTCGTGAACCCCCGTTGTGCATCACTATCTTGTTCACTATCCGGGCCTTACTTGCAGCATGCTTGTTATTGTGATTCTCTTGAATCAGGCAATCACTGATGAAGTCATTGAAGATAGTACGAGAAGATGTCCCCACTGACTTTCCCATTTTGGTGTTCAATCCTCTCTTGAAACTAGCAATCTTTTTAGCATACGTGTTCACGAAGTCTGGAGCATAGCGAGACAAGGAGTTGAACAAGTGATGGTACTCGGTGATAGATCGAGTCCCTTGTGTCAAGCTCATTGTTGATGCTCACTAATGCTCAAAATTAACCATCAACTATTGCATGAAATGACACTAAATGAATCACAAAGCATAGTTGTAGGGTTTGAAACTAACAAGTTCCACGAGTTTTGGTGCTCTCACATGTTTTGTAGGACATCCATGTTTTTACTATATAAAAGCATCTCAAGTGGTGAATTGGAGTGCACCATTGAGAAAAGCTCGTCGAGACGATCGAAACGGACATATCATTTGCTATATTCGGAGTCCCGGATGAAAAGATATTAATTTCGCAACGAAATCTGCAAAAGAAGGATCTAGAAGACACCAAAAGACACCACGAGGCGCGGCCACCACGTGGGCCCACGGGCCAGACCGACCGGTCCCACCATGGGACCGACCGGTCGGCCACAGAGGCCGATTCGCCTCCGCCTTCCGGAACCTTCTTCCACCGCCTCCTAGGATGCATCTCCACCGTCCCTAAAGTCGGTTTGATCCAAGGGCTCATGTTCCACGCTCCGGGCTATAAAACCAGACCCAGACCCCCCTCTTCAGGCATCTCCATCTTCATTATTCATCTCCACATTAGAAACTAGGGTTTCAATTAGAAGTAGAGGTCCCTCTAGATGAATCTCTTCTCTTCGTTCATCTAGAATTAGATCTAGTTCTAGTTCTTCAAGTTCTAGTTCTTCTAGTTCTAGTTCTAGTTGTCTAGTTCATCTAGTTGTAATTAGAGATCGGATTAGAGAGAGGAGAAGGAGAGAGCTGAGGAGGAGCCGGATCTGTCGAATCTTCCTCGACATTGTATTGGTGCAGCATCTAGTTCGTCTTCAAGTAATCTCTAGGTTCTTCATTTACTATTTCCATGTATTATATTTATTTTAGTTCTTGCTTTATTCTATTTACTGGATCTCCGCTCGTATCGAGTGCTCTAGTTATTAGAGGTAATTAGAGTAGTAGACGTTAGTGTAGACGTGGTGTCTAGACTAGGGTTTACCTGAGTTTGCACCCCGCCCCCACGGATAGTTGTGATAGCCCCAGGTGGTGACAGCCCTGACGGCCGACGTAGTCCACCACGTTCGGGTTGGTGTTTGTAAGACCGTAGTCGGAGCTTCCCTAGCCCTTTCTCATCCCTTTATGTGGCTAGTGTTCTGATGTCCCGAAGTAAGTAAAGTTTAGTAAGCCTTTATTTAGATAGACCTACTTAGAAAACCCTAAGATCTCTCTCTCTAACCACTTATCATTCTTTCTTCTTGGATGTTCTTAATTCTTCTAGTACACTTCACGTTCCCCGTGGAAATCGATACCCTCGAATACTCTCGGGTGAAAGCTACATCGGTATCCGTGTGCTTGCGGATTCTTCTATGTGCGTTTAAATACCCAACACTCATGAATTCTGCCACTTTCACCAGAGTCAGGCCTGGTGGAATGTAGTGCCCCCGAACGGCTTCAGTGAACATCCTCCAAGTAACCGGAACGTTGGCCAGATATGTGGTGCGATGGTGTCCCCACCAAATCCCGGCTGGCCCCTGCAGCTGGTGTGCGGCATACTCTGCCTTGAGTTCTTCCGTGAGCCTGAGCAAACGAAACTTTTGTTCCAAGGTATGCAACCATTCTTCTGCTTCTAAAGGTTCAGTGGCTTCCTTGAAAATGGGTGGCCTAGTATCCAAGAAATCCCTGAATGAACTATACTGATTTGGCTCAGGACGTTGCTGACCGTGTGCCAAATTCTCACGCAGTAAAGCTTCAATGTTGCGTTGGCTTCCAAGAAACTGAGCGAAAAGCTGCTCGGGAGTGGCTGGTGGAGGAGGTGGTGGATTACTGTTATCCCTGGGATCCTCATTTCCACCACTACCGCCCGCTACACTACGAGTTGTCGTCATCTGCATGTATTCACAGCAAGTGATCATTAGGTGGAGTTGCAATTATTGTAGAGAACAATAGATTATGCCAACTGAATTTATTCGGAAAACGAATTCGCCCAAACAATCACAGAGGCATAATAAATTTCATTCCACATCGCAGCATCACATAATACGATCGCTTAATACATAGCATGCAAAAACCAACATAAACATCCATAGTTTTGCCCATACATATGGGACTTTCCAAGGTCTCACACCACGTGCACATAAGAGTTCACTACACATGCTTACATCCAACCCATACAAAAGCAAAGGATCGGGCTTGTCAACACACACAAAAGATCACTAGGCTCTAAGCATACGATCTAAACTACTCTCTAGCAACGTCACCATCGTCGCCATCCTCACTAGACATATCTGAAGAACTACTAGAAGAGCTACTCGGATCCGGGTCCTCCTGTGGAAAGATGGGGTTCCTCTCATTCTCCCTGCGGTGGATCTCCTCGTGCAGACGGTCATTGTAGTCCTGCAGGTGGTGAAGTTGCAGCTCTAGGTCTCCCACTCGCAACCTCAACAGCCTGTTCTCCTCTGAAGCGTGCATGCCCTCAATACACACACCTCGAAGCGAATCCTCAGTCTCCCTCATGATCAAGGCTAAGAAGGTAGCCGACTCCTGCTGAACACTGAGCTGATGAGCGGTCCTCCTGCTCTCTCTGAAGCGTCTGGTCCCTCTCCACAGTCAGGTGAGCTAGCTGTGTGGTGAGGAGGTCTATCTCTGTGGCATGCTCCTCCTGCCTGCGATGCTGTGCAGCCATCTCCTCACTAAGAATATGGTCCAGGTGGTCATAGCTACGCGATAGGCATCCGTAAGTAGCCATGAGAGCCGCCATAGCAGTCCCTGTTGGTCCTGCACAATGCTCCCTCTCAAGAGAGCTAGCCTCAAGTACTGTACCTCCTGGCTGACGCCACACTGACTGATAAGGATCTGTTGTCGGGAAGATGCTGGCTGTAGCTTGGGCAACCACCTCCGGATGGTCCTCCATAATGTCCCGGAGAACGGTGTAAGCAACTCTGTTGGCTCCATCCCATGGGGTTCTCCCCTGCAACGCGAACACACGGCGGCACCAGACGTGATCCTGGCATCACGGCTAGGCACGTCAACCTCCACCGTGTACATGTGGCGATCCTCCGAATCTGCACACGGTGCCAGTCGTACTGTGGCTCCCTGGCCCTCCTGTATCACCACCAAGTGCAATACCCTCCAAAGGATGGTAGGCATGCCGAACTCGTCTAAGAAGTACTCCGATCCTCCGCGGTCCTGGCCCCAACATGTATTTAGGCCTCTTGCCTCCGGTTGACTTACGAGCTGTGCGCTCGTACGGCCATCTGTAAGAAGTTCACCCCTCACACATATTTTCATTAGTTCGAGAACAACTTTTATTAGAAAAACGGAACGGATAATCATAAGGAAGGAAGTAAGATTAATGCAAGGTTGTATGATCATGATGCGTGCACGTAACATACGTCCTCACTGTCTATCAATCTAACGGCTAGACGGTGGCATACACGTTCACTCATAGCGTTAACTAGACATACTATACGTTCGCAAGTTAGCATACCTGCAGAAAATCACTTCAGCCCTGCCCACAGTATGAATATCATGCATTGCTGAAATTAAATGTAATAGTAACTCAGGTGCACACCTAGTATACACGTAAGTAGTATATGCACCCATCAGAATAGTATTACTCCCACAATCAATACTTTCACATATATTTGTGTTGACAGGTATACATGTCAGTACCATTCAAGCACTCCCCTAGATTGGCGGTTGTCCAATCATGCTCTCAAAACTCACTTGTTACCTTGCCGTAGAGGCAATTGATCCATACATTACTATTCGGAAGATAGCACCCATACAATTTCACCCTTGCCGTATGGACGAAGAAAAACAACAGAATTTAAATATGATGCACAACCCCCAAGTTAGTACTAAATAGCCACCTATAAACCTACTGGGCATAAGGACTTGATCATTGGCACAGCTTAATCTTCATTTATAAGATTTTTCAAACCTATTATAGCTTATAAGTTTTTGCAAAGAAAATTTGATTGAAAATACAATTTTAATACACTCATGAACAGTAATGCCAACCATGCTTCAATGCCAGCTGTGACAGAACGACCAAATTTATACCAGATTAAGCACCGAATCCCCGCTTTCACACAGATTACAGGTACTTAAGCTCGTACAAACCCGGTAGTCCGGAAATCTCGAAGGATTTCAATCATTCAACAATAGCCAAGATCGTAATATAGTTAGCGTACATGTCCACGAGGTACATTCAGTTCACACATAATTCAATACATCAGAGTTCAACAGTTATTACAAACCATAGTTTGAATTTCGAAAGCGGCGGGGTACAGACAGTTCTCGCAATAGCCGTAGAAGCATTGCCCCATCTGCAACAACAAGGGAATAGAACCCTGAGTACGAGAAAGGTACTCAGCTAGACTTCCGTCATAAACCAGAAATAAACGACACCAAGGAGATGCAAGGCTATATTTGGGGTTGCCATACTTACCTTTTGCATAAAAGCATTTTGATTATTAAATAATCAACATTAGAGTATTAGAAGTCAATTTTATGTAATGAACCTGATTAACTAGATTTGCACCTGATCTAAAATAATCATTTGGCTACTTAATCAAGCAAGAGTGACTATTTCATCAATAGCCTTTCAGATTCAGTACCATAATCATCTTTAATTCCATAAGTTACTACGGTAACACATGCCTAGTCAAGTTACTCACTAACCAGGATCGATGGCGATTATAATCGATTTCTACCCAGCTGGGGATAAAATGTCGCACACTCGCCCGATCACACCTTGCCAGGCAGCCGTCGGCGGCCACTTGAGGAAATTCAAGAACACAACGCGCGGGACGGTCATGGGCCCTTCTACACCGGGGGTTATCTCAATGCCAGGTCGCTCAAGCTATAACTGCCCACGGTCATGCCAGGTCAGTCAGGCCCCCTGTCCACAGACCATGCCAGGTTGCTCAAAATAGTTGCCCACGGTACATATAAGGCCCTGTGGTGTTAGGCGTCAACATCTCCATCACCGGCTCGAATAGCCCTACTCGGCTTCACGGGAGGTACTCCGACCTGCTCCGTTAAGTGATTGACGCATTCAAAATGACTGAGGTGTGCCTTCGTCGGGTCCTAATCGACACAGACGGTAGAATACTAGCACACAGAACCATGTCCTGCTGCTCCTACATCCCGCCCGGTCTCAAATTAATTATCACATGGTTATATTCCACGATAGCACGAGGCTAGTCATGATCAGTATCCACCTATATACGGGAGACAGGAAATCACCCGACTTTTACCGGTCTAAAGGCAGGCTAAGCAGAAACAAGCCTAGACTTTACAGGGATAACAAGATATAATTGCAGGTGGACAAGGATAAGTAGTAATGCATCAACAGTAGCAATCAATTTCTATAACCTAATGCAACAAACGTATCAGATTAATTTCGTAATTTCATTTGCAAACCGTAGGAGTGGGATGCTCCGGGGCTTGCCTCATTCAAAGTCGGAGGGTCGATGGTCGTGGCACTCAGGTAGGTCCTCGACGTCTCCTTCTTCGGTCCTCTGGTCCTGGGTGTCCTCCGGACACGGCTCCGTGATGGTGAGTTCTGGGTCTCCACTACCGATCCTGTATGATGCATAACACGCATAAGTAATATGAATGCACATGGAATGCATGGGGATGCAACATAGAACAGATAACTCAGGGGATAAACACATATCATCTACTGCGTTCTCTTCAACAAGGTAGTCACATCAAACTAGTGATTACAAAGGACTAAACATCCAACCAACAATTAACGTACCTAATTAGTTGGTTAGGACTCAAAATTACCACAGCAAACACTTCACTTAATTAATTTATTCCCCTTTAATTGCTTGCTGAAATAATCCATTTAATCAAGCCTATAACAGCAACCCATCCTAGCCAGCTTCAGAAAAATCTATAGAAATTACTGGAAGTTAACAACACATCATCTAGTCCCCTGACACAAATTTCACCCCATTTGGACTTAAACTCCATTCTCTATGAAAAAGACAAATTCTACCATGAAAAGGTGCTTTGAACTACACATCCTAGCAAAAAGTGTCCAATAATAGATTTCTCATTTTTCGACTGAACTTCTTAGCACAAGAGCAGTGTACAAAAATTCTCAGGTTCAAACTCTTCATATTTTAATTACTACAAAAAAAAACAAGAAAACAACATTAATTTATTTTAATTGCTACTGCCAAAATATTCCACAGAACAACATCATATTACATTTTTGCCAGAAGCTATTCATCAATACAAACCTAACAAAACAAAGAATAACATTTTTCTGAGCAATACACAGATTACTATGCATTTAACAAGATTTCAGCCTAAACATGATTAATATAACTAAACATAAATCTATCACCAAACTGGATATAATATATTTTTCATGCATAGCACTCATCCCAACAAACGTAACAAAACTTATTTCACCATTTTAGCATTTACAGAACTCAAGATATGAATTAAGCAAGCAAAACAAACATTCTGAATCTATTTAAACAAACCCTGAAAAACCTTTTAACCTAAACTGCTACACGCCACCCGAACTATTGCACCCAGACACTGATAAGGACCTGAGCTACTGACCTGCGGGGCCCCTGGTCAAACCGACCCCACCGGTCAGTCACACCGAAGCAGGGGAAAGGTTTACTGCGGCGAAGCTCGCCGGCGGGGACCTCTCCGGCGAAACAGACACCTCCACCCTACTCCTCCCCTTCTTCGGCACCCGACGGTACCACACTCAGGCCTAGCGCATGCTCGAATCGAGCTCGCCGGCGGCCATGGCGGACACGGCGGCACGGGCATGCTATGTCGGCCGGCTCCGGTCATCCCGAGCCAAAACAACGCGCGATTTCTATTCCGGCGACCTCCACAACCCTAACCCGAGGCTCAAGAGCCAGGGCTCCTGCTCCGAGCACCCGCGACCACGGCCATGCCGACTCCGGCGACCATGGCGAGCGGCGGAAGCGGCGTACTGACCCTACCAAACCCTAATCGGCTCAACCAACACCTCCAACGCCTTCTACGGTCCAAGGCGACTCGCGAAAGCTAGCTAGGACCAACGGACGGGCACGAGAAGGGGGTTGGCCACGGCGGACCGAGCTCGCCGGCCATGGCGGACATGGCGGGCGTGGCGTACCGCGGTCTCCAAACCCTAATCGGCCAAACCATCACCTTCTACAACTTCTACAAACCTCCCTAACCCTTGAACGTGAGATAGGGCGACACGAAACCACGGGAAGGAGGCCGGCCACGGCGAACCGAGCTCGGCGGTCAGCGGACATGGCGGCGGCTCATCCCGAGGCTTGCCTAGGGTCTCCTATGGGGCGCTAAGGGTAGCAAGAGGCGGGGGGGCTCACGGCGAGGCTTTGTGGGTGGTTGGGCTAGCGGCGGCGGCTGGTCGGCGGCGAACGACGGCGAACGGCGGCGGCCCTCGCTGTTTTTCCCCTTTCCGCTCGGACGCCGGCGAAGGAGAGCGAGAGAGCGAGAGGGGAACAGAATGGAGGGAGGAGCGGCGCGGCTCGGACAGGGGGCGAGCGGGCAGCTTATGCTCGCAACGCCGTGCGCGGACGCTGCATCCCCGGCCGGAACGCGCCACGCAGCGGCCAAGCTCTGCGCGCGGTCGGCACAGCACGACCCGATTCAACTGAATCGCCGATTCAGTCGCTAATGGCCGACTGACGGCCGAACTTTGGACACGCTTAACTCCTAATCCGCTCGATGAAACGCTAAACCACTTGTTCCATTGAGTAGAGCTACAAGCCGACTACAACTTTGGTTACAAGATCAAGCTTTGGTTCGGCATGGATCGCTCTCGAGAAAGCTCCAAAGATCACAGGGGAAACTGTTTCGACAGTTAGGACTTAGAAGAATTTTCTAAGTCTAATCTCCCATTTCTGCCTTGTGGGTCCTAAAACACCTTGTTAACCCATTTTATGAGTTGGGCCTTAAAAACTTTTGTTCTACACTAAAATCTACACACTTTTGGTTACGGTCCCATAGCCAAACAAAGCTTCTATCAAGAAGGTCTTAGTCAACAAAAGGACTCCTAGGGCTCTATTAAGGAAACTAGGGGTTAGTGACTTGGTTAGCCAAAAAGACAAACAAAACCTAGCTTCATACTGACTCTCAAAAAGGTTCAACTACTAGGGAGACTCACACACTCCAAAAGCAAGTTAAAACAAGCATCACTTCAAGCATAACATTACAAGTGAACACATGAAATGACACTACCAAACAAAATGCAACATGGGATGATGATGATGCTTATGCTCATGACATGTCAAGTTATGCATTTAGGGTTGCTTAACACCAGGGGTTGTTACAGCCCTCCCCTCCTTAAAAGAATCTCGTCTCGAGATTTAAGTACTAACCAGTTCTTATAAAACTGTGGATACACCTCCTTTAGATAGTCTTCCGTTTCCAAGTGGCATCTCGATCGTTTGCTCACTCCAAGACACTTTGCATAGTTTTACTATTCTCCCGCGAGTTACTCTTTCCTTTTCATCAAGTACCGATAAGGCATCACTGAATAGGTGAGATCGGATTGTAACTTGATGTTGGCCGGTTGTACCTCTTCTTCTGGTATTCGAAGACATTTCTTTAATTGTGACACATGGAAAATAGGGATATCGCCTTCAAATGTTCAGGTAGCTGTAGCTGATAAGCTACTTCTCCCTTTCTCTCCACAATCCTGTATGGTCCCACAAATCTTGGCGCTAGCTTTCTTTTCACGCCAAAGCATCTAACACCTTTCATGGGCGATACTTTCAGATACACATAGTCGCCTTTGTTGAATTCAAGAGGTCTCCTTCTCTTGTCGGCATAACTCTTTTGTCGAGACTGCGCAGTTGCCATATGTTGCTGGATTATTGTAACTTGTTCTTCTGCTTTGTTAACAAAATAAATTCCATAGTAACGACTCTCTCCCGGTTCAACCCAACTCACCGGTGTGCTGCACCTTCTACCATAAAGAGCTTCAAAAGGTGCCATCTGAATGCTTCCTTGATAGCTATTGTTGTAAGCGAATTCTGCTAAAGGTAACCATTTCTCCCAAGATCCTCTCGCTGAAATCACACAGGCTCTCAACATGTCCTCCAAGACTTGATTCACTCTTTCGGTTTGTCCTGAGGTTTGGGGAAGATAGGCGGAGCTACGGATTAGCTTCGTGCCTAATTCCTTTTGCAGTTTCCCCCAAAAACAGTGCAGTCAACTATGTTACACGATCCAAAACTATAACCTTGGGTATACCATGTAGTTGAACGATTTGATTGATATAAATGTCTGCATAGTCAGGTGCTCGATAACAGGTTTTGACTGGAATAAAACGAGCAGTCTTGGTAGGCGATCAATTATTACCCAAATTGAGTCATTTCCTTTCTGGGTGGTTGGCAAACCAGTGATGAAATCCATACTCACTTCTTCCCATTTCCACTCGGGTACTGGTAACGGTTGAAGTGTTCCAGCTGGCTTCAGGTGAATAGCTTTTACTCGACAACACGTGTCGCATCTGGCTACGTACGCGGCAATCTCCTTCTTCATTTTGGTCCACCAAAATATTGGACGCAAATCTTGATACATCTTAGTACTTCCAGGATGAATAGACAACTTGGACAGATGAGCTTCATCATGATCCGATTCTTGAGTTCTCTATTCTTAGGCACCACTAAGCGCTGGTCAAACCATAACACTCCCTTATCACCAATCCAAAAATGTTTTGTTGGTTCAGTTGCGGTCTTCAGCCTTTCCTTGATATGAAATTCCCTTGTCTGTTTTCTGCCCTTCAAGAATCTGATCAACTAGGGTGCTTTGCAATCTGATATTGTGCAGAATCACAGGGTGTACGCGACTAACTAATCTCTCTGGTTGTAACCTCAAATTGTTGCAGTGTGATTTCTGACTCAAAGCGTCGACAACTACATTTGCTTCCCTGGATGATAATGTATCTGCAGGTTGTAATCCTTGATTAATTCAAGCCATCTTCTCTACCTCATATTCAGTTCAGGTTGAGTGAAGATATACTTGAGACTTTTGTGATCGTGGTGTACATATACAGACGTTACCAAGCAGATAATGCTCCAGATCTTCAGAGCGTGCACTACAGCGGATAACTCTAAATCATGCGTAGGATAGTTAACCTCATGTTTCCTCAATTGTCGTGAAGCATAAGCAATCACTCTGCCTTCTTGCATAAGAACACAACCTAATCCAACCTTCGATGCATCACAAAAGACATCAAAAGGTTTCTCGATATCTGGTTGGGCTAAGACAGAGAGTGGTCAATAGTTTCCGCAAGGTACGGAAAGCTATCACACTTCTCTGTCCATTCAATCTTCTGATCCTTCTGGAGCAAACTTTCATTGGTTTGGCACATCTTAGAGAAGTCAGGAATGAAAGGACGATAGTATCTTCTAAACCGAGAAAACTCTGAATTTCACCAACCAAAGTAGGAGCTTTCCAATCCATCACTTCTTGTACTTTCTGGGGTCCATAGAGATTCCTTTTCTGACGAGGATGTGACCAAGAAATTGTACTTGCTTCAACCAAAACTCACATTTGCTAAACTTGGCATAAAGTTTATGTTCCCGGAGCCTGGTCAAACAACCCTTAAATGCTCTGCATGATCGTCTGGGTTTCAGTTACTAGGATGTCATATGAACACCACTACAAACTTATCTAGTTCCGGCATAAACACTGATTCATCAAACTCATGAAAATATGCTGGGGCATTTGTCAATCAATAGACATGACAAGATACTCATATAATCCATATCTGGTCGAGAGAAAGCAGTCTTTGGGATATCCTGCGGTCGAATTCTAATCTGGTGATAACCTTACCTCAAAAGCGATCTTGGAAACCTTTAGCTCTGGATACTGGTCAAACAGAAATCTATCCGTGGCAATGGGTACTTGTTCTTAACAGTCACGACATTGAGTGGCCGGTAATCCACACACATCCGTAGTGACTTATCCTCTTCTTGACAAACAACGCTGGGCAACCCCACTCGGATATGCTAGGTTGAATGAATCCTTTGTCCAAAAGTTCCTTGATCGAGTTTAAGTTCAGCTAATTATTGGCGGCATACGGTAAGGTCTTCTAGAGATTGGTTGCAGTTCCAGGTAACAACTCAATTTCAAATTCCACTCCGCTTGGGCGGTAACCCTGGTAATTCCGGGAAAACATCCGGGAAATCTCGGACGACTGGGATTTGGACAGGTCTTCTATAGATAGAGTGCAAGATAAATCAACAAAGTCAGCACCTCGAGGAAGTGAGATGCGTAACTTTGTATTTGACCTTCCATCAGACAAGGTAAGAATCCTATTGGCAGTGTCTACACCGCATTCCACATACTCATCCAAATCATCCCTAGGACTACATCCATACTTAGTCCTGACAAAACTACTAAATTAGCTCCGAATTTGTGCCCTCCAATGTCGATGGTTGCATTACAAAGCATCTGCCTAGAGAACACGCTACTCCCCATGGAGCTTACACGAAACCCATAATCCATTTCGGACACCTCTTGATTATGTTTTTGTGCAAATGCTTTGCTCATGAATGAATGTGATGATCCAGTATCAAATAAAGCAACTGCAGGATGATGGTTAACAAGACACATACCGGCAGTCACAGGCTCTCCAGAACGAGCTTCTTCAGTGGTCATGTTGTGTAGACGTGCGGGATAGCTAGCTTGCTGCTTCTTTGGGTGAGGGCAATATCTTGCGAAGTGCCCCTCTTGGTTGCAAATGTAACATGGCCCACGAACTAAAGTTTTCCCTCCGGTCGAGCTGCCCTGACCTCGACGAGCTTGGTTAGCAGCTACTTTGTACGACCTTTGATTGCGCTGAGCTTGCGGCTGATTCTTCTTCTGCGGCGGCCTGAAACGTGCCCCCGGCGCTGGTGGTCGATACTGAGAATGCTGGGCTGGTGATCCCCTAGGTTGAGATGGTCCAGAATCAAAGGTCCTCTTCCGGGCCTTACTTGCAGCATGCTTGTTATTGTGATTCTCTTGAATCAGGCAATCACTGATGAAGTCATTGAAGACAGTACGAGAAGATGTCCCCACTGACTTTCCCATTTTGGTGTTCAATCCTCTCTTGAAACTAGCAATCTTTTTAGCATCTGTGCTCACGAAGTCTGGAGCATAGCGAGACAAGGAGTTAAACAAGTGATGGTACTCGGTGATAGATCGAGTCCCTTGTGTCAGACTCATGAATTCTGCCACTTTCATCTGAGTCAGGCCTGGTAGAATGTAGTGCACCCGAACGGCTTCAGCGAACACCCTCCAAGTAACAGGAACATTGGCCGGATATGTGGTGCGGTGATGCCCCCACCAAATCCCGGCTAGCCCGTGCAGCTGATGCGCGGCATACTCTGCCTTGAGTTCTTCCATGAGCCTGAGCAAACGAAACTTTTGTTCCAAGGTATGCAACCATTCTTCTGCTTCTAAAGGTTCAGTGGCTTCCTTGAAAATGGGTGGCCTAGTATCCAAGAAATCCCTGAATGAACTATACTGATTTGGCTCAGGACGCTGCTGACCGTGCGCCAAATTCTCACGCAGTAAAGCTTCAATGTTGCGCTAGCTTCCCAGAAACTGAGCAAAAAGTTGCTCGGGAGTGGCTGGTGGAGGAGGTGGTGGATTACGATTATCCCTGGGGTCCTCATTTCCACCACTACCACCCGCTCCACTACGAGTTATCGTCATCTGCATGTATTCACAGCAAGTGATCATTAGGTGGAGTTGCAATTATTGTAGAGAACAATAGATTATGCCAACTGAATTTATTCGGAAAACGAATTTGCCCAAACAATCACAGAGGCATAATAAATTTCATTCCACATCGCAGCATCACATAATACGATCGCTTAATGCATAGCATGCAAAAACCAACATAAACATCCATAATTTTGCCCATACATATGCGACTTTCCAAGGTCTCACACCACGTGCACATAAGAGTTCACTACACCTGCTTACATCCAGCCCATACAAAAGCAAAAGATCGGGCCTGCCAACACACACAAAAGATCGCTAGGCTCTAAGCATACAACCTAGGCTACTCTCTAGCGATGTCACCATCATCGCCATCCTCACTAAACATATCTGAAGAACTACTAGAAGAGCTACTCGGATCCGGGTCCTCCTGTGGAAAGATGGGGTTCCTCTCATTCTCCCTGCGGTGGATCTCCTCGTGCAAACGGTCATTGTAGTCCTGCAGGTGGTGAAGTTGCAGCTCTAGGTCTCCCACTCGCAACCTCAACAGCCTTTTCTCCTCTGAAGCACGTATGCCCTCAAGACAAACACCTCGGAGTGACTCCTCGATCTCCCTCATGATCAAGGCTAGGAAGGTAGCCGACTCCTGCTGAACACTGAGCTGATGAGCGGTCTCCTGTTCCCTCTGAAGCGCCTGGTCCCTCTCCACAGTCAGGTGAGCTAGCTGTGTGGTGAGGAGGTCTATCTCTGTAGCATGCTCCTCCTACCTGCGATGTTGTGCAGCCATCTCCTCACTAAGGATATGATTCAGGTGGTCATAGCTACGCGATAGGCATCCGTAAGTAGCCATGAGAGCGGCCATAGCACTCCCTGCTGGTCCAGCACAATGCTCCCTCTCAAGAGAGCTAGCCTCGAGAACTGCGGCTCCTGGCTGACGCCACACTGACTGATAAGGATCTGTTGTCGGAAAGATGCTGGCTGTAGCCTGGGCCACAACCTCCGGATGGTCCTCCATAAGGTCCCAAAGAACGGTGTAAGAAACTCTGTTGGCTCCATCCCATGGGGTCCTCCCCTGCAACGCGAACACACGGTGGCACCAGACGTGATCCTGGGCATCACGGCTAGGCACTTCAACCTCCACCGTGTACATGTGGAGATCCTCCGAAAGCTGCACACGGTGCCAGTCGTACTGGGGCTCCTGGCCCTCCTGGTACCCCACCAAGTGCAACACCCTCCAAAGGATGGTAGGCATGCCGAACTCGTCTAAGAAGTCCTCCGATCCTTCCGCGGTCCATGGCCCCAACATGTAATTAGGCCTCTTGCCTCCGGTTGACTTACGAGCTGTGCGCTTGGTACGGGCCATCTGTAAGAAGTTTACCCACACATATTTTCATTAGTTGGAGAACAACTTTTATTAGAAAAACAGGACGGATAATCATAAGGAAGGAAGTAAGATTAATGCAAGGTTATATGATCATGATGCATGCACGTAACATACGTCCTCACTGTCTATCAATCTAACGGCTAGACGGTGGCATACACGTTCACTCATAGCGTTAACTAGACATACTATACGTTCGCAAGTTAGTGTACCTGCACAAAATCACTTCAGCCCTGCCCACAGTATGGAAATCATGCATTGCAGAAATTAAATGTAATAGTAACTCTGGTGCACACCCAGTATACACGTAAGCAGTATATGCACCCATCAGAATAGTATTACTCCCACAATCAATACTTTCACATATACTTGTGTAACAGGTATACATGTCGGTACCATTCAAGCACTCCCCTAGATTGGCGGTTGTCCAATCATGACCTCACAACTCACTTGTTACCTTGGCGTAGAGACAATTGATCCATACATTACTATTCCAAAGAATAGCACCCATACAATTTCACCCTTGCCGTATGGACGATAGAAACAACAGAATTTAAATATGATGCACAAACCCCAAGTTAGTACTTAAATAGCCACCTAGAAACCTACTGGGCATAAGGACTTGATCTTTGGCACACCTTAATCTTTATTTATAAGATTTTTTAAACCCTAATATAGCTTATAAGTTTTTGCAAGGAAAATATTAGTTTGAAAATACGATTTTCAAATACACTCATGAACAGTAATGTCAATCATGCTTCGATGCCAGCTGTAGCAGAACCGACCAATTTATACCAGATTAAGCACCGAATCCCCGCTTTCACAGAGATTGGCAGGACTTAAGCTCGTACAAACCCGGTAGTCCGAAAATCTCGAAGGATTTCAAATCATTCAACTTTAGCCAAGACCGTAATAGATTAGCGTACATGTCCACGAGGTACATTCAGTTCGCACATAATTCAAATACATCGGAGTTCAACAGTTATTACAAACCATAGTTCGAATTTCGAAAGCGAAAGCAACATAGTTTAAACATAAGTTCTTAAGTTCTCAATTCACAATACGGTGCCAATGCCTGATCAGTTACTCACAATTACCATAACAAGTATTTCACTTAATTAATTTATTCCCCTTAATTACTTGCTGAAATAAATCCAATTAACCATGCTTATAACAGCAACCCATCCTAGACAGCTTCAGAAAAATCTACCAAAATTACTGGAAGTTAACAACACATAATCTAGTCCTCTGTCCAAATTTCAATCCATTTGGACTTAAGCTCTATCCTCTATGAAAAAGACAAATTCTACCATAAAAAGGTGTTTTGAACTACACACCCATTCAAAAAGTGTCAAACAGCAAATTTCCCAATTTTCTACTGAACTTCATAGCACAAGAGCAGTGTATAAAAATTTTCAGGTTCATTTTCATCATATTTTAATTACTACAAATTAAACAAGAAAACAACATTTCACCACTTTAATTATTACTGCCAAAATATTCCACAGAATAATATCATATTATATTTTTTCCAAAAACTATTCATCAACACAAACCTAACAAAACAAGAATCACATTTTTCTGAGCAATACACAGATTACTATGCATTTAACAAGATTTCAGCCTAAATATGAATTAAATATAACTCAACATAAATCTATCACAAACTGGACATAATATATTTTTCATGCATAGCACTCATCACAACAAACTTAACAAAACTTATTTCACCATTTTAGCATTTACAGAACTCAAGATATGAATTAAGCAAGCAAAACAAACATTTCTGAAATCTATTTAAACAAAACCCTGAAAAACCTTTTAACCTAAACTGCTACACGCACCCGAACTATTGCACCCAGACCACTGACAACCGGGACCCGAGCTACTGACCCGCGGGGCCCCTGGTCAAACCGACCCCACCGGTCAGTCACACCGAAGCAGGGGAAAGGTTGACCGCGGCGAAGCTCGCCGGCGGCGACCTCTCCGGCGTAACGGACACCTCCACCCTACTCCTCTCCTTCTTCCGCACCCGACGGTACCACACTCAGGCCCAGCGCATGCTCGAATCGAGCTCGCCGGCGGCCATGGCGGACACGGCGGCGCGGGCATGCTACGCCGGCCGGCTCCGGTCATCCCGAGCCAAACCAACGCGCGATTTCTACTCCGGCGACCTCCACAACCCTAACCCGAGGCTCAGGAGCCAGGGCTCTTGCTCCGAGCACCCGCGACCACGGCCATGCCGACTCCGACGACCATGGCGAGTGGCGGACGCGGCGTACTGACCCTACCAAACCCTAATCGGCTCAGCCAACACCTCCAACGCCTTCTATGGTCCATGGCGACTCGCGAACGCTAGCTAGGACCAACGCACGGGCACGGGAAGGGGGTTGGCCACGGCGGACCGAGCTCGCAGGCCATGGCGGACATGGCGGGTGCGGCGTACCGCGGTCTCCAAACCCTAACCGGCCAAACCGTCACCTTCTACAACTTCTACGAACCTCCCTAACCCTTGAACGTGAGCTAGGGCGGCACGAAACCACGGGAAGGAGGCCGGCCACGGCGAACCGAGCTCGGCGGTCATGGCGGCCATGGCGGCGGCTCATCCCGAGGCTTGCCTATGGTCTCCTATGGGGCGCTAAGGGTAGCAAGAGGCGCGGGGGCTCACAGCGAGGCTTTGTGGGTGGTTGGGCTGGCGGCGAGGCGGCTGAACGGCGGCGGCGCTCCCTATTTTTCCCCTTTTCCGCTCGGACGCCGGCGAAGGAGAGCGAGAGCGAGAGGGGGAACAAAATGGAGGGAGGAGCGGTGTGGCTCGGACAGCGGGGCGAGCGGGCTGCTTATGCTCACCACGCCACGCCACGCGCGGACGCTGCGTCCCCGGCCGGAACGCGCCACGCGGCGGCCAAGCTCTGCGCGCGGTCGGCACGGCACGACCCGATTAAAACTGAATCGGCCGATTCAGTCGCTAATGGCCGACTGACGGCCGAACTTTGGACACGCTTAACTCCTAATCCGCTCGATGAAACGCTAAACCACTTGTTCCATTGAGTAGAGCTACAAGCCGACTACAACTTTGGTTACAAGATCAAGCTTTGGTTCGGCATGGATCGCTATCGAGAAAGCTCCAAAGATCACAGGGGGAAACTGTTTCGATAGTTAGGACTTAGAAGAATTTTCTAAGTCAAATCTACCCCATTTCTGCCTTGTGTGTCCTAAAACACCTTGTTAAACCCATTTTCATGAGTTGGGCCTTAAACAACTTTTGTTCTACACTAAAATCTACACACTTTTGGTTAAGGTCCCACAGCTAAACAAAGCTTCTATCAAGAAGGTCATAGTTAGTCAAACAAAAGGACTCCTAGGGCTGTATTAAGGCAACTTGGGTTAGTGACTTGGTTAGCCAAAAAGACCAACACAAACCTAGCTTCATACTGACTCCTCAACAAGGTTCAACTACTACGGAGACTCAGACACTCCAAAAGCAAGTTAAACAAGCATCACTTCAAGCATAACATTACAAGGGAACACATGAAATGACACTTTACCAAACAAAATGCAACATGGGATGATGATGATGCTTATGCTCATGAGATGTCAAGTTATGCATTTAGGGTTGCTTAACACCAGGGGTGTTACAACCGAGCTCGGCGGTCATGGCGGCCATGGCGGCGGATCATCCCGAGGCTTGTCTAGGGTCTCCTATGGGGCGCTAAGGGTAGCAAGAGGTGCGGGGCTCACGGCGAAGCTTTGTGGGTGGTTGGGCTTGCTGCGAGGCGGCCGGACGGCGGCGAACGACGGCGAACGGCGGCGGTGCTCTATTTCCCCCCTCTCTTCCGCTTGGGCGACGGCGAGAGAGCGAGAGGGACAGAATGGAGGGAGTGCGGCTTCGGGCGGGGACAGAATGGAGCGAACGCTGCATCCCCAGCCGGCGCGCGCCACGCGGCGGGCGAGTCCTGTGCGCGGTCGGCACGACACGGCCAGATTCAAACTGAATCGTCTGATTCAGTCGCCGATGGCCGACTGACGGCCAAACTTTGGACGTGATTATCTCCTAATCCACTTGATGAAACGCTAAACCACTTGTTCCATTGAGTAGAGCTACATGCCGACTACAACTTTAGTTACAAGATCAAGCTTTGGTTCAGCCTAGATTGCTCCCAGAAAAGCTCCAAAGATCGCTCAGCGAAACTGTTTTGCCAGTTAGGGACTTAGGAAATTTTTCTAAGTCTAACCTCCCCATTTCTGCCTTGTAGGTCCTAAAACTCCTTGTTAAACTCATTTTCATGAGTTGGTCCTTAAACACTTTTTGTCCTACTCTAAATTCTACACATTTTTGGTTAAGGGCCCATAGCCATGCAAAGCTTCTATCAAGGAGGTCTCATTTAGTCAAACAAAAGGGCTCCTAGGGCTCCATTAAGGCATCTAGGGTTAATGACTTGGTTAGCCAAAAAGACCAACACAAATCTAGCTTCGTTTTGACTCCTCAACAAGGTTCAACTACTTAGGAGACTCACACACTCCAAAAGCAAGTCAAACAAGCATCACACAAAGCATAACATTACAAGCCAACACTTGAAATGACACTTAACAAACAAAATGCAACATGGGATGATGATGATGCTTATGCTCATGAGATGTCAAGTTATGCATTTAGGGTTGCTTAACACCAGGGGTGTTACAGAAAGGAAGGTCACTTTGCTCACAATTGTGAAGAGCCAAAACCCACACCCTTGCCCAAGCATGCTAGGCCCTTTGCTTTCAATGCTCACTACATGCTTAGACAAGATTCTAGTGGCAAAATGAAAGTCATGTTCATGGGGCCTCCAAACAAGAATAGGCCAAAGAAAATTTGGATTGCAAAGTCTCTAGTAGAGAAGGTTAGGTCCCTAAAGCTCAAGCTTGATTTCTTGTGTGTGTAGGTGAACTACAAGACCGGTGGATTCCATTGGGTGATTGATAGTGGTTGCACACAACATATGATCGGTGATCCCCGGATGTTTACCTCAATTGAAGAGAATGTCAATGACCAAGAAAAGGTTACATTTGGTGACAACTCAAAGGCCAATGTCAAGGGTTTGGGCAAAGTGGCAATATCAAATGATCATACCATATCCAATGTGCTTCTAGTTGCTTCATTGAGCTTCAACTTTCTATCCGTTGGGCAACTTTGTGATCTTGGCTTTCAATGCTTATTCACCGAGACAGAAGTGGTTGTGACAAAGAAAGATGATACACAAGTGATATTCCGAGGCTTTAGATACAACAATCTCTATCTAATGGATTTCTCCTCCGAAGATGCCAACTTGAAGACATGTTTGTTCACTAAGCATTCTCTTAGTTGGCTATAGCATAGAGGATTGGCACATGTTGGAATGAACACTCTCAACAAGTTATTGAAGAAGGATTTGGTTAGGGGCTTGAAGGATGTCAAGTTTGAGAAGCCAAATTGTGTAGTGCATGTCAAGCCGGCAAGCAAGTTGCAAACACTCATCCAACCAAAGCCTTTGTTTCAACATCAAGAGAGTTAGAGCTACTTCACATGGATCTATTTGGGCCAACAACATATGCTAGCTTGGGTGGAAATCTCTATTGCCTAGTGATTGTTGATGATTACTCTAGATACACTTGGGTGTTCTTTCTTCATGACAAATCCGAAGCAACCCCTTCATTCAAGAAGTTTGCCAAGAGAGCCCAAAATGAATTTGACTTGAAGATCAAGAAAATAAGAAGTGATAATGGGAGAGAGTTCGACAACACCCACATTGAGCAATATTGTGATGAAGTTGGGATCAAGCTTCAAGTCACCGCCACATATACACCACAACAAAATGGGGTAGTTGAGAGGAAGAACCATACACTAATCACCCTAGCAAAAACAATGTTAGATTAGTACTCTACACCGGAAAGATTTTGGGCGGAAGCAATCAACACCGCATGCTATGCATCCAATCGATTGTTCCCCCATCGTCTACTTGGCAAGACTCCCTATGAGCTACTCAACAACAAGAAGCCGGATGTATCCTTCTTTAGAGTGTTTGAGTGCAAATGCTACATCTACAAGAAGCGCTAACACCTAGGGAAGTTTCAATGCCGATGTGATATTGGTTTTCTTGTTGGTTACTCATTGAAGTCCAAAGCATATCGAGTATTCAACCATGCCACCGGGATGGTATAAGAAACATATGATGTGGAATTCGATGAATCTAATGGCTCTCAAGGAGAGCATGAAAATCTTGATGATGTAGGTGATGAACCCTTGAGGGAAGCAATGAAGAACATGCCAGTTTGAGCCTTCAAGCCTAAAGATGATGATGATGATGTGCAAGTCATTGACAAGCCATCCTCATCAAATGTACCACATGATGATGACAAAGATGGGAGAGATCCAAAGGAAGACACTCATGTCTCCCATGATCAAATGGTGGTACAAGCACAAGATGTAGATGCTCCACAAGCGGCCCCTCAAGTGGTTGATCGAAGGACTACTCCTCTACTACAAGCTTATCCTCAAGATCTCATCATAGGGAGTCCAACAAGGGGTGTAATGACTCGATCTAAAAAACTTGCTTTATTTCTGGAACATCACTCCTTTGTTTCTCTTGTTGAGCCTACCATTGTAGATGAAGCTCTTAAGTGATCCGGATTGGTAAATGCCATGCATGAAGAATTGAACATCATCACCCGCAATCAAGTTTGGACACTTGAAGAGCGACCTAAAGGCGCAAGAGTCATTGGAGCAAAATCGGTGTTTTGAAACAAGCAAGATGATCAAGGCAAGGTTGTTACAAACAAGGCAAGGCTAGTTGCAAAGGGGTTCTCTCAAGTCGAAGGCTTGGATTTTGGAGAGACCTTTTGCACCGGTTGCAAGACTTGAAGCCATTCGTATCCTCCTTGCATATGCATCACATCATGACATTTAATTATATCAAATGGATGTGAAAAGTGCATTTTTAAATGGCTTCATAAATGAACTAGTCTATGTTGATCAACCTCCCGGGTTTGAAGACCCTAGATATCATAATCATGTTTATAGGTTGTCCAAGGCGCTATATGGGCTCAAGCAAGCCCCAAGAGCATGGTACGAGCGCCTCCAGGACTTCCTCATTGAGAAGGGCTTCATCATTGGCAAGGTCGACACCACACTATTCACCAAGAAGCTTGATGGAGAGATCTTCATTTGTCAAGTCTACGTTGATGATATCATCTTCGGGTCAACAAATGAAGCATATTGCAAGGAATTTGGTGACTTGATGTCGAAGGAGTTTGAAATGTCCATGGTTGGCGAGCTCACATTCTTCCTAGGCTTCCAAGTCAAGCAATTGAAGGAGGGGACTTTTATATCTCAAGAGAAGTACACAAAATACCTCCTCAAGCGCTTCAATATGGATGATTGCAAGCCTATCAAGACTCCAATGCCAACAAATGGACATCTCGACCTAGATGAGGGAGGTAACTCGGTTGATCAAAATCTCTACCATTCTATGATTGGCAGCTTGTTATATTGGACCGCATCTAGGCCCGAAATCATGTTTAGTGTGTGCATGTGTGCTAGAATTCAAGCCGATCCTAAGGAATCACATCTCATAGCCGTAAAGAGAATCCTTAGGTATCTAAAGCACACCCCAAGCATTGGCCTTTGGTATCCCAAAGGATCTAACTTCCAACTTGTTGGGTATTCCGATTCAGATTACGCGGGTTGCAAAGTAGATAGAAAAAGCACATCCGGAGGGTGCCATTTGCTTGGGAGATCACTAGTTTCATGGTGTTCGAAGAAGAAAAATAGTGTGACCTTGTCTACCGCTGAGGCGGAAGACACAGCCGCGGGTGCTTTTTGTGCACAAATCCTTTACATGAAACAAACCTTTTTAAACTATGGTGTAGTTCTAGAAAGGGTACCTTTGTTGTTTGATAATGAGAGCACGGTTAAGCTTGCTAACAACCCGGTTCAACACTCTCACACAAAGCACATAGATATTCGTGATCACTTTCTAATTGACCATGTTTCAAAGAAAGATATATCCTTAGAAGGAGTTAGAACCGAAGATCAATTGGCGGATATCTTCACAAAACCCCTAGATGAAAATACCCTTTGTAGATTACGAAGTGAGCTTAATATGCTTGATCTAAGTAACTTTGTCAAAAGGTGAAAGCGGGTTGTCTTTGCATTGCATTGTATAATATGCCATGTTTAAATTATGCTATGCACATAGGCTTGTCAGACGTGGTTAAGATAACCGCCCTAAAAAGCGTGTGAAGAAGCTTACCCATCAGGAAACTTGACAAGCAACATATATTCAAATTCCGTATTGCATTGCATATGCATGGTTCTTGTTTGTCGTTCCTTTTTGGTTAAGCTTGAGCAACCGCTGTGTTCGTCCACCGCTAGGGGGAGCATTTAAGGCTCCTTTTGGTTAAGACCCCGAGTTTTGGTGGCCACATGTTGTCTCCTCGTGATTTATTGCCTACTTTCTGTAAAAAGGATATGTCTCCTAAGGCAAAATATTTATAAAATTTAGGGTTTATGCGAGGATGCTAATACTAGGTTCCAACTGGTGTTTATTTGCCTCTTATTTGAGTTGGAACTTGGTTGGGAGAGGGAGTTGCAACAGAAAACTTCAAAATAGCCCAAAATGCAGCATCAGACGCTGCATTGGACGCTGCCCCCAACGTCTAATGCCCCCACTGTAGGCAGCTCTGGCTAGAACAGTGATGGGGTAGCGTCCGATGTGTCACCATCGGCACTCCGAGGCTCCATCGGACGCTGCTCAGCGTCCGATGTCGAGGCAAAGGACACGTCCGATGCGATTTTGGCGATTCTGGAGCTCTCTGGATGGACATCGATGCGTCCGATGTGTTTACATCAGAGCGTCCGATGCCCCTTTAAGCGGCGCAGTTCATTCTTTAACCGACATTCAGGTCCCACGTGTCATACCTCTTCACTTTCGTTCTCCTCGCGCCCGCACCCGAGCCTCAGAGCGTCGCCGCCGCCCGAGCCCTAACCCTAAGCACCGCCGGCCGCCGCCGCTCCATCTCGCCGCGTGCTCCACCTCGCCCTGTTCAGCCGCGCGCCCGCCCGCAGGCTAGCTCGCCGGAGCCGAGCTCCCCCGCCGGAGTTTCCCCCCTTGCCAGCGCTTCTTCGCCGGAGATCGCACCGTCGCCGAAGCTCACACTTGTCCACCCCGAGCTCGTCTCCACCTCCAGCGACCCTTCCCCGGTCGGCTAGCTAGTCCAGTGAGCACCACTTTTTCTCTCCATATACAGTGCCTTCAAGGAGGACACCATGGCAGAGGGCATCAAGGCCCGCAAGCAGTTACCGTACGCGCACTGGATCTCCTACATCCTATGGAAGGTAGCTGTCACCACAGGGACCGCACTAGGGCAGTCTCTCACTAGCTCAGCGCTCGTGTTCCCCGAGTACAACATGAGTTAGCTTTTGGGACACGGTCGGGACCGCAGACAGCAGCAGCAGGCAGGGTCAGTACCGTCCAGCTCCAGACACCGTCCAGACATACCACAGTCAGCCCAGGAGCAGGACGAGTTGGTCCGGGTACTCGCCGAGTAGGAGCTTGCAGATTTAGAGGGCGAGATACAGTTTGTCGTCGAGGACCCCATAGACAGCTCTGACGAGGACTACTAGCTCTCGCCCCACGTTCAGCCTAGCCCACACGACTCTTAGGCTGGGACTTCTGGTATAGCCTCCTCTGATCCCGCACTTCTTGCTATCCTATCTCGGATGGAGGAGCAGTAGAGGACCGTCACCCAGGACGTGCAGCGGCTAGCATAGGAGCAGCAAAGACTTGTACAGGCACAGGCCCTCTCTCAGCAGCAGGCTTAAGAGAGGTCAGACGCACTTCAGCAGTAGATGCTCCAGCTTCATCAGCATACTCTGAGCTTCATGGAGAGGATTATGGGCCGACCTCCTCAGTGGCAGTGGCAGCAGGCTCCACCTCACCAGCAGCTTCAGTGGCCGCCACCTGTCCCACCGCAGCAGCAGCAGTAGATCAGTCAACAGTCGCAACTCTCTAGCCCTGGCCCCTCTCAGTTTTCGTGCTACACTACTCCTTCTGGAGGGGCCCAGCTGTTCAGCCCGCTTCATACTGGCTTCATTCCACGTCCGACAGACTACCTGTTCGCGACGACCACTACAGTGACGCCGGATCTGTCTGCGACTTTCTGTGAGCTCACCGGGCTACCCACTCTAGACTTGCCCGTTTCAGCTCAGACGTCGACGGCTCCAGTGACTACTACCACAGAGACCTTACCGAGCTTCGTCGCGTCTTTCGAGCAGATAGAGCATGTTCAGTCAGAGACGACCACTTCAGTTCAGCCTGAGTTGACTACTATACCCGAGCTTCCGCACTCCGATACTCAGATTAACATAGCTACCGTGACTATGACAGAGACTGCTGGCCAGACAGAGCAGTCAGAGCAGGTCGATCAGACCCGGACCGCTTCACCAGAGCTTCCAGCTACAGAGGGTCAGACTGTCGGGTCTTCCTCGTCAGACTCTGAGGCGCTGTTGGGTATTTTAAACGCACACAGAAAAATCCGCAAGCGCATGGATACCGATGTAGCTTTCACTCGAGAGTATTCCAGGGTATCGATTTCCACGGGGAACATGAAGTGTACTAGAAGAATTAAGAACGTCCGAGAAAAGAATGATAATGTGGTTAGAGAGGGATATGAGGTTTTCTAAGCTGGTCTATCTAATTAAAGGCCCAGTATACTTTAGTTACTTCGGAGTAGCAGGTCCTTTCCAACTCTCGAGAAAGACTGGGAAGACGGTAGTGTAACGTAACGACCCTAATCCCATGGCCCACCGATCACCGTCAACCACTGACAGTCGATCCGTACAGCCAAGAGATTAAGACCGGTTCCGCTACTGGGCTACATCAGTGCCCGTTGTCCGCAGGATCATCTCACAATTCAGTTACAATCTCTTTAACATTTTAACAAATAACATCGGAGTAAATAGCGGAAGACTTAGATAACAATAGTTTTACAAACCAGGGTTCAACATAAAATTAAAGTGAAGTTATTACAGACCATAGTTCAAATAGATAGAGTTGGCAGAGTAGCATATGACAACAACTGAAGAGTAAAGATACTTCACCCAGCCCGAGGGTGAATAATCACTCATCGGCCTCATCGGCCTCTTCCTGAACAACAGTCACACAGCAGGGTCCAAGGCATACTGAGGAATCTGCCATACCTGCAACATGGGTAATAAAACCCTGAGTACAAAGGTACTCAACAAGACTTACCCGACTAAAGAAAAAAGGAGAAGACTCAGGAATGAAGGCTTAGGGTAGTCAAGGTAAGGCTTAAGCAAGATCAAGTATTTTGCCGAAAAGCATTTTTGTAAACCTTATTTTATTTTGAAAGATTCGGTATTCCTCAATTCTTCATCGTTCATGATTCATTTTACATTTCAAAACATTCCTAGTTGAGAACCACTCTCCGTTGACAGTCAGTGGACCAAGTCTCCATAACCGAGGAGCAACGTTAATCCGGATAAATAATACTCAGCTGAGGATCCCTATCCACACTGCATATGTAGCACCCAAGCTTGCATATGCCAACTCGTCTACCACGATTCCTCCAAGATTGGGCCCGGTCCTACGCCACCCGGAAGTACAGTACACCACTCCAATCCGGGACTCTAACCCACGTGGGTACATGCTACTTCCGCCATCTCTCCACTCCCAGTGCGCGGTTGTCGGTCCAATAATGGATTTCTCGGAGCCAGAGCTTTCCATAGTATGTGAATAGTTACAAGTCTTGACCAGCAGGCCCCCATACGGATGGTCCCTACATTTTTCCGCCAGCGACAAGCACCTCGGGACTCTAACCCAAGAGTACAGGTCCTGTCGGTTTTTCAACCCTGTCCCGGTCGGTGTCAACTGTTGAGTCCCGGACTACAACATGACGGCACCGTACGCAAGGACAACCTCTCCTTCCCATTGACTAAGTACGGATCAGATACTTAGCCAATAGTGGGAGTAAAGCCAAATTCCCATAAAAGTTCTTTAAGTGATCACACTTTTGAAATTGGCATTTTATTGCAAAGTCTAATTCGATAAGCATTGCTAAGCATTTTTCAAATACTTTTGAAAAGCAGGTATCGGGTGTTTCAGTGGTCAAGGTGGATAGTGCATCAATTAGGAGAGCACACAACTCCTATAAACCTAATGCAATAATTTAACTCAAAAGCATTTAAGGAAATCATTTTATAAAATTCAAGGGAAGGGTTAAATGCACCGGGGCTTGCCTTGGATGGCAAAAAGAGCAGACTCGGGGTTGGTGGTGTAGGTGCCGGAGCTCGGGGTTGCCTCGGGGACAGATCCTTCGGTGGCTACCTCGACTTCAGGTCCTTCTTCGTCAACTATACGGATGCAATGATGAATGCTCATGAGAATGATGACATGAACTTAAGGTGCAAGACAATTCCACTGATTTTAGATTACTTTTAAACAAAGCATAATCGAAATCTAGGTTGAGCATAAAAGGTAACCATTTCTTCCTTAAGCAATATTGATTAAACTAGCCCTTAATATAATTATCCTAAGCATCAACCAAACATAGCATCACAAACATCATAGACCAAAGGGTAGGGGTCTATGAACATCAATCAATCCAAAGATCACATCATCAAACACTGATTGCCAACCCTAAACCATCTTTTCTATTTTCTTAATTTATTTAAAAGGTCATTTTATGAAGTTGCTCCAAAAATTACCAAATTAATCACATAAGTTCATTATGGTGTAGATAGATGGCAAAACAAATTTCATAATTTTTGGAGGTCATTAAGGTGCTCAATTAAATCTAGACATTAATTAACAAGAGGCACTATTTAACAATTAAAATAAAAGCTCAAAAAAATCAACTTGCTCCAAAAGACTTCAAAATTTTACCAGAGACTAAACATGGCATAAGAAGCTCACAAAAATTTGTCTCATGATTTTTGGAGTTATAAATCACTCTCCAAAAATACCAAAACCTTCATTTTTCAATTAAAAGGGGAATTTTACATTTTCAAATTTTTGCACAAAACTCAAGTTTCATATTTTTATAAAATACTCCAGAGCATAAAGAGTCTACCACAAAAATTTCAGAATTTTTGGATGCACACAGAAAATCATACAAAAAGATGAAATTTGAACACTATTCACATGTTTGGAGAAAAAGAAAAGGCACTGTTCTTCTCCTCCCCGCGCTTGCCGGCGGCCAGATGGCGGCGGCGCTGCTGCGCCGGCCACTGCGGGCATTCCGAGGTGAAACCGAAGGCACGGGAGGCAACAGGGAGCTCACCGGCGTCGATTGCGGGGCTCGGCGAGGTGAGGGGATGAACGGAGGGGTGAGTTCGACGGCGACCGGCGGACGGCGGACGGCGGCGACCGTCGTCTCGGCGATCCTGTGCGACACAAGCGACCACAAGGGGTCAGTCAGAGGCGCAAAGGAGTAAGGAAGGTGATGCGGGGGTCAGTGGAGGATGATCAAGGCCGGAGAAGGAGTATTTCACGATCCCGACCTCGACGGGATTCTCGCCGGAGATGACAACGACGAGCTACGCCGGGCGAATGGAGGCGGTAGCGACCAAATTGAGGGGTGGTGAAGCTGCGTGAGATCACGGCGGAGCTTTAGGGCTAGCTGGTGGAGATGCGGAGGCTCGGGTTTGCTCTGGCCACGGTGGCGGAGTTGGGTTCCACTCCGGCCGGCTCGGCGGGGCTCTTATAGCCGCGGCCAGGGGCTGGCAAGCGGTGCTCGAGGGTGGATAAGATCGGGTGTCGCGCGTGCTACCGAAAACATGATGAAGAGCAGCGGATTTGGCGTTCGGGGACCGGGCGTATGGCTCGCCGGCGGCGAACACGCGGCGGCCGTGGAAAACAGGGTGGGGGACGGGTGCGCGAGGTCAGCTCTGCGCCGTGCGCGTGCGAAATGATTATGCGGTCGCAGGCGTCGGGTCAGCGCAGGCGAACGGGGCTCGGACGCGTGGCAAGAGCGAGGGCCGGCGGGGTTCCATGGCCGGACCCCCCCTAGCTTGCCGGGGAAGAGGAACAGAGCTATGCCCTAGCTTTTGACTTTGAGCAGATTTTGTATTTTGCAAATTACTCTCAAAAATTTAACTGTGTGACAAAAACTCAAAATACCAAAGTTGTTCAGAAAAATGAGATCTACAACTTTGTCAATATGAACATTTTCAAATTCCAAATAGTTTTTGAACTATATTCAAAAACAGAAAAGGGGACACTTTTTCAAACTTGATTCAAATCAAAATTACTCTGGATTTCAAACTGAAACTTGAAAATCTTCCAATATGAAAGTTGTTCCATTTGACAAAACCTATAACTTTTCTAATATACACTTTTTCTGAAACTCAATAGTTTTTGAATAACTTTTTAAATCTGAAAAGGGGACAAAAACTGGAATTTGAATGAATTTGAAATTACTTCAAATTTTATATAGAAACATGGAAATCTGTAAATACCAAAGTTGTTCCTCTTGATCAGATTCACAACTTTGCTTTTTGAACCAACTCAAAATTTTGAATTTTGAAAAATTTATCAAAAAGGGAATAAATCCAGGATTTGGGAATTTAGGGTTTTGCAAGAAAGAAAACCAATTCAAATCTGATTTTTGAACTTTGATCAAAGCAACAAACATCAGGGCACTAAATTTGAACAAGAATTACATAGAACTAGGCACAGAGGTGAAATTACCATTTTGCCCCTATAGGAAGAAGTGGGCTAATAAGGGTTTTTGCAATAGAGGTACATCACATAAAATGATACACTAAGCAAATGCATACACATGAAATCATGATCAAGATGATTAATGATGCTAATGATGATATGTCAAGTTAATTACATGCTTAAACACCAGAGGTGTTACAGCCTTCCCCCCTTAAAGAAATCTCGCCCCGAGATTCTGCGTCTAAGGAAAGGACAAAGAAGGGATAAAGGCAAAACTTTACATAGACAGGGATTCGAGAAAGTCGGGGTAGTTCTTTGCCAAGAAGTCTTCAGATTCCCAAGTAGCTTCTTCTTCAGAGTGCTGGTTCCACTGGATTTTGTACCACCTTGTGGTAGTTCTTCGAGTAACTCGATCTTTGTGATCCAACACGCGAACTGGATATTCCGAGTAGGATAGATCAGGCTCTAGCTCGACACCTTCAACTTCCACGACATGTTCTGGTACTCGGAGGCACTTCTTGAGTTGGGAGACATGGAAAACATTGTGGACAGCAGAGAGATGATCGGGCAACTTCAGCTTGTAAGCTACCTTGCCACAACATTCCAAAATCTCAAACGGACCAATGTAGCGGGGTGCTAACTTTCCCTTGACTCCAAAACGAGTGACTCCTTTGGTAGGTGAGACCTTGAGATATACGTAATCTCCAACTTGAAACTTCAGAGGTCGACGTCTCTTGTCAGCATAACTCTTTTGTCGGGATTGGGCAATCTTCATGTTCTCTTGTATCTGCTTGACTTTCTCTTCCATATCTTTGACCAGGTCAACTCCAAAGAATTCTCTTTCTCCGGGCTCAGACCAACTGAGGGGTGTACGACAACGACGACCGTACAGTGCTTCAAAGGGTGCCATTTTGATGCTTTCTTGATAACTGTTATTATATGAGAACTCTGCCAAGGGCAAACAGTCATCCCAAGTATCTGCGAAGGTGAGCACACATGCTCTCAACATATCCTCTAACACTTGGTTGACTCGCTCAGTTTGTCCATCTGTTTGTGGATGATATGCGGTGCTATGCAAGAGCTTGGTTCCAAGTGAGGTATGGAACGCTTTCCAGAACTTTGCCACAAACTGAGTACCACGATCTGAGATGATGGTCTTGGGTGTTCCATGAAGCTTCACTATGTTGTTCTTGTACAAGGCGGCATACGTGGGGACGGCGTAGCTGGTCTTGACTGGCAGAAAGTGAGCTTGTTTGGTGAGTCGGTCCACGATTACCCAAATGGAATCAAAACCTTTCCGAGTCTTGGGTAGTCCATTGACAAAATCCATGCTGATATCTTCCCACTTCCAGGCAGGTACAGATAAAGGCTGCAATTCTCCTCCAGGCTCCATGTGCACGGCTTTGACTTTCTGACAAGTGTCACAGCGAGCAACATAGCGAGCGATTTCAACCTTCATCTTTGTCCACCAGAATCTCTGCCTTAGATCCTGGTACATCTTGTTGCTGCCGGGGTGGATGGAAAACCTAGACAGGTGTGCCTCATCAAGGATCAACTGTCTCAACTCAGGCACCTTGGGAACTACTAGACGGTTCTTGAACCAAACAACTCCTACATCATCGATCCTGAAACAATCAGCCTTACCGGTCTGGACCTTTTCGATGATGTGCTTGATTCCAGGGTTATCTTTCTGTGCAGCGATGACTTGCTCCTTGACCGATGTTTCTATCCAGACATTGTTCAGGCTTCCTTGCGGAACTATCTCAATACCCATCCTTTCAAGAGCATGGCACAAGGAAAGATCATAGGGCTTCGTCGTCAGACAGTTGCAGTATGACTTGCGACTGAGGGCATCGGCAACTACATTTGCCTTACCAGGATGGTAATGCACTTCGATATCATAGTCCTTGATTAACTCAAGCCATCTTCGCTGCCTCATGTTCAACTCTTCTTGAGTGAAGATATACTTCAGGCTCTTATGATCGGTGTACACATTGCAGGTACTGCCCAACAGATAATGACGCCATATCTTCAAAGCATGCACCACCGCTGCTAACTCCAGGTCATGGGTTGGATAATTCTCCTCATGTCGCCTAAGCTGCCGTGAGGCATAAGCGATCACTCGACCTTCTTGCATCAAAACACAGCCTAACCCAGTACCAGATGCATCACAGTATACATCAAAGGGTTTCTCGATGTCTGGTTGAGCTAGGACTGGTGATGTAGTTAGTAGCTTCTTCAAGGCTTGAAAAGCTTGCTCACAGGCTGTTGACCACACAAAATCCACAGAATTCTTCAACAACTCTGTGATAGGCTTGGCAACTCTGGAGAAGTCTGGGATGAAACGACGATAGTATCCAGCCATTCCCATGAAGCTGCGAACTTCGCGGACAGTGGTAGGTGGCTTCCAATCCAAGATATCTGCCACTTTTCCAGGGTCAACTGACACACCTTCAGCGGACAGGACATGACCAAGGAATTGAATTCGATCTAGCCAGAATTCACATTTACTGAACTTGGCATACAGCTGGTGATCTCTGAGACGAGAGAGAACGACACGAAGATGCTTGGCATGATCTTCAGGAGTTCTTGAATAAACAAGGATGTCGTCAATGAACACGACTACAAATTTATCGAGCTCTGGCATGAACACAGAGTTCATGAGATACATGAAATGAGCAGGGGCATTGGTCAAGCCAAAAGACATGACCAAGTACTCATATAGGCCGTATCTGGTGGTGAAAGCTGTTTTGGGAATATCTTCGGGACGAATTTTTATTTGGTGATAGCCAGATCTGAGGTCGATCTTGGAAAACACTCTGGCTCCAGATAACTGGTCAAACAGAAGATCAATGCGAGGCAAGGGATATTTATTTTTGATGGTGACCTCGTTGAGCGGGCGATAGTCAACGCACAGACGGAGGCTTTTGTCCTTCTTCTTCACAAAGATAGCAGGACAGCCCCAAGGAGATGAACTTGGGCGAATGAGACCCTTATCCAAAAGCTCTTGCAATTGGATCTTCAGCTCTGCCAACTCTCTGGGAGGCATTCGATAAGCTCTACGGGATATAGGAGCAGTCCCGGGCTTTAGCTCTATGGCAAACTCAACATCCAAAGATTGATTTTGAACGAAACTGACTGATAAGATTCATTGATGCAAGGGTAGATAACTGATACAAGGATAACTGGCTTGATAAAGATGACAACAGACTGATAAGGGAAAAAAGGTACGAAAAGAAAGATACATGGCAGACTTGGCAACAGACAGACTAACGCTCCCAAACCTAGTCTAAGGTTTTAGGTAAGCAGATGGTACAGACACAAGGAGTCTAGTCATCATCGATGAAGATCAACTCTTCGTCACCATCATCATCCTCGATGATAAGCTCAGGCTCTTCCTCCTCATCTTCATCTTCAACGTGGACATCTTCAGTAGGTTCCACTTCCACGTTCTGATCAGGCTCGTGTTCCTCTTCAGGTTCCTCCACGACTCCGTCTTCGGGGTCCTCAACATCTGGTGGAATCACGGGGTGAAGCTGGTCGTGCAGCTGGTGTACTTCCTCGTGAAGCATATCATTGTACTGCTCGATCTGGGCGGTGTATTGCTGCAGTCCATGGAGCTGGGCTCTGGTGACATCCTCTCGGATCCATGTTGCATCACGCTACTGGATAGCGCGAACCACATTCCGGTTAGCTTCCTCAAGAGCGGCTCGTGCCTCATAAAACTCCATGCGAGAAAGGTAGAAGTCATGCTCCATGTTCTCCATTTCAGCCTTCAGATTCTTGATTTCCTCTTTCAGCTGCTTGCGGGTGCGGCGGGGAAAGCGACGACCATTGGAGGATTCTCCAATCTCTTCTCCGGTGCGTGGCGCCAGCTGGTGACGCGGCACACCGTTCGGTCCAGTCGACTTGCGGGCAGTCCGCTTGATGATGGCCATATCTGGACAAGAGGTTATAGATGAGAAAGGCTAGCAAGAAAAAGGTATAGGCACACTATCCCAACGAACTCATTTATTTACTTAAGTGAATATGACATGATGCATGAATCGTTCCTACGGAACAAGGCAATGCAATGACTAAGGTAAGGTACATAGGGCTTATACAAGTTGTCTTGCTACTAGTTGCCAAAGACAAGATGAGATGAGAGAAGCAATTTGGACTCAAAATAGTCAAGTTTAGTTTTTTTTTTAAAAAAACATTTTGAAGTTTTCGCAAAAAGATTGCGACGTCATAGTGAGATGCTCCGATACCACTCTGTAACGTAACGACCCTAATCCCATGGCCCACCGATCACCGTCAACCACTGACAGTCGATCCGTACAGCCAAGAGATTAAGACCGGTTCCGCTACTGGGCTACATCAGTGCCCGTTGTCCGCAGGATCATCTCACAATTCAGTTACAATCTCTTTAACATTTTAACAAATAACATCGGAGTAAATAGCGGAAGACTTAGATAACAATAGTTTTACAAACCAGGGTTCAACATAAAATTAAAGTGAAGTTATTACAGACCATAGTTCAAATAGATAGAGTTGGCAGAGTAGCATATGACAACAACTGAAGAGTAAAGATACTTCACCCAGCCCGAGGGTGAATAATCACTCATCGGCCTCATCGGCCTCTTCCTGAACAACAGTCACACAGCAGGGTCCAAGGCATACTGAGGAATCTGCCATACCTGCAACATGGGTAATAAAACCCTGAGTACAAAGGTACTCAACAAGACTTACCCGACTAAAGAAAAAAGGAGAAGACTCAGGAATGAAGGCTTAGGGTAGTCAAGGTAAGGCTTAAGCAAGATCAAGTATTTTGCCGAAAAGCATTTTTGTAAACCTTATTTTATTTTGAAAGATTCGGTATTCCTCAATTCTTCATCGTTCATGATTCATTTTACATTTCAAAACATTCCTAGTTGAGAACCACTCTCCGTTGACAGTCAGTGGACCAAGTCTCCATAACCGAGGAGCAACGTTAATCCGGATAAATAATACTCAGCTGAGGATCCCTATCCACACTGCATATGTAGCACCCAAGCTTGCATATGCCAACTCGTCTACCACGATTCCTCCAAGATTGGGCCCGGTCCTACGCCACCCGGAAGTACAGTACACCACTCCAATCCGGGACTCTAACCCACGTGGGTACATGCTACTTCCGCCATCTCTCCACTCCCAGTGCGCGGTTGTCGGTCCAATAATGGATTTCTCGGAGCCAGAGCTTTCCGTAGTATGTGAATAGTTACAAGTCTTGACCAGCAGGCCCCCATACGGATGGTCCCTACATTTTTCCGCCAGCGACAAGCACCTCGGGACTCTAACCCAAGAGTACAGGTCCTGTCGGTTTTTCAACCCTGTCCCGGTCGGTGTCAACTGTTGAGTCCCGGACTACAACATGACGGCACCGTACGCAAGGACAACCTCTCCTTCCCATTGACTAAGTACGGATCAGATACTTAGCCAATAGTGGGAGTAAAGCCAAATTCCCATAAAAGTTCTTTAAGTGATCACACTTTTGAAATTGGCATTTTATTGCAAAGTCTAATTCGATAAGCATTGCTAAGCATTTTTCAAATACTTTTGAAAAGCAGGTATCGGGTGTTTCAGTGGTCAAGGTGGATAGTGCATCAATTAGGAGAGCACACAACTCCTATAAACCTAATGCAATAATTTAACTCAAAAGCATTTAAGGAAATCATTTTATAAAATTCAAGGGAAGGGTTAAATGCACCGGGGCTTGCCTTGGATGGCAAAAAGAGCAGACTCGGGGTTGGTGGTGTAGGTGCCGGAGCTCGGGGTTGCCTCGGGGACAGATCCTTCGGTGGCTACCTCGACTTCAGGTCCTTCTTCGTCAACTATACGGATGCAATGATGAATGCTCATGAGAATGATGACATGAACTTAAGGTGCAAGACAATTCCACTGATTTTAGATTACTTTTAAACAAAGCATAATCGAAATCTAGGTTGAGCATAAAAGGTAACCATTTCTTCCTTAAGCAATATTGATTAAACTAGCCCTTAATATAATTATCCTAAGCATCAACCAAACATAGCATCACAAACATCATAGACCAAAGGGTAGGGGTCTATGAACATCAATCAATCCAAAGATCACATCATCAAACACTGATTGCCAACCCTAAACCATCTTTTCTATTTTCTTAATTTATTTAAAAGGTCATTTTATGAAGTTGCTCCAAAAATTACCAAATTAATCACATAAGTTCATTATGGTGTAGATAGATGGCAAAACAAATTTCATAATTTTTGGAGGTCATTAAGGTGCTCAATTAAATCTAGACATTAATTAACAAGAGGCACTATTTAACAATTAAAATAAAAGCTCAAAAAAATCAACTTGCTCCAAAAGACTTCAAAATTTTACCAGAGACTAAACATGGCATAAGAAGCTCACAAAAATTTGTCTCATGATTTTTGGAGTTATAAATCACTCTCCAAAAATACCAAAACCTTCATTTTTCAATTAAAAGGGGAATTTTACATTTTCAAATTTTTGCACAAAACTCAAGTTTCATATTTTTATAAAATACTCCAGAGCATAAAGAGTCTACCACAAAAATTTCAGAATTTTTGGATGCACACAGAAAATCATACAAAAAGATGAAATTTGAACACTATTCACATGTTTGGAGAAAAAGAAAAGGCACTGTTCTTCTCCTCCCCGCGCTTGCCGGCGGCCAGATGGCGGCGGCGCTGCTGCGCCGGCCACTGCGGGCATTCCGAGGTGAAACCGAAGGCACGGGAGGCAACAGGGAGCTCACCGGCGTCGATTGCGGGGCTCGGCGAGGTGAGGGGATGAACGGAGGGGTGAGTTCGACGGCGACCGGCGGACGGCGGACGGCGGCGACCGTCGTCTCGGCGATCCTGTGCGACACAAGCGACCACAAGGGGTCAGTCAGAGGCGCAAAGGAGTAAGGAAGGTGATGCGGGGGTCAGTGGAGGATGATCAAGGCCGGAGAAGGAGTATTTCACGATCCCGACCTCGACGGGATTCTCGCCGGAGATGACAACGACGAGCTACGCCGGGCGAATGGAGGCGGTAGCGACCAAATTGAGGGGTGGTGAAGCTGCGTGAGATCACGGCGGAGCTTTAGGGCTAGCTGGTGGAGATGCGGAGGCTCGGGTTTGCTCTGGCCACGGTGGCGGAGTTGGGTTCCACTCCGGCCGGCTCGGCGGGGCTCTTATAGCCGCGGCCAGGGGCTGGCAAGCGGTGCTCGAGGGTGGATAAGATCGGGTGTCGCGCGTGCTACCGAAAACATGATGAAGAGCAGCGGATTTGGCGTTCGGGGACCGGGCGTATGGCTCGCCGGCGGCGAACACGCGGCGGCCGTGGAAAACAGGGTGGGGGACGGGTGCGCGAGGTCAGCTCTGCGCCGTGCGCGTGCGAAATGATTATGCGGTCGCAGGCGTCGGGTCAGCGCAGGCGAACGGGGCTCGGACGCGTGGCAAGAGCGAGGGCCGGCGGGGTTCCATGGCCGGACCCCCCCCCCCCCCCTAGCTTGCCGGGGAAGAGGAACAGGGCTATGCCCTAGCTTTTGACTTTGAGCAGATTTTGTATTTTGCAAATTACTCTCAAAAATTTAACTGTGCGACAAAAACTCAAAATACCAAAGTTGTTCAGAAAAATGAGATCTACAACTTTGTCAATATGAACATTTTCAAATTCCAAATAGTTTTTGAACTATATTCAAAAACAGAAAAGGGGACACTTTTTCAAACTTGATTCAAATCAAAATTACTCTGGATTTCAAACTGAAACTTGAAAATCTTCCAATATGAAAGTTGTTCCATTTGACAAAACCTATAACTTTTCTAATATACACTTTTTCTGAAACTCAATAGTTTTTGAATAACTTTTTAAATCTGAAAAGGGGACAAAAACTGGAATTTGAATGAATTTGAAATTACTTCAAATTTTATATAGAAACATGGAAATCTGTAAATACCAAAGTTGTTCCTCTTGATCAGATTCACAACTTTGCTTTTTGAACCAACTCAAAATTTTGAATTTTGAAAAATTTATCAAAAAGGGAATAAATCCAGGATTTGGGAATTTAGGGTTTTGCAAGAAAGAAAACCAATTCAAATCTGATTTTTGAACTTTGATCAAAGCAACAAACATCAGGGCACTAAATTTGAACAAGAATTACATAGAACTAGGCACAGAGGTGAAATTACCATTTTGCCCCTATAGGAAGAAGTGGGCTAATAAGGGTTTTTGCAATAGAGGTACATCACATAAAATGATACACTAAGCAAATGCATACACATGAAATCATGATCAAGATGATTAATGATGCTAATGATGATATGTCAAGTTAATTACATGCTTAAACACCAGAGGTGTTACAGGTAGTTGGGGGAAGGCTGCCAAAAGCTCTACGAGAACACCAACCCTAACATGGTTGATTACAACGACCTGACAGAGCTGTCACCTATGGGGCTATCACAACTATTCCGGAGGATTGGGTGCAAACTCAGGTAAACCCTAGTCTAGACACCGTGTCTACACTAACGCTTACTACTCTAATCAGATATCATAATTAGAGCACTCAATACGGGCGGAGATCCAGTAAATAAAATAAAGTAAGGACTGAAATTAAATATAATACTTAGAAGTAGTAAATGAAGAACCTGGAGATTACTTGAAGACGAACCAGATGCTACACCAATACAATGTCGAGGAAGATCCGACCGATCCGGCTCCTCCTCAGCTCTCTCCTCCTCTCTCTAATCTGATCTCTAATTACAACTAGATGAACTAGACAACTAGAACTAGAACTAGAAGAACTAGAACTAGATCTAATTATAGATGAACTAGAAGAGATTCATCTAGAGGGACCTCTACTTGTACTTGAAACTCTAGATTCTGATGTGGAGATGAATAATGAAGATGTAGATGTCTCCCCAGGGGGGGTCTGGGTCTGGTTTTATAGCCCAGAGCGTGGAACGTGAGCCCTTGGATCAAACCGACTTAAACAACGGTTGAGATGCAAACCCTAAGGCGGTAGGAAGCCGTCCGTCGAAGCGGAGCCCAAACGGACTCTGAAGTGGGCCGGCCGACCCAGGGAGGAGGCCAGCCGGCCTCCCCCTGTGACAGGTGGGCCCCGCCTTCGGTGAATCGCCTTCTCGTGTCTTCTAGAGTCTTCTAGTGTTGGTTTTTATGTGGAATTGATATCTTTTGACTCCAGACTCCAAATAGGGCAAACCATATGTTCGTTTCGATCGTCTCGACGAGCTCTTCTCAATGGTGCACTCCAAATCATCATTTGAGATACTTTTATTTTGTGCAAAATTGAATATGCCTGCAAAATGATTGAGAACAACATAACTCGTGGAACTTGTTAGAATCAAACTCTACAACTATGCTTTATGGTTCATTTCAAATCATTCTATGCATTAGTTGATGGTATAATATTGACATTAAGGACCGTCAACAAGTTCGCCCAAGCTTACCCTTTGCTAGTCCCTTAGCAAAGTCAAACTCAACATTGGATCAGGAGTTGCTGCAATATCTTCACTTCCAACAAGTACACATGTATTCAAACAAAAGTTCTCATAAAGATATCATATTATTTATCACGAGGCTTAGTACTTTACTTTGAATCTTGAGTAATTGAAAGATAGAACAATCAAATCAAGCACTATGTCTCTAGTTCTTTCACTTCACCTTTATCCCGGAGTTTTATGAATTTTCAGAAAAGTTTAAAAACATATGTTGCCAAATTAAACAATGGATCCAAAGAGAAAGTCAACCACACCATTGAATCAAGAAGTGCATGTGTATGGAAAATGGAGTCGGATGCTCTTTTGAATATATATCACTCTTTTCTGTCTATCAGAGACAGATGACTATCACGTTAATTCTACTATCGGGAACGTGCCCATTTTTTTAATATTTTTTTCTTTTTTTCGAGGTTCCGGACACTTGTCCTTTGTTATTTCCTTGGGATCTATCTTTTTGAGGTTTCAGGCACTTGTCCCTTTTTATTTCCTCGGATATAGTTTTTTCTCTCTTTTTTTTAATAGCCACATGCTTCCAACAATCTTTTGAGAGGATAACAACAGATAATCATGAGCATTTATGCGGAAGATGGATGAAATGTGTAAGTAATCTCAATTCAATAGCATGATAACTTCTCATAGGGTCAACAAAACTTAATTTAACTCAATGCTATTATTAGTCATATTTATATTGAGAAATCTCCGGAACTCTAGTGTTGTTTTAGAACAAGATAATAGCAGCTCAGATCATCACATGTCATATCTGTCAACTACCTAGACTCTAGGTCAAGTATTTGCTGCCCATGCATTTAATTTCATTTTTAAGCATCATTATTAATTAGGAGAACTCATGCTTTGAAGGTTAGGTACTTGAAAGAAATTGGATAGATCAACTATTCATCATTTCCATGTAATAGACTAGAGAGAGTTGTTCTTTTATTATTAACTTCTTAAAACAAACTAAGCAAACTTAACACACTATTTATTTAACCTAACACAGACTTATTATAAATAACTAAGATAGTGAAAAAGACATACCTGGATTTTGAAGATAACGGGGGTGCGTCTCCCCCAAGCTGGTTCCCTTAATAGCATTGAGCCTTCATGTGCCCATATATTTTTTCTTTTTAATTAATGGTGAGCCTTCATGTGCCCACATTTTTTTGTTTTATATTTTATTTTATTTTCATTTATTTATAGAAGAAAAACTTAAGAGGATAACGATACTTACCTTGACACACGGGAGTGCTTCCCCCTAAGCTGAATGTTGAAGTAGTCGTTCAATCTTGCCATGTAACGGACTGGCGGTGAAAATGTCCTTCTTGGCCTTTCAAATCCTGTGAAACTCAAATAGACAACAAAACTTGTGGAACAGATTAAGCGTTAGTGTTTGGCCACTTAAGCCTTAGTTGCCCAAAGTTTCAGTAAGATCTCTTTCTCAATATTTTTGTATTTTTATATTTTCTTTGATGCAAGAGAAAAATGCAATAGGATGAATGTATGCATATTTATTTTTGTTTTTATGCCACCATGGTGAATATTTCATGTGGGTTTTTACACACCACATAATTATTCACATGGGGCTTTAAGTTTTATGATGCAGTGCAATATTTTTATTTTCTTTTGTTTTTATGCAATGCTAATGCAAAAAAGTAAATATGCTTTGGAGAAATGATTATGCAAATGATAGAAAGTAAACATGCAAAAAGAGAATTAATGCAGAAAAGATAAATATGGATAACTACGATTTTACCTTTTCGGTGAGGGTTCAATGTTTTAAGTCCTCTGAATAGGACTTCTCACCATGTTCATTCCTGAGGTGCATCATTTGATCTCAATATGTAGACGTTGATAACTTCACCTCTTGATATAGTGTCACCCATGTTCTTCGTTCGCTCAACAGTTTGAAGTGAAGCATTAGTTGTGGAAGCTGGCAGCATCTTGCTTAGTGTGCATGTTCTTATAGATCCAGGATCTTCACTCTGTAGAATATGGGAGTTGACAAACTTCTCCATGTTTTGCACAAGAATGTGTCTTGCTCATAAAGACAAGGCAGAGATCAAGTGCATGGGCTCTGTTGGTGGAAAAACACCAACATAATCAAAAGTTTTGTTCATTCCTCTCTAACCTTAGACACATTGCACAATATAAACTTGTCATTTATGTGTTCTATTCAATCTTGAAGGACCGAAAGTGCAACCAGAAAGCGACCAGAGGGGGGGGGTGAATGGGAGCTTCAAAATTCTTCTCAGAAACTTGTTGCCACTGTCCCAAAAATCAACCCCAAAAGCAAACCTAGAGCTTGTGAGCGTCCACGACCCTAGATGTAGGGTGGATGCTTCCAAGAAGCACAACGAGACACTACACAACTCTAAAAACCCAACGCAAAAGCCAGAAATCAAAACCGACAGCGGACGAACAAACTACGGATGAAAGCGTGCAAGTCAACACTAACCGGATTCTGCATGCGTCCGATCAAGGACGACCGGACGCGTCTGGTCAGACAAAAACCGCTCGGGAACCTTACTGTTTCGGACCGGACTCTGGAGGTCAGTGCGTCCGGTCACAGCCTGAGCATCCGGTCAACTGAAAAACACATGATGAACAATAGCAAGAGCGAGTCCAGTCACTGAACAAAAGTTGAGTCCGATCAAGACCGTGCAGAGCACAAAACACGTATTCAACGACCAGACTCTCGGTCCTGCGTCTGATCACCCCGTAGAGTGAGTCCGGTCACCCCGAAAATCAGCTGTTCATTCACCGATTCGATTCAAACTCTCTCAAAACGAAACCACTAGGGTTCAAACTTGGAGAGATGAGTCACAAGGAGGATAGTGAGCTACTCCTAGAAGATCATGGCTCAAACCTATCTCCAAATTGATGAATCAAAGAACTTCGGGGGAAGGGAGACAAAAACCGAACCGAAACGAAAATCGATCGATCTACTAGCTCGTGAGGTTAGAGGTAAATTCCTTCGGGTGAAAGAAGTGCCTCACGATCTAGTACAACTCAGTTCAAACGGATTTGCAAAAGACGCACCGAATAGAGAGATCGATCACCGGGAAAAACGTAGAGAAAAGCAACCCGCGAAGAACAATACCAAAACGCAAATCACAACCACGAATTTGCAACCGTGTGGCTACCACACGCTACAATAGTGAGATTACGGTCTCAAAATCTCACGGGCACAGAGGTATGATTGTCTTCCGTGTGGATCTCAGTTCGCTACAGCAGGGGATTGGGAGAGCAGGAAAACCTAGAAGGCAAAGAGCAAATGACTGAGATGGAATGGGAGGTGGGTGTCTCCCTCTACTTATCCTAATTCTAACTCCCACTCTACCCCTAACTAATTACAGAGCGAACCAGCTAAACCATAGGGTTATTCTGGACCAACTCGTGGTAGGTGGTGATCCGACGGCCACGCCCGCACAACTGGTAGCGTTGCCTCGACGCAACCTCACCGATTGCCGCCACGTGCCGCCACCGCTCTGCTTGTCTTTTTCCGGGACTTCGCCCCCGGTTTTGAGGCCCAAACCGGGAAACCAACCTTCACGACCAACCCCTGGTTTTGAGGCCCAAACCTTGAAACAATCCGTCCATCGCCTAAGTTTTGTGGCCCAAACTCAGAAACCCATAGCACCCAGGTTTTGAGGCCCAAACCTGGAAACCGTCCTCAGCCCGAGTTTTGTGGCCCAAACTCGGAAACCATCAGCGCCCAGGTTTTGAGGCCCAAACCTGGAAACCGTCCACTCGGTGGTTTTTCTGTGGCTCAACCACCAAACCGAGCCATAGAGGAGATGCACCACCCGTGCACCCCGTCCACCGACACGTGTCCCCAGGTCCACGACCCGAGCAACACCGTGCCCCGCAAGTCTTCGCTCGTCGCTGTCCCAGGCTGTCAGCCACCACAGCTGATCCTCAGGCCACCGGTCCCTCAGTCCAAGCCTCACATCCGCCCTTCACCGCTCTCAGTCCATCGGCACGGCACGTCTCTACTTGACCTTCACCTTGCCTTCGATCACTGTATCCGTGCTCGACACCTGCACAACACAAGCCAAAGAACATGCGCATTATCCCAGTTGACAATCACTCATCACTCGAGACTCGGCATACACCCATGTATCCGCAATCTCCCCCTTGATGAGTGCATTGTCAACTACCAACACAAATCATAATGAAATAGAAGAAGGAAGAAGAAGGAGAAGAGAGAACTCGTCCAAATGACCCAAAAGCATATCAAAGCCAGAAGAAGGTCAAGTGAAAGAGCAAAACAACTTGGTTCCCAAATACATGGGCCACGGCTCGACGCAACCAAGAAAAGCAAAGCTAGCCCTCAAGAAGAGGTAGAATAGGCTCAACACCACTAGCGAGAAAGCTCAATACCAACTAAAATATCAATTGAAATTCAAGCAAAATAGAGTTAGCCCTCAAGAAGAGGTAGAACAGGCTCAACACCGCTAGCGAGACAGCTCGAAACCAACTGAACGCGAGCTCAAAAACGAGTGAGGCAGAAGCAATTGAAAAACACAATCAGCTGAACACTCATCGAAAAAATGGAACTGCTAGTCCCTCAAGATAGAGGCACAGAGGCTCAACATAACTAGCAGAAAAGCTCCGAACCAATTAGAGACTTCAGAAAAGCTCCGAACCAATTGGAAAATTCAAAATCCTTCAAATCCGAGAGCCAACTCAAACTCCCCCTCCAATAGTGCACACAACCAAGATAAGGTTTCTCCCCCTTATGATTTGGCAAATTTCTCCCCCTTACGATTTGGCAAATTTCTCCCCCTTAGTTGATAATGCACTATCAGGCATCTCCCCTCCAAATGCATATGAGTTAAAATGCAAGTTAGCAGCTTCAGGAATATAGTCGATAGAATGAGAAGATGCTCAATAAAATGCTGATCTGATGACTCATAATATGCACAGAATGCTAGCAAAGCTCAAAGTGAGCAATTTTTAGCCAAAAAGGCATTCACCATCAATATAGCACTAAACATGTATAGACAAGAAGTCAAACAAGTGCTAAACATGTATACAAGGTGAACTACCGCTAGCAAAGTTCAATCATCATGCTAAAAATGAAACATAGACTTGTGTATTCAAATTTTATCGGAGTTGCAGCAGTTAAATTACACAAGTTCAAATTTCAGCATGTGATTGCGAGAGGTTGAAAGCTTGTCATTGCCTAACTTTTCAACTGTGCGAAGCCTATGCAGAAGCAATCAAAAGCTTAAAGCAACAGTTTCGGTCATACACTACACGGCTCAAGTTTAACTCAATGTGCAATGAGAAATAGTCTTCATGCCTTGATGTGTTGACAAGCAATCCCATCTCGATCTTTCCAATTCACTCAACTTGGTTCAAATTTAAAGCAGAATATGAACATACCAAGCAAGTGAATGACTCAGAACTAGAGACTTAGCAACCTAGCATATATGAAAAGCACGAGTGAATTCAACACATCCTACACATGCTAGTTGCATATCTCAATGGTGAACAGATTCAAGTTTTAAAAGTCATTAAGCAGGTTCACCATTCATAAAGTAGCTCAGCTCACAACATATATCAGTGATCAGAAAGAGCATAAGCTACAAAGATCATAAAGCATTGGAGCATACACTATACAGAGCATAGTCACATTCTAAAGATTATATACATGAAGCTCTGAATGCAAACATGCAAGATGAAATGCAAAGATGCATGAAAGAAAAAGAGTCAGTCTATAACACAAGAACCAAAATGTTTCCCCCATCTAAAAGGGGAAACACACACCAAGCTCGCCTCTCAACCTAGCAAATGTTGATTGGTCCAAAGGCTTGGTGAAAATATCAGCCAACTGATGGTGAGTATCGACATGGCGAAGGTCGATATCACCCTTTTCATAGTGGTGTCGCAGAAAATAAAAGCGCACATCAATGTGTTTGGTCTTAGAATGCAGCACGGGGTTCTTAGCAACACTAATAGCACTCGTGCTGTCACAAAGCAAAGGAACGCGAGAAAAGCTCAGACCAAAATCACGCAAAGTGGCCATCGTCCAAAGCAACCGGGAACGTACTCAGCCTCCGTGGTAGACTGGGCGACACTAGACTGCTTGCGAGAAGACCACGATACAAGGGAAGAACCAATAAACTGACAAGTCCCAGAAGTGGACTTGCGCTCAATTCGGCAACCAGCAAAATTGGCATCAGAATAATCGCAAAGGGAGAGGGTGGAGGAAGCAGAATACCAAATCCCAAACTCTGGAGTGAAGCATAAGTACCTCATAATGCGCTTGACCGCCTGACGGTGAGAGGTGCACGGCGACGACTGAAATCGCGCGCAAAGACACACCACGAACTGGATGTCCGGGCGTGCCGCCGTCAGGTACAGCAGCGACCCGATCATACTCTCATACTCCTTCTGGTCCACTGCTTCTCCATCCTTGTCCGCATCCAGGGCCGTCGTAGTCGACATGGGTGTTGGAAGAGGCTTGGCCTCACCCATATTGAACTTCTTCAATACATCCTTGCTGTACTTGCCCTGGTGCACGAACGTTCCCTCTCGGGATTGCTTGATTTGCAACCTGAGGAAAAACGTCAACTCGCCCATCATGCTCATCTCAAACTCCCTGCTCATAGTATCTGCAAACTTGGCAACCAAAGCGTGAGAAGAACCACCGAAAATGATATCATCCACGTAAATCTGGACCAAGAGAGTATCATTGCCTTGCTTGAGGAGAAAGAGTGTTTTATCCACACATCCCATTTTAAAACCCTTAGCAAGCAAAAAGGTTTTCAACCTAACATACCAGGCTCTAGGGGCTTGTTTCAAACCATACAAAGCTTTGTGAAGTTTAAAAACATGGTTTGGAAACATGGGATTTTCAAAACCGGGGGGTTGTTCGACATACACCTCTTCTTCTATGTAGCCGTTTAAGAAGGCACTCTTGACATCCATTTGAAAAAGTTTAAGCCCTTTTGTTGGGATGGCACCCAGGCCGCTGGCGCCTCCAGCCCGCAAAACTGAAGGATGATAGAGCTTTCGGGCGGATGCGCGCATTCGTGCGGGAGCTAGCAGTCGTCTTCAGCCCAGCAAAACTGAAAGATGACGGAGGTTTCGTGCGGATGAGCGCATTCGAGCGGAAGCTAGCATTCGTCTTCGACTCCGCAAGGCTGAAGGATGACGGAGCGTTCGCGCGAAAGCAAGCATTCATCTTCGGCCCCGCAAGACCGAAAAGTGATGGAGTCTTCGCGCCAAAGGAGGCATTCACGCGAAAGCAAGCATTCCCTTTCGGCCCGCAGGACCGGCGTGGAACGGAGTCTTCGCTCGAAAGGAGCTCGGCGCTTCCGGCGGGAGTTTTCGTCATTCATGACCTTGGTTTTTCCCAGGTTTTCGTAGGTCGACGGAAGCCCGGGTCAAAGGGAGCGGGCCCACCGGTCCGGAAAGGGGGCCGGGGGACGCTGGGCCCATCAGAGGGCGAAGTGACGATGATACCCCTCGAGCCAGAAGAGGCGACATACTACAATGGAGTAGTTGAGTAGGGCACCATTGTAATTGTAGCAGAGTGGTTGGAAGGGCAATCTTGTACTTTCAAGCTAATTTGGATTAATATAAAGAGCTCCCAGCTTCCCATGAGGGGGGGAGGAGAACACTGTTCACTAGATCTTGATTCCCTTTTTTACGACGTTTACTTACACCGTGGTTGTCGCCCGAGCTTACCATGCCACCGAGGAAGGCATCGAAGACGGTCGACAATCTGGAGACGATCGCCACGAAGAAGGATGCTTTCGGCACCGTCGCGGCATCCATCCTATCCAGCCAAGTTCCACCAAGCACAACCTCAGAACCACCAGCTTTCGGCGGCGCTTAATAGATAGAAACTCAGCCGCCGCCGCCTGGAGCATCCACGAGTCAGAACGTGCAACCCCAGGATCAGCAGACTATCGACAGAGATGGCACACTGGACGGACACGTCGAGGACAAATTCGCCGAAGAGGATGATGACGATGTCGAAATCACAAAGCACGCCCAAGCAATCAAGACGTTGACGCAGCAGCAAGAGGAGATCAAAAAGCTGTTGTTGCAAAGAGACCAGCTGCAGCAGCAACTAGCGGCGAAAGCAAGAGAGGACGAGACCTGCAACACCATTCGGCGAGCTGAGGCGCAGAGAAGCCAGCTTGAGAAGGAAATTCAGGATCTGCAAAGGGCCGGGGCGGACCCAACCCCGATACCCCAAGAAAATATATTCATACCAAGGCGAGAACAACCGCCAGCTTTCGACAACGCCATCGATGAAACTTCTCCGTTCTCGAGGGAGTTGCAAGCCCATCCGTGGCCACTCAACTACAAGTCGCACATTCCGACTTTCGACGGTAAAGCGAACCCACGCAAGTTCTTGGCAAGCTACGAGACAGTTGTTTTTTCGGCAGGAGGGGACAATCAAGCCCTGGCGAAATCCCTCATCCTAGCAGTCGAAGACATGGCTCACGACTGGTATACGACCCTCAAGCCGCTATCCATTTACTCATGGGCCCAGCTGAAGGCCGAATTGCTCACCACTTTCCAAGGGTTCCGACCAGACATCAAGACCACACGAGACCTCATGAACTGCACACAGCAAGATGATGAGCCTTTATCCGAATACCTCAAACGATTCATTCAGCTGAAAGCTCAAGCTCCGAATGTGCCGGAAGACACGGTAATTGTAGCAGCCATTGAAGGCTTGGGGACTGAGCAGTGCGCCGCTCACTTGTCCAGAGAACCACCGAAATCTGTTAAGGAGTTGTTCGATGTAATGAACGCATATGCATGGTCGGACGACGACTTTCGGCGATGCAAGGCCGCCCGCCTGATGCAGAGGCAGGCGACGAAAGCAAGTCGACCACCGCCGGTACCGAATCAAAGGATGGTCAGGCCCTTTCGGTCAATCAACAGCTTGCAGGAAGAACCGGCGCAATCAGCAGCAGGCATGCAGAGGCTTGACATGGCCGATTTTCAGCCCCAAAGAGGGTTTGATCAACCTTTCCGCGAGGGGCGCGGTGGAAGGACAAGATGCGGCGGCCGGGATGGTAGAGGTCGTGGAAGAGGAGCCAGACCTCCGTATTGCGTCATTAGCGACGGCAATTTCGGCCACACCACCTGGGACTGCAAATACAGCAAGATGGCAAAAGAGCTAAAAGACAAGGATCAAGCTTCAGCCTCTGCCAAAAGCTCCAAGCACGTTTTCCATAATTCGCAAGACCCGGCGGCAGGAGCCGCGACATGCAGCAACTACGCAAGCACGCATATGCATCCACCGCAGTACATGTCTCCCCAAAATTTGCATTGGTACAATCCGGCTTATCAGGGTTACCAGCTCCTGGTCTTTGCGCCACAGTCGGTAGCAGTTTCGTCACCTATGCACTATCAGCATCAGCCAACACCGCCACCAGCGCTTCTGGCTCAAACCCAATCCCAGGGGCAGCAAGCGCAGCCCGGTTACCAGCATGGGCAGGAGACGGAAAATGAGGCTAGCGCAATCAACCGCATCCTCCCGTCAAGGGGCCACATTTTCGCCATCACGGGCGGATCCAACTTGGAGCACGAAAGTAAAAGGGCGAGAAAGGACTATCACCGAAGAGTCCAGATGGTATCACCAAGGCTTCCACTGAACAGGCCAGCTTGGTCACTAGCGCCGATATGCTTCGATGAGTCAGACTTCAAAGTCCGCAATTACCCGCACTGTGACGCTTTCATCGCCATGGCTAATGTGGCCGGTTTTACCTTGCATAACATTCTGATTGACACCGGAAGCTCAGCAGACATCTTATTTGTTAAAGCTTTCGAAGCGATGGGATTCGACAGGCGCAGCTTGGACCCCGCCGGTAATTCGCTGTACGGGTTCGGAGGAAGAAAAATTGACGCTATCGGCAAGAAGCAAATCCATGTATCTTTCGCCAAAGGGGAAAGAGTCCGCATCGAAACGCTGACATTCGACATAGTAAACATGGACTATCCATACACCGCCATTTTTGGCAGAGGTTTCACCAATAAGTTTAATGTCGTCATCAAGCAAAGCTACTTGTGTATGAAAATGCCATCCCCTTTCGGCGTCATTACCATGCACGGAGACCAGCAAGCTTCCAGAAGAATAGAAGGCAGGCCAACTCCTGGCTACAGCCTCATAAACGAAGTGGTAAAGAAAGACGAAATGCAGCCGACCGCCGAAGAGCACGCCATCGCCAACTCGCCAGAATATAATGTCGGGGCGGCTGAAGAAACGATAAGGATTCCGCTTGCGGCCTCCAGGCCCGAAAGGACTGTGCACATTGGGTCAAGCATGCCGGAAGAAGAAAGGAACGCCCTGGCATCTTTCCTCGTGAACAACGATGACATTTTTGCTTGGTCAGCAAACGACTTGCAAGGCGTTAGCAGGGATCTCGCCCAGCACAGTTTGAACGTCGCAAGCGGCGCTAAGCCCAGAAAGCAAAAACTCAGAAAGATGTCAAACGAAAGGGTAGATGCGACAAAACCGAAGTGCAAAGATTACTCGATGCGGGAGTTATCCGGCCAGTCCAGTACCCCGAATGGCTGGCGAACGTTGTCTTGGTGAAGAAGAAGAATGGAAAGTGGCGAATGTGCGTTGATTTCACCGACATCAACAAATGCTGCCCGAAAGATCCGTATCCTCTGCCTCGCATTGACAAGCTCGTCGATATCACAGCCGGTTGTGAAATAATGAGTTTGCTAGATTATTTTTCAGGTTATCACCAGATATGGCTTCATCCCGACGATGAGGAGAGAACCAGTTTCATCACCCCAACAAGCACATATTGCTATCGGCGAATGCCGGAAGGGCTGCGGAACGCAGGCCCAACCTTCTCGCGGATGACCGACAAGGTCTTCGAAAGCCAGAAGTAGAAGAAAAACTTGTTGGCTTATGTTGACGACATAGTGGTCAAGAGTGACAGGCAAGAAGACCATCAAGCAGACTTACTTGAGACTTTTGGCAACCTCCAAAAAAGCGGCTTGAAGCTCAACCCCGACAAGTGTATTTTCGGCATCAAGAAAGGCAAGCTCCTTGGTTGTCTGGTGTCGGCTAGGGGAATTGAAGCCAATCCCGACAAAATAGCGGCGATCATCAACATGCAGCCGCCCTCGAACCGAAAGCAAGTGCAGAAGTTGAAAGGAAGGCTGGCTTCTTTGAACAGATTTATCGCAAGGTCCGCCGAAAAAGGGCTGCCATTCTTCAGAACTCTGCGTAGCTCCGATTCTTTCGATTGGGGAGAAGAGCAGCGGCAGGCTTTCCAGCAGCTAAAGGAGTACCTGACAAAGCTAACCACGCTATCTAAACCATCGCAGGAAGCGACACAATTGTTGTTTCTCGCATCATCTCACACCACCATTGTTGGGTATTTTAAACGCACACAGAAAAATCCGCAAGCACACGGATACCGATGTAGCTTTCACCCGAGAGTATTCCAGGGTATCGATTTCCATGGGGAACGTGAAGTGTACTAGAAGAATTAAGAACGCCCAAGAAACGAATGGTAATGTGGATAGAGAGAGATCTTAGGGTTTTCTAAGCGGGTCTATTTAATTAAAGGCTCACTATACTTTACTTACTTCGGAGCAGCAGGTCCTTTCCAACTCTCGAGAAAGACTGGGAAGAAGGTAGATGGGGGAAGGCTGCCGAAAGCTCTACGAGAACACGAACCCTAACATGGTGGATTACAAAGACCTGACAGAGCTGTCACCTCTGGGTCTACCACAACTATCCGGAGGATTGGGCGCAAACTCAGGTAAACCCTAGTCTAGACACCATGTGTACACTAACGCTTACTACTCTAATTACCGCAGATAACTAGAGCACTCAATACGAGCAGAGATCCAGTAAATAAAATAAAGCAAGAACTGAAATCAAATATAATACTTAGAAATAGTAAATGAAGAACCTAGAGATTACTTGAAGACGAACTGGATACTACACCAATACAATGTCGAGGAAGATCCGATAGATCCGGCTCCTCCTCAGCTCTCTCCTTCTCCTCTCTCTAATCCAATCTCTAATTACAACTAGATGAACTAGACAACTAGAACAAGAACTAGTACTAGAACTAGAACTAGATCTAATTCTTGATGAACTAGAAGAGATTCATCTAGAGGGACCTCTACTTCTAATTGAAACCCTAGTTTCTGATGTGGAGATGAATAATGAAGATGGAGATGCCTGGAGAGAGGGGTCTGGGGTTGCTTATATAGCCCGAGGTGGAGTAGGGGGCAAGGAATCGCCATGTCATCGATCCGCGTCACGTTTATCGCCCACCGTTAGATCAAACCGACTTCGGGGATGGTGGAGATGCATCCTAGGAGGCGGTGGAAGAAGGTTCTAGAAGGCGGAGGTGAAACGGGCTCCGTGGCCGACCGGTCGGTATCCATGTGGGACCGGTCGGTCTGGCCCAGTGGGCCCACGTGGTGGCCCGCCTCGTGGTGTCTTCTAGATTCTTCTTTTGCAGATTTCGATGCGAAATTAATATCTTTTCATCCGGGACTCTGAATATAGCAAATGATATGTCCGTTTTGATCGTCTCGACGAGCCCTTCGCAATGGTGCACTCAAATTCATCACTTGAGATACTTTTATAAGGTGAAATATTGATGTCCTACAAAACAAGTGAGAGCACCAAAACTCGTGGAACTTAATAGTTTCAAACCCTACAACTTTGCTTGGTGATTCATTTAGTGTCATTTCATGCAATAGTTGATGGTTAATTATGAGCATTAGTGAGCGTCAACAAGTTCCCCCAAGCTTAACCTTTGCTAGTCCCGAGCAAAGCCAATCTTAACAATGGATCAGGAGTTGCTGCAATATCTTCACTTCCAACAAGTAGTGAGCGTCAACAAGTTCCCCCAAGCTTAACCTTTGCTAGTCCCGAGCAAAGCCAATCTTAACAATGGATCAGGAGTTGCTGCAATATCTTCACTTCCAACAAGTACACATGTATTCAAACTAAAGTTCTCATATGGAATAGAAAAAAGTATCATATTATTCATCATGGGGCTTAGTACTTTACCTTGAATCCTGAGTAATTGAAAGATAGAACGATCAAATCAAGTGCTATGTCTCTTGCTCTTTCACTTCACCATTATCCCGGAGTTTTTATGAATTTTTGAAAACGTATGTTGCCAAATTAAACAATGGATCCAAAGAGAAAGTCAACCACACCATTGAATCGAGAAGTGCATGTGTACGGAAAATGGAGTCAAATGCTCTTTTGAAATATACCACTCTCTTTTGTTTATCAGAGACACATGGCTATCAGGCTAATTCTACTGACAGGCACGTGCCCATTTTTTTTCTAATATTCTCTTTTTTTTCTCTTTTTTTCGAGGTTCCGGACACCTGTCCCTTTTTATTTCCTCAGGATCTATCTTTTTGAGGTTTCGGACACTTGTCCCTTTTTATTTCCTCGGATATATATTTTTTCTTTTCTCTCATCATTTTTTTAATAGCCACATGCTTCCAACAAACTTTTGAGAGGATAACAATAGATAATCATGAGCATTTATGCGGAGGATGGATGAAATGTGTAAGTGATCTCAATTCAATAGTATGATAACTTCTCATAGGGTCAATAAAGCTTAATTTAACTCAATGCAATTATTAGTTATATTTATATTGAGAAATCTCCAGACTCTAGTGTTGTTTAGAACAAGATAATAGCAGCTCAGATCATCACATATCATATCTGTCAATTACCTAGACTCTGGATCAAGCATTTACTACCCATATATTTAATTTCATTTTTAAGCATCATCATTAATGTAACACCCCTGGTGTTAAGCGATAATTAAAACCCTAATTAAGTTCATTAGTATGCATAATCATTTGGCATTCTGGCATAAAAGCATTTCATGTGTTTAGGCATAGTTGTGATGCTTTACATGCTTTAATACAAGTGTTGCATGATCTTGTGTGATTTACATAGTATTGTATGTTGCATGAGAGTGTAGTTAAGTGTCACATAAAAGGATAAGTAGAAAACCTTAATTTTCTATGCTCCTTTTTATTCCCTTTTCTATAAGCAAAAAGTAAGTCAAATTTCAAAATGGTTTCAAAAGCAAAGTTGTAGCTCTTGTTGAGAGGTACAACTTTGGTATTCAAAGTTTTCAAGGTTTCTGTACAAAAGTTTGAATAAAGTTGAAATCTTTCAAACCATAAATTTGACCCCTAAACTAGATTTCAAAAACTAAAAAGAATTAGACTTTGGTCCTTTAATAAAAGTTGTAGAGTGGTTTAAAATAAACAACTTTTATTCAGATAGATTTTCATGTTCTTAAAGAAAATCCAATGTAATTTGGAAAACTAGTTTGATTTAGTTTCAAATTGAAAATCAATTTCCAAACCTAGTTTTATTCCCTTTTGTGTACTTTGAAAATTGAGCATAATTTGGATATATGACCAAAAACAAAGTTTTAGATAATTTTATAAGGAAACAACTTTTATATTGGTGAAATTTGAAGTTGTTCAAAAAATTCAAAAGTAATTTTGAAATTCAGTTTGGTCCAAATTTGAATTTCAACTCTATTTCAAAATCCAGGAAGTATTTGACTTTGGTTCTTTAAGCAAACTTGTAGAAAACAAAATTTGGAGCAACTTTTGTTTTGGGAGTTTTTGTCGTGCAATACAAATATCGGGAGTAATTAGAAAGGGGGAAGATCTGTTTCTGTAGCCACAGGGGGGGTGCATCTGGCCAGGGCAGGGCATGGCCGCCGCGTCGCCGCTGCCGTGGCCTGGACGCCTCCGCGCCGCACCGCGAGTTCAGCCACGCAGCTAGTAGCCTGCTTGCTTCACCCAGCGCGGTGGCAAGCTCTGAAGAGTTCTCGAACCTCCTATCGCCAGCGACTGCCACCTTCTCTCTCTCTTTCTCTGTTTTCTGGCCAAGCTCCGGCGAGCAGTTTCGCCGCCGTCGCTGCGTCCCGGCGCCCTCCATCTCCCAAACGTGTCCGCCTCACTCCTGCTCTTCCCCTGAACCAGTTAATCCAAGCTCTAGTGCTCCCCATCGCCGTTATCGGGGTCTTCTTCCCCATGGCCGGTAGCCTGCCGCCGCGAACACCTCCGCCGTAGCCAGCTTCTCTCGGAGCCTCTCCGACCAAACCAGTCACACCAAAAGCTCCGCGGTGCTCTGCTGATCACGCTCGGCTTCTTAGTTAGGTCTCTACCGTTGTCAGTCGGCTGGTCCGTGCGTTTCGCCATGGGCGCAAGCTCTGCTTCTGCCGCCGCCATGGCCAACCTTGGTCGGGTGCTCCTCTTGTAAAGTTACCGCGCGGATCAGGGTCGGGATGAGCGCCTAAGCATGTTGCGTTGTTCCGTTTGGTCTCTACCGTGTTTTTCTGGTCTGTCCGCGTGGGTAGCCATTGGCATGAGTGTCCACCATGGCTGCCATCGTGGACCGTGTTGTTCTGAGTCATCTTCGAGTGAAGTAGGGTGTGCATCATGTTCGCGAGGAGTGCGGGAGTGCAGTGCTATCGGAGTTTTGGTCTCTACTGAGCCCTAGAGTCCGGAATGCCGCGTCGCCGTCGTTCCCGCCATGGCCAAACCGCCATGGCCGTGGCCAGCACATGTCCGTGTATGTCTTAGTCCAAGTGAGGGGTGGGATCGGTGCGCCAAGTCAAGAAAGGGAGCTTGGTGCCCTCGGCGTCGCCGGTAAGCTCGCCGGCGGCGAGTTAGCGGTCGGTCAAGCCGGCCGAGTTCCTGGTCAAGGCCAGTCGGGCTCTGTCCTGGCGTGAGGGGGAGAATAAGAGGCCTGACGCCTGGGGCTCTCCTATCAGTGAGGGGTTTTTCCTTTTTCCAGTTTAAGGAAATAGTGTTAGATTTTTGTCTTTTTGATATGTTTTTGTAGGAAGCTCCAAAATTTGTGAAAATTTTTGAGTAGCTTTCTCAAGCTGTCTAGTATTTATGAAAAATATGAAATTTGAGTTTTGATCAAATTTTGAAAGTGATTTAAATAGGCCTTTTACTTAATAAATGTTCTTTGATGATATTTGTAGGCTTATTTAAATGTCCAAAAATCTTGAAACTAATTTTGTCACTGTTTTTAGCATAAAAGGTATCTCCACAAAAATTTTGAGCTCTGTTGGAGAAAATAAGTTGTTTTGCTATTTCTATGCTTTATTTAAGCATTTAAATGATTATAGTTTAATTTAGTTCTGCAGGTTTAATTGTTTGTCCAAAAATTGTTGTATTTATTTTGCAACAGTTATTTTATATAATTAACCATCTCAAAAAGTTTGGGCTCAATTTGACCATGTTTAGTTTAACTCTTTTTCCTATGTTTTCTTTATAAAGAAATGATTAATAGAGTTTTGTTTAAGTAATTAGGTAATTAAGTGTTCATAGGAAGTTATAGTTAATCTTTGCCTCTTCAATAGTCTTTTAGTTAATGGTTATGTTTCATGTATCTAGTTAATCATGTTTAGTCATGTATAGATCAAATAATACATTTGATGTTATATCCATGTTAATATGGCTGCATAACCAATGTTTGTTAATTTACTGTTTACACTTAGAAGAATATGTTTTCTGTAAATAAGTTGCATACAAAAGATGTAGTTATCTTCTGTCTCTAGCTTGTCCTAAAATTTGATGATTTTAGGCCAGCTAGATTAGGAGATATAGTTTTTCTAATTCAGTAGAACAGATCTGACCTACCTTTTGGACTGATCTGTGGAGATGAGCAATTTCAGCCTTTTAACTAGGGAATCACCTGTTGAGTATAATAGCAAAGTTTTAGAGTGCTTCATAAGCTTTCTAGATTGTTAAGGATCATCCTTTTTGGTGACCCAGAGCTCTAGTTATAGCTGTTTGAAGTTGGGTTAGCAAATCTGTCCTAGCTCTGGACAGAAATGTTTATCCCAGTTAGTTGACCAAGTTGCCTATAGAACCAACCCTAGGTGATATTAGGAAGTTTGTAGGCAATTTGATAAGCTTTTCAAATTGTCTAGGATCACCCCTTTGGAATGATGGTAGCTCTGGTAATGGTTAATAATCCATTAAGTTTAAGTTTGCATCTTGTGTGACTTTTGGTTATTGTTTGAAGACCATTGGACACCTCTTATCTTGTTATCCTATGGCTTGAGTGATGTTTTAATGAACCTTAGCTATCCTTAGTTATCTTCCTAAAGGTGCTTGGTGGAAGTTGTATGTGTAGCTAGAAACTCTAGTTAGTAAGTTGAAAGTTGGTTTTGTTGGTTTGCAACTTTACCGCGAAGGAAAGTTGTACTCGACTTTCCTTAAGCTTGTTTAATCTTTTGTTATAATTGTCCTGCATCTTAGCATGCATCCCATAGCATCATACTAAGCATACATCATTTATCTACGTGTAGTATCCGAGAGTGTTGGAGTCATGTTGATCAAGCTTTGATGATCACCCTTGTCGAACAAGCCTCGGAAGGTGACCCTTGTTGAACAAGCTTCTTCGAGAAGATTTGACTTCAAGTCAGCAAAGGAACTAACCTCTGTAGATTATTCTTGGATCCTATCTTCCCTGCAACAAAGGCAAGCCCTGGTTCATTTAACCATTTCCTTGGATTTACAATTACACTTACTTTCGATAACCTGATGCATTAGATGTTTATCAAATAAATGCTTTAAACCTGTTGATGCATGATCAACCTTGTTATCGATATATCATTCCTTGATACCTAATTTATGCAAATGATAGAAATGCTTAGCCTTGCTTTATGAAGCTTTTGATAAATGTTTTCGATACTTATCGTTTTGGAATGATGATGAAAAAGAATTATGGTTAAGACCAGACGGGCACATGCATCGAACCTTGGGTTGGTGTAGGGTGACCCGGATGTGTCGGGTTAGGGTTAACCGTTGTTGGCCTGCTAGATTGAGAAACTATGAAGTACCGATCATATGCTACGGTAAGCCCTGCCTTGGTGGTTCTTAAATGAGAACGGCTACTCGCGCACTGGGAGTGGAGAGATGGCGGGAGTACTAGCTACCCTCATGGGTTAAAGTCCCGGATTGGAGGTGTACAAGTACTCTCGGGTGGCGCGGACCCGGTCTTGTTTGGAGGATCCGAGATTGGGGATTGATATATGTGTGATTAAGGGTCTACATATATCGTATGATCGTAGAAAACTCCCAGATCTGGTTTAATCGGTTCGAATCGTCGTGCTCCTCGGTTAAGGAGACTCAATCTTTCGACCCGCAGCGTAGCATAAAATGGAACTTGTTTAAGAAAGAATGATAATGATCTTTCATTAGTGTTCACTTTTAGTTCTTAACATGTACTTAAATGATTAAGTAAAATTTGAATCTAGGATTACTCTAATAAGCTTTTCTGCAAATGAAAAGTACTGTTCAGCCTACCCAAACCAGCATGACCCTAAAGTCTTTTCTGTTGACGGATAAGTCTTGCTGAGTACCGACAGTACTCAGGGTTTGTTAATCCCCTGTTGCAGGTTTCAAATAGGTGGTGTTGATCATGATCATGTCAGTGGGCTTGACGTGATCTGGTTGTTCTTCTTCTCCAACTTAGGTGCTCCACCTAAGTGTGGTTCTGTGATACTATTCTGCTTCCGCAATACAAATTATGTTTATATAAAAAGTAACTTAATCATGTTTTGTAAAGATTATCTATCTTGCTTCCGCACTCCGATGGTATTTTGTAACAAATGTTGTAATTTTGTAATTATTCCAACCTTCATGATGATGATCCTGTGGTTCATGGATGATTCGGGGTTCTCTTAGGGACACCCGACAGATCTTTCCAGTAATGTGTTTCATTTGCACTGTCATTGGGCTCCTTATAATGATGACGTGTGCGGGTGGGCCACATTGCCGGGAGGTTCTGCCACAATTAATCAGGAGAACTCATGCTTTAAAGGCTAGGTACTTGGAAGAAATTAGATAGAGTAAGTATTCATCATTTCCATGTAAAAGATCAAAGAGAGAGTTCTTCTTTTATTATTAACTTCCTAAAACAAACTAGACACACTATTTTATTTATTTAATCTAACACACTTTAACTTACTATTTTAAAAATACTAAGATAGAAATAAAGACATACCTGATTTGCAAAGATAACGGGGGTGCGTCTCCCCCAAGCTAATCCTTTCGATCGCATCGAGCCTTCATGTGCCCAAATATTTTTGTTCTTTTTTCTTTTTAAGGGTGAGCCTTCATGTGCTCACATTTCTTTTATTTATTTTATTTTTATATTTAGAAAGAAAAAACTTAAGAGGATAAAGATACTTACCTGGATACACAGGGGTGCTTTCCCCCAAGTTGGATGTTGACATAGTCGTTCAATCATTTTGGCCTGCACGTTAAGTCTCAAGCTTCCAAATCCTGCATAACTCAAATAGACAACAAAACTCATGGAACAAAATTAAGTGTTAAGCATAAGAGTTTTAGTTGTCTAGAGCCTTGGTGATTGATTTTCTTTTAGATAGGATCATTGAATTGTAAAAATTCAATCACATCAATTTCTTCTAAGGGTTCAGGTTCAAGAAAAATTTTCAAACGTTGGCCATTTACCTTGAATACGTTACCTGAATCGTCCTAAAGTGTGACGGCACCATGTGAAGCAACATCCATCACCTTGAATGGCCCTTCCCATTTGGTTCTGAGTTTTCCATGACCGAAGAGCTTGATTCTTGAATTGAACAGCAGGACTTTATCTCCAGACTTGAACTCCTTATGCTTGATTCTCTTGTCATGCCACCTTTTGGTTCTCTCCTGGTAAATCTTGGAACTGTGGTAAGCATTTTCTCTCCATTCCTCTAGTTCTGAGATTTGCATTTGACGGTTCTTTCCAGCTAGAAGAAGGTCCATGTTCCATTTCTTGATTGCCCAATGAGCTCTGAATTCTAATTCAACTGGCAAGTGGCATGTTTTTCCATATACAAGCTAATAAGGTGACATGCCTATGGGTTTTTTGTATGCAGTTCGGTATGCCCATAGTGCATCATGAAGCTTGTACTTCCATTTCTTTCCCATCTCATCCATAGTCTTTTGTAAGATGTTCTTGATTTGATTATTTGATGTCTTAGCTCGACCGCTTGTTTGAGGATGGTATGGAGTTGCAACATTGTGTTTAACTCCATATTCTGCTAGGAACTGTCTGAAAGACTTGTCAATGAAGTGTGATCCTCCATCACTTATGACCATTTTGGGTGTCCGAACCTTGGTAATAATATTTCATGGAACATCTTTTTAGCATGCTTAGAATCGGCGGCTCGACATGGTAATGCTTCTACCCATTTGGACACATAGTCAACTGCCACCAAGATATATTCAGCATCTCCAAACCTTTGGAATGGTCCCATGTAGTCAATTCCCCAAACATCAAACAACTCTGTTTGGAGGTTGTTCTGGAGTGGCATAGCATCACGCGCATTGATGTTTCCATGTTTCTGACATCTAGCACATCTTCTAACAATCTCCTTCGTATCTTGATACATCATCGGCCAATAGAATCCACTTTGCTAGATCTTTGCATTTGTACGAAATGCTGCATAATGTCCTCCATAAGGTGATGCGCGACCTCTTTCTATGATTTTCATGGCTTCAGTCATTGGGACACATCTCCGTAGCAACCCATCATTGCAGACCCGATAGAGATACGGATCATCCCACATGTGGCAACGAGCATCATATTTGAGCTTCCTCTTATCCGCTCCTGGTGGAACATAACCTGCAACCATAAAATTCACAATATCCGCATACCAAGGGTCTGAGTGTGTTACAGCTAGGAGAGTGTCGTCCCTTAGATAGTCATTAATAGCTAAGTCATGTGTTTCCTTATATCGAATCCTAGACAAGTGATCGGCTACTGAATTCTCTACTCCTTTCTTATCTCTTATTTCTATGTCAAATTCTTGGAGTAGAAGAATCCATCTTATAAGTCGAGGTTTAGCATCTTTCTTAGTGAGCAGGCATTTAAGAGCAGCATGGTCTGAATGAATGATTACCTTTGCTCCAACTAAGTAAGATCTAAACTTGTCTATTGCAAAGACAACTATCAACAACTCTTTTTCAGTGGTAGCATAATTGAGTTGTGGCCCGGTCAAGGTTTTGCTAGCATAAGATATAGCATAGTGCTTTTTATCCTTTGTTTGGCCTAAAACGGCTCCAACAGCAATGTCGCTAGCATCACACATGATCTCAAAAGGCAGCGTCCAATCGGGTGGTTGGATAATTGGAGCTAATATGAGCGCCTTCTTGAGGATTTGAAATGCTTCATGGCACTCATTATTAAAAATGAAAGGTGCATCTTTAGCTAGAAGGCTAGTCAGGGGTCTAGCAATTTGGGAAAAGTTTTTAATGAAACGCCTATAGAACCCTGCGTGGCCTAAAAAGCTTCTGATTCCTTTCACATTTGTGGGAGGTGGAAGTTGTTCAATAACATCGATCTTTGCTCTATCCACTTCTATCCCACGTTCGGACTCCTTGTGTCCTAGCACTATTCCTTCCTGAACCATAAAGTGACATTTCTCCCAGTTCAGGACTAAGTGCTTTTCTTCACACCGTTGTAAGACTTTGTCTAAATTCTCTAAACAGTCATCGAAGGTTTTGCCACAGACGGTAAAGTCATCCATGAACACCTCCATGATTTTCTCGATCATATCGGAGAAAATAGACATCATGCACCCTTGGAAGGAAGCTGGAGCATTGCATAATCCAAATGACATTCGTCGGTATGCATAAGTTCCATACGGGCAAGTAAAAGTGGTCTTACTCTGGTCATCTGGTGGATTGGGATTTGATGATACCCGGAATACCCATCAAGGAAACAAAAGAAAGAGTGGTTTGCAAGCCGTTCCAGCATTTCATCAATGAAGGGTAACGGGAAGTGATCTTTCTTTGTTGCCTTGTTAAGTTTCTGATAATCAATGCACATACGCCACCCAGTGACAGTTCATTGAGGGATAAGTTCATTATTCTCATTCCTAACAACTGTCATTCCTCCTTTCTTGGGGACAACCAGGACAGGGTTAACCCACTCGCTATGTGGCATGGGATAGATAATCCCGGCGTGCAAAAGCTTCAAGACCTCTTTCTTAACAACCTCTCGCATGGCATTGTTAAATCTCCGCTGTGGTTCCCTTGAAGGTGATGAATCAGGATCGGTTGGGATACGATGAGTGCAGAGAGCAGGACTAATCCCTTTGAGGTCATGGAGTGAGTAGCCTATGGCTGATTTATGTCTTTCTAGGATGGTGACAAGCCTATGTGTTTCATCTTGGGAAATCTTGTCACTTATGATGAGAGGAGTTTCTCGATTATTATTGAGGAAGACATATTTCAGACCAGGAGGAAGGGGTTTTAGCTCAACTAAGGGTTGTGATGGCACCTCCCAAGGGTCTAGCTCAACAGGCTCGGCCAGCTCTTCCTCTTCCTGAGTGAAGTGTTCATCATCAAGAGTTGGTTGGGCCAAGTGTTCTAGGGATGCTACCAAGACTTCCTCAATAGGATCTTGTTCAGGCTTGGGTTCTACCATCGCATTATGTGAGCGTGAAAGTGAGACATTGATGGTAGAGTTCCCTAGCTTTAAATTCAAGAGGCTTTGTTTTGGGCGCTCTCGAAAGAGTGTTCCCAAAGGTACACCAATCAGGAGGAACGTGTCCGAGATGTCAAAGATATGAAAATCTAGAAAATACTCAGAGCCTCTTATGCGTAGCATAATAGTCCTTATGACCCCATAACTTTCTACTGTAACTCCAGATGGAATTCTTAGAAGCTTATGAGATGGGATCACGGTCTCATTGGGGCAAAGTTCCTCGGCCAGAGCCTTGGAAATTATGTTCAACCCAATGGTAGGACTATAGTGAGCCTCTATATTGGTTCCCTTAAGGTTGCAAGATATAGCCTCTGAGGGGGTAGTGATTCGGGCTACCTCAGTGGATAACTCCGTTTCTGCCAACCACTCATGGCTCATGATGGCTGAAAGTCCTTTAATGTGCTCTAAAAAGAAAGCATCATTGTGTGGACCATCGTCATCCACAAGTGGTGTCGAGTGGACTCGAGGCTTTACTTGCACTGGTAGACTCGAGGCATTCCCAAAATCTTCAAAAAGATCTACCTCAATTTCAGAGAAGAACACCGGAGGATCAGGTTTATCATTTTCTAGAGTGTGGGGTGTTTTCTCTATAGAAGGTGCTGTGACAACCAAATTATTAGAAAGATTTGAAGGAATTTCAAATTCGGTTGTGTGTTCCTCCTCGTGTTGGTCAGGGATGGGCTCGACTTCTTCTTTTGGGAATTCGTCAAAACTGCCAGTGTAAGGAGTGTTTTCAAGGATTTTCTCTAGGATGTCTCTTCCTTCACTAACAAGTTTATGTGAGAATGATCCTCCAGAAGCTAAATCGAGATGTAGAGCAGCTTCCTTGTTAAGACCACGGTAGAAGTGAAAGTGTAGGACATGGTCTGGCAAGGAAAGGTTTGGGCCAGAATTGGTAAGGCATTTGAACCTAGCCCAAGCTGCTCCTAGTGTCTCCTTCTCTTTTTGTTTGAATGTAAGAACTTCGATTCTAAGATCAGCGATTCGAAAAAGAGGGAAGAAAGCAAGACAAAAGTTGTCTCAAAGTTCATCCCAATTCCCATTTACGCCCCTTACGGAATGGTCATACCATTTTCTCGCTCTTCCCAAAAGGGAGAACGGGAATAGTTTCCATTTAATGGTCTCTTGTGTCATGCCGGCAATAGTCCGACAAGAACACAACTGCTCAAATTCCCTAAGGTGGGTGTATGGATCTTCGTCTTCTAACCTAGAGAAGGATTTCTCCCGAACCATGGCTATAAGAGCAGGACGAAGCTCATAGCCATCTATAAGAATGAGGTGTGATGATGGTGGAGGCTCCAACAAGTCGCCCTTTGGAGCAAAGAATTTAAAGATAGGAGTGAAATCCATGTGGTAAGAAGTGTGGTGGTGAGGTAAAGGTGGTGATAAGAAAAAGGTGGTAAAAGAAAAGAAACACGAACGATCCTTGTTCGATTCTAGAACAGCTACCGTTCCCCGGCAACGGCGCCAGAAAGCTTGTTGGGTATTTTAAACGCACACAGAAAAATCCGCAAGCGCATGGATACCGATGTAGCTTTCACCCGAGAGTATTCCAGGGTATCGATTTCCACGGGGAACGTGAAGTGTACTAGAAGAATTAAGAATGACCAAGAAAAGAATGGTAATTTGGATAGAGAGAGATCTTAGGGTTTTCTAAGTGGGACTATTTAATTAAAGGCTCACTATAATTTACTTACTTCAGAGCAGCAGGTCCTTTCCAACTCTCGAGAAAGACTGGGAAGAAGGTAGATGGGGGAAGGCTAGCGAAAGCTCTACGAGAACACCAACCCTAACGTGGTGGATTACAAAGACCTGACAGAGCTGTCACCTCTGGGGCTACCACAACTATCCGGAGGATTGGGCGCAAACTCAGGTAAACCCTAGTCTAGACACCGTGTCTACACTAACGCTTACTACTCTAATTACCGCGGATAACTAGAGCACTCAATACGAGCAGAGATCCAGTAAATAAAATAAAGCAAGAACTGAAATCAAATATAATACTTAGAAATAGTAAATGAAGAACCTGGGGATTACTTGAAGACGAACTGGATACTGCACCAATACAATGTCGAGGAAGATCTGACAGATCCGGCTCCTCCTCAGCTCTCTCCTTCTCCTCTCTCTAATCCAATCTCTAATTTCAACTAGATGAACTAGACAACTAGAACAAGAACTAGTACTAGAACTAGAACTAGATCTAATTCTAGATGAACTAGAAGAGATTCATCTAGAGGGACCTCTACTTCTAATTGAAACCCTAGTTTCTGATGTGGAGATGAATAATGAAGATGGAGATGCCTGGAGAGGGGGATCTGGGGTTGCTTATATAGCCCGAGGTGGAGTAGGGGGCAAGGAATCGCCAAGTCATCGATTCGCGTCACGTTTATCGCCCACCGTTAGATCAAACCGACTTCGGGGATGGTGGAGATGCATCCTAGGAGGCGGTGGAAGAAGGTTCCAGAAGGCGGAGGCGAAATGGGCTCCATGGCCGACCGGTCGGTCTCCATGTGAGACCGGTCGGTCTGGCCAAGTGGGCCCATGTGGTAGCCCGCCTCGTGGTGTCTTCTGGTATCTTCTAGATCCTTCTTTTGCAGATTTCGATGCGAAATTAATATCTTTTCATCTGGGACTGCGAATATAGCAAATGATATGTCTGTTTTGATCGTCTCGACGAGCCCTTCGCAATGGTGCACTCAAATTCATCACTTGAGATACTTTTATATGGTGAAATATTGATGTCCTAAAAAACAAGTGAGAGCACCAAAACTCGTGGAACTTATTAGTTTCAAACCCTACAACTATGCTTGGTGATTCATTTAGTGTCATTTCATGCAATAGTTGATGGTTAATTATGAGCATTAGTGAGCGTCAACATCCGTAAGCGCAGTACTGGAGGAAGAGAAGGAACACGAAAACAAGATTATGCAATTCCCAATCTACTTCGTCTCCGAGGCCCTCTCGGGAGCAAAACTAAACTACTCAGAGCTGGAGAAGATAGCATATACGGTGGTAATGGCTTCGAGAAAGCTAAAGCAATGCTTTCAGTCTCATCACATCATAGTCCTATCGGCTCAGCCATTGGAAGCCCTGTTCCGCAACAACGAAGCTATCAGCCGAATTGGCAAGTGGGCGGCGGAGCTAAACGAATACGTGATCGATTTCCAACACCGATCCGCAATCAAGTCGCAGGCGTTGGCAGATTTCATAGCAGACTGGACTCCCGCCGCTTTCGACACAACTCTCGAATTCGAGGAGCCCATGTGGACAGTAAATTGTGATGGCGCATGGGGAATGGCTGCGGATACATGGGTGTATGCCGAGTCTCTGAGTGATGAGTGATTGTCAACTGGGACGATGCGCATGTTCTTTGGCTTGTGTTGTGCAGGTGTCGAGCACGGATACAGTGATCAAAGGCAAGGTGAAGGTCAAGTAGAGACGTGCCGTGCCGATGGACCGAGAGTGGCGAAGGGCGGACGTGAGGCTTGGACTGAGGGACCGATGGCCCGAGGATCAGCTGTGGTGGCTGGCAGCCTGGGACAGCGATGAGCGAAGACTTGCGGTCATGTGTTGCCTGAGTCGTGGACTTGGGGACACGTGTCGGTGGATGGGGTGCACGGGCGATGCATCCCCTCTACGGCATCGGTTTGGTGGTAGAGCAAGAGAAAAACCATCGGGAGGACGGTTTCCAGGTTTGGGCCTCAAAACCTGGGCGCTGCGGGTTTGCTGAGTTTGGGCCTCAAAACTCAGATGCTGGTGGGCTGGTTTCCCGGTTTGGGCCTCAAAACTGGGGGTTGGCTGTGAAGGCTGGTTTCCCGGCTTGGGCCTCAAAACCGGGGGTGCGACGTCCAGGAAAAGGACGCAGAGCGGTGGCGGCACGTGGCGGCAATCGGGAGGTTGCGTCGAGGCAACGCTACGAGTTGTGCGGGCGTGGCCGTCGGATCCACCTACCATCGAGTTGGTCCAGAATAACCTTAGGGTTTAGCTGGTTCGCTCTGTAAGTAGTTAGGGGTAGAGTGGGAATTAGGAATAGTTAGAATTAGGATAAGTAGGGGGAGACACCCACCTCCCCATCTATCTCAGTTCATTTTGCTCTTTGCACTTAGGGTTTCCTGCTCTCCCAATCCCCTGCTGTAGCTTGCTGAGATCCGCAGAGAACCATACCTCTGTGTACTGGAGATTTTGAGGAAGTGAGGCCATAACCTCACTGTTGTAGCGTGTGGTAGCCACACGGTTGCAGATCGATGACTTGATTCGCGTTTTGGTTCGTGTTCTTCGCGTTCCTTTTTTCTCCGCGTTTTTCCCGTCGCTCGATCTCTCTCCATACCGCGTCTTTGAGAAATCCGTTTGAATCATCTTGTTCGTTTTCAAGAGGAGGTCATTTCGAACAAAGGAATTCATCTAACTCCTCACGAACAAGTAGATCGGGTTGATTTCGTTTTCGTGGTGTTTTTTCGTCCTTGATCTTCCCCTTTCGATTTCCCAGTGATTTAATCAATTTGAGCGGATGATTTCTTGAGGATAGTCTCCTAACTACCTCGTGATCATCTTCTCCAAGTTTGGGAATGTGGGATTTTGATTTGGATCAAATTTGGAGAGATTTGGAGAGAAGGCGATCAAAATCGCCATCTCTGTTCATCCGCGGACAGTCCGCCATTAGGGTCGCGGACAGTCCGCGCGTCGGGGTCGGCCAGACTAGTGGCCTGACTGCGCGCTGCTGTGCGAGCGATTTTTGAACCGCGGACAGTCCGCCGTTGTGTTTGGCGGACAGTCCGGTGACGTCCAGAGGACTTGCCGCAGCACTGTTGTTTTGCATTTTCTGCCGGCGGACAGTCCGCCAGTGAACCGCGGACAGTCCGGCCTTGGGCGGACAGTCCGGGACTCCAGGTCCGGACAGTCCGGGATTTGGCTGAAGCCTCCGGTTTAATGCGTTTGCACTCCCGGCATCTTCGCTTGGTTTCCGGACTTCTCGTTTGGCCCTAGAGTTGATCAAGGAACCTCTCTAGGTATCTTTGCTACTAGTTAGCATCGGTATTTGGGAGTTTCTCGACGTAGCCGTCTATCTACGTTCGGGAATTGGTTTGTGGGGTCGTATTCGAGCCGGTGCTTTTGACGTTTGGATTGCTATCGCTTTGTGGTGCCTCGCTGTGATCCTAGGGATCATCCACCCTCTTCCAAGGGTCGTGGGCATCACGGTTTAGGTCGTAGCTTTCGGGGGTTGATTTTGGGACATTTGGCCAAAGTTTCGAGAGAAATTTTTTGAGCTCCCATTCACCCCCCCTCTGGTCGCCTTGCTAGTGCTTTCTCGGTCCTTCAATTGATATCAAAGCAGGTTAAGGATCTTCCACCTTAACCGGTTCCAGATCCACAGAAGGCGACTTGGATCGCGGCATGGGCAAACCGCCATTTTTTGATGGGACGAACTATGCGTATTTGAAGATACGCATGTCAGCCTATCTGCAGAGTTTGGGCGCTTCCATCTAGGATATTTGCAACTTTGCCGATTACGTTGTCTTGGCTGCTCTTGTGACTCAGCATCAGATCGATGAGCACGATGCCAATAGCCGAGCACGTAATGCTCTTTTCTCATGCTTGAGCATGAGTGAGTTTGATCGTGTTTCTCACCACGCTACGGCTTGGGAGATTTGGGCTACCCTCATGCGCTTTCATGAGGGAACCTCTCAAGTCAAAACCCGACTCTACGAGTCATTCAAGCGAGAGTATGAGAACTTTTGACATATGCCTGGCGAGAGCATAGAGAGTTTATTCGCTCGCTTTCAGGTGATTGTCAACAGGATGAGGGCTAACAAGGAGTTGTTGCCTTTCGACGATCATGAGAGGGCTTTGAAGCTTTTGCATACTCTTGATCGATCAGTGTGGAATTCCAAAGTTCAGGCGATCATCGAATCACCTAACTATGAGACCCTCACGTGCGATGAGCTCTTCAGTAAGCTCAAGTCCAGTGAGATTGATGCCATGGCGAGGGCTTCTTATGAGAATCCTTCTGGCCCGACTATGGCTTTGCTTTCTGGCTCTTCTGCTAACCCCTCTAGAGGATTTGCTTTGCATTCTCATCTTTCTGTCACAGAGGAGCAGTTGGAGTCTCTGGAGACGACGAGTTGGCTTTGCTTGCCAACCGGTTCTCGCGGTTTCACAACAACCGCATGAACCGTCGCCGCGGAGGAGGATGCTCGGGATGCTACGAGTGCGGCGACCCCGACCACTTCATCGCCAACTGTCCCAAGAAGAACAAGCATTCTGGGAAGGGCAATCATGGGCACAAGTACGACTCCGGCAAGCGCAAGGAGAAGTACGTCCCCGTGAGGCACAAGCGGAAGGGCGGCTTCAACAAGGAGTATATCAAGACCAAGTACTTGGAGAAGGCGCAAGCTGAGCAGCGTGCGTTCTTCGCCACGCTCAGCGACGTCGACGACTCGGACGACGACTCCGCTTCCTCAAGCGACGACAAGTCCAAGAAGAAGAAGAGGATCGAGGACAAGCTCAACGGCCTCTGCTTCTTCGCCGACGATGACGGCTTCTGCACCATGGCTCTTGGTGATGAGGTCGGAGGCGACACTCCTCGGAACAATGATGACGACGACGACACCTCCCAGGTATCTCTGACCCACGACGAGCTTTCCACTGAGGTCGAGAAACTTACTGCCGCGCTTCTTAGTCAAGATAAGCTGCTTAGGCGTGCCGCTAGAGAGCGCAAGGAGTATAGGCAGAAGTGGGAGGATACGGTGAAGGAACTTGATTCTGTCAAGTCCACCGTGGTTGTTACCGATGAGGAGGAGTGTGAGATGTGCACCACACACATGACTGACCTTCTCACTTTGAGGAGCAAGTATGTTGTGTTGGTAGGAGAGGTGGATGAGCTCCGGGCTAGACCCATGCTATTGGGTCCGTGCAAGACTTGTCCTGTCTTGCAATCTGAGTTGGCATAGAAGAATGCAAAGATTGTGTCTCTTGAAGAGGCCAACTCGGGTAGCACTTGTGTGACTAGGTGCGCTTTGTGTGAGGGTTTGGAGATGGAGATTGCAAACGTGAAGCATGACAAGATGCAAACCGAGGAGAAAAACACATACCTTCGGACCATCTTGTCATGGATGTCTTGTGGTGAGCCGCAGCTCGGGATGATGATCTCTCAATTCAAGCGAGCTGCTGGAGGTCCTGGTGTAGGTTTTGCTCCGGGTGTTGATCTTTCTGCTTTTGGGAAGATTGGAGAGTCGAGTGGTCTTAACCCTTGTGAGAAGCCCAACTCCACCACTACTCCCAAACTTACCAAGCTTCCACCCAAAGAGCCTCTCAAGCCTAACACCAAGGACGGAGTGTTTGAAGAACCTCCGAGAGCTCCACCCAAGAACCAAGTGTGGCATCCCAAACCCAACCACTTGAAAAACAAGCTTGATACGATGCCACCTATCCTGGAGGAGTGTTTGCCACAGAAGGGCAAAGTGATCCATACCCACAACCGTGAGTACCAACAACCCCCTATGAGAGCGGTGAGGTACCATTGTGAGCATTGTGGGAGAGATGGACACTTGAGTGAGTTCTGCTTTTGGCGCAAGAGAGAAGCGTGCCGTGCTAAGGAGATGAACAATGCGGACATGTACTATCCTTTCCATGATGTACATGCGCCAAATGTTCAGAGTCGTGCTGCTAGGCCCAGAGGTCCAGAACCTCAAGTTCCCAGGCCTAGGCAGAGGAGAGCTCCGAGGAGAGATGCTAGGCCTAGAGGTGCAGTGCCTCAAGTTCCTAGGCCTAGGCCTCGTAGAGAGCGTGCCCGGCGGGAGCCTGCTGTTGTAGGCCATGGACCCCGTGGCGGTGGCTTTGTAGTTGAGCGCTTTCCCCCACCGCGTTTTGAGTATCGCGGTGAGCGCTCCTTCCCTAGCGGACCACGTTCTTCTAAACGTGGTGATCGCTTCCTTCGTAGGTGTGCTAGGAATGGTTTTTTCGCTAACCGTTCTTTTGAGCAGCCGGCCCAACACTGGTATTCCCCTTACTTCACTAACCCCAGTCTTGGCCCGTATGCTCACCCTATGTCTTTTTATTGATGTAGGTAAAACGATTGGAGAACGTTTGGTTGGTGGATTCCGGGTGTTCGAGGCACATGACCGGAAACGCCAAGTGGTTCTCCAGTCTTAGTCCGGTCGCCGGAAAGGAGTATGTCACCTTCAGCAACAACAGCAAAGGTAGAGTGCTGTCTTGTGGGTCTGTGCGAGTTAATGAGCACATCGTGTTGCGCGATGTTGCTCTTGTTTCTAACTTGCATTTTAACCTTCTTTCTGTTTTGCAACTTTTCGATGATGACTATGAGATTCGTTTTAAACAGAATCTCAGTCGTATTTTGGACCCTCAGGGCAATCTTGTTTGTGTGATTTTTCCCTTTGGGAAAGTCTTTCGTGCGGATTTCTCGCAGTCTTTTGGCATTTCTCGTTGTCTTGTGGCTGGACCTTCTTCTTCTAATCTTTGGAAGTGGCATAGGAGACTAGGACATTTGAGCTTCAACTTGCTTGCAAGACTTAGTTCACTTGGCCTAATCCGAGGATTGCCCAAGTTATCCATGGAGAAGGATCTTGTTTGTCATTCTTGTAGACATGGGAAGATGGTTGCCGCTCCCCACCATCCAGTGACTCAGGTCATTACTAAGCGCCCTGGAGAGCTTTTGCACATGGACCTTGTTGGTCCGGCTCGGGTGAGCTCGATTGGGGGGAAGTGGTATGTGCTTGTTGTTGTTGATGACTTTTCGAGATATTCGTGGGTCTTCTTCTTAGCTGAGAAGACCGAGACTTTTTCCTTTGCTCGCAATCTGATTTTGCGTCTTCAGAACGAGTTCCCTAAAAACTCGATGTGAGCTATTAGGAGTGATAATGGTTCCGAATTCAAGAACTCAGATTTTGAGAAGTTTTGTAACTCTTTGGGTTTAGAGCATCAATTTTCTTCCCCCTACACACCCCCTCAGAATGGTGTTGTAGAGAGGAAGAATCGGACCCTTGTAGAGATGGCCAGGACGATGCTCGATGAGCATAGGACTCCTAGGCGATATTGGGCCGAAGCCATGAGCACTGCATGATACATTTCCAATCGCATTTTTCTCCGAGTCTTCTTGAAAAAGACTTCTTATGAGCTGCGTTTTGGAAAACTGCCCAAGGTGAGTTACTTTCGAGTTTTTGGTTGCCATTGTTTTATACTCAAAAAGGGCAACCTGGACAAATTTGAGTCTCGTTCTTCTGACGGTGTGTTTTTGGGTTATGGCACTCACACTCGAGCTTATCGTGTACTTAACCTTGACACTAACCGAGTCATGGAGACATCAGATGTCACCTTCGACGAGACCATGGTTTGTCCTTCTCGTTTTGAGCGTGCAAGTGATCATGAGGTTGGCGAGCCTCTTTTCGATGATTAAGATGAAGGTGCTGAAGGGATAGATGACCCAGCACCTCCTCCACCTGCTGTGCCGCAAAGAGCGGCTTCTACGACGACTCATGGCCCCGACACGTCTTCTTCCTGGGGGCCGTGGGATCCGCCACCCCGAGCGGTACCCTTTGTACCCGGGGAGGCACCAGCTGCTGCTAAGGGGGAGATCACTTCGGCAAGGGAGGCGCCACGACACATTCAGCGCCAGCACCCGCCTCAGCAGATGATCGGCAGCATCGACGAACGCGTCACCCGGTCAAGGCAAATCTCTCACTTTGCTCATTCTGCATTTGTTGCTGATTTTGAACCCCGGGATGTTGGACACGCTTTGACGGATCCGGATTGGGTCAATGCCATGCATGAGGAGCTTGAGAACATTGAGAGAAATCGGGTTTGGGTTCTAGTGTCTCCACCTTCTGAGTGTCATCCTATTGGAACAAAATGGGTTTTCAAAAACAAACAGGGAGAAGATGGCCATGTTGTGAGAAACAAGGCCAGACTCGTAGCCAGGGATATAGTCAGAAGGAGGGGATAGACTATGAGGAGACGTTTGCTCCTGTAGCTCGTTTAGAGGCAATTAGGATACTCTTGGCTTTTGCTGCATCCAAAGGTTTCAAACTTTTTTAAATGGATGTCAAGAGTGCCTTCTTAAACGGCTACATAGAAGAGGAGGTGTATGTTAGACAACCCCCCGGTTTCGAAAATCTCGAGTTTCCAAACCATGTCTTTAAACTTCACAAAGCTTTGTATGGTTTGAAACAAGCCCCTAGAGCCTGGTATGATAGGTTGAAAACCTTTTTGCTTGCTAAGGGTTTTAAAATGGGATGTGTAGATAAAACACTCTTTCTCCTGAAGCAAGGCAGTGACACACTCTTGGTCCAGATTTACGTGGATGATATCATTTTCAGTGGTTCTTCTCACGCTTTGGTTGCCATGTTTGTAGATACTATGAGCAGGGAGTTTGAGATGAGCATGATGGGCGAGTTGACGTTTTTCCTCGGGTTGCAAATCAAGCAATCCCGGGAAGGGACGTTCGTGCACCAGGGCAAGTACACCCAGGACATTTTGAAGAAATTCGACATGGGTGAGGCCAAGCCTCTTCCGACACCCATGGCGACCACGACGACCCTGGATGCGGACAAGGAGGGAGAAGCAGTGGACCGGAAGGAGTACCGGAGTATGATTGGATTGCTGCTCTACCTGACGATGACACGCCCGGACATCCAGTTCACGGTGTGTCTGTGCGTGCGATTTCAGTCGTCGCCGCGCACTTCTCACCGTCAGGCGGTCAAGCGCATAATGAGGTACTTATCCTTCACTCTAGAATTTGGGATTTGGTATTCTGCTTCCTCCACCCTCTCGCTTTGCGGTTATTCTGATTCCGTTTTTGCTGGTTGCCGTATTGACCGCAAGTCCACTTCTGGGACTTGCCAGTTTATTGGTTCTTCTCTTGTTTCGTGGTCTTCTCGCAAGCAGTCTAGTGTTGCCCAGTCTACCACAGAGGCTGAGTATGTTGCTGCGGCTAGCAGCTATTCCCAGTTACTCTAGATGATGGCCACTTTGCGTGATTTTGGTCTGAGCTTTTCTCCTGTTCCTTTGCTTTGTGACAACACGAGTGCGATTAGCGTTGCTAAGAACCCCGTGCTTCACTCGAAGACCAAACACATTGATGTGCGCTTTCATTTTCTGCGAGACCACTATGAGAAGGGTGATATCGACCTTCGCCATGTCGATACTCATCATCAGTTGGCAGATATTTTCACCAAGCCTTTGGACCAATCGAATTTTGCTAGGTTGAGAGGTGAGCTTGGTGTGTGTTTTCCCTTTTAGATGGGGGAAACATTTTTGACTCTTGTATGATACACTGACTTTGTGTTTTTCAGTTGTTTTTGCTTCTTTTGGTTTCTTCATGCATCTTTGCATTTCAACATACGCTTTTCCATTCTGAGCTTCATGAATATAGTCTAAAGAATGTAACTATGCTTTGTGTAGTCTTTGTTTTGATGCTTTATGTAGATGTTGTAGCTTATGCTCTTTCTGATCACTGATACATACTGTGAGCTGAGCTATTTTTGAATGGTGAATTTGATTAATGAACTTAAAACTTGAAAATGTTCACCATTGAGATAAGCAACTAGCATGTATAGAATGTGTCGAAGTCACTTATGCTATCTATGTATGCTAGGTTGCTATGTCTCTAGTGTTGAGTCATTCACTTGCTTGGTATGTCATATTTTGTTTAAAATCTGAACCAAGTTAAGTGAATTGAAAAGATCGAGATGGGTTTGCTTGTTAGCACCTCACAGTTTCGAGACTGTTTCTCATTGCACTTTGTGTTAAACTTGAGCTGTGTAGTGTATGACCGAAACTGTTGCTTTAAGCTTCTGATTGCTTATGCATAGGCTTCGCACAGTTGGAAAGTTAGGCAATAACAAGCATTCAACCTCTCGCAGTCACATGTTGTTTTCTGAACTTGTGTAATTTTACCGCTGCATCTCCGATTAAAATTTGAAATAACAAGTATATGCTTCATTCTTCAATTGGTATCAGCATGATGATTGAACTATGCTAGGGGTAGTTCACCTTGTATACATGCTTAGCACTTGTTTGACTTCCTGTCTATACATGTTTGTGCTATTTGGATGGTGAATACCTTTTCGGCTAAAAACCGCTCTTTGTGCTCTCATTTCAGACTTAGTGATCAGTTTGAGCCTTTGCTAGCATTCTGTGCATTTTCTGAATCATCCGATCAGAACTCTATAGAGCATCTTTGCACTCTTTTGAGTATACTCCTGAAGCTCCTAACTTGCTTTTTGACTCATATGCATTTTGGAAGGGGGAGAACTTCTCTTGTTAGTAGGAGAACTTCTCTGGTTTGCACTTTTGGTGGTGCAGTTTCTGAGGAGGAGCATTGTTTCTTGATAAGTGCATTTTCAACTAAGGGGGAGAAATTGCAAATCATTACCCTCCGTTTGAACTAAGGGGGAGCTTTCCTGGTTGTTTGCACTAATCGAGGGGGAGTTTTTGCTGCTTCCTGTTGGCCGTAAGGCATTGGTATCGAGCTTCTTTGCTAGTTGTGTTGAGCCTCTGTGCCTCTATCTTGAGGGACTAGCATTTTGCTTTGATATTTTCAATTGGTATTTGCTAGCGGTGTTGAGCCTGTTCTACCTCTTCTTGAGGGCTAGCTTTGCTTTGCTTGGTTGCGTCGAGCCATTGCCCATGTCTTTGGGGACCAAGTTGTCTTGCTCTTTCCACTTGACCTTCTTCGGCTTTGATATGCTTTTGGGTCAGTTGGTTGAGTTCTCTCTTCTTCTCCGTCTTCCTTCTTCTGCTTCTACTATGATTTGTGTTGGTAGTTGACAATGCACTCATCAAGAGGGAGATTGCGGATACATGGGTGTATGCCGAGTCTCTGAGTGATGAGTGATTGTCAACTGGGATGATGCGCATGTTCTTTGGCTTGTGTTGTGCAGGTGTCAAGCACGGATACAGTGATCAAAGGCAAGGTGAAGGTCAAGTAGAGACATGCCGTGTCGATGGACCGAGAGTGGCGAAGGGCGGACGTGAGGCTTGGACTGAGGGACCGGTGGCCCGAGGATCAACTGTGGTGGCTGGCAGCCTGGGACTGCGACGAGCGAAGACTTGCGGTCATGTGTTGCATGAGTCGTGGACTTGGGGACACGTGTCGGTGGACGGGGTGCACGGGCGGTGCATCCCCTCTACGGCATCGGTTTGGTGGTAGAGCTAGAGAAAAACCATCGGGAGGACGGTTTCCAGGTTTGGGCCTCAAAACCTGGGTGCTGACGGTTTCTGAGTTTGGCCACAAAACTCGGGCTGAGGACGGTTTCCAGGTTTGGGCCTCAAAACCTAGGCGCTGCGGGTTTGCTAAGTTTGGGCCTCAAAACTCAGATGCTGGTGGGCTGGTTTCCCGGTTTGGGCCTCAAAACCCGGGGTTGGCTGTGATGGCTGGTTTCCCGGTTTGGGCCTCAAAACTGGGGTGCGACGTCCAGGAAAAGGACGCGGAGCGGTGGTGGCACGTGGCGGCAATCGGGAGGTTGCATCGAGGCAACGCTACGAGTTGTGCGGGCGTGGCTGTCGGATCCACCTAGCATCGAGTTGGTCCAGAATAACCTTAGGGTTTAGCTAGTTCGCTCTGTAAGTAGTTAGAGGTAGAATGGGAATTAGGAATAGTTAGAAATAGGATAAGTAGGGGGAGACACCCACCTCCCCATTTATCTCAGTTCATTTTGCTCTTTGCACTTAGGGTTTCCTGCTCTCCCAATCCCCTGCTGTAGCTTGCTGAGATCCGCAGAGAACCATACCTCTGTGTATTGGATATTTTGAGGAAGTGAGGCCGTAACCTCACTGTTGTAGCGTGTGGTAGCCACACGGTTGCAGATCGATGACTTGAGTCGCGTTTTGGTTCGTGTTCTTCGCGTTCCTCTTTTCTCCGCATTTTTCCCATCGCTCGATCTCTCTCCATACTGCGTCTTTGCGAAATCCGTTTGAATCCTCTTGTTCGTTTTCAAGAGGAGGTCATTTCGACCAAAGGAATTCATCTAACTCACGAACAAGTAGATCGGGTTGATTTCGTTTTCGTGGCGTTTTTTCGTTCTTGATCTTCCCCTTTCGATTTCCCGGTGATTTAATCTATTTGAGTGGATGATTTCTTGAGGATAGTCTCCTAACTACCCCGTGATCATCTTCTCCAAGTTTGGGAACGTGGGATTTTGATTTGGATCGAATTTGGAGAGATTTGGAGAGAAGGCGATCAAAATCGCCCTCTCTGTTCATCCGCGGACAGTCCGCCGTTTGGGTCGCGGACAGTCCGCGCGTCGAGGTCGGCCAGACCAGTGGCCTGACTCCGCGCTGCTATGCGAGCGATTTTTGAACCGCGGACAGTCCGCCGTTGTGTTTGGCGGACAGTCCGGGAACGTCCAGAGGACTTGCAGCAGCACTATTGTTTTGCATTTTCTGCCGGCGGACAGTCCGCCAGTGAACCGCGGACAGTCCGGCCTTGGGCGGACAGTCCGGGACTCTAGGTCCGGACAGTCCGGGATTTGGCTGAAGCCTCCGGTTTAGTGCGTTTGCTCTCCCGGCTTCTTCGCTTGGTTTCCGGACTTCTCGTTTGGCCCTAGAGTTGATCAAGGAACCTCTCTAGGTATCTTTGCTACTAGTTAGCATCGGTATTTGGGAGTTTCTCGACGTAGCCGTCTATCTACGTTCGGGACTTGGTTTGTGGGGTCGTATTCGAGCCGGTGCTTTTGACGTTTGGATTGCTATCGCTTTGTGGTGCCTCGCTGTGATCCTAGGGATCATCCACCCTCTTCCAAGGGTCGTGGGCATCACGGTTTAGGTCCTAGCTTTCGGGGGTTGATTTTGGGACAATTGGCCAAAGTTTCGAGAGAAATTTTTTTGAGCTCCCATTCACCCCCCTCTGGTCGCCTTGCTAGTGCTTTCTCGGTCCTTCAATTGGTATCAGAGCAGGTTAAGGATCTTCCACCTTAACCGGTTCCAGATCCACAGAAGGTGACATGGATCGCGGCGTGGGCAAACCGCCGTTTTTCGATGGGACGAACTATGCGTGGGCAAACCGCCGTTTTTCGATGGAACTCCACGACATCAAGCCTGGAGACATGGTCACCATTCGGCAGCCGGACAAGCAAGGTAAGCTGCAATTGCAATGGCAAGGCCCTTTCATTTTGGCAAGCATGGCAGCACCCGGTGTATTCCGGCTGTTGGATGACAAGGGCGAAGAATCAGCCCACACATGGAACGCGAGCAATCTCCGCCGTTTTTTCCCGTAATTTACCTTTTCGAACATTGATGTAAATTTCTTTTTCCTCTTTCACCATTTTTGTAATCAAAGGTTGGCTGCACTCTTTTTCCTCGCCGGGGAAGCCCTTCATCGGGGTGCGAGGTTTTTTAACGAGGCAGCCGAATGTATCCGCTACATTGCGAAAGTAACCGTAATTCCCCTAAAAATCGCGTGGCTCGCCAAAAGGACGAAGTCAACCAAGCATAAGGTTGAGTCATTCGTCATTAAAATGTGATGAAACAGAATGTCGGGGAGGTAGGCGAAAGAGATCCCTCACATCCACCGACAATCTCAAAAGCCTGCGGGCCATGTAAAAAACCGACCCTCCAAAAAACGAGAGGGCGGGACGAAAGCCTGCGGGCTATACAGAGCCGACCCTCCGAAAAAATGAGAGGGCGGGACGAAAGCCTACGGGCTATACAGAGCCGACCCTCCAAAAAAATGAGAGGGCGGGACGAAAGTCTGCGGGCTATGCAAAAACCAACCCTCCGACAAAACGAGAGGGTGGAACGAAAGCCTGCGGGCTATGCAAAAACCGACCCTCCGACAAAACGAGAGGGCGGAACGAAAGCCTGCGGGCTATGCAAAAACCGACCCTCCGACAAAATGAGAGGGCGGAACGAAAGCCCGCGGGCTATATAAAAACCGACCCTCTGACAAAACGAGAGGACGAAGCGAAAGCCGAGGGGCTATACAGAGCCGACCTTACGATGAAACAAGAGGGTGGAACGAAAGCTTACGGGCAACACAAAACCAACCTCCCCCAGCAAAAGCTGAGAATGGAAGCAGAGGCCAAGTTGAGAAACCCTCGTAGGGCGACAAGAAGGACAGCTGGCAAGCATCAGCAGCCGCAAAAAGCATAAATGTCGCATTAAACTTTTCACCTACCAAACGCTCACAAGTACAGCCAAAGGAGTAAATACAGCCCTCCCATAGCAGGGCCAAGGCGATATAAATAGACACCAAGGTGCAAGCCCCCCAGCCATCCAAAACCACAAGATCTTTTCAAATATAAGTACCAAAAATTTAGCTCAAAAGCAAAGTGCGAATAGGAAGCACCAGGAATCGTGGTTTCGCTTTTATGATTATGTCATCGGCATCACGTTTAGACAGTGTCACCAATCCAGTAACTTTAGGCGAAAGGCTTACCAAGCGACACATGCATCTCAAGCTGCGGCTAGAAGGCGAGCGGAAGCAAGAGCGCTGCGAGATGACACCAAGAGCAATATCGTAATCATAGTCGATTGTAAAACCCCCCACCTCGTCGCACTTGTAAAGACACTTTCGTCAAAAAGAATTATCAAGCGCCAATGCTACCGCCCCTCGTCTAAGTGTATGGGGGCGGGTGCGTTTTTACTACCGGCCGAGGGGCTCGCAGCGGAAGCACCCTCGCGCGAAGGTTACCGCCCCTCGTCTAAGTGTGTGGGGCGGGCGCGTCTTTACTACCGGCCGAGGGGCTCGCAGCGAAAGCACCCTCGCGTGAATGCTACCGCCCCTCGTCTAAGTGTATGGGGGCGGGCGCGTCTTTACTACCGGCCGAGGGGCTCGCAGCGAAAGCACCCTCGCGCGAATGCTACCGCCCCTCGTCTAAGTGCGTGGGGGCGGGCATGTCTTTTCTACCGGCCGAGGGGCTCGCAGTGAAAGCACCCCGCGCGAATGCTACCACCCCTCGTCTATGTGTGTGGGGGCGGGCGCGTCTTTACTACCGGCCGAGGGGCTCGCAGCGAAAGCACCCTCGCGCGAATACTACCGCCCCTCATCTAAGTGTGTGGGGGCGGGCACGTCTTTACTACCGGCCGAGGGGCTCGCAGCGGAAGCACCCCCGCGCGAATGCTACCGCCCCTCGTCTAAGTGCGTGGGGGCGGGCGCGTCTTTACTACCGGCCTAGGGGCTCACAGTGGAAGCACCCTCGCGCGAATGCTACCGCCCCTCGTCTAAGTTTGTGGGGGCGGGTGTGTCTTTACTACCGGCCGAGGGGCTCGCAACGAAAGCACCCCCGCGCGAATGCTACCGCCCCTCGTCTAAGTGTATGGGGGCAGGCACGTCTTTACTACTGGCCGAGGGGCTCGCAGCGAAAGCACCCTCGCGCGAATGCTACCGCCCCTCGTCTAAGTGTGTAGGGGCGGGCGCGTCTTTACTACCGGCCGAGGGGCTCGCAGCGAAAGCACCCTCGCACGAATTCTAGCGCCCCTCGTCTAAGTGTGTGGGGGCGGACGCGTCTTTACTACCGGCCGAGGGGCTCGCAGCGAAAGCACCCCCGCGCGAATGCTACCGCCCCTCGTCTAAGTGTGTGGGGGCAGGCGCGTCTTTACTACCGGTCGAGGGGCTCGCAGCGAAAGCACCCTCGCGCGAATGCGACCGCCCCCTCGTCTAAGTGTGTGGGGGCGGGCGCGTCTTTACTACCTGCCGAGGGGCTCGCAGCGGAAGCACCCTCGCGCGAATGCTACCGCCCCTCGTCTAAGTGTATGGGGTTGGCGTGTCTTTACTACCGGCCGAGAGGCTCGCAGCGGAAGCACCCTCGCGCGAATGCTACCGCCCCTCGTCTAAGTGTGTGGGGGCGGGCACGTTTTTACTACCGCCCTTCAACGAAAGCAATCGCGCCATAAATACGGTAAAAAGGTGACATGTACGCGGGCATGGGTTTCCAACCATCCAGTGGGTGGCCACAACCCCCTAGCCAGATGAACAAAAAGGAGCCATGTTCTCATTCTAAAAAATAAACGAATATACATATGGCGATGATAGCATTGAAATAACAACAACCTCAACAATCCCTTGCTTCAGGCAAGTTTGTACAATGCACTCACAATCGCAGATCTTTCCATCGAGCGAAAAACTCGCAAACTACTCCTGCGAGCGAAATAAGATGCTAAATCGCCGCGCATCTGGCGAAAGCACGGCGTCTTCAGGCTCCACTTTAACAAACGGGGCGCTTTCGAGGACCGACGGCGCTCGCGATGCCTTGCGTCTCTTCCGCCTCATCTCAAGTTCGCGCCGGTCAAAGTTTTCGTAAAAAGCACGTAAACGCTCCTCCGTGCGCTTAAGCTTCTTAGCACGCTTATTCAGATAAGACAAAAGTGACACCATCGGAAACCTAGAACGAAAGCTCCTCCACAAGTCACCGCCAACACAGATATCGCCTTATCTAATCATTAACAGGCAGATGTCGAGAACATCCGGCGTTCCCGCATGTGCGCCCTGTTCAAAATACAACATTCGAGTTTAAGTTCAAAGTTTTACACAACAGATTTGGCGAACATGCTACAGACACATAAAGCGGGCCCTAAAAATCATTCATCTACCGCTTCTTCAGAGGCATTCGCGTCGAGGGATGCAGCAGCAGCGGAGCTCTCGGGGACCTCCTCATTAAGCTGGGGCGGGCTCGCCTCGTCTTCCGGCTCGACCTTGCGCGCCCGCTTCTCTGAGATGAAATCCGTGAATACCTCTCGGATATGCGCTTTCTCCTCTGGAGTCTGCATGAGGGGCCATAACGCAGAAGAGGCGTCATTCATAACACGAAAAGAAAAAGAGAGGGAGAGAAACATCAAGCGAAAGCATAAGCAATCGTCAGAAGATACCTTCCCGCGAGCCATAGCGGATTGCATAAGCGACATATCGTTCCCGCCGGCCAACTAGAATTCATCAAAGAATCTCTTGCCTAGGACTTTCGCCGCTTCGGGGGTGCGCCAATAGTAGTCCACCTCCTTGACCGAAAGGTCCGCGATATGCGTGCAGCCGGCATCAACGAGGTTGTGGCCAATCGCCTTGATGCCTGTGACGACGGCGTAATCCCGGCCGAGGGCCATATGCCCCTCAAGCGACTCCATTTCGGTCTGAATCCAGCCGACAAGGTTATCAACGTTATGTTCAGAGGGACTTTCCGCCTCGGCGCCGATGCTGCGTAGGCACTCGCGAAAGCGAGACACGGCTTCCCCAGCGGAAGTAAGGAGCACCTTTTCCCTTTCGGCCTGGGCGGTTTTCAGCTGCGAAAGCTTCTTTTTGAGACTCTCAACTTCTCTCTGGCTGGCTTTTCTGGAGGCGCGCTCATCATCGGCCTTCTTGGTCTGCAACTCAAGATTAGTACCGAGCTTCTTGACCTGTACATCAAGCTTCTTCAGTTGCGTGTCAAGTTCCTGTTTCTCGCGCTCGATCTTGCGAGTGTAGAGATCCCTCTGGTTACTCTGCCTGCGAGCGACAATGGCAGCCTGCGAATAGTAGCGATACACGGTCAGAAGCATGGACCGAAAGAGACCCAAAGCCAGCGGCGAAAATTTAAGACTTACGCTTGCCAGGTGCAAAGATAGAGCGTCGTCTACTTTCAAGAGATCCCTTTCGATCTTCGGCGCGACGAAAACCTTTTGTGAGAACTCCACAAATTTAGTGGCTTCCTCGCTGCCGCCAGGAAGGATTCCAATCCGACGATAGTCAAGTCGGCAAGTGAGTTGGGCGTCCGAAGGCGCACCTAAAGAATGAGCAACGCGATAAGACTCCTCTTTCGCTTTGTCAGTATCATTCGACAAGCTCAAACCAGCATAAAAGCGCGGGTTCTTGTAGTCCGATGGCACCCCGTCGAGAACCAGCTGCCCGTAGCCCAAAAGCTGCCCTTCCACCATTTCCTGTGTCAGTTGAATGCAACGCGGCAAAAGGCGTAGCTTACCTTGGTCAACAGCAGTAGGGGCGGGCATTTTCAAGGACGCGCTCTCCTTTTTGCCAGCAGCAGCCCTTTCACCTGGCGCCCGTACAGAGGTGTCCGGGCGTGGAGTTTTCACTTTCTTCGCCGGACGCTCCGTGGCATCGGGCGCACCAGAGGGTCTCCGGGCACCGACCTTCGCGAAGGTTGGCATCTCAGCAACTGAAGTATCGTCATCGAAGGCTGTGCGCGAAAGAGGCACGCTCGATTGTTTCGGAGCCATTCCCGCAGCGTATGACGTGCTCTGTAAAAAAACGTAAAAATCATGTATTAATAAGAAAATAAGGCGCTCAATCGTAAGTCTCGAAAACGGTAGCAAGATGTGAAAGCCGCATTCAAGTGCACGAGACACGAAGCCAAGCAGATACAGAAGCAGAAACTAACCACCCTCAGGTGGTCGAAAGGATCAACGTCGGGGATTGACTCCAATGCTACCTTCTAGCTTTTAAGCATCAGTTTCGCAATTAGACGGCCAATGCGAATATCTTCAACCACAACAACCTTTCACCGAGGAATCACGCCACTGCGTACCCCACGCCTTTGCCTTTCGCCCTCGGGTTTCCGGCCTCTCCCTCATTTTCGTCAACCAGAGGTCTTTTGGCATACGTGACGCCTATCGCGTCGAAAGCTCAGTTCAAGCGGCGGCTTCGGCCAAGATTACCGAGTTGGAACTCGCTTTCCTTTCGCAGATACGGCCCGCAAATTTTCTTCGCCTCACTTTCGATATACTTCACGTAGTGATTATCGTCAGAGAAATTCGCAGGTCTCTCTAGCAGCAGAAGAGGGCCCCGATACCCATCCTTGTCAGAAAAACCTTCAAAAGAAGTTGCGCTACAGAGCGGATTCATGCCTATTGCCATCCATTCCACCACCAGGTCTCGGCTAATCTGGAATCGAGCAGTGAGTGCGAAAGCGTCTCCGCACCGAATAGCCTCTTCATCGCTCAGCGCAACGGGCGGAAGGTGTCTTCCGGGGCATTTCTCCAAAACCGACACAAGTGGAGAGCCTTTCTTTTCTCCTTTACTCAGTTCCGTGGCGACGGTTTCGTCCGAGCAAACGCGATAGTAGAACCAGGAGCGTTTCTATTCTGGCCATTTGTTTTGGTAGGTGAGCGAAATGGAAACGCTGCCTCGAGTCTTCCGTGGCACAAAGTTGATGGATCCGATTTCGCTGGGCAGTTTACCTCCTAGGAAGGGGTCGTCCACTATCGTCGGTCGGCGGTGAATATCATAAAACCGCACAAAAACATCCGCTCGTGGTTTACAGTAAAGCATTTTCATAGCCTGTGCGAATACACCGAGCCTGACGAAAGCGTTCGGTGTCAGCTGGTGGAGTTGCACCTCGAACCCCGAAAGGACGTCCGAGATGAACTCTTCAAGTGGAAAATCCAAACCGGCGGTGAAATAGTCGCGAAACACAATCGCTTCATTAGGCCACGGAATGGGCACCTGTTCGTCCCCAGGGACTCGGCAATTAGCCAAATGGTCTTTCCTTAGAGGCCCCATGTCAGCCAGTGCTTGTAAACCAGCGACTGTCACTCGTGAGGTGCCGAGAAAAAAGGAACAGTCCGTCGGCACCGAAACCACGCCGGAGTCTCCATCATCAGACAAGCTCCCACTGTGACTTGTTACCCGTGGAGCTTCCCCGGATCCAATCGAAACGTCAGTGCTACTCTCGGAGTGGGTGGACTCAGAGGCGCCACCGCTTTCGCTAGAGCTCGAAGTCGACGAGGAAATGGAAGACGCCATCTAACATGGCGCGAAAGACGAATGAATAATGCAGGCATACGAAAAGGAGAAAAGAAAATAGCAGCGACAGTACGCAAGCCGGAAGAGCTAGGTAAAAGAGTGACGCAAGCCGAATGGAAACAAGGGCATGAGCGAGTTACGTACCGAAATCTTCGCTCGGCGAGTGATTGAAGAAATCAACAGCAGCTTTCGCTAAAAGCGAATGGTCCGAGGCCTTACGAGCGAGCAGAAACGGGGCGGGGCGCGTCTACGGGCCGGGTAGTGACACCCCAGGCCCAAAGCCCTCAGCCTTTTATACACGCAGCTAGCACACGGTTATCGAGGAAGACGAAAAGACACCCGAGCATGGTTTACGAAGCGTCGCATCGGCCTGACAGACGCAGTGTCAGAGGTGACGAGATGTCCCGCCAAAAAAAAACCTCACTTCGAAACAAAGCGAAGGTTTCTTGGGCGGGCGTAGGCGCCTAGCGAAAGGTCACGGTCGAACTTCGCAAGCCGAGGATTCGGCCATGAGGGGCTATTGTTGGGATGGCACCCAGGCCGCTGGCGCCTCCAGCCCGCAAAACTGAAGGATGACGGAGCTTTCAGGCGGATGCGCACATTCGTGCGGGAGCTAGCAGTCGTCTTCGGCCCAGCGAAACTAAAAGATGACGGAGCTTTCGTGCGGATGAGCGCATTCGAGCGGAAGCTAGCATTCGTCTTCGACCCCGGAAGGCTGAAGGATGACGGAGCGTTCGCGCGAAAGCAAGCATTCATCTTCGGTCCCGCAAGACCGAAAAGTGACAGAGTCTTCACGCCAAAGGAGGCATTTGCATGAAAGCAAGCATTCGCTTTCGGCCCGCAGGACCGGCGCGGAACGGAGTCTTCGCTCGAAGGGAAGCTTTCGAGCGGAAGGAGCCCGGCGCTTCCGCCGGGAGTTTTCGTCATTCATGACCATGGTTTTTCCCAGGTTTTCACAGGTCGACGGAAGCCCGGGTCAGAGGGAGCGGGCCCACCGGTCGGGAAAGGGGGCCGGGGGATGCTGGGCCCGTCAGAGGGCGAAGTGACGATGATGCCCCTCGAGCCAGAAGACGCGGCATACTGCAATGGAGTAGTTGAGTAGGGCACCATTGTAATTGTAACAGAGTGGTTGGAAGGGCAATCTTGTACTTTCAAGCTAATTTGGATTAATATAAAGAGCTCCCATCTTCCCATGAGGGGGGGGGGGAGGAGAACACTGTTCACTTGATCTTGATTCCCTTTTTTACGACGTTTACTTACACTTTCGTTTTGTGCTTTCGCTCGTGTGACAACCTGCTGTTTCGGGGTCTTGGTCCCGAAACAACACCTTTGGATGCAGCAAAAGCCAAGAGTATCCTAATAGCCTCCAAACGAGCTACAGGAGCAAAAGTCTCCTCATAGTCTATCCCCTCCTTCTGACTATAACACTTGGCTACAAGTCTGGCCTTGTTCCTCACAATGTGGCCATCCTCTCCTTGTTTGTTTTTGAAAACCCATTTTGTCCCAATAGGATTACAGTCTGGAGGAGGTGGAACCAAAACCCAAACCTGATTTCGCTCAAAATTCTCAACTCCTCATGCTTGGCATTGACCCAATCCGGATCAGATAAAGTGTGTCCAACATCTCGGGGTTCAAAATCAGCAACAAATGCAGAATGAGCAAAGTGAGAGATTTGTTGTGACCTAGACCGAGTGACACGTTCGCCGATGCTGCTAATCATCTGTTGAGGCGGGTGTTGGCGCTGAATGTGTCGTGGCGCCTCATGAGCTGAAGATACCTCCCCCTCAACAGCAGCTGGTGCCTCCCCGGGCACAAACAGTACAACCCGAGGTGGCGGATCCCACGGCCCCCAAGTAGTCGAAGAAGAAGGGTCGGGGCCGTGAGTTGTAGTGGAGGCTGCTCTTTGCAGCACAACAGGTGGAGGTGATGCTGGGTCATCCATCCCTTTAGCACCCTCGTCCTCATCATCAAAAAGAGGCTCGCCAACCTCATGATTACCTGCACGCTCAAAGCGAGAAGAAGGACAAACCATGGTCTCGTCGAAGGTGACATCAGATGTCTCCATGACTCGGTTAGTATCAAGGTTAAGTACACGATATGCACGAGTATGAGTGCCATAACCCAAAAATACACTGTCAGAAGAACGAGACTCAAACTTGCCCAAGTTGCCTTTCTTAAGTACAAAATAGTAGCAACCGAAAACTCTAAAATAACTCACTTTGGGCTGTTTTCCAAAACGTAACTCATATGTAGTCTTTTTCAAGAAAGCTCGGAGAAAAATGCGATTGTAAATGTAGCATGTAGTGCTCATAGCTTCATCCCAATATCGCCTAGGTGTCCTATGCTCATCGAGCATCGTCCTTGCCATCTCAACAAGGGTCTGATTCTTCCTCTCTACAACACCATTCTATGGCGGTGTGTAAGGGGAAGAAAACTGATGCTCTAAACCCAAAGAGTTACAAAACTTCTCAAAATCCGAGTTCTTAATCTCGGAACCATTATCATTACGGATAGATCGCATTGAGTTCAAAGGGAACTCATTCCGAAGACGCAGAATCAGATTTCGAGCAAAATAGAAAGTCTCAGTCTTCTCAGTCAAAAAGAAAACCCACGAATATCTCGAAAAGTCGTCAACAACAAGAAGCCCATACCACTTCCCGCAACCGAGCTCACCCGAGCCGGACCAACAAGGTCCATGTGCAAAAGCTCTCTAGGGCGCTTAGTCATGACCTGAGTCACAGGATGGTGGGGAGCGGCAACCATCTTCCCATGTCTACAAGAATGGCAAACAAGATCCTTCTCCATGCACAACTTGGGCAATCCTCGGATTAGGCCAAGTGAACTAAGCCTTGCAAGCAAGTCGAAGCTCAAATGTCCTAGTCTCCTATGCCACTTCAAAAGATCAGAGGAGGAAGGTCCAACCAAAAGACAACAAGAAACTCCAAATGACTCCGAGAAATTCGCACGAAAGACTTTCCCAAAGGGCGAAATCAAACAAACAAGATTGCCCTGAGGATCCAAAATACGACTGAGATTCGGCTTAAAACGAATCTCATAGTTTGATAGTCATCATCAAAGAGTTGCGAAACAGAAAGAAGGTTAAAATGCAAGTTAGAAACAAGAGCAACATCGCGCAACACAAAGTGCTCATTAACTCGCACCGATCCACGGGACAACACTTTACCTTTGCTATTGTTGCCGAAGGTGATAAACTCCTTTTCGGCGACCGGACTAAGACTGGAGAACCACTTGGCGTTTCCGGTCATGTGCCTCGAGCAGCCGGAATCCACCAACCAAACGTTCTCCAATCATTTTACCTACATCAATAAAAAGACATAGGGTGAGCATACGGTCCAACACTGGGGTTAGTGAAGTAGGAAGAATACCAGTGTTGGGCCGGCTGCTCAAAAGAACGGTTAGCAGAAAAACCATTCCTAGCACGCCTACGGGAAGAGCGATCACCACGTAGAGGAAAATGTGGTCCGCTAAGGGAAGAGCGTCCATCGCGATACTCAAAACGCGATGGGGGAAAACGCTCAACTACAAGGCCACCGCCACGGGGTCCATAGCCCACAACTGCAGGCTCCCGCCGGGCACGTCCTCCTTGTGGCCAAGGCCTAGGAACTTGAGGTTTTGGACCTCTAGGCCTTGCAGCACGCCTCTGAACATTTGGCACATGTACATCATGGAAAGGATGGTACATGTCCGTATTGTTCATCTCCTTTGCACGACGCGCCTCTCTCTTGCGCCAAAAGCAAAACTCACTCAAGTGTCCATCTCTCCCACAGTGCTCACAGTGGTACCTCACCGCTCTCATAGGGGGTTGTTGGTACTCACGGTAGTGGGTGTGGATCACTTTGCCCTTCTGTGGCACAAGCTCCTCCTAGATAGGTGGCATTGTGTCTAGCTTGTTCTTGAGGTGGTTTGGTTTTGGAGCCCATGATTGTTTCTTGGGTGGAGCTCTCGGAGGTTCAACAAATACCCCATCCTTGGTGGTAGGCTTTAGAGGCTCTTTGGGTGGAATCTTGGTAAGCTTGGGAGTAGTGGTGGAGTTGGGCTTCTCACATGGGTTCAGACCACTCGACTCTCTAATCTTGCCAAAAGATGAAGCGCACTCAACACCCTGAGCAAAGCCTACACCTGGACCTCCAGCAGCACGCTTCAGTTGGGAGATTATCATTCCCAGCTGTGGCTCACCACTAGACACCCATGACAAGATGGTCCAAAGGTATGTGTTTTCCTCCTCGGTTTGCATCTTGTCATGTTGCACATTCGCAATCTCCATCTCCAAACCCTCACACAAAGCGCATCTAGACACACAAGTGCTACCCGAGCTGGCCTTCTCAAGAGACACAATCTTGGCATTCTTTTCTGCCAACTCGGATTGCAAGCTTGCACAGGACTTGCATGCACCCAACAGCGAGGATCTAGCCTTAAGCTCATCCACCTCTCCTACCAATACAGCATACTTACTTCTCAAAGTGAGAAGGTCAGTCATGTGTGTGGAGCACATCTCACACTCCTCCTCCTCGGTGACAACAATGGTGGACTTGACCGATTCAAGTTCCTTCAATGTATCCTCCCACTTCTGCCTAAACTCCTTCCGCTCTCTAGCAGCACGCCTAAGCAACTTATCTTGACTAAGAAGGGCGGTAGTAAGTTTCTCGGCCTCAGCAGAAAGCTCATCGGGGGTCTGAGATACCTGGGAGGTGTCATCATCGTCGTCGTTGTTCCGAGGGATGTCCTCCAGCTCGTCGTCGACCTCCTTGCCGAGGGCCATGGTGTAGAAGCCCTCGTTGTCGGTGAAGAAGCAGAGGCCGTTCAGCTTGTCCTCGATCCTCTTCTTCTTCTCGGACTCGTCGTAGCTTGAGGAAGCGGAGTCATCATCCGAGTCATCGACGTCGCTGCGCGTGGCGAAGAACGCACGCTGCTCAGCCTGGGCCTTCTCCATGTACTTCATCTTGATGTACTCCTTGTTGAAGCCGCCCTTCCGCTTGTGATTCGCGAGGACGCACTTCTCCTTGCGCTTGCCGGAGTCGTACTTGTGCCCATGATCCGCCTTGCCGAAGACTTGCCTGTTCTTCTTCGGGCAATTGATGATGAAGTGGTTGGGGTCGCCGCACTCGAAACTTCCCGAGCGTCCTCCTCCGCGGCGACGGTTCTTGCAGTTTTTGTGGAACCGCGAGAACCGGTTGGCTAGCAAAGCCAACTCGTCATCCCCCATGAACTCCAGCTGCTCCTCTGTGACAGAAAGAAGAGAAGAGAGTGCAAAGCCTCCAGAGGGGTTAGCAAAAGAGCCAGAAAGCAAAGCCATCGACGGGCGAGAAGGATTTTCATAAGAAGCCCTCGCCATGGCATCAATCTCACTGGACTTGAGCTTACTGAAGAGCTCGTCGCATGTGAGGGTCTAATAGTTAGGTGATTCAATGATCTCCTGAACCTTTGAGTCCCACACCGATCGATCAAGAGTGTGCAAAAGCTTCAAAGCTCTCTCATGATCGTCGAAAGGCAACAGCTCCTTATTAGCCCTCATCCTGTTGACAATCACCTGAAAGCGAGCGAATAAACTCTCTAGGCTCTCGCTAGGCATGTGTCGAGAGTTCTCATACTCTCGCTTGTGCGACTCGTAGAGACGGGTTTTGACTTGAGTGGTTCCCTCATGGAAACACATGAGGGTAGCCCAAATCTCCCGAGTCATAGCGAGGTGAGAAACACGATCAAACTCCGTCATGCTCAAGCATGAGAAAAGAGCATTACAGGCTCGGCTATTGGCATCGTGCTCATCGATCTGATGCTGAGTCACAAGAGCAGCCAAGATCACGTAATCAGCAGAGTTGCAAATATTCCAAATGGAAGCACCCAAACTTTGCAGATAGGCCGACATGCGTATCTTCCAATACACATAGTTCGTCCCATCGAAAAATGGCGGTTTGGCCATGCCATGATCCATGTCGCCTTCTATGGATCTGGAACCGGCTAAGGTGGAAGATCCTTAACCCGCTCTGATACCAATTGAAGGATAGAAAGTGCAACCAGAAAGCGACCAGAGGGGGGGTGAATGGGAGCTTCAAAATTCTTCTCAGAAACTTGTTGCCACTGTCCTGCAAATCAACCCCAAAAGCAAACCTAGAGCTTGTGCGTGTCCATGACCCTAGATGTAGGGTGGATGCTTCCAAGCAGCACAACGAGACACTACACAACTCTAGAAATCCAACACAAAAGCCGGAAATCAAAACCGACAGCGGACAAACGAACTACGGACGAAAGCGTGCAAGTCAGCACTGACCGGACTCTACCTGCGTCCGATCAAGGACGACCGGACGCGTCCGGTCAGACAAAACCGCTCTGGAACCTTACTGTTTCGGACCGGACTCTGGAGGTTGTTGACACTTGCTAACATTGTTACTAGGAGTAGACTATGGAATCTATCCCCAGCAACGGCGCCAGAAATGCTTGTTGGTAGTTCTTAGCTACGCCTAGGATAGGGTAACTAAAGTAGCTATCTACTAATGCCAAGTGGGGTTGTCAGTCCCGACACTAGTAGGAGCTAGCTAGCGAGAATGCTATCTAACAAGAGGAGATTCTGCAAGCGCACAGAACTATCGTAGTAGCACTTTGCCTAGGAGTACCAAGTGTCGATTTATTTGATCCCAAGGGAAGGCTAGGGTGGTGTATGAGTCAAGTCAAGGAGGGGATGAGAGTCAAGGAAATAAGAAAAAGGAAAAGGGGAGAAGAGAGGAGAAGAAAGTCTAGAAAGAATATATGGATGGATTGGTAAGGATGAAATGGATGGCTAAGGTAAGGTGGATGGATAGGTAGATAAAGGGAATAGGATAACTAAAGGTAACTAAGATAACTAACTATTAACTATTAACTACTACTAGATAACCACGAAGCAAGATAACTATGAAGCAAGACAACCAAATGTCAATTAAGCAACCAAGTTAAGTAAAGTTTTATTCCTATCTTATCAAGCACCGAGGCGTACTAGCCTTTACCACTGACTGAGGTTGAACGCTAGCACAACGAGCCTTACTGTTAAACTGGGCCAACTATGTGGTGGAATTCAAGGCGCACAAGGCTGTCACCGCCTGCTTGCTACCACAGCTATCCGGGGGTCCAGCCGTATCTGAAGGTAAGTCTATAACTAAGCACCACGCTTAACTATATTCTAACTATCTCTACCCTAGCTTTGAATAGAGACACCCTTGCGGACGTCAGAGCAAATACATGACTTAATAAGATAAACACTAAACTAACTAAGAAACCTATTGGCAAAGATCAAACACTAAACTCACTAGAGATTAACTATTATGGCTAAGTGAATTGAACTGTAGGATAGCTAGGTCACACTCAAGGTACTTGAGAAAGTAATACTAACAGTAATACTGAAAGTAATGCTTAAATTAATACTGAGATAAAGATAAATGTACCTGAGATACAAGAGAGCAAACCAGACCAGAGACGCTGGGAAATCAACCGACCTCTGATGCCAGTCGCTCGCACCCGCATCTCTCTTACCAAGCTCTACGCTACTTTTACCACGGACTTAGGCTGAGCTGTGCTAAACTAAGAGCCGCGCTGTAGCGAGGGCACTAGAGCTATACTCTCTCTACTCGCTAACCTACTTTCCTAAGCTCTCTGAGCTTCTAACTTGACCCTCACTTGCTTCTCTTTCTTGTGTGTTGCTTGGTTGTGGGCGTGAATGAAGTGATGCCTCACGGGGGTATTTATAGTCTTGTGGAGTGAGGGGGGTACTTATAGGGGGCAGCCAGCCGACCTAGGGCTAACCCTAGTGGCGGGCGCCAGCCCTAGGTGGCGGCCGCCACCTCCCTCACCGTTGGATGCACCGCCTTTGCTTCAATGGCATCCAGGAGCTCCAGAGAGGCGGTTGGTAGGTCGGTTGCATGTCCAGGTAACCGCCATTCTGCCTCGATCCACGCCACTCCTTCCTGAGCCGTCCGATGCCACTGACCTAGTGACCAAGGGCCAAGATTTGGCCTTGGGATGGTCACACGGATCAGTGACGTGGCAAAGAGGGAGAGTTGGGCCTCTCCATGTGGCGGGCACCACATTTGGGTGGCGGGCGCCACCCCACTCAGGCCTAAATGGGTCCTGGTGGGTGGGCTCGTCTCCTGGTGGATCCATTCTCCAAATTTGGTCCAAATCCTGCATTCAAATAAAAATCTATGGACATGTGGAATTTGGTTAGTTTGAAACCTATTTGACTACACTTCATGCCTTTTTGGTGAATTTTAGGGTAAAATGTTGATGGTAAAACAGGTGTTTAAGGACCATCAACAGAGGTCAGTGCGTCCGGTCACAGCCTGAGCGTCTGGTCAACTGAAAAACACATGATGAACAGTAGCAAGAGCGAGTCCAGTCACTGAACAAAAGGTGAGTCCGGTCAAGACCGTGCAGAGCACAAAACACGTATTCAACGACCAGACTCTCGGTCCTGCGTCCGGTGACCCCGTAGAGTGAGTCCAGTCACCCCGAAAATCAGCTGTTCATTCACTGATTCGATTCAAACTATCTCAAAACGAAACCACTAGGGTTCAAACTTGGAGAGATGAGTCACAAGGAGGATAGTGAGCTACTCCTAGAAGATCATGGCTCGAACCTATCTCCAAATCGATGAATCAAAGAACTTCAGGGGAAGGGAGACAAAAACCGAACCGAAACAAAAATCGATCGATCTACTAACTCGTGAGGTTAGAGGTAAATTCCTTCGGTGGAAAGAAGTGCCTCACAATCTAGTACAACTCAGTTCAAATGGATTTGCAAAAGACGCATCGAGTAGAGAGATCGATCACCGAGAAAAACATGGAGAAAAGTAACCCACGAAGAACAATACCAAAACGCAAATCACAACCACGAATTTGCAACCGTGTGGCTACCACACGCTACAATAGTGAGATTACGGTCTCAAAATCTCACGGCCACAGAGGTATGATTGTCTTCTCTGTGGATCTCAGTTCGCTACAGCAGGGGATTGGGAGAGGAGGAAACCTAGAAGGCAAAGAGCAAATGATTGAGATGGAATGGGAGGTGGGTGTCTCCCTCTACTTATCCTAATTCTAATTCCCACTCTACCCCTAACTAATTACAGAGCGAACCAGCTAAACCCTAGGGTTATTCTGGACCAACTCGTGGTAGGTAGTGATCGGACGGCCACGCCCGCACAACTGGTAGCGTTTCCTCGACGCAACCTCACCGATTGCTGCCACGTGCCGCCACCGCTCTGCTTGTCTTTTTCCCAGACTTCGCCCCCGGTTTTGAGGCCCATACCGGGAAACCAGCCTTCATGACCAACCCTCGGTTTTGAGGCCCAAACCTTGAAACCATCCGTCCATCGCCTAAGTTTTGTGGCCGAAACTCAGAAACCCGCAGCACCCAGGTTTTGAGGCCCAAACCTGGAAACCGTCCTCAGCCCGAGTGTTGTGGCCCAAACTCGGAAACCATCAGCGCCCAGGTTTTGAGGCCCAAACCTGGAAACCGTCCACTCGGTGGTTATTATGTGGCTCAACCACCAAACCGAGCCGTAGAGGAGATGCACCGCCCGTGCACCCCGTCCACCGACACGTGTCCCCAGGTCCACGACCCAAGCAACACCGTGCCCCGCAAGTCTTCGCTCGTCGCTCGCCCATGCTGTCAGCCACCACAGCTAATCCTCAGGCCACCGGTCCCTCAGTCCAAGCCTCACGTCCGCCCTTCACCGTTCTCAGCCCATCGGCACGACACGTCTCTACTTGACCTTCACCTTGCCTTCGATCACTGTATCCGTGCTCGACACCTGCACAACACAAGCCAAAGAACATGCGCATTATCCCAGTTGACAATCACTCATCACTCGAGACTCGGCATACACCCATGTATCCGCAAATCTTAACATGAGTGATAGGATCAAAAGATGAGCATGAAAGTAGCATCTTAAAATATTTAACAGATCAGATTACTTAACCCAAGGAAGGATAATCTATGCATACTGTGTCGATGTTTTCATGATTGTGATATATCATCTTCCAAAGGTTAGATGCATAACATATTAGCTCATCGGTTAAGATAGTGAGATTCAAGAGAGTAAAGCTAGGAACAAAGAGTAAAGAACTGAACATGTTGAGTTGATTAGGTTGGATCAAATAAGGTGCAACTGAAACATGTTTATTTATGCACATACCAGAATTAAGGAGAAGCTTTTAAAGTGATGGTCACATACTTTGAGATGTTACCTTTATCATTGAAGAGTGATGTGTCGAACCACCTTGTGGAAGCTTCTCTTGTCTGGCTGGTTGTTCTTCATGAATAGCTTGTCTTCTCTTGCTTATCTCATAGTGAACCTGAGTGATGGGAGCTTGAGAAGAGGAAGGTATAGTAGGATCATCTTTAGAGGGATCAACCTTCCTTCTCTATGTGTCAACCTATCAGTGAAGGTGTGTTGTTCATCCCACGATGGTCTTTATCTTCTAGTGACCCAGCTCAGACATGTTCACCTACATCCATGGAGTGAGTGCTTTGATTGTAAGTATTGTTTTGTGGCACTCATCTTTTGTCTTGTTCCATGGATCTCATTTCTCCATGATCAGTGAGCTGTGTCTCCCTTGCGCAAGTTGTTAAAGTTCATGTATCTCTTCAGTTCCAGTGTGAGTTCATCTCAGGACTTTCCTAAATTGATATTCGAAGTTTTCCTGTAGGGGTTAGTCCAACAAAATATCCAGCATCCACTATAGTATACTATTGGCTCAAAAATCAACCTAGACACCACGTCTAATTTGATCTAGGAAGGCATTTTAACCTAAGCACCATACTTACTTTAAAAGCCTTTAGAGGTAAAACTAGGACACCTTTTAGCTCAAGAATCAAACCAGACACCATGTCTTACTTTAATTCATGAAAATAGTTTAAACTAAGCACCATGCCTAATTTAAAAGGTGTATGAGAATACATCAAAACCAAAGCATATACTATAGCAAATGAAGGTAGCATTAAAGCATTAAAGAGATTTACTCAAATGGTGATGAGAGAGCATGATTAGTGTATAGCACTTGAGCATGTCTTAAAGGTAGGGGTAACCAACATAACAACATGGTAAGAGATGTTCTTACAAAGTGTATCCTCCAAGCTTAGATTTTATAAAAAAATCAAGATTGAATGACTGTTTCAATGTTGCATGATGATTGGTTGGACATAGCTTGTGTTTGTCGTTCCTTCGAACATTTTTGCTCCAGACCTGCAAAGGTTAGTGACAAGAATACTCGAAGGAATATTTTAACAATTATATCCTTATGCTTGAAGGACCGAGAATGCAACAGCAAGGCGACCAGAGGGGGGTGAATGGGAGCTCAAAAATTTCTCTCGAAACTTTGGCCTTTTGTCCCAAAATCGCCCCCAAGAGCTTCGATCGAAACCGTGATGCCCACGACCCTTGGAAGAGGGTGGATGACCCTAGGATCACAACGAGGCACAAAACGATAGAGAACCAAACGCCAAAAGCACCGGAACAAGTTCTACCCTTAAAAACCAAGTCCCGAACGTAGATTGAGAACTACGTCGGAAAATCCCCAAATATTGATGCTAACAAGTAGCAAAGATACCTAGAGAGGTTCCTAGGTGAACTCTAGAACCAAACGAGAAGTCCGGAAACCAAGCAGAGAAGTCGGGAGAGCAAACGCACAAAACCGGAAGCTTCAGCCAAATCCCAGACTGTCCGGCCTTGGGGTCCCGGACTGTCCGCGGCTACTGTGGACTTTCTGCCAGCCGATTCCGGACTGTCTGCCGGCTAAAAACACAAAATAGCAGTGTTGCTGAAACACCTCTGGACAGTCCCGGACTGTCCGCGGTTTATACCGGCGGACTGTCCGCGGTTTATACCGGCGGACTGTCCGCCGGTCAACCGAGACCCAAACAGTAGAGACTCGCGGCCACTGCTCTGGCCAAGTCCCCGATGTGCGGACTGTCCGCGGGAGGAACGGCGGACTATCCGCGACTTCCCAGTGAGGGCGATTTTGGTCGCCTCTCACACAACTTTTCCCAAATCCAAATCAAAACTCAATCCCACATTCCCAAAATTGGAGAAGATGATCACGAGGTAGTTAGGAGACTATCCCCAAGAAATCATCCTCTCAAATAAACTCAAACACCAGGAAATCGAAAGGGGACGAGTATGAACGAAAAAACGCCACGAAAACAAAATCAACCCGATCTACTTGATCGTGAGGAGTTAGATGAATTCCTTCGGTGGAAATGATCTCCTCACTATAAAGAACAAGTTGATTCAAACGGATTTCGCAAAGACGCAGTAGAGAGGGAGATCGAGTGACGGGAAAATCGCGGAGAAACGAAGAACGCGAAGAACATGAACAAAACGCGAATCAAATCATCGATCTGCAACCGTGTGGCTACCACACGCTACAACAGTGAGATTACGGTCTCACTTCCTCAAACTCTCTAGCACATAGAGGTATGGTTCTCTGCGGATCTCAGCTAGCTACAGTAGGGGATTGGGAGTGCAGGAAACCCTAGAAGCAAAGAGCAAATGACTGAGATCCAATGGGAGGAGGGTGTCTCCCTCTACTTATCCTAATTCTAATTATTACTATACCCCTCACTAATTACAGAGCGAACCAGCTAAACCCAAGGGTTATTCTGGATCAACTCATGGTAGGTGGTGATCCGATGGCCACGCCCGCACAACTGGTAGCGTTGCCTCGACGCAACCTCACCGATTGCCGCCACGTGCCGCCACCGCTCTGCTTGTCCTTTCCCGGACGTCGCACCCCCGGTTTTTTGGCCCAAACCGGGAAACCAGCCGACCAGCACCTGAGTTTTGTGGCCCAAACTCAGCAAACCCGCAGCACCCAGGTTTTGAGGCCCAAACTTGGAGACCGTCCTCAGCCCGAGTTTTGTGGCCCAAACTCGTAAACCACCAGCGCCCAGGTTTTGAGGCCCAAACCTGGAAACCGTCCACTCGGTGGTTTTTCTGTGGCTCAACCACCAAACCGAGCCGTAGATGGGATGCACCGCCCGTGCACCCCGTCCGCCCGCAAGTCTTCGCTCGTCGATGTCCCAGGCTGTCAGCCACCATAGCTGATCCTCAGGCCACTGGTCCCTCAGTCCAAGCCTCATGTCCGCCCTTCGCCACACTCGGTCCATCGGCACGACACGTCTCTACTTGACCTTCACCTTGCCTTTGATCACTGTATCCGTGCTCGACACCTGCACAACACAAGCCAAAGAACATGCGCATTATCCCAGTTGACAATCACTCATCACTCAGAGACTCGGTGTGACAGAACCGACCAATTTATACCAGATTAAGCACCGAATCCCCCGCTTTCACAGAGATTGGCAGGTACTTAAGCTCGTACAAACCCGGTAGTCCGGAAATCTCGAAGGATTTCAAATCATTCAACTTTAGCCAAGATCGTAATAGATTAGCGTACATGTCCATGAGGTACATTCAGTTCGCACATAATTCAAATACATCGGAGTTCAACAGTTATTACAAACCATAGTTCGAATTTCGAAAGCGGAAGCAACATAGTTTTAAACATAAGTTCTCAGTTCACAATACAGTGCCAATGCCTGATCAGTCCACAAAAGCATTAGGGAAGGAGAAGAGTTGACCATGCCCATGGTCTAGTCACCACCCTCGATGGGGTACAGACAGTTCTAGCAATAGCCGAAGAAGCATTGCCCATCTGCAACAACAAGGGAATAGAACCCTGAGTACGCGAAGGTACTCAGCTAGACTTACCCGTCATAAACCAGAAATAAAGTGACACCAAGGAGTATGCAAGGCTGTATCTGGGGTTGGCCATACTTACCTTTCTGCATAAAAGAATTTTATTAATACATAAACATCATTAGAGTACTAGCACTCAATTTTATGTAATCAACCTGATTAACTAGATTTGCACCTGATCTAGAGCAAGCACTTGACTACTTATTCAAGCAAGAATGACTATTTCATCAATGGCCTTTTAGATTCTGAACCATAACCATCTTTAGTTCCATAAGTAACTACGGTAACACATGCCCAGTCAAGTTACTCACTAACCAGGAGCGATGGCGATTATAATCGATTCCTAGCAGCTGGGGATGAAATGTCGCACACTCGCCCGATCACACCTTGCCAGGCGGCCGTCGACGACCAATTTAGGAGGTTCGAGAACACAACACGCGGGACGGTCATGGGCCCTTCTACACCGGGGGTTATCTCAATGCCAGGTCGCTCAAGCTATAACTGCCCACGGTCATGCCAGGTCAGTCAGGCCATGCCTGTCCACGGACCATGCCAGGTTCCTCAGAATAGTTGCCCACGGTTCATATAAGGCCCTGGGTGTTAGGCGTCAACATCTCTATCACCGGCTCGAAAAACCTTACTCGGCTTCACGGGCGACAACTTCTTAGCACAAGAGCAGTGTATAAAAATTCTCAGGTTCATATTCATCATATTTTAATTACTACAAATTGAACCAGAAAACAACATTTCATCACTTTAATTATTACTGCCCAAATATTCCACAGAACAACATCATATTATATTTTTACCAGAAACTATTCATCAATACAAACCTAACAAAACAAGAATCACATTTTTCTGAGCAATACACAGATTACTATGCATTAAACAAGATTTCAGCCTAAACATGAATTAAATATAACTAAACATAAATCTATCACAAACTGGACATAATATATTTTTCAGGCATAGAACTCATCACAACAAACCTAACAAAACTTATTTCACCATTTAAGCATTTACAGAACTCAAGATATGAAATAAGCAATCTAAACAAACATTTCTGAAATCTATTTAAACAAAACCATGAAAAATCTTTCACTCTAAACTGCTATGCGCACCCGAACTATTGCACCCAGACCACTAACAACCGGGACCCGAGCCACTGACCCGTGGGGCCCTGGGTCAACCTGACCCCACCGGTCATCCCCTCCAGAGCAGGGGAGGGTTTGACCGCGGCAAAGCTCACCGGCGGCGACCTCTCCGGCAAAACGGACACCACCGCTTTGCTCCTCTCCTTCTTCCGCACCCGGCGGTACCACTAACTAGCCTTGCCGTCGACCATGGCGGACACGACGTCGCGGCCCTAGCTACGTCGGCCGGCTCCGGCCACGACGAGCTAAGCTGACCCCCGTTACCTACTTCGACGACCTTCACAACCCAAACCCGTGGCTCAGAAGCCAGGGTTCTCACTCCGAGCACCCGCGACCACGGCCATGCCAACTCCGGCGACCATGGCGAGCGGCAGACGGCGGCGTACTGGCACTAACAAACCCTAATCGGCTCAACCGACACCTCCAACGCCTTCTACGGCCCAAGGCGACTCGCGAACGCTAGCTAGGACCAACGGACGGGCACGGAAAGGGGGTTGGCCACGACGGACCGAGCTCGCCGGCCATGGCGGACATGGCGGGCGCGGCGTACCGCGGTCTCCAAACCGTAATCGACCAAACCGTCACCTTCTACATCTTCTACGAACCTCCCTAACCCTTGAACATGAGCTAGGGCGACACGAAACCACGGGAAGGAGGCCGGCCACGGCGAACCGAGCTCGGCGGTCATGGCGGCGGCTCATCCCGAGGCTTGCCTAGGGTAACCTATGGGGCGCTAAGGGTAGCAAGAGGTGTGGGGGCTCACGACGAGGCTTTGTGGGTGGTTGGGCTTGCGGCGAGGTGGCGGGACGGCGGTGAACGGCGGCGGCACTCACTGTTTTCCCCTTTTCCGCTCGGACGCCGGCGAAGGAGAGCGAGAGCGAGAGGGGCAGAATGGAGGGAGGAGCGGCGCGGCTCGAACAGCGGGGCGAGCGGGCAGCTTATGCTCGCCACGCCACGCGTTGCCTCCCCGGCCAGCTCGCGCCACGCGGCGGACGGGTTCTGGCGCGGTCGGCCACGACCGATGCCGATTCAAACTGAATCGGTTGATTCAGTCGCTAATGGCCGACTAACGGCCGAACTTGGGACGCGATTAACTCCTAATCCGCTTGATAAAACGCTAAACCACTTGCTCCATTGAGTAGAGCTACATGTTGACTACAACTTTGGTTACAAGATGAAGCTTTGGTTCGGCCTCGATTGCTCTCGAAAAAGCTCCAAAGATCACCACGCGAAACTGTTTCGACAGTTAGTACTTAGAAGAATTTTCTATGTCCAATCTCCCCCATTTCTGCCTTGTGGGTCCTAAAACACCTTGTTAAACCCATTTTCATGAGTTGGGCCTTAAACAACTTTTGTTCTACACTAAATTCTACACACTTTTGGTTAAGGTCCCACAGCCAAACAAAACTTCTATCAAGGAGGTCTTAGTTAGTCAAACAAGAGGACTCCTAGGGCTCTATTAAGGCAACTAGGGTTAGTGACTTGGTTAGCCAAAAAGACCAACACAAACCTAGCTTCAAACTGACTCCTCAACAAGGTTCAACTACTAGGGAGACTCCAACACTCCAAAAACAAGTCAAACAAGCATCACTTCAAGCATAACATTACAAGCCAACACATGAAATGACACTTTACCAAACAAAACGAAACATGATGATGATGATGCTTATGCTCATGAGATGTCAAGTTATGCATTTAGGGTTGCTTAACACCAGGGGTGTTACACTCGTGATACACCCATGTATCCGCAATCTCCCCCTTGATGAGTGCATTGTCAACTAACAACACAAATCATAATGGAATGGAAGAAAGAAGGAAGAAGGAGAGAGAACTCGACCAAATGATCCAAAAGCATAGCAAAGCCGAAGAAGGTCAAGTGGAAAGAGCAAGACAACTTTGTCCCCAAAGACATGGGCAACGGCTCGACGCGACCAAGCAAAGCAAAGCTAGTGCTCAAGAAGAGGTAGAACAGGCTCAACACCGCTAGCAAGAAAACTTGATGCCAATTGAAGAATCAACTGAAAATCCAGCAAAATAGAGCTAGCCCTCAAGAAGAGGCAGAACGGGCTCAACACCGCTAGCGAGGAAGCTCGAATACCAACTGTTACCAACTCAAAAACCAAAAGAGTTTGATACGAATTGAAGAGATGAAAAACCAATTAAATAGCTGAATATGTTTGCTAGTCCCTCAAGAAAGAAGCAAAGGCTCAACACAACTAGCAAACTCCCCCTCAAATAGTGCACACAAACCAGGGAACACATGCACACAAACCAGGGAACACATGATTTGTCAGTATTTTCTCCCCCTTAGTTGAAAATGCACCATCAAGCAAATGTGCACAAGCACTCAAGGTTCTCCCCCTTGACAGAATATCTCTCTCCAGAAATGCATATGAATGAAAATGCAAGTTAGCAGCTTCAGGAATATAATCAAGAGAGTGCAAGGATGTTGTACATAGTTCTGGATCCGATGACTCAACAACTTCCATAAGAAGCTAGCAAAGGCTCAAACTGATCACCAGATATGAAATAGGAATATGAGTGCAAAAATGAGCAGTTTTCAGCCAAAAAGGTATTCACCATCAAAATAGCACAAAACATGTATAGACAGGAAGTCAAACAAGTGCTAAACATGTATACAAGGTGAACTACCCCTAGCATAGTTCAATCATCATGCTATAGAATGAAACATAGACTTGTGTATCCAAATTTTATCAGAGTTGCAGCGGTTAAATTACACAAGTTTAAATTTCAGCATGCGATTGCGAGAGGTTGAAAATTTGTCATTGCCTCACTTTTCAACTGTGCGAAGCCTATGTAGAAGCAATCAGAAGCTTAAAGCGACAGTTTCAGTCATACACTACACAGCTCAAGTTTAACCCAAAGTGCAATGAGAGACAGTCTCGAAACTGTGATGTGCTGACAAGCAATCCCATCTTGATCTTTCCAATTCACTTAACTTGGTTCAGATTTTAAAACAGAATATGAACATACCAAGCAAGTGAATGACTCAACACTAGAGACATAGCAACCTAGCATATATGAAGAGCACAAGTGATTTCAACACATTCTACACATGCTAGTTGCATATCTTAATGGTGAACATTTTCAAGTTTTAAGTTCATTAGTCAGATTCACCATTCATAAAATAGCTCCGCTCACAACATGTAACAGTGATCAGAAAGAGCATAAGCTACAACATCATCATAAAGCATCGGAGCAAAAACTATACAGAGCATAGTTACATTCTTCAGATTATATACATGAAGCTCTGAATGTAAATATGCAAGATGAAATGCAAAGATGCATGAAGAAACTAAATGAAAAACACAAAGTCAGTTTATAATACAAGAGTCAAAATGTTTCCCCCATCTAAAAGGGGAAACAAACACCAAGCTCACCTCTCAACCTAGCAAAAGTTGATTGGTCCAAAGGCTTGGTGAAAATATCAACCAACTGATGATGAGTATCGACATGGCGAAGATCGATATCACCCTTCTCATAGTGGTCTTGCAGAAAATGAAAGCGCACATCAATGTGTTTGGTCTTAGAGTGCAGCACGGGGTTCTTAGCAACGCTATGTAACAGACTCGCCCAATAATGTGGCCCACCTACACCTGTCATCTGTCCAACGACCTCCGATCGCTATGTAGGTGTGCCACAAGACTGGATTAATCTGTTGGATACGATCGATGTATCCATGGGTCACAGGAATCATCCGAGTGTAATCATTACAGCATAATATATTTCATACAACATACCAGATCAGAGAATTTCAGTGGAAGTCTTACATAACATAATATTACAAACCAGTGTTCATTATTACACATAGATGAAAAGGAGTTCAAGTTGCGATAGTACTAAGTGCTGGAATAAACATCTGATAACATAACCACACTAACAAACCCTGCCCAAGGGCACATCACTTATCATCCTCCACCGGGAAGATGGTCATACAACATGGTCCAAAGCACATCTGCTCACCGGGCTCACCTGCAACAAGGGGTCATAGAACCCTGAGTACAGGAGTACTCAACAAGACTTACCCGACTAATAAAATGGGGAGAAGACGCAGGAATGCAGGCTGAGGGGAAGTCAAGGTGAGGCTTTAGCAAGAATCCAAAAGTTTTCCTTTGCATAAAAGCTCCTACAACTAAGTAGTTGTATCATTTCATACTTCTAATATTAGCTAAGTAAATGATTGTACATCTTATAATCAACCCATTAATCCTCCATTGTGTCATCATTAAACTACAATGAGGGTGCGAGGACAAGTCTCCTTTTCTCGTGGAGCAAACGACGATTCGAACCGCTTGATCTACCCAGCTGGGGCTTCTTTATCACACGACATATGCAAGACCGAACTTGCATATATCAACCGTCCCGTGGATCCGCTCAAACCGGACCGGAGCCGCGCCACCCGGAAGTACAGTACACCACCGCCCTACCTCGGCCTTGCTGAGCCCGTCCAACAGGGGACCGAGCAGGGTGGGTACACGCTACTCCCGCCATCTCTCCACTCCCAGTGCGCGGGTGCGCCGTTCCAGTAAGAGCATAGCCACAGTAGGGCTTACCGTAGCATATGACCAGTACTAACAAATAGTTCTCGTTCCAACGGGCCAACAGCGAACGGGTCCTAAGCGACACAGGCGGAAACACTACACCAGGACTCCTTTCCTATGCAAGTTACCCGCCCGGTCTCAGTTTAATTATACCATCCCAACCGGGGAAAGGTTCCCAACAATAGCATCTCTCTTTTTAAAAACCTACTCTAATGAGCAAGGCTAAGCAATCTAAGCATTTGTAAATAACCCAGTGACAAGGATAGTATAAGGAATAATCAAGGTAGTCAATGCATGAAGTAGGTAACATTCAACTCCTAGACTTAATGCACAAAATTTATCAACAAGTATATTATTTGAAAATTGCAAGGTAGGGGCAAATGCACCGGGGCTTGCCTTGGGGTTCTTCCTCTGGCTCGTCCCCACAGATATCAAATCCAACTTCGTAGAATACCGGTGCTTCACGAGCAGCAATCTCCGGTTGCTCCTTGCTCACCTCGGTTTCTAAACGCAATATACGAACGAGCATATATAAGATGCATGTGATGCGAATATGAATGAATGCTCATGATGCTGGACAACCACAAGTAGAAGAGTACAGCAGCAAACAACAATCATATATGAATACTAAATTGACATCACAATTGGAACAAAATTTGCATAAGCGATAACCCAAACAAATTTCGTGTACCAACTTGTTTTTACCATAACTGGAGCTACAAAATAGCTATTCATGTGATTCAGGACAATCTGGAAAGCTTAACTAATTCTCTACAACTTTTCTATAATACACAACGGCTGATTCCAGGATCATATGGACCAAACAATTCATTTGGTTAAACCTATCCAGATTCTGGACAGATTCAAACACTACTGTTCCACAGACCATATCTGGAGCTCCGAAATATCAACATACGTGATCTAGACCATTCTGGAAAGCACATGAAGTCCTCTACAACTTTCTTATAATACACCACATCAAATTCGCAAGTTAAATACCCCAAACAGTTCAGTTTTCATAAATTGTCCAGATTCTGGACAGCAGCACAAACCCAGATTGAACAGAGCATAACTCCCAGTATATTTATCCAACAATTATGAAATTTTTAGGAGCAGCTAGATATACAAGAGTACTACAACTTGTGACAATATGATAGCAGAAACAAAATTGCATGACTAACTAAATCAATCAACACCTATTGTTTAATTAAAGGTTTAATTATAAAGGCTTAAAAATTTACTTTCACGAAAGGGACTCATATTTTTATCAGAGATATGTTATGTGTTGAAAAGAACTGCAAAATTGGTTTCACAATTTTTGGACCTCAGGAACAGCCTACAGAAATTATTCAAAGTTCATTTGTTAATTGTTTGACTATTTTAATACCCCAGTAAAACTTGTCCAAATTCAAAGTTTCATATTTTTACAATTTTCTTCACATCTCATAGAGGCTACACAAAAATTTTCATGATTTTAGGAGCTATAATAAAAATACAGCAAAAATAACAATTTTCTGCACTATTCACATGCGCAAAATGAAAAACCCTAACGCTATGCCACTGACAAGAGGGACTGGGTCGTGAGGCCGGCGTCGGCCTCGACCAGCGGCGTGGGGCGCGAACTCGAGGCTTAGGCTCGACCTCGAGGGTCACGCTCGGCCTCGAGGGTCAGGCTCGGCCTCGGGCGGGACGCGAACTCGAGGCGTGACTTCGTAACGGCGGCGTTGACCACCGGCCGTTCTCGCCGGCGGCGAGGCCACGGGCTCATCCGAGGCTACCTACGTGTTCGGCTCGGCCTCGCGATCACACCCAAGGTCTCGGTCTGGCTAGGGGGTGAATGCAGGCGGAGCTAGCTTCGGCTACCAGAATGGCGGCTCTGTTCCGCCGTTCCCGACGCTCGCCAGCGTTCTGGCCAAACTAAGGCGGTCGAGGCTACACGAACGCGAGTATCGGCATCAGAGACCTCACCTAGGGTTGGTGCTCGCGTTGGATAGGTCGGAGGTGCTCGGGGAGATGAAGGTCGACGGTGGCGGCGAAGATGGCGGCGGACCGGGGCTTCACGGTGGCGTTCTGGCCCCTCCGGCGCGGTAGCGACCTGGACGGTGAGCCGATGCAAATCAGTGAGTTGATGCGGAGCTAATGGCGCAACCAATTTGACCCGAGAGTCTCCTTACCTGCCGGACGACGACGAGCGTGGCCGTGGCGGCCGCTCGACGGAGCTGGGGAAGAATAAGCTCGACCGGGCAATGTGGGCGACGAGGACTCGATTCAGTGGGTCAGGAAGGTGGTCAGGGTTGTGGCGAGGCTGTGGATGAGTGAAGGCCGGTGTTGGAAGCTCGTCGGCGATGAATTTCGCCGCCGAAAACTCACTGCTCTCGCCAGCGGAGAACAGAGAGAAGAGAAAAGAGAGGAGTGCGGCAACGGTGAGGTTTTTATAGGCGAGGGGGGTGTGCGGACGGTGTGCCAACGCATTGCGCATGCGCGTGCATGAGCTGGCGCGTGGAGACGGCGTGTCGACGCCGGAAGACGCCACGGCGCGTGGTGGCCGTCGTGGACGCCATGCAAGGCTCCATGAACTGTAGCCACAGTGCAGTTTGTCCCCTTTTGAATTGCTCCAATATTTTGAACTAAAGTGCAAAATCTGTAAGAATGAAAGTTGTTCAGAATTTTGTGATCTACAAACTTGCTTAAAGAATCATGTTCCAATTCGGCCTAGATTTTGAATTAGTGTTTGAATTCAAATTTGCCCCAAAATGATTTCTCAAATTACTTTGAAATTTCCTGAAGAACATTAAAATCTGTGAATATGAAAGTTGTCACATTTAGCATTTCCTACAACTTTAATTAAAGGACCAAGGTCAAATTCTCAAAGGTTTGAATGTTGTAGTTCAAGGGTAGATTCTAGGGTTTAAGCAAATTTGTTTCAATTCAAATCCTGTGCAGAATCTGTGTAAACTTTATATACCAAAGTTGTTCCATTCATTAATATCTACAACTTTGTTTTAAGGGCCATATCTAGATTCAGCTTGGATCCTAGTCTTTATCATAGGGCCACTATAATGACTTGTGATTTCATGAACCATATGACTCTATAATCCTATCTCCCCTAGAAATCAGCCACTATGATACCCTAAGCATCACACATCGAATGAGCAACACAGAATTTAAACAAGCACATGATGCATTTGAGATCAAGTTCTATGCAAATTGTAAATGCATCATTAGTGTTGCTACATGAATGCTTTCCATGCTCATGATGACATGTCAGGTTTTATTTGGCTTAAACACCAGAGGTGTTACACGCTAATAGCACTCATGCTGTCACAAAGCAAAGGAACACGAGAAAAGCTCTTACCAAAATCACGCAAAGTGGCCATCATCCAAAGCAACTGGGAACAGCAGCTAGCCGCAGCAACATACTCAGCCTCCGTGGTAGACTGGGCGACACTAGACTGCTTGCGAGAAGACCACGATACAAGAGAAGAACCAATAAACTGGCAAGTCCCAGAAGTGGACTTGCGCTCAATGCAGCAACGAGCAAAATCGGCATCGGAATAACCACAAAGGGAGAGAGTGGAGGAAGCAGAATACCAAATCCCAAACTCAGGAGTGAAGCATAAGTACCTCATAATGCGCTTGACCGCCTGACGGTGAGAGGTGCGCGGCGAAGACTGAAATCGCGCGCAGAGACACACCGCGAACTAGATGTCTGGGCGTATCGCCGTCAGGTACAGCAGCGACCCGATCATACTCCGGTACTCCTTCTGGTCCACTGCTTCTCCTTCCTTGTCCGCATCCAGGGCCGTCATGGTCGACATGGGTGTTGGAAGAGGCTTGGCCTCACCCATATCGAATTTCTTCAGGATATCCTTGGTATACTTATCCTGGTGCACAAACATTCCCTCTCGAGATTGCTTGATTTGCAACCCATCATGCTCATCTCAAATTCCCTGCTCATAGTATCTACAAACATGGCAACCAAAGCGTGAGAAGAACCACTGAAAATGATATCATCCACGTAAATCTGGACCAAGAGTGTGTCACTGCCTTGCTTGAGGAGAAAGAGTGTTTTATCTACACATCCCATTTTAAAACCATTAGCAAGCAAAAAGGTTTTCAACCTATCATACCAGGCTCTAGGGGCTTGTTTCAAACCATACAAAGCTTTGTGAAGTTTAAAAACGTGGTTTGGAAACTTGGGATTTTCGAAACCTGGAGGTTGTCTCACATATACTTCCTCTTCTTTGTAGCCGTTTAAGAAGGCACTCTTGACATCCATTTGAAAAAGTTTGAAACCTTTGGATGCAGCAAAATCCAAGAGTATTCTTATAGCCTCCAAACGAGCTATAGGAGCAAAAGTCTCCTCATAGTCTATTCCCTCCTTCTGACTATACCCCTGGGCTACAAGTCTGGCCTTGTTTCTCACAACATGGCCATCCTCTCCTTGTTTGTTTTTGAAAACCAATTTTGTCCCAATTGGGTGACACTCAGAGGGAGGAGAAACTAGAACCCAAACCCAATTTCTTTCAAAATTTTCTAACTCCTCATGCATGGCATTGACCCAATCCGGATCCGTCAAAGCATGTCCAACATCTCGAGGTTCAAAATCAGCAACAAATGCAGAATGAGCAAAGTGAGAGATTTGTTGTGACCTTGACCAAGTGACACGTTCGCCGATGCTGCCGATCATCTGCTGAGGCGGGTGTTGGCGCTGAATGTGTCGTGGCACCTCCCTTGCCGAAGTGGCCTCCCCCTCAACAGCAGCTGGTGCCTCCTCGGGTACAAAAGGTACCGCCCGAGGTGGCGGATCCCACGGCCCCCAAGTCGAAGAAGAGGGATAGGGGCTGTGAGTCATAGTAGAAGCCGCTCTTTGCGGCATAGTAGGTGGAGGAGGTGTTGGGTCATCCATCCCTTCAGCACCTTCTTCTTCATCATCGAAAAGAGGCTCGCCGACCTCATGATCACCTGCACGCTCAAAACGAGAAGAAGGACAAACCATGGTCTCGTCGAAGGTGACATCTGATGTCTCCATGACTCGGTTAGTATCAAGGTTAAGTACACGATAAGCTCGAGTGTGAGTGCCATAACCCAAAAATATACCGTCAGAAGAACGAGACTCAAACTTGTCCAAGTTGCCCTTTTTGAGTATAAAACAATGGCAACCAAAAACTCTAAAATAACTCACTTTAGGCAGTTTTCCAAAACGCAACTCATAAGAAGTCTTTTTCAAGAAAGCTCGGAGAAAAATGCGATTGGAAATGTAGCAAGCAGTGCTCATGGCTTTGGCCCAATATCGCCTAGGAGTCCTATGCTCATCGAGCATCGTCCTGGCCATCTCTACAAGGGTCCAATTCTTCCATTCTACAACACCATTCTGTGGCGGTGTGTAGGGGGAAGAAAACTGATGCTTTAAACCCAAAGAGTTACAAAACTTCTCAAAATCCGAATTCTTGAATTTGGAACCATTATCACTCCTAATAGCTCGCATTGAGTTCAAAGGGAACTCATTCTGAAGATGCAAAATCAGATTGCGAGCAAAAGAGAAAGTCTCAGTTTTCTCAGCTAAAAAGAAAACCCACGAATATCTCGAAAAGTCATCGTCAAGAACAAGCGCATACCACTTCCCCCCAACCGAGCTCACCCGAGCCGGACCAACATGGTCCATGTGCAAAAGCTCTCCAGGGCGCTTAGTCATGACCTGAGTCACTGGATGGTGGGGAGCGGCAACCATCTTCCCATGTCTACAAGAATGGCAAACAAGATCCTTCTCTATGGATAACTTGGGCAATCCTCGGATTAGGCTAAGTGAACTAAGTCTTGCAAGCAAGTCAAAGCTCAAATGTCCTAGTCTCCTATGCCACTTCCAAAGATCAGAGGAGGAAGGTCTAGCCAAAAGACAACGAGAAACTCCAAACGATTCCGAGAAATCCGCACGAAAGACTTTCCCAAAGGGCGAAATCCCACAAACAAGATTGCCCTGAGGATCCAAAATACGACTGAGATTCGGCTTAAAACGAATCTCATAGTCGTCATCAAAGAGTTGCGAAACCGAAAGAAGGTTAAAATGCAAGTTAGAAACAAGAGCAACATCGCGCAACACAAAGTGCTCATTAACTCGCACCGACCTGCGGGACAACACTCTACCTTTGCTATTGTCGTCGAAGGTGATAAACTCCTTTCCGGCGACCGGACTAAGACTGGAGAACCACTTGGCGTTTCCGGTCATGTGCCTGGAGCAACCGGAATCCACCAACCAAACGTTCTCCAATCGTTTTACCTACATCAATAAAAAGACATAGGGTGAGCATACGGTCCAACACTGGGGTTAGTGAAATAGGGAGAGTACCAGTGTTGGGCTGGCTGCTCAAAAGAACGGTTAGCAGAAAAACCATTCCTAGCATGCCTACGGGAAGAGCGATCACCACGTAGACGAAAACGTGGTCCGCTAAGGGAGGAGCGTCCATCGCGATACTCAAAACACGGTGGAGGAAAACGCTCAACAACAAAGCCACCGCCACGAGGTCCATAGCCTACAACTGCAGGCTCCCGCCGGACACGTCCTCTCCGCTGCCTAGGCCTAGAAACTTGAGGTTTTGGACCTCTAGGCCTAACAGCACGCAGTGGTACCTCACCGCTCTCATAGGGGGTTGTTGGTACTCACGGTAGTGGGTGTGGATCACTTTGCCCTTCTGTGGCATAAGCTCCTCTTGGATGGGTGGCATGGTGTCCAGCTTGTTCTTGAGGTGGTTCGGTTTGGGAGCCCATGATTGTTTCTTGGGTGGGGCTCTTGGAGGCTCAACAAAGACCCCATCCTTGGTGTTAGGCTTGAGAGGCTCTTTGGGTGGAATGTTGGTAAGCTTGGGAGTAGTGGTGGAGTTGGGCTTCTCACATGGGTTAAGACTACTCGACTCTCCAATCTTGCCGAAAGATGACACATCAACACCCGGAGCAAAACCTACACCTGGACCTCCAGCAGCTCGCTTGAATTGGGAGATCATCATCCCGAGCTGTGGCTCACCGCTAGACACCCATGACAAGATGGTCCGAAGGTATGTGTTTTCCACCTCGGTTTGCATCTTGTCATGCTTCACATTAGCGATCTCCATCTCCAAAACCTCACAAAGAACACACCTAGCCACACATGTGCTACCCGAGTTGGCCTCTTCAAGAGACACAATCTTGGCATTCTTCTCTGCCAACTCAGATTGCAAGCCCGGACAGGACTTGCACGCACCCAACAGCAAAGATCTCGCCTTCAGCTCATCCACCTCTCCTACCAACACAACATACTTGCTTCTCAAGGTGAGAAGGTCAGTCATGTGTGTGGAGCACATCTCACACTCCTCCTCCTCGGTAGCAACTACGGTGGACTTGACAGATTCAAGTTCCTTCACCGTATCCTCCCACTTCTGCCTAAACTCCTTGCGCTCTCTAGCAGCATGCCTAAGCAACTTATCGTGACTAAGGAGCATGACAGTAAGCTTCTCCACCTCAGCAGAAAGCTCGTCGGGGGTCTGAGATACTGGGAGGTGTCATCGTCGTCGTTCCGAGGGGTGTCCTCCAGCTCGCCGTCGACCTCCTCGCCGAGGGCCATGGTGCAGAAGCCGTCGTCATCGGTGAAGAAGCAGAGGCCGTTCAGCTTGTCCTCGATCCTCTTCTTGTTCTCGGACTCATCGTCGCTTGAGGTAGCGGAGTCATAATCCCAGTCGTCGACGTCGCTGAGCGTGGCAAAGAACGCACGCTACTTGTTGGGGAAAAGGACCCTCGGCAAAAACGCCGCCCGATATGGTGCCAAGATCAACCTTCGCCATGTCTTTGTGTCCTCGCGAGGTCCCCCTCCTTTCGGGGTCAATTTCCTAACCTTCGGACGTGAGTTCGACCCTCGATGCCCCCTTTTTGCACTCCCTGCAGGTTAAGGCTTCGCGGCACGACAGGCGACCTTCGCCGGGTCCCAAGGTCACAGCGGACCAAGCAAGCGACGAAGGCGCGTTGGCCCGAAGGTGAGCGGAGTCGAAGGTCAGTGAGCACAGCCAAAGGACAAACCTTCGACCCTCTCTCCCGAAGGCAAGTAAAGTCGAAGGTCCTACAGACGGCGAAGGAGCGCAGGCCCAAGGGCGAGCACGGCCGAAGGTCAAATCTCCGCCCCCCTCTCCGAAGGTGAACGGAACCAGGTGGCGGCGCATTGGAGGGGGGCCGATTAGGGTTTCCGCTTCAGCTGTGTGTTTACTTTTTTGCCCTCCCTCCCTGCGTGGAGGTGAGGAATCTTTCCTGTACCCTTTTGTAATTTGGCCCGCGTCCCTTGGCATTCCCTATAAATACCAGGGGATGAACAGTGCGGGGTGACTTTTCGTGGGGATCAGCACTCCACAGCATTGATTGAGTTCAAACCTTCGCTTCCGCTTTACTTCCGACGCTTGGCCACCTTCGCCGTTCACTCTGTGCAAGTGCGGGGGTTCGACAAGTGTGTTACCAACAGTTTGGCGCCGTCCGTGGGGAGCGGCGAGAATTTCGGAATGGCAGGAAACAGGAGGGCGCCCACAGCAAGGGAACGACGCGTCGCCAGTGAGGCAGCGACGGTGGTTCCGCTCACCTTCGTCGCTGAGGAGATTGTGCAACCCTCGGGAGCAGAGGGTGCCACCCCAGAATTTGAAGCCCCGGGCCCCCAGGCCCGAGTGGAGGCACAGCCGCACCCCCACACTTCGGGAGAAGGAGAGGGAGAAGAAGAAGAAGAGATGGGCCTCGAGGCCCTTGAAAGGCTCGAGGCTGAGCTGCAAGAGAAGAAGAGGCGCCTGGAACAGCTTGAGAGGCATAACCGATTGCGCTCGATCAGACAGAGGGCTGACGAGGCCAGGGAGCAGCTTCGCCGTATGGAGGAATCCCTCACCGCAGCAGAAGCCGAAGCCGAAGGCTGGAATGATGAGGAGATACCCCCACTGCGAGAGGGGAATGAGGAGCCGAACCAAGACAACCTTCGTCACCATCCACCGCCCCCACCCCCACCACCACCAGTACACCCGGAGCCATATCCCGTGAGACACCCAAACTTCCGCCAACTCTACCCAGATGAGAGAGAACAAAACCTTCGCATTCAGCGAAGGCATCAGCAACACCAAATGTCGTATGATTCAAAGTCACCACTCTCCCAAACACTCCAAACCCAGCCCTGGCCACCATGTTACAATCCACAAAACCTACCTCGCTATGATGGACTTTCCGACCCTCGCCAATTCATCATGAGCTACGAAGCAGCAGTTGCCGCAGCAGGCGGTGATGAATCAACAATGGCAAAATCCTTTGTCATCATTCTGCGAGACATCGCACAAACATGGTACAGCAACCTCCGCCCCGGAACTGTGGATTCCTGGGCCACCCTCAGAGACAAACTGTGCACAAATTTCAAGGGCATCACTCCAGCCCCGTCAAACCCCATCGAATTGTTCAATTGCATGCAAGAAGAGCGCGAGCCGCTCCAAGATTACTGGCGGAGGTTTATTCAAATCAGAGCAAGAACCCCGGGCATATCCGACGAGGCTGTCATCCTCGCTGCAGTCAGCGGCCTCCGCCCGGGCCCGTGCTCTTCGAAATTTGCTCGGAAACCGGCAAATACAATCGAAGAATTGCACGAGACAATGGAAAGATACTGTAGAGCAGACATGGACTTCCGAGCGAAGTCTGATGCTCGGAGGTCTCAGCAGAGGCCACAGCCGAGGCCCCAACCGAGAGAAGGTAACCTTCGCCAAGAGCAAAACAACGTCAGTGCAATCAACAAAGCAACAAATTATGAAGATCAAAGACGGGACGCTCAACCTCCGAGCAGCCAAGCCCCGCGGGGTTTGCCACCTCCGCCGAATCAGCGGTACCAGCAGCGAGATCCTGCCAAAATGTATTGTCACTTCTGTGGAATGGGAAAGGGGCACACAACAAAGCAATGCGAATGCTTCGCCAAGGGAAAAGAATACCAGGAATCCAGGAAAGCTGCTTCGTCAGACTCCCGAACCATCAACCACACAAGGAAACCAAGTTTCCACCCACCAAATCCCCCATACCACTATACCCCCGTAAACTACGGCCTACCTTCGCAACAACCCACTTACACTCAACACCCACTCTACAACCAAACCTCTTATCAGCCAACCACCATCCCACAACGCCAAAACCCACCTTACACAGTCACATACCCAACAACCCCCCAAAACCAAATTCCAACAACCCACCAATCCACCAACGCTCTGCCACCACCACCGCCAATCCCTGCGTTACCAGCACCACAACCTATCAAAGCCGAAGCCCCGAGCCAAACGACCATCAACAATCCAACTTCAACCTTCGGTGTGATTCTAGCTATCACCGAAGGTTCAAATGAGGACCATGGTAACAAACGGCAGAGGAAGGAACATGCCAGACGAGTTCACCACGTGGCCGTCGAAGGACCACATAGATTCGGTCGTTGGTCTCACATCCCCATAACCTTCGATTCCAGTGACATGAAGCTAAGAGATTACCCTCACACAGATGCTATGGTGATCGAAACCAACCTCGCTGGGTGGACTGTCACCAAAATACTGGTCGATACAGGAAGCTCCGCTGACATCTTGTTCGCTTCAACCTTCGACAGCATGAAGCTTGACAGGAACCTTCTGCAACCTGCTGACAACCCCCTATACGGCTTCGGTGGTCAACAAGAGACTGCCGTCGGAAAAATTTCTCTGCCCGTGACCTTCGGCGACCAAATCAACTGCAGGACTGAGCACATAATATTTGATGTCGTTGACATGTTCTACCCATACAATGCCATTTTTGGCCGAGGGGTCACAAACGCATTCAATGCTGTCATCCATCCCGCGTACCTATGTATGAAGCTTCCCGCTCCGAAGGGTGTGGTCGCAGTATTTGGGGACCAAGACATTGCAAGGGCAGCTGAAGGGAACGTCGACCCGGGGCAACGCAATGTACACAACTTGTCAAAAGCTCAAACCCCCGGTATCAGCGACGAGGGTGAAGTCTGCAATGACAGAGTGAAGGCAGCGCCAAAGGAGGAAACCAAACAAGTCCAACTCTTTGAGGGTAACACCGAAAGAAAGGTGATCATCTCAGCCAATCTAGACCCTCAATCAGAAGGCAACCTCGTCACCTTCCTCAGAGAAAATTCCGACACCTTTGCTTGGTCCGCAGAAGACCTAAAAGGAGTCAACAGATCAATGATCGATCATAGCCTGAACACCAAAACAGGTAATCGCCCAATCAAACAAAAGCTTCGCAAGATGTCAGAAGAAAGAAAGGAGGCAGCGAAGGCTGAGGTAAAAAGGCTTTTGGACGCAGGCGTCATTCGCCCAGTCAAATACCCAACTTGGCTCTCAAATGTGGTCCTAGTCCAGAAGAAGAACAAAAAATGGCGAATGTGCGTGGATTTCACTTGCTTGAACAAAGCCTGTCCGAAGGATGACTTCCCCCTCCCAAACATAAGCACCCTGGTCGACAGAGCGGCAGGTTGCCAAATGCTATCCCTCCTCGATTGCTTTTCAGGGTATCACCAGATTTGGATGCATGAAGAAGACGAGGAAAAAACAAGCTTTATCACACCCTCGGGCACCTTTTGCTTCCGAAGGATGGCAGAAGGTTTGAAAAATGCTGGCTCAACCTTCGCTCGCATGACCTCCGAAGTTTTCAAGGATGAGCATGCTGTCTCTGCCTATGTCGACGACCTAGTTGTCCAGAGTGAACTAAAAGAGAACCACATACCAGACTTATCGAGGGTATTCAGCAACCTCCGGTCCGCCGGACTGAAACTAAACCCAGAAAAATGTGTTTTCGGGGTGAGCGAAGGTAAATTGCTAGGTTGCATCGTCTCAAGATGCCATCACGAACATGGAACCTCCGGCGACCAAGAAAGCAGCTCAGCGTCTAACCGGTCGTTAAGCAGCACTTAGCAGATTCATCTCAAGATCCGCAGAGCGAGGGTTACCCTTCTTTGAAACACTCAGAAGCAACGCTCCATTCAACTGGGGTCCCCAGCAGCAAAAGGCCTTCGAGGAGTTGAAAAAGTATCTGACCAGCTTGACTGCCCTAACCAGCCCAAGCAAGGGAGACTTATTGTTACTTTACGTCGCAGCTTCGCCACACGCAGCAAGCGCAGTCCTCATCAAGGAGCTCCGCAAAAACAACAAAACCAGTCAAGCCCCAATCTACTATGTTTCAGAAACCCTCGAAGGCCCAAAGAGAAATTATTCGGAGCTTGAGAAAATAGCATACGCCATCGTCATGGCATCAAGAAAGCTCAAGCACTATTTCCAGGCGCACGAGATCCACGTACCTTCGTCGTACCCTCTCGAGAACATTTTCAAAAACAACGAAGCAGTTGGAAGAATAGCAAAATGGGCAGTCGAGCTTAACAGTTATGCTGTAACCTTCGTTGGCAGAACAGCGATCAAATCACAAGTGCTGGCTGATTTCATAGCTGAATGGACACCCGACCCTCGCCCCGGTGAGCTGCTGCAGGACCAGTTTTGGATCGTTTACGTCGATGGGGCCTGGGGTGCAACTGGAGCCGGTGCCTCGGCCATTCTAATCTCGCCTTCCGGGTCAAAGCTCAGATACGCACGAAGGCTTGACTTCAAATGCACAAACAACTCCGCTGAATATGAAGCTGTGATTCTGGCACTTTCAAGGCTGCGATCGTTATCAGTCCGAAGGGCACTCATCAACACAGACTCTCAAGTCATTGCGGGGCACATTGAAAAGGACTACAAAGCAAAAGATCCAGAGCTCCAAAAATATTTTCAACATGTCCGAAGGTTAGAATCCTTCTTCCTCGGCATAACTGTAAAAGCAATATCAAGGACCGAAAACAGCGAGGTAGATTGCTTAGCCAAAGCAGCCGCACAGCAGCTACAGCTTCCACCGGACGTGTTCTACGAGGTTACCACTCGGTCAGCCATCGAAGCTTCCGAAATCAGCATCAAGCTAATCAGCGCAATTCAGTGCGAAGATTGGAGAGCACCTATCATGGCCTACATCAAAGGACTCCATGAACCCAGCTCTAAAGAAGAAGAGAACAGACTAAAGCAAAGAGTGCGAGGGTACAAGATTGTGGATAACACCCTATTCAAGGCTTCGGTAACCTCACCTTGGCTCAAGTGCGTGTCACAGTCCGAAGGTAATGACATTCTCAAACTCATCCACGAAGGTATATGTGGTTCGCACAATGGCCCGAGGGCACTAGTAGGAAAAGCTTTTCGGCAAGGCTTCTACTGGCCAACATCATTAAGAGATGCGAAAACCATCGTCAAGCATTGCGAAGGTTGTCAGCTGATGGCAAAAAACCAAAACGCTCCAGGGGCACCCACAACCCTCATATGCCCAACCTGGCCCCTGCAAAGGTGGGCGATGGATCTTGTAGGCCTGTTACCGACAGCTCCAGGGAACCTTCGCTATGCGGTGGTAGCTGTGGAATACTTCACAAAATGGATTGAAACAAGGCCACTATCCTCCATCACTTCCCACGCAGTAAAAAAGTTTTTCTGGCAACAAATAGTCTGTCGTTTTGGAGTTCCGCAGCATCTAACCGTCGACAACGGCACTCAGTTTGACAGTGAGGTCTTCAAAGAATTCTGTGCACAAATTGGGACAATGTTATGCTTCACCTCCGTCCGACACCCGCAATCCAACGGCCTGGTTGAAAGAGCCAATGCGACAATATTCCAAGCTATCTCCAAAAAGCTGCAGGGTAGACCCAAGGGTAAATGGGCCGATGAACTACCTTCAGTCACCTGGTCTCACAACACCTCAGAGTGCAGAGCAACAACATTCACTCCTTTCAAGCTGCTGTTCGGCGAAGAAGCGGTGCTTCCAGAAGAGCTAAAATACGGATCGCTCAGAACAACCCTCGCATCTGACGAGCAAGCCCAATCGCTCGATAAAGACTTACTTGAAGAAACAAGATGCAATGCAGTAAACAACCTTCGCAAGTACCAAGAAGAAACCAGAAAATGGAGAGATAAAAAGATCAGAATCAAAGATTTGCAGAAGGGTCACCTCGTCCTCATCAGAAAACAAAACGCCAGCTTGACAAGAAAATTTCAGCCCAAGTGGACAGGTCCATACTTGGTTGTGGAAAGCAACCGTCCTGGCTCTTTCCACCTCTCCGACAGCGAGGGTAACATCCTGCCTCACACTTGGAACATCGACGACCTTCGCAAATACTACCCATAGCGGGGCCCTAGCGAGCCCTCGCAAGTTGTAATTTATCTTCGCTTTTCATGTTTCCATTTCTATGAATGCAGCCAAACAAAGGAGCTGCACTCTTTTTCCTTACGAAGGGGCGTAAGGTTTTTTAACGAGGCAGTATCCAAAGCATAAATACAGATTAGAACCCCCAAAAAAGTAAAATCTCCAAACCTCTACTCCCAAACATCGAAAAAGCGGGTCTCTCTCAAGAGCGCTACATTCGATGAAAACCTGCTAAGATTGCTTCGAAAAACATTCCTTTTCCTTTCAAAGCAAACTTCACCTCCGCCTAAGATAAGGGGAGGAAAGTCGAGCACCCTGGCACAAACGACAGGGGCTCGCAAAAAAGCAAACTTCACCTCCGCCTAAGATAAGGGGAGGAAAGTCGAGCACCCTGGCACAAACGATAGGGGCTCGCAAAAAAGCAAACTTCACCTCCGCCTAAGATAAGGGGAGGAAAGTCGAGCACCCTGGCACAAACGACAGGGGCTCGCAAAAAAGCAAACTTCACCTCCGCCTAAGGGGAGGAAAGTCGAGCACCCTGGCACAAACGACAGGGGCTCGCAAGAAAGCAAACTTCACCTCAACCCAGCGGGGGAGGCGCGAAGTCTAAAAAGTCAAGCACCCTCGCAAACGCGCCAGGGGCTCCCAAGAAGCAAACTTCGCCCCGCCAAAAATGAGGGGAGGCGCGAAGTCCAAAAAGTCAAGCACCCCCGCAAAGCACAACAGAAGCTCATCACGAGAGCAAATGCGCGAGCTTCGCTAAAAGAAAAAGGGGGCGTCGCTGTTTCTTCAAAACAAGCTCATCACGAGAGCAAATGCGCGAGCCTCGCTAAAAAGAAAAAGGGGGCATCGCTGTTTTTTCAAAACAAGCTCACGAGAGCAAACGCGCGAGCCTCGCTAAAAGGAAAACGGGGCGTCGCTGTTTTTTCAAAACAAGTTCACGAGAGCAAATGTGCGAGCCTCGCTAAAAGAAAAAGGGGGCGTCGCTGTTTTTTCAAAACAAGCTCATGAGAGCAAATGTGCGAGCCTCGCTAAAAGTAAAACGGGGCCTCGCTATTAAACAATATAAGAAACATTAAATAGTGCAGCAAACATGGCACCAAACCCATACTTTTTTCTCATACTGTTACAAAGTAACGTTACAACAACAAACATATACGAAAAATAAAAAATCTTTTACAAGGAACCATCGCTCCCTTCAATCAACATCAAATCACCAGAGCCCTCGCTAACCTCCTCGAACTCCGGCTCCGCCACAACAATAGGTCCCCATAACAAAGGAGCTGCCGGAACAATCGGCAGCTCACCAGGCAAAACCCTCGCCCGATACATATATGTACGATGTACTTCATCCACATCCGTAGGTTCCTCCTTCGGAACCACCAGCGATCCGTCGGGACCCACTTCAAGCTTACTTCGCCCAAACAAATAATCCAACACACTACTATCATCAATATCATCGTCTAAAGCAACTTGCGAAGACGAAGACGGACCAAACAAATAGCGCGTAGCTTGACGATCAGTAAAGTCCGCCTCGCGCCAAAAGCTGCTCGACCTACTATTCTTCAAATCGTACCTTCGCACCTTTGACCACCAAAAATGCTCGAAGGTCAACGAAGGATGTTTTAACTTTGCACGGGCCCACGACTCGCCAGTTATAAAAGTATCCTGGTAATTAAGCGTCAGTGGCGTCACATCAAATACTTCTAACACGGTTCCGTCAGGAACCTGCATTGCATAAATACCGAAAAGTATCTCAGCATCCCCAAGTTTTACAAGCATCGCAACCATTACAAAATGACCTCATCTATACAACTCCAAAAACTTCACACCTGCTCGCTTCCGTCCAGCTCGCCCGTCTCGATCTCGCCAGTTACAGCCTCCGCAACATCAGTTGGTGCCTCCTCCGCAGCCACCTCTCATTCGACACCTTCGCCGGAGACCGAGGCTTCCGCAGTCAACGCTTCAACCTCGAGCGGCGGAGCCTCTGCAGAGCAAGGAGCATCAGCCCCCGCGGAGCTCCCGCCAATTTCAACGGCCGCAGCCGGCGAAGGCATCGGCTCCCTACGAGCCTGTAAACACCAAAAACACAAAATGAAAACACGAGTCAATACCAAGCCCATAATCATTGAAATAACGCCAAACGTGACCCTTCAACAACACAAACCTGACGAGTTGCTTCGGCAACCTCCTCGAAGGCAAGAGCTCGGCCGCCGCCAGCAATCCTAAACTTGCGAAGCAACCGCATCGCACAGTTCCGGACCTCGGCATCATCAGCCTTCATTTGCCGCACTTCATCAACGGTCAGAAAAATATGGTTGGGTTTCTTAACTTTCCGAAGGTGCTCGCAGTCCACTTGACGGAGGGTTCCAGCCATCGCCAAAGCACCGGCATACCCACCAAAATCAGCCGCATTCCTGACCAACGAGCTAAACACATCCAACTCGTTGCTTAACCAACCTTCGAAAGCCTCTGCGCTGACTGTAGGAAGTGGCTCCCCGACTGAACCTCCGACTTCAGTCAAGCATGTGTCTATCTTAGCTTTAACCCTAGATAGACTATCACGCCAAGCCTCGGCCTGGGTTGCCACCTCCGTTGACAACTTTTCTGCGCGCTCGTTTGCAGACGCTAAGTCTTTATCTTTTTGCCGTCCTGCAGCGAGGAGCTCCACGCTGGTCCTCGCAGCCTCTTGCGCTTCTTTCTTCCACTTCTCAGCCTCCTCTAAGGCAGTTTTCAGCTCCGCATCCTTGTCCTCCAAGCTCTGGCGAAGCTCCTTGTTGGTTTTCTGCGTGTCTTTCAACCGGTCATTCAGATAATGAAGATTGTAACTAGACCTTCGACGCGCCGACCGGTTGAGGAGCATTAGCTCAGCCACCTTCACATCAATATCATCATGAATATTATCCAAGGGCTCGCTAGCGAGCCGAAGCTCCACTTCCGGCAGACAGACCCGGTTAAACACGCGACCCAGGAATCGCCTTTCCTCCGGAGAGCATGGCAAACGAGTCGCCTGAAGGTCCGCGCTCGTGTACAGATGGGTCGCCGGGTCAGTAACGCCAAGCTCCTTCGCGTAGTAAGGAAGGCTTGTCCGGCTGGCTTCGCCATATGGCCTCTTTCCAGGCACCAGGTCCGATTCACGGTCACCATTAATTTCGGATCCCTCGAACCAAATGTGCGTGCCGGCGTAATCGGGCAGTGACCCTCGCCGAGGGCTCTCTCCCTCCAAATCCCGCAACACTTCTTCAACATCTTTGGCAGCTGCAGCAACAGCACTGGACAAAGCTGTCCTTTTTCCTCGGGTGTCCCCAATAGAAACGTCTTCATCGGAGTTATCCTCGCTGCCGGATGAATCGCTGCCCTCGCTAGATGACTCCTCTACCCCCTTCCCTTCTCCTTTTCTTTCTCTTCCTTGTCGGTGTCTTCGGAGACGCTTTCGTCATCCGAGATCTGGATTAAAGCTCCGATACCGCCCACGCGGGGCACCACTCCTCCAACCTTAGCAGAACCTCGGCCGCTCGAGGCAACGGCCGAGGATGTGGAAGTGCCCGAAGCACCAACAACAGCTGCGACCTTCGTCGCCAAGACCTTCCCCCGGCCACCGGGACCGCCGCGCCCGCGGCCACGACCCCTCTTCGGCCGAGAGACAACTCCCTCATCTCCCGCTGCGGCACGCTTCCTCTTCTTCGGAGCATCTTCGCTCGACGGAGCAGGCCAGTTTGGATACTGAATGCCAAGAATGTCAAACAGTCTGTTAACCTGACCTTCGGCGCCCATCGCGCTATGTATAGCTTTATTTTCCAACGTTGACAATTTGCCAACTAACTCCTCCACCCACTGCTGCACGCGCTTATATATAACCTCGAGCCCATCCTCTCGCCTAGGAAATTTCTTGAAAACATTTGCCCAGACCTTGTTCAAATCAACCTTCGGTCTCTTCAACCCCTTGCCCTGGTAGTGAGGGTCATCCTCAATCTCAAACCACACTTGTTTCTCGCGAAGAGGCCAGATCTTGGCGCAACAGTACTCTTCAACCAGGTCACGGGCGCACTGAGAGCGCGAGACAACCCTCAAACAATCAACAGCCGCGTGTGCTTCGCCGTCCATTTTGGCCTCCGCACTTACATCCCCAAGAGGCGGGAGCTCACCACACAGCTCCGCCACATCACTGAGCTTGTAGTAAAACCAACTTTCCTGCCACCCGCTGGTCCACTTGTTCTTCTGAGCTTGCACTGGCAACTTCGACCCAGCGCGGTGGCAGAATGTGTACACAGCAAATTGACGCAGACAACTTTTACCCTTGCCACAATCAATCTTCCGAGGCTGCATGTGCACCCGATGAGTGCGAACAAAACCTTCGACGTTTGGAGCGATACCTTGGGAACGGCACGCCCACACATACACCGACATCTTCGTAAAACATGAAGGTGTCAGCTGATGAAACTTCAGGTTGAACCTTGGCAACACAGAGGCCACAAAGGAGTTGGCCGGGAAGCGAAGGCCAGCCGAAAAAAATTCTTCGAACACTACAACTTCATCCGCATCCGGCTTCGGCACCGTCTCCCCGACGCTGGTCCTCGTCTTGCCCTCCTCGATCCAACCCCACCTAACATAAGACGCAATCTCTGATGCGCACACTCGGCTGAGCCCAAACTCGAAGGTAATCCCCTCTTCCGCCAAAACAGGGGAAGCAGCACGAGCAGTCTGCTTCAGCCTAGCCATCTCTCTAATCGCTAACACCTTCGCGCAGCGAACGCCTGTCTCGACCCTCGCAGTCAAACTAAAACAAACCTTCGCTACAGGAAAATAGCAACAGCAGGGTGGCTAGGGCGAACGAGGGCACGTCCTTTACCGCTCACCTACCCCTCCTATTTATAGACCAAGCGGCCGGCACTCCCGCGACAGTATCGGCACGACAATCGAAAAACACGGCGCCAAAAACGAAACGGGCCTCAATAGTACGAACTACAGTACAACGATACGGCCCAAAGCAGCCACGGGTGTCGCTGCCAAGGGTCCTTTTACGTTTTCCCGTCCAAAATGCGCTGCTTGGGCCTAAAACTCCATTCTTTAGACCCAAAGCAACGAGGGGCTACTGTTGGGGAAAAGGACCCTCGGCAAAAACGCCGCCCGATATGGTGCCAAGATCAACCTTCGCTTGGTCTTTGTGTCCTCGCGAGGTCCCCCTCCTTTCGGGGTCAATTTCCTAACCTTCGGACGTGAGTTCGACTCTCGATGCCCCCTTTTTGCACTCCCTGCAGGTTAAGGCTTCGCGGCACGACAGGCAACCTTCGCCGGGTCCCAAGGTCACAGCGGACCAAGCAAGCGACGAAGGCGCGTTGGCCCGAAGGTGAGCGGAGTCGAAGGTCAGTGAGCACAGCCAAAGGTCAAACCTTCGGCCCTCTCTCCCGAAGGCAAGTAAAGCCGAAGGAACTACAGACGGCGAAGGAGCGCGGGCCCAAGGGCGAGCACGGCCGAAGGTCAAATCTCCGCCCCCCTCTCCGAAGGTGAACGGAACCAGGTGGCGGCGCATTGGAGGGGGGCCGATTAGGGTTTCCGCTTCAGCTGTGTGTTTACTTTTTTGCCCTCCCTCCCTGCGTGGAGGTGAGGAATCTTTCCTGTACCCTTTTGTAATTTGGCCCGCGTCCCTTGGCATTCCCTATAAATACCAGGGGATGAACAGTGCGGGGTGACTTTTTGTGGGGATCAGCACTCCACAGCATTGATTGAGTTCAAACCTTCGCTTCCGCTTTACTTCCGACGCTTGGCCACCTTCGCCGTTCACTCTGTGCAAGTGCGGGGGTTCGACAAGTGTGTTACCAACACTGCTCAGCCTGGGCCTTCTCCAAGTACTTCGTCTTGAAGTACTCCTTGTCGAAGCCGCCCTTCTGCTTGTGCTTCGCGGGGACGTACTTCTCCTTGCGCTTGCCGGAGTCGTACTTGTGCCCATGATCCGCCTTGCCGAAGATCTGCTTGTTCTTCTTCGGGCAATTGGCAATGAAGTGGTTGGGGTTGCCGCACTCGAAGCATCCCGAGCGTCCTCCTCCGCGGCGACGATTCATGCGGTTGTTGTGGAACCGCGAGAACCGGTTGGCGAGCAAAGCCAGCTCGTCATCCCCCATGAACTCTAGCTGCTCCTGTGTGAAAAAAAGAAGAGAAGAGAGTGCAAAGCATCCAGAGGGGTTAGCAGAAGATCCATAAACCAAAGCCATCGACGGGCCAGAAGGATTTTCATAAGAAGCCCTCGCCATGGCGTCAATCTCACTGGACTTGAGCTTACTGAAGAGCTCGTCGCACGTGAGGGTCTCATAGTTAGGTGATTCGATGATCGCCTGAACCTTGGAATCCCACACCGATCTATCAAGAGTATGCAAAAGCTTCAAAGCTCTCTCATGATCATCGAAAGGCAACAACTCCTTGTTAGCCCTCATCCTGTTGACAATCACCTGAAATCGAGCGAATAAACTTTCTATGCTCTCGCCAGGCATATGTCAAAAGTTCTCATACTCTCGCTTGAACGACTTGTAGAGACGGGTTTTGACTTGAGAGGTTCCCTCATGGAAACGCATGAGGGTAGCCCAAATCTCCCGAGCCGTAGCGAGGTGAGAAACGCGGTCAAACTCAGACATGCTCAAACATGAGAAAAGAGCATTACGGGCTCGGCTATTGGCATCGTGCTCATCGATCTGACGCTGAGTGACACGAGCAGCCAAGACCACGTAATCGGCAGAGTTGCAAATATCCCAAATGGAAGCACCAATACTCTGCAGATAGGCCGACATGCGTATCTCCCAATACGCATAGTTTGTCCCGTCAAAGAACGGCGGTTTGCCCACGCCACGATCCATGTCGCCTTCTGTGAGTCTGGAACCGGCTAAGGTGAGAGATCCTTAACCCGCTCTGATACTAATTGAAGGACCAAGAATGCAACAGCAAGGCAACCAGAGGGGGGGGGGGTGAATGAGAGCTCAAAAATTTCTCTCGAAACTTTGGCCTTTTGTCCCAAAATCGACCCCAAGAGCTTCGATCGAAACCGTGATGCCCACGACCCTTGGAAGAGGGTGGATGATCCCTAGGATCACAGCAAGGCACAAAACGATAGAGAACCAAATGCCAAAAGCACCGGAACAAGTTCGACCCTTAAAAACCAAGTCCCGAACGTAGATTGAGAACTACGTCGGAAAATCCCCAAATACCGATGCTAACAAGTAGCAAAGATACCTAGAGAGGTTCCTAGGTGAACTCTAGAACCAAACGAGAAGTCCGGAAACCAAGCGGAGAAGCCGGGAGAGCAAACGCACAAAACCGGAAGCTTCAGCCAAATCCCGGACTGTCCGCGGCTACAATCCGTGACCTCCCAGCGAGGGCGATTTTGGTCGCCTCTCATACAACTTTTCCCAAATCCGAATCAAAACTCAATCCCACGTTCCCAAACTTGGAGAAGATGATCATGAGGTAGTTAGGAGACTATCCCCAAGAAATCATCCACTCAAATCAACTCAAACACCGGGAAATCAAAAGGGGACGAGTATGAATGAAAAAACGCCACGAAAACGAAATCAACCCGATCTACTTGTTCGTGAGGAGTTAGATGAATTCCTTCGGTGGAAATGATCTCCACACTATAAAGAACAAGTTAATTCAAACGGATTTCGCAAAGACGCAGTAGAGAGGGAGATCGAGTGACGGGAAAATCGCAGAGAAACAAAGAACGCGAAGAACATGAACAAAACGCGAATCAAATCATTGATCTGCAACCGTGTGGCTACCACACGCTACAACAGTGAGATTACGGTCTCACTTCCTCAAAATCTATAGTACACAGAGGTATGGTTCTCTGCGGATCTCAGCTAGCTACAGCAAGGGATTGGGAGAGCAGGAAACCCTAGAAGCAAAGAGCAAATGACTGAGATCAAATGGGAGGAGGGTGTCTCCCTCTACTTATCCTAATTCTAATTCCTACTCTACCCCTCACTAACTATAGAGCGAACCAGCTAAACCCTAGGGTTATTCTGGACCAACTCGTGGTAGGTGGTGATCTGATGGCCACGCCCGCACAACTGGTAGCGTTGCCTCGACGCAACCTCACCGATTGTCGCCACGTGCCGCCACCGCTCTGCTTGTCCTTTCCTGGACGTCGCACCCCCGGTTTTGTGGCCCAAACTAGGAAACCAGCCTTCACAGCCAACCCCCGATTTTGAGGCCCAAATTGGGAAACCAGCCGACCAGCACCTGAGTTTTGTGGCCCAAACTCAGCAAACCCGCAGCACCCAGGTTTTGAAGCCCAAACCTGGAAACCGTCCTCAGCCCGAGTTTTGTGGCCCAAACTCGTAAACCATCAGTGCCCAGGTTTTGAGGCCCAAACCTGGAAACCGTCCACTCGGTGGTTTTTCTGTGGTTCAACCATGAAACCGAGCCGTAGATGGGATGCACCGCCCGTGCACCCCGTCCACCCGCAAGTCTTCGCTCGTCGATGTCCCAGGCTGTCAGCCACCACAGCTGATCCTCAGGCTACCGGTCCCTCAGTCCAAGCCTCACGTCCGCCCTTCACCATTCTCGGTCCATCGGCATGGCACGTCTCTACTTGACCTTCACCTTGCCTTTGATCACTGTATCCGTGCTCGACACCTGCACAACACAAGCCAAAGAACATGTGCATTATCCCAGTTGACAATCCCTCATCACTTAGAGACTCGGCATACACCCATGTATCCGCAATGCTCATTACACAAGGGCAGTGTATTAGGAAGGTGAACATTGCTCTGTAAAATGCTTGTTTTAGGACACTAAGCTTGTCCTTGGGAAACCTTCAAGATGTGATTTGGTGAAGTGGTTTCCCCTCCAACACCAACTTAAGAGCACTACGAGATCTACAAAATTTGTGATAAATATATACATCGACAACTACCCTTTTGAAGTTTTTGTAAACAGAAAGTGTGAGGGGGGGTGAAAATCTCGAGTGTAGCAATATTAGATAGACCAATTGGATCAGGAGATGTCTCCTATGAGCATGGATTTAGAAGGGTGTTTATGAAGTAGCTTCCATACTCTTTGATATCATCTTCCTCGATTTCAGAGAAGAACACTGAAGAATGGGGTTCACCATTTTCTAAAGTGTGGGGTGTTTTCTCTAAAGAAGGTTTTGTGGAAACCAAATTATTAGAAGGATTTGAAGGAATTTCAAATTCGGTTGTGTGTTCCTCCTCGTGTTGGTCGGGGTTGGGCTCGACTTCTTGTTCTGGGAATTCATCAAAAGTGTTAGTGTAAGGAGTGTTTTCAAGGATTTTCTCAAGGATGTCTCTGCCTTCAGTATTAAGTTTATGTGAGAATGATCCTCCAGAAGCTAAATCGAGACGTAGAGCAGCTTCCTTGTTAAGACCACGATAGAAGTGAAAGTGTAGGACATGGTCAGGCAAGGAAAGATTTGGGCCAGAATTGGTAAGGCATTTGAACCTAGCCCAAGCTGCTCCTAGTGTCTCCTTCTCTTTTTGTTTGAATGTAAGAATTTTGATTCTAAGATCATGATTCGAAAAAGAGGGAAGAAAGCAAGACAAAAGTTGTCCCTAAGTTCATCCCTATTTCCATTTGCGCCCCTTACGAAATGGTCATACCATTTTCTCGCTCTTCCCAAAAGGGAGAACGGGAATAGTTTCCATTTAATGGTCTCTTGTGTCATGCCAGCTATAGTCTGACAAGAACACAACTCCTCAAATTCCCTAAGGTGAGTGTATGGATCTTCGTCTTCTGACCCAGAGAAGGATTTCTCCTGAACCATGGCTATAAGAGCAGGCCGAAGCTCATAGCCATCTATATGAATGGGGTGTGATGATGGTGGAGTCTCCAACAAGTCACCCTTTGGAGCAAAGAATTTATATATAGGAGTGAAATCCATATGGTAAGAAGTGTGGTGGTAAAAGGAAAGAAACACAGACGAACTTGGTTCGATTCTAGAACAGCTACCGTTCCCTAGCAACGGCGCCAGAAAGCTTGTTGGGTATTTTAAACGCACAGAAAAATCCGCAAGCGCATGGATACCGATGTAGCTTTCACCCGAGAGTATTCCAGGGTATCAATTTCCACGGGGAACGTGAAGTGTACTAGAAGAATTAAGATTGTCTGAGAAAAGAATGATAATGTGGTTAGAGAGGGATATGGGGTTTTCTAAGCTGGTCTATCTAATTAAAGGCCTACTATACTTTATTTACTTCGGAGCAGCAAGTCCTTTCCAACTCTCGAGAAAGACTAGAGAGACGGTAGTTGGGGGAAGGCTGCCAAAAGATCTACGAGAACACCAATCCTAACATGGTGGATTACAAAGATGTGACAGAGCTGTCACCTCTGGGGCTACCACAACTATTCCGGAAGATTGGGCGCAAACTCAGGTAAACCCTAGTCTAGACACCGTGTCTACACTAACGCTTACTACTCTAATCAGATATCATAATTAGAGCACTCTGCGGATACATGGCTGTATGCCGAGTCTCTGAGTGATGAGTGATTGTCAACTGGGATAATGCGTATGTTCTTTGGCTTGTGTTGTGCAGATGTCGAGCACGGATACAGTGATCAAAGGCAAGGTGAAGGTCAAGTAGAGACGTGCCACGCCGAGGGACCGAGAGTGGCGAAGGGCGGACGTGAGGCTTGGACTGAGGGACCGGTGGCCTGAGGATCAGCTGTGGTGGCTGACAGCCTGAGACATCGACGAGCAAAGACTTGCGGGTGGACGGGGTGCACGGGCGGTGCATCCCATCTACAGCTTTGGTTTGGTGGTAGAGCCAGAGAAAAACCATCGAGTGGACGGTTTCTAGGTTTGGGCCTCAAAACCTAGGCGCCGATGGTTTCCGAGTTTGGTCCACAAAACTCGGGCTGAGGACGGTTTCCAGGTTTGGGCCTCAAAACCTAGGTGCTGCGGGTTTGCTGAGTTTGGGCCACAAAATTCAGGTGCTGGTCGGCTGGTTTCCTGGTTTGGGCCTCAAAACCGGGGGTTGGCTGTGAAGGCTGGTTTCCCGGTTTGGGCCACAAAACCGGGGGTGAAGAGCGAGGGCGGCACATGGCGGCAATCGGGAGGTTGCATCGAGGCAACGCTACGAGTTGTGCGGGCGTGGCCGTCGGATCACCACCTACCATGAGATGGTCCAGAATAACCCTAGGGTTTAGCTGGTTCGCTGTGTAAGTAGTTAGGGGTAGAGTGGGAATTAGGAATAGTTAGAATTAGGATAAGTAGGGGGAGACACCCACCTCCCCATTTATCTCAGTCATTTGCTCTTTGCCTCTAGGGTTTCCTACTCTCCCAATCCCCTGCTGTAGCTAGCTGAGATCCGCAGAGAACCATACCTATGTGTACTGGAGATTTTGAGGAAGTGAGGCCGTAACCTCACTGTTGTAGCATGTGGTAGGCACACGGTTGCAGATCGATGTGTTGATTCGCGTTTTGGTTCGTGTTCTTCGCGTTCTTCGTTTTTCGCGATTTCCCCGTCACTCGATCTCCCTCTCTAGTGCGTCTTTGCGAAATCCTCTTGAATCAACTTGTTCTTTATAGTGAGGAGATCATTTCCATCGAAGGAATTCATCTAGCTTCTCACGAACAAGTAGATCGGGTTGATTTCGTTTTCGTGGCGCTTTTTTGTTCTTGATCTTCCCCATTCGATTTCCCGGTGATTGAATCAATTTGAGCGGATGATTTCTTGGGGATAGCCTCCCAACTACCCCGTGATCATCTACTCCAAGTTTGGGAACGTGGGATTTTGATTTGGATCAAATTTGGTGAGATTTGGGGAGAAGGCGACTGAAATCGCCCTCTCAGCACATTCGCGGACAGTCCGCGGTTTGACCGGCGGACAGTCCGCGCATCGGGACTCAGCCGAGAAGTGGTTGTGTGTCTCGGTGAACAGTACCGAAGTTTGACCAGTGGATAGTCCGCCATTGGTTTTCGCGGATAGTCCGGGAACTGTCCAGGGGACTTCAGCAGCATTGCGGTTTTGCTCTTTTGGCCGGCGGACAGTCTGCCAGCTGAGCCCGGACAGTCCGCCACTGGGCAGACAGTCCGCGACCGTACTGCCGGACAGTCCGGGATTTGGTTGAAGCCTCCGATTTTGTGCGTTTGCTCTCCCGACTAGTTTGCTTGGTTTTCGGACTTCCCGTTTGGCCCTAGAGTTGATCAAGGAACCTCTCTAGGTATCTTTGCTACTTGTTAGCATAGGTATTTAGGAGTTTCTCGACGTAGCCGTCTATTTACGTTCGAGACTTGGTTTTTGAGGGTCGAACTTGTCTCGGTGCTTTTGACATTTGATTCGCTATCGCTTTGTGGTGCCTCACTGTGATCCTAGGGATCATCCACCCTCTTCCAAGGGTCGTGGGCATCACGGTTTTGGTTGAAGTTGTCCGAGGTTGATTTTGGGACATTTGGCCAAAGTTTTGAGAGAATTTTTTGTGGCTCCCATTCAGCCCCCCTCTGGTCGCCTTGCTAGTGCTTTCTCGGTCCTTCAATTGGTATCGGAGCGGGTTAAGGATCTTCCACCTTAGCCGATTCCAGATCCACAGAAGGCGACATGGATCGCGGCGTGGGCAAACTGCCGTTCTTTAATGGGACGAACTATGCGTATTGGAAGATACGCATGTCGGCCTATCTGCAGAGTATTGGTGCTTCCATCTGGGATATTTGCAACTCTGCCGATTACGTGGTCTTGGCTGCTCGTGTTACTCAGCGTCAGATCGATGAGCACGATGCCAATAGCCGAGCTCGTAATGCTTTTTTCTCTTGTTTGAGTATGTCCGAGTTTGACCGCGTTTCTCACCTCGCTACGGCTCGGGAGATTTGTGCTACCCTCATGCGTTTCCATGAGGGAACCTCTCAAGTCAAAACCCATCTCTACGAGTCGTTCAAGCGAGAGTATGAGAACTTTCGACATTTGCCTGGCGAGAGCATAGAAAGTTTATTCGCTCGCTTTCAGGTGATTGTCAATAGGATGAGGGCTAACAAGGAGCTGTTGCCTTTCGATGATCATGAGAGAGCTTTGAAGCTTTTGCATACTCTTGATCGATCGGTGTGGGATTCCAAGGTTCAGGCGATCATCGAATCGCCTAACTATGAGACCCTCACGTGCGACGAGCTCTTCAGTAAGCTCAAGTCTAGTGAGATTGACGCCATGGCGAGGGCTTCTTATGAAAATCCTTCTAGCCCGTCGATGGCTTTGGTTACTGGCTCTTCTGCTAACCCCTCTGGAGGATTTGCACTCTCTTCTCTTCTTTCTGTCACAGAGGAGCAGCTGGAGTTCATGGGGGATGACGAGTTGGCATTGCTCGCCAACCGGTTCTCACGGTTCCACAACAACCGCATGAACCGTCGCCGCGGAGGAGGATGCTCGGGATGCTTTGAGTGCGGCGACCCCAACCACTTCATCGCCAATTGCCCGAAGAAGAACAAGTAGACCTTCGGCAAGGCGGATCATGGGCACAAGTATGACTCCGGCAGGCACAAGGAGAAGTACGTCCCCGCGAAGCACAAGCGGAAGGGCGGCTTCGACAAGGAGTACATCAAGACAAAGTACATGGAGAAGGCTGTGACAGAACCGACCAATTTATACCAGATTAAGCACCGAATCGCTGCTTGCGCAGAGACTACAAGTACTTAAGCTCGTATAAACCCGGTAGTCCGGAAATCTCGAAGGATTTCAAGTCATTCAACTTTAACCAAGATCGTAATAGATTAGCGTACATGTCCACGACCTACATTCAGTTCGCATATAGTTCAAATACATCGGAGTTCAACAGTTATTACAAACCATAGTTTAAATATAAAAGCGGAAGCAACATAGTTTTGAAACACAAGTCCTTAGTTCGCAATACAGCGCCATATGCTTGATCAGTCCACAAAAGCAGCAGGGAAGATAAGAGTTGACCATGCCCATGGTCTAGTCACTGCCCTCGACGGGGTACAGACAGTTCTCGCAATAGCCGAAGAAGCATTGCCCATCTGCAACAACAAGGGATAAAACCCTGAGTACGAGAAGGTACTCAGCTAGACTTACCCGTCATAAACCAGAAATAAACAACACCAAGGATTATGCAAGGCTGTATCTGGGGTTGGCCACACTTACCTTTTTGCATAAAAGCATTTTATTATTAAATTATCATCATTAGAGTATTAGCAGTCACTTTTATGTAATCAGCCTGATTATCTAGATTTGCACCTGATCTAGAGCAAACACTTGACTACTTAATCAAGCAAGAGTGACTATTTCATTAATAGCCTTTTAGATTCACCAACCATAACTATCATTAATTCCATATATTACTACGGTAACACATGCTCAGTCAAGTTACTCACTAACCAGGAGCGATGGCGATTATAATCGATTCCTACCAGCTGGGGACAAAATGTCGCACACTCGCCCGACACACCCTGCCAGGTGGCCGTTGGCGACCACTTCAGGAGGTTCTAGAACCCAAATCGCGGGACGGCCATGGACCCTTCTACACCGAGGGTTTTCTCAATGCTAGGTCGCTCAAGCTATTAACTGCCCACGGTCATGCCAGGTCGATCAGGCCCTGCCTGCCCTCGGACCATGCCAGGTCGATCAGAATAGTTGCCCACGGTACATGTAAGGCCCTGGGTGTTAGGCGTCAACGTCTCCATCACCGGCTCAAAAAACCTTACTCGGCTTCACGGGAGGTACTCCGACCTACTCCGTTAAGTGATTGACGCGTTCAAAATGACTGAGGTGTGCCTTCGTCGGGTCCTAATTGACACAGACGGGAGACTACTAGCACACAGAACCCGTGTCCTGCTGCTCCTACATCCCGCCCGGTCTCAGATTAATTATCACATGGTTATTTCCATGATAGCACGAGGCTAATCATGATCAGTATCCACCTATATGCGGGAGACACGAAATCACCCGACTTTTACCGGTCTAAGCAGGCTAAGCATATACGAGCCTAGACCTAAACAGGGATATCAAGATATATTGCAGGTGGACAAGGATAAGTAATAATGCATCAACGGTAGCAATCAATTCCTATAACCTAATGCAACATCCATCATCAGGTTAAATAGAAAACATTTGCAAACCGTAGGAGTTAGAATGCTCCGGGGCTTGCCTTGCTCGAAGTCGGCGGGGCGGTGATCATGGCACTCCGGCAGATCCTCCGCGTCTCCTTCCGGAATCCTCTCCTCGGGTGTCTCCTCCTGACGCTGCTCCTCCGGCGTCTCCTGGGCTTCCACTACCGATCCTGCATGATGCGGTACATGAATGAATAACATGAATGCACATGAGATGCATGGTGATGCAACATGGAGTAACAATTTAGGAGATAAGCACATGTCATCTACTGCTACTCACTTACTTAATTTAACATACTACTTACTAAGTCTTGTTGTCACCACATCAAAGTTGCTTAAGGGGTTTGTTACCCTCTAATTATTTGTAGAATTAAATCTAGTTAAATAGGCCTATAACAGTAACCTATCTTAGACAGCTTCACAAAAATCTATAAAAATTACTGGAGATTTACAACACTTAATCTAATCCTCTGTCCAAATTTCACCCCATTTGGACCTAGACTCTACCCCCTATGAAAAAGACAAATTCTATCATGAAAAGGTGCTTTGAACTACACCCCCTAGCACAAAGTATCAAACAATAAATTTCATAATTTTCTTCTGAATTTCTTAGCACAAGAGCAGTCAGTAAAAATTACCAAGCTCATACTCTTCATATTTTAATTACTACAAAATAAACAAGAAAACAGCATTTAATCATTTTAATTACTACTGCCAAATTATTTCACAGAGCATCCTCATTTTACATTTTTCCCAGAAACTATTCCTCAACACAAACCTAACAAAACAAGAATCACATTTTTCCGAGATAAATACAATTTACTATGCATTTAACAAGATTTCAGCCTAAACATGAATTAAATATAACTACACAGAAAATCACCACAAACTGGACATATTATATTTTTCATGCATAGACCTCAACATAACAAACCTAACAAAACTTGTTTCACCTTTTTAGCATTTATATTTCACAAGATATGAATTAAACAAGCATTATAACAATTTCTGAAAACTATTTAACAAAACCTGAAAAACATTCAAACAGAAAACTGCTACGGGTACCCGAACTAGTGCACACAGACAACACCAGACTCGCTGACATGCGGGTCCCCGAGTCAAACTGTCCCAACCTGTCATCCCCACCGAGACAGGGGAGGAGTTGACCACGGCGGAGCTCACCGACAGCGAACTCCCCTGCGAAACCAACCCCACCGGCGGACTCCCCTCAACCTTCCGCACCCGTCGGTACCCTCGGCTGGCCCAGCGGACACGCGGATCGAGCTCGCCGACGGCGATGGCGGACATGGCGGCGCGGGCGAGCTACGCCGGCCGGCTCCGGCCACGACGGGCTCATCCGACCCTCGAGATCTACTCCGGCGACCTTCGTAAACCTAACCCGAGGCTCAGAAGCCCGGGCGCAAGCTCCGAGCACCCATGTCCACGGCGGTGCCACTCCGGCGACCTTGGCAAGCAGCGGACGACGGCGTACTCGCGCTTCCGGACCCTAATCATCCTAACCGTCACCACCACTAGCTCCAGCATACCGAGGCGATTGAAGAACGCTAGCTAGGGCAGATGGTTGAGCTCGGGAAGAGGGTTGGCCACGGTGGACCAAGCGCGCCGGCCATGGCGGTCATGGCGGACGGCGGCGTTCCGCGGGCTCCTAACCCTAATCGGCTAAACCATCACCCTCTACCTCCTCCTCGGACCTCACTAACCCCTAAACGAGCGCTAGGGTGACACGGAACCACGGGACGGAGGCCGGCCACGGAGGACCGAGCTCGGCGGTCATGGCGGCCATGGCGGCGGCTCATCCCGAGGCTCACCTAGGCTTCCTACAGGGTGCTAAGGGTAGCACGGGGTGTGGGGGCTCACGGCGAAGCTTGGTGGTTGGATGGATGGTCGGCGCGGCGGCAGGACGGCGGCTTTCCCCTTTTCCACTCGGGCTCCGGCGAGAGGATGAGAGCGGGAGTGGGAGAGGGAAGAGGAGCGCGGCGACAGAATGGAGGGAGGAGCGGCGCGGCTTCGTGCAGCGGGGCGAGCGGCAGCTTATGCTTGCCACGCCGCGCGCGGACGCTGCGTCCCCGGCCGGAACGCGCCACGCGGTGAGCGAGCTCTGCGTGCGGTCGGCCACGACCGGCTGATTCAAACTGAATCGCCTGATTCAGTTAACGATGGCCGACTGACGGCCGAACTTTGAGCGCGATTAACTCCTAATCCATTTGATGAAACGCTAAACCACTTGTTTCATTGAGTAGAGCTACATGTCAGCTACAACTTTGGTTACAAGATTGGTCTCTGGTTCGGCCTAGATTGCTCCCGAGAAAGCTCCAAAGTTGGCTCCATGAAACTGTTTTGTCAGTTAGAGACTTAGAAAATTTTCTAAGTCCAAACTCCCTCAAATCTACCTTGTGGGTCCCAAAACACCTTGCTAAACCCATTTTCATGGGTTGGGCCTTAAACAACTTTTGTTCTATACTAAATTCTACACACTTTTGGTTAAGGGCCCATAGCCATGCAAAGCTTCTATCAAGAAGGTCTTAGTTAGTCAAACAAAAGGACTCCTAGGGCTCTATCAAGGCAACTAGGGTTAGAGACTTGGTTAGCCAAAATGACCAACATAAACCTAGCTTCATTTTGACTCCCCAACAAGGTTCAACTACTTAGAAGACTTAAGCACTCCACTAACAAGACAAACAAGCATTCCAACAAGCAGAGCATCATATGAGCACACATGAAATGACACTTAAAAAGAAAGAATGCAACATGAGATGATGATGCTTTATGCTCATGAGATGTCAAGTTATGCATTTAGGGTTGCTTAACACCTAGGGTGTTACAAAGGCCCAGGCTGAGCAGCGTGCTTTCTTCGCCACGCTCAGCGACGTCGACGACTCGGATGACGACTCCGCTGGCTCAAGCGACGACGAGTCCGAGAAGAAGAAGAGGATCGAGGACAAGCTGAACGGCCTCTGCTTCTTCGTCGACGACGACGGCTTCTGCTTCATGGCCCTCGGCAAGGAGATCGACGGCGAGCTAGTGGACACTCCTCGAAACGACGACGACGATGACACCTCCCAGGTAAAACGATTGGAGAACATTTGGTTGGTGGATTCCGGTTGGTTCTCCAGCCTTAGTCCGGTCGCCGAAAAGGAGTTTATCACCTTCGGCGACAATAGCAAAGGTAGAGTATTGTCTCGTGGGTCAGTGCGAGTTAATGAGCACATTGTGTTGCGCGATGTTGATCTTGTTTCTAACTTGCATTTTAACCTTCTTTCTGTTTCGCAACTCTTTGACGACGACTATGAGATTCGTTTTAAACAAAATCTCAGTCGTATTTTGGATCCTCATGACAATCTTGTTTGTGGGATTTTGCCCATTGGGAAAGTCTTTCGTGCGGATTTCTCGGAGTCATTTGGAGTTTCTCGTTGTCTTTTGGCTGAACCTTCCTCCTCTGATCTTTGGAAGTGGCATAGGAGACTAGGACATTTGAGCTTCGACTTGCTTGCAAGACTTAGTTCACTTGGCCTAATCCGAGGATTGCCCAAGTTATCCATGGAGAAGGATCTTGTTTGCCATTCTTGTAGACATGGGAAGATGGTTGCCGCTCCCCACCATCCAGTGACTCAGGTCATGACCAAGCGCCCTGGAGAGCTTTTGCACATGGACCTTGTTGGTCCGGCTCAGGTAAGCTCGGTTGGGGGGAAGTGGTATGTGCTTGTTGTTGTTGATGACTTTTCGAGATATTCGAGGGTATTCTTTTTAGCTAAGAAAACTGAGACTTTCTTGTTTGCCCGCAATCTGATTTTGCGTCTTCAGAATGAGTTCCCTTTGAACTTAATGTGAGCTATTAGGAGTGATAATGGTTCCAAATTCAAGAATTTGGATTTTGAGAAGTTTTGTAACTCTTTGGGTTTAGAGCATCAGTTTTCTTCCCCCTACACACCGCCACTGAATGGTGTTGTAGAAAGGAAGAATCGGACCCTTGTAGAGATGGCCAGGACGATGCTTGATGAGCATAGGACTCTTAGGCGATTTTGGGCCGAAGCTATGAGCACTGCTTGCTACATTTCCAATCGCATTTTTCTCCGAGCTTTCTTGAAAAATACTTCTTATGAGTTGCGTTTTGGAAAACTGCCCAAAGTGAGTTATTTTAGAGTTTTTGGTTGCCATTGTTTTATACTCAAAAAGGGCAACTTGGACAAGTTTGAGTCTCGTTCTTCTGACGGTGTGTTTTTGGGTTATGGCACTCATACTCGCGCTTATCGAGTACTTAACCTTGACACTAACCGAGTCATGGAGACATCCGATGTCACCTTCGACGAGACCATGGTTTGTCCTTCTTCTCGTTTTGAGCGTGCAGGTAATCATGAGGTTGGCGAGCCTCTTTTCGATGATGAAGAAGAAGGTGCTGAAGAGATGGATGACCCAGCACCTCCTCCACCTGCTGTGCCGCAAAGAACGGCTTCTACTATGACTCACGGCCCCGATCCCTCTTCTTCGACTTGGGGGCCGTTGGATCTGCCACCTCGAGCGGTACCTTTTGTACCCGAGGAGGCAACAGCTGCTGTTGAGGGGGAGGCCACTTCGGCTCGGGAGGCGCCACGTCACATTCAGCGTCAACACCCGTCTCAGCAGATGATCGGCAGCATCGGCGAACGCGTCACTCGGTCAAGGTCACAACATATCTCTCACTTTGCTCATTCTGCATTTCTTGCTGATTTTGAACCCCGAGATGTTGGACACGCTTTGACGGATCCAGATTGGGTCAATGCCATGCATGAGGAGTTGGAAAATTTTGAAAGAAATTGGGTTTGGGTTCTAGTTTCTCCTACCTCTGAGTGTCACCCAATTGGGACAAAATGGGTTTTCAAAAACAAACAAGGAGAGGATGGCCATGTAGTGAGAAACAAGGCCCGACTTGTAGCCCAGGGGTATAGTCAGAAGGAGGGGATAGACTATGAGGAGACGTTTGCTCTTGTAGCTCGTTTGGAGGCTATTAGGATACTCTTGGCTTTTGCTGCATCCAAAGGTTTCAAACTTTTTCAAATGGATGTCAAGAGTGCCTTCTTAAACGGCTACATAGAAGAGGAAGTATATGTGAGACAACCCCCCGGTTTTGAAAATCCCAAGTTTCCAAACCATGTTTTTAAACATCACAAAGCATTGTATGGTTTGAAACAAGCGCCTAGAGCCTGGTATGATAGGTTAAAAACCTTTTTGCTTGCTAAGGGTTTTGAAATGGGATGTGTAGATAAAACACTTTTCCTCCTCAAGCAAGGCACTGATACTCTCTTGGTCCAAATTTACGTGGATGATATCATTTTCGGTGGTTCTTGCCACGCTTTGGTTGCCAAGTTTGCAGATACTATGAGCAGGGAATTTGAGATGAGCATGATGGGCGAGTTGACGTTTTTCCTCGGATTGCAAATCAAGCAATCTCGAGAGGGAACGTTTGTGCACCAGGGTAAGTATACCAAGGATATTCTGAAGAAATTCAATATGGGTGAGGCCAAGCCTCTTCCAACACCCATGTCGACCACGAGGGCCCTGGATGCGGATGTGGATGGAGAAGCTGTGGACCAGAAAGAGTACCGGAGTATGATCGGGTCGCTGCTGTACCTGACGGCGACACGCCCGGACATTCAGTTCGCGGTGTGTTTTTGCGCATGATTTCAGTCGTCGCCGCACACTTCGCACCGTCAGGCGGTCAAGCACATTATGATGTACTTATCCTTCACTCCAGAATTTGGGATTTGGTATTCTGCTTCCTCCACTCTTTCTCTTTGCGGTTATTCCGATGTCGATTTTGCTGGATGTCTCATTGATCGCAAGTCCACTTCTGGGACTTGCCAGTTTATTGGTTCTTCTCTTGTATCGTGGTCTTCTCACAAGCAGTCTAGTGTCGCCCAGTCTACCACGGAGGCTGAGTATGTTGCTGCGGCTAGCTGCTGTTCCCAGTTACTCTGGATGATGGCCACTTTGCGTGATTTTGGTCTGAGCTTTTCTCGTGTTCCCTTGCTTTGTGATATCACGAGTGCGATTAGCGTTGCTAAGAACCCCTGTTGACACTAATTAACTATTATTATTAAAGGTCATTTAAGCATGAAAATGGATGGATATGTAAACTCCACCTTAGTATAGGGATTAAAACTAATGAATTCCACGAGTTTTGGTGAATTGTGAATCCGCAGGGACCAAATCAGGAAACAACCCTCAATTCCTTCCCCTAGAAGGAAACCGACGGGAGATAACGCATTCGCCAAGTCAGGAACCTTCCAGAAGACTCCAGAGATCACGTAGAGACACCACGAGGAGGGGCACCCTGGTTCACTTCCAGGTGCGACCGACCGGTCCCCTAGGCCCACCGGTCGGTCTCCCCCTAGCGCCTCTGGCTTCCGTCTTCTGCAAGCTACTTCCACCACCTTTGAGGATCAATCTCAGCCCTACGTGAAGTCGGTTTGATCTAACGGTCGCGGTTGATCCCTCAGGGCTATATAAACAGACCCCTAGGCCCCAGGTCAGACAGAAGGTCCCTCTTCAGAAGACTATGCTTCAACTAGAAACCCTAGAAGAGACTTCAGGAGTTAGCTTTCAAGTAGAAGACTAGATACCCCTCTAGTAGGATTAGAACCTAGTCTTATTTAGAACTAGAAGAGAGAGAGAGAGGAAGAGATCAAGAGGAAGCTCCGGCCTGTCGGATCAACTTCTTCATCTTGTACCTGTGGATTCAAGTTCTTCATCGACTTGCTTCATCGATTGTTTCGGTAATCAACATCTATATTTAAGTTTGAGCTATTGTTCTGATTGTTCTTAAGGTTTATGACTCTCTTTTGAGTACTTTAATACTAGTCGCTCTAGAGTTAGAGTAGTTGGATAGTATAAGCATGGTGCTTAGGCTGGAGAACTCATATTTACCTCTTATAACGCCGGTAGTAGTGGTTGTTCGCACGGGTGAATTTTATAGCCTTGTTGATTCTTCTATAGTCCACTTACCCGTGTGTAGGCTCGGTAGGATTATACATTTTCATAAAAGAATCATACTCTGTTGTGACCTTTTATGGCAACTTCCCCATTAAGAATAATAAACATATCACTCTTAAGATGGGTTTAGACAACCTTAGTGATCCCCTCTATACTTTTAGCTTCTCCGTCCTTGTTAGTTACTCAGGGGTATACACTTGAGACTCATCGCTATCCGTTCCTTTGGGTTCGATATTAAAACTGGGTTACTCCGGTGAAGTGCTACATCGGTAGAGCTTATCTGTGCGCTTGCGGATAAAGTAGAGTGTGCATTAATTTATACCAACAAGCATTTCTAGCGCCGTTGCCGAGGAACAGTAGATCTTTTTACGTCTTAAGTATAACCTTGTATTATACTTTTATCTTTTACTATACTCTAAACATTATCTTTGCTGTTATATCCTTTTATTCTTTTCACAATGGATTTCTCAGAGCCAACCACTAGCTCCACGAATTCCATTCCACTGAACCAGTATACCTATCACACTGTCGTAGACTTAGAGTTGCCCAAATCTGCTAAGCCTATCCTTTCAGACAACTACGAGCTACGCCCATGTTTGATAGACATGGTTAAGAATCAAATTTTTTCTGGCTTAGAAGACGAAAACCCACATATTCATTTAAATGAGTTTGAACAAACCTGTGCGTGCCTACATATCGCAGGCATGTCTGACGAAACGCTTAGATGGAAACTTTTTCCATTCTCCTTAGAGGGAAGAGCCAAAACATGGTACCTTCAAACAGCACCAAGTAAAAATGGGGATTGGAAAGAACTATGCTCTAGCTTTTGCTTAGAATACTTCCCTGTCTCCAAAATTATTTGTCTTCGCTTAGAGATTTTGTCTTTCATCCAAGAGGATAATGAGTCTCTAATTGCAGCCTGGGAAAGATTCGAAATCTTGTTCGCTCTGGTCCAGCCTTATCTATTCCAGACCCTGTCTTGCTTCAACACTTTTATAATGGTCTGAATAGAAAAACTTCAATTACCTTAACTTAGCTTCAAATGGATCATTCCTACATACCCCAGCCTCCAAGGCAAGGGAAATGTTGCAAAACTTATCTCAAATCACTCCTACTCCTGAAGCTAAACCACAAGAACCACTAGAAGTAAATCTCAAAGCTGATCCTATATCTATTCTTAATCATACACAAACCTTAGCTTTAATTCCTAGTGAGAGGGAAACCTCAATCTTAGGAGACACCTTTGATTTCGAGGATGAGTACTTTACCGAATTTGGTAATACCTTGAAATATCACATAATTAGGAAACCACAAAATCAAAGATCGTCTTTAGAAAAACTTACTGATAAGGTTTTCCTAAAAGAGACTGCGAACAAACTAATCTCTATAATAAGTCATGAATGGTTAGAAGAATCAGAGCTTTCTACGGATACAATTCGTTTAAATTCACCTTCTACACACATTCAATGTCAAATCCATCAACAAACCTTCGAAGCTCTCTATAATCCTGTTGTGGGAATCAACATTATGTCTGAAACTTTTGCTCAAGATTTATTAAAACAAATGCCACTTACCCCAACAGCTAAATTATTGAAAACCCCTTTAGGACATGTTATTCCTAGCTCAGGAATCATGTATGTCCTGCCTGTCACAGTAGATAACACTCCACTTCACTTAAGCTTTTATATTTTTGATATTAAAGAGTTTAATCTGCTGATAGGCCAACCACTTAAGCAACTCATTCATGAAGGACAATTAGGGATCTTAAACTTCCATCTTGGGAAAAATCTTAAAGGAACCATACCTATTACTCATTCTGTAAATGCTGAGAATGAATCATGTCCCGAGCCGGATCCTATGGAAGAAATTAAAGAAGCATCTTTTGAAATAATAAATTAATCCGAATATGAAGAAGATGCTCAGTTCTTCACGGAGGAAGAAGATAACACACCTGATCCAGATCCTCTAGATTCCTTAGAAGGACCTCCTAAACCTCCCATAGAGTTAAAACCCTTACCTTCTGGGCTTCGATATGCTTTCTTGAATAATGATCCTGAATCTCCAGTAATCATAAATAATAATCTTACTCAGGAACAAACTTCTAGGTTGATCACTGTCTTAGAAAAGCATAAATCAGCTTTTGGCTATTCACTCCATGACTTAAAGGAATCTACCCTGCTTTCTGCACCCATCGCATTCCTACCGATTCTAGCATATCACCATCTAGAGAGCCACAACGCAGGCTTAATAATGCAATGAGAGAAGTAGTAAAGAAAGAGGTTTTGAAACTCTTGCACACCGGGATCATTTATCCTGTGCCACACAGTGAGTGGGTAAGCCCTGTCCAAGTTGTGCCTAAAAAGGGAGGCATGACTGTGGTAAAGAATGAGAAGAACGAATTAATTCCACAAAGAACTGTTACTGGTTGGAGAATGTGTATTGATTACAGAAAACTAAACAAGGCAACTAAGAAAGATTACTTTCCGCTACCTTTCGTAGATGAAATGTTAGAACGGTTAGCCAATCACTCTTTCTTTTGTTTTCTTGATGGGTATTCTGGATATCACCAAATCCCAATCCATCCAGATGATCAAAGCAAAACCACTTTTACATGTCCATACGAAACTTATGCTTATCGCCGAATGTCTTTTGGATTATGTAATGCACCTGCTTCTTTTCAAAGATGTATGATGTCTATATTTTCTGATATGATTGAAGAAATCATGGAAGTATTCAACCTCCTGATTGGTCTCTACCTTTTGAGATCATGTGCGATGCAAGTGATTTTGCTGTAGGAGCTGTGCTAGGACAATATAAAGATAAAAAGCATCATGCAATTGCTTATGCCAACAAAACTTTAACAGGACCTCAACTTAATTATGCTACTACTGAAAAAGAACTTCTTGCTGTTGTTTTTGCTATAGACAAGTTTAGATCTTATTTAGTGGGATCAAAGGTGATTGTTTTTACTGATCATGCTGCACTTAAATACCTGCTCACTAAGAAAGATGCTAAGCCACGCTTGATAAGATGGGTTTTGCTACTCCAAGAGTTTGACTTAGAAATAAAAGATAAGAAAGGAGTAGAAAACTCTGTAGCTGGTCACTTGTCTAGAATGTATTTCGAAAATCCGCAGGAATTGCCTATAAATGACTCACTCAGGGATGACATGCTTTTTCAAATCTCTCGATCTGACCCCTGGTATGCAGATATTGTCAATTTTATAGTTGCAGGGTATGTACCGCCAGGAGCAAATAAGAAGAAGCTAATCTACGAGAGCAGGATCCACATATGGGATGATCCATATCTATTCAGAGTTTGCTCTGATGGCTTACTCAGAAGATGTGTGCCAGCTAAAGAAGGAATCAAGATCATTGAACGATGTCACTCTTCACCATATGGAGGGCATTATGGGGCATTCCGAACACATGCGAAGATCTGGCAAAGTGGATTTTTCTGGCCAACTATGTACCAAGACACAAAAGATTTCATTCGGAGATGTGGGTCATGTCAAAGGCACGGCAGCATCAACACCAGAGATGCCATGCCACTCACTAACAACCTTCAGATTGAGCTCTTCGACGTCTGGGGAATTGATTACATGGGACCATTCCCTAAATCAAGGAATCATGAGTATATCCTAGTTACTGTCGACTACGTCTCAAAATGGGTCAAAGTAGTGCCATGCAAGTCTGCTAATGCAAGAAACTCTTAGAGGATGTTCGAGGAGATAATATTTCCAAGATTTGGAGTGCCAAGGATGGTAATTAGTGACGGAGGAACCCACTTCATTGACAAAGGCTTTCATAAATATCTAACAAATCATGGGATCCGTCATAATGTTGCCACTCCCTATCATCCTCAGACAAGTGGCCAAGCAGAAACATCAAACAAGCAAATCAAGAATATTCTGCAGAAAACAGTTGACGAGATGGGAACACAATGGAAAGATAGACTACCTGAAGCACTGTGGGCTTACCGTACTGCCTACAAAACACCATTGGGAATGTCTCCATATCAACTTGTCTACGGAAAGACTTGTCACTTACCAGTGGAGTTAGAATTCAAAGCTCACTAGGCTATTAAAAGATGGAACATGGACTTAGAAGCTGCCGGAGTCAAGAGAAGAATGCAACTCTCTGAACTAGATGAATGGCGCGAAAAAGCATATCATAACGCAAAGATCTACAAAGACAGAACAAAGAGGTGGCATGACAAGAGAATCAAGAAGAAGAACTTCACTCTGGGAGACACGGTATTACTTTTTAATTCCAGGGTAAAATTGTTCGGACGTGGAAAACTACGAAGCAAATGGGAAGGACCTTTCACGGTGGTAGCCACTTCATCACATGGAGCCATTACACTTCAAAATGATGAAGGTACGTTATTCAAGTTAAACGGACAACGTCTTAAGATTTTTCTAGAACCTGAAAAGAGTCCTGAAGAGTTGGATGTCATTCAATTCTTCATTATCCCATAGATTTACACCATCGTCCTTTTTCCAATAAGTTCGCGCGTCAGGGATATATTTTCTGGGCTTAGGATCAAGTTTGAAGACACCACGAGCGACGGACCCGCGAGACCCCACAGGGAGGGACCGACCGGTCTCCTTGGGAGACCGACCGGTCTGCCCTGGAGGCCCCTCGCCCTCTTCCTTCTTTCATTACGTGTCCCGACTCTTTCTCGTACCCATTCTGGTAACCTGATCTGTAGAAGCGATAACCCTCGTAATGAACCTATCGTACATATCATTCAACCTTCCTCAGCTATAAAACCAGCCCCAGGCCTGCCTCTAGATTCATTGCAACCTCTCCCAGAAAACCAACAGCAACAGAGCTCTCCTCCCACCAGCACTAATGGCCTCCTATACAAGGATCGACCTCAACGAACCCGCTGACGACTCGATGGTTCTTGTCGTCACCGCATCCAAGGACCTCGCCGTGACATCATCCAAGGAGATCGCTCTTGTGGACTCGCCTACACCCGTTGATACAATCCTGCCTGAAGGAACCTCATCGCATCGTCAGCAAGCTTTCTACGCCCAAGCAGTGCCGGCGAGAAGACTTCCGACTTTCTCTGTCACCAAAGAGATCCCGCTCCTTCCTCCTAGGCCCAACGAGACACTCATCGGGCTGAAGACGAACAAGCTTGGAGAACCCACTGTCGTAAGTTACACATCTAAAAATCCACGCCCGCGCCTTGAGGGAGTTCGTGGTCACCCTGAGCAGATCAAGGTCACTCCACCAGTAACCAGGGCACCCACCACTCCTAATGTCGCGGCTAAACGCAAGAGGACTACCCAGTTAGATCGTCTCGGGGATAGAATTGAAGATCTTGAGAGAGATAATTTAAAGCTCAAGCAGAGATACGCCTCGCTATCCAAGGCTACGAAAAAGATGGCCAATACGATGCACAAATATGTAACTAAACACATTATCTTGAAGGATAAGGTCGTCAGTGTAGCCTCTACAATAACAAATCTGCTCGAGGAAGAGAAGCAAGAATAGTCCATCGATAGTTTGATAAGGCACTCGTGTTTGCAGAGTCTTGTGTTTAAGTCTAGTTTCGTTATGAGTTTTGTTTAGTTAAATTCAGTGTGTAATAAAAGTGCCTTAAATATCAATAAAGTTTTAGTTATCTTTTATATTGTTATTTTGGATATATGTCTTGTCTCCACATGTTGTGATTAGCAGAAAACAGAAAATAAGTGTGGGGGAAAAGACGACGACAGAATTACCGAAGAACGATCGCGAAAACTGCATGGAACAGAAGACAACGTTACCAAGATCACGCACCACGAAGTGGGCCGCAGTTGGTTCCTAAGCCCAACCGACCGGTTGGTGGACCCCACCGGTCGGTCAGGGGTTGACCACCCTTGCCTCCTCCTTCGTCCACAGATCGGTACGCAACCACGACATTCTATTTTCTAATGTTTAAACTTCTGTTCAAATTAAAATCATATTCTTGCAATTCATGAACTTTAAAGAAAGATTAATTCCACATGTTCATAGTATAAAATCCCATAAACATCCTTTCTGAAAAGACCTGTTCTGATATTTAAAGAAACTCATACTATCTAGAGTTGTTGTGGAATATGATAGAAGAATAATGAGAACTCAATTCTTAAAGTATGAGCATTGGAGAATTTTACTTGCAAGGTTAAAAAGAGATTAGCAACACTTCTCCTTTGTAGTAAATAAGTTACCTGCCAAAGACATCAATCAATTATTGTTTACTTCAATACTGAGTTCTTTGTTGAGAAATTTATTATGCTTTGAAGATCGAGATCCTTACAAATAAAAGATTCACTCTTCCGAAGTAGTATTGTATTAGAGACATGGGCTATGCAAAAGTATGAAATATGAGGAAAGAAAAATGGACAAGTGTCCGACATACCTCAGAAAAAAAATATATATATATTGAAAAAGAAAAAAAGTACTATGATAAAAATATGATAAAGAGAAAAAGAAGATAGCCCATGGTCCCTCTAATTACAATATGCCAGTAAGAGTGACAAAGTTTAAAAAGATCAAAAGTCTTGATCTAAGAGTATAGTATTTTTCTCCTTTAACTTAGTAACCTAAAACTGCTTCACATAAATAAAAATGCTTTGGTAAGGAATTGAAGTGCTACAAAAGGAGAAGGAAAGCTATGACTTGTTTCAAAATTCCAAAAACTCTAATGTCTTATGCTAAAAGAAAAGGGTGATCTGTTTCAACTGTTCTATTTCCCAACTTCTCAAGGTTTTATGGTAAAACACAGAAAAGCTTAATGTTTGATATCTTATGATCCAACCTTTTATCGAGGACGAGTAAAAGTCTAAGTGTGGGGTAGCTTGTTGACACTAATTAAATACTATTATTAAAGGTCATTTAAGCATGAAAATGGATGGATATGTAAACTCCACCTTAGTATAGGGATTAAAACTAATGAATTCCACGAGTTTTGGTGAATTGTGAATCCGCAGGGACCAAATCAGGAAACAACCCTCAATTCCTTCCCTTAGAAGGAAACCGACGGGAGATAACGCATTTGCCAAGTCAGGAACCTTCTAGAAGACTCCAGAGATCACGTAGAGACACCACGAGGAGGGGCACCCCGGTTCACTTCCAGGTGGGACCGATCGGTCCCCTGGGCCCACTGGTCGGTCTCCCCCTGGCGCCTCTGGCTTCCGTCTTCTGCAAGCTACTTCCACCGCCTTTGAGGATCAATCTCAGCCCTACGTGAAGTCGGTTTGATCTAACGGTCGTGGTTGATCCCTCAGGGCTATATAAACAGACACCCAGGCCCTAGGTCAGACAGAAGGTCCCTCTTCAGAAGACTACGCTTCAACTAGAAACCCTAGAAGAGACTTCAGGAGTTAGCTTTCAAGTAGAAGACTAGATACCCCTCTAATAGGATTAGAACCTAGTCTTATTTTGGAACTAGAAGAGAGAGAGAGGAAGAGATCAAGAGGAAGCTCCGGCCTATCGGATCAACTTCTTCATCTTGTACCTGTGGATTCAAGTTCTTCATCGACTTGCTTCATCGATTGTTTCGGTAATCTACATCTATATTTAAGTTTGAGCTATTGTTCTGATTGTTCTTAAGGTTTATGACTCTCTTTTGAGTACTTTAATTCTAGTCGCTCTAGAGTTAGAGTAGTTGGATAGTATAAGCATGGTGCTTAGGCTGGATAACTCGTATTTACCTCTATTACGCCGGTAGTAGTGGTTGTTCGCAAGGGTGACTCTTATAGCCTTGTTGATTCTTCTATAGTCCACTTACCCGTGTGTAGGCTCGGTAGGATTATACATTTGCATAAAAGAATCATACTCTGTTGTGACCTTATATGGCGACTTCCCCATTAAGAATAATAAACATATCACTCTTAAGTTGGGTTTAGACAACCTTAGTGATCCCCTCTATACTTTTAGCTTCTCCGTCCTTGTTAGTTACTTAGGGGTTATACACTTGAGACTCATCGCTATCCGTTCCTTTGGGTTCGATATTAAAACTGGGTTTCTCCGGTGAAGTGCTACATCGGTAGAGCTTATCTGTGCGCTTGCGGATAAAGTAGAGTGTGCATTAATTTATACCAACAACCCCGTGCTGCACTCCAAGACCAAACACATTGATGTGCGCTTTCATTTTCTACGAGACCACTATGAGAAGGGTGATATCAACCTTCGCCATGTCGATACTCATCATCAGTTGGCTGATATTTTCACCAAGCCTTTGGACCAATCAACTTTTGCTAGGTTGAGAGATGAGCTTGGTGTGTGTTTCCCCTTTTAGATGGGGGAAATATTTTGACTCGTGTATCATACACTGACTTTGTGTCTTTCAGTTGGTTTCTTCTTGCATTTCATCTTGCATATTTACATTCAGAGCTTCATGTATATAATCTGAAGAATGTAACTATGCTCTGTATAGTCTTTGCTCCGATGCTTTATGTTGATGTTGTAGCTTATGCTCCTTCTGATCACTGTTACATGTTGTGAGCGGAGCTATTTTATGAATGGTGAATCTGAATAATGACCTTAAAACTTGCAAATATTCACCATTGAGATATGCAACTAGCATGTGTGGAATGTGTAGAAATCACTTGTACTCTTCATATATGCTAGGTTGCTATGTCTCTAGTGTTGAGTCACTCACTCGCTTTGTATGTTCATATTCTGTTTAAAATCTGAACCAAGTTAAGTGAATTGAAAAGATCGAGATGGGTTTGCTTGTCACCACATCACAGCTTCGAGACTGTTTCTCATTGCACTTTGATTTAAACTTGAGTTGTGTAGTGTATGACCGAAACTGTTGCTTTAAGCTTCTAATTGCTTCTGCATAGGCTTCGCACAGTTGAAAAGTTAGGCAATGACAAGCTTTCAACCTCTCGCAATCGCATGCTGAAATTTAAACTTGTGTAAATTACCGCTGCAACTCCGATAAAATTTGGATACACAAGTCTATGTTTCATTCTATAGCATGATGATTGAACTGTGCTAGGTGTAGTTCACCTTGTATACATGATTAGCACTTGTTGACTTCCTGTCTATACATGTCTCGTGCTATTTTGATGGTGAATAACTTTTTTGGCTGAAAACTTCTCCTTCTGCTCTCACATTCATATTTCGTTTCTGGTGATCAGTTTGAGCCTTTGCTAGCTTCTTATGGATATTGTTGAGTCATCGGATCAGAGCTGTATAGAGCATCCTTGCACTCTTTTGATTATATTCTTGAAGCTGCTAACTTGCATTTTACCTCATATGCATCTTTGAATGGAGATTTTCTATCAAGGGGGAGAAATTTGAGTGTTTTGTGCACATTTCCTTGCTGGTGCATTTTCAACTAAGGGGGAGAAAATACTGACAAATCATGTGTTCCCTGTGTTGTGTGCACTATTTGAGGGGGGTTTGCTAGATGTGTTGAGCCTTTGCCTCTTTCTTGAGGGACTAGCAAACATTTTCAGCACTTCACTTGGTTTTTCAGCTCTTCAATTGGTATCGAACTCTTTTGGTTTTTGAGTTGGTAACAGTTGGTATTCAAGATTCTTCGCTAGCAGTGTTGAGCCCGTTCTGTCTCTTCTTGAGGGCTAGCTCTGTTTTGCTTGATTTTCAATTGATTCTTCAATTGGTATCAAGTTTTCTTGCTAGCGGTGTTGAGCTTGTTCTACCTCTTCTTGAGGGCTAGCTTTGCTTTGCTTGGTCGCGTCGAGCCGTTGCCCATGTCTTTGGGGACCAAGTTGTCTTGCTCTTTCCACTTGACCTTCTTCGGCTTTGCTATGCTTTTGGGTCATTTGGTCGAGTTCTCTCTCCTTCTTCCTTTCTTCTTCCATCCCATTATGATTTGTGTTGGTAGTTGACAATGCACCCATTAAGGGGGACATTGCGGATACATGGGTGTATGCCGAGTCTCTGAGTGATGAGTGATTGTTAACTGGGATAATGCACATGTTCTTTGGCTTGTGTTGTGCAGGTGTCGAGCACGGATACAGTGATTAAAGGCAAGGTGAAGGTCAAGTAGAGACGTGCCGTGCCGAGGGACCAAGAGTGGCGAAGGGTGGACGTGAGGCTTGGACTGAGGGACCGGTGGCCTGAGGATTAGCTGTGGTGGCTGACAGCCTGGGACATGGACGAGCGAAGACTTGCGGGTGGACGGGGTGCACGGGCGGTGCATCCCATCTACAGCTTCGGTTTGGTGGTAGAGACAGAGAAAAACCATCGAGTGGACGGTTTCCAGGTTTGGGCCTCAAAACCTAGGCGCTGATGGTTTCTGAGTTTGGGCCACAAAACTCGGGCTGAGGACGGTTTCCAGGTTTGGGCCTCAAAACCTGGGTGTAGCGGGTTTGCTGAGTTTGGGCCACAAAAGTCAGGTGCTGGTCGGCTGGTTTGCCGGTTTGGGCCTCAAAACCGGGGATTGGCTGTGAAGGTTGGTTTCCCGGTTTGGGCCACAAAACCGGGGGTGCAGAGCGAGGGCGGCACATGGCGATAATCGGGTGGTTGCGTCGAGGCAACGCTACGAGTTGTGCGGGCGTGGCCGTCGGATCACCACCTACCATGAGTTGGTCCAGAATAACCCTAGGGTTTAGCTGGTTTGCTCTGTAAGTAGTTAGGAGTAGAGTGGGAATTAGGTATAGTTAGAATTAGGATAAGTAGGGGGAGATACCCACCTCCCCATTTATCTCAGTCATTTGCTCTTTGCCTCTAGGGTTTCGTGCTCTCCCAATCCCCTGCTATAGCTAGCTGGGATCCGCAGAGAACCATACCTCTGTGTACTGGAGATTTTGAGGAAGTGAGGCCGTAACCTCACTGTTGTAGCGTGTGGTAGCCACACGGTTGCAGATCGATGTGTTGATTCGCGTTTTGGTTCGTGTTCTTCGCGTTCTTCGTTTCTTCGTAATTTTCCCGTCACTCGATCTCCCTCTCTAGTGCGTCTTTGCGAAATCCGCTTAAATCAACTTGTTCTTTATAGTGAGGAGATCATTTCCACCGAAGGAATTCATCTAGCTCCTCACGAACAAGTAGATCGGGTTGATTTCGTTTTCGTGGCGCTTTTTCATTCTTGATCTTCCCCTTTCGATTTCCCGGTGATTGAATCAATTTGAGCGGATGATTTCTTGGGGATAGTCTCCCAACTACCCCGTGATCATCTTCTCCAAGTTTGGGAACGTGGGATTTTGATTTGGATCGAATTTGGAGAGATTTGGGGAGAAGGCGACTGAAATCGCCCTCTCTGCGCATTCGCGGACAGTCCGCGGTTTGACCGGCGGACAGTCCGTGCGTCGGGACTCAGCCGAGCAGTGGCTGTGTGTCTCGGTGAACAGTACCGAAGTTTGACCGGCGGACAGTCCACCGTTGGTTTTCGTGGACAGTCCGGGAACTGTCCAGGGGACTTCAGCAGCATTGCGGTTTTGCTCTTTTGGCCGGCGGACAGTCCGCCAGCTGAGCCCAGACAGTCCGCCACTGGGCAGACAGTTCGCGACCGTACTGCCGGACAGTACGGGATTTGGCTGAAGCCTCCGGTTTAGTGCGTTTGCTCTCCCGACTTGTTCGCTTGGTTTCCGGACTTCCCGTTTGGCCCTAGAGTTGATCAAGGAACCTCTCTAGGTATCTTTGCTACTTGTTAGCATAGGTATATAGGAGTTTCTTGACGTAGCCGTCTATCTACGTTCGGGACTTGGTTTTTGAGGGTCGAACTTGTCTTGGTGCTTTTGACATTTGATTCGCTTTTGCTTTGTGGTGCCTCGCTGTGATCCTAGGGATCATCCACCCTCTTCCAAGGGTCGTGGGCATCACGGTTTCGGTTGAAGTTTTCCGGGGTTGATTTTGGGACATTTGGCCAAAGTTTCAAGAGAAATTTTTGTGGCTCCCATTCACCCCCGCTCTGGTCGCCTTGCTAGTGCTTTCTCGGTCCTTCACACTCAATACGAGCGGAGATGTAGTAAATAAAATAAAGTAAGGACTGAAATTAAATATAATACTTTGAAGTAGTAAATGAAGAACCTGGAGATTACTTGAAGATGAACCAGATGCTGCGCCAATACAATGTCGAGGAAGATCCAACAGATTCGGCTCCTCCTCAGCTCTCTCCTCCTCTCTCTATTCTGATCTGTAATTACAACTAGATGAACTAGACAACTAGAAATAGAACTAGAACTAGAAGAACTACAACTAGATCTAATTCTAGATGAACTACAAGAGATTCATCTAGAGGGACCTCTACTTGTACTTGAAACTCTAGTTTCTGATGTGGAGATGAATAATGAAGATGGAGATGTCTCCCCAGAGGGTGTCTCGGTCTGGTTTTATAGCTCGGAGTGTGGAACGTGAGCCCTTGGATCAAACCAACTTAAACAACAGTTGAGATGCAAACCCTAAGGTGGTAGGTGTGACACCCTAGTGTCAAGCACTGCATTAGGAACTATAATTAGCTACGAAAATGCATAAGCAATGCATTGCATCATTTCATGTGCATGAAAGTGCTTTTTGCTTTTCTTTGTTATTTTGGATTTTTGATTTCTATAAGACTTGGTTGTTTAAATGGATTTCTGTCTTGGCAAATAATTTTATAAAGGATAATCTTGAGAATAGCATTTCCTATATTTACACCTTGACTTAGTTCAATATAGTTTAATAATTTATAAATGTGAGAACAAAATGACTTATAGCTCAAAAATTGGCTTTATTTGTGTGGAGGTTGAGAAAATGATTTTCAGAAAAAGTGTCTTATATAAAAGTTGTAGAGAAAATTATTTTGAGCAACTTTTATTTTTGGGTCAAAGCCTAGTTTTAAGTTTTTGAAACTATTTTTGAGTGGTCAAAGTTTGAAAAGGTTTTGGAAAAAGAAAAAGGAAAGATTATTTTTCTTCCGGCGCCACCTCTTCCGGCCCAACCGGCCTTTTCGGCCCATCCAGCGCCGCGTCGGCCCACGCCGCGCGCCGCTCCTCTCCCGCCCGCGCAGCGCCGCGCGCGACCGGCCGCCGCGCCGTACGCCGGCCAACGGCCACGTGGCCGCCCCTCTCTGCCGCGTATCCGCTCCCGCCTCTCATCGCGCGATCTTCTCCCGCTCGAGCACGCAAGCAATCGCCCTCACCCACTCACCCGCGTCCTCGGCTGCTGCGCGCCCTCGGCCGCCGCGCACGCTGCTGCCCGCCCGTCGCGTCGCCGTGGCCCCCGCCACGACCACCACGACCGACCGTCCACCCGCTCCGCCAACCAAAACTCGAGCGCCTCCCTCTCACCGCTCCGTCACTCTCCTTTCGCACACACCCGCGTGCCCTCTCTCTCTCCCACGAACGAGCCGAGCACTCCACCGCTCGCCACCGTTCGGCACCGAGAGCCCGCACCGCCGTTCCGACCACCTCCGCTCGCCATTGTCCAATCCCTTGCGCACACCACCTCGCCGCCATATCGGACACCCAGTGCTCGCGCTAGCACCACCTCCCGAGCCTCACCGACGCTAGAACCCGAGAAGCTCCGCCACGGGTGCCATTGACACCGCCCGGAGCTCGAAGCCGTTCTCCCCCGACCGAAGTTCCGCCACCTCCCTCCCTTGCCGACAAGCATCATCAGGCCAAGGCACGGTGAGAACACGCCTCCGCGAGGTCTCTACCGCTCCCTAACTCCCTCCTCTTCCCGATAGAGCACCGCTATTGTCCGCTATGGCCGCGCATGTGGTCAAGCTCCATCGGAGCTTCACCGGCCGAACCAACCACCTAGTTCCACTGTCTAGGGTTCGCTTAAGCTTACGCCCCCGTCAATTTCACTGGCGACTGCCGGAAACGGCGTAGCCGAGCACTTCCGCCGCCGCCGTCCGCCATAGCTCGCTGCCGGCGAGCTACGGTCGCGCGCTGGCCCAACCATCTACACCATCCGATCCACCTCGTCAAGGCGAACACTCTGAGCCTAGCCTCACCGCCGGCTCGACCTCGCGGTCGGCAAGAACCGCGCGGTCAACCCCTTTCCCCTGCTCTGCCCTCACCGACTGGTGGGACCGTTGACCCATGGGCCCCGCACGTCAGCCACACATGGTCTATGGACCGAGTCCACGCAAGCCTGGCCGGGAAAGTTTAAATGTTTTTTCTTTTTGTTTTATTTTCCAGAAAAGTTTGTTATTTTTGTGTAGCATGAATTAATGGTCCAAATGAAATGTTTTCAGTTTTGGTAGTTTCTTCATGAGTAGATCTATCATGAAAAAATATGAAAGTATTTTTGGTGGAAGATTATTATACCGTTTTTATTTAATTCAGTTTATGTGCTTTTGTTTAAATAAATGAGTTTATATGTTTCCTGATTAAGTTAATTCATAGAAAAATTTGTGTAGGTTTCTTGTTAAATTATACACCTGTGAAATTGATGGGGCACTATTTTTATAGAAAACATATGTGTGAAAGTTTAATTTTCTTTTTAGCTGTTTTCTTAGAATAATTATAAAGCTATTTTATAGGTGAAAGTAAAATATGGAAAAATTTATGTAGTCTCTGTATGTCTTGTTTAAGCTGAGAAAAATGATAAGCATAGGTTGTTGTATGGAAAAATACGGAGTTTCTTTAGAAACATGCTTTTTGTGTTTTTCTTAGAAAATTCTTGTAGAAAAGAATATAATGTTTCTGTTCATGGAACTTCCTTGATAAATATAAAATGTGGGATAAAATCTGAGAAAAATATGAAAATGAGGATGTCACCCTTTTCCAGTAAGGTTGTAGTTCAAAGGGTTTGTTTTGGAGTAAACTTGTTTATTTTGTGTAGACTCATGTGTGCATGGTCTAGCAGTAAATTTTCTGTAGCAGAGTAGTTATGAGTAGATAAAGCTAGAAAAAAATATGAAATCTGTTGTTTGACACTTTTCATAAGAAAAGTTAGTACAAAGCACCTTTTTAGCAGTTGATTTCATCTTTTTGGACCTGCTGTTCTGTAATGTATCTCTTGCTGAATTTTATGCAGTGAAGTTCAGTTAGTGTTAGTTACCTTCTGGAATTTTTGTGGAGTTTTTTGAGTTCAGAAGAATGCACTTGCAGTTCAAACCTGGATTTCTTTGAATTAATAAATAAGAAATAGTTGAATTAATGGTCTTGTTTTATGTAGTAATTAAGTGTTTTTCCTCAATGTCAAAAGTGGTTCAACAAGTTGGCTTTGTTGGTTTGCAAGAAATATTTACAATCATACCACCATATCTCGCACCCCGCATTGTTTATTTATTTATTATCCACCGCATTACAATAGGATCGACAGTCCCGGAGCCTAGCCAGGAGCCGAAAGAAAATGTCGTGCGGATACATGGGTGTATGCCGAGTCTCTGAGTGATGAGTGATTGTCAACTGGGATAATGCGCATGTTCTTTGGCTTGTGTTGTGCAGGTGTCGAGCACGGATACAGTGATCAAAGGCAAGGTGAAGGACAAGTAGAGACGTGCCGTGCCGATGAACCGAGAGTGGCGAAGGGCGGACGTGAGGCTTGGACTGAGGGACCGGTGGCCTGAGGATCAGCTGTGGTGGCTGACAGCCTGGGACAGCGACGAGCGGAGACTTGCGGGTGGACGGGGTGCACGGGCGGTGCATCCCATCTACGGCTCGGTTTGGTGGTTGAGCCACAGAAAAACCACCGAGTGGATGGTTTCCAGGCTTGGGCCTCAAAACCAGGGTGCTGATGGTTTCCGTGTTTGGCCACAAAACTCAGGCTGAGGACGGTTTCCAGGATTGGGCCTCAAAACCTGGGCGCTGCGGGTTTGCTGAGTTTGGGCCTCAAAACTCAGGTGCTGGTCGGCTGGTTTCCCGGTTTGGGCCTCAAAACCGGGGGTTGGCTCTGAAGGCTGGTTTCCCGGTTTGGGCCACAAAACCGGGGGTGCGACGACCGGGAAAAGGACAAGCAGAGCGGTGGTGGCACATGGCGGCAATCGGTGAGGTTGCGTCGAGGCAACGCTACCAGTTGTTCGGGCGTGACCGTCGGATCACCACCTACCACGAGTTTGTCCAGAATAACCCTAGGGTTTAGCTGGTTCGCTCTGTAAGTAGTTAGGGGTAGAGTGGGAATTAGGAATAGTTAGAATTAGGATAAGTAGGTGGAGACAGCCACCTCCCCATGCATCTCAGTCATTTGCTCTTTGCTTCTAGGGTTTCCTGCTCTCCCAATCCGCTGCTGTAGCTAGCTGAGATCCGCAGAGAACCATACCTCTATGTACTGGAGATTTTGAGGAAGTGAGGCCGTAACCTCACTGTTGTAGCATGTGGTAGCCACACGGTTGCAGATCGACAACTTGATTCGCGTTTTGGTTCATGTTCTTCGCGTTCTTCGTTTCTCCACGATTTTCCCGTCACTCGATCTCCCTCTCTACTGCGTCTTTGCGAAATCCGTTTGAATCAACTTGTTCTTTATAGTGAGGAGATCATTTCCACCGAAGGAATTCATTTAACTCCTCACGAACAAGTAGATCGGGTTGATTTTGTTTTCGTGGCGCTTTTTCGTTCATACTCGGCCCCTTTCGATTTCTCGGTGATTGAATCGATTTGAGCAGATGATTTCTTGGAGATAGTCTCCTAACTACCTCGTGATCATCCTCTCCAAGTTTGGGATCAAGGGATTTTTGGTTTGAATCAATTTGGAGAAGATTTGAGTTGAGGGCGACCAAAATCGCCCTTTCTGGGCACTCGCGGACAGTCCGCCAGTGCCACCGCGGACAGTCCGCGTGTCGGGGGCTGGCCAGATCAGTGGCTATGTTCTTCGGCTGTTTTACTGTTCCGTGACTGGCGGACAGTCCGCCGTTGGTTTTTGCGGACAGTCCGGGACTTGAGCAGGGGACATCAGCAGCCTTGCTGTTTTGGTCATTTGACCGGCGGAAAGTCCGCCCCTTGCTCGCGGACAGTTCGGCTGTACCGCGGACAGTCCGGGACCATACCCGCGGACAGTCCGGGAACTTGCAGACTAGTGTGTTTCAGTGCATTTGGTTTCCCAGTTTTTCCGCTTGGTTTTTGGACTTCTCGTTTGGTCCTATAGTTAGCCAAGAAACATCTCTAAGTATCTTTGCTACTTGTTAGCATCGGTATTTGGGGATTTCTCGACATAGCCTCCAATCTACATTCGGGACTTGGTTTTCAAGGGGCAAACTTGTGCCGGTGTTTTTGGTGTTTGGTTTGCCATCGCTTTGTGGTTCCTCGCTGTGATCCTAGGGATCATCCACCCTCTTCCAAGGGTCGTGGGCATCACGTTCTCGGTCTTAGCTTGTAGGGGTTGATTTTGGGACAATCGACCAAAGTTTCGAGAGAAATTTTTGTGGCTCCCATTAACCCCCCCCTCTGGTCGCCTTGCTATTGCATTCTCGGTCCTTCAATTGGTATCGGAGCGAGGTAAGGATCTTCCACCTTAGCCGGTTCCAGATCCATAGAAGGCGACATGGATCGCGGCGTGGGCAAACCGCTGTTCTTTGATGGGACAAACTATGCGTATTGGAAGATACGTATGTCGGCCTATCTGCAGAGTATTGGTGCTTCCATTTGGGATATTTGCAACTCTGCCGATTACGTGGTCTTGGCTGCTCGTGTCACTCAGCGTCAGATTGATGAGCATGATGCCAATAGCCGAGCTCGTAATGCTCTTTTCTCTTGTTTGAGCATGTTCGAGTTTGACCGCGTTTCTCACCTCGCTACGGCTTGGGAGATTTGGGCTACCCTCATGTGTTTCCATGAGGGAACCTCACAAGTCAAAACCCGTCTTTACGAGTCTTTCAAGCGAGAGTATGAGAACTTTCAACATTTGCCTGGCGAGAGCATAGAAAGTTTATTCGCTCGCTTTCAGGTGATTATCAACAGGATGAGGGCTAACAAGGAGCTGTTGCCTTTCGACGATCATGAGAGAGCTTTGAAGCTTTTGCATACTCTTGATCGATCGGTGTGGGATTCCAAGGTTCAGGTGATCATCGAATCGCCTAACTATGAGACCCTCACGTGCGACGAGCTCTTCAGTAAGCTCAAGTCCAGTAAGATTGATGCCATGGCGAGGGCTTCTTATGAAAATCCTTCTGGCCCATCGATGGCTTTGGTTTCTAGCTCTTTTGCTAACCCCTCTGGAGGCTTTGCACTCTCTTCTCTTCTTTTTGTCACAGAGGAGCAGCTGGAGTTCATGGGGGATGACGAGCTGGCTTTGCTCGCCAACCGGTTCTCGCGGTTCCACAACAACTGCATGAACCGTCGCTGCGGAGGAGGACGCTCGGGATGCTTCGAGTGCGGCGACCCCAACCACATCATCGCCAATTGCCCGAAGAAGAACAAGCAGACCTTCGGCAAGGCGGATCATGGGCACAAGTACGACTACGGCAAGCGCAAGGAGAAGTACGTCCCCGCGAAGCACAAGCGGAAGGGCGGCTTCGACAAGGAGTACATAAAGATGAAGTACTTGGAGAAGGCCCAGGCTGAGCAGCGTGCTTTCTTCGCCACGCTCAGCGACATCGACGACTCGGATAACGACTCCGCTGCCTCAAGCGACGACGAGTCCGAAAAGAAGAAGAGGATCGAGGACAAGCTGAACGGCCTCTGCTTCTTCGCCGAGGACGACGGCTTCTGCACCATGGCCCTCGGCAAGGAGGTCGATGGCGAGCTGGTGGACACTCCTTGGAACGAAGACGACGACGGCACCTCCCAGGTATCTCAGACCCCCGACGAGCTTTCTACTGAGGTCAAGAAGCTTACTGCCGCGCTCCTTAGTCAGGATAAGTTGCTTAGGCGTGCCGCTAGAGAGCGCAAGGAGTTTAGGCAGAAGTGGGAGGATACGGTGAAGGAACATGAATCTGTCAAGTCCGCCGTAGTTGTTACCGAGGAGGAGGAGTGTGAGATGTGCTCCACACACATGACTGACCTTCTCACCTTGAGAAGCAAGTATGCTGTGTTGGTAGGAGAGGTGGATGAGCTGAAGGCTAGATCCTCACTGTTGGGTGCGTGCAAGTCCTGTGCGGGCTTGCAATCTGAGTTGGCAGAGAAGAATGCCAAGATTGTGTCTCTTGAAGAGGCCAACTCAGGTAGCACATGTGTGGCTAGGTGTGTTCTTTGTGAGGGTTTGGAGATGGAGATCGCTAATGTGAAGCATGACAAGATGCAAACCGAGGAGGAAAACACATACCTTTGGACCATCTTGTCATGGGTGTCTAGCGGTGAGCCACAGCTCGGGATGATGATCTCCCAATTCAATCGAGCTGCTGGACGTCCAGGTGTAGGCTTTGCTCCGGGTGTCGATGTTTCATCTTTTGGGAAGATTGGAGAGTCGAGTGGTCTTAACCCATGTGAGAAGCCCAACTCCACCACTACTCCCAAGCTTACCAAGATTCCACCCAAAGAGCCTTTCAAGCCTAACACCAAGGATGGGGTCTTCGTTGAACCTCCAAGAGCTCCACCAAAGAAACAATCATGGGCTCCCAAACCAAACCACCTCAAGAACAAACTGGACACCATGCCACCCATCCAGGAGGAGCTTATGCCACAGAAGAGCAAAGTGATCCACACCCACTACCGTGAGTACCAACAACCCCCTTTGAGAGCGGTGAGGTACCATTGTGAGCACTATGGGATAGATGGTCACTTGAGTGAGTTTTGCTTTCGGCGAAAGAGAGAGGCGTGCCGCGCAAAGGAGATGAACAACACGGACATGTACCATCCTTTCCATGATGTACATGTGCCGAATGTTCAGAGGCGTGCTGCTAGGCCTAGAGGCCCAAAACCTTAAGTTCCTAGGCCTAGGCCGTGTAGAGAGCGTGCCCGGCGGGAGTCTGCAGTTGTGGGCTTTGGACCCCATGGCGGTGGCTTTGTAGTTGAGCGTTTTCCCCCACCGCGTTTTGAGTATCGCGATGGACGCTCCTCCCTAAGCGGTCCACGTTTTCCTCAACGTGGTGATAACTCTTTCCGTAGGCATGCTAGGAATGGTTTTTCTGCTAACCATTCTTTTGAGCAGCCAGCCCAACACTAGTATTCCCCTTACTTCACTAACCCCAGTGTTGGACCGTATGCTCACCCTATGTCTTTTTATTGATGTAGGTAAAATGATTGGAGAACGTTTGGTTGGTGGATTCCAGTTGCTCGAGGCACATGACCGGAAACGCCAAGTGGTTCTCTAGTCTTAGTCCTGTCGCCGGAAAGGAGTTTATCACCTTCGGCGACAATAGCAAAGGTAGAGTGTTGTCTCGTAGGTCGGTGCGAGTTAATGAGCACTTTGTGTTGCGCGATGTTGCTCTTGTTTCTAACTTGCATTTTAACCTTCTCTCAGTTTCGCAACTCTTTGATGACGACTATGAGATTTGTTTTAAGCCGAATCTCAGTCGTATTTTGGATCCTCGGGGCAATCTTGTTTGTGGGATTTTGCCCTTTGGGAAAGTCTTTCGTGCGGATTTCTCGGAGTCATTTGGAGTTTCTCATTGTCTTTTGGCTGGACCTTCCTCCTCTAATCTTTGGAAGTGGCATAGGAGACTAGGACATTTGAGCTTTGACTTGCTTTCAAGACTTAGTTCACTTGGCCTAATCCGAGGATTGCCCAAGTTATCCATGGAGAAGGATCTTGTTTGCCATTCGTGTAGACATGGGAAGATGGTTGCCGCTCCCCACCATCGAGTGACTCAGGTCATGACTAAGCGCCCTAGAGAGCTTTTGCACATGGACCTTGTTGGTCCGGCTCGGGTGAGCTCGATTGGAGGGAAGTGGTATGTGCTTGTTGTTGTTGATGACTTTTTGAGATATTCATGGGTTTTCTTTTTAGCTAAGAAAACTGAGACTTTCTCCTTTGCTCGCAATCTGATTTTGCATCTTCAGAATGAGTTCCCTTTGAACTCAATGCGAGCTATTAGGAGTGATAATGGTTCCGAATTCAAGAATTCGGATTTTGAGAAGTTTTGTAACTCTTTGGGTTTAGAGCATCAGTTTTCTTCCCCCTACACACCGCCTCAGAATGTTGTTGTAGAGAGGAAGAATCCGACCCTTGTAGAGATGGCCAGGACGATGCTCGATGAGCATAGGACTCCTAGGCGATATTGGGCCGAAGCTATGAGCACGGCTTGCTACATTTCCAATCGCATTTTTCTCCGAGCCTTCTTGAAAAAGACTTCTTATGAGTTGCGTTTTGGAAAACTGCCCAAAGTGAGTTATTTTAGAGTTTTCGGTTGCCATTGTTTTATACTCAAAAAGGGCAACTTGGACAAATTTGAGTCTCGTTCTTCTGAAGGTGTGTTTTTGGGTTATGGCACTCATAATCGGGCTTATCATGTGACATCCGATGTCACCTTCGACGAGACCATGGTTTCTCCTTCTTCTCGTTTGGAGCGTGCAGGTGATCATGAGGTTGGCGAGCCTCTCTTCGATGATGAAGAAGAAGGTGCTGAAGGGATGGATGACCCAGCACCTCCTCCACCTGCTGTGCCGCAAAGAGCGGCTTCTACTACGACTCACGGCCCCGAACCCTCTTCTTCGACTGGGGGGCCGTGGGATCCGCCACCTCGAACGGTACCCTTTGTACCCGAGGAGGCACCAGCTGCTGTTGAGGGGGAGGCCACATTGGCTTGGGACGCGCCACGCCACATTCAGCGCCAACACCCGCCTCAGCAGATGATCGGCAGCATCGGCGAACGCGTCACTCGGTCAAGGTCACAACATATCTCTCACTTTGCTCATTCTGCATTTGTTGCTGATTTTGAACCTCGAGATGTTGGGCATGCTTTGACGGATCCAGATTGGGTCAATGCCATGCATGAGGAGTTAGAAAACTTTGAAAGAAATCGGGTTTGGGTTCTAGTTTCTCCTCCCTCTGAGTGTCACCCAGTTGGGACAAAATGGGTTTTCAAAAACAAACAAGGAGAGGATGGCCATATAGAGAGAAACAAGGCCAGACTTGTAGCCCAGGGATATAGTCCGAAGGAGGGGATAGACTATGAGAAGACGTTTGCTCCTGTAGCTCGTTTGGAGGCTATTAGGATACTCTTGGCTTTTGCTGCATCCAAAGGGTTCAAACTTTTTCAAATGGATGTCAAGAGTGCCTTCTTAAACGGCTATATAGAAAAGGAAGTATATGTGAGACAACCCCCCGGTTTCGAAAATCCCAAGTTTCCAAACCACGTTTTTAAACTTCACAAAGCTTTGTATGGTTTGAAACAAGCCCCTAGAGTCTGGTATGACAGGTTGAAAACCTTTTTGCTTGCTAAGGGTTTTAAAATGGGATGTGTAGATAAAACGCTTTTCCTCCTCAAGCAAGGCACTGATACTCTCTTGGTCCAAATTTACGTGGATGATATCATTTTCGGTGGTTCTTCTCATGCTTTGGTTGCCAAGTTTGCAGATACTATGAGCAGGGAATTTGAGATGAGCATGATGGGCGAGTTGAAGTTTTTCCTCGGATTGCAAATCAAGCAATCTCGAGAGGGAATATTTGTACACCAGGGTAAGTATACCAAGGACATATTGAAGAAATTCGATATGGGTGAGGCCAAGCCTCTTCCAACACTCATGTCGACCACGACGGCCCTAGATGTGGATGTGGATGGAGAAGCTGTGGACCAGAAGGAGTACCGGAGTATGATCGGGTCGCTGCTGTACCTGACGGTGACAAGCCCAAACATCCAGTTCGCGGTGTGTCTCTGCGCACGATTTCAGTCTTCGCCGCGCACCTCTCACCGTCAGGCGGTCAAGCGCATTATGAGGTACTTATCCTTCACTCCAGAATTTGGGATTTGGTATTCTTCTTCCTCCACCCTTTCTCTTTGCGGTTATTCCGATGCCGATTTTGCTGGATGTCGCATTGATCGCAAGTCCACTTCTGGGACTTGCTAGTTTATTGGTTCTTCTCTTGTATCGTGGTCTTCTCGCAAGCAGTCTAGTGTCGCCTAGTCTACCACAGAAGCTGAGTATGTTGCTGCGGCTAGCTGTTGTTCCCAGTTGTTGTGGATGATGGCCACTTTGCGTGATCTTGGTCTAAGCTTTTCTCGCGTTCCTTTGCTTTGTGACAGCACGAGTGCTATTAGCGTTGCTAAGAACCCCGTGCTGCACTCTAAGACCAAACACATTGATGTGCGCTTTCATTTTCTGCGAGACCACTATGAGAAGGGTGATATCGACCTTCGCCATGTCGATACTCATCATCAGTTGGCTGATATTTTCACCAAGCCTTTGGACCAATCAACTTTTGCTAGGTTGAGAGGTGAGCTTGGTGTGTGTTTTCCCTTTTAGATGGGGGAAACATTTTGACTCTTGTATCATACACTGACTTTGTGTTTTTCAGTTGGTTTCTTCTTGCATCGTTGCATTTCATCTTGCATATTTACATTCAGAGCTTCATGTATATAATCTGAAGAATGTAACTATGCTCTGTATAGTCTTTGCTCCGATGCTTTATGATGTTGCTGTAGCTTATGATCTTTCTAACCACTAATACATGTTGTGAGCGGAGCTATTTTCTAAATGGTGAACCTAATTAATGAACTTAAAACTTGAAAAAGTTCACCATTGAGATTTGCATCTAGCATGTGTAGAATGTGTTGAAATCACTTGTGCTCTTCATATATGCTAGGTTGCTATGTCTCTAGTGTTGAGTCATTCACTTGCTTGGTATGTTCATATTCTTTTTAAAATCTAAACCAAGATAAATGAATTGGAAAGATCGAGATGGGATTGCTTGTTAACACATCACAGTTTTGAGACTGTTTCTCATTGCACTTGAGTTAAACTTGAGCTGTGTAGTGTATGACTAAAACTGTTACTTTAAGCTTCTGATTGCTTCTGCATAGGCTTCACACAGTTGAAAAGTTAGGCAATAACAAGCTTTCAACCTCTTGCAATCACATGCTACAATTTAAACTTGTGTAATTTAACCGCTGCAACTCTGATAAAATTTGGATACACAAGTCTATGTTTCACTCTTTAGCATGATGATTGAACTGTGCTAGGGGTAGTTCACTTTGTATACATGTTTAGCACTTGTTTGACTTCCTGTCTATACATGTCTCGTGCTATTTTGATGGTGAATACCTTTTTGGCTGAAAACTGCTCCTTCTGCTCTCATGTTCATATTTCGTATCTGGTGATCAGTTTGAGCCTTTGCTAGCTTCTTATGGATGTTGTTGAGTCATCGGATCAAAACTGTGTAGAGCATCCTTGCACTCTTTTGATTATATTCCTGAAGCTGCTAACTTGCATTTTAACTCATATGCATCTTTGGAGGGAGATTTTCTGTCAAGAGGGAGAAATTTGAGTGTGTGTGCACATTTCCTTGCTGGTGCATTTTCAACTAAGGGGGAGAAAATACTGACAAATCATGTGTTCCCTGTGTTGTGTGCACTATTTGAGGGGGAGTTTGCTAGTTGTGTTGAGCCTTTGCCTCTTTCTTGAGGGACTAGCAAACATTTTCAGCACTTCACTTGGTTTTTTTAGCCCTTCAATTGGTATCGAATCTTCAATTGGTATCGAACTCTTTTGGTTTTTGAGTTGGTAACAGTTGGTATTCGAGCTTCCTCGCTAGCGGTGTTGAGCCCGTTCTGCCTCATCTTGAGGGTTAGCTCTGTTTTGCTTGATTTCCAGTTGATTCTTCAATTGGTATAAAGTTTTCTTACTAGCGGTGTTGAGCCTGTTCTACCTCTTCTTGAGGGCTAGCTTTCCTTTGCTTGGTCGCGTCGAGCCGTTGCCCATGTCTTTGGGGACCAAGTTGTCTTGCTCTTTCCACTTTACCTTCTTCGGCTTTGCTATGCGTTTGGGTCATTTGGTCGAGTTCTCTCTCCTTCTTCCTTCCTTCTTCCATTCCATTATGATTTGTGTTGGTAGTTGACAATGCACTCATCAAGGGGGAGATTGCGGATACATGGGTGTATGCCGAGTCTCTGAGTGATGAGTGATTGTCAACTGGGATAATGGGCATGTTCTTTGGCTTGTGTTGTGCAGGTGTCGAGCACGGATACAGTGATCGAAGGCAAGGTGAAGGTCAAGTAGAGACATGCCGTGCCGATGGACCGAGAGTGGTGAAGGGCGGACGTGAGGCTTGGACTGAGGGACCGGTGGCCTGAGGATCAGATGTGGTGGCTGACAGCCTGGGACAGCGACGAGCGGAGACTTGCGGGTGGACGGGGTGCACGGGCGGTGCATCCCATCTACGGCTCGGTTTGGTGGTTGAGCCACAGAAAAACCACCGAGTGGACGGTTTCCAGGTTTGGGCCTCAAAACCTGGGTGCTGATGGTTTTCGAGTTTGGCCACAAAACTCGGGCTGAGGACGGTTTCCAGGTTTGGGCCTCAAAACCTGGGCGCTGCGGGTTTGCTGAGTTTGGGCCTCAAAACTCAGGTGCTGGTCGGCTGGTTTCACGGTTTGGGCCTCAAAACCAGGGGTTGGCTGTGAAGGCTGGTTTCCCGGTTTGGGCCACAAAATCGGGGGTGCGACGACCGGGAAAAGGACAAGCAGAGCGGTGGCGGCACGTGGCGGCAATCGGTGAGGTTGCGTCGAGGCAACGCTAAAAGTTGTGCGGGCGTGGCCGTCGGATCACCACCTACCACGAGTTGGTCCAGAATAACCCTAGGGTTTAGCTGGTTCGCTCTGTAAGTTGTTAGGGGTAGAGTTGGAATTAGGAATAGTTAGAATTAGGATAAGTAGGGGGAGACACCCCACCTCCCCACGCATCTTAGTCATTTGCTCTTTGCTTCTAGGGTTTCCTGCTCTCCCAATCCCCTGCTGTTGCTAGCTGAGATCCGCAGAGAACCATACCTCTGTGTACTGGAGATTTTGAGGAAGTGAGGCCGTAACCTCACTGTTGTAGCGTGTGGTAGCCACACGGTTGCAGATCGATGACTTGATTCACGTTTTGGTTCATGTTCTTCGCGTTCTTCGTTTCTCCGCGATTTTCCCGTCACACGATCTCCCTCTCTACTATGTCTTTGCGAAATCCGTTTGAATCAACTTGTTCTTTATAGTGAGGAGATCATTTCCACCGAAGGAATTCATCTAACTTCTCGTGAACAAGTAGATCGGGTTGATTTCATTTTTATGGCGCTTTTTCGTTCATACTCGTCCCCTTTAGATTTTCCGATGATTGAATCGATTTGAGCGGATGATTTCTTGGGGATAGTCTCCTAACTACCTCGTGATCATCCTCTCCAAGTTTGGGATCAAGGGAATTTTGGTTTGAATCGATTTGGAGAAGATTTGAGTTGAGGGCGACCAAAATCGCCCTTTCTGGGCACTCGCGGACAGTCCGCCAGTGCCACCGCGGACAGTTCGCGCGTCGGGGGCTGGCCAGATCAGTGGCTGTGTTCTTCGGCTGTTTTACTGTTCCGTGACCGGCGGACAGTCCGCCGTTGGTTTTTGCGGATAGTCCGGGACTTGAGCAGGGGACTTCAGCATCCTTGCTGTTTTGGTCATTTGACCGGCGGACAGTCCGCCCCTTGCTCGCGGACGGTCCGGCTGTACCGCGGACAGTCCGGGACCGTACCCGCGGACAGTCCGGGAACTTGCAGACTAGTGCGTTTCAGTGCATTTGGTTTCCCTGTTTTTCTGCTTGGTTTTTGGACTTCTCGTTTGGTCCTATAGTTAGCCAAGAAACATCTCTAAGTATCTTTGCTACTTGTTAGCATCGGTATTTGGGGATTTCTCGATGTAGCCTCCAATCTACGTTCGGGACTTGGTTTTCAAGGGGCAAACTTGTGCCGGTGTTTTTGGTGTTTGGTTTGCCATCGCTTTGTGGTGCCTCACTGTGATCCTAGGGATCATCCACCCTCTTCCAAGGGTCGTGGGCATCACGTTCTCGGTCTTAGCTTTCGGGGGTTGATTTTGGGACAATCGGCCAAAGTTTCGAGAGAAATTTTTGTGGCTCCCATTCACCCCCCCCTCTGGCCGCCTTGCTATTGCATTCTCGGTCCTTCACGTCGAGCAGGAGATCCCGGAGCTGCCTAGAACCGAGGAGGTCGACCCCGCGCTGGAAGCTAACCTGCCTGAGTGCCCCGCTCACGAGGCCTCAGTCTTCTCTCAAGGCAAGCCCCGAAGCATCTTATGTCCCCTAGTTTTACAATTAATTTAATTGAGTATTTTACATTGTGATGCATTAGGTATAGGAGTTGATTGAATCCTAATTGCTGCATTACCCTTCCTTGATTATTGTTGTACCTGCCTTGTTATCCTGTTATCTCTTTATACTGTAGAAATGCTTAGCCAATTTAATATAAGTAGTTGTTAAGGATGTTTTCGTAATGCCCCTGATGGGTATTTACCGGATTACGGTTGGCTATATTTGCTATCGTGGAAAAGAACCTGAGTAGTAATGAATACGGTCAATTGGAAGGCAAGGCACAAGTTTGGAAACTTGGGGCAGTCCGTCCGTTGGATCGTGTAGGTTTGTATCGATGTTGGCCCTTATTCATTTTTGAACGTGCACTTTTACTTAGGGATATGTCGGTGCCGTAATCATCGACCCCAAAGCCGGTTAGACGCTGTTCGGGCCGGTCTCAACCCGTGTCGCACCCTCTAGTATGGAAACATGATCTGCCTCGGAATGGCCATCGAATTGTTCCAATTGGGTGGTCCGTGCTGTGAGCCGCTACGATTGCCATCACGAACATGCATCGAGCGTTTACCCAATGCATGGACCCGACGTGGAAAGTGTGGGTTGGTATTAAAGGTCTTTCACCAGGTGGTTTGGAATTCGATTTGAGTCGCCGTCTCCCCCGGTTAGTGGGAAACTATGGCGAGCTTCACCACGATACAACTGCATGTGATGTTAAGGTTCAACTAAAGGTGATTAAAGTCAACTAGATATGGTTATATTATTGATGGATTATACTCAAGTGTATGTAATAGTCCAGGTGCAAAACCTAGATTAACAGGTAGGTCTAAAATTTGACTGCTCATTAGTATCATTAAATATTCCTTCTCTTAATTTGAGCTTTTCGCAACTAAACGATCTCAGCTCCACCCAAAAGCCTTGCATACCCTTGGTGTCTTTATTTTCAGTTGGACTGGTAAGTCTAGCTGAGTACATTCCCGTACTCAGGGTTTATCCCGTTTGTTGCAGATGGCCAGGTGTACTACGGCTATTGTAAGCACTGTCTCTACCCCGTGGAGGGTGATGAGGTGTAGGCCCAGGGCAGGGTCATCCAGAAGCTTCTCCTTTTCTTTTGCTGGACTGAGACTTCTAGTGGCACATTATTTGAAAAAGGAGGAGTGAGTTATCAAAAAAATTTTTTATTTGGGCCACATGTGTGGTGGTCATGTTTCAAAACTTATTTCAGCTTCCGCACTTTAAAACTCAGTATTGTAATAACTCTTAATTTCCACACTCTGATGTTTAAATTCGGTTTCGTTTATCAGTGATGTATCCTTACAAATGTAATACTTGAACAATGCGATCCTGTATGTTGTACGATGTTTGAAATCCTTCGAGATTTCTGGACTACCGGGGTTATATGGATTCAAGTACGGGTCGATGTCAGACAAATTTGACTAAGACGGTACTTGAGTTCTTATAATCAGGACGATTCCGCGACAACTGGTATCGGAGCATGGTTCAAGTCATTGCATCCGAAAGGAGCTATTTTCAAACTAAAATGGGTATATCAAAACTATTTTTTTATTTATTAATTGTGCCCAGTCTTGTCCTTAAGCCCTACATTAGAATTCAGGTGGCTTAACTGCTAACAGGGTTCAGGGTTTTGCTTCATGCTGGATTTTTATTTGCTGGTCCATTCTCGAGGTGTCGGGGTCCACAAAAGGGGTACCCCCAATCACTATTCGGCCATACCATGCACTGTAGAACACTCGAGCTTCACCCCGAGGCCTGGGTTCCCGCTGTACGCCCGGGCGTTCCGGGACTTGCCCATACCTACGAGGGCTCGAGCCTCCTGTAGGCGCCACCTCGAGGCCGGCCTTGCGCCCCTCGAGCCCTGACTGCTTTCACGCTATTGGAGGACAGGTACCCCAAGACCCGGAGGGACCCCGCCGTGTCCTGTACGTTCTGGGATGGGTGCTGTACAGCCCCCACGTCGCCATGCCTCCACGTCCGCGCCCGGGATGGAGGCCACGCATCAAGGACGCCTCATCAGCAATACCCACGTTGGCTACAATGACATCGACAAGACAGAGTTCCTACCCTTCGCCATACCGAGCGCTGTACGTGTCAATCCTGTGTAAACCCTGGCCTCCTCTTGTTCTATAAAAGGGGACGTCAGGGCCCTTCGCGCGGGGGGACAACGCAGGAGACAACACACGAGTCCACACACACGCATACACGAGTCCGGACTCCGGTCCACGCTCACTGAGCTTGTATTCGCCCCTGTACAAGCACTTAGGTGCAAGTAATACAAGAACCTCCTCCCCCGCTAGACGTAGGGCCTTCTTTGCCCGAAGCAGGATAAATCCTTGTGTCATCTTGCATCACCATCCAGGAAGAGAGCACGCGATCATATTACTCGTTGGTGTCATACCCCCGGGTTCGAAACACCGACAGTTGGCGCGCCAGGTAGGGGCTTCGCGTGTCCGAGTCGATTTCTCGTTGTGTCCTGGATGGCTTCTTCCGCTCCCTCGTTCTCTGCTGGTGCCATCATCTGGTTCGGGGGCCTCCAGTTCCTGGCCACCGGCAGCGGCAACAAGCTGACCCTGCTCTCCACGGAGAGCCCGAGCGGAGGGCGTGTCACGCCACCCCGCGCGGGGGGCGTGGCGCGTTGCCCACACCACCGCGCGTCGCCACCTCGTGAGCGGCGCCGTCGTCACCATCGTCGCCCGGCACAGGCAGTGACCGCGGCATACGCCCACTTCCCCGCGACCGGCGCAGGGTCCCCGAGGCGAAACCTGCCCGGCGCACGGCCAGCGACTTCTAGGGCACGAGCGTACTCTCCCAGCGAGTTCGCGTTCGTCATGCGCACGGACCGGGAGCCTGGCCAGAGGCCTCCGAGCTGTGCTCCGTCGACACCACCTAGCTTCCTCCCGCACGAGATGTACCGCGCTCAACGCCAGCGAGCCCCCGTTCGGCCTCAACAGCTCCGCAGCCGTCTACGCCCACCACCTCGACGAACGCCGTCAGGACCGGGCGGCGGCAGAGCGGGAGGAACGTCCGGGCGTGATCCAACGGGCCTACCTCGAGGCCTAGCCTTGAGGCCCCGCGATGCCGCCAACAACTGCGCAAGAGGGCGCCAACAGGCCTTCCTCGAGGCCTGGCCTCAAGGCCCCGCGACGCCGCCAACGACTGCACAAGAGGGCGCCAACGGGCCTTCCTCGAGGCCTAGCCTCAAGGCCCCGCGACGCCGCCAACGACTGCGCAACAAGTTCAGAGGGCGCCAGCGGGCCTTCCTCGAGGCCTAGCCTCGAGGCCCCACGACGCCGCCAACAGCAACAATGCCAGGGGGCCCTCCCCTCCCCGGCATCAGGACGATAGACGCAGGACCGTTTCGAATAAGGAGGAACAGCATCCCTCTTCGTGATCAAAAAGCTACGTTCCTCTTTCTAACGTTTGGTTTTCCATTCTGTTTCTTAAAAAGGCCAATGTTTGCGAAAACAATGATTAAAATGCCCACGTCCGCGTTTGCTTCATCCCGAATAAGAACCAGAGGAGCAAGGGACGTGGGTCGGGTCTTCGGGAAAGCGGACCGGGTCCCGGCCGCCTGACGCCTCCAACGGCTAACGGCACCGGCCCATCCGCAGAACCGAGACACGGCCCGTAGATCGAGCTCCTCAGGTCCAAGTAAAGGAAGAAACAAACGTGGGCACGCTAAGAAAAAACACAAGCCTACGGCACTGTCGCTCCGTTTTCCAAAGTCATGACAAACCTCGAGGGGCGGCTGACCCTCGGGGGTCATGCCAAAGCAGGCAAGGAGCGAACCTATCGCCTGCGAAAGGCTACGGTCTCCTTTGCCGACCGCACCAAAGAGCACGACGTGACAATGGGACGGAAACGCGGGGCAGAGGCTAAGGAGAAGTTTTCGTAAAATCAACAAAAAGGACGCAGTTTTCTTTCCTTGATTAAACTTCAAATAATCTAATACAGAGTGTGCAGGAAGCCTCGGCCACCCTGGACCAACTCGACGGGGCCCGGGACGTGGCACTGTTGCATTCGGTCAAATACCCGTGAAACCTCCAACGGGACCCCAACGGTACTACGTCTGAGGCCAAACAACCAAGGGAGTCACCAGCAAACAACCCCGCGACGGTTGGCGCATCGACCAGTGACTTCGATGGAAGCTCCAACTTCGCCCTTGCCATGCGCACAACCAAGGAGTTCGGTCAATCTCCCCCCGACAATCCCGAGCCCGACTCCAGCTCGGAACATCAAACAGCTACGTCGTTTTCTATCCCTAAAGCCTTGAGGCTTCGTACATCTCTCGTATTTTGTACAAACCTCGCATCATGAATGAATAAAAGTTCGTTTCTAAGTTCTTTATTTCGTTCAAAACTGAGGAAGCCTCGACTCTGTCTAATCAGAGTCAAGACTCCCTCGGGGGCTAACCAGGGGATCCCCCCTAAGTTCCTAAAAACCTCGCACGTTTCTTACTAAAACTCAACGTTATTTTATTTTTCTATGCCTCGAACACGCCTCACGACTAAGAAGAAAACACCTTGGGCTCCTGAAGGGTCAAGGGTGTCGAGACGGGAGCTCGCCTACGCCCCCGGGCTATGGTACCTCCACTCGCTCCCCCCTCGAAGGACTCAAGCCTGTGTCGAAAACTTAGTCGAAGCAAAACTCAGGCAAAGAAAAATAAGAAAACTCGAGCGCAAAGATGTTTCAGTATCATCTCGGGCTCTCACCCCAAAAGCCCTTGAAGGAGTCTTTCCCACTCCTCCGAGGCCTCAGGGGATATCAGGAGAAGGGTCTCTCCGACCCGACGTCCGACGCCCCCGAGACTTACGTTTTCGCTAGCTTTTTCAAAACAGGCAACAAGGAGCGAAATGCAAAAATGTTTTTACATTAGGCCTCGAGGACCGCAAGCATGTTCTTTCTCACAAAAATATCCCCCCACGGAGGACACAACGCAAGGGCTCGGAGGCCCAAACTAACTTCGTCTCTCCTCTTGAGGCTCGTCCGCAGGAGCAGTCACCGAGGGGTCTTCAGGAGCGGAGGACGCTGCTGGGGGAAGCCCCACGTCCTCTTCAAAGAACCGAGCCAGGGCCTCCCCAGGGGCCTCGACGGCCCTGGCGAACTCCGCGATCTCCCGCTCGGCTTCGTCCTCATCGTCCGGCAGGATATATCCTTGGCTGATGGCGTCAAAGTTGAGGCCGTCGTAGTGGCTGGAGATCACGGCGAAGGCTCGCTTCACCCCAAGATGCAGGGCACCGTGCACCCGGTCATCCACCTGACCCCTCAGGGCGGCCAGACGGCTGGTCAGGGAGCTCCCCGACTGACCATCTATGATCCCGAGGGACGCGCAGGCCTCGGCGGCAGCATCTTGCATAGCCTGGTGATCCGAAGCCTCAGCCTGGTAAACCGACTGCAGGGCGGCCGAGGCCTCCTCGGCCTCAGCAAGCTTCCCCTTCAGTTCTACAGAAGATCGACACAACTCGTCAAAAGAAAAAGAAAACGCGACGAGGAAACCATAAGAGCTGCGGAACAAAAGGTCACCTTTCGCCGCACCCTCCCACTTCTGGGCGTCAGTGGCCAACGCCTCAGCAGACTTCCGAGCCTGCTCGAGGTCCGTGCTCAGGGCCCGCGCTTTGGACGCCTCCTCGGCAGCCTGAGCACGAAGGGCCTCGGCCGCCTTCTCGGACTCCTCCAGCCGCGACGCCAAGTTCTTAGCCTTCTCCGCCTCCCGGGCGGCGTACTCTTGGGCTTCGGCAACCGCGGCGGTCAGGTCTGAGCAGCGGACGCTCAGCCTGCCCGCCTCGGTACTCTTCTCGGCAAGCTGCTTTTGGGTACGGGCAAGCTCAGCGCTCGACGTCTGAAGCTGCTCCCAGACGCGGCTCTCCCGACGAAGGAAATCCGACTTAGCCCGAGAGGTCTCCATGAGCTCCTAAGGTGGATAATCAAACAAACATTAACCCCCCCTTTTTTACGACAAAACGGGAAGAAGAGGATCGCCCAAACAAGGTTCCTCACCTGGACGGCCCGAGGGAGGTCCCTTTCCACCATCGTCAGAGACGTCTTCAACGACCGCGTGAGGAGCGAGCCGAGCAGCCCGAGGTCGTTCCAGTTTCCGGCCTCGGGGGCATCGTCGAGGACGAATACCGGCTCGGCCTCGGGATCAGATGGATCCCTCCACTCCACTCGAGGGCCGCCCCAGGTGGGAGAGCGACCTCCCAAGCGGGCAAGGGCCGAGCTTTTGCCCCCTCCTCCGACCTCTAGCACCGGCAGCCTTGGCGGCACGCTGGTAACCTCGCTCTCTACCTCTGCTGTCCCACCTTTTGGGGAAGTCCCGTTAGAAGAGATGTTATGGATCTCCTCCGGCAAGCGCGACCCCTGAGGCAGGACGTCGGCCCCAGCCTCGGGCGCAGCGGCCTGGGACGGCTCTGCCTCAGCCACCTTAGCGGCCTCGACTTCAGCGGTCGAGGCCCCCGGGGCGCCTCCATCCCTCGATGCCCCAGAAGCAGGGTCCTCCTCTGGCGCCCCACTAGAGACCGGAGCCCCCTCTGGGTTCTTGATAATTTCGGGCGTAACGACCGGCCCGCCGGACCCAGGCAGTGAGGGCGTCACGGACGGTGCCACCACCGCGCCGGCGGAGGAAGTCGCGCCCACTTTCAGCGCCTTCCGAGGGCGGAGGGATAAGGCCTCCACGGACCGCTTCCGGCTGAGACAAGAGAAGAAAGATACGCATCATGAAGAATAAATCCCCACACGAGCAAACATGGGATGGGCAAGCGACGAGTGCTTACCCAGCCCTTGGCGCCCTCCTCGCAGTGGGCACGGGTGAGGTCCACAGCCGCGGTGTCCCTGCAAGGGGAACCCCGCTCGGGCGTGGCGGGAGCTCCGTCCCGAGGGTCTCCGTCAAAACCTCCACCGGCAGCTGCATCGGCAGGCCCTGGGTGGACCCGTCGCCCCCCCGGGGGCGCAGAAGCCTCGCCAACCGCGCCCGGGGCAGGAACAGGGCTCTCCCCCGCCGCCTGCGCCCCGGGCGTGCCCCTCATGGGGCTCGCCAACCGGATCGGCGAAGGGTCCACGTCAGGGAACCCCGCCAGGGGCTCGGAATCCCGCTTCGAGCCCTCCTCGTCTTCATCATCGGAATCCTCCTCCGGTGGGGAGGACTCCTCCGACTCACCATGGAGCTTCTGTTGCCGCCGACGCCTCTCCAGGTCGTCACGGTCCTTCCGACGCTTAGCCCGCCTGGTGGTCCTGTCGTCCTTTCTCTTCTTCCTCTCCTCGGCCAGGCGCCGCCTCTCCTACCTTTCCTCAGGAAGGGGAGGTTTCGAGGCGCTGACCCCCTGTAAACCCTGCAAAAAGAAGGAAGTAAGGATCGAACACGATAAAAGAAAGCTCCGCGGCAACACACCCACAGGATCGACCCCCTTATCAAGCTGATGTACCCACGGAACGGGCGCATCGGAATACTGAGCAGTTTGCTCGTGTCCTTCACCTCCTTTACGGCATCCCTCGCCCGGCGAACGAGCTCGGGATAGGCGACCGGAGATGCCCTCATCTGGCACTCCTGCAGGAGAGGCGCGTCGTCCCTCATCTTCGCCATGATCAGGGGCCGGTTCACCAGCGGCAGCACGCACCGCTGGTGGAACCAGGCCACGACCATCCTGGCCGTAAGACCCGCCTTCCGCAGCCTCGACAGGGCATCAAGTAGCGGGTCGAGTCGACGCTGCCTCTTGTCGACGACGCCGTAGTTCCAAAGGTCCGGCCGTGACTCGATGACGCGGCCGGTGTATGCTGGCAGCAGCCCGTCGTCGTTGCGATGGTAGAACCAGCCCATGCGCCAGTCCTTGTTCGAGGTGGCTGCCTGGGACGGGATGTACAGGCCCGACCTATGCTGGCGAACGGAGAGCACGCAGCTCCCCGACCTCATCAATCTCCGCCGACCATCCGAAACTGCCTTCGTGAAGAGCTCGCCCCGGAAGAGGTGGATCCAGAGCTCCCAATGGGGCTCGATCCCCAGGAAGCCTTCTCAGACTGTCGCGAAGATGGCCGCCTGTGAAATAGAGTTGGGGGCAAGGTGATGCAGCTCGAGCCCGTAGTAGAAAAGAAGCGCCCGGAGGAACCGGCTTGCCAGCACCCCGAACCCGTGCTCGTGGAAAGCGATGAAGCTGACCACGTAGCCGTTCGGGGGCCTCGGCTCCTCCTCCTCCGCACCGGGGGCGATCCACTCTGGCCTATCGGAGCCGGAAAGGCCCCGAAGAAGTCCTCTCTGCACCAGCTCTGCTAGCTTCTGCGGATACATGGGTGTATGCCGAGTCTCTGAGTGATGAGTGATTGTCAACGGGTTTGATCGCATGTTCTTTGGCTTGTGTTGTGCAGGTGTCGAGCACGGAGACAGTGATCGAGGGCAAGGTGAAGGTCAAGTTGAGACGTGTCGTGCCGACGGACTAGGTGCGATGAAGGATGGGCGTGCCGTGCGGCGGACGTGCCATGCTGAAGGATCGAGCAGTGAAGGGCGGACGTGAGGCTTGGACTGAGGGACCGGAGTGCTTGAGGATCAGCTGTGGTGGCTGGCAGCTTGGGACAGCGACGAGCGGAGACTTGCGGGGCACGGTGTTGCTCAGGTCGAGGACCTGGGGACACGTGTCGGTGGACGGGGTGCACGAGCGGTGCATCCCCTCTACAGCTTCGGTTTGGTGGTAGAGCCAGGGAAAAACCATCGGATGGACAGTTTCCAGGTTTGGACCTCAAAACCTGGGCGTGGACGGTTTCCGAGTTTGGCCACAAAACTCGGGCTGAGGGTTTCTGAGTTTGGCCACAAAACTCGGGCTGAGGACGGTTTCCAGGTTTGGGCCTCAAAACCTGGGCGCTGAGGGTTTGCTGAGTTTGGCCTCAAAACTCAGAAGCTGGTGGGATGGTGTAACACCCTAGGTGTTAAGCAACCCTAAATGCATAACTTGACATCTCATAAGCATAAAGCATCATCCTCTCATGTTGCATTCTTTCTTTTTAAGTGTCATTTCATGTGTGCTCATATGATGCTCTGCTTGTTGGAATGCTTGTTTGTCTGGTTAGTGGAGTGCTTAAGTCTTCTAAGTAGTTGAACCTTGTTGGGGAGTCAAAATGAAGCTAGGTTTATGTTGGTCATTTTGGCTAACCAAGTCTCTAACCCTAGTTGCCTTGATAGAGCCCTAGGAGTCCTTTTGTTTGACTAACTAAGACCTTCTTGATAGAAGCTTTGCATGGCTGTGGGCCCTTAACCAAAAGTGTGTAGAATTTAGTGTAGAACAAAAGTTGTTTAAGGCCCAACCTATGAAAATGGGTTTAGCAAGGTGTTTTGGGTCCCACAAGGCAGATTTGAGGGAGTTTGGACTTAGAAATTTTTCTAAGTCTCTAACTGACCAAGCAGTTTCGTGGAGCCAACTTTGGAGCTTTCTCGGGAGCAATCTAGGCCGAACCAGAGACCAATCTTGTAACCAAAGTTGTAGCTGACATGTAGCTCTAAGTAAAGGAGCAAGTGGTTTAGCGTTTCACCGAGCGGATTAGGAGTTAATCGCGTGCAAAAACTGGCCGTCAGTCGGCCACCGTTAACTGAATCGGGCGATTCAGTTTGAATCAGCCGGTCGTGGCCGACCGCGCGCAGAGCTCGCTCGCCGCGTGGCGCGTTCCGGCCGGGGACGCAGCGTCCACGCGCGGCGTGGCAAGCATAAGCTGCCGCTCGCCCCGCTGCCCGAAGCCGCGCCGCTCCTCCCTCCGTTCTGTCACCGCGCTCCTCTTCCCTCTCCCGCTCTCGCTCTCGTCCTCTCGCCGGAGCCCGAGTGGAAAAGGGGAAAGTTGCCGCCATCCTGCCGCCGCGCCGACCATCCATCCAACCACCAAGCTTCGCCGTGAGCCCCCACACCCCGTGCTACCCTTAGCACCCTGTAGGAAGCCTAGGTGAGCCTCGGGATGAGCCGCCGCCATGGCCGCCATGACCGCCGAGCTCGGTCCGCCGTGGCCGGCCTCCGTCCCGTGGTTCCGTGTCACCCTAGCGCTCGTTTAGGGGTTAGTGAGGTCCGAGGAGGAGGTAGAGGGTGATGGTTTAGCCGATTAGGGTTAGGAGCCCGCGGAACGCGCCGTCCGCCATGACCGCCATGGCCGGCGCACTCGGTCCGCCGTGGCCAACCCTCTTCCCGAGCTCAACCATCTGCCCTAGCTAGCGTTCTTGAATCGCCTCGGTATGCTGGAGCTAGTGGTGGTGATGGTTAGGCCGATTAGGGTCCGGAAGCGCGAGTACGCCGTCGTCCGCCGCTTGCCAAGGTCGCCGGAGTGGCACTGCCGTGGACATGGGTGCTCGGAGCTTGCGCCCGGGCTTCTGAGCCTCGGGTTAGGTTTATGAAGGTCGCTGGAGTAGATCTCGAGGGTCGGATGAGCCCGTCGTGGCCGGAGCCGGCCGGCGTAGCTCGCCCGCGCCGTCGTGTCCGCCATCGCCGTCGGCGAGCTCGTTCCGCGTGTGCGCTGGGCCAGCCGAGGGTACCGTCGGGTGCGGGAGGTTGAGGGGAGTCCGCCGGTGGGGTTGGTTTCGCTGGGGAGTTCGCCGTCGGTGAGCTCCGCCGTGGTCAACTCCTCCCCTGTCTCGGTGGGGATGACAGGTGGGGACAGTTTGACTCGGGGACCCGCGTGTCAGCGAGTCTGGTGTTGTCTGTGTGCACTAGTTCGGGTACCCGTAGCAGTTTTCTGTTTGAATGTTTTTCAGGTTTTGTTAAATAGTTTTCAGAAATTGTTGTAATGCTTGTTTAATTCATATCTTGCTAAGTACAAATGCTAAGAAGGTGAAACAAGTTTTGTTAGGTTTGTTAAGTTGAGGTCTATGCATGAAAAATATAATATGTCCAGTTTGTGGTGATTTTCTGTGTAGTTATATTTAATTCATGTTTAGGCTGAAATCTTGTTAAATGCATAGTAAATTGTATTTATCTCGGAAAAATATGATTCTTGTTTTGTTAGGTTTGTGTTGAGGAATAGTTTCTGGGAAAAATGTAAAATGAGGATGCTCTGTGAAATAATTTGGCAGTAGTAATTAAAATGATTAAATGTTGTTTTCTTGTTTATTTTGTAGTAATTAAAATATGAAGAGTATGAGCTTGTTAATTTTTACTGACTGCTCTTGTGCTAAGAAGTTCAGAAGAAAATTATGAAATTTGTTGTTTGATACTTTGTGCTAGGGGGTGTAGTTCAAAGCACCTTTTCATGATAGAATTTGTCTTTTTCATAGGGGGTAGAGTCTAGGTCCAAATGGAGTCAAATTTGGACAGAGGATTAGATTAAGTGTTGTTAATCTCCAGTAATTTTTATAGATTTTTGTGAAGCTGTCTAGGATAGGTTACTGTTATAGGCCTATTTAACTAGATTTAATTCTACAAATAATTAGAGGGTAATAAACCCGTTAAGCAACTTTGATGTGGTGACAACAAGACTTAGTAAGTAGTATGTTAAATTAAGTAAGTGAGTAGCAGTAGATGACATGTGCTTATCTCCTAAATTGTTACTCCATGTTGCATCACCATGCATCTCATGTGCATTCATGTTATTCATTCATGTACCGCATCGTGCAGGATCGGTAGTGGAAGCCCAGGAGACGCCGGAGGAGCAGCGTCAGGAGGAGACACCCGAGGAGAGGATTCCGGAAGGAGACGCGGAAGATCTGCCGGAGTGCCGTGATCACCGCCCTGCCGACTTCGAGCGAGGCAAGCCCCGGAGCATTCTAACTCCTACGGTTTGCAAATGTTTTCTAATTAACCTGATGATGGATGTTGCATTAGGTTATAGGAATTGATTGCTACCGTTGATGCATTATTACTTATCCTTGTCCACCTACAATATATCTTGATATCCCTGTCTAGGTCTAGGCTCGTACATGCTTAGCCTGCTTAGATCGGTAAAAGTCGGGTGATTTCCTGTCTCCCGCATATAGGTGGACACTGATCATGACTAGCCTCGTGCTATCATGGAAATAACCATGTGATAATTAATCTGAGACCGGGCGGGATGTAGGAGCAGCAGGACACGGGTTCTGTGTGCTAGTAGTCTCCCGTCTGTGTCGATTAGGACCCGATGAAGGCACACCTCAGTCATTTTGAACGCGTCAATCACTTAACGGAGTAGGTCGGAGTACCTCCCGTGAAGCCGAGTAAGGTTTTTCGAGACGGTGATGGAGACGTTGACGCCTAACACCCAGGGCCTTACATGTACTGTGGGCAACTATTCTGATCGACCTGGCATGGTCCGAGGGCAGGCAGGGCCTGATCGACCTGGCATGACCGTGGGCAGTTAATAGCTTGAGCGACCTGGCATTGAGATAACCCTCGGTGTAGAAGGGTCCATGGCCGTCCCGCGATTTGGGTTCTCGAACCTCCTGAAGTGGTCGCCAACGGCCACCTGGCAGGGTGTGTCGGGCGAGTGTGCGACATTTTGTCCCCAGCTGGTAGGAATCGATTATAATCGCCATCGCTCCTGGTTAGTGAGTAACTTGACTGAGCATGTGTTACCGTAGTAATATATGGAATTAATGATAGTTATGGTTGGTGAATCGGAAAGGCTATTAATGAAATAGTCACTCTTGCTTGATTAAGTAGTCAAGTGTTTGCTCTAGATCAGGTGCAAATCTAGATAATCAGGCTGATTACATAAAAGTGACTGCTAATACTCTAATGATGATTATTTAATAATAAAATGCTTTTATGCAAAAAGGTAAGTGTGGCCAACCCCAGATACAGCCTTGCATAATCCTTGGTGTTGTTTATTTCTGGTTTATGACGGGTAAGTCTAGCTGAGTACCTTCTCGTACTCAGGGTTTTATCCCTTGTTGTTGCAGATGGGCAATGCTTCTTCGGCTATTGCGAGAACTGTTTGTATCCCGTCGAGGGCAGTGACTAGACCATGGGCATGGTCAATCCTTATCTTCCCTGATGCTTTTGTGGACTGATCAGGCATATGGCACCGTATTGTGAACTACGGACTTGTGTTTCAAAACTATGTTGCTTCCGCTTTTGAATTCAAACTATGGTTTGTAATAACTGTTGAACTCCGATGTATTTGAACTATATGCGAACTGAATGTAGATCGTGGGCATGTACGCTAATCTATTACGATCTTGGTTAAAGTTGAATGACTTGAAATCCTTCGAGATTTTCGGACTACCGGGTTTATACGAGCTTAAGTACTTGTAGTCTCTGCGCAAGCAGCGATTCGGTGCTTAATCTGGTATAAATTGGTCGGTTCTGTCACAGATGGTTTCCCGGTTTGGGCCTCAAAACCGGGGGTTGGCTGGAAAAGGCTGGTTTCCCGGTTTGGGCCACAAAACCGGGGGTGCAGAGCGAGGGCAGCACGTGGCGGCGATCCGAAGGTTGCGTCGAGGCAACGCTTCGGTTTGTGCGGGCGTGGCCGTCGGATACACCTACCACCGAGTTGGTCCAGAATAACCCTAGGGTTTAGCTGGTTCGCTCTGTAATTAGAATAGAGAGGGGTAGAGTAGGAAATAGACTTAGTCTAGAATAGGTTAAGTAGTCAGGGGAGACACCCTCCTCCCCTATCTCAGTTTTAGCCATCTCATTTGCTCTCTAGCACTTAGGGTTTCCTGCTCTCCCTATCCCCTGCTGTAGCTGAGATCCGCAGAGAAAACTTGAACTCTGTGTACTGTTGATTTTGAGGAAAGGAGGCCGTAACCTCCTTGTCGTAGCGTGTGTTTGCGCTTCGGCTTGCAAATCGTGGGTGTGATTCGCGTTTTGTTCGTGTTCTTCGCGGAATCCTTTTTCTTCACGATTTTCCCATCGCTTGATCTCTTTGCTCGGTTCATCTTTTGCAAATCCGTTTGAACCAAGTTGTTCAAGATCGTGATGCACTTCTTTCCACCAAAGGAATTCACCTCTAACCTCACGGTCTAGGAGATCGGTTGATTTTCGTTTCGGGTCAAGTTTTTCTCCTTTCCCCCAAAATTCTTCGATTCACCGATTCGGAGATAGGTTCGAGCCATGATCTCTTAGAGATAGCTCACTATACTCCTTGTGACTCATCTCACCAAGTTTGATCCCTAGAGGATTTGTTTTGGGTGAGATCGAGGCAAATCGGTGGACGAACAGTGCAGTCACGGAGTGACCGGACGCTGGGCACGGGCTGACCGGACGCTGACCCAGTGCGTCCGGTCGTTGAATACCCAGCGCATCTCTCCCGTGACTTGACCGGACGCATCGTTTCTCTTCTGACCGGACTCGTCTTTGGCACTGTTCACCGGGCTTGTTCTTGTCTGACCGGACGCACTGCTAGTGACCGGACGCTCCAGGACAGTGAGTCCGGTCACAAACAGAGAGCTCCGAAAACAGTATTTGCACGACCGGACGCGTCCGGTGCTCAGTGACCAGACGCAGGCAGAGTCCGGTCAGTGCAGGTTCAGCACGTTTTCGTTCGCAGCTTGCTCGTTCGTTGTCGGATTCGATTTCCGTCTTTTGCGTTGGCTTTCTAGAATTGTGTAGTGTCCCGCTGTGCTTCTTGGAAGCATCCACCCTGCATCTAGTGTCGTGGACACTAGCAAGCTCTAGGGTTTGTCTTTGGGGTTGTTTTTGGGACAGTGGCATTGAGTTTCCAGAAGGAAATTTTGAAGCTCCCATTCACCCCCCCTCTGGTCGCTTTCGGGTAACTTTCTTGGTCCTTCAATTGGTATCGGAGCGGGTTAAGGATCTTCCACTTTAGCCGGTTCCAGATCCACCGAAGGCGACATGGATCGTGGCGTGGGCAAACCGCCATTTTTCGATGGGACGAACTACGCGTATTGGAAGATACGCATGTCGGCCTATTTGCAGAGTTTGGGTGTTTCCATCTGGGATATTTGCAACTCTGCCGATTACGTGGTCTTGGCTGCTCGTGTGACTCAGCATCAGATCGATGAGCACGAAGCCAATAGCCGAGCCCGTAATGCGCTCTTTTCGTGTTTGAGCGTGGGTGAGTTTTATCGCGTTTCTCACCTCCCTACGGCTCGGGAGATTTGGGCCACCCTCATGCGTTTTCATGAGGGCACCTCACAAGTCAAAACCCGACTCTACGAGTCGTACAAGAGGGAGTATGAGAACTTTCGACATCAGCCTGGCGAGAGCATAGAGAGTTTATTCGCTCGCTTTCAGGTGATTGTCAACAGGATGAGGGCTAACAAGGAGCAGTTGCCTTTCGACGATCATGAGAGAGCTTTGAAGCTTTTGCATACTCTCGATTGGTCGGTGTGGGATTCCAAGGTTTAGGCAATCATCGAATCACCTAACTATGAGACCCTCACGTGCGACGAGCTCTTTAGTAAGCTCAAGTCTAGTGAGATTGATGCCATGTCGAGGGCTTCTTATGCGAATCCTTCTGGCCCGACTATGGCTTCAGTTTCTGGCTCTTCCTCTAACCCCTCAGCTGGCTTTGCACTGTCTTCTCTCTTTTCTGTCACAGAGGACCAGCTGGAGTCTTTGGGAGACGAGGAGTTGGCTTTGCTTGCCAACCGGTTCTCGCGGTTTCACAACAACCGCATGAACCGTCGCCGCGGAGGAGGACGCTCGGGCTGCTATGAGTGCGGCGACCCCGACCACTTCATCGCCAACTGCCCTAAGAAGAACAAGCACTCGGGGAAGGGCGATCATGGGCGCAAGTACGACTCCAAGCACAAGGAGAAGCACGTCCCTCCGAGGCACAAGAAGCGGGGCGGCTTCGACAAAGAGTACATCAAGAAGAAGTACTTGGAGAAGGCCCAAGCTGAGCAGCGTGCGTTCTTCGCCACGCTCAGTGATGTCGACGGCTCGGATGACGACTCCGCTTGCTCAAGCGATGACGAGTCCGAGAAGATGAAGAAGATCGAGGACAAGTTCAACGGTCTTTGCTTCTTCGCCGGCGACGGAGGCCGTTGCACCATGGCGCTCGGAGATGAGGTCGGAGGCGAGCTGGAGGACACCCCTCGGAACGACGACGACGACGACGCCTCCCAGGTATCTCTCACCTACGATGAGCTTTCTTCCGAGGTTGAGAAGCTTACTGCTGCCCTCCTTAGCCAAGATAAGTTGCTTAGGCATGCTGCTAGAGAGCGCAAGGAGTTTAGGCAGAAGTGGGAGGACACGGTGAGGGAGCTTGAGTTTGCCAAGTCCACCGTGGTCGTGTCGGAGGAGGTTGAGTGCGAGTCGTGCACCACGCACATGACTGACCTTCTCACTTTGAGAGGTAAGTATGCTGCGTTGGTAGGAGAGCTGGATGAGCTGAAGGCTAGACCTTCCTTGTTGGGTGCGTGCAAGACTTGTCCTGTCTTGCAGTCTGAGTTGGCAGAGAAGAATGCCAAGAGAGATGGCCAGCTCGGATAGCACTTGTGTCACGAGGTGCGCTTTGTGTGAGGGCATGGAGATGGAGATTGCCAATGTGAAGCATGGCAAGATGCAAACCGAGGAGGAAAACACATACCTTCGGACCATCTTGTCATGGGTGTCTTGTGGAGAGCCACAGCTCGGGATGATGATCTCCCAATTCAAGCGAGCTGCTGGAGGTCCTGGTGTAGGTTTTGCTCAAGGTGTTGATCTTTCTGCTTTTGGGAAGATTGGAGAGTCTAGTGGTCTAAACCCGAGTGAGAAGCCCAACTCCACCACTACTCCCAAACTAACCAAGCTTCCACCCAAAGAGCCTGCCAAGCCTACCACCAAGGACGGGGTGTTTGAGGAACCCCCGAGAGCTCCACCCAAGAACCAAGTCTGGGCACCCAAGCCAAACCACCTCAAGAACAAGCTGGACACAATGCCACCCATCCAGCAGGAGTGCTTGCCACAGAAGGGCAAAGTGAGCCATACCCACAGTCCTACGTACCAACAACCCCCTGTGCGTGCGGTGAGGTACCAGTGTGACTTCTGTGGGAGGGATGGTCACTTGAGTGAGTTCTGCTTTCGGCGCAAGCGAGAGGCGCGCCGTGCTCGGGAGATGGACAACTCTGACATGTACCACCCTTCTCATGGTGGGCATGTGCCGAATGTCCAGAAGAGAGCTGTTAGGCCCGGAGGTGAGGTTCCCAGGCCTAGGCAGGAGAGGAGAGCTCCGAGGAGAGAGGCTAGGCCTAGAGGTCCAGAACCTCAAGTGCCTAGGCGTAGGCCTCGTAGAGAGCGTGCCCGGCGGGAGCCTGCAGTTGCAGGTTTTGGACCCCGTGGCGGAGGCTTTGTAGTTGAGCGCTTTCCCCCACCGCGTTTTGAGTATCGCGGTGAGCGCTCCTTCCCCAGCGGACCACGTTTTCCTGTACGTGGTGATCGCTACCCCCGTAGACAGGCTAGGAATGGTTTTTACACTGACCGTTCTTTTGAGCAGCCGGCCCAACACTGGTATTCCCCTTACTTCACTAACCCCATTGTTGGACCGTATGCTCACCCTATGTCTTTTTATTGATGTAGGTAAGACGGTTGGAGGACATTTGGTTGGTGGATTCCGGTTGTTCGAGGCACATGACCGAAAACGCCAAGTGGTTCTCCAGCCTTAGCCCGGTCGCCGGAAAAGAGTACATAACCTTCGGCGACAATAGTAAAGGTAAGGTGTTGTCTCGCGGGTCGGTGCGGGTTAATGAGCACTTTGTGTTGCGCGATGTTGCTCTTGTTTCTAACCTGCATTTTAACTTGCTTTCTGTTTCGCAACTTTTTGATGATGACTATGAGATTTGTTTTAAACCGAACCTTAGTCGCATCCTAGATCCTCAGGGCGATCTTGTATGTCTGATTTCGCCCTTTGGGAAAGTCTTTCGCGCGAATTTCTCGGAGTCGTTTGGTTCTTCTCGCTGTCTTTTGGCTAGTCCTTCTTCCTCCGATCTTTGGAAGTGGCATAGGAGGCTCGGTCATTTAAGCTTCGACTTGCTTGCAAGACTTAGCTCATTTGGCCTAATCCGAGGATTGCCCAAGCTTTCGATGGAGAAGGATTTAGTTTGTCATTCTTGCAAACATGGGAAGATGGTTGCCGCTCCCCACCATCCAGTGACTAAGGTCATGACCTCGTACCCCGGAGAGCTTCTACACATGGACCTTGTTGGTCCGGCTCGGGTGAGCTCGGTTGGTGGCAAGTGGTATGTTTTGGTTGTTGTTGATGATTTTTCGAGGTATTCGTGGGTCTTCTTTTTGACTGAGAAGACCGAGACTTTCTCCTTCGCTCGCAATCTGATTTTGCGTCTTCAGAACGAGTTCCCTTTGAACTCGATGCGAGCTATTAGAAGTGATAATGGTTCCGAATTCAAAAATTCGGATTTTGAGAAGTTTTGTAACCGCCTTGGCTTGGAGCATCAGTTTTCTTCCCCCTACACACCGCCCCAAAATGGTGTTGTAGAGAGGAAGAATCGGACCCTTGTTGAGATGGCCAGGACGATGCTCGATGAGCATAGGACTCCTAGGCGCTATTGGGCCGAAGCTATGAACACTGCATGCTATATTTCCAATCGCATTTTTCTGAGAGCGTTCTTGAAAAAGACTTCTTATGAGTTGCGTTTTGGTAGACAGCCCAAGGTGAGTTATTTTAGAGTCTTCGGTTGCCATTGTTTTATTTTGAAGAAAGGCAACCTGGATAAATTTGAGTCTCGTTCTTCTGACGGTGTGTTTTTGGGTTATGGCACTCACACTCGAGCTTATCGTGTACTTAACCTTGACAATAACCGAGTCATGGAGACATCCGATGTCACCTTCGACGAGACCATGGTTTGTCCTTCTTCTCGTTTTGAGCGTGCTGGTGATCATGAGGTTGGTGAGCCTCTTTTTGATGACGAGGACGAGGGTGCTGAAGGTATGGATGATCCAGCACCCCCTCCACCTGTCGTGCCGCAAAAAGCGGCTTCTACAACGACTCACGGCCCCGACACCTCTTCTTCCTGGGGGCCGTGGGATCCGCCACCCCGAGCGGTACCATTTGTACCCGGGGAGGCACCAGCTGCTGTTGAGGGGGAGGCTACTTCAGCTCGGGAGGCGCCACGACACATCCAGCGCCAGCACCCGCCTCAGCAGATGATCGGCAACATCGACGAACGGGTTACTCGGTCCAGGTCACAGCACATTTCTCACTTCGCTCATTCTGCTTTTGTTGCTAATTTTGAGCCCCGAGATGTTGGACACGCTTTGACGGATCCGGATTGGGTCAATGCCATGCATGAGGAGTTAGAAAATTTTGAGAGAAATCGGGTTTGGGTTCTAGTTCCTCCTCCTCCTAACTGTAATCCTATTGGGACAAAATGGGTTTTCAAAAACAAACAAGGAGAGGATGGCCACATTGTGAGGAACAAATCGCGTCTTGTGGCCAAGGGTTATAGTCAGAAGGAGGGGATAGACTTTGAGGAGACTTTTGCTCCTGTCGCTCGTTTGGAGGCTATTAGGATACTCTTGGCTTTTGCTGCATCCAAAGGTTTTAAACTCTTTCAAATGGATGTCAAGAGTGCCTTCTTAAACGGCTACATAGAAGAGGAAGTGTATGTTGAGCAAACCCCCGGTTTTGAAAATCCCAAGTTTCCAAACCATGTTTTTAAACTTCACAAAGCTTTATATGGTTTGAAACAAGCCCCTAGAGCCTGGTATGATAGATTGAAAACCTTTTTGCTCGCTAAGGGTTTTAAAATGGGATGTGTAGATAAAACGCTCTTTCTCCTCAAGCAAGGCAAAGACACTCTCTTGGTCCAGATTTACGTGGATGATATCATTTTTGGTGGTTCTTCTCACGCTTTGGTTGCCAAGTTTGCAGATACTATGAGCAGGGAGTTCGAGATGAGCATGATGGGCGAGCTGACATTCTTTCTCGGGTTGCAAATTAAGCAATCCCGAGAGGGGACGTTTGTGCACCAGGGCAAGTACACCAAGGACTTGCTGAAGCGGTTCGATATGGGTGAGGCCAAGCCTCTTCCAACACCCATGTCGACGACGACTGCCCTGGATGCGGATGTGGATGGAGAAGCAGTGGACCAGAAGGAGTACCGCAGCATGATCGGGTCGCTCCTCTACCTGACGGCGACACGCCCGGACATCCAGTTCGCGGTGTGTCTGTGTGCGCGCTTTCAGGCGTCGCCGCGCACCTCTCACCGTCAGGCGGTGAAGCGGATTTTTAGGTACCTTCGTTTCACACCTAAGTTCGGGATTTGGTATTCTGCTTCCTCCACCCTCTCCCTTTGCGGTTATTCGGATGCCGATTTTGCTGGTTGCCGTATTGAGCGCAAGTCCACTTCTGGGACTTGCTAGTTTATTGGTTCTTCTCTTGTTTCGTGGTCTTCTCGCAAGCAGTCTAGTGTCGCTCAGTCCACTACAGAGGCTGAACATGTTGCTGTGGCTAGCTGCTGTTCCCAGTTGCTTTGGATGATGGCCACTTTGCGTGATTTTGGTCTGAGCTTTTCTCGCGTGCCTTTGCTTTGTGACAGCACGAGTGCCATTAGCGTTGCTAAGAACCCCGTGCTTCACTCGAAGACCAAACACATTGATGTGCGCTTTCATTTCTTGCGAGACCACCAGGAGAAGGGTGATATCGACCTTCGCCATGTCGATACTCATCACCAACTGGCTGATATTTTCACCAAGCCTTTAGACGAATCAACCTTTGATAGGTTGAGGGGTGAGCTTGGTGTATGTTTCCCTTTTTAGATGGGGGGGAAAATTTTGGATCTTGTATCATAGACTGACTCTTTTATTTTGAGTTTCTTTTCTTTGCATTTTAGCATACGCATTTACATTCTGAGCTTCATGTTTATAATCACTAGAATGTAACCATGCTCTGTTTAGTATGCTCCGATGCTTATGATTGATGCTTGTAGCTTATGCTCCTTCTGATCACTAATACATGTTATGAGCTGAGCTATTTTTGAAATGGTGAATTTGCTTAATGTATATAAAACCTGAAAATGTTCACCATTGAGATATGCAACTAGCATGTGTAGGGTGTATTGAGTCCATTCCTGCTTTTCATATATGCTAGGTTGCTATGTCTCTAGTTCTGAGTCATTCACTTGCTTGGTCTATTCATATCATGTTTAATATTTTGAACCAAGTTTTAGTGAATTGAAAAGATCGAGATGGGATTGCTTGTCAACACCTCACGGTATCGAGACTGTTTCTCATTGCACTTTGAGTTAAACTTGAGCTGTGTAGTGTATGACCGAAACCGTAGCTTTAAGCTTCTGATTGCTTCGGCATAGGCTTTGCTCGGTTGAAAAGTTAGGCAATGACAAGCTTTCAACCTCTCGCAATCACATGCTGAAAATTAACTTGTGCAATTTCACCGCTGCAACTCCGATATAAAACTGAAATCACAAGTATATGTTTCATTCCTATGCATGATGATTGAACTTTGCTAGGGGTAGTTCACCTTGTATATATGTTTAGCACTTGTTTGGATTCCTATCTATACATGTGTTGTGCTATTTTGATGGTGACTATCTTTTTGGCTAAAAACTGCTCACTTGCTCATATGCTTCATATTTCGTATGTGTGGTCAGTTTGAGCGTTCGCTATTTGAGTGCTTAGTTGTGCCATTGGAGCTATACCGATTAGAGCATATTTGCACTCTTTTGATTATATGCCTGAAGCCCCTAACTTGCATTTCTGACTTCATATGCATTTTGGAAGGGGGAGTTGTGTTGGCTCAGGGGAAGAGTTTGTGCTTGATAAGTGCATTTTCAACTAAGGGGGAGAGTTTTTGCAAATCATATGTCTCCTGATGTTCATCCAAGGGGGAGCTTTTGCTAAAGGGGGTTTTTTCAAATCTTTGTGCTCTTCTCTTGTTGAACCTAAGGGGGAGTCCCTGGTTGCTTGCACTTGTCGAGGGGGAGTTTGCTAGTTGTGTTGAGCCGTTGCCTCTGTCTTGAGGGACTAGCAAACATTTTCCTCATTTGGTGTCGAGTTTTGATTTCGATTGGTTCGGAGACCTTTCGATTGTTTTTCAATTGGTTCGGAGTGGGTTTCGTGCTAGTTGTGTTGAGCCTCTGTGCCTCTATCTTGAGGGACTAGCATTTTGCTAGTTTTTGCTCCGATTTTCGATTGGTTTTTGCTAGCGGTGTTGAGCCTGTTCTACCTCTTCTTGAGGGCTAGCTTTGCTTTGCTTGGTTGCGTCGAGCCGTTGCCCATGTCTTTGGGGACCAAGTTTTCGCTTCTTCCACTTGACCTTGTTCGGCTTTGTTATGCTTTTGGGTCATGTGGTCGAGTTCTCTCTTCTCCTTCCTCCAACCTTCTTCTTTCATTATGATCTGTGTGTGTAGTTGACAATGCACTCATCAAGGGGGAGATTGCGGATACATGGGTGTATGCCGAGTCTCTGAGTGATGAGTGATTGTCAACGGGTTTGATCGCATGTTCTTTGGCTTGTGTTGTGCAGGTGTCGAGCACGGAGACAGTGATCGAGGGCAAGGTGAAGGTCAAGTTGAGACGTGCCGTGCTGACGGACTGGGTGCGATGAAGGATGGGCGTGCCGTGCGGCGGACGTGCCATGCTGATGGATCGAGCAGTGAAGGGCGGACGTGAGGCTTGGACTGAGGGACCGGAGTGCCTGAGGATCAGCTGTGGTGGCTGGCAGCCTGGGACAGCGACGAGCGGAGACTTGCGGGGCACGGTGTTGCTCAGGTCGAGGACCTGGGGACACGTGTCGGTGGACGGGGTGCACGGGCGGTGCATCCCCTCTACAGCTTCGGTTTGGTGGTAGAGCCAGGGAAAAACCATCGGATGGACGGTTTCCAGGTTTGGACCTCAAAACCTGGGCGTGGACGGTTTCCGAGTTTGGCCACAAAACTCGGGCTGAGGGTTTCCGAGTTTGGCCACAAAACTCGGGCTGAGGACAGTTTCCAGGTTTGGGCCTCAAAACCTGGGCGCTGAGGGTTTGCTGAGTTTGGCCTCAAAACTCAGAAGCTGGTGGGCTGGTTTCCCGGTTTGGGCCTCAAAACTGGGGGTTGGCTGGAAAAGGCTGGTTTCCCGGTTTGGGCCACAAAACCGGGGGTCCAGAGCGAGGGCGGCACGTGGCGGCGATCCGAAGGTTGCGTCGAGGCAATGCTTCGGTTTGTGCGGGCGTGGCCGTCGGATACACCTACCACCGAGTTGGTCCAGAATAACCCTAGGGTTTAGCTGGTTCGCTCTGTAATTAGAATAGAGAGGGGTAGAGTAGGAAATAGACTTAGTCTAGAATAGGTTAAGTAGTCAGTGGAGACACCCTCCTCCCCTATCTCAGTTTTAGCCATCTCATTTGCTCTCTAGCACTTAGGGTTTCCTGCTCTCCCTATCCCCTGCTGTAGCTGAGATCCACAGAGAAAACTTGAACTCTGTGTACTGTTGATTTTGAGAAAAGGAGGTCGTAACCTCCTTGTCGTAGCGTGTGTTTGCGCTTCGGCTTGCAATTCGTGGGTGTGATTCGCGTTTTGTTCGTGTTCTTCGCGGAATCCTTTTTCTCCACGATTTTCCCATCGCTTGATCTCTTTGCTCGGTTCATCTTTTGCAAATCCGTTTGAACCAAGTTGTTCAATATCGTGAGGCACTTCTTTCCACCGAAGGAATTCACCTCTAACCACACGGTCTAGGAGATCGGTCGATTTTCGTTTCGGGTCAAGTTTTTCTCCTTTCCCCCGAAATTCTTCGATTCACCGATTTGGAGATAGGTTCGAGCCATGTTCTCTTAGAGATAGCTCACTATACTCCTTGTGACTCATCTCACCAAGTTTGATCCCTAGAGGATTTGTTTTGGGTGAGATCAAGGCAAATCGGTGGACAAACAGTGCAGTCACGGAGTGACCGGACGCTGGGCACGGGCTGACCGGACGCTGACCCATTGCGTCCGGTCGTTGAATACCCAGCGCATCTCTCCCGTGACTTGACCGGACGCATCGTTTCTCTTCTGACCGGACTCGTCTTTGGCACTGTTCACCGGGCTTGTTCTTGTCTGACCGGACGCACTGCTAGTGACCGGACGCTCCAGGACAGTGAGTCCGGTCACAAACAGAGAGCTCCGAAAACAGTATCAGCACGACCGGACGCGTCCGGTGCTCAGTGACCGGACGCAGGCAGAGTCCGGTCAGTGCAGGTTCAGCACGTTTTCGTTCGCAGCTTGCTCGTTCGTTGTCGGATTCGATTTCCGTCTTTTGCGTTGGCTTTCTAGAATTGTGTAGTGTCCCGCTGTGCTTCTTGGAAGCATCCACCCTGCATCTAGGGTCATGGACACTAGCAAGCTCTAGGGTTTGTCTTTGGGGTTGTTTTTGGGACAGTGGCATTGAGTTTCCAGAAGGAAATTTTGAAGCTCCCATTCACCCCCCTCTGGTCGCTTTCGGGTAGCTTTCTCGGTCCTTCAGCTTCTCCGGGGTGGCGGCAGAAGCGCCCCACGGCTCAGCGGCGTCGCCCATCCCGAACGACAGAAGACGGAGGCGCAGATGTCGCAACGAGGAAAGGTCGCTCGATCTCTCTCTTTCTCTCTCTCTCTCTCTTTCTTCTTTGCCTCTCAACCCTCTACTCCGCCGCTGGCCCGGTCTCTCCCTCCCCGCCTCTGCTTTTGTGCGGCTGGACGGAGGAGGAAGACGAAGGAGTAAGGGGTACGAGCAAATGAGGAAAGGAACCGCTCCGAAATCCCCAAGGGGCGTATTTATAAGGTGAAAACCAACGGCCAGATCTCGGTCGATCACTATTCACCCACATTTAATGCATTGCACGCTAGGAGATCTCATGATTGCGAGAATCCCCTCGATACGAGTGCGCACGCAAGCATTAAATGCCTGGTCCTGGGCCCTTGCACACGTCCGCAACGGGCGCCACCCACGACCCTAGGAAGCCGCCTAAAAAGGCGCGCCCGCCGCTCCGACGGAAGAAGTAACCTGCCTCTGACTCCTTCCCAGCGAAGGAACCCAGGGCACCGAGCCCGTTACGATCCAGGGATTCAAAGGCTGACCCCTCCGAGGGTTCGACAGCCGCCCCAGGGTAACAGAGTCAGGAACGGCCACGGATGCGCCTATCGCATGGCCCAAGCCGAGCCTGAGCACGACCGCTCAGGACATCCAGAGTCGTATCCGAGGCTAGCAGGGCGGTCTCAAAGCGGGACCCCAACGAAGGCAGGCAACTAGCCCTCGGAACCAATCGAACGGTTCCAGGCACTGAAAACTATCCTCTGGCTCCATGTGTGCGCCTCCGGACCCCTAGCCGACCCCTATCGAACGGGGCACGGGGCATGCACTTGGATTTACCCGTTGACAGCTCATCGGGGACGCCGTGGCCGATACCTACCGATGGTAGCGCGGCGTCGCCACCACTCTTCCTTGCGAAAAGGATGCGTGAGGGTCGAAAAACCAAGACGAGGCCGCCTCTGACCGACCCTTTGCGAAAAAGGGCTCAGGGGCTCGCCTCGCACCCGAGATAAGGTCGAAAAAACCTTGGACTACCTCCAATCCCAAAGCCATCGATCGGCAACCAAGGGGCTCGGGGGCTCGGGGAATATGACTAATCTCTTTTCTTTGTGTGAACATGAGATTTTCAGGCCTCGGGCAAACGCTCGTCCTCCGTCTCGCCCGAGCCCTCTAAGCCAGGCCTCGGGCGGAGTCTCCCACGACAGAGGAAAGGTAACCACACACGTTTAATGTGCCCATCTAACTGCGTCTCGAGCCGGTTGACAGTTACGCGCGGCAACTCCGCACTCGCTCCACTTTCGGGGCCCACCGCGGCCGCCGCTCTGACTTCCTGTCCGTCGCCCTGGCGCCACGATCTTCGGTCCCTGACGATTTCCGCCTAAAAAGGCGCGCCCAACGGGCAGAAGGTTTCCAAGCGACGAAGGCTTCTTCAGGAAGGTAAAAAGGGCCCCAGCCCTAAGTCTCGAAGCAGCGAAGGCTGGCTCTTGAAGAGGGTTCGACAGCCGGCTTCGAGCACCCGAGTCAGGGACACCAAGGGGCGCCACTCGCAGCATCGCTCGAGGGCTAAGCCCTTGAGGCCCCTCACGTGTATCCAAGGCGGGGAGCTCAACATGCAGTGAGATCCCCTCGGAGGGAGGCATCGAGCCACTGGGTCCTATCGAATGGACCCGGCACTCCTGCAGACTGAGCACCCATGCTTTATGAGATCGCCTTCGGGCTACAGTCGACCCCATCGAACGGGGCACGAGGTCTCACTTGGATTCCCCCGTTACCAGCTCACCAGGAACCTCGATACTCGCCCGCTCGTGGTAGTACGAGGCATCCCCCCTCGCATCCGATTGAAAGGACTCGCGGGATGACAAGCAGGGCAATCGGCGTGCCGGACAGCTCGAAGAGCCGGCCGGTCGGTTCAGCCTGGCACCCCTCGATGAAAGAGGGTCTAAAAGCTCGGGGGCTCGACACTCCCGAACCTAAAAACGCAACTAACACTCGCAAAAAGCCCACGAGGGAGTTCTAACCACTCCCCCGTGGCCTTAGGGGCTACACCCGCGGGTGTCGCTCGCACGACACCCACGGAATCAAAATGACCAAACCCTCGAGACCAGTTAGCTAACCCTCGAGATCCCAGTTGGGAGCCCCTGCTCGAGTGCGAGCACTCGAACAAGGCCTCGGGGGCTACTGTCGGGGGTCCACAAAAGGGGTACCCCCAATCAACGCAAACAAATAGGTTAAACCTAGAACACCAATTAATAACAGACCTAACTAGTCCAACCCCTCGAGGCCTACGACGCTGGCCCACCAAGCCAGGCCTCGGGCGAACGCTCGTTCTCCGTCTCGCCCGAGCCCTCCAAGCCAGGCCTCGGGCGAACGCTCAATCTCCGTCTCGCCCGAGCCCTCCAAGCCAGGCCTCGGGCGAACGCTCGTTCTCCGTCTCGCCCGAGCCCTCCAAGCCAGGCCTCGGGCGAACGCTCGTTCTCCATCTCGCCCGAGCCCTCCAAGCCAGGCCTCGGGCGAACACTCATTCTCCGTCCTGCCCGAGCCCCCCAAGCCAGGCCTCAGGCAGATGCTCAATCTCCATCTCGCCCGAGCCCTCCGAGCCAGGCCTCGGGCTGGCGCTCGTTCTCCGCCTCACCCGAGCCCTCCGCGTCAAGCCTCGGGCGAGCGCTTCACTACCCTTCAAGCCTCCCGCAAGAAGGAAGCTCCCTGCTTCTCAGCTCTGACAACCGTACTAGCCCACACTGCGCATTGAATGCGTCCACTTACTCCGGTCACATCCTACGGTACACAGCGTGTGCCACAGTGAACCGGAGCCAGAGTCAAACCACGTTTTCACCACAAGCGTGGGCAAAAGGCACAAGTACCGCACTGTTCGGCCATACCACGCACGGTAGCACACTCGAGCTTCACCCCGAGGCCTGGGTTTCCGCTGTACGCCCGGGCGTTCTGGGACTTGCCCATACCTACGGGGGCTCGAGCCTCCCGTAGGCGCCACCTCGAGGCCGGCCCTGTGCCCCTTGAGCCCTGACTGCTTTCACGCTATTGGAGGACAGGTACCCCAAGACCCGGAGGGACCCCGTCGTGTCCTGTACGTTCCAGGATGGGTGCTGTACAGCCCCCACGTCGCCACGCCTCCACGTCCGCGCTCGGGATGGAGGCCACGCATCAAGGACGCCTCATGAGCAACACCTACGTTGGCTACAGTGACTTCGACAAGACAGAGTTCCTACCCTTCGCCATACCGAGCGCTGTACGTGTCAATCCTGTGTAAACCCTGGCCTCCTCTTGTTCTATAAAAGGGGACGTTATGGCCCTTCGCGCGGGGGGGACAACGCAGGAGACAACACACGAGTCCACACACACGCATACACGAGTCCGGACTCCGGTCCACGCTCACTGAGCTTGTATTCGCCCCTATACAAGCACTTAGGTGCAAGTAATACAAGAACCTCCTCCCCCGCTGGACGTAGGGCCTTCTTTGCCCGAACCAGGATAAATCCTTGTGTCATCTTGCATCACCATCCAGGAAGAGAGCAACAACAACAACAACAACAACAACAACAACCAAGCCTCTTAGTCCCAAACAAGTTGGGGTAGGCTAGAGTTGAAACCCAACAAGAGACCCTAGTCACGGTTCAGGCACGTCAATGGCTGCTCTCCATGCATTTCTATCCAAACATAGATCTCTAGGTATATCCCAACTTTTTAGATCCCTCTTTATTGCCTCCCCCCACATCAATTTCGGTCTACCTCTACCTCTCCTCACATGAAAATCTTGGGCTAAAACTCCATAATGCACTGATGCCTCCGGAGGTCTCCTTTGGACATGACCAAACCACCTCAACCGATGTTGGACCAACTTTTCTTCAATTGGTGCTACCCCTAGCCGGTCACGAATATCGTCATTTCGGACTCGGTCCATCCTTGTGTGGCCACAAATCCAGCGCAACATACGCATTTCTGCAACACTCATTTGTTGGACATGTCTTCTTTTAGTAACATCCAGGAAGAGAGCACGCGATCATATTACTCGTTGGTGTCATACCCCCGGGTTCGAAACACCGACACGAGGGAAAAGAGAATGTGTCGATCGCGAAAACATGCATAATTGATTTTGTAAGATATGAGAGCATGACCGTCCAACCGTCGGTCTAGGTGAGAGTTCTTATACCAAGTATGTGTGAGCTGCACGCAAACATATACGAGGGCATCAATGTTTTGGGTATGTTTTCTCGATTGGTGCATGGTGTTTAGTGTTGGTTTCTATGTATTTTGTGCATATAAGCCAATGCTCCGTTATTTTACCATTGGGATTTGCTTTGGGCTGAAATGAATCTTCTGTAGGTACACTAACTACGTGATATAGTGGAACGAGTAGATAACGCATGATAGGTCGTTGTTGCCACCAACTAGAACGTTAGGTCTTATGAGTCATTATTAGTGAGTGAGAACGTAAGTACGATCATGCATCATGTTTACATTCTTGTATTTACATTACCTCCCCTTAATTAAAAGTTGTCTCTTTTCTATAAAATTTGCCAAACTTAATATGCGTCTCATGCGAATTCGAAACCCTTTTGTTTCTACAGATGGCCCGGACTAAGTTGACTGCTCGCAAGGCCACCAGAGGCAGAGGAGTTCCACGTCACCGTTTGGCCACGAAGCTGACCAAGAACACGTTCTTGTCTTACTTCGGACTGCCAACCATCATTTGGACGATTCTGCAGGCAGTGGGATATGAGGAAGGATAGGAGCCCAGGTACTCTTGGCAGAAGGAGATCTATGGGCAGGACTCGTTGGTAATGGTGCAGATCAACGTCAAAGCCTTGCCTGCCAAGCCCGACTGGACAGGATGGACAGAGATCACAAGAGGCAGTTGTGCCAAGGAAGGAGCTAACAGGGCAGCGTATCTAGTGTTGAAGGACATCATCGCCCGTTTTCCCGTCGACCTGGCTAGTGCTATGGCAGGGGTGTTCCCTCGTGGATCACTTTTTCCATTACGCTGAAAGCAGACCTTGGAGTCAGTTTTGACAAGAGGTGCGGAGGAGAGGTTTTACTGCGAGACGTCTGTGATGAGCGCAACTGGAGCTTTGACGGGTGTATGGGAGAGTTTAGAGCGCAGCCTGGAGAGCGTGTCCTTTACCCTCACCGCCACCTACCAGAGCAAGAGGAAGCTGCAGGTAGAGTTTGACGCCGAGGTAGCCCGTCTACAGGAGAAGATCCATCAGATCACTCTCGAGCGTGACGATGCACGTGCCACCACAGGTGCAGAGACCACCGCCAGGACCCTCGCTGAGCAGATGTACCTGAAGACATCGTTTCAGCGAGACGAGGCCCGCACAGCGCTTGACTGTGAGGATATAGACCCCATGGTACCACATGATGGTACATGGGCCTCACCACGGCGGTCGTCCGACCCATAGGATGAAGACGTGCGGCGCACGACATGCACCGCACGACAGTTGTAATCTAGATATAGTACCAACTTGGATACTTACCATGTAACCTTGTCCCTTCGGAATATATAAGGAGGGGCAGGGGTCCTCCGAGAGGACAAGTGAGATAGAAGATAGATCATAGGTCACAGGTCATAAGCCAGATCCAATCAATACAACTCGACGCAGGACGTAGGGTATTACGCTAACCTAGCGGCCCGAACCTGGATAAACCTCTGTATTGATCTACTTTTGCCATGCGTCAATGTCTGGGTCGTCGTCTTGCGCACCTTCCCCTCTAATCTACCACCTTGGGCATACCCCTAGGTGGACTATCAGCGATATTTCGTCGACAGTGGCGCCCACCGTGGGTCATGTGCGTACGGACGCCATGACGACTCAGACGGTTTCCTTCCTCGTTTCCACGATCCTTCCGGAGGCTTCACGTTCGTCGTCAGGACGTTCTCCTCGACCACCGACGTCGACGGCACCGCCAGGGGCGTAGAGGCGGTGCAGGCTTTCCCTGTGCCGAACAGATCTGCTTCCACCACTTCAGCGTCGGCAAGACTAGCCTCGACATCTCTTCGAGGTCATCTTCCCCGGCGCTCTGACCACGCTTCCTCGCTATCGGGGACGGCGTGACGATAATACCGATCTGATCGAATCCATCGATCGGGTCACAACAGGCATCACCGACACTCTCACTCTCGTAGATCTGATCAGAGATTGATCTCCGAGCACGACATCGTTGTACCTCTCGCTCCGACCTCCAACCGCATCACAGTGATGATCGCCGTAATAAGCGGCGCTATGACGAGTTGATGACCATGACCGACGCTATGACGACCAGTAGGAAAGATCGAGGGCCAGACAATTCCATCACCATCGACAAGAAGATATCGTTGGCTCGGCTGATCAACTACAACGAGGATTACGAGAAGCTGCTCCACCACTCGTGCCCTATGCTCACTCTGATCATCTATGAGCCAGAAGCGAGCCATCACGTCGTCGTCGAGCCAAAGACGAGCCACCGACGAGCCAACGAGCCACCCGCGAGCCTACGAGCCAAAAGCAAGCCATCACGTCGTCGACGAGCCAACGAGCCAAAAGCGAGCCATCGTCGAGCCACCGACGAGCCATCGACGAGCCGACATCGAGCCACCGACGAGCCACCAACGAGCCACGATAAGCCATCACGTCGTCAATCATCGTCTCACCACCATCCTCGTCGACCGCTCGTTGTCGACTCATCGTCATCCTCGACGCCTCTCGTCTTCTGCTCCGTTCGGACGACAATCTAGCTAAGTATTATCTTTCACATCAATCAAATATTCTTCGATCGTCATATATCTCTAGATACCATCACGATGACTCTTCGTTATTTCTCACCATATATATCATCTTGAGGATGACATATGCGTTTTCCCGAGTAGCCACGTTTACACTCATGCTTTTCAGAGACGGCCCTATCCCCGGCTCCTCCCTACACGTGAATGCAGCTCCGCGCTCTGCGTTACGGGTGGTCGGCATCGGCTCCTCGGTGACGCTGGTCCTCTTACGCGTGCCTAGGCTCCGCGCCTCACGCTCTGGATTTATCGGCTAGCCGGGGCTGGCGACTCAGTTACAAACAAACTGCTCGGGGGAATTTTATTTAATGTTGAGCGTTCATACCAGCTGATTGACCGCTGAGCGGCATATGCTGTTTCTTTATCGCTGGTGTTTTCTCTATATTTTATTTGTACATCATGTACTACCATTTTCCATGTTTATTTTACAGGAACTATGTTCGGTCTGCGAGCTAATTCTTTACGCTCGGGGACTGGACCAGTTATGATGGACGAGAAGATCATTGCTTGGGACCAACTGGCGCTCGGACTTCGTCGCCGACCAGCTGGTCACTTCGCTCGGTGCTCACCACCTGGTGCTCGGACTTCGTCATCGACCAGCTGGTCGCTTCGCTCGGTGCTCACCGCCTGGCGCTCGGACTTCGTCGCCGACCAGGTAGCCGTACTCTTCGACGCTCATCGACGACCACACCGAGAGCTCATCAGCTGAGCTGGGGACTCCTCAGTGCTCGGGTTCGTCGACCACTCGGTCGCTTCGCTCGGTGCTCACCACCTGGCGCTCGGACTTCGTCGCCGACCAGCTAGCCGTAATCTTCAACGCCCATCGACGACTACAGCGAGAGATCACCAGCTGAGCTGGGGACTCCTCTGCGCTCGGATTCGCCGACCACCTGGTCAGGTTGCTCGGTGCTCATCACCTGGCGCTCGGATTTCGTCGCCGACCAGCTAGCCATACTCTTCGACGATCATCGACAGCTACACCGAGAGCTCACTAGCTGAGCTAGGGATTCCTCGGTGCTCGGGTTCGTCGACCACCTGGTCGCTTCGCTCGGTGCTCATCACCTGGCGCTCGGACATCATCGCCGACCAGCTAGCCGTAATCTTCGACGCTCATCGACAGCTACACCGAGAGCTCACTAGCTGAGCTAAGGATTCCTCGGTGCTCGGGTTCGTCGACCACCTGGTCGCTTCGCTCGTGCTCACCACCTGGCGCTCGGACGTCGCCGTCGACCAGCTGGTTGCTTCGCTCGGTGCTCGCCACCTGGCGCTCGGACTTCGTCGCCGACCCGCTTGGACTGCTTGGTGCTTGGACTCGTCATTCGGCAACCTGCTCGCACGACATACTGCTTTCACCGTATTGTATTTCCCTTTTTATAAGCCTGCTACAAGATTTATTCTTCATCTTCTAGCAGCCCTGGGGACTACCGTGTATACATGGCGCTCGTCCGCGCATGTATATAAGCCTGATTATTTTCACGACCCTAGCACCACGTGACCGAGTCACCTGCTGTTAGGCTCGGGGACTAGCTGTGGGGATATAGACCCCAGGGTACCACATGATGGTACATGGGCCTCACCACGACTGTCGTCCGACCCATAGGATGAAGACGTGCGGCGCACGACATGCACCGCACGACAGTTGTAATCTAGATATAGTACCAACTCGGATATTTACCATGTAACCTTGTCCCTTCGGAATATATAAGGAGGGGCAGGGGTCCTCTGAGAGGACAAGTGAGATAGAAGATAGATCATAGGTCACAGGTCATAAGCCAGATCCAATCAATACAACTCGACGCAGGACATAGGGTATTACGCTAACATAGCGGTTCGAACCTGGATAAACCTCTGTGTTCATCTACTTTTGCCTTGCGTCAATGTCTGGGTCGTCGTCTTGCGCACCTTCCCCTCTAATCTACCACCTTGGGCATACCCCTAGGTGGACTATCGGCGATATTTCATCGACATTGACCAACTCAGGGAGGGCGCCCATCAACTGATACAACAGATACATCACCAGCAGGCCTACATCGACCAGCTCCATGAGGTAGTTCACTAGATACATCACGCCGCCCAGGAGGCTGCTGCCCCAGCAGCTGACGAGGCTCCTGCAGATGAGGCCCAGGAGCCCCAGGACGGAGTAGTGCTTGGTCCCGAGCCTTCTTCGGATGACGAGGACCACGCCGACGAGCCAATGATGGACGCTGATGAGGAGGATGCCGCCTCCGCCGCTGGAGACGCTTGAGCGCTAGCTTCTTAGGAGTCGTTTTCTTTTGTATAGCTTGAGCATGCTCGCTGATGATGTAACCCGGACATGTGTTGGTTTTATGTTTAAGTTGTATGATGGCATGTATGGCTTTTGAACAAAGTCCAGACTTCGATCTGGCCCCTTTTATGGGAATTCGTCGTTTGCATATCTTATTTCTAGCAATTATTCTGTGCTATTATATGGAAATGAGTACTTATACTTGGTCGTGTGCTAAATTTTTGAATTATGTACAACGCAATATTTATTCATGATCAATGTAACATCACCTAATGATTGCTTATTAATGGGACATGCAGATCTGGCACACACTCGCAGCCAACATGGACAAGGGTCTGGACAGGAGGAGAACATGCCACCACCCCCACCGATGACGCCGGAAGCGTTTTTCGGTAAGTTTCTGGGTAGCCAGAGGAATATGGAAGAGATGCAGAGGCATATGGAAGCTACCCTCTGTAACATCACCAATAACACCGTGCAACAGCACCAACAGCGCCAAGGCCCAGAACCCAATCAGTATAGCTCATATCGCGACTTCTTGGACACTCGTCCCTCTGTGTTCAAGGAAGTCACCGAACCGCTTGAAGCAGATGAGTGGCTCAACTACATCACTCAGAACTTTTGTCTGCTCCGCTTGACCGAAGAGCTCAAGGCAGAGTATGCCGCGCACATGTTGGAAGGACCCACAGGGTTATGGTGGTCGCAATACCATGCATCCTTGCTAGCTAATGCACCGGTCACTTGGGAGAAATTCTCTACTACGATGCGCAACCACTACATCCCCAGTGGTTTGATGGAAATGAAGGTCACAGAGTTCATGAGGCTATCCCAGGGGACTAGGTCCATGTCAGAATACCTCCATAGCTTCAACAACCTGTCTCGCTATGCCCCAGATTTCGTCAACATGGGATCTAAGAAGATCGCAAGTTTCAAGCATGGCATGAGTGCCACCATGCTCTCCAAGATGGGAAACAGTCACCGTACCACCTTCAGTGACTTTGTCAGTGACTGCCTGAACCAAGAGGCTAATGACAGCAGGCTGGCGACAGAAAACCGTCGTCGTGCAAACGAAGGAGGTTCGTCTCAACAGAGGACCCCTTTCGGAGCACGCACCCCGTATCGTCCGCCAGTTGCAGGAGCATGGTTCCGTCCTCAACAGAGGAAGATAACTAACAACCGCTCCCGCCCGAGTTTCCAGAAGCCCTACACCGCTCCCATGATGCAGAACAAAGCAAGGCAGGAGGTTCAGGAGGTTCCAAGACCCCGTATGTGATTGGACCGTGCTATAACTATGGCCAGACCGGACATCTTTCACGTCAGTGCCCTCGGCCAAAGAAGCAGTACACCCAGCCTCCACCTCGCACAGGCCATGTGCATTACACCAATGTTGAAGAAGTGCCAGAAGGAGAACCTGTCACCGCTGGTACGTTTCTTGTTAACCAATACCCTGCAGTTGTGTTGTTTGATTCGAGAGCATCACATTCTTTCATAAGTGAGAATTTTGTTATGAGGAGTAATCTCGGGTTAGTAGAGTTGGATCGGGGATATCAGATAAGTTCAGCAGGAGCTGTTCTCTCTCCTCGTAAAATGGCTAAAGGAGTGGAAATGACTTTTGGGGATAAAAAGGCCATAGTGGATCCCATAGTAATCCCTGGTCTCGGGTAGGATGTCATCTTGGGTATGGGTTCGATGAAACTCTGGAAGGTCAATCTTGACATCGCAGAGTGAGTAGTTTCCATGGTAAGTCCCCAGAGTGGGTATTCTTTTCGTTTCAAGTTACCTCGAAACCCCCATGAAATCGGAGTGTTGTTCAATATCACAGCAAAGCAGATAGCAGAGATCCCCGTAGTGTGTGAGTTCCCAGATGTCTTCCCTGATGAGTTGCCAGAACTGCCACCAGATAGGGATGTGGAGTTTGCTATAGAGTTAATCCCTGGAACAGCACCCATTCTCGGAGACCGTATAGGATGCCAGCTAACGAGTTGGCAGAGCTTAAGACTCAGTTGCAAGAGCTTTTGGATAAAGGTTTGATATGTCCTAGTTCGTCACCTTGGGGATGTCCCGCCATTTTTGTGAAAAAGAAGGACAAAACTTTAAGGATGTGTGTGGATTATAGACCGCTGAATGCAGTAACTATAAAGAACAAATATCCCTTACCCTGAATTGACGTCTTGTTTGATCAGTTATCAAAGGCAAAAGTGTTCTCCAAGATTGACTTAAGGTCAGGATACCATCAGATCAAGATTAGAAGAGAGGATATACCAAAGACAGCTTTCTCCACCAGATATGGACTCTATGAGTATCTAGTTATGTCTTTTGGACTGACAAATGCGCCGGCACATTTCATGTATCTGATGAATTCGGTCTTTATGCCTGAATTGGATAAGTTTGTTGTGTTGTTTATTGATGACATCTTGGTATACTCTGAAAATGAGAAGGATCATGTTGAGCATCTACGAGCCGTCTTAGCTCGACTTCGAGAGCACAAGTTGTATGCTAAGTTTAGCAAGTGTGAGTTTTGGTTGAAGAAAGTACCTTTTCTCGGACACGTCCTTTCAGAGGAAGGAATTTCGGTGGACCCCACATAAGTATAGGAAGTTATGGATTGGCAAGCAGCCACTAACGTACATGAGGTACGCAGTTTCCTAGGATTGGCTGGATACTACCGTAGGTTCATTCCGGATTTCTCAAGGATCGCAAAACCTATGACTGGTCTAACTCAGAAGAACAAGAAGTTTGAATGGACTCCAGAGTGTGCGGCAGCATTTCGCATTCTGCGAACCTTGTTGACTTCGGCGCCAGTTTTGGCTCAGCCAGATTTGGAGAAACCTTTTGATGTGTTTTGTGACGCATCCAAGATTGGTCTTGGATGTGTGCTTTTGCAGAATGGGAGAGTTATAGCATATGCTTCACGCCAGTTGCGACCACCTGAAGAGAATTACCCGACTCATGATTTGAAATTGGCAGCGGTAGTACATGCACTCAAGATCTGGAGGCATTATCTTATGGGAAACCTATGTCACGTGTACATAGACCACAAAAGTTTAAAATACATCTTCACCCAGCCAGAGTAGAATATGAGGCAAAGAAGATGGTTAGAGTTGATCAAGGATTACAACCTAGAAGTGCATTACCACCCTGGAAAAGCAAACGTTGTAGCAGATGCCTTGAGTCGCAAGGCTCATTGCAACTCCTTACAACCATTGTTGGAAGATGGATCCATCCTTATGCATCCCGTTATGCTGAATAATATCACCTTACAGTGCACTCTAGAAAGTGACATCATCGAAGGACAAAAGACCAATGAAGAAATCTGTCAGCTTAAGAAGAGGTTGGAAACCAATAGTTCGTTGAACTTCATAACAGATGAACAAGGGATTTTATGGTATAATCAAAGGTTTGTTGTTCCCAAGAACACAGAGCTGAAAGAAAGAATTCTGAATGAAGACCATAATTCAAAGTTGTCTATCCATCCAGGAAGCAGTAAGATGTACCAAGAATTGAGAACGAGGTTTTGGTGGTCAAAAATGAAGAAAGAGGTTGCGGCTTATGTCGCAAAGTGCGATACTTGCTACAGGATAAAAGCTATACACCTGAGACCTGCCGGATTGTTACAACCTTTGTCAATCCCGGAATGGAAATGGGAAGAGATGAGCATGGATTTCATCACAGGTCTTCCAACCACTCAAAAAGGACATGATTCTATCCGAGTTATCGTGGATCGGTTATCCAAAGTGGCTCACTTCATACCAGTCAAGACTACACATCGGCCACACCAGTAAGCGGACTTGTACATTCAGAACATTGTAAGGTTACATGGAATTCCTAAGAGGATTGTTTCTGATAGAGGACCCCAGTTCATAGCGCATTTTTGGGAACAGTTGCACAAGGAGCTATGGACTAAGTTGGTAAGAAGTTCCGCTTATCACCCGTAAACCGCAGGACAAATAGAATGAGTGAATCAAATTTTGGAAGATATCCTCAGAGCTTGTGTTTTATCCTCAGGAGAGTCATGTGAGAAGTGGTTCCCCTCGCTGAGTTCTAGTATAACAATAGCTATCAAGAAAGTATAAAGATGGCATCGTTTGAAGTTTTATATGGACGAAGATGCAGAACCCCGGTAAATTGGGTTGAATCAGGAGATCAAAGATTTTACGAGTCAGATTACGTAAAGGATGCCGAGGAGATCGTGCAAACCGTACAACAACATATCAAGGCAGCACAGTTACGACAAAAAAGTTATGTTGATACACGAAGGTGACCCCTGGAATTCCAAGTAGGAGATTATGTCTACCTTAAGGTCTCGCCCATGAGAAAGGTCCAACGTTTTGGAATTAAAAAAAAGTTAGCACACCGATATGTAGGACCATATCAAATCATAGCCAAAAAGGGAGAAGTAGCCTACGAAGTGCAGTTACCCCCAGAAATGAGCGCAGTCTTCCCCGTGTTCCATGTATCACAGTTAAAGAAGTGTCTTCGAGTACCTGAATGAGAAGAAGTCCAGATCCCGGATGTCACTATCAGATCAAATCTGGAATACTATCAACAACCTCAGGAGATACTGGATATCAAGACTCGAGAGACTCGCAACCGTGAAGTGAAGACGTATAAGATTCTCTGGAGCAATTATGGACCCAATGATGCCACTTGGGAAACCGAGGAGTACTTGCGCGTAAACTATCCCGCTTTTTATAAGGATTGGTACATAACTCAAATCTCAGAACGAGATTTCGTTAAGGGGGGAAGGGGTGTGACACCCTAGTGTCAAGCACTGCATTATGAACTACAATTAGCTACGAAAATGCATAAGCAATGCATTGCATCATTTCATGTGCATGAAAGTGCTTTTTGCTTTTGTTTGTTATTTTGGATTTTTGATTTCTATAAGACTTGGTTGTTTAAATGGATTTCTGTCTTGGCAAATAATTTTGTAAAGGATAATCTTGAGAATAGCATTTCCTATATTTACACCTTTACTTAGTTCAATATAGTTTAACAATTTAAAAATGTGAGAACAAAATGACTTACAACTCAAAAATTGGCTTTATTTGTGTGGAGGTTGAGAAAATGATTTTCAGAAAAAGTGTCTTATATGAAAGTTGTAGAGAAAATTATTTTGAGCAATTTTTTTTGGGTCAAAGCCTAGTTTTAAGTTTTTGAAACTGTTTTTGACTGGTCAAAGTTTGAAAAGGTTTTGGAAAAAGAAAAAGGAAAGATTATTTTTCTTCCGACGCCACCCTTCCGGCCCAACCGCCCTTTTCGGCCAATCCAGCGCCGCGCCGGCCCACGCCGCGCGCCGCTCCTCTCCCGCCCGCGCTGCGCCGCGCGCGACCAGCCGCCACGCCGTACGCCGGCCAACGACCACGTGGCCGCCCCTCTCTGCCGCGTATCCGCTCCCGCCTCTCATCGTGGGATCTTCTCCCGCTCGAGCACGCAAGCAATCGCCCTCACCCACTCACCCGCGTCCTCGGCTGCTGCGCGCCCTCGGCCGCCGCGCACGCTGCTGCCCGCCCGTCGCGTCGCCGTGGCCCCCGCCACGACCACCACGACCGGCCGTCCACCCGCTCCGCCAAGCAAAACTCGAGCGCCTCCCTCTAACCGCTCCCTCACTCTCCTTTCGCACACACCCGCGTGCCCTCTCTCTCTCCCACGAACGAGCCGAGCACTCCACCGCTTGCCACCGTTCGTCACCGAGAGCCCGCACCGGCGTTCCGACCACCTCCGCTCGCCATTGTCCAATCCCTTGCGCACACCACCTCGCCGCCATCTCTATAACACCCCAGGTGTTCACCGGCAGTTGAGCAGTCAGTTAAGCACGGACCTGGTATATCAAGAGACGATGAAGAACTAAATTCAAGGATAGTCACTAATGACAAAAGTGTCAGGATCAATATCAGAGGCAGAACCTCAGTTTGGTTTATTCGGGAATTAATTAATGGAGCCAGTTAATAACGATTGCCAATTTATGAATATTCGGGATTAATGCTAAATATGGATTTTTCATGTGACCCACCTCAGTTCCTGTCTATAGTAACTGGTGAAAAAGTTTGGTGAAGTTTGGAATCAAAAAGTCACATGAAATGACGAGTCACAGCTTTGTCTGTTATGGCTGATTAACGGAAGAAAATTATTCATGTCCAACCAAGTGTTGCAGTTATGCCCAATCAACTATATATGAACTCACGGTCAAAAGTTATGAAAGTTCCGTGTTGAGCAGACGAATAGAAAATATTCCGACCGATGAGAGACCATAATCTGGATCCTACCAGGTGACCGCTTTGACCGGAGTTGAACGGTATTTTCGGGTGTTCGCATGTCAGTGCGCCTTAAACGAAAGTTGTAGTACAGATCGAAAGGAACAAATTTCATTTTATGGCCGAGACCTGGATTGGTGCCGAAAAGGGTGAAAATGAGCTCGCAAGATGAGATACAACGCAGTTTCCAGGTTGCGGAAATAAGTTGTCTGTACTGCGAAATTGGAATTTCGGTCACCGAAAGCTGCCGTCGACGATCGTTACCGGGCAAACCATTGGGAAGCTGACCAAGTGCCTTTAATGAAAGTCGGAGTACTCGGCGAGACGACGACAACAAAATTTGTTTTGTCGGAACCGGAGTCCGTTTGATCAGTATTCGGAATTTTTGATCTTGACCGAAAGTTTCCGGAAACGAGCAGTTTTGGCAAAGAAAATTCACGGCAATTTTTACCATGGCCGACAGGCCGCATCGCGAGGCCGTGGGCGCCGGACCCGAGGTCACGCCCCTCCTCCCATTGGTACGCAGGGGCGGTGCCCTCTCTCCCTGGCTCCGACAAAAGTAGAGGCCGGCTCTGCCCTCTCCCCTCGCCCAAGCAAAAGACCGACCTTCCCCTCGGTCTCTCCCTTCCAGCAGAAGAAAAGCAGGAGAAACCATGGCCTCTCCTCCTCTCTTCTTCGCTAGTCGCTCCTCCTTCCCTCCATGGCTGTCCATCTCTCATGCCCTCCTTCTCCTCCATAACAGCAGCGAGGCAGCACCTTGTTCTTTCCCTCAACTTCCTTCACGCGCCCCTGCAGGAGTCCGCCAGAGGCCGCGATTTTTTTTCTCTCTGCGCGCCTTCTCCCCTGGCCGCGGCTCCCAGCCAGGTAGTGCCGCCTGCAGGGAGACAGCAGCAGCAGCAGCGCTGGAGACCGGCCGGCAGCAGCGACCAGCAGCAGCCCCCAGCGACCAGCCTCGGCGCCCAACTCCAGCAGACCGGCCACAGCCCCAAACCGCTGGTCTCCTCCCTTCCCGGCGACGACAATCCCTCCGTCCTCCGGTGGATTTCCCGTGAAAAACAAGCTGAAGGGTATGGGTGAGAAGCTGAAGCTTTTCGTCGGATTTTTGTGCAAAGTGCCATGACACATATGTTTAGTAACAAGTCCCTAATTGTTTTCTGCAGATTCTAGGTTTCCGAATGCAATATCTGTTTTCAGTTTTCGTTTTTTTTAATGGGTAAATATGGCTGAAAGTTGTAAAATGCATAGTAAATCGTAGGAATGTCGAAAAATTGCGAGTGAGGACTTTTTGGAATCCCTACGAGTAGCTCTATCCAGTGAATGTCTTATATGATGTATGTTAGTGGAAAGTTTCTGCTGTGAGAAATTATTTGTGTTAAATAGCATTAAATAGGAAGAAAATGATATCTGTTGTTGTATGGCTTAGTTTGCTGTGAAATATGTCATGTGTGCCGTGATAAAAATTTCACGATTTCTTGTGCATGTATGAATTAGTTATGAATGTATCTTGCTTTCAGCTCATTAAATGGATTAAAATGAATTGTGGCAAATGTTTGCATGTAAAAATAGAAAAGGTGGTTCCACAGCCTTTCTATGATATTGTTGTAGTTTAGATAATTTTATCATGGCCATGTGTTTACAGAAAATATGATTTATGGAATTTTGTTGCTCTCACATGCATTTTGTGAATTAAACTTGCCATGTTTTGAATAAATAATTTATAAGACCTGAGCATATAATCTTTTTACAGTAGTCATGATTTGGCATTATCTATCATTAGTAATTATATGAGCTTCAAATTGTATGTTTGCAATATCACTTAAAAATAATGCCTATGTTTAATAATTAAACAATTGATTAGAATATAGTGATAGATGACATATGTATATCTATGTGATTGTCGTTGTTGCATATTGATATGAGATAAATGATGTGTGATCATGTTCATGAATGTTAGAAGTGTTTGTATAGGTCATATATGTGCTCTCATGATTAATCAAATAACTAGTGAAGCAAGTTGGTTAAATTGTTGAAATGTGGCTGCATGTGTAGTTTCTGTTGTGGTAATTATTTCATGATAAAAATGGTGTTTTCTGTAGACGTGGTCTATACAAAAGTTGTAGGTAACTTCTTCATCTTGCTTGTACTAAAATTTCATGATTTTAGGCCAAGTGATTTGGGAGTTATAGCTTTTAGAAGTTTGCTGTCAGGTTTTCATTGCTTTCTGTGCAGATCTGAAAGAGTAAACTGTTTGCCTATTTTATCTTGTGAATCATATGTTGATGTTAATGTAAGAGTTGTAGTGCTTTTCATAATATTTCTAAAATGTCATGGATCACTATTTTTGATGATCTAGATCTTCAGATACACATGTTTTAAGTTAAAGTTCAGAATCTGTCTAAGTCTGGATAGATTTGTTGTTTGTGTTGTTTGGCCTTGAAAACTGCTTAATAAACTTGAGATGATTATAAATAAGTCGTAGACAACTTCATAAGCTTTCCAAAAAGTCTTATATCAAGTCTTTTGGTCCTATAAATCTCAGGTTATGGCTGTTTGAAGGTAGAAGTCATATTCTGTCCAAAGTTTGGACAGAACTGTCTTGCATGTAATGTTTGGTCTTCTTAATGATTGAATCATGTTTAGTTAATAATAGCAAAGTTTTAGATAATTCCATTAGCTTTCCAGAATGTCTAGGATCACCTTATTTTGATATGTGTAGCTCCAGTTATGTCTGTTTAAAGAACATGGTGTGTTGCTGTCCAAACTGTATAAATGAACCGAACTTGATTGCTATAGCTTAATGTTGATTATGTGATCTTTGATGCTATGTCATGACTTGGTAATGTTCAGATTGTGCATTTCATGTTATTAAACTAATTAACCTTATGTATGATCTAAATATGTTAGATAATGATGGTTGACTTGCTTAACTAAAGTAGAAGCTATATGTGCATACATGTGTTCCATTTGTGATGTCTGATATAGTCTTGATTGATTATTATACCTAGCCTCTCTGAGTGCCAAATGAACCGTGTCACACCTTTCTTTAATTTTAACCTGCTGAAGTGATCATGCCATGTTGTGAGTTAGAGCTGTCTTCTTTTAATAGTTATCCTGATTGCTTATGTGAAGTAATTAGAAATGCTTATATATGTGCACATGTTTGCTTCGTAAGTGTTTCCCTTGCATTCATACGCTTGCATTGCACATATCATTTAGGTAACGGTAGATATATCGTGAAGGACGTGATGGTGAGGTTAAACCCGAAGATGATGTTTGGTGGATTATTCCGAAGATGCGGAGTTAAGCAAGTGCTACAGCGGAGATGCTCGCCAAGCGAGTATCACCTAACAAACACTAACCATGTTGGTTCTCAAGCAAGCCCCGAAGCATCCTTAAGTCTCCCAGTTTTTATAATTAATTTACTTGAGTATTTTATATTGTGATGCATTAGGTATAGGAGTTGATTGAATCCTACCTGCTGCATTACCCTTCCTTGAATATTGTTTATACCTACCTTGTTATCCTGTTCCTTATTTATAATGTAGAATTGCTTAGTTGCTTAATAAAAGTGGTAGTTAACGATGTTTCCGTAATACCCATGATGGGTATTTACCGGATCACGATTGGCTATATTTGCTATCGTGGAAAAGAACCCGAGTAGTAATGAAATACGGTCAACTGGATGGCAAGGCACAAGTTTGGAAACTTGGGGTAGTCCGTCCGTTGGATCGTGTAGGTTTGTATCGATGTTGGCCCTCGTTCATTTTTGAACGCGCCCTTTTACTTAGGGATATGTCGGTGCCGTAATCATCGACCCCAAAGCCGGTTAGAAGCTGTTCGGGCCGGATTCAACCCGAGTCGCGCCCTCTACTATGGAAATGCGATCTGCCGCGGGAGGCCATCGCCAGGTTCCAATTGGGCGGTCCGTGCTTGAACCGCGATGATTACCACCACGAACAAGCATCGAGCGGTTACCCAATGCATGGACCCGACGGGGAAAGTGTGGGTTGGTATTAAAGGTCTTTCACCAGCTGGTTTGGAATTCAATTCGAGTCGCCGTCTCCCCCGGTTAGTGGGAAACTATGGCGAGCTTCACCACGATACAACTCCATGTGACATTTGTTGGTTCAACTAAAATATTGATAAGCAAACCTGATATGGTATTATGTATTTGTTTGCTAGATTCAAGTGAGTGCTCTAGTACAGGTGCAAAACCTAGAGTTTAAGGAATAGGATAAAAGATAACTGCTCATATAATTAAAATGATGAACCCTTATCTTAAGCTCCTTTTGCAAATAAAGTTAGCCAGCTCCACTATTTATATCAGCCTTGCATACTCCTTGGTGTCACTTTATTTTTGGTTTCCAACGGGTAAGTCTAGCTGAGTACATTCGAGTACTCAGGGTTTATCCCACCTTGTTGCAGGTGAAGGTTAGGTCTGCCGAAAGGTGATGGCCAGTGCCGGTGGGCTCGGCAGTTCCCTACTTCTTCTCTTTATGCTGTTGTTGGAGGATGTCACTAAAGCTAGCAAAGTATTTCAACTTATGTTATCGTATTCATTTCAAAGCTATATTGTTTCAAAGTATTTCAAACTTGTATTATTATTTGTGAACTCTATTGTAAATTTATTTCCGCTGCAAAGCTCTATGGACATGAATTGTATTTGCTTGACCATGCGATCTTGGCTGAGATGTTGAAAAAGTTTGAAATCCCTTAGGATTTCACGGACTACCGGGTTTATATGGGCTCAAGTGTGCTAATTCACCTGCTCCGGCAGAGGTTTTTGCACTTGTGCTTTTATAAATTGGTCGCTTCTGTCACAATCTCGGACACCCAGTGCTCGCGCTAGCACCACCTCCCGAGCCTCACCGACGCCAGAACCCGAGGAGATCCGCCGCGGGTGCCATTGACGCCGCCCGGAGCTCGAAGCCGTTCTCCCCCGACCGAAGCTCCGCCACCTCCCTCCCTTGCCGGCAAGCTTCATCAGGCCAAGGCACGGTGAGAACACGCCTCCGCGAGGTCTCTACCGCTCCCTAACTCCCTCCTCTTCCCGACCGAGCGCCGCCATTGTACGCCATGGCCGCGCATGTGGTCAAGCTCCATCGGAGCTTCACCGGCCGAACCAACCACCTAGTTCCACTCCCTAGGGTTCGCTTAAGCATACGCCCCCGTCAATTTCTCCGGCGACCACCGGAAACGGCGTAATCGAGCACTTCCGTCGCCGTCGTCCGCCATCGCTCACCGCCGGCGAGCTACGGTCTCGCGCTGGCCCAACCATCCACACCATCCGATCCGCCTCGTCAAGGCGAACACTCTAAGCCCAGCCTCACCGCCGGCGACCTCGCTGTCGGCAAGAACCGCGCGGTCAACCCCTTTCCCCTGCTCTGCCCTCGCCGACAGGTGGGACCGTTGACCCACGGGCCCCGCACGTCAGCCACACATGGTCTATGGACCTAGTCCACGCAAGCCTAGCCGGGAAAGTTTAAATGTTTTTCCTTTTTGTTTTATTTTCCAAAAAAGTTTGTTATTTTTGTGTAGCATGATTTAATGGTCCAAATGAGATGTTTTCAGTTTTGATAGTTTGTTCATGAGTAGATCTATCATGGAAAAATATGAAATTATTTTTGGTGGAAGTTTATTATACCATTTTTATTTAATTCACTTTATGTGCTTTTGTTTAAATAAATGAGTTTATATTTTTCTTGATTAAGTTAATTCATGGAGAAATTTGTGTAGGTTTCTTGTTAGATTATACACCTGTGAAAAATTTATGGGGCACTATTTTTATAGAAAAAGTATCTGTTAAAGTTTAATTTCCTTTTTAGCTGTTTTCTTAGAATAATTATAAAGATGTTTTATAGGTGAAAGTAAAATATGGTAAAATTTATGTAGTCTCTGTATGTCCTGGTTAAGCTGAGAAAAATGATAAGCAAAGATGTTTTATAAGGAGTTGCTTTACAAACATGCTTTTTGTATTTTTCTTAGAAAATTGTTGTAGAAAAGAATATAATGTTTCTGTTCATGGAACTTCCTTGATAAATATGAATTGTGGGATAGAATCTGGGAAAATATGAAAATGAGGATGTCACCCTTTTCCAGTAAGGTTGTAGTTCAAAGGGTTTGTTTTGGAATAAACTTGTTTATTTTGTGTAGACTCATGTGTGCATGCTCTAGTAGTAAATTTTCTGTAGCAGAGTAGTTATAAGTAGATAAAGCTAGAAAAAATATGAAACCTGCTGTTTGACACTTTTCATAAGAAAAGTTAGTACAAAGCACCTTTTTAGCAGTTGATTTCATCTTTTTGGACCTGCTGTTCTGTAATTTATCTCTTACTGAATTTTATGCAGTGAAGTCCAGTTAGTGTTAGTTACCTTCTGGAATTTTTGTGGATTTTTCTGAGTTCAGAAGAATGCACTTGCAGTTCAAACCTGGATTTCTTTGAATTAATAAATAAGAAATAGTTGAATTAATGGTCTTCTTTTATGTAGTAATTAAGTGTTTTTCCTCAATGTCAAAAGTGGTTCAACAAGTTGGCTTTGTTGGTTTGCAAGAAATATTTATAATCATACCACCATATCTCGCACCCAGCATTGTTTATTTATTTATTATCCACCGCATTACAATAGGATCGACAGTCCCGGAGCCCAGCCAGGAGCCGGAAGAAAACGTCGAGCAGGAGATCCCAGAGCTGCCCAGAACCGAGGAGGTCGACCTCGCGCCGGAAGCTAACGTGCCTGAGTGCCCCGCTCAAGAGGCCTCAGTCTTCTCTCATGGCAAGCCCCGGAGCATCTTAAGTCCCGCAGTTTTATAATTAATTTAATTGAGTATTTTACATTGTGATGCATTAGGTATAGGAGTTGATTGAATCCTAATTGCTGCATTACCCTTCCTTGATTATTGTTGTACTTGCCTTGTTATCCTGTTATCTATTTGTAGTGTAGAAATGCTTAGCCTGTTTAATATAAGTAGTTGTTAAGGATGTTTCCGTAATGCCCCTCATGGGTATTTACCGGATCATGGTTGGCTATATTTGCTATCATGGAAAAGAACCTGAGTAGTAATGAATACGGTCAATTGGAAGGCAAGGCACAAGTTTGGAAACTTGGGGCAGTCCGTCCGTTGGATCGTGTAGGTTTGTGTCGATGTTGGCCCTCGTTCATTTTTGAACGCGCCCTTTTACTTAAGGATATGTCGGTGCCGTAATCATCGACCCCAAAGCCGGTTAGACGCTGTTCGGGCCGGTCTCAACCCGTGTCGCACCCTCTAGTATGGAAACACGATCTGCCTCGGAATGGCCATCGTATAGTTCCAATTGGGTGGTCCGTGCTGTGAGCCGCGACGATTACCACCACGAACAAGCATCGAGCGGTTACCTAATGCATGGACCAGACAGGGAAAGTGTGGGTTGGTATTAAAGGTCTTTCACCAGCTGGTTTGAAATTCGATTCGAGTCGCCGTCTCCTCCGGTTAGTGGGAAACTATGGCGAGCTTCACCATGATACAACTCCATGTGATGTTAAGGTTCAACTAAATGGTGATTAAAGTCAACTGGATATGGTTATATTATTGAATGATTAGACTCAAGTGTAAGTAATAGTCCAGGTGCAAAACCTAGATTAAGAGGTAGGTCTAAAATTTGACTGCTCATTAGTATCATTAAATATTCCTTCTCTTAATTTGAGCTTTTGGCAAGTAAACGATCCCAGCTCCACCCAAAAGCCTTGCATACCCTTTGTGTCTTTATTTTCAGTTGGACGGGTAAGTCTAGCTAAGTACATTCCCGTACTCAGGGTTTATCCCGTTTGTTGCAGATGGCCAGGTGTACTACGGCTATTGTAAGCACTGTCTCTACCCCGTGGAGGGTGATGAGGAGTAGGCCTAGGGCAGGGTCATCCAGAAGCTTCTCCTTTTCTTTTGCTGGATTGAGACTTCTAGTGGCACATCATTTGAAAAAGGAGGAGTGAGTTCTCAAAAACATTGTTTATTTGGGCCACATGTGTGGTGGTCATGTTTCAAAACTTATTTCAGCTTCCACACTTTGGAACTCAGTATTGTAATAACTCTTAATTTCCGCACTCTGATGTTTAAATTTGGTTTCGTTTATCAGTGATGTATCCTTACGAATGTAATACTTGAACGATGCGATCCTGTATGTTGTTTGATGATTGAAATCCTTCGAGTTTTCTGGACTACCGGGGTTATATGGATTCAAGTATGGGTCGATGTCAGACAAATTTGACTAAGACGGTACTTGAGTTCTTATAATCAGGACGGTTCTGCGACAGTAGGAAGCCGTCCGTCGAAGTGGAGCCCAAACGGACTCTGAAGTGGGCCGGCCAGCCTAGGGAAGAGGCCGGCCGGCCTCCCCCTATGACAGGTGGGCCCTGCCTTCGGTGAATCGCCTTCTCGTGTCTTCTAGAGTCTTCTAGTGTTGGTTTTGATGTGGAATTGATATCTTTTGACTCCAAACTCCAGATTGGGCAAACCATATGTCTGTTTTGATCGTCTCGACAAGCTCTTCTCAATGGTGCACTCCAAATCATCAGTTGAGATACTTTTATTCTATGCAAAATTGGATATGCTTGCAAAATGATTGAGAACAACATAACTCGTGGAACTCGTTAGAATCCAACCCTACAACTATGCTTTATGGTTCATTTCAAATCATTCTATGCATTAGTTAATGGTATAATATTGACATTAAGGACCATCAACAGGCGCTCCATCAGCAGTTCGAGTTCTCTCAGCGCACTCCAGAGACAGCTGCACCTGACTCGTCTGCGCCACCTCCGCCCTCTGATGCTTAGTTTGGTGTTTGACGCCAAAGGGGGAGAGTGGTCGAGTATAGTGATAGGGGGAGCGATGTGAGAGGGATTTGATTCTTATGTTTGTTATATTTCACATACGCTCTTCATATCGCATATCTTTCGCACTTTGCTTTATATATATATATATGCGTGTGTGTGTGTGTGATATGGACCTTGCGACATGTTTGTGCTCACTATGATATCATATATGACATGTCATTTCATTTCACTCGATTACTTGTGCTTAATTCATATTCAGTTGGTATTCGAGCTCTACTACTCTTGCACTTGCTTTTCACTCTAACTCGTTGAGTGTAGGTCGTTGACATGATATGTATGAGCTTGCCCCTAACCATTTTCTCTTACTTATCGCAACTTCATACATGTCACGGTATTGAAAACCACTTCTCTCTATACTTGAGGTCGTGTTGTCATCAATCACCAAAAAGGGAGAGATTGAACGCATCTTGGCCCCTAGTGGGTTTCGGTGATTGGACGAAACACAAGATTATTATGACTAACGTGTGTTTTGCAGAAACAGGGATGAGTTAGGTCATGGTAATGGCGATGATACGGGCATATGGAGTTCTTGTCCCCTGGCGATGGAAATCATTTCGGTTTTCAAAGGACAGACGACAAAGACGGTGGTAGACTAGGCTAAGTGTCATATGGTGTTGGAGGACACTTAGGTAGTTTTAGCTCTTTATTTTTTCCTTTGGCCGTACTATAAAGGGGAGCGTGAATCAGTAGCTTGACCTAGATGAGTCTACTGAGGTTGGTGTGGTGCACACTTGTTATTTTATAGCCCTAGGTAGGTTTGAGAGAGCCCTTATGTCGTGAGGATGAAAAGTCGTTAAGGCAGCCTCGCGATCCGAAGTCATTTCGGCCCTGAAATGGGCATTAGACGCTGGCCTTAGTGGCATCGGACGCGCGTCCGATGCCACCAGGCTTGAGTGTGCTGGCGACGTGGCATCGGACGCTCCGATGTTGTCACATCGGACACGCCTATGCCACTGTTCCTGAGAGAGTGCTCTGAGTGGCACATCGGACGCTGACATCGGACGCCGGGGGCCAGCGTCCCATGTCCATGCAGAGAGGTTCCAGAGAGGTCAGATTCGCATCGGACGTGTCCTATGTGATGGCATCGGACGCTGCCCAGTGTCCGATACTCCTTTAAACAGTCTGACAGAAAGTACAGTTGACCGTTGGGTCGAGGGCATCGGCGCGTCCGATGCCCCCGAAAACTGTGGTGTTCAGTGCTCTTTTGGATGGCTGGTTGAGGGGAGTATTTATACTCTTCCCCCTCCTCCATTAGATTGCTCTTGCCATTTCATTCTGCTGAGAAACAACTTGAGAGAGCAAGGGAGAGCAAGAGCCCTAGTGAAGTTAAGAGATTTCCTAATTGTGAGGATTAGTGACCTCATTAGTGAGAGAGAGTAGCAACTGTGCATCCATCCATCTCTTTGGCCTTGTCTTGGTCAAGTGAGAGTTCTAGCTTGTTACTCTTGGTGATCGGCATCACCTAGACGGCATGGTGGTCATCGTGAAGCTTGGTGATCATCCGGTGGCTTGTGGATGACCCAAGGTGGCTTGTGACCGGTAGTGAGTGATTCACCGGGCCAGAGTGGCGAAGAATCATCTCATAGTGAGCACTTGATCCTTGCGTGGATCAAGGGGGAGCGATACCCTTGCGCGGGTGCTCCAACGAGGACTAGAGGGGTGTGCCAACACCACGATACCTCAGCAAAAAGATCGTCGAGTCATCTCTACTCTCTTTACATACGCATTTACATTTGAGCAATTCAATTCCGCAACTTACTTGTTGATTCATCTACACTTGAATTGCTATGCTAGAGTAGAGATGGTTTAGTGCTAGTCTTTTGTGCGGTAGAGTTTAGAGAAACACACTTCTTGGCACAAGGGGTTAATTGGGCTTGATAGATTTTAATTGTCGCCATAATTTTTAGGAAAGCCCAATTCACCCCCCCCCTCTTGGGCATCTTGATCCTTTCACTTATGTTGGTGGAGATTTGAGTGAGGGATGAGGGATATACCATACATCTAATCTCGTCTGTTAGATGTGAGTAAGGACAGAGAAGGTTACGAATCTAATCTGGATGGTTGATTTTTATGGAGTTGGTTTTGTGGGTACAGTTTCATGTGCGGATTTAGTAAGACCATCTCAGTGGGGGACGTTTTCTAGATGGACTTAGAATAGATATATGATGGTGCCTTAGTAGGGTAGATGACATAATGTATCAAACTTTACATGATCATGACCTTCACCTTGAAGAAATAAGATGTGCAAAATTTCAGCTCATTTGGTTAAGATTAGGAAGTCATGATAATATTGTGAAAGGTTATGAACAATGTTATAGAAGAAGACATGTTGTATTAAGAAAGGTTTGATTCTTCATTTGTATATATGCTAGAATCAAGGAAGATCTTTTCAAACAATGACCATTTACTATTAGATGTTACCTTAGTCATTGGAGCATGGTGGCACCATGTGATGATGGGTAGATGAATTGCAATGGTCTGTAAAGCTTTCGTTGATTGGCTAGCCTCACATCCTGAGCTGATCATGGACATTGTATCTCCAATCTTATACTCTGTCATGTCATCATTTTGTTCTTCTTTTGTGGATCTTGGCATGGTATTTCGATCTTCCGCTCCACTCATTGTTTCATTCATGCAGAGGATTAGTGGCCAACACATACCCGAAGGAATACATACACATTTTTAAGCAAGGGTGATGTTGTGATGGAGATCGGGGTCCTCTTTTTTGTTTTATTTTATAGGGAAACAATTAAATATGTAAAAACAGATGCCCAATAGAGGAAAGAGATGTAGCAAACCAGTCAACATGTGTGTAGAAGTGGAGCAGAGCCTGACTGGTGGGCCCGGAGATCCATGGTGGGTTCGGCAGACCCCAGCTTGGGGCCTTAAGACACGTAGGTGCTTTCCATTTATGTCCTTACCTCTAAGGATGTACTTTGGCACTTGTGCTTTTTGATGGTGTGTTCATTTGGTCGTCGTCCGACGCTGAAGGACCGAAAATGCTAAAGCAAGGCGACCAGAGGGGGGTGAATGGGAGCCTAAAATTTCTTCTCATAAATTACGGCCTCGGTCCCAACAAAAACAACCCCAAAAGCTTCGGACTCAAACGCGATGCCTACGACCCTAGAAAGAGGGTGGATGATCCCTAGGATCACAGCGAGGCACCGCTCAAGGGAGCAAACCAAAACACCCAAAACTCCGAGTCAAGTTCGGACCTAAAAGACCACTCCCAAACGTAGATAGACGGCTACGTCGGGATTCCTCCAAATACCAATGCTAACGCGTAGCAAAGATATGTAGGGAGGTTCCTAGGTGAACTCCAGGAGCAAACGAGAAGTCCGGAAACAAACCGGAAAAGCCGGGAGAGCAAACGCACTAAAACTCACCCTACAGGCGATTCCCGGACTGTCCGACCTGCTGATCCCGGACTATCCGGTGTGGCCTGGACTGTCCGCCACTAGGGGGCCGGACTGTCCGCCGGCAAAAGGACTCAAAACGAACTGTTCTGCAACAGCCCTAGACGAGTCCCGGACAGTCCGCGGTTTGCCCAAACTCGGAAACCGGCCACCCCAGGTTTTGAGGCCCAAACCTGGAAACCGTCGATGGTAGCTTTTTGAGGCTCAGCTACCGAACCCGCACCGTAGACGAGATGTGGTTCGCACACCCCGACCACTGGCACCGATGCTGATGCATGTCCAGCCTCCACGCCGGGCACAACGCCTTCGCCTTCCTTCTTGACTTGGCCGATTGCGCCGCACGCAAGCCCGTGTCCAACCTCCCGCCAAGTGACACGACTCCAGCGCCTTCCTCCCGACTCGGCCGATGCACCGCACATCCACATGTGCTCTCGCTCACCGATGCCACGTGCCAGCTACCACAGCTGGTCCTCTGGCCCTCTGGTCCGTCAGTCCAAGCCTCACGTCCGCCCTTCACCGCTCTGGGTACATCGGCATGGCACGTCCGCCACACGGCACGCCCATCCTTCACCGCTCCCGGTCCGTCGGCACGGCACGTCTCTACTTGACCTTCACCTCGCCATCGACCACTGTATCCGAGCTCCACACCTGCACATCAACACAGCCAAGAGACACATGTCGCACACACACACACCAACACAGAAACACAACACAACTCACGCCACCGGTTAGTCAGAAACAATAAGCGCATAGCGAGATATGGAGTAAACCGGGTAAAAGCCTCAAACCTTCCTTATCAATGTCAATCATTCATCATATATGTTCTCAATCTTTCCCTTGATGAATGCATTGACTAAAAATAAACCACAAAGGAAGGGTTTGAAGGCAAGCCTCATCCAAGTGCCCAAAAGCCAAACAAAAGCGAACATAAGGCTACTTGAGATGAGGAAGGATGCCCAAAAGCCAAACAAAAGCAAACACAAGGCTACTTGAGATGAGGAAGGATCATGAAAACTCCAAATAAAAGCTCTTGGTCCCGAAAGAAACGGGAAAAGCGGGCAAAGCCTCCACACAACCAAAGAGTCAAGATAAACAAGAGTTTCATGAATCCCAAAAGGCACTCGAAAACCAATCTCAAATAAAATTGTCAAACAATCATCACAAAAGAGAGACCCAGGTACTTATCCACTTGGTTTTGGGTCAATTTCTCCCCCTTTTTCTTTCTCTTTCTCTTTCTCCCCCTTGATGATTGAATTGACAAAAACTAGGCACAAGAGATGGTTTGAGATACCATAACCGAAAATCTCATTCAAGTGATCAAAAGCCATCGGAGGGCAAAGAAAAAATCACTTGTCATGAGACATAACTTGGTCCCCAAAGACATGGGCGACGGCTCAATGCAACCAAGCAAGGGATCAGAGCATTAACTCAACAATGAGCAAAACTCGATCACATAGAGCAAAAGACTTGGTTCCCAAAGACATGGGCAACGGCTCGACGCAACCAAGTCAAAAATGAGCTAGTCCTCAAGAAGAGGCAGAAAAAGGCTCAACACCACTAGCTCAAGGCTCAACACCAATGAGGCTGAATCAACGCATAAGAATGCAAAACTGATCACAAACAGCCAAGAATTGGTGAAAACAGCTAGTTCCTCAAGACAGAGGCACATAGGCTCGACGCAACTAGCTGAAGGGTCCATACCAATCGAAAATACCAAGCAAAAACTGCTAGTCCCTCAGATAGAGGCAAAACAGCTCAACACGACTAGCAGGCTCGATACCGACTGAAAGAACCACAAGAGAAGCTCAACACTAAAGGAGCACAAACACTCGGAGCACGCGGAGAAGCAGCAAGACAAAAGCGACTCCCCCTGAAATCAAGCCTATACACAAAAGCTATGAAACAAAGCTCATGACACCAATTGCATTCCATACCAAAGATGGATACCAATTGAAACACATAAAAGAGCTATACCGAGTGAAGAAGAACATAAAAGAGCTAAACTCCCCTTGCTCAAAGCTCTCCCCAAAATGCATGACTTCCCCTTTGTGCCAACACTCAAGCTCCCCCTTGCAAACAGCTTCTCCCCCTTGACAAAAGGGAACATGCTGAGGGGTTTTAACATTTTTCCAAAGTTGACACAAACACAAGACAAGTCATCAACCAAAAGCATATGGGGGCAATGAAAAGCACTGAAAGTGACCACAAAGTGTATCGGAGCTGGGGGTATGTACACTAAGCTAAAAATGCATGATATGCACAATGCAACAGCTTCAAGTGTATAGCAATCAGAATGAAAAGATGCTCAAAAGGGTGCTGCCCTGAAAGTGTAGCAATCAATACAAATGCTAGCAAAGGCTCAAACTGATCAAATGAATACGAAATATGAACAATTAAGCATATGAGCAGTTTTAAGCCATTTGAAAAGGAGTCCACCACTAAAATAGCACTTAGCATGAATAGACAGGAAATCGAGCAAGTGCTAACTCAAGTATAAAAGGTGAACTACCCCTAGCAAAGTTCAATCATCATGCAATAGAGTGAAGCATAGACTTGTGTTATTTCAAATTTTATCGGAGTTGCAGCGGTATTAACACAAGTTATTAAAAGCATGTGATTGCGAGAGGTTAAAAGCATGGTCATTGCCTAACTTTTCAACCGGGCTAAGCCTATGCAAGAAAAGCAATCGGAAGCTTAAAGCACCGGTTTCGGTCTTACACTACACGGCTCAAGTTTAACTCAAATGTGCAATGAGAAACAGTCTCGATACCGTGATGTGCTGACACATGCAATCCCATCTCGATCTTTTCATTTCACTAGACTTGGATCAAATTTTAAGCACAAGGTAAATATGAACAATCCAAGCAAGTGAATGACTCAGCAAGAGACATAGCAACCTAGCATACAAAAGATAGCACAAGTGATCTCAACACATCCTACCCATGCTAGTTGCCATCTCAATGGTGAACAAATTAAAGTTTCATAGTTGATTAGTCAAGTTCACCATTTGCAAAAATAGCTTAGCTCATAACATGTATCAAGTGATCAAAAAGAGCCTAAGCTACAAGCATCATCATGAATAAGCAGGGCATACCAAAAAGAGCATATCTCATTTCATTGCTCTAAACATGAAGCTCTAAAATGCAAAAGACATGATGAAATGCATGCAAAAGCTAGTCTATCAAAGACAAAGCAAAACTAGCCTAAAAGGAAAACCCAAACAAAAGGGTATCGGAGAGAGAAGTCCAACTAAGATACAACAAGCAAAATGCTTCCCCAACTAAAAGGGAAACACCACCAAGACTAAATAAAGAGCCAAGAAACGCTCAAGCGACAGCCAGCAAAATCCACATCGAAAAGACCACACAGCAGAAAGAGGTCGAAGAAGAAGAGTACCAAAACCGAACTCAGAAGTGTGTCGGAGGTACCTCATGAAGCGCATGACCTCCTGCTGGTGTGATACCCGAGGGGACGCCTGAATCTGCTGAACTCGGGGCACCTGCCTCGCCGAAGTCGTCTCCCCCTCGCCTGATGCTGTCGCTCCCACAGGTGCAGCTAGTGCTGCTGGAGACTGCTCGAACGGAACCCCAAGTCGAAGTGGGATCGGGTCCGTGAGCCGAAATGCTCTCTCCAGGCTCCTGTTCTCCTGCACACTCAAAAGCAGAAGAAACACAAGGCATTGTCTCGTAGTGTGACCTCAAGGTCTCCACGAAAACGGTTAGTCACATAAAAGCATAAGGTAACTCTCAACAAAAAGAGGTCTACCTATGAATGATACCGCAAGGAGATCTGAACTCAACTAGTCAAGACTACCATGCAACAGGATAAGCACTGTATAGCAAAATGCAGCCTAAAGACATGATCAACCCAACACGCCTAAACCTCAACACATGCTACAATGCAAGATAATGATAGCAATAGATCCAAAAGCATGTAACATGATAAAATTGAGGAAAGGCTAGTGCTCAAACTAAACATATCAACAGGGTACATGTAGCTAACAAACTAGCACCTGAAAGTGACCTAATGAACATCATACCACTACAAGTAAAGCTCATGGAGAAGTATGAAACATGGCATAATGTTCATGAGGATCACCAACTAGCATGAAAAGTGGCTCCACAAAAGCTATACACAAAGCTAGCATGACATGATATACAGATAGCACATGCTAGACAAAGCAAAACATGATACAAAAGAAAAATGTACATGCAAGAACTATACAAGTGAGCACATGAAAGACCATCTCATACCACAAGACATAGATCATGGATGTACAAGGTATGAGTGTATAAGAAAGCTCACCGAGTAGCAAAAGCCTCTTTGGAGGCAAATCTAAGCGGGGTGTAGAGAACCATCAAATCTTGATCACATCTAAAAGATCAAGTTCCATCAGCGCATGTTCTCCCCCGCGTCCTCATATCTACACACAAGAGGACAAAGTAACCCGAGTCTTGGATCCCGAAGGGTTAGCAAGCATGTACTTGGGAATCCAGGACTTGGTCACAAATCTCAACTTATCATGTGGGTTAGCATGATGCAAATGTTGGTTCAAATGCAATTGTGAAACACCCTTGGAAGCATTCCTCAAAAGGACAACTCGAGGAGAAGAACGAGTCGTACCACGGGAAAAGAGGCAAACATCTTCCAAGGTTTTGTAGAAGAACCAATAGAAGCATCATGAAAAGCATGACGTGGACCAAGAGAAGAAGCACTAGAAGCATGTCCACGACCATGACCTATCCCACTAGAAAAGGAGTCATAAATCCCATCAACAAAAATGGGCTTCTTACTAGGAGCACAATGTTCATGCCATGAGAAGGGCTATGAATAACCATCTTCCTAGAAGAGCGAGCTTGGCGCAAGCGTTTGGCACGCCGATAGCAAAGCTTTCTTGATGCCCATCTTTCTCACAAAAAGAGCAATGGTACAAAGGCCTACTGGAAGGCACACCATTCTCCGACAAGTGAGAAGTCCCTTGGGACTTAGAACAAGAAGCATCAACACCAACTTGGTGCCAACACTAGGAGCACACGTGCCATGGGAAAGGCTACGCGGCTTCCTAAAAGCCTTAGCTCGAATTCCGCTCGTGCTTGACACGGCGAAAACAAAAATCGAGCGAATGTCCCTCCTTCTTGCAAAAGGTGCAATGAAAAACCGGATTGGGAGGACGAGTCCCAAAAATATGAGAAGCACCCTTGTCAAGAGAAGTCCCTTGGACATCACTCGAAGAAACAGCAAGGTTGGGAGTAGCTATGAAAGAGCTATCCGAAACCTTGCACAAGTGCTATCGTCAAAAGACTCACGCGCAACACAAGAACTCAACTCCGGTTGCAAAGATGCAAACTTGGAAATATCAACATCGGAGTTGCAAGAATGCGTGACTCAAAAGACTTAGCACAAAGGCTCTTGCACCTTTTGGCTAAAACCTCATTCTCAAACATGAGGCGATCACAAGTACCACAAGGAGTGTTTTTCAGATTTTCCATCTCCTCTTTATGCACTCGGCATATGTGGTACGCAAGAGCTCAACTTCCCTCTCAAGGTTGGCACTCATATCATTGTGCTCAACCAACTTAGCGCTCATATCATCGCACATTTGCTTCAAAACCAAAACTTCTTTTTCCAAATCAATGCATGATGTGCAAATGAAATCGGTGGAAGAAACATCACCATTCACATCAAGCAAAGAATCATGAATCACTAGAAGCATGGCAAGCATTTATTCAAAGAGCACAAGCTACAAGGCCTAGAATTTATTCACAATTTCAGCCCTAGCATGCTCAAGTTCATCTACACATGTGGTGTGAGTCAATCTAGTTCATCAATTCAGTACACAAAGACTCACAATAAACACATGGTAACAAAGCATCCGACTTTAGCAAGGCTATTTCAGTTTTAGCACAATCAAGGTCCTTGCTTAGGTCAGTGCAAACTAAACATGGTTTGGAAGCATTGATTTCAACAAATCAATCATCAGATTTAAGCTAGCAAGAGAAAAGCCTAGCTCATCATTCTTCCTAACCAGTCACTACAAGAGGTGCAAGGCAAAGAGGCACTAGACTTCACTTAGCAATGGAGCATTTAATTTTTCTACCTTTCTACGCAAGGTATCACAAAGCTCATCATCCTAGAGCAAGCCTCATATAGTTGTGCAAGTCACAAGACCACAAGCAAGTGTACCTCTCTTGGCCTTGCCAAGTTGATGTAGGAGATCCTCGGTGAAAGCTCATCATGTCGAAGGTTCAGCAGATCGTTCACCTCGCGATCCCTCTCATCAACTGCACTCCTCCTTCTTCCCAAGATGTCATCCATGGAACCGTTCAGCTGAAAGACAAAGACATACTTGAAGAAGAACTTGGTGCACTTCAAAAGCACCATTAGTGTTAGCAAACAAAAGCTCAACACCTCGACAAACCACGTCGGAAGCCAAACCACTCTAAAAAGGTCGCCTTCGCGGATCCGGAACCGGTTAAGGTAGAGAGATCCTTAACTGGCTCCGATACCAATTGAAGGACCGAAAATGCTAAGCAAGGCGACCAGAGGGGGGTGAATGGGAGCCTAAAATTTCTTCTCGAAATTACGGCCTCTGTCCCAACAAAATCAACCCCAAAAGCTTCGGACTCAAACGCGATGCCACGACCCTAGAAAGAGGGTGGATGATCCCTAGGATCACAGCGAGGCACCACACAAGGAGCAAACCAAAACCCAAAACTCCGAGTCAAGTTCGTGCCTAAAAGACCACTCCAAACGTAGATAGAGGCTACGTCGGGATTCCTCCAAATACCGATGCTAAGTAGCAAAGATATGTAGAGAGGTTCCTAGGTGAACTCTAGGAGCAAACGAGAAGTCCGGAAACAAACCGGAAAAGCCGGGAGAGCAAACGCACTAAAAATCACCCTACATGCAATTCCCGGACTATCCGGCCTGCTGATCCCGGACTGTCCGGTGTGGGCCGGACTGTCCACCACTAGGGGCCCGGACTGTCCGCCGGCAAAAGGACTCAAAACGAACTGTTCTGCAACAGCCCTGGATGAGTCCCGGATAGTCCGCGGTTTGCACGCCGGACTGTCCGCGGTTCACGTGAACAGTGAACTCCGAGCGTCCGGTGCCTGCCCGTAGCAGCGTCCGATGCAGACCCCGGACTGTCCGCGGGTCCTGGCGGACTGTCCGCCGGCTACGAAGAAAAACAGCAACGTTGCTGCAAAGTCCCTGCTCGGGCCCGGACTGTCCGCGCCCAACACTAGCGGACTGTCCGACGGTCACCCGAGGGGAAAATGCCCGAGGCCAACAGCCACTGCTCAGCTGAAAACTCCGGCTCGTGGACTGTCCGCGGCCAATATGGCGGACTGTCCGTGGCCTCCCAGAAAGCGCAAAAACAGCACGGGATAAACCCAAAATCGATTGGATCTTCACCAAATCGAATGAGGCTGCAAACTAACTTCACCCAAGTGTTCTTCTACGTGTTGGAAAGCTAATCCTATGATATCATTGCTTCAACCCAACTAAACCATGAGAAATCCGAAGAACACTACAAAAGGGGAAGAGGGAAGAACAAACACGATTTCGACCCGATCTACTTGTTCGTGAGGGTAGAGATGAATTCCTTCGGTGGAAATGTTCTCCTCACATCAAAGAACAAGTTGATTCAAACGGAATCGCAAAAGATGCAGCGTAGAGGGAGATCGGAGGAGGAGAAAATCGTGGAGAAAAGAAGAACGCGAAGAACAAATTCAAAACGCGAATTCAACCACGAATTTGATCCTTGGATTCAGAGTAATGGATGATTCATTAATCACTTGGTGTCGAGCTACAAGCCAATCCTAGCAACACAAAGCTTGGATGGCAAAAAGCTCAAGAATAAGAGCCAACTCTCCCTAACCCTAGCCTTCTCTCACAGGAACAAAATGAGAGAGACACCACCTAGAACTCTCCAAGGATACGGCTGCCCTAGCAGCCCCCCTCATATATATAGGTGCAGGTCCAACGACCAAAATGCCCTTACATTAAGCAATCAACCCAAATACCCCCCAGGGGTAAAACCGTCCAGTCCTGACAATCTTCATCCGACGGCCACGCCCGCACATCAGGTAGCTTCACCTCGACGCGACCTCCCTGATGCCGCCACGTGCCGTCACATCGACCACCGCGCCTTCCTCGTGGATAGCTACGCCGCCGCGCCAGCCTCTCCACGCCGCCACGCGTCGACCGTCCTTTCGGACCAACCCCGGTTTTTGAGGCCCAAACCGGGAAACCGTCCACCCCGAGTTTTGAGGCCCAAACTCGCAATCCCGCGCGCCCAGGTTTTGAGGCCCAAACCTGGAAACCGTCCTCGTCAAGTTTTGAGGCCTAAATTCGGAAACCGGCCACCCCAGGTTTTGAGGCCCAAACCTGGAAACCGTCGATGGTAGCTTTTTGAGGCTCAGCTACCGAACCCGCACCGTAGACGGGATTTGGTTCGCACACCACGACCACCGGCACCGATGCCGATGCATGTCCAGCCTCCACGCCGGGCACAACGCCTTCGCCTTCCTTCTTGACTTGGCCGAGGGCACTTGCGCCGCACGCAAGCCCGTGTCCGACCTCCCGCCATGTGACACGACTCCAGCGCCTTCCTCCCGACTCGGCCGATGCACCGCACATCCCCATGTGCTCTCGCTCGCCGATGCCACGTGCCAGCTACCACAGCTGGTCCTCTGGCCCTCTGGTCTGTTAGTCCAAGCCTCACGTCCGCCCTTCACCGCTCTGGGTACATCGGCATGGCACGTCCGCCGCACGGTACGCCCATCCTTCAACGCTCCCGGTCCGTCGGCACGACACATCTCTACTTGACCTTCACCTCGCCATCGACCACTGTATCCGAGCTCCACACCTGCACATCAACACAGCCAAGAGACACATTTCGCACACACACACCAACACAGAAACACAACACAACTCACGCCACCGGTTAGTCATAAACAATAAGCACATAGCGAGATATGGACTAAACCGGGTAAAAGCCTCAAACCTTCCTTATCAATGTCAATCATTCATCATATATGTTCTCAGACGCCAAAGAGTTGCCATTGCGGCCCACATTTGAAATGCAAGGTTGGGTTGTAGTGAACATCAGCATGGTGTGTGATGAGGACATCACCACGCTAGACACACCGACGCCATTGTCTTCCCCAAGTTGCAATCCATCTCCAACTCAGCTACCACGTCACCCTCGGAATTCAGGAGCAGTCCCGGGTAAAATCAATGCCCCGAACACATACGGACTCCGTTTTCGACAAACTAGATATGCTTGGAAAGATAATTTGATAAGATAACCAATGGCTTTAGAATCACGTCAAAAGTCATCCGGAGTCAACAGGAATCGTCGAAACAAGTCAGCGTCCAGAATTTGCCAGGGTGCTGCGACACCGTCTTTTGGTCCCATGGGCCGCGTATCGTCTTAGAGCCCATTAGGGGGAGCGTCCAGCAGGGGCGACGACCTAGACACTATAATTAGCCACCGCCGCCGTCGTTAGGGTTGGGTTTTGTTTAGAGTTTAGTTTTCCATTGAGAAACTGAATCATTCATTGTAACTGTTGTGTCGAATCCTTTTACAGTGATCCCGGGCCCCCGTTCTTGATCTCCTCCACTGTGTCGATTAGTCCTTTGGAACCGAGTTCTTGAACCATCCATTGATATTCGCATCAATTCATATTTGCAATTTCAGATTGCGTGTTTTTACCTTCTTGCTTGTGTTCTTCGATTCGCTTGCAGGAATAGCCTTCTTGGCAAGGTCAATCAAGTTGTGCTTGGTTGATAACCAACGAAGCAGTGGTGTATGGTTGCAGGGTTTGAATCGTGTCTGATTTGAAGCTAGATCACCAATGTCGAGTTCTCCACCAATCGAACCTATCGCTACCTCTCGGAAGATCGGGCCGTCCCTCAGCAGCGTGCTCAGAAATTTTAGAAGCTACACTTGGCGGTCGGCCATCCCTCACACATAGCTTCAGTGGAATCCTCTAGTCTTGAATTATTTCCATGTATGTTTCTCATGACTTTCTCACCAAATTTGGGTGTCTTCGTGTAGGTTAGTTCATATGCACAACCAATTTTTATCCAAGTATCTTTTGGTTCAACAAACAAACATGACACCATGTATTATTTGATTAGGGAAGGCTATTTAACCTAAGTACCATGCTTAATTTAAAAACCTATGGGAGCATACTCAAGAACTACTCACAAACCAAATAATACTAGCATGGAAAAGGAGGCATCAAAGCAAAACCAGGATTCATTCATTAGAGACAACAACATGGATAGTGGACCAAATGAAGCATTTTTTAAAGGAAAATAAACAAATGTAAAAAGAATGCATTAAAGAGAGGGAGGAGATGTGACAAACCAGTCAAGAAGCATGTCACGATGGAATGGATGCTGACTGGTGGGCCTGGGGGCCCAGGGTGGGGTCGGCTGACCCCACCTTGTAGCCATTGGCCACTTTGGTGTCTGCCATATATATTGTTATCTCTAAAGATGTATTTCTGCACTGACACATTATGTCTATGTGTTCGTTTGACCATTCCTCGACGCCCAAACGTAGCCTTTGGAGTCCAACTTTTGGCATGTCGAATTGTCATAGTGTATGACTCCATGGCAGGTTCAACATCATGACAAGATGAACTTGGGGGAGGTCGACTGCCCCCTAAACTTAGTTTAAGGTGTGTGTTGAATCACGAAGACAAATAGAAGGTCAAGTGCGGGGCTCTACTAGTGGCAACACACCTACATAACCAAATTTAACTAGAGTTAGGCATAAGTTTCATCATGTTGGTGAAGTCGTTTCTCCTTCAATGCCAACCATGCCCATGGTCTAGTCATCTCCCATAACCGGGTACAGGCAGTTCTCACAGTAGCCATAGAAGCATTGGCCATCTGCAACAACAAGGGAATAAAACCCTGAGTACAAGAAGGTACTCAGCTAGACTTACCCGTCATAAACCAGAAGTAAAGAGACTCCAAGGATCATGTAGGCTATATAGATGGGGTTGGCTATACAGACCTTTTGCATGAAGCTTTTTGTAGTAAAACTCAACTTAGGGTGGTGGCGGTCACTTTTAATAATTAGTGCTACCTTACTAGGTTTGCTCCTGATCTAAAACAAGCACTTGTCTACTTATTCAAGCAAGAGTGACTATTTTATCAATAGCCTTTCATATTCAACATCATAACCATTTTTAGTTTCATAAGTTCTACGGGCGATGGCCTACAGTCAATTGCTCACTGTCCAGGAGCGATGGCGATTATAATCGATTCCTACCAGCTGGGGGTAAAATGTCTCACACTCGTCCGACACATCCGGCTACGGAAGTCGTAAGCTACCAGTCAGGAGATTCGAGAACACAACGCGCGGGACGGCCATGGGCCCTTCTACACCGGGGGTTATCTCAGTTCCAGGTCACTCAAGCTATAGCTGCCCACGGTCATGCCAGGTCGATCAGGCCCTCCCTGCCCTCGGACCATGCCAGGTTGATCAGAATAGTTGCCCACGGTACAGTTGAGGCCCTGGGTGTTAGGCGTTAACATCTCCATCACCAGCTCGAATAACCTTACTCGGCTTGATGGGAGGTACTCCGACCTACTCCGTTAAGTGATCGACGCGTTCAATTTGACTGAAGGGACATTCCCGAACGGGTCCTATGCGACACAGACGGGAGACTACTAGCACACAGAACCCATGTCCTGCTGCTCTTACATCCCGCCTCTGTCTCAAATTAATTATCACATGGTTATCTCCATGATAGCATAGGCTAATCATGATCAGTGTCCACCTACAGCGGGAGACAGGAAATCACCCGACTTTTACCGGTCTAAGTAGGGCTAAGCATAATACGAGCCTAGACCTAAACAGGGATATCGAGATGATAATTGTTGGTGGACAAGTTATAGTAATAATGCATCAACGGTAGCAACCAATTCCTATAACCTAATGCACAATCATTAACAGGTTAAAGTATAAAACATTTGCAAACCGTAGGAGTTAGAATGCTCCGGGGCTTGCCTTTCTCGAAGTCAGATGGACGGTGGTCGCGGCACTCGGGCAGTTCTTCGACGTTGGTCCCTCCGGCTTCCTCGGTCAGGGTCTCCTCCTGGTTCGGCTCTTCCTGCGTCGGCTGGTTCTGGGTCTCTTCGGTTGATCCTGTATGATGCGTAATATGTATGAATAGGATGAATGCATATTGAATGCATAGGTGATGCATAGGACTAACAACAATCAGGAGATAAACACACGTCATCTACTTCATTTTCTTAAACAAGGTAGTCAACATCATCCTAATGGTTATAAAAGACCTTAACATCTAACCAACTATTTAACCTTCCTAATTAACTTGTTAAGATGTATAATTACCACAACAACACCTACTTAATCAATTTATTCTCATCTAATTACTTGTTGAAATAAACCTATTTATTCATGCCTATAACAGTAACCCATCATAGACAGCTTCAGAAAAATCTACAAAAATTACCCTAGATTGATAACATGCACAACAGTCCACTGTCCAAATTTTAAGCCATTTGGATTTAAACACTGCCTCCTATAAAAAATACAAATACCATGATGAACAGGTGCTTTGAACTACACCTCACAACAGAAAGTGTCAAACAACAGATTTCATATTTTTCTCCTAAACTTCTTAGCACAAGAGCTGTCCACAAAAATTCTCAGGTTCACATTCATCATATTTTAATTACTACAAATTTTACAAGAAAACACCATTTAACCATTTTAATTGCTACTGCAAAACTATTTCACAGAACATCTCCATATTATATTTTTCCCGGAAACTACTCATCTACACAAACCTAACAAAACTAGAATCACATTTTTCTGAGCTATACAAAATTAGTTATGCATTTTCCATGTTAACAGCAATTTCCTAACTTAATTAAATCTGCATATAAAAATATCACCAAAAAAAGCATTTAACATTTTTCACAGGTAGATCTATTCAATCTTAATACAACAAAATTTGTTTCACAGGATTTGGACTTAAAATGAGCCTTGAATGAATTTTTGAAGCTTTTAACCCATTTCTAAAAAACTGATTTTAAAGGAAACTTAACCTAAACTGCTACGGACACCCGGCGACAACACCCGCAGACACAAACAAAAACGCTATACGCACCCGGCTATCCCGAGCGCTAGCGTACCCAAACTTCCCTTCTTCTCCCCTTCTCTCACAGCCAACGGGCCCCGCTGGTCAGAGGACCCCACTGGCCAGTGGTCAACGGGCCAACGCGAGAGAGGCACACGGCTCCCGCCGGAGTTGACCGGCGTTTTCTCGCCGGCGGCGAGGTTTCCGGCGACACCAACTACACGGCTAGACTCACCATCGCAAGGCGGACACGGTCGGCTAGGTCTCATGGCCAGAGCATCAGCGGAGCAAGCTCGACGGCGGTAATGGCGGAGCGGTGGCGCGGTAACTCGACAGCGCGGCTTTGCCCGGCTAACCCAGGGCTCGGCGGCACGAGCATCAGCTCCCGTACACCCTAAGCTACCTCCCGAGGCTGCTATCTAGCCTTGTCGGCCTCGGCAGTGCCCGGCGCCACGCACGGCGGCGGTCCGCGGCGGACATGGCCATGGCATGGCCCTGTTCCGGTCGAAACATGGCGAAAGAAGGGTCTCCATCTAACCCTAAACACATACAGAGGTAGAGGGGGTGAGAACTGGGCTTGGTTGGAGATGGTTTGGCTGGGAATGGCCGGACCAAGTTTTGGTCATGGCAGCGGCCATGGCGAGAATCTGGGAACGGTATTCGGCGTTCCGCCGGCTAGAGAGGAGAAGAGGGGAAACCAACCCGCTTAGGTGGAAGGGGAGGTTAGGGCGGAGAAGTTGACTGGAGGAATCGGGCGGTGGTGCGGCGAGTAGCGAGCAATCACTCGCCGGAGCTCGGCGGGCGGCGGTGGTTTTGGCGAACTGGAGAAGATGAGCAGAGGAGGAAGACGAGCGTGCGAGTGAGAGAGCGAGTGAGTGGGCGAGCTTCTGGCATGCAAGCGCGAGGCGGAGCGAAGGCAAAGGGGAAGGAGGGCTCGGTGCATTGCACCTGGCCGGTTCCCGTCGGGGCGGCTCCCGACCGGGCGCGGCGGCGTTAGGAATCGCCGGCCACGCGGCGGGCGAGCAGAGGGCGACAGGGCGACGTGGCAAGGCTTGCGCAAACCACGGGCGACGGCGAGCAGTGGTTTGGTCGGCCAGTGTTGCGGTCTCGCGGCGGCGAGGCGGTTTCTGTCGGCGGAGGTGAGCGGCGCGCGCGGGGAGGGAGAAGGGAACCGACAGGTGGGGCCCGCTGGCAGGTTTAAACTAATGAGGTTTTTGAAATTTCTTTGCTGCTCTTTATCTCCCGAACTAAGCCAAACTAGGAAAAGGTCCTAAAAGCAAAGTTGCTTAGAATTTTGCAAAGAACAATTCATCTTTAGGGCTCAAGTCCAAACTCTGCTTAGAAAAAGAATTTTACTCCTAAACCATTTTTTCAATGCAATAAATCACATTTTTAAAAACATTTCTGAGAAAGTGCTTTTAAGCAAAGTTGTTTCTTTCATCAAGATCTACAACTTTGGTTTAAGGCACTAGGTCCGAAATAGTAAGCAAAACATGGATATACTAGAGACTAAATAGGGACTTAAACACTCATACACAGAAATGCACATGAAAGGATGAGATGTTATGCTCATGCCATGTCAAGTTATGCATTTTAGGGTTGCTTAACACCTAGGGTGTTGCAGCCGCTCTAGTCATTGGCTCCTCTACACCACCACCACCACCGTCACCATCATCATCCACACACCTATGCCTCATGGCTAAAGGTGATGGAAAGGTACAAAGCGATGATGACTCTAGTGATAGTGATAGTGATGGTGAATTTGAGGCACCCTCATATGATGAGCTTGTTAAATTGATAAACAACTACTCTAAAATCATAAGAAAGACTAGAGCTAAAAATGAAAAGCTTGTTGATGAAAATGAATCTCTTGTTGAGAAGTATGATCATGCTATACATGCTAGTGATGAGCTAAAAGATGAACTTGCTACTATGTCATCATCTATCAAGGAGCTCAAGTCCTCTAACAAGGAGCTCAAAGCTAAAAATGAAAAACTTGATAAGATGCATAGTGACTTTATCACTAGTTATGCTTTGCTCAAAGAACAATACACTCAAGTGAAAGTTGATTATGATACTCTCACCGTTGCTTATGATATGCTTTCACATGAGACACATGATGCCCCTAACCTTGTTGTTAAGTGTGACATAGCAACATATTGTGAGGACATGGTTAGTGAGCATGATGAGCAAAGAGCTAGTGGCAAGGGCAAGAAAGTGGTTGTGACCGATCAATATGATGACTACATCAAGATCAAGAATGAGAATGCAAAGCTCAAGAGTGACCTAGAGAAGCTTGCAACCACAAAGCAAGTCACTATTGATACTCATGATGATGACTATAGCATGTCACTTGAGCTAGACATGTTAAAAGAAGAAAACAAGAGATTGAAGATGGAGAGGGATTACAAGTTGACACCATCCCATTTGGAGCTCCAACAAGAGAATGACAAGCTCAAGAAAGAGAAGGAGCACCTTACCACCGGATTGAAGAAATTCACCAAGGGTCAATGTCTTCAAAGTGAGCTTCTCATGAACACCGTAATGAAGACCAATAGAAATGGCATTGGCTTTCTTGAAGAGAAGATGAAGCAACGCAAGAGCATCACAAAGCCAAAGAAGAAGAAGATTGGGAGATGCTATGAGTGTGGAAAGGAAGGACACTTTGCTCATGATTGTGAAGAGCCAAAACCCACACCCTTGCCCAAGCATGCTAGGCCCTTTGCTTTCAATGCTCACTACATGCTTAGACAAGACTCTAGTGGCAAGATGAAAGTCATGTTCATGGCGCCTCCTAACAAGAATAGGCCAAAGCAAATTTGGGTTGCAAAGTTACTAGTTGAGAAGGTTAAGGGACCTCAACAAGTTTGGGTCCCAAAAGCTCAAGCTTGATTTCTTGTGTGTGTAGGTGAACTACAAGACTGGTGGATCTCGTTGGGTGATTGATAGTGGTTGCACACAACATATGACCGGTGATCCCTGGATGTTCACCTCACTAGAAGAGAATGTCGATGACCAAGAAAAGATTACATTTGGTGACAACTCAAAGGGCAATGTCAAGGGATTGGGCAAAGTGGCAATATCAAATGATCATACCATCTTCAATGTGCCTCTAGTTGCATCTTTGAGCTTCAACTTGCTATCCGTTGGGCAACTATGTGATCTTGGCTTTCAATGTTTGTTCACCGACAAAGAAGTGGTTGTGACCAAGAAAGATGATACACAAGTGATATTCAAAGGCTTTAGATACAACAATCTCTATCTAGTGGATTCCACCTCCGAAGATGCCAACTTGAAGACATGTTTGTTCACTAAGAAATCACTTGGTTGGCTATGGCATAAAAGATTGGCACATGTAGGAATGAACACTCTCAACCATCTATTGAAGAAGGATTTGGTTAGAGGCTTGAAGGATGTCAAATTTGAGAAGGTTAAATTGTTTAGTGCATGTCAAGCTGGCAAGCAAGTTGCAAACACTCATCCAACCAAAGCCTTTGTATCAACATGAAGAGAGTTAGAGCTACTTCACATGGATCTATTTGGGCCAACAACATATGCTAGCTTGGGTGGAAATCTCTATTGCCTAGTGATTGTTGATGATTATTCGAGATACACTTGGGTATTCTTTCTTCATGACAAATCCGAAGCAACCCCTTCATTCAAGAAGTTTGCCAAGAGAGCCCAAAATGAGTTTGACTTGAAGATCAAGAAAATAAGAAGTGATAATGGAAGAGAATTTGACAACACCCACATTGAGGAATATTGTGATGAAGTTGGGATCAAGCATGAAGTCTCCGCAACCTACACACCACAACAAAATGGGGTAGTTGAGAGAATGAACCGGACTCTAATCACCCTAGCAAGGACAATGCTAGATGAGTACACTACACCGGAAAGATTTTGGGCGGAAGCAATCAACACCGCTTGCTATGAATCAAACCGGTTGTTCCCCCATCGTCTCCTTGGCAAGACCCCCTATGAGCTACTCAACAACAAGAAGCCGTATATATCATTCTTTAGAGTGTTTGGGTGCAAATGCTACATCTACAAGAAGCGCCAACACCTAGGGAAGTTTCAACGCCGATGTGACATTGGGTTTCTTGTTGGTTACTCATTGAAGTCCAAATAATATCGAGTATTCAACCATGCCACCGGGATGGTAGAAGAAACATATGATGTGGAATTTGATGAATCTAATGGCTCTCAAGGAGAGCATGAAAATCTTGATGATGTAGGTGATGAACCATTAAGGGAAGCCATGAAGAACATGCTGGTTGGAGCCATCAAGCCTAAAGATGATGATGATGATGTGCAAGTCATTGACAAGCCATCCTCATCCAATGTACCACATGATGATGACAAAGATGGGAGGGGTCCATTTGAAGATACTCATGTCTCCCATGATCAAATGGTGGTACAAGCACAAGATGTTGATGCTCCACAAGCGGCCCCTCAAGTGGTTGATCGAAGGACTACTCCTCTACTACAAGCTCATCCTCAAGACCTCATCATAGGGAGTCCAACAAGGGGTGTAATGACTCAATCTCAAAAACTTGCTTTATTTATTGAACATCACTCCTTTGTGTCTCTTGTTGAGCCTACCATTGTAGATGAAGCTCTAGGTGATCCGGATTGGGTGAATGCTATGCATGAAGAATTAAACAACTTCACCCACAACCAAGTTTGGACACTTGAAGAGCGACCCAAAGGCGCAAGAGTCATTGGAACAAAATGGGTGTTTAGGAACAAGCAAGATGATCAAGGCGAGGTTGTTAGAAACAAGGCAAGGCTAGTGGCAAAGGGGTTCTCTCAAGTTGAAGGTTTGGATTTTGGAGAGACCTTTGCACCGGTTGCAAGACTCGAAGCCATTCGTATCCTAATTGCATATGCATCAAATCATGACATTAAATTATATCAAATGGATGTGAAAAGTGCATTTCTAAATGGCTTCATAAATGAACTAGTCTATGCTTATCAACCTCCTGGGTTTGAAGACCCTAGATATCCTAATCATGTTTATAGGTTGTCCAAGGCGCTATATGGGCTCAAGCAATCCCCAAGAGCATGGTACGAGCGCCTCCGGGACTTCCTCATTGAGAAGGGCTTCACCATTGGGAAGGTCGACACCACACTATTCACGAAGAAGCTTGATGGAGAGATCTTCATTTGTCATGTCTACGTTGATGACATCATCTTCGGGTCAACAAATGAAGCCTATTGCAAGGAATTTGGTGACTTGATGTCGAAGGAGTTCAAAATGTCCATGATTGGCGAGCTCACATTCTTCCTAGGCTTCCATGTCAAGCAATTGAAGGAGGGGACTTCATATCTAAAGAGAAGTATACAAAAGATCTCCTCAAGCGCTTCAACATGGATGATTGCAAGCCTATCAAGACTCCAATGCCAACAAACGAACATCTCGACCTAGATGTGGGAGGTAACCCGGTTGATCAAACTCTCTACCGTTCTATGATTGGTAGCTTGTTATACTTGACCGCATCTAGGACCGACATCATGTTTAGTGTGTGCATGTGTGCTCGCTTTCAAGCCGATCCTAGGGAATCACATCTCATAGCGGTGAAGAGAATCCTTAGGTACCTAAAGCACACCCCAAGCATTGGCCTTTGGTATCCCAAAGGAGCTAACTTCCAACTCGTTGGGTATTCCGATTCGGATTACGCGGGTTGCAAAGTAGATAGAAAAAGCACATCCGGAGGGTGCCATTTGCTTGGGAGATCACTAGTTTCATGGAGTTCGAAAAAGCAAAATAGTGTGGCCTTGTCTACCACCGAGGCGGAATACATAACCGCGGGTGCTTGTTGTGCACAAATCCTTTATATGAAACAAACCCTTTTAGACTATGGTGTAGTTCTAGAAAGGGTACCTTTGTTGTGTGTGTTGACGGAAGTTATAGCATGTTTTACCTTATCAAAATACCGTCAACAGGCCTCAGTTTCAAGGAAGAATAGCATATCATGAGCATATTTATCACTAATAAGTTCCACTTGTACTCTTAGCTTGTGAACTTGTAGGAGATGGCGAAATAAACAAAATGAGGCTAGGTGGGCCCACCAAGGGGGTCGGCCGACCCCATCTTGGGGCCACCTCGGCCATGGTGACATGGCATGATCCAAGAGAAGCATGTTCAAGTCAATATCAACCATTGGATCCAGCATGTGCTTTTGCTCAATGGTGCAAGATGAGAAGCACATGGATTCATGGGTCCACACCGAAAACCAAATGCAACCAACTTCACAAGACTTGCTCCATGACATGTGGGGTCACCAAGGGAGAGAAGAAGGTGGGCCAGCCCTGTCATAGGGGGGTCGGCCGACCCCCCTTGGTGGGACCCAGTAGCACTATTCATTAGGGTGACATCAGCACCTTCTAGAAGATGTACCCCGGGCCCACATGTCAGAGACAGGGGTCGGCCGACCCCATGGTGGCCCTCATCCATGTCGGTGGCAAAGCACATGTTTCACACGTGAACAATATCCAAGCCATTCATCAAGGTCGGTTGCTATGGCGGTGGATCCAAGGGTGAAGAGAGGATGAGCACACGGATCGCTAACGTGGCGCCGGAGTAGCCCCTACTCCACCTCCACTATAAATAGAGGCATTCACCCTCTCATTCTTCACACCCCGAGATAGTTTACATATCTCACAACACATATCTCCACTCTCAAGTGAGATCAAGCAAGAGTAGTAGTAGTTAGTCTAGAGTGGGAGTTAGAGTTGAGTCGGGCGAAGCTCGGGTCTCTGGAGTCGTCTTCTGGGAGTCTGGTATAGCCCTTGTATCTTTCTTATTTTGTAAGACTTTATTTATTTAATATATTATTCTTTGTTTACTTTACTTTGCATTTACTTAAGTATTTACATTCCAAGTATTTATTTAAGTATTTACTTAGTGCAAGTCTATATTTATATAGTCTTGTTGTGTGCTTATCTTAGTTCTATAGTTGTCTTAGTTAGATTGATTTCCTTTGAATAGCTTCTTGTGTGTGCGTCATCGTCCTATCTTAGGATAGGGGCTTTAGCTATTTTGATTGATAGCTAAAGGTGTAGATAAGTGTGAGCGTGGTGCTCATACTTCATCTTATCTTTGACTACTGCTGGCTTGCACGGACAGTAGGGGCGCTTGGGCAAAAGGTGACAGATTTTGCCTGGCTACCTAGATCCCCTCACGTGAACTCAGGCTAGTTTTTAAAAGGTGAGGCGTCCATAAGCCAAATATCCGCTTGAGTACTGGGTTAGGTGAACAACCTTCTATCGCTTTACTCTCTCGTTTATCCCTGTCACACAAGTAGCAAGGCGTCAATCTAGTTAAGTCATCTATACAATTAGGATTAAGTTCATAGAGTAAAGGTAGATACATAGGATGACGGACCAGGATGTCAGAGATATCATCAGTCGATGATTACTCCGACTAATCTTGGACGGCGTGGGAGATCTGAAGACTCGTTACGAAGTGTACATGGATTAGGACTCTCGTTTCTAACTTAGCCGAGTTGTAAAAGGAAGTCTTGTAATTAGAATAGGACTCTACGGTTGTAACCGGCTAGGACTTGGTCTACGCTGGGGTTCACCCGGATATATAAGGGGAACTGGGCACAGGTCCCAGATCATTGAACATTGAATCATAATCATACACAAGGCACACGCCGCACTGGACGTAAGGTATTACGCTATTTAGGGGCCTGAACCAGTATAAATCGTTGTCTCTGTGTACTCGCCGAGTCCTATTAACGCCGATCCCCACCGAACAAATCGTCTGAGATTACTCAAGACGAGTTGCCGGTTAACAAACACCGACAGCTTGCGCGCCAGGTAGGGGCTTTCAGCGATTCGATGACCAAGAGCCCGGCGAACCACGACAACATGTTCTCGGCAAGATCAATTTTCGTTTTTGGTTCATGGACTTGCATCGCGGATGATCAAGTAAAGCTGCATCGACAACTTCACATGGATCCAGAAGTGCAAGTCACACCAAAGATGGATGATCTCGCTCAGAACCTAGCAAATCTTGTGGTCCAAGATCCACGAGATTCCGAGAACCAACCCGAAGCACCCGACTCCTACTCGAACTCAAATTTTGAGAACGAAAAGGACTCGGAGATCAGTCGTAGCATCATCTTCGGGCTACGAAATTCAGCTCGAGACCTCCAAGACCAAACTGACTCAAGATTCAAAGAGTATCAAGAGATACCTTTGACAGGAGCTCAGCAAGGACTCGTCTTCAGCTCTACCGAGGAGGGTAATATTGTTCATTGGCCAATACAGCCAGCTCCGGCCAGGTTGGTTGGCACAATCGATCAGCAGCTCCCATATCAACATGGACATCAGCTCCCTCTTGAGGAACTCGACACCTCAACAGAACTAATCTCCAGCACCTCTACCTTGGAGTCAGTCACGCCAGGATCAATAATCCAAGGCTACACTCGCGAAGTCTTCATGGCAGGGCATCAGTCATCTCTACGACCACCGACCCCTCCAGACGTCTTCCAGGATGACAAAACTCTAAGTATGATATCTGACAATGATCCTGAAGGACCCGCAGAAACCGAGTCTCTAAAAGCTGAGAGAATTAGAAGAAATCAAGCAAAAGAGGCTCGCAGAAGGCGCGCAAATCACCGCAAGGAAGCGGTCGACCGCTACAATGTACGACTCAAAGAATATAACACTCGGAGACGCCTACAAGAGGACACGGAAAATCTTGGTCGCGCTCAACGTGATCAAGAGGATCAATCACAAAACGACCACAATCGCCGACGAGCCGATTGCTCCCGCAACCTCGAGCCCGAGTTTATGAGAGTCGCTGGTCACAATGTTTTCCAGACACCCTACCAGAATATTATGGCCCTAGCTACAGAGATGGGAGCCAAGGACAATCGCACCCCTGAAGAAGAGCGACGATTAGTCATGCTTCAGACTACTACGCTACAACTTCGGGGAAGGAACCTTGAGTCTCTGGCTGACGAGCAAGCCTCCTCTCACCCTAGCCAAAGGCGGCCTGTTCAAGAGCGAGTTGGACGTATCCCAGCAAGGAGTCGTCTGGGCCACCGAGTACCCGACCAAGCCGAGGGCGGAGCTGAATCTTCATACAAAGGAGTTACAGTCGCTGCATCCGACGCAATTGATCGCTTCCCCTGCTTCTCCCAAAGGCTACGAGCAGTCTCGTTCCCGCCGAAATTCAAACCCGGAAACTATTCAAAGTATGACGGGAAGACAGAACCTAAACGATGGCTCAGGTTGTACGCTCAAGCAGTTGAGCTGGCCGGTGGAAGCAACGACGTTAAGGCACTCTATCTCCCAATGGCTTTAGAAACAATGCCGCTTGCTTGGTTTGACAGGCTTAAACCCAAGTCCATCGACTCCTGGGAGCAACTCAATCGTATCTTCATCGAAAACTTTGCGGGTGTCCCGGAGAGGTCAGACCCCCGAACTAAGCTCAGAACCTGCAAGCAGCAGAAAAACGAATCAATGCGGGAATACTATAGGCGTTTCTCAGAGATCCGCTCCACAGTATCCAACATCACAGACAGAGAAGTTATTGACCTCTTTGGCAATGGTATCTGCGAAAGGTACAATTACAAAGATTTCATCAAGCAGGACCCGACCACTGCTGACGAGTTCCATCGGGCCGTAAATTCCATGATGGCGACAGAAGAACGTACACAGCAGCATTTCCCCTATAGAAACACGCAGGGTGATCGAGGGAACAACCAGAGAGGCAACCAGGCACCACAGCAAAGCACCCGGAAAAGGGCAGGAGACAATACTGTTGCTGCCATGGAGCCTCAGAAGAAGGGGAACAAGCCGTTTACTTTCGATGACTTACTCGATGGACCCTGCCCCTTCCATCCGAAAGCCGGACATCAGGCAAGGCACTGTCGACAACTCAAGGAGCGAGGCCTGAACTCCGATTTCAACAAAAACAAGAAGGACAAAGCAAGAAGACAGCTGAGGACCCTCCGCAAGACAACGGTGGTTTCCAACACCCCAAAGGGACAATCAATGTCATTTTCGGGGGAGTAACCACCAGTGACAGCAAGAGGCTCCAGAATCTTTCGCTACGAGAGATCATGTCTACAGAACCAGTGACTCCTAGGTACCTTGACTGGTCTGAGCACCCGATCAGCTTCTCCCGAGCAGACAAATGGACCACCGTCTCCAACGCAGGGCACTACCCGCTGGTCCTGGATCCCACGGTCGCTGGGTTTACATTGAGCAGAGTACTCATCGACGGAGGGGCAGGACTTAACATTATCTTCGCAAGTACCCTACGCAAGATGAATTTGGATCTCGCAACATAGCTCACACCATCAAGTGCCCCCTTCTACGGCATAGTACCCGGAAAGGCGGCCATACCACTTAGAAGAATCATATTACCCTTAACTTTTGGAACTCATATCAACTATTGGACTGAGTACATCAGTTTCGAAGTAGCCGACTTTGAGTCATCTTATCACGCCATATTTGGACGGCCAGCCATCGCCAAGTTTATGGCAGTACCTCACTACCCATACCTTCTCCTGAAGATGCCGGGTCCTAAAGGAATCCTAACTTTCAGAGGTGACTTGAAGCGATCATTTGATTGCGACACTGAGGCTGTCCATATCGCTGAAAAAGCTCAACTCACCCGGGAGTTACAAGAACTTGCTCAGATGGTGCATAATACCAAGCCTGGAGATTCAGAAATCCCAACCAAGAAGGAGGGTACTATCCAACCATCAACAACAGTCTCTACAAAACATATTGACCTAGAAACCGGCGACTCCTCTAAGACGGCAGTGATCAGCGGTCACCTATCTGAAGAATAGGAATTCGCGCTCACCAAGTTCCTCAGAGCAAACAGAGATATATTTGCTTGGAAACCGGCTGATATGCCGGGAGTCCCAAGGAACTTGGCTGAGCACAAACTGGAACTAAAAGAAGGGTCCAGACCTATCAAGCAAAGACTACGACGATTTTCACCAGAGAAAAAAGAGGCAATCAAGAAGGAAATAGCCAAACTACTCGCAGCTGGATTCATCAGAGAAATCCTCCACCCCGAGTGGATAGCTAACATAGTGCTAGTCAAGAAAAAGAACTCCGCCGAGTGGCGTATGTGTGTCGACTACACAGACCTCAACAAACACTGTCCAAAAGATCCCTTCGGATTAACAAGGATAGATCAAATAGTTGACGCCACCGCAGGCTCCGCTCTTTTATCCTTTTTGGATTGCTATTCCGAGTACCATCAGATTGCCCTCAAGGAAGAAGACCAACCCAAGACATCATTTATAACTCCTTTCGGCACCTACTGTTATAAAACCATGTCCTTTGGGTTAAAGAATGCAGGAGCCACTTGTCAACGAGCCATCCAAGATTGTTTGGGTGACCAGATTGGCCGAAACGCAGAAGCTTATGTTGATGATGTGGTCATAAAGACAAAGGATCCGACTACCCTGATATCAGACCTAGAGGAAACTTTCAACCGTTTACGTGCGTATCAATGGAGACTCAATCCAACAAAATGCGTTTTCGGAGTACCCTGAGGACAGTTACTCGGATTCCTTGTTAGTCATCGAGGCATCGAGGCTAGTGAAAAGTAGATCACAGCTATCATCAACATGAAGCCGCCTACCTCCGTCAGAGATGTTCAGAAGCTCACCAGGTGCATGGCTGCGTTAAATCGATTTATCTCACGGCTAGGAGAAAAGGGATTACCTTTCTTCAAGTTGCTCAAAGCCGGTGACAAATTTCAGTGGACGGAAGAAGCGGACAGGGCTTTTGAACAACTCAAAGGCTACCTTACCAATTCACCAATACGGACGACGCCTGAGCCCACGGAACCGATGATGCTGTATATTGCAGCTACCACACACGTTGTGAGTACACCAATCGTGGTGGAGCGTAAAGACGACAAGCACATCTACAGCACCCAACGACCAGTTTACTATATCAGCGAGGTACTCTCCAACTCGAAGATCAGGTACCCGCAAGTACAGAAACTGCTCTATGCATTACTCATATCCTCAAGAAAGTTACGGCACTACTTCGAAGCTCATGAGATCACGGTAGTCACGGATTTTCCTTTAGGAGAAATCCTTCACAATCGTGATGCTACCGGCAGAATTTCTAAGTGGGCAGTTGAATTAGGGGCACTCAACATCAAATTCACTCCTAGGAAAGCTATTAAGTCACAGGATCTAGCTGACTTCATCTCTGAGTGGACAGAAATACAGCAGATCCAAGACAATACTATCCCTGATCATTGGAAGATGTACTTTGATGGGTCCCTAAATCTCGGAGGAACAGGAGCCGGCGTTCTTCTTGTATCACCCGCCGGCGAACAACTCAAATACGTTCTGCAAATATTGTGGCCGGCTACCAACAATGAAGCAGAATATGAAGCACTACTTCATGGACTCAAACTAGCAGTCACTCTGGGCATTAAGCGACTACTAGTCTATGGTGATTCTTCCGTGGTCATCCACCAAGTCAATAAAGATTGGGACTGCACCAAGGAATCAATGAATGCCTATTGTGCTGAAGTCCGCAAGCTGGAAAAACACTTTTCAGGACTCGAGCTCATTCATATTACTCGGGACCTCAATGTGGCAGCAGATATATTAGCAAAATTGGGCTCCGACAGAGCACAAGTTCCTAGTGGTACCTTCGTGCATGAGTTATCCAAACCTTCAATACAAGAGAAGGAAGAGATTGAACCAACACCCTCCACCGAGGTCTTATGCCTAATACCCGACTAGACGCAGGTGTTCATTGACTATTTCAAAGAACATAAACTACCGAGTGACAAAACTGCCGCAGAGCAAGTCACCAGACGTAGCAAAAACTATGTCTTAGTCGGGGACAGGCTGTATCGACGCGGAGCTTCATCAGGAGTCCTCCTCAAGTGCATTTCACCAGAAGAAGGCCGGGAAATCCTAAATGAAGTCCACTCTGGGTGCTGTGGTAATCACGTAGGTTCAAGGACACTAGTCGGAAAAATCTTCAGGACAGGATACTACTGGCCCTCAGCCCTAAAGGACGCAGAAGACTTAGTCCGCCGCTGTCAATCATGCCAGTTCTTTACCAAGCAGCAGCATGTACCTGCACATGAATTGATCTGTATCCCTCCGTCATGGCCCTTCTCATGCTGGGGACTCGATATGGTGGGTCCCCTCAAGCGTGCTCAGGCGGGTTTGAATACATCTACGTCGCTATCGACAAATTCACAAAGTGGATTGAGTACATGCCCTTGGTCAAATTCAATGCTTCCAAGTCAGTTCAATTCATGCAGAGCATCTTTCACCGCTTTGGAATGCCACACAGAATCATTACTGATCTTGGGTCCCCCTTTACGGCTATCGAATTCAAATCATGGGCCAGTGACTGCGGAATCAAGAAAGACTACGCATCAGTAGCTCACCCACAGTCCAACGGCCAAGTTGAACGAGCAAACGCCCTGATTCTCGCTGGATTAAAACCAAGGCTTTTCGACCTCCTAAAGGATCACAGTGGAAAATGGGTTGAAGAGTTGCCTAACGTAGTCTGGGGATTACAGACACAACAAAGTCAGGCAACAGGCCACACTCCTTCATTCTGGTATATGGCACTGAAGCAATCCTCCCGGCTGATTTAATCTGGAAATCCCCACGAACAGAGCACTACAACGAAGGCAAAGCTGACGACACCAGGCGTTTAGAGGTCGACAGTCTTGAAGAAGCTCGACTAACCGCACTCTTCCAGTCAGCAAGCTACCTTCAAGGGATGAGGTGCTACTATGATAAAAACGTCCATCATCGCACCTTTCAAATAGGTGATATGGTGTTGAAGAAAATTCAGAACACTACAGGACGCCACAAGCTTATGAGTCCATGGGAAGGCCCCTATATTGTATCCAAAGTAACAAGACCTGGGTCCTTTGAGCTAGTCACTGAAGATGGATCTCCGTTGCCAAATTCATGGAATATTGAGCACTTGAAGAAATTCCATACTTAAGGACTACGCTACAATTTTGACTCAGGGCAATTGTATTTATTAGTCGGATATTAATAAAGTTTGGAGTTCATCAGAAACAAGAACTTTGCAAATTATCCAGGCTTTTTCCTATACCTCTTTTCGACTATTCAGTCGCATAAGAGTCCCCGCAATAGCAGGACTCACCACCGACTACTATTACTCGGATGAATTTGGTTTAGCAGTAACCATACTTGAGTTACGAGCCTCGAGCTCAATACAACTGACAAGGTAGTACGGTTTAACACCCGACTATCAGCCTATAGCGAATATGGAATCCACCATAGTGGAGACTAGTTCCTATAAGGCGTAACAAGGTGGGACAGTACTCACCCTGTTACATACTTCCTGACAGAGGTCCACCTACCTTCGCACCCAAGCTGCGATCCCCAAAAGGATACGATCCACCCCGAAGGAACCAACATTACGGTCCTTCAAGAGGTGCCTGATCGGAATTATCCCTTGAACAAGGGTACTAAGAGTAGTACCCGGGCAGGACTACGTTCTCTACACAGTCGCTAGAGAAATGAAGTCATAAGACCCACACCAAAGTGCTAAAAGAGCACTCGGATAGACTCGTCTAATTAGACGCCTGGTCATACATCCACATTAAACTCAACCCATTATCGCAGAAATTTCCCGCAAACATGGAGTTGATCGCATATGAAGTCTATGAGATTCAGAAGTAACCAATATCTTTGATATTTCATAATAATTATTTTCAAGAGATACAAGCTGCAAAAATTAAGGAGTCTAGACTACTCTACAAGATCTAAGATCTGCGAGTACTCCTCCACAACAGTCTTCACCTCCTCCTGCATTGCTACAAGGTCCTCGTCGCCTTTGCCATCAGGGAGGGTCATCAGAGCGGACAGGTCGAAGGATGGGAGATGTTGCCGCAGCGTTGCCATCAGACCCTGCACCATGGAGATCTACATATCTTTAATGTATTGAGCCAGCCGCCCGGGTGCAGCCTTGGCCCGATCAATCAAAGTCTCCTCTACTCCTGCTGGTGCCGGAATCATGTTGAGGAGGGGCTCGACAGCTTGCTCCAAAGCCTTCAGGGAATCTTGTGACTCTTTCGTAGACTTCAAAACCTGCAAAAGGTCCCGGTCAGCACCCTCACGCATCAATTTGGCTTCCTGAAGACTATTTTGCGCATTAGCAAATACCTCCTCAAGCTCCGCCTCCTTCCGGTTGAACGCGTTCTGCCATCCAGAAGCCAGCCCTTTGGTCTCTGTATAAATACAAGTCGGTTATCGTACAATCAGACTAATACTATGGAACAGACTAGCAAAGAAACTTCAGGCATACCTTCAAGCTTTTTGGAATTTTTCTTCAGCTCCTTCATTTTCTGCTCCATGGAAGCAGCCTTGGCTATCAGCCCAACCTCACGGTCGTTAGCAGCACCACGATCCGCTACCACTTCCTTGAGGTTGCTTTGAAGTCCATTAATGCGGTTATGAAGGATCTGGGTGGCAACCTTTTGACTAATCCGATCCTGGGCAATGTAGTCCCGGAGCTCTTGATTCTCACGGGACATCTCCTGGCGAATCCGGGTAACCTGGTCCTTAACTTTGAAGCCAAAGGCCTAGAGGACAATAATATTGTGAGTACTCAGATGAGTCTACAGCACAAAACGAACAGATTAAGAATCGTACCTCAACAAACTAGAGAAGAGCTTCAACATGAGCCTTCACCTGCTCGCTCAGCTCCTTCAGCCGGGTAAGGTCCTAGTTATACCCAGACACGTCAAGAGTCGCTCCTTGGCGCGAGGACTCGGGCGCATCTAAAGATCCTCCCGGTTGGCGAGCTGAAGCCTCTGTATGAATGTCCGTCAGGACCATGTCCAGGGTAGGTTCGTCCGGCTGTCGTGTATGAAAAAACCAGTCATTCCACACTCGGTCAAACTCCAGCTGAGCAGGAGAACGAAAGATGGAGAACGGCCAACCAACCTGAGGCAATGGAAGAGCATCTGCATCAGGAGCCGCATCGGCCTGAGACTTGGACGGAGAGGAGCCAGGCAGCGGATCTACCTGACTAAAAGTTGACGGCACGCTGGAGTCATCTCTGGCCAGCGGCTCCGACTCCTCTACCGCCTGAGGATCATGAACGGCACTCAAGGTCGTTGCACCTGGCTTTGCTTTCCTACGAAAAAGACAAGTACCCATGTCAGTATCAGAAATCTGCGAACAATCTACAAAAGCTGAAAACTTATTTCACGAGCTTCAGTGGCTTCGGCAGCTTCAAGAGAGGCTGTTTCAGAAGCTGGTCTGAAGCCAGAGTTTCTTCAGACACCACACTGCTTGAAGTCCCTTGAGTCATCCCAGCATCTGATACAGCGACATATATAAGACAAGAGATCATCAACATTCAAAAGGACTACAAAGTACTCGGGTTTTCCCTTACCAGGAGCACCCGGCTTATAGTGCTTATTAGACAACCCTTGTGATAAAATAACTTTTCGACAAGCACGGCGATTACCAGTGCGAGCCTTCTTAAGGACGGGTCCTCCGGCTTCTGACTGAGGATTTGGCGACCTCTTCCGGCTACCTTCAGCCTCCGGGTCTATAAGCATGACATCAGAGTCAGTTGAATCTGTGTCAAGCCAGTCAAGATCTTCAGGAGAGCTTGGTTTTTTGGGAAGATCCTCACTTCGGATAGGACCCTCCAAAACTATGCCTCCGCCTTCTTCAGTCGCGGAGGCAGGGGAGGACAATCATTGTCATCTGTCCCCTGACCCCCTATAGGAAAAAGAGCATTTAGTCAGGTCAGAAGAATATCTATTCAGAACCTCGACGACATGACAAATTAATTACTCACCTGAGGAGGAGGGTTAATGGCGGAGAATGTCACCATCACTGGAGTTAAGTGTTCACGGCTCTTAAGTAGCCGGTTCACTCTCCATAGGACTTCGCAGTATGCCAACTGCTCGACTGCGTGGCGACCCGGGTCATCCTTACCCAGGTACTCAAAGCCGAAATTGGCTCGTTGTTGTAGAGGATGGATGCGCCGCGCAACAAAATCATGGACGACAGAGTACCCGGTCTGGCCGTCGAGCTTTAATGCCTCTACGGATTCAATAAGAGGTCGGATAGCCTCCAGTCCTTCAGCAGTGATCTTTTCCTTCCATTCACGACACTTCTGTGGAGGCCACCCGTCATGACGACGATGCGTTGGCGGAGGGTTTGCCATATAAAACCAGCCGGCTGCCCAATCTTTGACAGACTCCGACAAATCTACAACTATGTATTGACTAGCTACTTCTAATCTAACCTGGAGGCTAGCCCCTTCGACTACTTCGACATTAGCATCACTGGGTTCACTCTTAAACCAAGAAGAAGTAGCGGAAAAGGGTAAAATTGGGGCAAATTCCCAAGAAAGCCTCATAGAGATGAGTGAAGATTGCAATATGAAGAACTGCATTGGGAGTAATATGGTTCAGAGTCAAACCATAGTAATGCAGCAAGCCACGAAAGAAATCAGAAGCAGGAAGCCCCAATCCTCGCTCCGCGAAGGACTTGAACATCACGATCTACGTGGTGTTGGGGGCAGGAGCGCGGTGATCGGTGGGTACCCTCCATCCATCAAGAGGTTGTGCCCGTAGTAATCCTTGCTGCGCCAGGAACGCCAGTTCCGACACGATGGTGTCCGGTTTTTTCCAGGCAAGGACATCAGTTGGAGGATTCGAGTGCTTTGGCTTTCCAGTGGTGGTGATCCTAGGCTTCTTCTTGTCCGCAGCAGACTGTTTCTTCGGACCCATGTTGGTGACGAGTGATTTTCTACGCATCAACTGGGAATTGGCTAAGGGATTTTCTAGCTCTAAAGGCCATGGCTTGATGAAAACGTGAAGAAAACACAAGCTCGGCGGTGGCTTATTATAGATCTGTTTTGGTAACCGTTCATCTTTCTTAAATGGCGTCATGGAACCATCTAGAACCCTAACGGCTGGGAGTACATGTCAGACGGCGTCAAAGGCAGAGAACAGGAATACAATAAACAGACAAGTTTCCTTTGTTTTCATAAGATACATTTAGTACTCGGAAAACAGAACAGAGGACTTGGAAATCATTCCAAGTACCCGGATATTTATTTCTATTACTCGGAATTACAACAGAGAGACATAGAAACATCTTGAGATACAACAATTGTCAGCACAAGTACAATCAGGATAGCTACTTCAGTGTAATCAAGGTACAGAGCCTGGATGCCTATTGCACCAAGGACAGGGTTCAGTGAGACGCAGTAAAGCAGACACAGAACCTTGGGTAGACACTATCTTTTCATTGCATCCCAAGGTGGATCTCAGGTGCTACCCCAGTACTCAAGGAACTCCGGGCAAGGCCATCACCCTCAGCACCCTTTTGACAACCTGTGACTCCGAGGTTATCTACGAGTGGTAGTCACAAGAGTTCTTCTAGGCGCACCTCTGTATCCATCTGCTCGCGACCACTTGGAAACCACCCTAGCGGTTGGTCCCTTCACAAGAGTTCTTCTGGACACCTCATCTTTTTTACATAAGGAAGACACCCGGGGGCTCGGCCATCTCCGTTATCACTACTATAAAACTCACGGGACTAAGAGAAGTTCTATACTCCTATAGGATATGAACTCCTTGCTTCCCAGGCAGGGTATTTATAGGCAGATTCTTCTCGGTCTATGGACATGGTTCATCAACAACAGTGACCGCTGGAGCAATAATTCAACCAATGTACTGTGGTGCATGTGAAGCTTGGTACAGGTAACAGAGCTGATTCTCACACGCTCTTCAAGATGAAGACGACAAAGTTTGCAGTTGCAGAAAATGACAAACACCGTTATTACGTACAGCTGGAACAGTCACCAGTCAATTATTGTTGGACTCATGGTAATTTTTATTCAGTGGGGGGTGATATGGGGTGTTTGTTGAAAACATTACCCACCTGAAGCTGAGTATTTATTACTCGGATGGTTTAAGCAACAAACTGGCGTCATGGTCTGGCTCCTCAAGATCTTAATAGATTACCTGATTCTACATTTTTGAAGAACCCAAGCTCCGACTACTATAGTACTCGGACCTTAGGCTCGGGGGCTGCAGGGCATAATCTATAAAGAAAATGTTTTTTCTTACTCAAGAATTATTTGAAAGGATCCTCAAAGTTATTGTAAATAACAAGAGGCTCAGGGGCTACATCCTATGGGTGCGCTTTTCGATAAAAAGCGCACACCATGGAATTTCTTTTAACTTCAGAGCACTTCAAGATTTCTCAAAGACATTACTCGAAGATTCTCAAGAAGAAACTGGAAGATAACGTCGTGAAGAAATGATGAAGAGCTCGGGGGCTTGACGGACCAGGATGTCACAGATATCATCAGTCGATGATTACTCCGACTAATCTTGGACGGCGCAGGAGATCCGAAGACTCGTTACGAAGTGTACATGGATTAGGACTCTCGTTTCTAACTTAGCTGAGTTGTAAAAGGAAGTCTTGTAATTAGAATAGGACTCTAGGACTTGGTCTGCGCTGGGGTTCACCCGGATATATAAGGGGAACTGGGCGCAGGTCCCAGATCATTGAACATTGAATCATAATCATACACAGGGCACACGCCGCACTGGACGTAAGGTATTACGCTATTTAGCGGCCTGAACCAGTATAAATCGCTGTCTCTGTGTACTCGCCGAGTCCTACGAACGTCGATCCCCAGCGAACAAATCGTCTGAGATTACTCAAGACGAGTTGCCGGTTAACAAACACCGACATAGGAGTACTTTATACTCACTCGTTGTCCTCCCACCTAGCTAACTCTACTAAAGTTATCATTCATATCATATACTTTTTGCTTAACTTATTTATCTTATCTATCTATCCTCCCTTATATCCACTTATCCCCTTTTGCTTCTCTAATTGATAATAGATTATAGTAAGACTAAAAGATCTATCTTTCCTCTCTCTACATCTTTCCTAGCTTGCTTTTCGTTGGGATAAAATAAATAACGATACCTTGGAATACTCCCGGGTGAAGTGCTAAATCGGTACATTCTGTGCGCTTGCGGAATTATCCAATAGTCAATAGTTTTACCACCAAGACACTTCTAGCGCCATTGCTGTGGTTAGGCTCCATAGTCTAGTTCTAGTGGTTGCGTTAAGAAGTATCAACAAGCATTTCTGGCACCGTTACCAGGGAAAGCAACAGCCTAGGAGTTTAGAGAGAGTGAATCCGGAGTCTGCTATATATTAGTTATCAATTAATATAGGGGCTAACCCCTCACCTATCTAGTTTCTTTTCGTTATCGTGAAACTAGTAGGTGTATGAGCGGTTTCCAACTGCCATCGAACTTCGTTGAAAATCCTGAGCAGTTGTTGAGGAGGACTAGACTTCGTCAAGTTCCACCTCAGAGGTTCAGGTCGAACCAGAATCCGTTCGAGGAGGAAGTTTCTGCACCAGCTAGAAGAGAAGCCATGGCCCAAAAGACCATCTCCGAGTACTCTGCGCCGTCGGCCGACAATGTCGCCATGGGTCCGCAGCTTAACTTGGGGGACGCGACTTTTGAGCTCAAGCCAGCTCTCATCAACATGGTGCAACCCAATCCATTCTGTGGGAAGCCGCATGAGGATGCCAACGCCCATCTCCAACACTTCTTGGAGGTATGTGATACCTTCACTATGAAAAATGTGTCTGCAGACGCCATCCTTCTTTGTCTTTTTCCCGTTCTCGTTATTGGGAAAGGCGATGCAATGGTTCTACGCCAACAAGAGTGAAGCCACCACTTGGGAGAAGTGCGCTAATGCGTTTCTCAAGAAGTTATTCCCGATGGGCAAGACCAGCGCCCTTCGTGGAATGATTTCCAACTTCCAGCAACAAGCTGATGAGACGATTCCTGAAGCATGGGAACATCTACAAGAGTACATTTGCGTCTGTCCTCATCATGGGATATAGGAGTGGCTCATCATCCAAGGTTTCTACCATGGCCTGACCGGTATGGCTCGTAGTCACCTAGATGCAGCCGCTGGAGGGGCATTCTTACAACACAATGTGAGAGATGCCAAGGACCTCATAGAGAAGATGGTTACCAACCAAGGTTGGAATGAGGAACGTCTTCAGCCGAAGAAGAGAGGTGTTCATGCTCTCAATGAGGTGGACATGCTCTGCGCGAAGATGGACCTCCTGATGAAGAAAGTAGAAGAAAATTCCAAGAGGGAACAAGAGGTCGTTCAATCTTATGCAACCGCACGAGCCGTCGAAGCCGACTAATGGTGCGAGGTATGCGGAGGCAATGACCATTCGGGAAATAATTGTCCTGAGACGAAGGAGGAAGTGAGCTTCATCAACAGCGCCAACCACAACGGGTACCGGCCCCAACAACAACAACAAGGATGGAACTCACGCCCCTTCTACCAAAATCAAGGTAACGGTTATAGCAATAATTTCAATAATTCTTATAATAACCAACCTTCTTTAAGAGATCTTGTCTTAGGCCAATCTAAAATAAATGATAGTATTAATAAAAAGATGATGGCTAATGATAAGATTCTTGAAAATATAAATGAGAAAATGGATAGCTTTAATTCTGCTATGAAAAATCATTTGAGTTTTAATAAAATGTTAGAAACACAATTAGCTCAATTAGCAGCAGCTGTCCCATCCTATGAGCAAGGTAAGATCCCAGGGAAACCCGAGGATCCAATAGAGGGTGTAAAATTAGTTACTACGAGGTACGGTAAGCCTCCGCTCCGGTCAACCTGGGGCTATCTACTCGATTCGCCCTTCCTCACCAAGAAGGAAGATCCAGGCCTGCCGACCACCACCTGCCAGATTGGACCACAAGTCTTCCACAACGCCTTCTGCGACCTTGGATCGAGTATCAACATCATGTCCAAGGTAACGTATGATAACTTACTAGGGGGACCTTTGCTCCCTACATTTGTTCGTTTGCAGCTGGCCGATCAGACGCTACGGTTCCCCGAGGGACTAGCAACAAACATCCTCATCAAAGTCCAAAACAGCTACGTCCCCGTCGATTTCCTTATATTGGACATGGGATCCAATGTAGAGGTCGCGATCATCCTGGGAAGGCCATTCCTTAATACGGTTAACGCCGTCATCTACATAGGATCCGGCCAACTTCACCTCCAGTTCCCGGAGTATAAGGTAAAGTGTCCATTCAACAGTTATAAAGCTAACATGCAGGTTAAGGACAAAGAACCTCGAGACAACAAACATCATCATCGTCGCCCGCGCCTTAGGAACAAGAAAAAGGAGCGAGTCGGCCAACAAGGCCGAAGTAAAAGAAGAACTCGCCGACGAGGTGCAACCACGGTCTCCATCTCTGGGACCGACCAAAGCACCCAATGAATGACAAGACGGAGAGGTCCTGCTCTACTGACCTGAAACATGGACCCCTTGCTGATAAGGTAAATCAGTAGTTATCTCATATTTAATTTTTATGCATTTCAATTTTTTGCATTTTCCCTCTATTGCATACTTAGTTAATTCTGCATATTTCATTTCGACAAAATAAATTTCCATGCTAGTAACACCTTGACAATGACTTGCAATAAAACTGAGCTGTGGGAACACCCCAAGGTGGGGTAGGCCGACCCCACTAGTGGGCCCACTGGCACATGCTCTATCTTGGCTTAGTACCCTGAGTACGACACAACACATTGGTGCTCAAGGAGCATCCAAGGTGGGATCGGCCGATCCCACCATGGTGCCCTCCTGCACCCTACTGCATTCCACTCTGCATGCTCATGAACATCATGCATATCACCAAAGCCAACATATGAAAAGAAATGGTCCTTTGCTTTACTCTTTAAGCATGAGATGTTCCTCTTTATGTTGGATGCTCATGGGACCACAACAACCAGCCAAAGGCATGTCTTAGTGCTCTCATGGTCCATGGGAATCACATAAGACATGTCTCCACTTTGGCCATTCATCTTTTCTCTTTCACCAAACACTACGCAAGGGAATCTCTGAAATTTGTGTCAACTTTGGACCAAACATAGTTACATAGTTACTAGACACTTGATGACACAAAGTTTAAAGCTTGAGGGGGGCATGTCATGGGGTCGGGCGACCCCCATATTGCACCAACCTGAAAAGATGTTTTCTCAATTTAGACATGATCCCTTGCCAAAGTAAAGCATTGTCCAAAGTTGCAAGGAGGGGGGTCGGCCGATCCATGCTATGGATGGTCACCACTTGCCCTTCTCCCCCTATATATACCCTTGCATTGTGAGCTCAACTCCACACCAAAACCACCAGAACCATCTCGAGCTCATAAAGTCTTCCTTTCCTTCCATAGTTGCAAGTTCATTCTGAAGCTTAGCTTAGTAGTAGCCATACAAAAACCCAAAAAACCAAAAATAGTTCCCATTTCATAGTAGTAGTAGAAGCTTGGTAACTTATCTTGTAGTAAGATGAACAAGTTGCTTGCCTCCCGTTTCAAAAAGTCCAACAAGGGTGAGAGTTCTTCCCAAGAACCTCACCATGCTAGTGCTCATGAGAGGAGCTTTGGTAAGTGATGATGAGCTGAAATTACTCTATGCTATGGTTAGCAAGGTTAAAGTTTCACCTATTAAAATGCTAGTGAACTAATCCACGCCATACAGTCGAAATCAACCTCCCTTGTGAGAGACTTCGATTGTATGTGCTTCGTACGCTAACCTTTGATTTGGACCCCGAGGAAAGAGCCCCAAAAGTTGTAGGTACTAGCAGGAGGACAAGAAGAACGTCCCGTGCTGCTCGAATGGAACAAGGCGGACCTTCACATCAGGCTGAAGAAGTTGAGGAGGGAGATGAGGCAGCCTCTATGGACATTTCAGGGTCCTTGGGGAGGCCTCCTCGCTCACAGGACACTCCTCGCTCTCAAGACACTCCTCGCCCACGGGGTAGAGGAAGGCAACATCAAAGGGCGCCGATGGACGAGCTCATCGACAACATGGGTGCGATGAACATCGAACAAAAGGCAACATTGCTTCTTGCACAACAAAACGCCCAACTCCTGCAGGCCATTCAAGAAGAAGAAGCATGACGTTGGGCCGGGTGGCACCAGCATTATCCACCACCACAGTAGGCAAGAACCAAGCTTGGGGGAGATCCTCTCCCCCACCAAGGTAAGTCCTGTATCTTAAGTTATTTACGTTTCAATTAGTTTTCTCATTGCATATTTTTTTTAAAAAAAGAAAATACCAAAATTATTTGCTTAGTATTCCCCTTAGCACATATGTCTCATATATGTCTATCTTCCCCATGGAAATGATGACTAGTTGCCTTGCTAATGTTTCTCTAGTGCCTAGTTTACAACTTAGTATTTCTCTAAGTATGCGTTACTTAGCTCATTTAAACCATCATGAACCTGAAAACTTTGTGGGTTGCAAGTGCTAGAACTAAGTCTAAGTTGTTGTGAGACATGATATAGCGAGACAAGAGCTGCTTTAATATTGTTCTAAGCATGATAGATTACCGGAGAATTTATCCTTAAAATGATCAAAATCTTAATTGTTCCTCAATGGTGATAAATTCCTACCACAGCCATATATGCTTTACATGTTTACAAACCTTCTACATAGGCTATTTGATTTGTATTGAGTGTTGTCAAGTTTTGTTGACCCTTGTTAAGAGACTTTTCATGCTCCTAAGATCAAAATCACGTACACACCTCATATACAAGCTGCTTCTACACTGGAAGTACGCAAAAACATGCCTTTCATTTCCACCAAATAGGTTGCTTCATACTCCAAGTGTTAGGAAATCTCTCTCAATCATTTAGTAGATGAGACTCAAAAGGGCTAGGCAAAATAAAGATGAAAAAAAGAGAGATGGACAAGTGAAAGTCCATGAAAAAAAACAAAATGCTAGCCATGTCTCAAAAAGAAAAGAGAGAAAAAGAAAAAAAAATATAGAGAGATAGATCTTATCAAATAAAGAAGCAATCTAGTCCACCATACACCAGACACTTGCACATCTTGATCTGGGAGTATGACACTTCTCTTCAAGGATCCGAGCTTTGACTTTGCAACAAAATGCAAGTAAGTATGCCATCTTCTTTCATCTCTACCTTGAGCTACACATAAGCCTGTTTAGAAGTAGGATGAAACAAAGAAGGCAACACTTTCATATGCCTTGGTGAGGAATCATACACCATTTGAGCGACATGAGAGAACCGTATGAGGAACATTAAGTCTTTCTTTTGAAAAATATTGCAAAACCTCGGGTATGAAACTTGCTAAAAACAAGAAAGTTAGTGCTCAAGTCAAACTGTTCTATCTTTCAACCACCTAAGACAAAGGAAAAGCCATAAGCCCCATAGAGTACTAAGGTAATATGGGTGATTTACATAGCTAATTTTTCCATTCAAAGAGAAGAACTTTGTTGTGCACATGGTACTCTTGAAATGTGATGCATAGTAACAATACTGATCCACCGAGGCCAAGTTTGATTGTTTGCTCGGGACGAGCAAAGGTTAAGCTTGGGGGATCTTGTTGACGAAAGTTATAGCATGTTTTACCTTATCAAAATACTATCAACAGGCCTCGGTTTCAAGGAAGAATAGCATATCATGATCATATTTATCACTAATAAGTTCCACTTGTACTCTTAGCTTGTGAACTTGTAGGAGATGGTGAAATGAACAAAATGAGGCCAGGTGGGCCCACCAAGGGGGTCGGCCGACCCCATCTTGGGGCCACCTCGGCCATGGTGACATGGCATGATCCAAGAGAAGCATGTTCAAGTCAATATCAACCATTGGATCAAGCATGTGCTTTTGCTCAATGGTGCAAGATGAGAAGCACATGGATTCATGGGTCCACACCGAAAACCAAATGCAACCAACTTCACAAGACTTGCTCCATGACATGTGGGGTCACCAAGGGAGAGAAGAAGGTGGGCCAGCCCTGTCATAGGGGGGTCGGCCGACCCCCCCCCCCACTTGGTGGGACCCAGCAACAATATTCATTAGGGTGACATCAGCACCTTCTAGAAGATGTACCCCGGGCCCACATGTCAGAGACAGGGGTTGGCCGACCCCATGGTGACCCTCATCCAAGTCAGTGGCAAAGCACATGTTTCACACGTGAACAATATCCAAGCCATTCATCAAGGTCGGTTGCTATGGCGGTGGATCCAAGGGTGAAGAGAGGATGAGCACACGGATCGCTGACGTGGCGCCGGAGTAGCCCCTACTCCACCTCCACTATAAATAGAGGCCTTCACCCTCTCATTCTTCACACCCCGAGATAGTTTACATATCTCACAACACATATCTCCACTCTCATGTGAGATCAAGCAAGAGTAGTAGTAGTTAGTCTACAGTGGGAGTTAGAGTTGAGTCGGGCGAAGCTCGGGTCTCCGGAGTCGTCTTCTGGGAGTCTGGTATAGCCCTTGTATCTTTCTTCTTTTGTAAGACTTTATTTATTTAATATATTATTCTTTCTTTACTTTACTTTGCATTTACTTAAGTATTTACTTTCCAAGTATTTATTTAAGTATTTACTTAGTGCAAGTCTATATTTATATAGTCTTGTTGTGTGCTTATCTTAGTTCTATAGTTGTCTTAGTTAGATTAATTTCCTTTAAATAGCTTTTTGTGTGTGCGTCATCGTCCTATCTTAGGATAGGGGCTTTAGCTATTTTGATCGATAGCTAAAGGTGTAAATAAGTGTGGGCGTGGTGCTCATACTTCATCTTATCTTTGACTACCGCTGGCTTGCACGGACAGTAGGGGCGCATGGGCAAAAGGTGACAGATTTTTGCGGATACATGGGTGTATGCCGAGTCTCGAGTGATGAGTGATTGTCAACTGGGATAAGGCGCATGTTCTTTGGCTTGTGTTGTGCAGGTGTCGAGCACGGATACAGTGATCGAAGGCAAGGTGAAGGTCAAGTAGAGACGTGCCGTGCCGATGGACCGAGAGTGGCGAAGGGTGGACGTGAGGCTTGGACTGAGGGACCAGTGGCCTGAGGATCAGCTGTGGTGGCTGACAGCCTAGGACAACGACGAGCGAAGACTTGCGGGCACAGTGTTGCTCTGGTCGAGGACCTGGGGACACGTGTCGGTGGACGGGGTGCACAGGCGGTGCATCCCCTCTACGGCTCGGTTTGCTGGTTGAGCCACAGAAAAACCACCGAGTGGACGGTTTCCAGGTTTGGGCCTCAAAACCTGGGTGCTGCGGGTTTCTGAGTTTGGGCCACAAAAATCAGGCGATGGATGGCTGGTTTGCCAGTTTGGGCCTCAAAACCGGGGGTTGATCGTGAAGGCTGGTTTCCCGGTTTGGGCCACAAAAGCGGGGGCGAAGTCCAGGAAAAGGACAAGCAGAGTGGTGGCGGCACGTGGCGGCAATCAGTGAGGTTGCGTCGAGGCAACGCTACCTATTGTTCGGGCGTGGCCGTCGGATCACCACCTACCATGAGTTGGTCCAGAATAACCCTAGGGTTTAGCTGGTTCGCTCTGTAATTAGTTAGGGGTAGAGTGGGAATTAGAATTAGGATAAGTAGAGGGAGACACCCACCTCCCATCCCATCTCAGTCATTTGCTATTTTCCACCTAGGGTTTCCTGCTCTCCCAATCCCCTGCTGTAGCGAACTGAGATCCACAGAGAAGACAATCATACCTCTGTGTTCGTGAGATTTTGAGGAAGTGAGACCGTAATCTCACTATTATAGCGTGTGATAGCCACACGGTTGCAAACTCGTGGTTGTGATTCGCGTTTTGGTGTTGTTCTTCGCGGGTTGTTTTTCTCCACGATTTTCCCGTTCATCGATCTCTTCACTCAGTGCGTCTTTTGCGATTCCGTTTGAACTGAGTTGTTCTAGTTCGTGAGGCGCATCTTTCCACCGAAGGAATTCTTCTCTAACCTCACGAGCTAGTAGATCGGTCGATTTTCGTTTTGAATCGAGTTTTGCTCCCTTTGACCCTAATTCTTCCGATTCAATGATTTGGAGTTAGGTTCGAGCCATGATCTCTTAGGGGTAGCTCACTAACCTCCTTGGAACTCCTCATACCAAGTCTAAGCCTTAGAGCTTTTGATTCAGAGGAGATCAGGTTGAATCTGCGGAAGAACAACACAGTTTCGGGGGCATCAGACGCTGCTGTTCATAGCATCGGACGCTCCGGTGCCACGTGTCATCTGACAGTGTTTTTAAAGGAGCATCGGACGCTGACCATCGAAGCATCCGTTGCCATCGGATGCGCCGGGGGTCTAGCATTGGATGCTAGGGCTTCACTGTAGCCAACGTCCGATGCCTGTCCAGTAAGGTCCCAGACTTGTAGATTTTACATCGGACGCATCCGACACCTGACCATCGGACGCAGGCCAGCATCCGATGCAGGTTCTTCTGCACTGTCTCATCCGCAGTTTGTTCGTCTGACTTCGGATTTGGTTTTGGGTTTTTGCGTTGGGTTTCTAGAGACGTGTAGTGTCCCGCTATGCTTCTTAGAAGCATCCACCCTACATCTAGGGTCGTGGACACTCGCAAGCTCTAGGTTTGCTTGTGGGGTTGATTCTCGAGATAGTTGCGACAAGTTTCTGAAAAGAAATTTTGAAGCTCCCATTCACCCACCCTGTGGTCGCTTTGTGGTAGCACTTTCGGTCCTTCAATTGGTATCGGAGCGGGTTAAGGATCTTCCACCTTAGCCGGTTCCAGATCCACCGAAGGCAACATGGATCGCGGTGTGGGCAAACCGCAGTTTTTCGATGGGACAAACTATGCATATTGGAAGATATGCATGTCGGCCTATCTGCAGAGTTTGGGTGCTTCCATCTGGGATATTTGCAACTCTGCCAGTTATGTGGTCTTGGTTGCTCGTGTTACTCAGCATCAGATCGATGAACACGATGCCAATAGCCGAGCCCGTAATGCTCTTTTCTCATGCTTGAGCTTGACGGAGTTTGACCGTGTTTCTCACCTCGCTACGGCTCGGGAGATTCAGGCTACCCTCATGCGTTTCCATGAGGGAACCACTCAAGTCAAAACTCGTCTCTACGAGTCATTCAAGAGAGAGTATGAGAACTTTTGACACATGCCTGGCGAGAGCATAGAGAGTTTATTCGCTCGCTTTCAGGTGATTGTCAACAGGATGAGGGCTAACAAGGAGCTGTTGCCTTTCGATGATCATGAGAGAGCTTTGAAGCTTTTGCACACTCTTGATCAATCGGTGTGGGACTCCAAAGTTCAGGCGATCATCGAAGCACCTAACTATGAGACCCTCACATGCGATGAGCTCTTTAGTAAGCTCAAGTCCAGTGAGATTGATGCCATGGCGAGGGCTTCTTTTGAAAATCCTTCTGGCCCGTCGATGGCTTTGCTTTCCGGCTCTTCTGCTAACCCCTCTTGAGGATTTGCACTCTCTTCTCTTCTTTCGGTCACAGAGGAGCAGCTGGAGTTCATGGGGGATGGCAAGTTCGCTTTGCTCGCCAACCGATTCTCGTGGTTCCACAACAACTGCATGAACCGTCGCCGCGGAGGAGGACTCTCGGGATGTTTCGAGTGCGACGACCCCAACCACTTCATCGCCAATTGCCCGAAGAAGAACAAGCAAGTCTTCGGCAAGGCGGATCATGGGCACAACTATGACTCCGGCAAGCGCAAGGAGAAGTACGTTCACGAAGCACAAGCGGAAGGGCGGCTTCAACAAGGAGTACATCAAGACGAAGTACTTGGAGAAGGCCCAGGCTGAGCAGTGTTGACGGTCCTTAAACACCTGTTTTACCATCAACATTTGACCCTAAAGTCCACCAAAAAGGCATGAAATATAGTCAAATAGGTTTCAAACTAACCAAATTCCACATGTCCATAGAATTTTATTTGAATGCAGGATTTGGACCAAATTTGGAGAATGGACCCACCAAGAGACAAGCCCACTCACCAGGACCCATTTGGGCCCGAGTGTGGTGGCACCCGCCAACCAGAGGTGGCGCCCGCCACCCCAAAGTGGCGCCCGCCACATGGACAGGCGCAACTCTCCCTCTTGCCACGTCACTGATCCGTGTGACCATGCCAAGGCCAAATCTTGGCCCTTGGTCACTAGGTCAGTGGCATCGAACGGCTCAGGAAGGAGTGGCGTGGATCATGACCTAAGTCGGTTGCTAGGACATGCAACCAACCTCCAAACCACCTTGGACAACCATCTGGAGGCTGTAGGATCAATGACGGTGCATCCAACGGCCAGGGGACTGGCGGCCGCCAGTAGGGGGTGGCGCCCGCCACCTGACCTAACCCTAGGTCGGTTGGCTGCCCCCTATAAGTACCCCCTCACTCCTCAAGACTATAAATACCCCTCTGGAGGAACCATTCCATCCCACAATATCCCAGAGAAAGCAACACACAAGCAAGAGAAGCAAGTGAGAGTTAGGTTAGAAGCTCAGAGAGCTTAGGCAAGTAGGTAGCTAGTAGAGCAAGGCATCTTTGCCCTCGCGGTAGTGCTGCTCAAGGCTTAGCTCAAGAGTAGAGGCGTGCGAGTGATCGATCCTAGAGCTGGGAAGAGCCTTCCTTCATATCTAGTTCAGGTTTTGCTCTTGTTACTCAAGCACTTTACTATATTCTATTTCATCATTTCAAGTATTACTTTATTCTACTTATCAGTATTGGGTAGTATAATTGATTGATTGCTTGAGTGCCTAGCTATCCTACAGTTCAATTCACTTAGCCATAGTAGTTAATCTCTAGTGAGCTTAGTGTTTGATCTTTGCCAATAGGTTGCTTAGTTAGTTTAGTGTTTATCTTATTAAGTCAAGTTTTTGCTCTGACGTCCGCAAGGGTGTCTCTATTCAAAGCTAGGGTAGAGATAGTTAGAATATAGTTAAGCGTGGTGCTTAGTTATAGACTTACCTTCAGATACGGCTGGACCCCAGGATAGCTGTGGTAGCAAGCAGGAGGTGACAGCCCTGTGCGCCTTGAATTCCACCACGTAGTTGGCCCAGTTTAACAGTAAGGCTCGTTGTGCTAGCGTTCAACCTAAGTAAGTGGTAAAGGCTAGTACGCCTCGATACCTGATAAGATAGGAATAAAACTTTACTCAACTTAGTTCCTTTATTGACTTTTGCCTGCCTTGCTTCATAACTATCTTGCTTTGTAGTTATCTTGCTTCATAGTTATCTAGGATTAGTTATTAGTAGTTAGTAGTTAGTTAGTTACCTTTAGTTAACCTATTCCCTTTATCTACCTATCCATCCACCTTACCTTTGCCATCCATTTCATCCTTTCCTATCCACCCATATACTCTTTCTAGCCTTCCATCCCTTCTCTTCCCTTCTCCCCTTTTCTCTTTTCTCTTTTCTTCGACTCTCATCCCCTCCTTGACTCAACTCATACACCACCCTAGCCTTCCCTTGGGATCAAATAAATCGACACCTGGTACTCCCAGGCGAAGTGCTACTACGATAGTTCTGTGCACTTGCAGAATCTCCTCCTGGTAGATTGCATTCTCTCTAGCTAGCTCCTACTAGTGTCAGGATTGACAACCCCGCTTGGCATTAGTAGATAGCTGCTTTAGCTCCACTCCTTTAGGTATAGTGACCGGTCTTGCTTCAAGCATTTCTAACGCCGTTGCCGAGGATAGACTCCATAGTCTACTCCTTGTAACAACGTTAGCAAGTACCAACAAGCATTCCTGGGCCGTTACCGGGGATAGTTGCCTAGCTCTATCTTTAGTGAAGCTAAGAACTACCAACAAGCAGCGTGCATTCTTCGCCACGCTGAGCGACGTCGACGACTCGGATGGCGACTCCGCTTCCTCAAGTGACGACGAGTCCGAGAAGAAGAAGAGGATCAAGGAGAAGCTGAACGGCCTCTGCTTCTTCGCCGACAACGAGGGCTTCTGCACCATGGCCCTCGGCAAGGAGGTCGACGACGAGCTGGAGGAGATCCCTCGGAACGACGACGACGACACCTCCCAGGTAAAATGATTGGAGAACATTTGGTTGGTGGATTCCGGTTGCTCGAGGCACATGACCGGAAATGCCAAGTGGTTCTCCAGTCTTAGTCCGGTCGCCGGAAAGGAGTTTATCACCTTTGGTGACAATAGCAAAGGTAAAGTGTTGTCTCGTGGGTCGATCTGAGTTAATGAGCACTTTGTGTTGCGTGATGTTGCTCTTGTTTCTAACTTGCATTTTAACCTTCTTTCTGTTTTGCAACTTTTTGATGATGACTATGAGATTCGTTTTAAGCCGAATCTCAGTCGTATTTTGGATCCTCAGGGCAATCTTGTATGTTTGATTTCGCCCTTTGGGAAAGTCTTTCGTGCAAATTTCTCGGAGTCATTCAGAGTTTCTCGTTGTCTTTTGGCTAGACCTTCCGCCTCTGATCTTTGGAAGTGGCATAGGAGACTAGGACATTTGAGCTTCGACTTGCTTGCAAGGCTTAGTTCACTTGGCCTAATCCGAGGATTGCCCAAGTTGTGCATGGAGAAGGATCTTGTTTGCCATTCTTGTAGACATGGGAAGATGGTTGCCGCTCCCCACCATCCAATGACTCAGGTCATGACTAAGCGCCCTGGAGAGCTTTTGCATATGGACCTTGTTGGTCCTACTCGGGTGAGCTCGGTTGGGGTGAAGTGGTATGTGCTTGTTGTTGTTGATGACTTTTCGAGATATTCGTGGGTTTTCTTTTTAGCTGAGAAAACTGAGACTTTCTCTTTTGCTCGCAATCTGATTTTGCGTCTTCAGAATGAGTTCCCTATGAACTCAATGCGAGCTATTAGAAGTGATAATGGTTCTGAGTTCAAAAACTCAGATTTTGAGAAGTTTTGTGACTCTTTGGGTTTAGAGCATCAGTTTTCTTCTCCCTACACACCGCCTCAGAATGGTGTTGTAGAAAGGAAGAATCGGACCCTTGTAGAGATGGCCAGGACGATGCTCGATGAGCATAGGACTCCTAGGCGATATTGGGCCGAAGCCATGAGCACTGCATGCTATATTTCTAATCGCATTTTTCTCCGAGCTTTCTTGAAAAAGACTTCTTATGAGTTGGTTTTGGAAGACTGCCCAAAGTGAGTTACTTTAGAGTCTTTGGTTGCCACTATTTTATACTTAAGAAAGGCAACCTGGACAAATTTGATTCTCGTTCTTCTGACGGTGTATTTTTGGGTTACGGCACTCACACTCGAGCTTATCGTGTACTTAACCTTGATACTAACCGAGTCATGGAGACATCTGATGTCACCTTCGACGAGACCATGGTTTGTCCTTCTTCTCGTTTTGAGCGTGCATGTGATCATGAGGTTGGTGAGCCTCTTTTTGATGACGAGGACGAAGGTGCTGAAGGGATGGATGATCCAGCACCTCCTCCACCTGTTGTGCCGCAAGGAGCGGCTTCTACTACGACTCATGGCCCCGATCCTTCCTCTTCGACTTGGGGGCCATGGGATCTGCCACCTCGGGCTGTACCGTTCGTGCCCGGGGAGGCACCAGCTGCTGTTGAGGGGGAGGCTACATCAGCTCGAGAGGCGCCACGACACATTCAGTGCCAACACCCGCCTCAACAGATGATCGGCAGCATCGGCGAATGTGTCACTCGGTCTAGGTCACAACAAATCTCTCACTTTGCTCATTCTGCATTTGTTGCTGATTTTGAACCCCAAGATGTTGGACATGCTTTGGCGGATCCGGATTGGGTCAATGCCATGCATGAGGAGTTAGAGAATTTTGAGTGAAATCGGGTTTGGGTTTTGGTTCCATCTCCTCCAGACTGTAATCCTATTGGGACAAAATGGGTTTTCAAAAACAAACAAGGAGAGGATGGCCACATTGTGAGGAACAAGGCCAAACTTGTAGCCAAGGGTTATAGTCAGAAGGAGGGGATAGACTACGAGGAGACTTTTGCTCCTGTAGCTCGTTTGGAGGCTATTAGGATACTCTTGGCTTTTGCTGCATCCAAAGGGTTTAAACTTTTTCAAATGGATGTCAAGAGTGCCTTCTTGAACGGCTACATAGAACAAGAGGTGTATGTCGAACAACCCCCGGTTTTGAAAATCCCAAGTTTCCAAACCATGTTTTTAAACTCCACAAAGCCTTGTATGGTTTGAAACAAGCCCCTAGAGCCTGGTATGATAGGTTGAAAACCTTTTTTCTTGCTAAGGGTTTTAAAATGGGATGTGTGGATAAAACGCTCTTTCTCCTCAAGCAAGGAAATGATACTCTCTTGGTCCAGATTTACGTGGATGATATCATTTTTGGTGGTTCTTCTCACGCTTTGGTTGCCAAGTTTGCAGATACTATGAGCAGGGAGTTTGAGATGAGCATGATGGGCGAGTTGACGTTTTTTCTCGGGTTGCAAATCAAGCAATCCCGAGAGGGAACGTTCGTGCACCAGGGCAAGTATACCAAGGACGTATTGAAGAAGTTCGATATGGGTGAGGCCAAGCCTCTTCCAACACCCATGTCGACCACGACAGCCCTGGATGCGGACATGGATGGAGAAGCAGTGGACCAAAAGGAGTACCGGAGTATGATCGGGTCGCTGCTGTACCTGACGGCGACACACCCGGACATCTAGTTCGCGGTGTGTCTTTGCGCGCGATTTCAGTCATCGCGGCGCACCTCTCACCGTCAGGCGGTCAAGCGCATTATGAGGTACTTATGCTTCACTCCAGAGTTTGGGATTTGGTATTCTGCTTCCTCCACCCTCTCCCTTTGCGGTTATTCTGATGCCGATTTTGCTAGCTGCCGAATTGAGCGCAAGTCCACTTGTGGGACTTGTCAGTTTATTGGTTCTCCACTTGTATCGTGGTCTTCTCGCAAGCAGTCTAGTGTCGCCCAGTCTACCACAGAGGCTGAGTATGTTGCTGCGGCTAGCTGTTGTTCCCAGTTGCTTTGGATGATGGTCACTTTGCGTGATTTTGGTCTGAGCTTTTCTCGCGTTCCTTTGCTTTGTGACAGCACGAGTGCTATTAGCGTTGCTAAGAACCTCGTGCTGCATTGTAAGACCAAACACATTGATGTGCGCTTTCATTTTCTGTGAGACCACTATGAGAAGGGTGATATCGACCTTCGCCATGTCGATACTCATCATCAGTTGGCTGATATTTTCACCAAGTCTTTGGACCAATCAACTTTTGATAGGTTGAGAGGCGAGCTTGGTGTGTGTCTCCCCTTTTAGATGGGGGAAACATTTTGGTTCTTATATTATAGACTGACTCTTTTTCTTTCAATTGGTTTCATCATGCATCTTTGAATTTCATCTTGCATATTTACATTCAGAGCTTCATGTATATAATCTTTAGAATGTGACTATGCCCTGTATAGTGTATGCTCTGATGCTTCATGATGATGCTTGTAGCTTATGCTCTTTCTGATCACTGATACATGTTGTGAGTGAGCTACTTTATGAATGGTCAACTTGCTTAATGACCTTAAAACTTGAAACTGTTCACCATTGAGATATGCAACTAGCATGTGTAGAATGTGTTGAATTCACTCGTGCTTTTCATATATGCTAGGTTGCTATGTCTCTAGTTCTGAGTCATTCACTTGCCTGGTGTGTTCATATTCTGTTTTAAATTTGAACCAAGTTAAGTGAATTGGAAAGATCAAGATGGGATTGCTTGTCAACACATCATGGTATCAAGACTGTTTCTCATTGCACATTGAGTTAAACTTGAGCCGTGTAGTGTATGACCGAAACTGTTGCTTTAAGCTTCTGACTGCTTCTGCATAGGCTTCGCACAGTTGAAAAGTTAGGCAATGACAAGTTTTCAACCTCTCGCAATCACATACTAAAATTTGAACTTGTGTAATTTAACCGCTGCAACTCCGATAAAATTTGAATACACAAGTCTATGTTTCATTTTTAGCATGATGATTGAACTTTGCTAGGGGCAGTTCACCTTGTATACATGTTTAGCACTTGTTTAACTTCCTGTCTATACATTTTAGTGCTATTTTGATGGTGAATACCTTTTTGGCTAAAAATTGCTCACTTTGCTCACATGTTCATATTTCGTATTTGGTGATCAGTTTGAGCCTTTGCTAGCATTCTATGCATTTTATGAGTCATCAGATCAGCATTTTGTTGAGCATCTTCTCATTCTATCGACTATATTCCTGAAGCTGCTAACTTGCATTTTAACTCATATGCATTTGGAGGGGAGATTCTTGATAGTGCATTTTCATCTAAGGGGGACAAATTTGCCAAATCATAAGGGAGAAACCTTATCTTGGTTGTGTGCACTCTTGGAGGGGGAGTTTGAGTTGGCTCGGATTTTGAGGATTTGGAATTTTCCAATTGATTCAGAGCATTTTTTGGTAGCTAGTTGTGTTGAGCCTTTGCCTCTTTCTTGAGGGACTAGCGACTTTGCCTTTATGCTCTTCAGTTGGTATTGAGTTTTCTCGCTAGCGGTGTTGAGCCCATTCTGCCTCTTCTTGAGGGCTAGCTCTATTCTGCCTAATTTTCAACTGGTATTTCAATTGGTGTCGAGTTTTCTCGCTAGTGGTGTTGAGCCTGTTCTACCTCTTCTTGAGGGCTAGCTTTGCTTTGCTTGGTTGTGTCGAGCCGTTGCCCATGTCTTTGGGGACCAAGTTGTCTTGCTCTTTCCACTTGATCTTCTTCGGCTTTGTTATGCTTTTGGGTCATTTGGTCGAGTTCTCGAGTGATGAGTGATTGTCAACTGGGATAATGCGGATGTTCTTTGGCTTGTGTTGTGCAGGTGTCGGGCACAGATACAGTGATCGAAGGCAAGGTGAAGGTCAAGTAGAGACGTGCCATGCCGATGGACTGAGAGTGGCAAAGGGCGGAGGTGAGGCTTGGACTGAGGGACTGTTGACGGTCCTTAAACACCTGTTTTACCATCAACATTTTACCCCAAAGTCCACCAAAAAGGCATGAAATGTAGTCAAATAGGTTTCAAACTAACCAAATTCCACATGTCCATAGATTTTTATTTGAATGCAGGAATTTGGACCAAATTTGGACATTTGAAGCACCAGAGGCCAAGCCCACTCACCAGGGCCCAAATGGGCCTAAGGAGGGGTGCGCCCGCCACCCCTAGGTGGAGCCCGCCACCTCTAAGTGGCGCCCGCCACATGGGTTGGCCCAAGATCCACTCTCTGCCACGTCACCGATCCATGTGACCTCCCCAAGGCCAAATCTTGGCCCTTGGTCACTAGGTTGTAACGTAACGGCCCTAATCCCATGGCCCACTGATCACCGTCAACCACTGACAGTCGATCCGTACAGCCAAGAGATTAAGACCGGTTCCGCTACTGGGCTACATCAGTGCCCGATGTCCGCAGGATCATCTCACAATTCAGTTACAATCTCTTGAACATTTTGACAAATAACATCGGAGTAAATAGCGGAAGACGTAGATAACAATAGTTTTACAATCCAGGGTTCAACATAAAATTAAAGTGAAGTTATTACAGACCATAGTTCAAATAGATAGAGTTGGCAGAGTAGCATATGACAACAACTGAAGGTAAAGATACTTCACCCAGCCCGAGGGTGAATAGTCACTCATTGGCCTCATCGGCCTCATCTTGAACGACAGTCACACAGCAGGGTCCAAGGCATACTGAGGAATCTGCCATACCTGCAACATGGGTAATAGAACCCTGAGTACAAAGGTACTCAACAAGACTTACCCGACTAAAGAAAAAGGGAGAAGACTCAGGAATGAAGGCTTAGGGTAGTCAAGGTAAGGCTTAAGCAAGATCAAGTATTTTGCAGAAAAGCATTTTTGTAAATCTTATTTTATTTTGAAAGATTCAGTATTCCTCAATTCTTCATCATTCATGATTCATTTTACATTTCAAAAACATTCCTAGTTGAGAACCACTCTCCGTTGACAGTCAGTGGACCAAGTCTCCATAACCGAGGAGCAACGTTAATCCGGATAAATAATACTCAGCTGAGGATCCCTATCCACACTGCATATGTAGCACCCAAGCTTGCATATGCCAACTCGTCTACCACGATTCCTCCAAGATTGGGCCCGGTCCTACGCCACCCGGAAGTACAGTACACCACTCCAATCCGGGACTCTAACCCACGTGGGTACATGCTACTTCCGCCATCTCTCCACTCCCAGTGCGCGGTTGTCGGTCCAATAATGGATTTCTCGGAGCCAGAGCTTTCCGTAGTATGTGAATAGTTACAAGTCTTGACCAGCAGGCCCCCATACGGATGGTCCCTACATTTTTCCTCCAGCGACAAGCACCTCGGGACTCTAACCCAAGAGTACAGGTCCTGTCGGTTTTTCAACCCTGTCCCGGTCGGTGTCAACTGTTGAGTCCCGGACTACAACAAGACGGCACCGTACGCAAGGACAACCTCTCCTTCCCATTGACTAAGTACGGATCAGATACTTAGCCAATAGTGGGAGTAAAGCCAAATTCCCATAAAAGTTTCTTTCAGTGATCACACTTTTGAAATTGGCATTTTTATTGCAAAGTCTAATTCAATAAGCATTGCTAAGCATTTTTCAAATACTTTTGAAAAGCAGGTATTGGGTGTTTCAGTGGTCAAGGTGGATAGTGCATCAATTAGGATAGCACCCAACTCCTATAAACCTAATGCAATAATTTAACTCAAAAGCATTTAAGGAAATCATTTTATAAATTCAAGGAAAGGGTTAAATGCACCGGGGCTTGCCTTGGATGGCAAAAAGAGCAGACTCGGGGTTGGTGGTGTAGGTGCCGGAGCTCGGGGTCGCCTCGGGGACAGATCCTTCGGTGGCTACCTCGATTTCAGGTCCTTCTTCGTCAACTATACGGATGCAATGATGAATGCTTATGAGAATGATGATATGGACTTGTGGTGCAAGACAATTCCACTGATTCTAGATTACTCTTAAACAAGGCATAATTGAAATCTAGGTTGAGCATAAAAGGTAACCATTTCCTCCTTAAGCAATATTGATTAAACTAGCCATTATTATAATTATCCTAAGCATCAACCAAACATAGCATCACAAACATCATAGACCAAAGGGTAGGGGTCTATGAACATCAATCAATCCAAAGATCACATCATCAAATACTTATTACCAACCCTAATCCATCTTTTCTATTTTCTTAAATTAATTAAAAAGGTCATTTTATGAAGTTGCTCCAAAAATTACCAAACTAATCACATAAGTTCATTATGGTGTAGATAGATGGCAAAACAAATTTCATAATTTTTGGAGGTCATTAAGGTGTTCAAATAAAATCAGACTTTAATTAGCAAAAGACACTATTTAACAATTAAAATAAAAGCTCACAAAAATCAATTTGTTCCAAAAGACTTCAAAATTTTTACCCGAGGTTCAGCATGTCATAAAAAGGTCACACAAATTTATCTCAAGATTTTTGGAGTTATAGATCACTCTCCAAAAATACCAAAACCTTCATTTTTCAATTAAAAGGGGAATTTTATATTTTCAAATTTTTGCACAAAACTCAAGTTTCATATTTTTATAAAATACTCCAGAGCATAAAGAGTCTACCACAAAAATTTCAGAATTTTTGGATGCACACAGAAAATCATACAAAAAAGAGAAAACAGAACACTATTCACATCTCTCAGAAAAAGAGAAGAGCACTGTGCTCCTTCTAGGCCGGGCTCGGCGAATCGCGGGGCTCGGGCGAATCGCGCGGGGCTCGGTCGAGACGGGAGCGACAGCTTCGTCCGAGGCCTGGCCCGGAGGCTCGGGCGAGACGGAGAAGTGAGCCTCCGTCCGAGGCCTGACTCGGGCGAAGCGGAGAGCACGCGTCGCCGAGGCTTGGGCTCGGGCGAAGCGGAGAGCACGCGTCGCCGAGGCTTGGGCTCGGGCGAAGCGGAGTGGAAGCAGAGACCGAAGGCTCGGATGCTTACCACGTGTCGGAGGCAGGGCTCGAGGGTGAGGCTCGACTCGTTCTCGAAGGTGAGGCTCGACTTGTGTTCGAGGGTGAGGCTCGGCTTGTGCTCGAGGGTGAGGCTCGGCTTGTGCTCGAGGGTGAGGCTCGACACGCTCGAGGGAGAAGGTGACAGCGGCGGCGCTCCGGCGATCCGGCGGTCCTGCGCAGCATACGCGACCGCAAGGGCCGGGTTAGAGTCGCGCGAAACCGAGGAACACGACACGGGGGTCGGGAGAAGGTATCTGTGACCGGAGGGGAAGTATTTGACGAACCCGAGTTCACCGGGGTACCGTCGGAGATTGGGAAGATGGAGTTACGCCGGGCAAACGGAGGCGAGGAAGGTGAAATTGAAGGGTGGGAAAGCTTCACGAGCTCACGGCGGGGCTTTCGGGCTAGCTGGTGGAACGGCGGCGTGTCTGGAGTGTGCTGGCCACGGTGGCGGAGGTGGAGTGAGGAGCTCGGGCTCCGGCGGCTTATATAGCCGCGGCTGTGGGACGGTAGAGACCTCGGGGTTATGCGGGTAAGGTTTGCGGGGGCGTGCGCACTCGATTGCGCTCTGGCGGATCAGCTGGCGTGCAGCCGGGGCTCGGGCGCAAGCTCGGCCGGCGATGGCCACGCGGCGGCGGCAGCTGGGCACTGTAGGGGCCGAGAGCGATGGTCAGCGCTCGCGTGCGGGCGCGGAGGGAACCGGGAGACAGCGGCGGCAGGACAAGGGCGCGTGGGGAGCAGCCGTCTGCGCTGCAGGCGCAGCGCCGGCGCCATGGCCGGGGCCCCCCCTCCCTCTGGCTCTACGGGAAGAAGAACAGTGCTAGAGTCTAGGGTTTGACTTTTGGCTGGTTTCTGTATTTTGCAAAAATCTCCCAAAAATTGAACTGTGCGACAAAAACTCCAAATACCAAAGTTGTTCAGAAAAAAGAGATCTACAACTTTGTCAATATGAACATTTTCAAATTCCAAATAGTTTTTGAACTATATTCAAAAACAGAAAAGGGGACACTTTTCAAATTTGATTCAAATCAAAATTACTTTGGATTTCAAACTGAAACTTGAAAATCTTTATAAATGAAAGTTGTTCCATTTGTCAAAACCTACAACTTTGCTATTCTACACTTTTTCTGAAACTCAATAGTTTTTGATTAACTTTTTAAAACTAAAAAGGGGACAAAAACTGGAATTTGAATGAATTTGAAATTACTCCAAATTTTATATAGAAACATGGAAATCTGTAAATACCAAAGTTGTTCCTCTAGGTCAGATTCACACTTTGCTTTTTGAACCAACTCAAAATTTTGAATTTTGAAAAAGTTATCAAAAGGGAATAAATCCAGGATTTGGGATTTTAGGGTTTTGCAAAAGGAAAATCAAATCAAATCTGATTTTTGAACTTTGATCGAAGCAACAAACATCAGGGCACTAAATTTGAACAAGAATTACAAAGAACTAGGCACAGAGGTGAAATTACCATTTTGCCCCTATAGGAAGAAGTGGGCTAATAAGGGTTTTTGCAATAGAGGTACATCACATAAAATGATACACTAAGCAAATGCATACACATGAAATCATGATCAAGATGATTAATGATGCTAATGATGATATGTCAAGTTAATTACATGCTTAAACACCAGAGGTGTTACAGCCTTCCCCCCTTAAAGAAATCTCGCCCCGAGATTCTGCGTCTTAAGAAAGAACGAAGAAGGGATAAAAGCAAAACTTTACATAGACAGGGATTCGAGAAAGTCGGGATAGTTCTTTGCCAAGAAGTCTTCAGATTCCCAAGTAGCTTCTTCTTCAGAGTGCTGGTTCCACTGGATTTTGTACCACCTTGTGGTAGTTCTTCGGGTAACTCGATCTTTGTGATCCAACACGCGAACTGGATATTCCGAGTAGGATAGATCAGGCTCTAGCTCGACACCTTCAACTTCCACGACATGTTCTGGTACTCGGAGGCACTTCTTGAGTTGGGAGACATGGAAAACATTGTGGACAGCAGAGAGATGATCGGGCAACTTCAGCTTGTAAGCTACCTTGCCACAACATTCCAAAATCTCAAACGGACCAATGTAGCGGGGTGCTAACTTTCCCTTGACTCCAAAACGAGTGACTCCTTTGGTTGGTGAGACCTTGAGATATACGTAATCTCCAACTTGAAACTTCAGAGGTCGACGTCTCTTGTCAGCATAACTCTTTTGTCGGGATTGGGCAATCTTCATGTTCTCTTGTATCTGCTTGACTTTCTCTTCCATATCTTTGACCAGGTCAACTCCAAAGAATTCTCTTTCTCCGGGCTCAGACCAACTGAGGGGTGTACGACAACGACGACCGTACAGTGCTTCAAATGGTGCCATTTTGATGCTTTCTTGATAACTGTTATTATATGAGAACTCTGCCAAGGGCAAACAGTCATCCCAAGTATCTGCGAAGGTAAGCACACAGACTCTTAACATATCTTCTAACACTTGGTTGACTCTCTCAGTCTGTCCATCAGTCTGCGGATGATAAGCCGTGCTATACAATAGCTTGGTTCCAAGTGAGGCATGGAACGCTTTCCAGAACTTAGCGACAAACTGAGTACCACGATCAGAGATAATGGTCTTGGGTATTCCATGAAGCTTCACTATGTTGTTCTTGTACAAGGCGGCATACGTGGGGACGGCGTAGCTGGTCTTGACTGGCAGAAAGTGAGCTTGTTTGGTGAGTCGGTCCACGATTACCCAAATGGAATCAAAACCTTTCTGAGTCTTGGGTAGTCCATTAACAAAATCCATGCTGATATCTTCCCACTTCCAGGCAGGTACAGATAAAGGCTGCAATTCTCCTCCAGGCTTCATGTGCACGGCTTTGACTTTCTGACAAGTATCACAGCGAGCGACATAGCGAGCGATTTCAATCTTCATCTTTGTCCACCAGAATCTCTGCCTTAGATCCTGGTACATCTTGTTGCTGCCGGGGTGGATGGAAAACCTAGACAGGTGTGCCTCATCAAGGATCAACTGTCTCAACTCAGGCACCTTGGGAACTACTAGACGGTTCTTGAACCACACAACTCCTACATCATCGATCCTGAAACAACCAGCCTTACCGGTCTGGACCTTTTCGATGATGTGCTTGATTCCAGGGTTATCTTTCTGTGCAGCGATGACTTGTTCCTTGACCGATGTTTCTACCCTGACATTGTTCAGGCTTCCTTGCGGAACTATCTCAATACCCATCCTTTCAAGAGCATGGCACAAGGAAAGATCATAGGGCTTCGTCGTCAGACAGTTGCAGTATGACTTGCGACTGAGGGCATCGGCAACTACATTTGCCTTACCCGGATGGTAATGCACTGCGATATCATAGTCCTTGATTAACTCAAGCCATCTTCGCTGCCTCATGTTCAGCTCTTCTTGGGTGAAGATATACTTCAGGCTCTTGTGATCTGTGTACACATTGCAAGTACTGCCCAAGAGATAATGACGCCATATCTTCAAAGCATGCACCACTGCTGCTAACTCAAGGTCATGGGTTGGATAATTCTCCTCATGTCGCCTAAGCTGTCGTGAGGCATAAGCGATCACTCGACCTTCTTGCATCAAAACACAGCCTAACCCAGTACCAGATGCATCACAGTATACATCAAAGGGTTTCTCGATGTCTGGTTGAGCTAGGACTGGTGATGTAGTTAGTAGTTTCTTCAAGGCTTGAAAAGCTTGCTCACAGGCTGTTGACCAAACAAAATCCACGGAATTCTTCAACAACTCTGTGATAGGCTTGGCAACTCTGGAGAAGTCTGGGATGAAACGACGATAGTATCCAGCTATTCCCATGAAGCTGCGAACTTCGCGGACAGTGGTAGGTGGCTTCCAATCCAAGATATCTGCCACTTTTTCAGGGTCAACTGACACACCTTCAGCGGACAGGACATGACCAAGGAATTGAATTCGATCTAGCCAGAATTCACATTTACTGAACTTGGCATACAGCTGGTGATCTCTGAGACGAGAGAGAACGACACGAAGATGCTTGGCATGATCCTCAGGAGTTCTTGAATAAACAAGGATGTCGTCAATGAACACGACTACAAATTTATCGAGCTCTGGCATGAACACAGAGTTCATGAGATACATGAAATGAGCGGGGGCATTGGTCAAGCCAAAAGACATGACCAAGTACTCATATAGGCCGTATCTGGTGGTGAAAGCTGTTTTGGGAATATCTTCAGGACGAATTTTTATTTGGTGATAGCCAGATCTGAGGTCGATCTTGGAAAACACTCTGGCTCCAGATAACTGGTCAAACAGAAGATCAATGCGAGGCAAGGGATATTTATTTTTGATGGTGACCTCGTTGAGCGGGCGATAGTCAACGCACAGACGAAGGCTTTTGTCCTTCTTCTTCACAAAGATAGCAGGACAGCCCCAAGGAGATGAACTTGGGCGAATGAGACCCTTATCCAATAGCTCTTGCAATTGGATCTTCAGCTCTGCCAACTCTCTGGGAGGCATTCGATAAGCTCTACGGGATATAGGAGCAGTCCCGGGCTTTAGCTCTATAGCGAACTCAACATCACGGTCAGGAGGCAGACCAGGTAAATCTTCTGGAAAGACATCAGGGAACTCGCAGACCACGGGGATATCTCGGGTCCCTTGATCATAGGTAGCATTTAGCTGAGTGGTAGCTGGTTTTGAAGGCATAGGAAGTTGGAGAAGGAGTTTGGCGGTACTGTTAGGAATATCCACTCTCACAACTCTATTCAAGATGTCTATCATGGCTTTATACTGACACATCCAATTCATGCCTAAGATGACATCTATCTCTTGATCGCGCAGTACTATCATGGTGGTAGGAAAGACATGTTTCCCCAACATTACTGGTATACTGCGGACCACTTCCTTAGTATTTATCCGCCCTCCAGGCGAAAGTATGCAGAAACTTTCTTTTAACTCCCCCATGGGCAACTCATGCTTGATGACAAAAGTGCGACTGATGAAGGAATGCGATGCACCAGAATCAAACAAGACGACTGCAGGATGATGGGCAACAGGGAACCTACCGAGCATGACGGGCTCTCCTTCTGGGATGTTACTGACGGTGGTGAAGTAGACTTGCCCGTGCTTCCTGACAAGCTTGCCCTTCTGGACGTGCTGCTGCGGTGCACGGTGCTGCTGCTGTGATCCTCCAGGGCCTTTCTGTGCATGCTGGGCATTCTTCTTGGGTTTTGGGCACTCGCGAGACCAGTGACCAACTTGGCCACAGTTGTAGCATGGATGGTTGTAAGCTGTTTGTGGGGTGGTGACACGAACACCGGGGGCGTTCGGCTGAGTGGCACTTTGCTGGTTGGCATTGTGGGTGGTGGCCGCGGTATGAACGACCACTTGCTGATGGGGGTATGGGGCACGGTTTTGGTGGTGGCTGGGGTGGTAGATGATTCTTGGGCGCTTATGGTTGCTGGAGAAACTGCTAGACCCAGCCTTCTTCTTCTTCTTCTCTTCCTGATACTGGCGGTTGCTTTCCTCGTAAGCAACAGCACGGTCAACGACATCATGGTAGGATCCGTTTAGGTTGTTGGACAGACCTCTGCGAATCTTAGGGTGCAGACCCCTGAGAAAACAATCTCTCTTCTTTTCCTCTGTGTTGACATAGTCGGAGGCATACTGGCTGAGGTGGTTGAATTGTCCCACGTACTGCATGACGGTGGAATCTTTCTGTTGCAGGGCCAAGAACTGATCCAACTTCATTTTCATCAATCCCGAAGGGATGTGATGTGCTCTGAAAGCGGTGCGGAACTCTTCCCAGGTCAGCTGGTGACCTTCCGGCTGGGCCGCCAACATGTTGGCGTACCAGGCACTTGCAGGACCACAGAGCTGCTGAGAAGCGAACCGAGGCTTCTGGATCTCTGTGCAGTGCAGTAGACTGAACTTCTGTTCCATGGTGCGTAACCAGTCGTCAGCCTCGAGAGGTTCATCGGCCTTTGTGAAGACCGGTGGGCGTGTTTCAGTGAATTCCTCATAGGTTGTCTCTTGGTTGTTGCGGCGACCACGGTTGCCGTTGTTCTGCTACCCTTGATTCTGAGCCATCAGATTGGCAGCGGCGGCCAAGGCTGCAATGGCATCTGCTAGGGTAGCTGGTACAGGTGGAGAGTTTGGGAGACGGTCATCTCCAGCACCTCCGGCTCCGGTACGGGTGTTCACAGGCATCTGTATAAGCAACTCGGAACTCAGCATATATGGACAAAGGTTCTGAAACAACTTGATTGACAACTTCACTGATACAAAGATAGCTGGCTTGATAAAGATGACAACAGACTGATAAGGAAAAAGGTACGAAAGGAAAGATACATGCCAGACTTGGCAACAGACAGACTAACGCCCCCAAACCTAGTCTAAGGTTTTAGGTAAGCAGATGGTACAGACACAAGGAGTCTAGTCATCATCGATGAAGATCAACTCTTCGTCATCATCATCATCTTCGATGATAAGCTCAGGCTCTTCCTCCTCATCTTCATCTTCAACGTGGACATCTTTAGCAGGTTCCACTTCCTCATTCTGATCGGGCTCGTGTTCCACTTCAGGTTCCTCCACGACTCCGTCTTCGGGGTCTTCCATAACCGGGGGTACCAAGGGATGGAGTTGATCATGCAGCTGATGCACTTCCTCATGAAGCATATCATTGTACTGCTCGATCTGGGCGGTGTACTGCTGCAATCCATGGAGCTGGGCTCTGGTGACATCCTTGCGGGTCCAAGCATCATTGCGCTGCTCGATAGCGCGAATCGTGTTCCGGTTGGCCTGCTCCAGGGAAGCTCGTGCCTCATAAAACTCCATGCGGGAAAGGTAGATGTCATGCTCCATGTTCTCCATTTCAGCCTTCAGATTCTTGATTTCCTCCTTCAGCTGCTTGCGGGTGCGGCGGGGAAAGCGACGACCATTGGAGGATTCTCCAGTCTCTTCTCCGGTGCCTGGCGCCAGCTGGTGACGCGGCACACCGTTCGGTCCAGTCGACTTGCGGGCAGTCCGCTTGATGATGGCCATATCTGGACAAGAGGTTATAGATGAGAAAGGCTAGCAAGAAAAAGGTATAGGCACACTAACCCAACGAACTCTTTTATAAACTTAAGTGAATGTGACATGATGCATGAATCGTTCCTACGGAACAAGACAATGCAATTACTAAGGTAAGGTACATAGGGCTTATACAAGTTGTCTTGCTACTAGTTGCCAAAGACAAGATGAGATGAGAGAGACAATTTGGACTCAAAATAGTCAAGTTTAGTTTTTATTAAAAACATTTTGAAGTTTCCGCAAAAAGATTGCAACGTCATAGTGAGATGCTCTGATACCACTCTGTAACGTAACGGCCCTAATCCCATGGCCCACTGATCACCGTCAACCACTGACAGTCGATCCGTACAGCCAAGAGATTAAGACCGGTTCCGCTACTGGGCTACATCAGTGCCCGATGTCCGCAGGATCATCTCACAATTCAGTTACAATCTCTTGAACATTTTGACAAATAACATCGGAGTAAATAGCGGAAGACGTAGATAACAATAGTTTTACAAACCAGGGTTCAACATAAAATTAAAGTGAAGTTATTACAGACCATAGTTCAAATAGATAGAGTTGGCAGAGTAGCATATGACAACAACTGAAGGTAAAGATACTTCACCCAGCCCGAGGGTGAATAGTCACTCATTGGCCTCATCGGCCTCATCTTGAACGACAGTCACACAGCAGGGTCCAAGGCATACTGAGGAATCTGCCATACCTGCAACATGGGTAATAGAACCCTGAGTACAAAGGTACTCAACAAGACTTACCCGACTAAAGAAAAAGGGAGAAGACTCAGGAATGAAGGCTTAGGGTAGTCAAGGTAAGGCTTAAGCAAGATCAAGTATTTTGCAGAAAAGCATTTTTGTAAATCTTATTTTATTTTGAAAGATTCAGTATTCCTCAATTCTTCATCATTCATGATTCATTTTACATTTCAAAAACATTCCTAGTTGAGAACCACTCTCCGTTGACAGTCAGTGGACCAAGTCTCCATAACCGAGGAGCAACGTTAATCCGGATAAATAATACTCAGCTGAGGATCCCTATCCACACTGCATATGTAGCACCCAAGCTTGCATATGCCAACTCGTCTACCACGATTCCTCCAAGATTGGGCCCGGTCCTACGCCACCCGGAAGTACAGTACACCACTCCAATCCGGGACTCTAACCCACGTGGGTACATGCTACTTCCGCCATCTCTCCACTCCCAGTGCACGGTTGTCGGTCCAATAATGGATTTCTCGGAGCCAGAGCTTTCCGTAGTATGTGAATAGTTACAAGTCTTGACCAGCAGGCCCCCATACGGATGGTCCCTACATTTTTCCTCCAGCGACAAGCACCTCGGGACTCTAACCCAAGAGTACAGGTCCTGTCGGTTTTTCAACCCTGTCCCGGTCGGTGTCAACTGTTGAGTCCCGGACTACAACATGACGGCACCGTACGCAAGGACAACCTCTCCTTCCCATTGACTAAGTACGGATCAGATACTTAGCCAATAGTGGGAGTAAAGCCAAATTTCCATAAAAGTTTCTTTCAGTGATCACACTTTTGAAATTGGCATTTTTATTGCAAAGTCTAATTCAATAAGCATTGCTAAGCATTTTTCAAATACTTTTGAAAAGCAGGTATTGGGTGTTTCAGTGGTCAAGGTGGATAGTGCATCAATTAGGATAGCACCCAACTCCTATAAACCTAATGCAATAATTTAACTCAAAAGCATTTAAGGAAATCATTTTATAAATTCAAGGAAAGGGTTAAATGCACCGGGGCTTGCCTTGGATGGCAAAAAGAGCAGACTCGGGGTTGGTGGTGTAGGTGCCGGAGCTCGGGGTCGCCTCGGGGACAGATCCTTCGGTGGCTACCTCGATTTCAGGTCCTTCTTCGTCAACTATACGGATGCAATGATGAATGCTTATGAGAATGATGATATGGACTTGTGGTGCAAGACAATTCCACTGATTCTAGATTACTCTTAAACAAGGCATAATTGAAATCTAGGTTGAGCATAAAAGGTAACCATTTCCTCCTTAAGCAATATTGATTAAACTAGCCATTATTATAATTATCCTAAGCATCAACCAAACATAGCATCACAAACATCATAGACCAAAGGGTAGGGGTCTATGAACATCAATCAATCCAAAGATCACATCATCAAATACTTATTACCAATCCTAATCCATCTTTTCTATTTTCTTAAATTAATTAAAAAGGTCATTTTATGAAGTTGCTCCAAAAATTACCAAACTAATCACATAAGTTCATTATGGTGTAGATAGATGGCAAAACAAATTTCATAATTTTTGGAGGTCATTAAGGTGTTCAAATAAAATCAGACTTTAATTAGCAAAAGACACTATTTAACAATTAAAATAAAAGCTCACAAAAATCAATTTGTTCCAAAAGACTTCAAAATTTTTACCCGAGGTTCAGCATGTCATAAAAAGGTCACACAAATTTATCTCAAGATTTTTGGAGTTATAGATCACTCTCCAAAAATACCAAAACCTTCATTTTTCAATTAAAAGGGGAATTTTATATTTTCAAATTTTTGCACAAAACTCAAGTTTCATATTTTTATAAAATACTCCAGAGCATAAAGAGTCTACCACAAAAATTTCAGAATTTTTGGATGCACACAGAAAATCATACAAAAAAGAGAAAACAGAACACTATTCACATCTCTCAGAAAAAGAGAAGAGCACTGTGCTCCTTCTAGGCCGGGCTCGGCGAATCGCGGGGCTCGGGCGAATCGCGCGGGGCTCGGTCGAGACGGGAGCGACAGCTTCGTCCGAGGCCTGGCCCGGAGGCTCGGGCGAGACGGAGAAGTGAGCCTCCGTCCGAGGCCTGACTCGGGCGAAGCGGAGAGCACGCGTCGCCGAGGCTTGGGCTCGGGCGAAGCGGAGAGCACGCGTCGCCGAGGCTTGGGCTCGGGCGAAGCGGAGTGGAAGCAGAGACCGAAGGCTCGGATGCTTACCACGTGTCGGAGGCAGGGCTCGAGGGTGAGGCTCGACTCGTTCTCGAAGGTGAGGCTCGACTTGTGTTCGAGGGTGAGGCTCGGCTTGTGCTCGAGGGTGAGGCTCGGCTTGTGCTCGAGGGTGAGGCTCGACACGCTCGAGGGAGAAGGTGATAGCGGCGGCGCTCCGGCGATCCGGCGGTCCTGCGCAGCATACGCGACCGCAAGGGCCGGGTTAGAGTCGCGCGAAACCGAGGAACACGACACGGGGGTCGGGAGAAGGTATCTGTGACCGGAGGGGATGTATTTGACGAACCCGAGTTCACCGGGGTACCGTCGGAGATTGGGAAGATGGAGTTACGCCGGGCAAACGGAGGCGAGGAAGGTGAAATTGAAGGGTGGGAAAGCTTCACGAGCTCACGGCGGGGCTTTCGGGCTAGCTGGTGGAACGGCGGCGTGTCTGGAGTGTGCTGGCCACGGTGGCGGAGGTGGAGTGAGGAGCTCGGGCTCCGGCGGCTTATATAGCCGCGGCTGTGGGACGGTAGAGACCTCGGGGTTATGCGGGTAAGGTTTGCGGGGGCGTGCGCACTCGATTGCGCTCTGGCGGATCAGCTGGCGTGCAGCCGGGGCTCGGGCGCAAGCTCGGCCGGCGATGGCCACGCGGCGGCGGCAGCTGGGCACTGTAGGGGCCGAGAGCGATGGTCAGCGCTCGCGTGCGGGCGCGGAGGGAACCGGGAGACAGCGGCGGCAGGACAAGGGCGCGTGGGGAGCAGCCGTCTGCGCTGCAGGCGCAGCGCCGGCGCCATGGCCGGGCCCCCCCCTCCCTCTGGCTCTACGGGAAGAAGAACAGTGCTAGAGTCTAGGGTTTGACTTTTGGCTGGTTTCTGTATTTTGCAAAAATCTCCCAAAAATTGAACTGTGCGACAATAACTCCAAATACCAAAGTTGTTCAGAAAAAAGAGATCTACAACTTTGTCAATATGAACATTTTCAAATTCCAAATAGTTTTTGAGCTATATTCAAAAACAGAAAAGGGGACACTTTTCAAATTTGATTCAAATCAAAATTACTTTGGATTTCAAACTGAAACTTGAAAATCTTTATAAATGAAAGTTGTTCCATTTGTCAAAACCTACAACTTTGCTATTCTACACTTTTTCTGAAACTCAATAGTTTTTGATTAACTTTTTAAAACTAAAAAGGGGACAAAAACTGGAATTTGAATGAATTTGAAATTACTCCAAATTTTATATAGAAACATGGAAATCTGTAAATACCAAAGTTGTTCCTCTAGGTCAGATTCACACTTTGCTTTTTGAACCAACTCAAAATTTTGAATTTTGAAAAAGTTATCAAAAGGGAATAAATCCAGGATTTGGGATTTTAGGGTTTTGCAAAAGGAAAATCAAATCAAATCTGATTTTTGAACTTTGATCGAAGCAACAAACATCAGGGCACTAAATTTGAACAAGAATTACAAAGAACTAGGCACAGAGGTGAAATTACCATTTTGCCCCTATAGGAAGAAGTGGGCTAATAAGGGTTTTTGCAATAGAGGTACATCACATAAAATGATACACTAAGCAAATGCATACACATGAAATCATGATCAAGATGATTAATGATGCTAATGATGATATGTCAAGTTAATTACATGCTTAAACACCAGAGGTGTTACATAGGTCAGTGGCATCGGACGGCTCAGGATGAAGTGGCGTGGATCAAGGCTGAATGGTGGTTGCTAGGACATGCAACTGACTTCCAAACTGCCTTGGACAAACACCTGGAGGCCGTTGGATCAAGGACGGTGCATCCAGCGGCTAGGACACTGGCGGCCGCCAGTATGGGGTGGCGCGCGCCACCTGACCTAACCCTAGGTCGGCTGGCTGCCCCCTATAAGTACCCTCCTCACTCATTTGGGCTATAAATACCCCCCTGGTGGCACCTCCCCAGTCGTACCACCACACCTACACGAGTACCATCACAGAGAAACACAAGCAAGAGAAGCAAGTGAGAGTTAGGTTAGAAGCTTAGAGAGCTTAGGCAAGTAGGTAGCTAGTAGAGCAAGGCATCTTCGCCATCGCGGTAGCGTGCTCAAGGCTTAGCTCAAGAGTAGAGGCGTGCGAGTGATCGGTCCTGGAGCTGGGAAGAGCCTTCCTTCATATCCAGTTCAGGTTTTGCTCTTGTTACTCAAGCACTTTACTATATTCTATTTCATCATTTCAAGTATTACTTTATTCTACTTATCAGTATTGGGTAGTATAATTGATTGATTGCTTGAGTGCCTAGCTATCCTACAGTTCAATTCACTTAGCCATAGTAGTTAATCTCTAGTGAGCTTAGTGTTTGATCTTTGCCAATAGGTTGCTTAGTTAGTTTAGTGTTTATCTTATTAAGTCAAGTATTTGCTCTGACGTCCGCAGGGGTGTCTCTATTCAAAGCTAGGATAGAGATAGTTAGAATATAGTTAAGCGTGGTGCTTAGTTATAGACTTACCTTCAGATACGGCTGGACCCCCGGATAGCTATGGTAGCAAGCAGGTGGTGACAGCCCTGTGCGCCTTGAATTCTACCATGTAGTTGGCCTAGTTTAATAGTAAGGCTCGTTGTGCTAGCGTTCAACCTAAGTAAGTGGTAAAGGCTAGTACGCCTCGATACTTGACAACATAGGAATAAAACTTTACTTAACTTAGTTGCTTTATTGTCTTTTGCCTGCCTTGCTTTGAAACTATCTCGCTTCGTAGTTATCTTGCTTTGTAGTTATCTAGGATTAGTTATCAGTAGCTAGTTAGTTATCATTAGTTATCCTTAGTTACCCCCCTTTATCTACCTATCCATCCACCTTACCTTAGCCATCCATTTTATCCTTACCTATCCACCCATATATTCTTTCTAGCATTTCATCTTCCCTTCTCCCCTTTTCCTTCTCTCTTTTCTTCGAGTCTCATCCCCTCCTTGACTCAACTCATTCACCACCCTAGCCTTCCCTTGGGATCAAATAAATCGACACCTGGTACTCCCAGGCGAAGTGCTACTATGATAGTTCTGTGCACTTGCAGAATCTCCTCCTAGTAGATTGCATTCTCTCTAGCTAGCTCCTACTAGTGTCGGGATTGACAACCCTACTTGGCATTAGTAGATAGCTAGTTTAGCTCCACTCCTTTAGGTATAGTGACCGGTCTTGCTTCAAGCACTTCTGACGCCGTTGCCGGGGATAGACTCCATAGTCTACTCCTGGTAACAACGTTAGCAAGTGCCAACAAGCATTCCTGGGCCGTTACCGGGGATAGTTGCCTAGCACTATCTTTAGTGAAGCTAAGAACTACCAACAGGGACCAGTGGCCTGAGGATCAGCTGTGGTGTCGGACAGCCTGGGACAACGACGAGCGAAGACTTGCGGGCACAGTGTTGCTCAGGTCGAGGACCTGGGGACATGTGTCGGTGGACGGGGTGCACGGGCGGTGCATCCCCTCTACGGCTCGGTTTGGTGGTTGAGCCACAGAAAAACCACCGAGTGGACGGTTTCCAGGTTTGGGCCTCAAAACCTGGGTGCTGCGGGTTTCTGAGTTGGTGCCACAAAACTCAGTTGATGGACGGCTGGTTTCCCGGTTTGGGCCTCAAAACCGGGGGCGAAGTCTAGGAAAAGGACAAGCAGAGCGGTGGTGACGCGTGGCGGCAATCAGTGAGGTTGCGTCGAGGCAACGCTACCTATTGTGCGGGCGTGGTCGTCGGATCACCACCTACCATGAGTTGGTCCAGAATAACCCTAGGGTTTAGCTGGTTCGCTCTGTAATTAGTTAGGGGTAGAGTATGAATTAGAATTAGGATAAGTAGAGGGAGACACCCACCTCCCATCCCATCTCAGTCATTTGCTATTTTCCACCTAGGGCTTTCAGCTCTCCCAATCCCCTGCTGTAGCGAACTGAGATCCACAGAGAAGACAATCATACCTCTGTGTCCATGAGATTTTGAGGAAGTGAGACCGTAATCTCACTATTGTAGCGTGTGATAGCCACACGGTTGCAAATTCTTGGTTGTGATTCGCATTTTGGTGTTGTTCTGCGCGGGTTGTTTTTCTCCACGATTTTCCTGTTGATCGATCGCTTCACTCAGTGCGTCTTTTGCAATTCCGTTTGAACTGAGTTGTTCTAGTTCGCGAGGCGCATCTTTCCACCAAAGGAATTCTTCTCTAACCTCACGAGCTAGTAGATGGGTCAATTTTCGTTTTGAATCGAGTTTTGCTCCCTTTGCCCCTAATTCTTCCGATTCACCGATTTGGAGTTATGTTCGAGCCATGATCTCTTAAGGGTAGCTCACTAACCTCCTTGGAACTCCTCATACCAAGTCTAAGCCTTAGAGCTTTTGATTCGGAGGAGATCGGGTTGAATCCGCGGAAAAACAACATAGTTTCGGGGGCATCGGACGCTGGACACAGGAGCATCAGACGCTGCTGTTCATAGCATCGGACGCTCCGGTGCCACGTGTCATCTGACAGTGTTTTTAAAGGAGCATCGGACGTTGACCATCGGAGCATCCGTTGCCATCGGATGCGTCGGGGGTCTAGCATCGGACGCCAGGGCTTCACTATAGCCAGTGTCCAATGCCTGTCCAGTTAGGTCCCAGACTTGTTGATTTTACATCAGACGCATCCGACGCCTAACCATCGGACGCAGGCCAGCGTCCGATGCAGGTTCTTCTGCACTGTCTCATCCGCAGTTTGTTCGTCTGACTTCGGATTTGGTTTTTGGTTTTTGGTTTTTGGTTTTTGCATTGGGTTTCTAGAGACGTTTAGTGTCCCGCTGTGCTTCTTGGAAGCATCCACCCTACATCTAGGGTCGTGGACACTCGCAAGCTCTAGGTTTTCTTGTAGGGTTGATTCTCGGGACAGTTGCGACAAGTTTCTGAAAAGAAATTTTGAAGCTCCCATTCAATTCACCCCCTCTGGTCGCTTTCTGGTAGCACTTTCGGTCCTTCAATTTTGCCTGGCTACCTAGATCCCCTCACGTGAACTCAGGCTAGTTATTAAAAGGTAAGGCGTCCATAAGCCAAATATCTACTTGAGTACTGGGTTAGGTGAACAACCTTCTATCGCTTTACTCTCTCGTTTATCCCTCTCACACAAGTAGCAAGGCGTCAATCTAGTTGAGGCATCTATTGAATTAGGATTAAGTTCATAGAGTAAAGGTAGATACATAGGAGTACTTTATACTCACTCGTTGCCCTCCCACCTAGCTAACTCTACTAAAGTTATCGTTTATATCATATACTCTTTGCTTAACTTATTTATCTTATCTATCTATCCTCCCTTATATCCACTTATCCCCTTTTGCTTCTCTAATTGATAATAGATTATAGTAAGACTAAAGGATCTATCTTTCCTCTCTCTACATCTTTCCTAGCTTGCTTTCCTTTGGGATAAAATAAATAATGATACCTTGGAATACTCACGGGTGAAGTGCTACATCGGTATATTCTGTGCGCTTGCGGAATTATCCAATAGTCAATAGTTTTACCACAAAGACACTTCTAGCGCCGTTGCTGGGGTTAGGCTCCATAGTCTAGTTCTAGTGGTTGCGTTAAGAAGTGTCAAGAGTGTGACAATGAGAGTGCGGTTAAGCTTGCTAACAACCCGGTTCAACACTCTCGCACAAAGCACATAGATATTCACCATCACTTTCTTAGAGACCATGTTTCATAGAAAGACATATCCTTAGAGGCAGTTAGAACCGAAGATCAATTGGCTGATATCTTCACAAAACCCCTAGATGAAAACACTCTTTGTAGATTGCGAAGTGAGCTTAATGTGCTTGATCTAAGTAACTTAGTCAAAAGGTGAAAGGGGGTTGTCTTTGCATTGCATTGTATCATATGCCATGTGTAATTATGCTATGCACATAGGCTTGTCAGACGTGGTTAAGATAACGGCCCTAAAAAGCGTGTGAAGAAGCTTACCCATGAGCAAACTTGACAAGCAACCTAGATTCAAATTCCGTATTGCATTGCATATGCATATGTGTTGCTTCGTCGTTTCTTTTCGGTTAAGCATTGAGCAACCGCTGTGTTCGTCCACTGCTAGGGGGAGCATTTGAGGCTCCTAATGGTTGAGACCCCTAGTTTTGGTGGCCACATGTTGTCTCCTCGGGTTTTATTGCCTATTTTATCTAGAAAACTAAATTAGCCTATGGCAAAATATTTGAAAAACTTGAGGGTTTGAGAGAGGTAACTCCTCTACGCTCCAACTGGTGTTTATTTGCGTCTTATTTGAGTTGGAACTTGGTTGAGAGAAGTCGGCGCGAAAAATTGAGTCTTTTTAGGGGTTTATGTGTGACCGGACGCTGTGACCGGACGCTGGCGTGCATCCGGTCAGTGCTTGGACGCGCTGATGAAAAGGGTCATCATCGCGTTCGGTCAGGTGACGAGCGTGCGTCCGGTCGTTTTGCTGCAATAAGATCAGATGCATGGGTGCGTCCGGTCATGTGCGATAGGACGCGTCCGATCGCGTTTTACGCGTTTCTAGAGCTCTCTGTTCGTGACCGGACGCTGGGGCTTCGTGCGTCCGGTCATGTCTCGTGTGTCCGGTTGCAACTTAAGGGGCGCAATAAGTTTTTCTTACCGACATGTGGCCCCCACCCCTTGTCTTCCTCGTCCAGTCCCACCTGCCCGAGCCCGACCCGCCGTGCCACCGCCTCCTCGCCGTGCCCTAACCACCGTGCCGCCGCACTCCCCCACCGCGCCCGTGCCGCCGCTTCCTCACCACCACACCCGCGCCGCTGCTCCCCGGGCGTCCCTCCAGCTAGCAAGAAGTTCCACCCTGTGAGCCTCAACCCCCCATCCAATCCAACCCTGCCCTCAACGTGCTCGATGAAATGCCAAAACCATCTGTTCGTCCCTATCTAACCTCGTTTTGGCCCCAATTTTCGCGCTGATCCTTTCGGCGAGGCGTCATGGTGCCCGAACGTGTCGGTCTCTTACCTTTGCTTGGTCGGTTCATCGCGTCTCGTCAGGTAGCTACGCCATGCCTCTTGTCTCATCACCTTTGCTTTGCTTTCGATAGGGTCTTCTTCTCTCCAGTTTATATATGCTTGTGTATATCCCTATCTATCTATTGCAGCGAGTCAGGACCGTGTCAGTGAGTTGTGTGACCGTGTCAGTTAAATCTGGGGCCAAGCTCGCGGATACGGAACGAGGCCAAGCCTCTGAGGTTCGGTCCAGTTTCTCTTTTGTCAGTGGCAGTGGTTCTCAGTGGCCGTGGGTCTTGTCCGTGGCAGTAGATCTCAGTGGTTCTTGTAGGGATGGCTCGCTGGAAGAACGTCGGCGGTGGTCCCGGGGCAGATCCTCCCCACCATTGCCCTCCTTCTAGTGACAAGGGGAAGAAGACCGTGACTCATAGATGGCACTCGAAGTGGCACGAGTAGCCAAGAGAGCAGAGCAGGGTGGTTCGACAGGCGTCCTTCGTATTCACGACCAGTCTTCAGCTCAGGGCAGTCAGTCCGGTGGTCAGCAGAGTGGTCAGCGGGTTCGTGATCTGCTTACAGAGCAGCAGGTGCAGTCTCTAATTCAGACTGAGGGCGGAGTGGTCTGGGTTCATGGTGTGCAGTACTCTCTCGATGACCCAGTTGAGGTTCTCCCTCCAGACTTTCAGTTTCCGTCCGAGGCAGCCTCCGCTCTTGTAGCAGCTTTAGCTGGTGGTTCAGCTCCAGAGCCCAGCGCCGCTACAGCGACCCAGGCGGAGGGTCAGCCAGAGGAGCAGCCAGTTCAGCAGCCTGTCCGCCGGTCCACCCGTACTCGCACTCAGGTCTCTCCTCGATCTGAGGGGCAGAGGCGGGGTGGTCGACCCCCTCCGAGGCCACAGAGACCCCCACCTGTGGAGCACTTGGACCTGCGGACCGCGACAGCACGACAGGTGTAGGCCCTGCGTCTGATTCCTTACGAGGAGTGGTTTCTAGCCGCCAGGCACCCTCAGGCCTCCGAGGGTTTCTACACAGTACTTCAGGAGGATTTCTACAGAGCCTATGTCAACAGCGGCGTCCACATTCGACCACACCGAGTTTGCCCGCTGGAGACTATAGTTGCAGTTGCTGGCGAGGCCGTTCGTCCTATGCTCTCTTATTTGCCGGGATTAGCGGATCTACTTGGACGGAGTGTCCAATATGTGGAGGATTGGGTTAGATAGTTCTACGCGTCTCTCTGGATCTCCCCGGATCACCGGTTTCTTCACTTTGCTTTCAGAGGGAGGTCCTACAGGCTCTACAGTGCCCATGCCAGAGAGTACCTTGGTCTGATAGCCTATGCGACCAAGGTTCACACAGTGTGCTATGGAGAGACAGAGCCACCTCGGCGTCCTCACGCAGGCGAGATTCCACCAGCCGACTTAGTCCGTGCCTGCTTCCGAGAGCCGTTCGGCGAGGGGTCCAGCCGGCGTCCTCGTGACTTGACGCCGACGGCCCGTCTCGTGAACGATGTCATGAGGCGTACTCTTCTACCTCGGACAGGCTATAGATAGGGGTTGACCCGTATTCAGATCTGCCTTGTTCACCACTTGGTCTCCCAGCTTGAGTTTGATATTTGGGATGTTATTATCCCTGAGATGGAGGACACACTTGTAGAGGGCTTCAAGGGTCAACGACAGCTTCTTTATGCTCACTTGATTTGTTTCATTTTGAGGAGCATGATTTTGGTTGTTCACGCTCACTAAGTGTCATATTCTTAGCATCAACAAGGTCATATAACACAACACAAGGGCCTAAAATCAACCAAAAACCTTTTATAAACTAACGATTTCCACTTATCCTTGAGTTTTATTTTAATGTAGGAAATTGCAGGGTTTTTGAGCAAAATGACCAAGAGGACCCACCAGGAGGCGAGCACACTCACCTGGGCTCACTTTGGGCCAAGGTGGGGTGGCGCCCGCCACCCATCACTAGCGGCCGCCAGGGGAGTGAGGCCCAAACTCCTCCCCTGCCACGTCATTGATCCAGGGGAGGCATGCCACACTCATTTGCAGCCATTGATCACTTAGGTCATTGCATCCAAGGGCCAAGAAGGGATGTCACATGGATCATGACCCAATTGCCCATGTGACGGTTATTTGGACATGCAACCGACCTTGGAACCGCCTCTCTGGAGCTCCTGGATGCCGTTGAAGCAAAGCCAGTGGATCCAACGGCCAGGGGGGTGGCGGCCGCCACCTAGGGCTGGAGCCCGCCACCACACTCACCCCCCTGACCTAACCCTAGGTCCATAAGTACCCCCCTAGGTCCCTTAGGCTATAAATAGGACCCCTCGAGCTCATTTGTACTCAGACCTCACCTCATTAGTCCCACTCTCTTGTAAGCGAAGCTCTGGTGAAGGAACACTCTAGTTGAGAGACTTAGAGTGAGAGCGAGAGTGAAGAAGAGAAGAGTTGGAGTTGTAATAGAGGATCTTCCAAGTCTCTGGTATAATTCCAAGTCTTTCTTCATTTATCTTAGTGTTCTTCTACTTTCAGCATTTACTTTAAGTTCTTTACTTATTGTTCTTGTTGAGTGCTTTCGATCATAGATAATTTAATATTTAGTTTGTATCTAGTTTGGGTTCTTCGCTGAGTAATCAATGCTCTAGTTTTGGACGAAAGATTAGAGTAGTATATATTAGTGTAAGCGCAGTGCTTAGACTAGTTATACCTTACTTTATGGCTAGCCCCCCGGATAGCTATGGTAGCAAACAAGTGGTGACGGCCCTGGGAGCCTTGAATTCCACCACGTAGTTGGGTTAGTTCTTAAATCATAAACCTCGTTTTGCACGTCTGAGGTAAATTGTCCAGAGGGCGTGTACGGTTCGAAGAACTAGATAAACTCTTTATTGCTAAGTTAGTTGTGTTCGTAAGTGTGTAGGAAAACATTAATCTATTCATCAGCCAGACCCCGTCAATTTAGTTTAGTAGTAGTTAGTTTTTTCTTTCTTTTTAGTAGTAGTAGATATCAACCCCATTAATACTTTTCGATCAACCCTGCTAGAATCACTAGTTGTTCACAGCGGTCCTAGTGTTAGTTCTGCCATAGTAGCTTCCGTGTGGAAATAAATACGATACTCGGTTACTCCCGGGTGAAGTGCTACAATAGACTTATTCTGTGCGCTTGCGGAACTTACCAATAGTCATACGAATAGTTAGTTATACTTCTTACATCAAGAAGTACCAACAAACCTTTCTGGCGCCATTGCCGGGGATAGATTCATAGTCTACTCCTAGTGACGACGTTAGCAAGAGTCAACAAGCATTTCTGGCGCCGTTGCCGGGGAAGCAATTGGCTAGAATTAATTCTTTGTGATTTCTATTGAATTAACCCCCGTAGTTCTAGCGGGTATATATATTGTTCGTTGTTTGTGATCGTTCAAGTAGTCATGGCCGGATTCAATCTTCCGAGAGACTATCAAGAAGATCCTGAGGCCATTCTCCGGAGAGCGAGAGCTAATCTCATTCCTCAGAGGAAGAACCTGGAGCTTCGTGAGAGGAGTTTGTCGAGACAAGAATCCCAGTCAAAAGTGACTGACGAACCAAGCTGCTCCAACGATCAATCAACATCGACGTCGACCAAAACACTCCGTGAGTATTCCATGCCTACTCTTGCTCACATTCCAGTGTTACCTTCTACTGGTAATGTAGATTTTGAGCTTAAACCTCACTTAATACGTATGGCTCAAGCTATTGCATTTAATGGCAAACCTTTCGAGGATGCCAATGCTCACCACCAGAATTTTCTGGAGATATGTAGTACAATTTCTATGTAGGGAGTTTTACAGGATGCCATTAGACTTCATCTCTTTCCATTTTCATTAGTGGAAAAAGTGAAGCAGTGGTTCCTCTTCAACTCTGGACACCTACTTACATGGGTGAGATGCACGGATCAATTCCTCAACAAGTTCTGCCCGATAAGTCGGACTATTCTTTTCCGTAGCAAGATTTCTAACTTTGGACAGGGAGACGAAGAAACAATCACTGAAGCTTGGGAGAGACTACAAGAGTATGTTGAAAACTGTCCCCACCATGGTATGCAAGACTGGTACTTGATCCAGAGCTTCTACAATGGACTCCAGCAAGAATCTCGACAACACATTCATGCTGCCGCTGGAGGTGCATACCTCTCTCTCACTGTAGAGAAGGCAACCAAATTGATCAAGACAATGGTGGCAAATCAAGGATGGACAGAAAAACGTGCTAGAGGTATTTCTGAAATTAAGCAAGCTGATTCTGTTACCCTGCAAACTTTGGTAAAATTGCTAGAGCAAAGGATAAATGAGAAGAGAGATGGTGCTGCAAAGGAGTACTACGCCAAGCAAAGAGCCGCTTCGTCAAGTGAAGGTTAGGCAGAAATTAAGAAAGAGGATGCCAAATCCCTTCTTAATAATGGTGGCTACGGAGAACCTCCAATTCCAATGATCCAACAATGGAATAATAAAGGTATGCCTCAAACCTCCGTATTTAATTCTCCTATTGGAAAATTAGATTCTAATCAAGGTAGAATTAATGATAGCATAAATAATAAAATAATTAAAAATGATAAAATGTTAGAAGTAATTTATGCTAAATTGAAAGATTTTTCTGAAGCATTTAAGGAACAAATTAATTTTAATAAGAGATTAGAGCAAACAATAGATAACATTAAATCTCAAATTAAATACTATGAGGAGGTAAAAACTGTAACCACGAGAGGTGGTAAATCCACTCGTGATCCCCCTCATCCTAATTTAGTTCCTAGTAGTAATACTGCTGCAAAGAAAAATATTATTGATGTTGAAAAAGACGAAGAAGAGGAGACCCCAGCTGAACCTTCATCCAAGGTACGAACTGCCCCTCATGAATTCTATGATATACATGTATTACCTTTTCCAGATCGAAACAAAAATCGGACGGAAGACGACCAATTCAAGAAATTCGTCGAGGTAATTCAAAAATTATATATACATGTGCTATTTATTGACGCTATGCAGGTTCCAACTTATGCAAAATATTTGAGAGACATGCTCAATAAGAAGAAACCAATTAAAAGTAGGGATGTGGTTAAATTGACCGAAGATTTCCGTGCAGTCATTTTAAACCAACTCTCAGAAAAGAAGAAGGACCCAGGAAACCCAACGATCGCATGTTCAATTGGAGAGCAACACTTCGAGCAAGCACTCTGCGATCTGGGAGCAAGAGTTAGCGTCATGCCCAAGGTAATATATGATAAATTAAATCATCATACCTTGTCCCCTACTTCTATGTGTTTGCAGCTAGCCGATCAATCGCTCTGATATCTCGCGGGAATAGCAGAGAATATTCCGGTGAAAATCCAGAATCTCTTTGTCCCGGTGGATTTCGTGGTTCTGGATATTAATCCCGACCACCGGACGCCATTGATTTTGGGACGGCCATTTTTGAGCACTGCAAAAGCCGCCATTGATGTAGGAGCTGGAGAAATTCAGCTCCACATCAGTGGAAAGGAGGACAAATTCGAGTTCACACCGCGACCGGAAAAACACCCGTCATCAAGGTTCGTCGGTGCCTACATTCATCCACAACCACCGTGAAGGCAACACTAATCGGGAATCCAAAGCGGCTAACCAAGGTAAGTTAGGCTAAGGTAAGTCTTTATCCCCCATTAAAATTTTCGTTTTTACTTAAGCAAATTAATTTTCCTTCAAAAAAAGATGTTTACTAGAGTAATTATGTGAAGCCTAGGGGGTTTAGGGCAGCCATAGGGGTGGCGCCCGCCACCCCAAGCTGGCGCCCGCCACCCTAGGGTGCACTAGGGAGCACTAGCCAATCTCTAGACTATTACACCTACCTCCTAGACCCAAATAACACCAAGGGAGACCCATGGCTTTTCTCATTTCAATGCAACCACTCACTCCCATGTCTCCCCATGTCTCCCCCTCTTCACTCCACCTCTTGGACACATCTCCACCCAAAAATTCTGGTGCACATGTGATGGAAAGTGATAAGGAGAGCACTAGGTGAAAGGAGGGGTGAGTTGGAGTGAAATTCAGCCAAGGAGGGTGGCGCCCGCCACCTCTATTTCCACATTTCGGTACAAAACTGCTCTCGAGTAAGTTTCCCACCATCCTTGGTATAAAGTATGACCAGGATGAAGAAGTGGTCTTTGAAATTTTCAGCTCACTTGCCCCATTTAGGAGGTTACACTCTTTTCACTTTGCACCGACCCGACCACTTTATTCTCCACTTGGAATTTTAGTGGACATTACGAGGGAAACCTCATGTGTTGGTTGCAGGCAGAAATGGGCAATGTGGGGTGGCGCCCGCCAGGTGGGAGGAGCTCACATCCTTCCCCCTTCCATCCACAGCCTATAAATACTACCCACACCCCATGCATGTTCTTACACCTCACTCAAAACACAAAAACACCAGCCACCTTGAGCACTAGCAAGGAAGTCATGGGCCCTCTCAAGAACTTCTTCACCGACAAGAAGAAGAAGAGTAAGGGTGAGGGAAGTTCGTCGAGAGCAAACACCCACATTCGCTTTGCTGGGAGTGATGAGGAGAGCGCCGGGTGGGGTACTCCATCCACCAACAAAATGTCGGTGGATCAGGACTCTCCGCCCACACACCAGGCTGGACCAACCATCCGCATCCTGAACTCCGTCAATGATATCATCTGGTAGAGTGATCGGGAACGGCAGGCCCGAAACATCCTCAGTGAGAGGGAGTTCATTCACACCCGCCACATCGACGACGACTTGCTATGTCGCACTAGTATGGACAGTGAGTTTCTCTTTATTTCTCGAACCTTGGGATGGGAAGATGCATGGAAGGTTAATGAGGAGGGAATCTTTCCCCTCACAATGAAATTTCTGGCCACAATGCAAATATCTGCTAATCACATAACATTTCGGCTTTTTAATGAAGAACATTCTTTAACGTGGAGGCAGTTCAGCAAGAATCTAAACTTTAATGATTCATGCTTGCTGAGCTTGGAATCTGCCTGTACGGGATTCAATAGGAATGAATTCTGGAAAAGTATTGCTGGGAACAGAGACCCAGGCTTGCCCCGTACAAGTAATATCCACAACCCCACACTCAGGTTTTTCCACAAATATATTAGTATCACACTCTTTCCAAAACCTGACTTGAGACCAATTAAAAAGCCCGAAATGCTGCTGCTTTATGATCTAGTAAACCGCATAAAAGTATCACCCGCCAAGGCCATGGCGGACTACTGGTCTAAATTTAATCAACGCACTGGAAATATTGAAATGACATCATGGATAACTAGACTGGCTTTTAACATGGGTCTGCTAAACACCGCTATATACTCCTACATTCCTAGTGACCAAGACTTTTTGACCTTGAAACATTTCTCGCAAGGACACATCTTGCGTGAGAGCCAGGAGACCGGGGAGATCCACATGATCTACCAAGATTATGTGACTAAAATCGCTCTTCCTGACTTGTCACTTTGGTTGGTGAATGCACCGACGTTACTTGTGGACCTGGAAACCGAGGCAGAACAAAACCGCAGGTTGGCTCGAGAGAACACCATGCAGGTTCCCAGGAGGAGGACGCGAGCGCAGACCCGTGCAGCAGAAGAGGCCGCAAGAGCAGCAGCAGCGGCATAGGAGTTTGACCCTTTCCATGCAGGGCAGTATGAAGGAGCAGCACACTACGGTCATTTGACACCCCCTGGCTCACACCAAGTAGGAGGATCGAATTGGCAACAACCGCAACATCCGCGATGGGAATACGGCCAGGAGGCATTCTTTCACTCATCCCAGTTGCGGAGTTCATCCCATTCCTTGGGAGGATCCACCCGGTACACTGGTCGTGGTGATGAGTTCTTCCATAGGGGAATCTCGCCACAGGCCGCTCGCCATTCGTCCTTTCATCAGGACGAGTGGATGCGCGATATGGGATATCTTCAGCACCAAATGAATGGACTCACCATGGATACTGCCGAAATCCGCCAGGACTTGAACGACTTGAACCAAAATTTCCAAGAATTCCGCCAGGAAACTGGTGGAGAACTGGGTAATATTTCTTCTCTCCTGCAGCAGAACCTGCAAAACTGGGACGACATGTACCGTCGTTAGGGATGGATGTAACCCAACCACGCCAAAAGCCAACTTGGGGGAGGACCCCGTCAACGAGGTAAGTATCACTGCCATCTATATTTCTGTCAGTTTTATTTTTATTTCAGTAATTTAAATTTGAGTTTGATCTTAGTTAATTTGCAGTTAAAAAATATATATATATATATAATAAATAAATAGTAATAAATGAAACGCTCTCATCATAAGTCTTTCTAAATAAAAAGGTATGCCCTGAATTAGAGCTATCATGGGAAAACATATGCTAGAACTAAACTTGAGACATGAGCATTAGACTAAGTAAAGCGAAAGTAAGTTTCTACTTTGACTTGAGCAAGTCAAGTTTGTGGAGTAATTATTTTGAAAAATTTAAAAACTTGCTCTAAGTACTTCTGTGGCAAAGAAAGTCCTACCAAAGCCAAATAAATTTTACTCTTATAGTAGGAGCTTCCGCTTGCTGCATGTTAGTGTTGAGCTATTTAGACTTTTGTTGATAGTCATGGTAGAGAAACTTGTCATATTTTTAGACCAAGGAATTCACTTGCACCCACCTATATAGTGCTATTCTTACACTGAGAATACGCACACAACATGCCTTTATTTCCGTTCATTGTTAGGAATACTTCATGGCAAAATATCATGCTCCATAATGAAATCTCAGGGACATGGCTATAGTAGTAAAAAAAAAAGAGCAAGTGCTCTAGAAAGAAAAGAATATTCAAAAGAGCAAGTGCTCTAGAAAGAAAGTTCAAAAGAGCAAGTGCTCTAGAAAGAAGAGAATATCCAAAAGAGCAAATGTTCTCATTCATAGCCATGATCCCACAAATGAGATAAAAAGGAGAAGTGCCATGAAAGTAGTAGCCACAATAAATACAACACACTTTGCACATTCCTGGTCTGAACCTATGACTTGTTGCTCCTTTGCTCCATTTGTCTAACTTAGCAAAATTATGCTAGCATTGCATGCTCACTTTTATCCTACCCATTAAACCCCACATAAAATCTTAGTGAGAGGACAAGTCTTCCATTTCCACATACAAATATGAGTGAATGAGTGAGCCACAGAAGTTGCTAAGCACGCTTTCTTTTGAACAAAACTTGCAAAAACTCCACATATCTTGATTAGCAAAATAGGCAAGGGAGGACAAACCTTCTTTCTTGCTGGTCTTTTGTTCTAATCTTGAGTGCAGGGAAGGCTACCAATTCCATGGTGATGAAAATAATATGGGCATACACAACAAAAACACAGAGTTTCCAAGATTATTCAAGTCCATGCTTGCTCAAGGACGAGCAAGAGGTAAGCTTGGGGGAGCTTGTTGACGCTCACTAAGTGTCATATTCTTAGCATCAACAAGGTCATATAACATAACACAAGGGCCTAAAATCAACCAAAAACCTTTTATAAACTAACGATTTCCACTTGTCCTTGAGTTTTATTTGAATGTAGGAAATTGCAGGGTTTTTGAGCAAAATGACCAAGAGGACCCACCAGGAGGCGAGCACACTCACCTGGGCTCACTTTGGGCCAAAGTGGGTGGCGCCCGCCACCCATCACTGGCGGCCGCCAGGGGAGTGAGCCCCAAACTCCTCCCCTGCCACGTCACTGATCCAGGGGAGGCATGCCACACTCATTTGCAGCCATTGATCACTTAGGTCATTGCATCGAAGGGCCAAGAAGGGATGTCACATGGATCATGACCCAATTGCCCAGGTGACGGCTATTTGGACATGCAACCGACCTTGGAACCACCTCTCTGGAGCTCCTGGATGCCGTTGAAGCAAAGGCAGTGGATCCAACGGCCAGGGGGGTGGCGGCCGCCACCTAGGGCTGGCGCCTGCCACCACACTCACCCCCTTGACCTAACCCTAGGTCCATAAGTACCCCCCTAGGTCCCTTAGGCTATAAATAGGACCCCCCGAGCTCATTTGTACTCAGACCTCACCTCATTAGTCCCACTCTCTTGTAAGCGAAGCTCTGGTGAAGGAACACTCTAGTTGAGATACTTAGAGTGAGAGCGAGAGTGAAGAAGAGAAGAGCTGGAGTTGTAATAGAGGATCTTCCAAGTCTCTGGTATAATTCCAAGTCTTTCATCATTTATCTTAGTGTTCTTCTACTTTCAGCATTTACTTTAAGTTCTTTACTTATTGTTCTTGTTGAGTGCTTTCGATCATAGATAATTTAGTATTTAATTTGTATCTAGTTTGGGTTCTTCGCTGAGTAATCAATGCTCTAGTTTTGGACGCAATATTAGAGTAGTAAATATTAGTTTAAGCGCGGTGCTTAGACTAGTTATACCTTAGTTTGTGGCTAGCCCCCCGGATAGCTGTGGTAGCAAACAGGTGGTGACAGCCCTGGGAGCCTTGAATTCCACCACGTAGTTGGGTTAGTTCTTAAATCATAAACCTTGTTGTGCACGTCTGAGGTAAATAGTCTAGAGGGTGTGTACGGTTCGAAGAACTAGATAAACTCTTTATTGCTAAGTTAGTTGTGTTCGTTAGTGTGTAGGAAAACATTAATCTGTTCATCGGCCAGACCCCGCCGATTTAGTTTAGTAGTAGTTAGTTTTTTCTTTCTTTTTTGTAGTAGTAGATATCAACCCCCATTAATACTTTTCGATCAACCCTGCTAGAATCACTAGTTGTTCATAGCGGTCCTAGTGTTAGTTCTGCCATTGTAGCTTCCCTGTGGAAATAAATACGATACTCGGTTATTCCCGGGTGAAGTGCTACAATAGACTTATTCTGTGCGCTTGCGGAACCTACCAATAGTCATATGAATAGTTAGTTATACTTCTTACATCAAGAAGTACCAACAAACCTTTCTGGCGCCATTGCCGGGGATAGATTCATAGTCTACTCCTAGTGACGACGTTAGCAAGAGTCAACACCGGCACTGCTTCCAGAGCTTACTCACTCTCCGACGGAGTTCCCCGTGTACGACACTCGCCAGATAGCCGGGGCTCGTCCAGACACTCGTCCCCGTGGTCAGCGTTAGAGGCCAGTTGTCATCGAGACAGAGGCACAGCAGGACGAGACTGTTCATCAGTTTGCAGAGGCAGAGCTAGCCGGGCTTGAGGCGGAGGGTGAGGACCCCGACCTTCCAGAGGTTCTGACTGACAGCTCAGACGACCACTACGCTCCTCTTCCGAAGATGCGTCCAGCAGCAGCTCACGACTAAGAGGCATCCTCGTCACAAATGGCCGGCTCCGATCCAGCGCTACTAGCCATACTTTCTTGGATGGAGCAGCAGCAGTCTAGGCTCTCTGAGGAGGTTCAGCGTTAGGCTGAGGAGCAGCGACGACAGGCTCAGGAGCAGGCCAAACTTGTAGAGGCATAGGTAGTGTCCGCAGCACAGGCTCAGGAGCGCCAGGATGCTCTCCAGCAGCAGATGATTCATCTCCAGACACAGACTCTTGCCTTCATGGAGAGGATGGCGGCTCTTCCTCAGTTACCTCCACTGCCGCCTCAGTTTCAGCTATAGTAGCCCGGACCGTCGACCTCGTTCTACACGTCTGTTCCTCCGTCGACGGTCTCACCTTTTCCGCAGTATCCGCAGTGGTTCACTTCACCTCTACCAGGGCAGCAGCCAGGGTTCACACCGATTCGCTCGGGCTTCACTCCTACTCAGACGGAGTCGGTTCTAGTGACCCCTCAGAGTCTGGAGGCTTCGTTCAGCGAGCTCACCGGCATGCCTACCCCGCCTCAGTTTCTCCTGCCAGTGACCTCTGCTCCAGCTCCAGCTCCAGCTCTCGCTACTGGTACTACAAAGACTCTCCCTTCTTCAGTAGTGTCGTTCGAGCCACTGGTCTCTCAGAGTCAGACTTTACCTATCAGTTCAGCACCTGAGACTTCTTTGACCGTGTCAGTGGAAGTGATCGAGACAGTGGATCCTCCTCCACAGCCAGAGCTTCCAGCGCCAGAGGCTTCTCCAGAGTCAGCTGAGCAGACCCAGACTGCTTCACCTACACGTCCAGTGTCCGAGGGTCAGCCAGCTCACAGTTCATTGTCTGACGAGGAGGCTATACTTGCTCAGTTTGAGGCTCTTCCGCGTACCTCATCGCCTGACTCGTCTGCTCCCGTCCCGCCTTAAGACCATTAGGTTTTGGTCCTTGATGCCAAAGGGGGACAGAGCGTCTGTTAGACTTAGGGGGAGCTTGTGAGAGGGTCTCGGTTCTTCTGTGTGATCCTTGCACTCATATGCATACATGTTTATCTTTTGGCACTTGTACGCTATGTGTATGTCTTTTGGATGTGACATGTTATGCTTCACTCGTTATATATTACATGTCACTTGGTTATGCTGATTTACTTTCCTTCCACACTTATACTCCGATAAATGAGCTTGTTCATAAGTACTTGTGTTAATTCTTATATGTTGAGTACTTATGTGGACTTGGTTTGTATAAGCATGCCTACCCTTTTTGATCTTACTGTCACATGCTTATATGAACCAAGCAATTGAAAACCTCACCGCTCTTTCAAACATACTTGAGGTTGTCATCAATCACCAAAAAGGGGGAGATTGTGAGCATCTAGGCCCCCAGTAGGTTTCGGTGATTGGATAACGGTAAATTACTATGACTAACGTGTGTTTTGCAGAAATAGTTGAGTTAGGTCATGGTAATGATGATCGTGAGGACACTATGGTATTCATGTCCCCTTAATGATGGAATTCATTCGGTTTTCAAAGGATGTCGATGAAGACGGTGATAGGCTAGTTCTAAGTGTTGTTTGGTGTTGAAGGTCACTTAGACTAGCATAGGTCTTTGTTTTATCTTTGGCCGTACTATTAAGAGGGGTTTGAATGGGTAGCTTGACCTAGGTGAGACTTTTGAGTTAGGTATGGTGCACACTTGTTAACCAGAGCCGTAGGTAGCTTAGAAAGGTCCCTAAGATCATAAGGAAGAAAGTTCGTGAAGGGAGCGTCGCAAACCGAAGTCATTTTGGACTTCAAACAGCGACCGGACGCTGGAGCTCATGTGACCGGACGCTAGGGTATGCTTTTGGTCAGTGCAGCTGGCTGAGGCTTGGGTCTGGTTGCGACCAGATGCTCCCTCAGCAGTCCATCGGATGCACTAGGGAGGTGAGTCCGGTCGCGTCCAGAGAGGTTCCAGATAGGGTTTTTTGTGATCAGACGCGTCCGATCAGTGGCGATTGGACGCATGCGTGCGTCCGGTCAGGGCTTCGTACCAGTGTCAGTGCTAACGTCAGTTAGCCGTTGGGCACTGACCGGACGCGTCCGGTCAGTATGTAACTGGTTGGACTTACCCCTTCATTCATGTTTTGAGTTGGGGGTATAAATATGCCTCCCCCTCATTCATGTTGACTCTCTTGCTCATTTGAAAGGTTGCCAAACAGTTTGTGATTGCAAGTGAGTGCAAGAGGCCTAGTGAGGTTGAGAGATTTGATAATTGAGTGATCAAACACCTCATTAGTGAATAGAGAGTAGCAAGTGTGCATCCACCCATCTCATTAGCCTTGCGTTGGTCAAGTGAGAGTTCTTGCTTGTTACTCTTGGTGATCGGCATCACCTAGACGGCTTGGTGGCGATCGGAGAGCTTGGTGATCATCCGGAGACATTGTGGATGACCCAAGCCAAGTTGTAACCGGTAGCGAGCGATTCACTGGGCCGGAGTGGCGAAGAATCAGCTCGTAGTGGGAGCGATACCCTTGCGCGGGTGCTCCAACGACGACTAGGGGGGTGTGCCAAAACCTCGATACCTCAGCAAAAAGATCGTCGTGTCATCTCTACTCTCTTTACTATGCATTTACCTTTGAGAAATTCAATTCCGCATTTACTTGTTATTCTTTCATTAGTTCAATTGCCATGCTAGAGTAGAAATGGTTTAGCGATAGTCTTTTGTACGGTTGATTCTAGTCAAACACACATCTAGGCACTAGGGGGTTAATTGGGCTTGATAGGTTTTAATTCTTGCAAAAGTTTTAGAGAAGCCCAATTCACCACCCTCTTGGGCATCTTGATCGTTTCAGCATGTACATTTTCATTTGTATCATGTTTTGTTTTAGTCTAGCATGTGCTATCTAGTATATCATGTCATGCTAGCTTTGTGTATAGTTCTTGTGGAGTAGCCATTTTTCATGCTATTTGGTGATTCTCATGAACATTATGCCGTGCTTTACCATACTTCTCCATGAGCTTTACTTGTAGAGGTATGATGTTCATTAGGTATCACTTTTCAGGTGCTAGTTTTGATTAGCTACATGTACCCTATTGACATGTTTAGTTTGAGCACTAGCCTTTCCACACTTTTATCATGTTACATGCATTTGGATCTATTGTTATCATTATCTTGCATTGTAGCATGTGTTGAGGTTTAGGCTGTGTTTGGGTTGATCATGTCTTTAGGCTGCATTTTGCTATATAGTGCTTTATCCTGTTGCATGGTAGTCTTGGCTAGTTTGAGTTCAGATCTCCTTGCGATATCATTCATAGATAGACCTGTTTTGTTGAGAGTTCACCTTATGCTTTTATGGGACTAACCATTTTTGTGGAGACCTTGAGGTCACACTGGACAAGACAATGCCTTGTGTTTTCTTCTGTCTTTGATCTTGCAAGAGAATAGGAGCCTAGAGAGAGCATTTTGGCTCACACACCCTATCCCACTTCTTCCACGTCTTAGGTTTCCGTTCGAGTAGCTCTCCCACAAGCACTAGCTGCACCTGTGGGAACGACGACATCAGGCGATGGGGAGACGACTTCAGCGAGGCAAGCGCCCCAGAGATTTCAGCAGATTCAGGCGTCCCCTCGAGTATCACACCAGCAGGCGGTATTGCGCTTCATGAGGTACCTCCGACATACATCTGAGTTTAGGTTTTGGTACTCTCCTTCTTCAACTTCCTTCTGTTGTGTGGTCTTTCCGATGTGGATTTTGCTGGCTGTTCGCTTGAGCGTTTTTTGGCTCTTCTCTTGTGAGTTTGGTGTGTGGTTCCCTTTTAGATGGGGAAGCATTTTGCTTGTTGTATCATAGTTTGACTTCTCTGATACCCTTTTGTTTTGGGTTTTTCTTTTTAAGCCAGTTTTGCTTTGTTTTTGATAGACTAGCTTTTGCATGCATTTCATCATGTATTCTAATGCATTTTAGAGCTTCATGTTTAGAGCAATGAGAATGAGATTATGCTCTTTTTGGTCTGCCCTATTTATTCATGATGATGCTTGTAGCTTAGGCTCTCTTTGATCACTTGATACATGTTATGAGCTAAGCTATTTTTGCAAATGGTGAACTTGATTAATCAACTATGAAACATTTAATTTGTTCACCATTGAGAGTCCAACTAGCATGTGTAGGATGTGTTGAGATCACTTGTGCTATCTTTTGTATGCTAGGTTGCTATGTCTCTTGCACTGAGTCATTCACTTCCTTGGATTGTTCATATTTACCCTATGCTTAAAATTTGATCCAAGTCTAGTGAAATGAAAAGATCGAGATGGGATTGCATGTGTCAGCACATCACGGTATCGAGACTGTTTCTCATTGCACTTTTGAGTTAAACTTGAGCCGTGTAGTGCAAGACCGAAACCGGTGCTTTAAGCTTCTGATTGCTTTTCTTGCATAGGCTTAGCCCGGTTGAAAAGTTAGGCATTGACCATGCTTTCAACCTCTCACAATCACATGCTTTAATATGAACTTGTGTTAATACCGCTGCAATCTCCGATAAAATTTTAAAATAACACAAGTCTATGCTTCATTCTATGGCATGATGATTGAACTTTGCTAGGGGTAGTTCGCCTTTTATACTTGATTTAGCACTTGGTTGATTTCCTGCCTATTCATGCTTAGTGCTATTTTAGTGGTGAACTGCTTTTGAATGGCTTAAAAATGATCATATGCTCAATTGTTCATATTTCGTATTCATTTGATCAGTTTGAGCCTTTGCTAGCATTTGTATTGATTGCTACGCTTTCAGGGCAGCACCCTTTTTGAGCATCTTTTCATTCTGATTGCTATACACTTCAAGCTGTTGCATTGTGCATATCATGCATTTTTAGCTTAGTGTTCATACCCCCAGCTCCGATACACCTTGTGATCACCCCATATGCTTTTAGTTGTTGACTGTGTTGTGCAGGTGTCGAGCACGGAGACAGTGATCGAGGGCATGGTGAAGGTCAAGTAGAGATGTGCCGTGCCGATGGACCGGGAGCGGTGAAGGGCGGACGTGAGGCTTGGATTGAGGGACCGGTGGCCTGAGGATCAGTTGTGGTGGCTGGCAGCCTGGGACAGCGATGAGCGAAGACTTGCAGGGCATGGTGTTGCTCGGGTCGAGGACCTGGGGACACGTGTCGGTGGACGGGGTGCACGGGCGGTGCATCCTCTCTACGGCTCAGTTTGGTGGTTGAGCCATAGAAAAACCACCAAGTGGATGGTTTCCAGGTTTGGGCCTCAAAACCTGGGCGCTGATGGTTTCCGAGTTTGGGCAACAAAACTCGGGCTGAGGATGGTTTCCAGGTTTGGGCCTCAAAACCTGGGTGCTGCGGGTTTGCTGAGTTTGGGCCACAAAACTCAGGCCTTGGAAGGCTGGTTTCCCGGTTTGGGCCTCAAAACCGGGGGTTGGCTGTGAAGGCTGGATTCCCGGTTTGGGCCACAAAACCGGGGGTGCGACGTCCGGGAAAAGGACAAGCAGAGCGATGGCGGCACATGGCGGCAATCGGTGAGGTTGCGTCGAGGCAACGCTACCAGTTGTGCGGCTGTGGCCGTCGAATCACCACCAACCACGAGTTGGTCCAGAATAATCCTAGGGTTTAGCTGGTTCACTCTGTAATTAGTTGAGGGGTAGAGTAGGAATTAGAATTAGGATAAGTAGAGGGAGACACCCTCCTCCCATTCTATCTCAGTCATTTGCTATTTTGCCTTCTAGGTTTTCCTGCTCTCCCCATCCTCTGCTGTAGCGAACTGAGATCCACAGAGAAGAGAACAATACCTCTGTGTCCGTGAGATTTTGAGGAAGTGAGACCGTAATCTCACTATTGTAGCGTGTGGTAGCCACACGGTTGCAAATTCGTGGTTGTGATTCGGGTTTTGTTCTTGTTCTTCGCGGGTTACTTTTGTCCACGTTTTTCCCGTCGATCGATCTCTTTGCTTGGTGCGTCTTTTGGAAATCCGTTTGAACCAAGTTGTACTAGATCGTGAGGCACTTTTTTCCACCGAAGGAATTCATCCCAAACCTCACGACCTAGTAGATCGGTTGATTTTCGTTTTGGATCGATTTTGCTCCTTTAGTCCCGATTTCTTCCAATCCATCGATTTGGAGTTAGATGCGAGCCATGATTCCCATGGGATAGCTCACTATCCCCCTTGTGACTCCTCTGACCAAGTTGGATCCCTAGAGGATTCGTTTTGGGTGAGATCGAGTGAAATCGGTGGACGAACAGTGCTGTTGCGGGGTGACCGGACGCTGGGCACGGGATGACCGGACGCTGACCTCGTGCGTTCGGTCGTTGAATGCTCAGCGCATTTTCTTCGTGACTTGACCGGACTCACCTTGTGCTTTGTGACTGGACTCAACGACGATATTGTTCATTCGCATTTCTACTGCTGACCGGATGCTCTGTTCACGACCGGACGCTCCTTGTTTGTGAGTCCGGTCAGGAACAGTAAGGTTCCCGAGCGGAATTTTTGAGACCGGACACGTCCGGTGTTCACTGACCGGATGTTGGCCAGAGTCCGATCGAGTGTGTTTCGTGCAGTTTCATCCGCGGTTCGTTCATCCGTTGTCGGTTTTGATTTCCGGCTTTTGCATTGGGTTTCTAGAGTCGCGTAGTGTCTCGCTGTGCTTCTTGGAAGCATCCACCCTACCACTAGGGTCGTGGACACTAGCAAGCTCTAGGGTTTGCCTTTGGAGTCGATTTTCGGGACAGTGGTGACAAGTTTCTGAAAGGAAATTTTGAAGCTCCCATTCACCCCCCTCTGGTCGCTTTCTGGTAGCACTTTCGGTCCTTCGATTGGTATCGGAGCGGGTTAAGGATCTTCCACCTTAGCCGGTTCCAGATCCACAGAAGGCGACATGGATCACGGCGTGGGCAAACCGCCGTTCTTTGATGGGACAAACTATGCGTATTGGAAGATACGCATGTCGGCCTATCTTCAGAGCATGGGCTCTTCTGTTTGGGAGATTTGCAATAAGGAGGACTATGTTGTCTTGGCTGCTCGTGTCTCTCAGCTTCAGATCGATGAGCACGATGCCAATAGCCGAGCGTGTAACGCTCTTTTCTCCTGTCTGAGCATGTTCGAGTTTGATCGCGTTTCTCATCTCCCCACGGCTCATGAGATTTGGGCAACCCTCATGCGTTTTCATGAGGGAACCACTCAAGTCAAATCCCATCTCTATGAGTCGAACAAGTGGGAGTATGAAAACTTTCGACATATGCCTGGCGAGAGCATAGAGAGTTTATTCGCTCGCTTTCAGGTTATTGTCAACAAGATGAGAGCGAACAAGGAGTTGTTGCTTTTCGACGATCATGAGAGAGCTTTGAAGCTTTTGCATACTCTCGATCAGTCGGTGTGGGACTCAAAGGTCCAGGCGATCATCGAATCGTCTAACTATGAGACCCTCACTTGCGACGAGCTCTTTAGTAAGCTTAAGTCTAGTGAGATTGACGCCACGTCGAGGGCTTCTTATGAAAATCCTTCTGGCCCGACTATGGCCTTGGTTTTTGGCTCTTCTGCTAACCCCTCTGGAAGATTTGCACTCTCTTCACTCTTTTCTATCACAGAGGACCAGCTGGAGTCTTTGGGGGATGACGAGTTGGCTTTGCTCGCCAACCGGTTCTCGCGGTTCCACAACAACCGCATGAACCGTCGCCGCGGAGGAGGACGCTCAGGATGCTTTGAGTGCGGTGACCCCGACCACTTCATCGCCAACTGTCCCAAGAAGAAGCACACATCTGGGAAGGGCGATCATGGGCACAAGTATGACTTTGGCAAGCGCAAGGAGAAGTACGTCCCCGCGAAGCACAAGCGGAGGGGCGGCTTCGACAAGGACTACATCAAGAAGAATTACTTGGAGAAGGCCCAGATGACGACTCTGCTTGCTCAAGCGATGACGAGTCCGAGAAGAAGAAGAGGATCGAGGACAAGCTGAACGACCTCTGCTTCTTCGCCGACGACGAGGGCTTCTGCACCTTGGCCCTTGGTGATGAGGTCGAAGGCAGGCTGGAGGACACCCCTCAGAATGATGACGACGACGACACCTCCCAGGTAAAATGATTGGAGGACGTTTGGTTTGTGGATTCCGGGTGTTCGAGGCACATGACCGGAAACACCAAGTGGTTCTCCAGTCTTAGTCCAGTCGCTGGAAAGGAGTTTATCACCTTCGGCGACAATAGCAACGGTAAAGTGTTGTCTCATGGGTCGGTGCGAGTTAATGAGCACTTTGTGTTGCGCGATGTTGCTCTTGTTTCTAACTTGCATTTTAACCTTCTTTCTGTTTCGCAACTTTTTGATGACGACTATGAGATTCGTTTTAAGCCAAATCTCAGTCGTATTTTGGACCCTCAGGGCAATCTTGTTTGTGTGATTTCGCCCTTTGGGAAAGTCTTTCGTGCGGATTTCTCGGAGTCGTTTGGAGTTTCTCGTTGTCTTTTGGCTGGACCTTCCTCCTCTGATCTTTGGAAGTGGCATAGGAGACTAGGCCATTTGAGTTTCGACTTGCTTGCAAGACTTAGCTCACTTGGTCTAACCCGAGGATTGCCCAAGTTGTCGATGGAAAAGGATCTTGTTTGCCATTCTTGTAGACATGGGAAGATGGTTGCCGCTCCCCACCATCCAGTGACTCAGGTCATGACACAGCGCCCTGGAGAGCTTTTACACTTGGACCTTGTTGGTCCGGCTCGGGTGAGCTCGGTTGGGGGGAAGTGGTATGTGCTTGTTGTTGTTGACGACTTTTCGAGGTATTCGTGGGTCTTCTTTTTGTCTGAGAAGACCGAGACTTTCTCTTTTGCTCGCAATCTGATTTTGCGTCTTTAGAACGAGTTCCCTTTGAACTCGATGCGAGCTATTAGAAGTGATAATGGTTCTGAATTCAAAAATTTGGATTTTGAGAAGTTTTGTAACTCTTTGGGTTTGGAGCATCAGTTTTCTTCCCCCTACACACCGCCCCAAAATGTTGTTGTAGAGAGGAAGAATCGGACCCTTGTAGAGATGGCCATGACGATGCTCGATGAGCATAGGACTCCTAGGCGATATTGGGCCGAAGCTATGAACACTGCATGCTATATTTCAAATCACATTTTTCTCCGAGCTTTCTTGAAAAAGACTTCTTATGAGTTGCGATTTGGGAGACAGCCCAAGGTGAGTTATTTTAGAGTCTTCGGTTGCCACTATTTTATATTGAAGAATGGCAACCTGGACAAATTTGAGTCTCGTTCTTCTGGTGGTGTATTTTTGGGTTATGGCACTCACACTAGAGCTTATCGTGTACTTAACCTTGATACTAACCGAGTCATGGAGACATCCGATGTCACCTTCGATGAGACCATGGTTTGTCCTTCTTCTCGTTTTGAGCGTGCAGTTGATCATGAGGTTGGTGAGCCTCTTTTTGATGACGAGGACGAGGGTGCTGAAGGTATGGATGATCCAGCACCCCCTCCACCTGCTGTGCCGCAAGGAGCGGCTTCTACTATGACTCAAGGCCCCGACACTTCTTCTTCCTGGGGGCCATGGGATCCGCCACCCCGAGCGGTACCTTTTGTACCCGGGGAGGCACCAGCTGCTGTTGAGGGGGAGATCACTTCTGCTCGAGAGGTGCCACGACACATCCGGCGCCAAAACCCCCCTCAGCAGATGATTGGCAGCATCGACGAACGTGTCACTCGGTCCAGGTCACAAATCTCTCACTTTGCTCATTTTGCTTTTGTTGCTGATTTTGAGCCCCAAGATGTTGGACACGCTTTGACGGATCCGGATTGGGTCAATGCCATGCATGAGGAGTTAGAAAATTTTGAGCGAAATCGGGTTTGGGTTTTGGTTCCACCTCCTCCAGACGGTAATCCTATTGGGACAAAATGGGTTTTCAAAAACAAACAAGGAGAGGATGGCCACATTGTTAGAAACAAGGCCAGACTTGTTGCTAAGGGTTATATTCAGAAGGAGGGGATAGACTATGAGGAGACTTTTGCTCCTGTAGCTCGTTTGGAGGCTATTAGGATACTCTTGGCTTTTGCAGCATCCAAAGGTTTCAAACTTTTTCAAATGGATGTCAAGAGTGCCTTCTTAAACAGCTACATAGAAGAAGAGGTTTATGTTGAACAACCCCCCGGTTTTGAAAATCCCAAGTTTCCAAACCATGTTTTCAAACTCCACAAAGCTTTATATGGTTTGAAACAAGCCCCTAGAGCCTGGTATGATAGGTTGAAAACCTTTTTGCTTGCTAAGGGTTTTAAAATGGGATGTGTAGATAAAACGCTCTTTCTCCTCAAGCAAGGCAAAGACACTCTCTTGGTCCAGATTTACGTGGATGATATCATTTTCGGTGGTTCTTCTCACGCGTTGGTTGCCAAGTTTGCACATACTATGAGAAGGGAGTTCGAGATGAGTATGATGGGCGAGCTGACTTTCTTTCTCGGATTGCAAATTAAGCAATCCAGAGAAGGGACGTTTGTGCACCAGGGCAAGTATACCAAGGACCTACTGAAAAGGTTCGATATGGGTGAGGCCAAGCCTCTTCCAACACCCATGTCGACCACGACGGCCCTGGATGCGGACAAGGATGGAGAAGCTATGGACCAGAAAGAGTACCGAAGCATGATTGGGTCGCTGCTCTACCTGACGGCGACACGCCCGGACATCCAGTTCGCGGTGTGCCTGTGCGCGCGCTTTCAGGCGTCACCGCGCACTTCTCACCGTTAGGCGGTGAAGCGCATTTTCATGTACCTTCATTTCACACCTGAGTTCGGGATTTGGTATTCAGCTTCCTCCACCCTCTCCCTTTGCGATTAGTCTGATGCCAACTTTGCTGGTTGTCGCATTGAGCGCAAGTCCACTTCTGGGACTTGCCAATTTATTGGTTCTTCTCTTGTATCGTGGTCTTCTCGCAAGCAGTCTAGTGTCGCCCAGTCTACCACGGAGGCTGAGTATGTTGCTGCGGCTAGCTGCTGTTCCCAGTTGCTTTGGATGATGGCCACTTTGCGTGATTTTGGTCTGAGCTTTTCTCGTGTTCCTTTGCTTTGTGACAGCACGAGTGCGATTAGCATTGCTAAGAACCTCGTGCTTCACTCGAAGACCAAACACATTGATGTGCACTTTCACTTTTTGCGAGACCACTATGAGAAGGGTGATATCGACCTTCGCCATATCGATACTCATCATCAGTTGGCTGATATTTTCACCAAGCCTTTGGACGAATCAACCTTTAATCGGTTGAGGAGTGAGCTTGGTGTGTGTTTCCCCTTTTAGATGTGGGAAACATTTTGGATCTTGTGTCATAGACTGACTATTTTCTCGTTTACTTTGTTTTTCTTTTGCATTTCAGCATACGCTTCTACATTCTGAGCTTCATGCATATAATCTTTAAAATGTAATTATGCTCTGTTTAGTATGCTCCGATGCTATATGTTGATGCTAGTAGCTTATGCTCCTTCTGATCACTAATAAATGTTGTGAGCTGAGCTATTTTTGAATGGTGATTCTGCTTAACAAACATAAAACTTGAAAATGTTCACCATTGAGATATGCAACTAGCATGTGTAGGATGTGTTGAATTCACTAGTGCTTTTCATATATGCTAGGTTGCTATGTCTCTAGTTCTGAGTCTGTCACTTGCTTGGTCTGTTCATATTCTGTCAATAAAATCTGAACCAAGTTTTAAGTGAATTGAAAAGATCGAGATGGGATTGCTTGTCAACACATCACAGTTTCGAGACTGTTTCTCATTGCACCTTGAGTTAAACTTGAGCTGTGTAGTGTATGACTGAAGCTGTTGCTTTAAGCTTCTGATTGCTTCTGCATAGGCTTCGCACAGTTGGAAAGTTAGGCAATGACAAGCTTTGAACCTCTCGCAATCACATGCTGAAATTTGAACTTGTGTAATCTTAACCGCTGCAACTCCGATAAAATTTGGATACACAAGTCTATGTTTCATTCTATAGCATGATGATTGAACTGTGCTAGGGGTAGTTCACCTTGTATACATGTTTAGCACTTGTCTGATTTTCCTGTCTATGCATGCTTTGTGCTATTTTGATGGTGAATACCTTTTTGGCTAAAAACTGCTCATATGTTCATATTTCATATTTGGTGATCAGTTTGAGCCTTCGCTAGCATGTATGCTTTCCAGTGAGTCATTGGAGCTTTACTGTTTAGAGCATCCTTGCATTTTCTTGACTATATTTCTGAAGCTGCTAACTTGCATTTTGACTCATATGCATTTTGGAAGGGGGAGAACTTCTCTTGTTTGGCACTTTTGATGGTGCATTTTCTAATGGGGAGAAAATTGCTTTCGATTCCTTTTGCTTGTTGGTGCATTTTCAACTAAGGGGGAGAATTTGGACAAATCATGCCTCCCATGTTCAACTAAGGGGAGAGGAATCGGTTGTGTGCACCAGGCAAGGGGGAGTTTGCTCGTGATGAATTTTTGAAATTTCCAATTGGTTTGGAGCGCTTTGCTAGTTATGTTGAGTCCTTGCCTCTATCTTGAGGGACTAGCAGTTTAAGTTGGTTTCAGTTGGTATCGAGTTTTTCAGTTGATGTCGAGCTTTCTGCTAGTTGTGTTGAGCCTCTGTGCCTCTATCTTGAGGGACTAGCATTTTGCTTTGATTTTTCAATTGGTATTTGCTAGCGGTGTTGAGCCTATTCTACCTCTTCTTGAGGGCTAGCTTTGCTTTGCTTGGTTGCGTCGAGCCATTGCCCATGTCTTTGGGGACCAAGTTGTCTTGCTCTTTCCACTTGACCTTTTTCGGCTTTGCTATGTTTTTGGGTCATTTGGTCGAGTTCTCTCTTCTCCTTCTTCCTCCTTCTATTTCCATTATGATTTGTGTGTGTAGTTGACAATGCACTCATCAAGGGGGAGATTGTGGATACATGGGTGTATGCCGAGTCTCGAGTGATGAGTGATTGTCAACGGGTTTGATCGCATGTTCTTTGGCCTGTGTTGTGCATGTGTCGAGCACAGAGACAGTGATCGAGAGCAAGGTGAAGGTCAAGTAGAGACGTGCCGTGCCGACGGACCAGGAGCGGTGAAGGGCGGACGTGAGGCTTGGACTGAGGGACCGGTGGCCTGAGGATCAGCTGTGGTGGTTGGCAGCCTGGGACAGCGACGAGCGAAGACTTGCGGGGCATGGTGTTGCTCGGGTCGAGGACCTGGGGACACATGTCGGTGGACGGGGTGCACGGGCGGTGCTTCCCCTCTACGGCTCGGTTTGGTGGTTGAGCCACAGAAAAACCATCAATGGACGGTTTCCACGTTTGGGCCTCAAAACCTGGGCGCTGATGGTTTCCGAGTTTGGGCCACAAAACTCAGGCTGAGGATGGTTTCTAGGTTTGGGCCTCAAAACCTGGGTGCTGCGGGTTTGCTGAGTTTGGGCCACAAAACTCAAGCCTTGCAAGGCTGGTTTCCCGGTTTGGGCCTCAAAACCGGGGGTTGGCTGTGAAGGCTGGTTTCCCAGTTTGGGCCACAAAACCGGGGGTGCGACGTCCGGGAAAAGGACAAGCAGAGCGGTGGCGGCACGTGGCGGCAATCAGTGAGGTTGCGTCGAGGCAACGCTACCAGTTGTGCGGGCGTGGCCGTCGGATCACCACCTACCACAAGTTGGTCCAGAATAACCCTAGGGTTTAGCTGGTTCGCTCTGTAATTAGTTGAGGGGTAGAGTAGGAATTAGAATTAGGATAAGTAGAGGGAGACACCCTCCTCCCATTCTATCTCAGTCATTTGCTATTTTGCCTTCTAGGTTTTCCTGCTCTCCCCATCCTCTGCTGTAGCGAACTGACATCCACAGAGAAGAGAACCATACCTCTGTGTCCGTGAGATTTTGAGGAAGTGAGACCATAATCTCACTATTGTAGCGTGTGGTAGCCACATGGTTGCAAATTCGTGGTTGTGATTCGCGTTTTGTTCTTGTTCTTCGCGGGTTACTTTTGTCCACGTTTTTCCCGTCGATCGATCTCTTTGCTTGGTGCGTCTTTTGGAAATCCGTTTGAACCAAGTTGTACTAGATCGTGAGGCACTTCTTTCCACCGAAGGAATTCATCCCTAACCTCACGACCTAGTAGATCGGTTGATTTTTGTTTTGGATCGGTTTTGCTCCTTTAGTCTCGATTTCTTCCAATCCATCGATTTGGAGTTAGATGCGAGCCATGATTCCCATGGGATAGCTCACTATCCCCCTTGTGACTCCTCTCACCAAGTTTGATCCCAAGAGGATTCATTTTGGGTGAGATCGAGTGAAATCGGTGGACGAACAGTGCTGTTGCGGGGTGATCGGACTCTGGGCACGGGATGACTGGACGCTGACCTCATGCGTCCGGTCGTTGAATGCTCAGCGCATTTTCTTCGTGACTTGACCGGACTCACCTTGTGCTTTGTGACCGGACTCAACGACGATACTGTTCATTCGCATTTCTACTGCTAACCGGACGCTCTGTTCACGACCGGACGCTCCTTGTCTGTGAGTCCGGTCAGGAACAGTAAGGTTTCTGAGCGGAATTTTTGAGACCGGACGAGTCCGGTGTTCACTGACCGGACGCTGGCCAGAGTCCGGTCGAGTGTGTTTCGCGCAGTTTCGTCCGCAGTTCGTTCATCCGTTCTCGGTTTTGATTTCCGCCTTTTGCGTTGGGTTTCTAGAGTCGCGTAGTGTCTCGCTGTGCTTCTTGGAAGCATCCACCCTACCACTAGGGTCGTGGACACTAGCGAGCTATAGGGTTTGCCTTTGGAGTCAATTTTTGGGACAGTGGTGACAAGTTTCTGAAAGGAAATTTTGAAGCTCCCATTCACCCCCCTCTGGTCGCTTTCTGGTAGCACTTTCGGTCCTTCACCTTGTCTTGTGTTTGTGTCAACTTCGTGGAGAAATGTCAAAACCCCTCAGCATGTTCCCTTTTGTCGAGGGGGAGAAGCTGTTTGCAAGGGGGAGTTTGAGTGTTGGCAAAAAGGGGAGAGTCGTGAATTTTGGGGAGAGCTTTGAGCTAGGGGGAGTTTGGCTCTTTTATGTGCTTCAATTGGTATCCTTCATAGTGAGCTTTGTTGCATAGCATTTGTGTATAGGCTTGCTTTCAGGGGGAGTTGTTCTGTTTTGCAACTTCTCCGCGTGCTCCGAATGTTTGTGCTCCATTTGGTTTTGAGCTTCTTTTTGTGTTTTCTCAGTTGGTATCGAGCCTGCTAGTTGTGTAGAGCCGTTTTGCCTCTGTCTTGAGGGACTAGCAGTTTTTGCTTGGTATTTTTGTTTGGTATGGAGTCTTCAGCTAGTTGTGTTGAGCCTCTATGCCTCTGTCTTGAGGAACTAGCTGTTTTCACCATTTTTTGGCTGTTTGTGATTGGTATTGAGTTTTCTGCTAGTTGTGTTGAGCCTCTGTGCCTCTATCTTGAGGGACTAGCAGTTTTGCAATTTGATGTGTTGATTTAGCCTCAATTGGTATCGAGCCTTGAGCTAGTGGTGTTGAGCCCTTTTCTGCCTCTTCTTGAGGGCTAGCTCATTTTTGACTTGGTTACGTCGAGCCGTTGCCCATGTCTTTGGGAACCAAGTTTTTCGCTCCTTGTCTGAGTTTTCGCTCTGTTGTGGAGTTTTGCTCAGATTGGGGACCAAGTTTTCAGTTTTGGTATCTCAAACCATCTCTTGTGCCTAGTTTTTGTCAATTCAATCAACAAGGGGGAGAAGTTTCGAAACCCAAGTGGATAAGAACCTTCCAAGTGGATAAGAACCTTGTTTTTTTTTGTCATGATTGTTTGACAATTTATTTGAGATTGGTTTTTGAATGCCCTTTTGGGATTAAATGCCTTTTGGATTCCTGAAGCTCTTGTTTTCTCTTGACTCTTCGGTTTTGGGGAGGCTTTGCCCGCTTTTGCCATTTCTTTTAGGAGTGAGAGCTTTTATTTGAAGTTTTCATGATCATTCCTCATCTCAATTGGCCTTGTGTTTGCTTTTACTTGGCTTTTGGGCACTTGAATGAGGCTTGCCTTCAAACCCTTCCTTTGTGGTTTTATTGTTAGTCAATGCATTCATCAAGGGGAGATTGAGAACATATATGATGAATGATTGACTTTGATGAGGAAGGGTTGAGGCTTTTCCCGGTTGAGTCATTATCTCGGTATGTGCTTAATGCTTATGACTAACCGGTGGCGTTGAGTTGTGGTGTTCCCGTGTTGGTGTGTGTGTGCAACATGTGTCTCTTGGTTTGTGTTGATGTGCAGGTGTTGAGCTCAGAGACAGTGATCGATGGTGAGGTGAAGGTCAAGTAGATACGTGCCGTGCCGACGGACCGGGAGTGGTGAAGGATGGGCGTGCCGTGCGGCGGACGTGCCATGCCGATGTACCCAGAGCGGTGAAGGGCGGACGTGAGGCTTGGACCGACGGACCGGAGTGCCGGAGGACCAGCTGTGGTAGCTGGCACGTGGCATCGGTGAGCGAGAGCACATGGGGATGTGCGATGCATCGGCCGAGTCAGGACGAAGACGATGGCGTCGTGGCACTTAGCGGGAGGTCGGACACAGCCTTGCGTGCAGCGCAAGTGCCATCGGCCGAGTCAAGAAGGAAGGCGAAGGCGTTGTGCCCGGCGGTCGGTGCCGGTGGTCGGGGTGTGCGAACCACATCCCGTCTATGGCGCGGGTTCTGTAGTTGAGCCTCAAAAAGCTACCGTGGCCGGTTTCCGAGTTTGGGCCTCAAAACTCGGGGTGGCCGGTTTCCGAGTTTGGGCCTCAAAACTCGGGGTGGACGGTTTCTAGGTTTGGGCCTCAAAACCTGGGCTGGCAGGTTTACCGGTTTGGGCCTCAAAACCGGGCGGAGGTTCCTATGCGGAACGGTCAACGCGTGGCGGCACCAAGAGGCTTGCGTTGCGACGAAGCTATCGGTGAGGAAGGCGCGGTGGTCGACGTGACGACACGTGGCGGCATCCTAGAGCTTGCGTCGAGGCGAAGCGAAGGATGAGAAGGCGTGTGGCCATCGGATGAAGAATGACCGACTTGGACGGTTTTACCCCTAGGGGTTATTTGGGTCAGTGCTTCATGTGAGGGCGTTTTGGTCTTCAGACGTGCGCCTATATAAATGTGAGGGGGCTGGTTTGGGCAACCTATCCTTGGACGGCGCCACTCTCATTTTGTTCTTGTTAGAGAAGGCTAGGGTTATTGGAGAGAGGGCTCTTGTTCTTGAGCTTTTCGCCATCCACGCTTTGCTTTGCGAGGAGTGGCTTGTAACCCGACACAGTGTGCTATACAATTCATTATCCCGTAGCAATCCAAGGATCAATTTCTTACTCCTCTTGTGTTGGCTGAAATTTGGATCGAATCGCATTTTGGTCTTTCCCTTTTCGAAGATTTGCTTCGTTCTCCCTCTTTGAGCGACGATTTGCGATTCCGTTTGAATCAGATTGTTCTATGTCATGAGCTCCTTCTTTCCACTGAAGGATTTCTTCTCTAACCTCACGAGCACATAGATCCGGTCGAAATCGCGTTCGTTCTTTGTTCTTCCCCCTTTTCTAGTGTTCTTAGGATTTATCATGGATTAGTTGGTTTGAAGCGATGATATCCTAGGATTAGCTTCCCAACACATAGAAGAACACTTGGGAGAAGTTTGGTTGCAGCCTCGTTCGATTTGGTGAAGATCCAATCGATTTTGGTTTTGTCCCGAGCGTTTTTTCTGCTTTCTGTTCATCCGCGGACAGTCCGCGCCCCCAGCGGCGGACATTCCGGGAGTCGGGTTTCGTCGAGTTCAGAACAGCGCAACGCGTTACTATTCTCGTTCCACTGACCGGCGGACAGTCCGCCATATAAGGCGCGGACAGTACGCGAGTTGAGTAGGGAGGGTCCAGCAGCGTTGCTGTTTTTGCAACTTGACCGGCGGACAGTCCGCCAGGGTTTCGCGGACAGTCCGGCACCAGCAGCCCGGATAGTCCGGGAACCTGCTGTAGGTTGCATTTTATTGGGTTTGCTCTCCTGACTTTTCCGCTTCGTTTCCAGACTTCTCGTTTGCTCCTAGAGTTCACCTAGGAACCTCTCTACCTATCCTTGCTATGTGTTAGCGTAGGTATTTAGGGATTTTCCAACGTAGCCCTCCATCTACATTTGGGAGTGGGTCTTTTGGGTACGAACTTGACTCAGAGTTTTGAGAGTTTTGGATTGCTCTCTTGTGTGGTGCCTCGTTGTGATCCTAGGGATCATCCACCCTCCTTCCGAGGGTCGTGGGTATCACGGTTGAGTCCAAAGCTTTTGGGGTTGATTTTGTCGGGACAGAGGCCGAAATTTCGAAAGAAATTTTTGGGCTCCCATTCACCCCCTCTGGTTGCCTTGCTTTAGCATTTTTGGTCTTTCATAAGGTTTGATAGTTATTAATCAAGTTCATCATTGCAAAGTCATACTTAGCTCATCAGGTTAAGTTACATGACCAGAAAGAGTTTAAACTGCATAAACTAAGTATCATACAAGCATGTGTGAACAGAGCATAGTATCAATATAGACAGAATATAATTGAAGCTCAAAAATGCAAGTATGATACATATGCAATGCAAAAAAAACTAAGAAAGAACCTAGACTGTACATCAAGAAAACATATGGTACAACAAAGTGATCCCACATCTAAAATGGGAAACACACACCAAGCTCACCTCTCTACCTAGCAAAGGTTGATTGGTCCAAAGGCTTGGTAAAGATATCGACCAACTGATTATGAGTGTCAACATGCCTAAGGTCGATATCACCCTTCTCATATTGGTCTCGCAGAAAATGAAAGCGCACATCTATGTGTTTGGTCTTAGAATGAAGCACAGGGTTCTTAGCAACGCTAATCGCACTCGTGCTATCACAAAGTAAAGGCACTCGAGAAAAGCTCAGACCAAAATCACGCAATGTAGCTATCATCCACAACAACTGAGAACAGCAGCTAGCCCCAGCAACATATTCAGCCTCTGTGGTAGACTGAGCGACACTAGACTGCTAGCGAGAAGACCATGAAACAAGAGAAGAGCCCGAAAACTGACAAGTCCCAAAAGTGGACTTGCGATCAAGACAACACGCAGCAAAATCAACATCTGAATAACCACAAAGCGAGAGGGTAGAAGAAGCAGAATACAATAATCCGAACTCAGGTGTGAAAGAAGGTACCTCATAATGCGCTTGACCGCCTGACGGTGAGAGGTGCGTGGCGACGCCTGAAAGCGCGCGCACAGACACACCGCGAGCTTGACATGGGTGTCCGGTCGTGTCGCCGTCAAGTACAGTAGCGAGCCAATCATACTCCAGTACTCCTTCTGGTCCACAACTTCTCCATCTTTGTCTGCATCCAGGGCTATCGTGGTTGACATGGGTGTCGAAAGAGGCTTGGCCTCACCCATATCAAACTTCTTCACTATGTCCTTCGTGTACTTGCCCTGGTGCACGAACGTCACCTCTCGGGATTGCTTGATTTGCAATCCGAGAAAAAAAGTCAACTCACCCATCATGCTCATCTCAAATTCCCTGCTCATAGTGTCTGCAAACTTGGCAAACAAAGCATGAGAAGAACCACCGAAAATGATATCATCCACGTAAATCTGTACCAAGAGAGAATAAGTGCCATGCCTGAGGAGAAAAAGCATTTTGTCAACACATCCCATTTTAAAACCCTTTCCAAGCAAGAAAGTTTTCAAACGCTCATACCAAGCTCCAGGGGATTGTTTGAAACCATATAAAGCTTTGTGAAGTTTAAACACATGGTTTGGAAACTTAGGATTTTCAAAACCGGGGGGTTGTTTCACATACACCTTTTCTTCAATGTAGCCATTTAGGAAAGCACTCTTGACATCCATTTGAAAAAGTTTAAAACTTTTGGATGCAGCAAATGCCAAGAGGATCCTAATTGCCTCCAAACGAGCTACAGGAGCAAACGTCTCCTCATAGTCTATCCCCTCCTTCTGACTATATCCCTGGGTACAAGTCTGGCCTTGTTTCTCACAATATGACCATCTTCTCCTTGTTTGTTTTTGAAAACCCATTTTGTCCCAATAGGATGACAATCAGGAGGAAGTGGAACCAAAACCCAAACTCGATTTCGCTCATATTTTTCTAACTTCACATGCATGGCATTGACCCAATCTGGATCAGACAAAGCGTGTCCAACATCTTGGGGTTCAAAATTAGCAACAAAAGCAAAATGAGCAAAGTGAGATATCTGATGTGACCTATACCGAGTGACACATTCGTTGATGTCGCCGATCATCTGCTGAGGAGGGTGCTGGCGCTGGATATGTCGGTGCCTCTCTTGCTGAAGTGACCTCCCCCTCAACAGTAGATGGTGCCTCCTCAGGTACAACTGGCAAACCCTGAGGTAGTGGATCGACCGACGCCCATGTAGTAGTGTTGACACAAAAATTCGGTCGGTCACGCCAACACACTCGAGCGCACGGTCCTCAGAGGACGTACAGAGCAAGGTTCTGACCTCCTGAACCTTCAATGGGTGGCGGTGTCGAATCTTAGTGAGATCGACTTTGGGCGTGCCAGTCAATTTGACCTGCAATTGACAAGGAGAAGAAAAAGTTGTCAAATTGTGGAACCTGCCGGTTTGGTGCCAGACAGTTCCAAATTGTACGGCTCTGATATAGCCACTTGTTATTAGGATATTGACTACCAAGTCAACTCCCAAGAGATTGCATGAAGGCATTGAAAAAGATATAAAGCAAAACGACTATGATATATGTAAAGAAGCATTCGGGACAGACAAACAGCCGATGAGCTTAGACATATTAGCAGAATAAAGATCTATGTGTACGTCCAAACGGCATGAAAACAACGTATTGACTAATTGTACAGGCAATTCTATCTGTCAACAGTGGGGTGTTTCCATACAACCATAATAACAAATAGATCGATAAAATAGTTTAAACATCAACAGTGGGGTGTCTCCATGCAGCCATAATGATGATCAAACTAGATCACGTACAATGCAACAAGCAGATACGTTGATTCTAAGCAGTCTTAAGGCACACATTATGAAGAAAGCATAACTGGATCAGCTATTTTAGCCGAAACAGGGTCCATGAGGCAAAAACAAGATCTATCCATTAGAATCACAAGTCGATCTAAGATCAGGCAAAATCAAATCCACCATATATATCAGTGGGGTTCAGAAATACTGCCATAACAGATATGCAAGATCAAAATCTACTTGTTCTTAGATCAAAATCATAGTTTTATAGGATATCTCGGACGCACAACATGTAACAATCAAGATTGACAAAATAGTCGATGAGAAGCTTGAATCAGCTATTTTCTATCATTGTGAGTGTGTAGAACCTTAGGATAGCGGAACCTAAGCATCTTTTAGGTTTAAGCCACTTTGTCAATCTTGATTGGGCAAGATGTTGTTTAAAACATAAAGAAACAGATTAAAACATAAAACAACATCGGTAACTTAATGAATCTATTAGCTTGCCAAACCAATAGAGCCGATAACTAGTCAAGATCGACTAAGGTAAGAGATTGATTAGAGTCAAGACAGTCTTTACAAAAGATGAACTTGGACCGATAACTAGCCATGTCATAGCTTAACAAAAGTCTGGTCAATGCCAAATACAACCTTATCGTACAATGACATGAACCATTGGTGAAACTTACAAGCAAACCGGAGGTCGGTCGAAGCCGATGCAGTCCTGCCTGATTGAAGGTCTCGCCCAGATCTACGTTACTCCTACTCCTAGGGTTTTGGCCGGTGGATGGTATGTTGATTCATTGGATGATGTTTACAAAATCTGGGTTTCTAGCTATATATAACCCGATTGACTCCTATCCTCACACGACTAGGTTACATGAAAACAAAAACAAAAGATGACCCAGACTCAAACTCCTCGGCCGAACCCCACATATCCTCGAATCTTGTCACATCTGGTCCACACGAATTCCTCTGGTCACGCTTGAACCCATATAAGCTTCTTTATTTTTCTAGCCAATTCCTTCCTTAATAAACCAGCCGTTTGTGCTTACAAAATAATAATCTTTTTGGTCCAAAATTTGGTGTAAACACATGCCCCCCAATTTTGGGATGAAATTTATTTTATTCCAAAATTTTGAATCCTTTTCTTTCTTCCCTTTCGGCATCTCAAACAGCCTGAACAATATCTTGATGATCAATGCGAGACGGTTGCTCTTCTCTTGAAAACCGTGTTATGATTTAACATCCCACTCGAGTACTCTGTACACACCGTACGAAACAACATATTTTCCCCTTTAGAGACTCAATCTTCTAATATAAATCTCTCCTTCGTCCCCATCTTCCGTCACACTCAGGACGCATCCTCTGCTTGCTTTTGCCTTCTATTAAAAACCCTGTTTCTCACCTAAAGCCTTTCCTTCCAAAAATCCTCCCTCTTCCCCCTCTGATGGTGGATAACAACCGCGGCAAGCGCCCTGCAGAGGAGGAAGTGAACTCTCGCTATCGGCCTCAGCGCCGCATTAGTCATGTTTTCCCTCCATGTCTACTCGATTTCGATTTTCATCATCGTTTTCTCAGAGTTTGAATTGATTCCTTTTACTATCTTCATCCAGGATTGACGAAGGTCCATCCAATGCCGCCGCTGCTCTGGCGCCTCCTCCTGGAATGGAGTCGGTTTCTGAAGACCCCTCCTCCAGTAGCTCCGAGTCGACGGCCGCTTGTCATTACCGTCACATGATGGAAATGCGGAATCTTCACTCGGAGGCTACCATCAGGAACTGCCTCCTCGAAGATCACATCGCCCAACTCCAAAAGGCGCTGGAGGAGGCAGAGGCGAGGGCCTCCCGGGCGGTTCAACAATGCGCCGAGTCCGATGCACGCGTCACCGGTATTTCTCTTTCTTCCTCTGAAGAATTCTCATTTAATTGAATCTCCTTTGTTCAATCTCGATGTGTTTCGTTTACTCCACAGACTTGACCGTGCGCCTGGAGGCCCTTCAGGAGGCGGGGAACGAGGCGGCCGACTCTGTGAACGCTGCCGGTTATAGCATCACAGAGAGGCTGACCAACATCCCCACAAGGGTACATGAGGTCACCCTCCATGGCGTCCGTCATGGCGCCGCATGGCTCTCAGGGTTGCCCAAGCCTACACTGGCCAAGACTTGAGTGGCCTTGAAGTTACTCCGGAAATAAACCACGCCATGGAAGTGCACTTCAATGGTGTTGACGGAGGAGCCGGAGAGATAGCAGAGTCCACCCCTCTGTAATTATAGTAGATAAACTTTTCGAGTAGTGCATTAGGATCAAGCTCTTGTATAAGAATCCCTCTTATGAATATAATGAAATTTATGCATCCTTTATAGCTGTGACAGAACCGACCAATTTATACCAGATTAAGCACCGAATCCCTGCTTTCACAGAGATTAACAGGTACTTAAGCTCGTACAAACCCGGTAGTCTGGAAATCTTGAAGGATTTCAATCATTCAACAATAGCCAAGATCATAATAGATTAGCGTACATGTCCACGAGATACATTCAGTTTGCACATAGTTCAAAATACATCGGAGTTTAACAGTTATTACAAACCATAGTTCGGAATTCAAAGCGGAAGCAACATAGTTTTAAACATAAGTTCTTAGTTCACAATACGGTGCCATTGCCTGATCAGTCCACAAAAGCATCAAGAGAGGATAAGAGATGACCATGCCCATGGTCTAATCATCACCCGCGACGGGGTACAGATAGTTCTCGCAATAGCCATAGAAGCACTGCCCATCTGCAACAACAAGGGATAAAACCCTGAGTACGAGAAGGTACTCAGCTAGACTTACCCGTCATAAACAAGAAATAAGGTGACACCAAGGAGTATGCAAAGATATATCTGGTTTGGCCATACTTACCTTTTTGCATAAACACATTTTTTTTATTAAATAATCATCATTAGAGTATTAGCAGTCAATTTTATGTAATCAACCTGACTAACTAGATTTGCACCTGATCTAGAGCAATCAGTTGGCTAATTAATCAAGCAAGAGTGACTATTTCATCAATACCTTTCAGATTCAGTACCATAACCATCTTTAATTCCATAAGTTACTACGGTAACACATGCCCAGTCAAGTTACTCACTATCCAGGAGCGATGGCGATTATAATCGATTCCTACCCAGCTGGGGATAAAATGTCGCACACTCGCCCGATCACACCTTGCAAGGTAGCCATCAGCGGCCACTTCAGGAAATTCGAGAACACAACGCGCGGGACGATCATGGGCCCTTCTACACCGGGGGTTATCTCAATGCCAGGTCGCTCACGGACATGCCAGGTCAATCAGGCCCTGCCTGTCCACGGACCATGCCAGGTTGCTCAGAATAGTTGCCCACGGTACATATAAGGCCCTGGGTGTTAGGCGTCAACATCTCCGTCACCGGCTCGAATAACCTTACTCGGCTTCACGGGAGGCACCCGCACCTGCTCCGTTAAGTGATTGATGCGTTCAAAATGACTGAGGTGTGCCTTCGTCGGGTCCTAATCAACACAGACGGGAGACTACTAGCACACAGAACCCATGTCCTGCTGCTCCTACCTCCCGCCCGGTCTCAAACTAATTATCACATGGTTATCTCCATGATAGCACGAGGCTAGTCATGATCAGTATCCACCTATATGCGGGAGACAGGAAATCACCCGACTTTTACCGGTCTAAGTAGGCTAAGCATAAACGAGTCTAGACTTAACAGGGATATCAAGATAATAATTGCAGGTGGACAAGGATAAGTAAGTAATGCATCAACGGTATCACTCAACTCCTATAACCTAATGCAACAAACATATCAGGATAATTTTGTAATTGCATTTGCAAACCGTAGGAGTGGGATGCTCCGGGGCTTGCCTCTTTCGAAGTCGGAGGGTCGATGGTCGTGGCACTCAGGCAGGTCCTCGATGTCTCCTTCTTCGGTCCTCTCGTCCTGGGTCTCCTCCGGACACGGCTCCTCCGGTGGCGGGTTCTGGGCTTCCACTACCGACCCTGTATGATGCATAACACATATAAATAAAAATGAACGCACATGGGATGCATTGGGATGCAACATAGAACAAGATATCTCAGGAGATAAACACATGTCATCTACTCCATTTTCTACAACAAGATAGTCAACATCATCCGATTATTACTTAACCATTTGCTACCATTTAATCATTTTGTTTAGCCTAGAACAGCAACCCTCAGTTAACAACTTTAGAAAAATCTACTGAAATTACTGGAAGTTGACAGCATGTAATTTAGTCCCCTATCCAAGTTCCACCCCATTTGGACTTAAACTCTATCCTCTATGAAAAAGACAAATACTATCATGAAAAGGTGCTTTGAATTACACACCCTAACAAAAAGTGTCAAACAGCAAATTTCCCATTTTTCCACTGAACTTCTTAGCACGAGAGCAGTGTATAAAAAATTCTCATGCTCATAACTTTCATATTTTAATTACTACAATTTAAACAAGAAAACATCATTTAATCACTTTAATTGCTACTGCCAAAATATTCCTCAGAACAACATCATATTATATTTTTCCCAGAAACTATTCATCAATACTAACCTAACAAAACAAGAATCACATTTTTCTGAGCAATACACAGTTTACTATGCATTTAACAAGATTTTAGCCTAAACATAATTTAAATATAACTACACATAAATTTATCACAAACTAGACATATTATATTTTTCATGCAAAGAACTCATTACAACAAACTTAACAAAACTTATTTCACCTTTTTCGCATTTACAGAACTCAAGATATGAATTAAACAAACCACATAAGCATTTCTGAAAACTATTTAAACAAAACCCTGAAAAACTCTTCAGCTTAAACTGCTACACGCACCCAAACTACTGCACCCAGGTCACTGACGACCGGGACCCGAGCGACTGACTGGCGGGACCCTGGGTCAAACCGACCGCACCTGTCATCTTCACCGAAGCTGGGGAAGGTTTGACCGCGGTGAAGCTCACCGGCGGCGACCTCCCCGGCGAAACCACCACCACCATTCTACTCCTCTCCTCCTTCCGCACCTCATGGCACCACTATCTGGCCCAGCGTATGCATGGATCGAGCTCGCCGTCGCCAATGGCGGACATGGCGGCGCGGCCTCGCCACGCCCGCCAGCTCCGACCACGACGAGCTAAACTGAACCCTGAGACCTACTCCTCCGACCTCCAGAGACCTAGCGCAAGGCTTGGAAGCCAGGGTTTCCACCCCGAGCACCCGCGACCACGACCATGCCATCCCCGGCGACCATGGCGAGTGGCGGACGGCGGCGTACCGCGGTCACCAAACCCTAATCGATCAAACCGTCACCCTCTACCTCTTCCACGAACCTCACTGACCCTCAAAGGTGAGCTAGAGCGGAAGGATTCGCACGGAGGAAGGGCCGACCATGGCGGACCGAGCTCGGCGGTCATGGCAGCCATGGCGGGAACTCACCCCGCGGCTTACCTAGGCATTCTCGGCGAGCGCTAGCTAGAGCAGGCGATGCGGGAGGTGAAGGCGAGGCTGGCTGGGTGGTTGGGTTGGCAGTGAGGCGGCGGGACAGCGGTCTACGGCGGCGGCGCTCGGTGCTTTCCCCCCCTTTTCGCCCGAGCAACAGCGAGAGCAAGGAGGAGACAGAACGGAGGGAGTGGGCGGATTTGGGCAGTGCGGGGGCGAGCTGGTGACTTGAGCTCACCACGCCGCGCACAAGCGCTGGCTCGGCCGGCCACGGCATGGCCACGACCACGACGTCGATTCAAACTGAATCGACTGATTCAGTCGCTGATGGCCGATTGACGGCCGGATTTTGGACACGATTAACTTGCTAACCACTCGATGAAACAACACACCGATTGTTCCTTTGGTTAGAACTACATGCTGACTACAGCTTTGGTTACAAGTTCCAGCTTTGGTTCGGCCTGGATTGCTCTCAAGAATTCTCCGAAGATCACCAAGCGAAACTGTTTCGGCAGTTAGGACTTAGAAGAATTTTTCTAAGTCAAATCTCCCCCATTTCTGCCTTGTGGGTCCTAAAACACTTTGTTAAACCCATTTTCATGAGTTGGCCCTTAAACACTTTTTGTTCTACTCAAAAATCTACACACTTTTGGTTAAGGGCCCATAGCCATGCAAAGCTTCTACCAAGGAGGTCTTAGTTAGTCAAACAAAAGGGCTCCTAGGGCTCTATCAAGGCAACTAGGGTTAGGGACTTGGTTAGCCAAAGTGACCAACATAAACCTAGCTTCATTTTGTCCCCTCAACAAGGTTCAACCACTTAGGAGACTCAAACACTCCAAAACAAGCCAAACAAGCATCACACCAAGCACCACAGTAACTACCATCACATGAAATAACACTTTATAGAAAGAATGCAACATGTGATGATGATGCTTATGCTCATCAGATGTCAAGTTATGCATTTTGGGTTGCTTAACACCAGGTGTGTTACAGCCCTCCCCTCCTTAAAATAATCTCGTCCCAAGATTTGAGTTACTAACCAGTCTTTATAAAATTGTGGATACACTTCTTTTAAATAGTCTTCCGTTTCCCAAGTGGCATCTCGATCGTCTTGTTCACTCCAAGATACTTTATATTGCTTCACTATTCTTCCGCGAGTTACTCTTTCTTTTTCATCAAGCACCCGACACGGCTTCACTGAGTAGGTGAGATCGGATTGCAACTTGATGCTGGCCGGTTGTACCTCTTCTTCTGGAACTCGAAGCCATTTCTTTAATTGCGACACATGGAATACAGGGAATATAGCTTTTAAATGTTCAGGTAGCTGTAGCTGATACGCTACTTCTCCCCTCCTTTCCACAATCCTGTATTGTCCCACAAACCTTGGCGCTAGCTTCATTTTTACGCCAAAGCGTCTGACACCTTTCATGGGTGACACTTTCAGGTACACATAATCGCCTTCGTTGAATTCAAGCGGTTTCCTCCTCTTGTCTGCATAGCTTTTTTGTCGAGACTGCGTAGCTGCCATATGTTGTTGGATTATTCTAACTTGTTCTTCAGCTTCGTTAACAAAATCAATTCTGTAGTAACGACGTTCTCCTGGTTCAACCCAATTCACAGGTGTCTTGCACCTTCTACCATAAAGAGCTTCAAAAGGTGCCATCTGTATGCTTTTTTGATAGCTATTGTTATATGCAAATTCAGCTAAAGTTAACCATTTTTCCCAAGATCCTTTTGCTAAAATCACACAGGCTCTTAACATGTCCTCCAAAACTTGATTCACTCTTTCAGTTTGTCCCGATGTTTGGGGATGATAGGTAGAGCTACGGATTAGCTTGGTGCCTAATTCCTTTTGCAATTTCTCCCAAAATGGTGCAGTAAACTGCGATCCATGATCTGAAACTATGACCTTGGGTATACCATGTAGTCGAATAATTTGATTGATATAAATCTCCGCATAGTCCGGTGCTCGATAACAGGTTTTAACTGGTATGAAATGAGCGGTCTTGGTAAAATGATCAACTATCACCCAAATTGAGTCATTTTCTTTTCTGGGTGGTTGGGAAATCGGTGATGAAATCCATACCCACTTCTTCCCATTTCCACTCGGGTATTGGTAACGGTTGAAGTGTTCTGGCTGGCTTCAAGTGAATAGCTTTTACTCGACAACACGTGTCGCATCTGGCTACATATGCAACAATCTCTTTCTTCATTTTGGTCCACTAAAACCTTGGTCGCAAATCTTGATACATCTTAGTGCTTCCAGGATGAATAGATAACTTGGATAAATGAGCTTCATCCATGATCCGATTTTTGAGTTCTCTGCTCTTGGGTACTACTAAGCGCTTGTCAAACCATAACACTCCTTTGTCATCAATCCGAAAATGTTTTACTGGTTTAGTTGCGGTTTTCAGCCTTTCCTTGATATGATAAATTCCCTTGTCTGTTTTCTGCCCTTCAAGAATCTGATCAACTAGGGTGCCTTGTAGCCTGATATTGTGCGGAATTACAGGGTGTACGAGACTAAACTCGTCATCTGGTTGTAACCTCAAATTGTTGAAGTGTGATTTCTGGCTCAAAGCGTCGGCAACCACATTTGCCTTTCCTGAATGATAATGTATCTGCAGATTGTAATCCTTGATTAGTTCATGCCATCTTCTCTGCCTCATATTCAGTTCAGGTTGAGTGAAGATATACTTGAGACTCTTGTGATCGGTGTACATATTACAGACGTTACCAAGCAGATAATGTCTCCAGATTTTTAGAGTGTGCACCACAGCAGCTAACTCCAAATCATGTGTAGGATAGTTAATCTCATGTTTCCTCAATTGGCGTGAAGCATGAGCAATCACCCTGCCTTCTTGCATAAGAACACAACCTAAACCAACTTTCGATGCATCACCAAAGACATCAAAAGGCTTCTCGATATCTGGTTGAGCCAAGACAGGAGCAGTGGCCAATAGTTCTCGCAGAGTCCGGAAAGCTATTTCACACCCCTCTGTCCATTCAAACTTATGATCCTTCTGGAGCAAGCTTGTCATTGGTTTTGCAATCTTAGAAAAGTCAGGAATGAAACGACGATAGTATCCTGCTAATCCAAGAAAACTCCGAATCTCACCAACTGAAGTAGGAGCTTTCCAATTCATCACTTCTTGTACCTTACTGGGGTCCACAAAAATTTCTTCTTCTGATAAAATATGACCAAGAAATTGCACTTGCTTCAACCAAAACTCGCATTTGCTAAACTTAGCATAAAGTTTATGTTCTCGGAGCCTTGTCAAAACAACCCTCAAATGCTCTGCATGATCGTCCGGGTTCTCAGAGTATACTAGAATGTCATCAGTGAACACCACTACAAAATTATCCAATTCCGGCATAAACACCGAATTCATCAAACTCATGAAATATGTTGGGGCATTTGTCAATCCGAAAGACATGACAAGATACTCGTATAATCCATATCTGGTTAAGAAAGCAGTCTTTGGGATATCTTGCGGTCAGATTCTGATCTGGTGATACCCCGATCTCAAATCGATCTTGGAAAACACCTTAGCTCTGGATAACTGGTCAAACAGAATATCTATCCGTGGCAACGGGTATTTGTTCTTGACAGTCACGACATTGAGTGGTCGGTAATCCACACACATTCGTAGCGACTTATCCTTCTTCTTGACAAACAACGCTGGACAACCCCATTCGGATATACTAGGTTGAATGAATCCTTTGTCCAAAAGTTCCTTAATCTGAGTTTAAGTTCAGCTAGCTCGTTAGGCGGCATACGGTAAGGCCTTCTAGAGATTGGTGCTGTTCCAGGTAACAACTGAATTGCAAATTCCACTGCCCGCTTGGGCGGTAATCCTGGTAATTCATCTGGGAAGACATCCGGGAAATCTCAGACGACTGGGATCTTGGACAAGTCTTCTATAGATAAAGTGCAAGATAAATCAACAAAGTCAGCACCCCGGGGAAGGGAGATGCGTAACTTGGTATTCGTCCTTCCATCAGATAAGGTAAGAACCCTATTCGTAGTGTCTAACACCGCATTCCACATACTCATCCAACTCATACCTAGGACTACATCCATGCTTAGTCCTGGCAGAACTACTAAATTAGCTCCAAATTTGTGCCCTCCAATGTCGATGGTTGCATTACAAACCATCTGCCTAGATAACACACTACTCCCCACGGAGCTTACGCGAAACCCATAATCCATTTCAGACACCTCTTGATTATGCTTTTGTGCAAATGCTTTGCTCAAGAATGAATGTGATGATCCAGTATCAAACAAAATAACTGCAGGATGATGGTTAACAAGACACATACCGGCAGTCACGGGCTCTCTAGCACGAGCTTCTTCAGCAGTCATGTTGTGCAGACGTGCGGGGTAGTTAGCTTGTTGCTTCTTTGGGTGAGGGCAGTACCTTGCGAAGTGCCCCTCTTTGTTGCAATTGAAACAGGATCCCCGAACCAAAGGTTTCCCTCCTGTTGAACTGCCCTCACCTCCACGAGCTTGGGTTGCAGCTATCTTGTATGGCCTTTGATTGCGCTGAGCTTGCGGCTGACTTTTCTTCTGCGGCGGCCTGAAACGTGCCCCCGGTGCTGGTGGTCAATACTGGGAACATTGAGTTGGTGGTCCCCTAGGTTGAGATGGTCCTGAATCAAAGGTCCTCTTCCAGGCTTTACTTGCAGCATGCTTGTTGTTGTGATTCTCCTGGATCAAGCAATCACTAATAAAGTCATTGAAGACAGTACGAGAAGATGTACTCACTGACTTTCCCATTTTGGTGTTCAATCCTCTTTTGAAACTAGCAATCTTTTTGGCATCTGTGTCCACGCAGTCTGGAACATAACGAGACAAGGAGTTAAACAAATGATGGTACTCAGTGACAGACCGAGTCCCCTGTGTTAAGCTCATGAACTCTGCCACTTTCATCTGAGTCAGGCCTGGCGGAATATAGTGCCCTCGAACAGCTTCAGTGAACATCCTCCAAGTGACAGGAACGTTGGTAGGATAGGTGGTGCGGTGATGCCCCCACCAAATCCCGGCTGGCCCCTGCAGCTGGTGTGCAGCATATTCTGCCTTCAACTCTTCTATGAGTCTGAGCAACCGAAACTTCTGTTCCATAGTATGCAGCCATTCTTCCACCTCTAAAGGTTCAGTAGCTTCCTTGAAAATGGGTGGTCTAGTATCCAAGAAATCCTTGAAAGAACTATATTGATTTGGCTCTAGACGCTGGTGACCGTGCGCCAAATTCTCTCGCAGCAAGGCTGAAGGACTGAGAAAGCACTAGCAAGGCGACTAGAGGGGGGGTGAATGGGAGCTCAAAAATTTCTCTCGAAATTTTGGCCTATTGTCCCAAAATCAACCCCCAAAAGCTACGACCAAGAACGTGATGCCCACGACCCTTGGAAGAGGGTGGATGATCCCTAGGATCACAGCGAGGCACCACAGAGCGATAGCAAACCAAACGTCAAAAGCAACAGATCAAGTTCGACCCTCAAAAACCAAGTCCCAAACGTAGATAGACGGCTATGTTGGGAAATCCCCAAATACCGATACTAACAAGTAGCAAAGATACCTAGAGAGGTTCCTTGGACAACTACAAGGTCAAACGAGAAGTCCGGAAACCAAGCGAGGAAGCCGGGAGAGCAAACGCAAAAAACCGGAAGCTTCAGCAGGGTCCCGGACTGTCCGGACCTGGAGTCCCGGATTGTCCGCCCAAGGCTGGACTGTCCGCGAATCACTGGCGGACTGTCCGCCGGCAGAAAACGCAAAACAACAGTGCTACTGAAGTCCTGCTGGACGTCTCCCGGACTGTCCGCAAACTTCAACGGCGGACTGTCCGCCGGTCAAAGAAAAACCAAACAGCCGAAGAACAGGGCCACTGGCCCGGCTCGTCCCCGACGCGCGGACTGTCCGCGACTGGGACGGCGGACTGTCCGCCAACTCCCAGTGAGGGCGATTTTGGTCGCCCTTCACTCAAATCTTCTCCAAAACGATTCAAATCAAAATCCCACGTTCCCAAACTTGGAGTGGATGATCACGGAGTAGTTAGGAGACTATCCCCAAGAAATCATCCGCTCAAATCAACTCAAACACCGGGAAATCAAAAGGGGAGGAGGATGAACCGAAAAGCGCCATGAAAATGAAATCAACCCGATCTACTTGTTCGTGAGGAGTTAGATAAATTCCTTCAGGGAAATGATCTCCTTCCAAATACGAACAAGTTGATTCAAACGGATTTCGCAAAGACGCACGAGAGAGGGAGAGCGAGGGACGGGAAAATCGCGGAGAAACGAAGAACGCGAAGAACACGAACCAAAACGCGAATCAACACATCGATCTGCAACCGTGTGGCTACCACACGCTACAACAGTGAGGTTACAGCCTCACTTCCTCAAAATCTCCAGTACACAGAGGTATGGTTCTCTGCGGGTCTCAGGTAGCTACAGCAGGGGATTGGGAGAGCAGGAAACCCTAAGTGCGAAGAGCAAATGACTGAGATGGATGGGGAGGTGGGTGTCTCCCCCTACTTATCCTAATTCTAACTATTCCTAATTCCCACTCTACCCCTAACTACTTACAGAGCGAACCAGCTAAACCCTAAGGTTATTCTGGACCAACTCGATGGTAGGTGGATTCGACGGCCACGCCCGCACAACTCGTAGCGTTGCTTCGACGCAACCTCCCGATTGCCGCCACGTGCCGCCACCGCTCTGCCGTCCTTTTCTTGGACGTCGCACTCCCGGTTTTGTGGCCCAAACCGGGAAACCAGCCTTCACAGCCAACTCCCGGTTTTGAGGCCCAAACCGGGAAACCAGCCCACCAACGCCTGAGTTTTGTGGCCCAAACTCAGCAAACCCGCAGCACCCAGGTTTTGAGGAAACCTGGAAACCGTCCTCAGCCCGAGTTTTGTGGCCAAACTCAAAAACCATCCACGCCCAGGTTTTGAGGCCCAAACCTGGAAACCGTCCACCCGATGGTTTTTCTCTGGCTCTACCACCAAACCGAAGCTGTAGAGGGGATGCACCGCCCGTGCACCACGTCCACCGACACGTGTCCCCAGGTCCTCGACCCAAGCAACGCCGTGCCCGCATGTCTCCGCTCGTCGCTGTCCCAGGTTGCCAGCCACCACAGCTGATCCTCAGGCCACCGGTCCCTCAGTCCAAGCCTCACGTCCGCCCTTCGCCACTCTCGGTCCCTCGGCACGGCACGTCTCTACTTGACCTTCACCTTGCCTCTGATCACTGTATCCGTGCTCGACACCTGCACAACACAAGCCAAAGAACATGCGCATTATCCCAGTTGATAATCACTCATCACTCAGAGACTCGGCATACACCCATGTATCCGCAATCTCCCCCTTGATGAGTGCATTGTCAACTACCAACACAAATCATAAGGAAATAGAAGGAGGAAGAAAGAGGAGAGAACTCGACCAAATGACCCAAAAGCATAGCAAAGCCGAAGAAGGTCAAGTGGAAAGAGCAAGACAACTTGGTTCCCAAAGACATGGGCAACGGCTCGACGCAACCAAGCAAAGCAAAGCTAGCCCTCAAGAAGAGGTAGAACAGGCTCAACACCGCTAGCAAATACCAATTTGAAAAATCGAAGCAAAAATGCTAGTCCCTCAAGATAGAGGCACAGAGGCTCAACACAACTAGCAAGAAAGCTCGATACCAAAACCTTCCGGTCAAACTCCCCTTGAATAGTGCACACAACTAAAACAATCCCCTTAGTGAAACATGGGAGGCTTGATTTGTCCAAATTTTCTCCCCCTTAGTTGAAAATGCACCATCAAGCAAAAGGATCCGAAAGCAATTTTCTCCCCCTCAGAAAATGCACCATCAAAAGTGCCAAACAAGAGAAGTTCTCCCCCTTCCAAAATGCATATGAGTCAAAATGCAAGTTAGCAGCTTCAGGAATATAGTCGATAGAATGCAAGGATGCTCTAAATAGTATAGCTCCAACGACTCACTGGAAAGCATACAAGCTAGAAAGGCTCAAACTGATCACCAAATATGAAATATGAACATATGAGCAAAAAGAGCAGTTTTTAGACAAAAAGGTATTCACCATCAAAATTAGCAATTAAACATGTATAGACAGGAAATCAGACAAGTGCTAAACATGTATACAAGGTGAACTACCCCTAGCAAAGTTCAACCATCATGCTATAGAATGAAGCATAACTTGTGATTTCAAATTTTAGATCGTAGTTGCAGCGGTGAAATAGCACAAGTTCAGAATATAGCATGTGATTGCGAGAGGTTGAAAGCTTGTCTTGCCTAACTTTTCAACTGTGCGAATCCTATGCAGAAGCAATCAGAAGCTTAAAGCAACAGTTTCGGTCATACACTACACAGCTCAAGTTTAACTCAAAGTGCAATGAAAAACAGTCTCGAAACTGTGATGTGTTGACAAGCAATCCCATCTCGATCTTTCTAATTCACTTAACTTGGTTCAAATTAAAGACAATATATGAACAGACCAAGCAAGTGATAGACTCAGAACTAGAGACATAGCAACCTAGCATATATGAAAAGCACGAGTGTGATTTCAACATATTCTACACAGGCTAGTTGCATATCTCGATGGTGAACATTTTCAAGTTTTATGTTTGTTAAGCAGGTTCACCATTCAAAATTAGCTCAGCTCATAACATGTATTAGTGATCAGAAGGAGCATAAGCTACAAGCATCAACATAAAGCATCGGAACATACACTACACAGAGCATAATTTCATTCCAATGATCATATCCATGAAGCCTAGAATGTAAAAGCGTATGCAAAATGAAATGCAGAAAAGATGCAAACCAAATGAAGGAACAAAGATAACCGAAAAGTCAGTTTATGATACAAAGAACCAAAATGTTTCCCCCATCTAAAAGGGGAAACACACACCAAGCTCACCTCTCAACCTAGCAAAGGTTGATTGGTCCAAAGGCTTGGTGAAAATATCAGCCAACTGATGATGAGTATCGACATGGCGAAGGTCGATATCACCCTTCTCATAGTGGTCTCGCAAAAAATGAAAGCGCACATCAATGTGTTTGGTCTTCGTGTGTAGCACGGGGTTGTTAGCAACGCTAATAGCACTCGTGCTGTCACAAAGCAATGGAACACGAGAAAAGCTCAGACCGAAATCACGCAAAGTGGCCATCATCCAGAGTAACTGGGAACAGCAGCTAGCCGCAGCAACATACTCAGCCTCCGTGGTAGACTGGGCGACACTAGACTGCTTGCGAGAAGACCACGAAACAAGAGAAGAACCAATAAACTGGCAAGTCCCAGTAGTGGACTTGTGATCAATACGGCAACCAGCAAAATCGGCATCGAAATAACCGCAAAGCGAGAGGGTGGACGAAGCAGAATACCAAATCCCAAATTCTAGAGTGAAGGATAAGTACCTCATTATGCGCTTGACCGCCTGACGGTGAGAAGAGCGCGGCGACGACTGAAATCGCGCGCACAGACACACCGCGAACTGGATGTCCGGGCGTGTCGCCGTCAGGTACAGCAGCGACCCGATCATACTCCGGTACTCCTTCTGGTCCACTGCTTCTCCCTCGTTGTCTGCATCCAGGGCCGTCGTGGTCGACATGGGTGTTGGAAGAGGCTTAGCCTCACCCATATCGAACTTCTTCAGAATGTCTCTGGTATACTTACCCTGGTGCACGAACGTTCCCTCCCGGGATTGCTTGATTTGCAACCCGAGGAAAAACATCAGCTCGCCCATCATGCTCATCTCAAACTCCCTGCTCATAGTATCTGCAAACTTGGCAACCAAAGCGTGAGAAGAACCACCGAAAATGATATCATCCACGTAAATTTGGACCAAGAGAGTATCAGTGCCTTGCTTGAGGAGAAAGAGCGTTTTATCTACACATCCCATTTTAAAACCCTTAGCAAGCAAAAAGGTTTTCAACCTATCATACCAGGCTCTAGGGGCTTGATTCAAACCATACAAAGCTTTGTGAAGTTTAAAGACATGGTTTGGAAACTTGGGATTTTCGAAACCGGGGGGTTGTCTAACATACACCTCCTCTTCTATGTAGCCGTTTAAGAAAGCACTCTTGACATTCATTTGAAAAAGTTTGAAACCTTTGGATGCAGCAAAAGCCAAGAGTATCCTAATTGCCTCCAAACGGGCTACAGGAGCAAACGTCTCCTCATAGTCTATCTCCTCCTTCTGACTATATCCCTGGGCTACGAGTCTGGCCTTGTTTCTCACAACATGGCCATCTTCTCCCTGTTTGGTTTTGAAAACCCATTTTGTCCCAATTGGGTGACACTTAGAAGGTGGAGACACTAGAACCCAAACCCGATTTCTCTCAAAGTTCTCAAGCTCCTCATGCATGGCATTGACCGAATCTGGATCCGTCAAAGCGTGTCCAACATCCCGGGGTTCAAAATCAGCAACAAATGCAGAATGAGCAAAGTGAGAGATTTGCCTTGACCGGGTGACGCGTTTGTCGATGCTGCCGATCATCTGCTGAGGCGGGTGCTGGCGCTGAATGTGTCGAGGCGCCTCCCTTGCCGAAGTGGCCTCCCCCTCAATAGCAGCTGGAGCCTCCTCGGGTACAAAGGGTACCGCTCGAGGTGGCGGATCCCACGGCCCCCAGGAAGAAGACGTGTCGGGGCCGTGAGTCGTCGTAGAAGCCGCTCTTTGTGGCACAGCAGGTGGAGGAGGTGCTGGGCCATCTAGCCCTTCAGCACCTTCTTCTTCATCATCAAAAAGAGGCTCGCCAACCTCATGATCACCTGCATGCTCAAAACGAGAAGAAGGACAAACCACGGTCTCGTCGAAGGTGACATCTGATGTCTCCATGACTCGGTTAGTGTCAAGGTTAAGTACACGATAAGCTCGAGTGTGAGTGCCATAACCCAAAAACACACCGTCAGAAGAACGAGACTCAAACTTGTCCATGTTGCCCTTTTTGAGTATAAAACAATGGCAACCAAAAACTCGAAAATAACTCACCTTGGGCAGTTTTCCAAAACGCAACTCATAAGAAGTCTTTTTTCAAGAATGCTCTGAGAAAAATGCGATTGGAAATGTAGCATGCAGTGCTCATAGCTTCAGTCCAATTTTTTCTCTCTACAACACCATTCTGAGGGGGTGTGTAGGGGGAAGAAAACTGATGCTCTAAACCCAAAGAGTTACAAAACTTCTCAAAATCCGAATTCTTGAATTCGGAACCATTATCACTCCTAATAGCTCGCATCGAGTTCAAAGGGAACTCGTTCTGAAGAAGCAAAATCAGATTGCGAGCAAAGGAGAAAGTTTCGGTCTTCTCAGCTAAAAAGAAGACCCACGAATATCTCAAAAAGTCATCAACAACAACAAGCACATACCACTTCCCCCCAACCGAGCTCACCCGAGCCGGACCAACAAGGTCCATGTGCAAAAGCTCTCTAGGGCGCTTAGTCATGAGCTGAGTCACTGGATGGTGGGGAGCGGCAACCATCTTCCCATGTCTACAAGAGTGGAAAACAAGATCCTTCTCCATATGCAACTTGGGCAATCCTCGGATTAGGCCAAGTGAACTAAGCCTTGCAAGCAAGTCAAAGCTCAAATGTCCAAGTCTCCTATGCCACTTCCAAAGATCAGAGGAGGAAGGTCCAGCCACCAGACAACGAGAAGTGCCAAAAGACTCTGAGAAATTCGCACGAAAGACTTTTCCAAAGGGCAAAATCAAACATACAAGATTGCCCTGAGGATCCAAAATACGACTGAGATTAGGTTTAAAACGAATCTCATAGTCGTCGTTGAAAAGTTGTGAAACAGAAAGAAGGTTAAAACGCAAGTTAGAAACAAGAGCAACATCGCGCAACACAAATGCTCATTAACTCGCACCGACTCACGAGACAAAACCTTACCTTTGCTATTGTCGCCGAAGGTGATAAACTCCTTTCCGACGACTGGTCTAAGACTGGAGAACCACTTGGCGTTTCCGGTCATGTGCCTCGAACAACCGGAATCCACCAACCAAACGTTCTCCAATCGTTTTACCTACATCAATAAAAAGACATAGGGTGAGCATACGGTCCAACACTGGGGTTAGTGAAGTAAGGGAAAACCAGTGTTGGGCCGACTGCTCAAAAGAACGGTTAGCAGAAAAACCATTCCTAGCGCGTCTACGAGAGGAGCGATCACCACGTTGAGGAAAGCGTGGTCCGCTGGGGAAAGAACGCTCACCGCGATACTCAAAACGCGGTGGGGGAAAGCGCTCAACTACAAAGCCATCGCCACGGGGTCCATAGCCCACAACTGCAGGCTCCCGCCGGGCACGTCCTCTCCTCTACTGCCTAGGCCTAGGAACTTGAGGTTCTGGACCTCTGGGCCTAGCAGCTCTCCTCGGAGCTCTCCTCTGAACATTTGGCACATGTACATCATGGAAAGGATGGTACATGTCCGGGTTGTTCATCTCCCTAGCACGGCGCGCCTCTCTCTTGTGCCGAAAGCAAAACTCACTCAAGTGTCCATCTCTCCCACAATGCTCACAATGGTACCTCACCGCCCTCAAAGGGGGTTGTTGGTACACACGGTTGTGGGTGTGGATCACTTTGCCCTTCTGTGGCATAAGCTCCTCCTGGATGGGTGGCATGGTGTCCAGCTTGTTCTTTAGGTGGTTGGGTTTGGGATGCCACACTTGGTTCTTGGGTGGAGCTCTCGGAGGTTCCTCAAACACTCCATCCTTGGTGTTAGGCTTGAGAGGCTCTTTGGGTGGAAGCTTGGTAAGTTTGGGAGTAGTGGTGGAGTTGGGCTTCTCACTCGGGTTCAAACCACTCGACTCTTCAATCATCCCAAAAGCAGAAAGATCAACACCCGGAGCAAAACCTACACCAGGACCTCCAGCAGCTCGCTTGAATTGGGAGATCATCATCCCGAGTTGTGGCTCACCACAAGACACCCATGACAAGATGGTCCGAAGGTATGTGTTTTCTTCCTCGGTTTGCATCTTGTCATGCTTCACGTTTGCAATCTCCATCTCCAAACCCTCACAAAGAACACACCTAGCCACACATGTGCTACCTGAGTTGGCCTCTTCAAGAGACACAATCTTGGCATTCTTCTCTGCTAACTCAGATTGCAAGACAGGACAAGTCTTGCACGCACCCAACAGCGAGGGTCTAGCCTTCAGCTCATCCACCTCTCCTACCAACGCAGCATACTTACCTCTCAAGGTGAGAAGGTCAGTCATGTGCGTGGTGCACATCTCGCACTCGGCATCCTCAGACACGACCACGGTGGACTTGGCAAACTCAAGCTCTCTCACCGTGTCCTCCCACTTCTGCCTAAACTTCTTGCGCTCTCTAGCGGCACGCCTAAGCAGCTTGTCTTGACTAAGAAGCGCGGCAGTAAGTTTCTCGACCTCAGCGGAAAGCTCATCGGGGGTCAGAGATACCTGGGAGGTGTTGTCACCGTCGTCGTCGTTCCGAGGAGTGTCCTCCAGCTCCCCGTTGACCTCCTTGCCGAGGGCCATGGTACAGAAGCCCTCGTCGTCGGCGAAGAAGCAGAGGCCGTTGAGCTTGTCCTCGATCCTCTTCTTCTACTCGGACTCGTCGTCGCTTGAGGAAGCGGAGTCGTCATCCGAGTCATCGACGTCGCTGAGCGTGGCGAAGAACACACGCTGCTCAGCTTGGGCCTTCTCCAAGTACTTGGTCTTGATGTACTCCTTGTTGAAGCCGCCCTTCCGCTTGTGCTTCGCGGGGACGAACTTCTCCTTGCGCTTGCCGGAGTCATACTTGTGTCCATGATCGCCCTTCCCAGAATGCTTGTTCTTCTTGGGACAGTTGGCGATGAAGTGGTCGGGGTTGCCGCACTCATAGCATCCTAAGCGTCCCCCTCCGCGGCGACGGTTCATGCGGTTGTTGTGGAACTGCGAGAACCGGTTGGCAAGCAAAGCCAACTCGTCATCCCCCAAAGACTCCAGCTGATCCTCTGTGACAGAAAAGAGTGAAGAAAGTGCAAATCCTCCAGAGGGGTTAGCAAAAGAGCCAGAAACCAAAGCCATAGTCGGGCCTGAAGGATTCTCATAAGAAGCCCTCGACATGGCGTCAATCTCACTAGACTTGAGCTTGCTAAAGAGCTTGTCGCAAGTGAGGGTCTCATAGTTAGACGATTCGATGATCGCCTGGACCTTTGAGTCCCACACCGAACGATCAAGAGTGTGCAAAAGCTTCAAAGCCCTCTCATGATCGTCAAAAGGCAACAGCTCCTTGTTCGCTCTCATCTTGTTGACAATGACCTGAAAGCGAGCGAATAAACTCTCTATGCTCTCGCAAGGCATATGTCGAAAGTTCTCATACTCCCGCTTGTGCGACTTGTAGAGATGGGATTTGACTTGAGTGGTTCCCTCATGGAAGCGCATGAGGGTCGTCCAAATCTCACGAGCCGTGGGGTGGTGAGAAACACGATCAAACTCGGACATGCTCAAACAGGAGAAAAGAGCGTTACGTGCTCGGCTATTGGCTTCGTGCTCATCGATCTGAAGCTGAGAGACACGAGCAGCCAGAACAACATAATCGGCCTTGTTGCAAATCTCACAGACAGAAGAGCCCATGCTCTGGAGATAGGCCGACATGCGTATCATCCAATACGCATAGTTCGTCCCATCAAAGAATGGTGGTTTGCCCACGCCGCGATCCATGTCGCCTTCTGTGGATCTGGAACCGGCTAAGGTGGAAGATCCTTAACCCGCTCCGATACCAATTGAAGGACCGAGAAAGCACTAACAAGGCGACCAGAGGGGGGGTGAATGGGAGCTCAAAAATTTCTCTCGAAACTTTGGCCTATTGTCCCAAAATCAACCCCCAAAAGCTACGACAGAGAACGTGATGCCCACGACCCTTGGAAGAGGGTGGATGATCCCTAGGATCACAGCGAGGCACCACAAAGCGATAGCAAACCAAACGTCAAAAGCAACAGATCAAGTTCGACCCTCAAAAACCAAGTCCCAAACGTAGATAGACGGCTACGTCGAGAAATCCCCAAATACTGATGCTAACAAGTAGCAAAGATACCTAGAGAGGTTCCTTGGACAACTACAAGGTCAAACGAGAAGTCCGGAATCCAAGCGAGGAAGCCGGGAGAGCAAACGCACAAAACCGGAAGCTTCAGCAGGGTCCCGGACTGTCCGGACCTGGAGTCCCGGACTGTCCGCCCAAGGCCGGACTGTCCGCGAATCACTGGTGGACTGTCCGCCGGCAGAAAACGCAAAACAACAGTGCTGCTGAAGTCTTGCTGGATGTTTCCCGGACTGTCCGCAAACTTCAACGGCGGACTGTCCGCTGGTCAAACAAAAACCAAACAGCCGAAGAACAGGGCCACTGGTCCGGCTCGTCCCCGACGCGAGGACTGTCCGCGACTGGGACGGCGGACTGTCCGCCAACTCCCAGTGAGGGCGATTTTGGTCGCCCTTCACTCAAATCTTCTCCAAAACGATTCAAATCAAAATCCCACGTTCCCAAACTTGGAGAGGATGATCACGGAGTAGTTAGGAGACTATCCCCAAGAAATCATCTGCTCAAATCAACTCAAACACCAGGAAATCAAAAGGGGAGGAGGATGAACCGAAAAGCGCCACGAAAACGAAATCAACCCGATCTACTTGTTCGTGAGGAGTTAGATAAATTCCTTCGGTGGAAATGATCTCCTTTCAAATACGAACAAGTTGATTCAAACGGATTTCGCAAAGACGCACGAGAGAGGGAGATCGAGTGACGGGAAAATCGCGGAGAAATGAAGAACGCGAAGAACATGAACCAAAACGTGAATCAACACATCGATCTGCAACCGTGTGGCTACCACACGCTACAACAGTGAGGTTACGACCTCACTTCCTCAAAATCTCCAGTACACAGAGGTATGGTTCTCTGCGGATCTCAGCTAGCTACAGTAGGGGATTGGGAGAGCAGGAAACCCTAAGTGCAAAGAGCAAATGACTGAGATGGATGGGGAGGTGGGTGTCTCCCCCTACTTATCCTAATTCTAACTATTCCGAATTCCCACTCTACCCCTAACTACTTACAGATCGAACCAGCTAAACCCTAAGCTTATTCTGGACCAACTCGATGGTAGGTGGATCCGACGGCCACGCCCGCACAACTCGTAGCGTTGCTTCGACGCAACCTCCCAATTGCCGCCACGTGCCGCCACCGCTCTGCCGTCCTTTTCCTGGACGTCGCACCCCCGGTTTTGTGGCTCAAACCGGGAAACCAACATTCACAGCCAACCCCCGGTTTTGAGGCCCAAACCGGGAAACCAGCCCACCAACGCCTGAGTTTTGTGGCCCAAACTCAACAAACCCGCAACACCCATGTTTTGAGGCCCAAACCTGGAAACCGTCCTCAGCCCGAGTTTTGTGGCCAAACTCGGAAACCATTCACGCCCAGGTTTTGAGGCCCAAACCTGGAAACCGTCCACCCGATGGTTTTTCTCTGGCTCTACCACCAAACCGAAGCTGTAGAGGGGATGCACCGCCCGTGCACCCCGTCCACCGACACGTGTCCCGAGGTCCTCGACCCAAGCAACGCCGTGCCCGCAAGTCTCCGCTCGTCGCTGTCCCAGGCTACCAGCCACCACAGCTGATCCTCGGGCCACTGGTCCCTCAGTCCAAGCCTCACATCCGCCCTTCACCACTCTCGGTCCCTCGGCACGGCACGTCTCTACTTGACCTTCACCTTGCCTCTAGTCACTGTATCCGTGCTCGACACCTGCACAACACAAGCCAAAGAACATGCGCATTATCCCAGTTGACAATCACTCATCACTCAGAGACTCGGCATACACCCATGTATCCGCAAAGGTTTCAATGTTGCGTTGGCTTCCCAGAAATTGGGCGAAAAGCTGCTCGGGAGTGGCTGGTGGAGGAGGTGGTGGATTGCGGTTGTCCCTGGGGTCCTCATTTCCACCAGTACCACCAGCTCCACTACGGGTTGTCGTCATCTGCATGTATTAATAGCAAGTGATCATTAGGCGGAGTTGCAATTATTGTAGAGAACAATAGATCATGCCAACTGAATTTATTCGGAAAACGAATTCGCCAAACAATCACAGAGGCATAATAAATTTCAATCCACATCGCAGCATCACATAATAAGATCGCTTAATACATAACATGCAAAAGCCAACACAAACATCCATAGTTTTGCCCATACATATGGGACTTTCCAAGGTCTCACACCACGTGCACATAAGTTCATTACACATGCTTACATGCAGCCCATATCAAAAGCAAAAGATCGGGCTCATCAACATACACAAAAGATCACTAAGCTCTAAGCATACTATCCAATCTACTCTCTAGGGATGTCACCATCGTCACCATCATCAATAGACACATCTGAGGAACCACTAGAAGAGCTACTCGGAATCCAGGTCCTCCTGAGGAAAGATGGGATTCCTCTCATTCTCCCTGCGGTGGATCTCCTCATGCAGACGGTCATTGTAGTCCGGCAGGTAGTGAAGTTGCAGCTCTAGGACTCCCACTCATAACCTCAACAGCCTGTTCTCCTCTGAAGCACGCATGCCCTCAAGGCAAACACCTCGGAGCGACTCCTCAGTCTCCCTCATGATCAAGGCCAAAAAGGTAGCAGACCCCTCCTGAATACTGAGCTGATGGGCAGTCTCCTGCTCTCTCTGAAGTGCCTGGTCTCTCTCTACTGTCATGCGTGCCAACTCTACAGTAAGGCGGTCTACCTCAGCGGTATGCTCCTGCTACCTCCGGTGCTGTGCAACCATCTCCTCACTAAGAATGTGGTCCAACTGATCATAGCTACGTGATAGACATCCATAGGTAGCCATGAGTGTAGCCATAGCACTCTCGGCTGGTACGGCACAATGCTCCCTCTCGAGAGAGCTGGCCTGGAGTACTGCGGCTCCTGGCTGACGCCACACTGACTGATAAGGATCTGCTGTCGGGAAGATACTGGCGGTAGCCTGGGCAACCACCTCCGGATGGTCCTCCATAATGTCCTGGAGAACGGTGTAAGCAACTCTGTTAGCTCCATCCCATGGGGTCCTACCCTGCAGCGCGAACACCCGGCGGCACCAGACATGATCCTGCTCATCACGGCTAGGCACGTCAACCTCCACCATGTACATATGGCGATCCTCAGAAATCTGCACACGGTGCCAGTCGTACTGTGGCTCTTGGCCCTCCTGGTATCCTACCAAGTGCAATACCCTCCAAAGGATGGTAGGCATGCCGAACTCATCTAAGAAGTCCTCCGACCCCTCGGTAGTCCATGGTACCAACATGTAATTAGGCCTCTTGCCTCCGGTTGTCTTACGAGCTGTGCGCTTGGTACGGGCCATCTGTAAGAAGTTTATCCACATATATTTTCATTAGTTGGAGAACAACTTTTATTAAGAAAATGGGACAGATAACATAAGGAAGGAAGGAAGATTAATGCAAAGTTTTATGATCATGATGCATGTGCGTAACATACGTCCTCACTGTCTAACAATCTAACGGCTAGACGGTGGCATACAATGTTCACTCATAGCATTAACTAGACGTACTATACGTTCGCAAGTTAGTGTACCTGCAGAAAATTATTTCAGCCCTGCCCACAGTATGAATATCATGCATTGCTGAAATTAAATCTAATACTGACTTAGTTGCACACCCAGTATACACTTAAGCAGTATATGCACCCATCAGAATAATATTACTCCCACAATCAATACTTTCACATACACTTGTGTGTAATAGGTATACATGTCGGTACCATTCAAGCACACCCCTAGATTGGCGGTTGTCCAATCATGCTCTCACAACTCATTTATTACCTTGGCGTAGAGGCAATTGATCCATACATTACTATTCCGAAGAATAGCACCCATACAATTTCACCCTTGCCATATGGACGACTGAAACAACAAAATTTAAATATGATGCACGACCCCCAAGTTAGTACTTAAATAGCCACCTGAAACCTACTGGGCATAAGGACTTGATCACTGGCACACCTTAATCCTTATCAAAAGATTTTTCAAATCCTATTAGTTTATAAGTTTTAGCAAATAAAATTTTGATTTGAAAATACGATTTTTCAAATACACTCATGAACAGTAACACCAACCATGCTCCGATGCCAGCTGTGACAGAACCGACCAATTTATACCAAATTAAGCACCGAATCCCCGCTTTCACAGAGATTAACAGGTACTTAAGCTCATACAAACTGGTAGTTTGGAAATCTTGAAGGATTTCAATCATTCAACAATAGCCAAGATCGTAATAGATTAGCGTACATGTCCACGAGGTACATTCAGTTTGCACATAGTTCAAAATACATCAGAGTTTAACAGTTATTACAAACCATAGTTCGGAATTCAAAGCGGAAGCAACATAGTTTTAAACATAAGTTCTTAGTTCACAATACAGTGCCATTGCCTGATCAGTCCACAAAAGCATCAGGAGAGGATAAGAGATGACCATGCCCATGGTCTAATAATCACCCGCGACGGGGTACAGACAGTTCTCGCAATAGCCATAGAAGCACTCCCCATCTGCAACAACAAGGGATAAAACCTTGAGTACGCAAGGAGTATGCAAGGCTATATCTGGTTTTGCCATACTTACCTTTTTGCATAAAAGCATTTTTTTATTAAATAATCATCAGTAGAGTATTAGCAGTCAATTTTATGTAATCAACCTGATTAACTAGATTTGCACCAGATCTAGATCAGTCACTTGGCTAATTAATCAAGCAAGAGTGACTATTTCATCAATAACCTTTCAGATTCAGTACCATAACCATCTTTAATTCCATAAGTTACTACGGTAACACATGCCCAGTCAAGTTACTCACTATCCAGGAGCGATGGCGATTATAATTGATTCCTACCCAGCTGGGGATAAAATGTTTCACACTCGCCCGATCACACCTTGCCAGGTAGCCGTCGGCGGCCACTTCAGGAAATTTGAGAACACAACGCGCGAGACGGTCATGGGCCCTTCTACACCGGGGGTTATCTCAATGCCAGGTCGCTCAAGCTATAACTGCCCACGGTCATGCCAGGTCAATCAGGCCCCGCCTGTCCACGGACCATGCCAGGTTGCTTAGAATAGTTGCCCACGGTACATATAAGACCCTAGGTGTTAGGCGTCAACATCTCCGTCACCGGCTCGAATAACCTTACTCGGCTTCACGGGAGGCACCCGCACCTACTCCGTTAAGTGATTGACGCGTTCAAAATGACTGAGGTGTGCCTTCGTCGGTTCCTAATCGACACATACGGGAGACTACTAGCACACAGAACCCTTGTCCTGCTGCTCCTACATCCCGCCCGGTCTCAAATTAATTATCACATGGTTATCTCCATGATAGCACGAGGCTAGTCATGATCAGTATCCACCTATATGAGGGAGACAGGAAATCACCCGACTTTTACCGGTCTAAGCAGGGCTAAGCATAAACGAGCCTAGACTTAACAGGGATATCAAGATAATAATTGCAGATGGACAAGGATAAGTAAGTAATGCATCAACGGTATCACTCAACTCCTATAACCTAATGCAACAAACATATCAGGTTAATTTTGTAATTGCATTTCAAACCGTAGGAGTGGGATGCTCCGGGGCTTGCCTCTTTCAAAGTCGGAGGGTCGATGGTCGCGACACTCAGGCAGGTCCTCGACGTCTCCTTCTTGGGTCCTCTCGTCCTGGGTCTCCTCCGGACACGGCTCCTCCGGTAGCGAGTTCTGGGCTTCCACTACCGACCCTGTATGATGCATAACACATATAAATAAAAATGAATGCACATGGGATGCATTGGGATGCAACATAGAACAAGACATCTCAGGAGATAAACACATGTCATCTACTCCATTTTCTTCAACAAGGTAGTCAACATCATCCGATTATTACTTAACCATTTGCTACCATTTAATCATTTTGTTTAGCCTAGAACAACAACCCTAGGTTAACAACTTTCGAAAAATCTACAGAAATTACTGGAAGTTGACAGCATGCAATCTAGTCCCCTGTCCAAGTTTCACCCCATTTGGACTTAAACTCTATCCTCTATGAAAAAGATAAATACTATCATGAAAAGGTGCTTTGAATTAGACACCCTAACAAAAAGTGTCAAACAACAAATTTCCTATTTTTCCACTAAACTTCTTAGCACAAGAGCAGTGTATAAAAAATTCTCATGCTCATAACTTTCATATTTTAATTACTACAATTTAAACAAGAAAACAGCATTTAATCACTTTCATTGCTACTGCCAAAATATTCTTCACAACAACATCATATTATATTTTTCCCAGAAACTATTTATCAATACTAACCTAACTAAACAAAAATCACATTTTTTTGAGCAATACACACTTTACTATGCATTTAACGAGATTTCAGCCTAAACATAATTTAAATATAACTACACATAAATTTATCACAAACTAGGCATATTATATTTTTCATTCATAGAACTCATTACAACAAACTTAACAAAACTTATTTCACCTTTTTAGCATTTACAGAACTCATGATATGAATTAAACAAAGCACATAAGCATTTATGAAAACTATTTAAACAAAACCCTGAAAAACTCTTCAGCTTAAACTGCTACGCGCACCCAAACTACTGCACCCAGGTCACTGACAACCGGGACCCGAGCGACTGACTGGCGGGACCCTGGGTCAAACCGACCCCACCTGTCATCTTCACCGAAGCAGGGGAAGGTTTGACCGCGGTGAAGCTTGCCGGCGGCGACCTCCCCGGCGAAACCACCACCACCATTCTACTCCTCTCCTCCTTGCGCACCCGATGGCACCACTATCTGGCCCAGCGTTTGCACGGATCGAGCTCGCCATCGCCAATGGCGGACACGGTGGCGCGGCCGCGCCACGCCGCCGGCTCCGACCACGACGAGCTAAACCGACCCCCGAGACCTACTCCTCCGACCTCCAGAGACCTAGCGCAAGGTTTGGAAGCCAGGGTTTCCACCCCGAGCACCAGCGGCCACGACCATGCCATCCCCGGCGACCATGGCGAGTGGCGGACAGTGGCGTGCCACGGTCACCAAACCCTAATCGACCAAACCGTCACCCTCTACCTCTTCCACGAACCTCACTGACCCTCAAACGTGAGCTAGAGCGGAAGGATTCGCATGGAGGGAGGGTCGACCACGGCGGACCGAGCTCGGCGGTCATGGCAGCCATGGCGGGAACTCACCCCGCGGCTTACCTAGGCGTTCTCGGCGAGCGCTAGCTAGAGCAGGCGATGCGGGAGGTGAAGGCGAGGCTGGCTGGGTGGTTCGGTTGGCGGTGAGGCGGCGGGACAGCGGTGAACGGCAGCGACGCTCGGTGCTTTCCCCCCCTTTCTGCCCGAGCAACGGCGAGAGCAAGGAGGAGACAGAACGGAGGGAGTGGGCGGCTTTGGGCAGTGCGGGGGCGAGCTGGCGACTTGAGCTCGCCAAGCTGCGCACGAGCGCTGGATCGGCCGGCCGCGGCACCCCACACGGCGGCCAAGTTCTAGCGCGGTCGGCCACGACCACGGCGTCGATTCAAACTGAATCGACCGATTCAGTCGCTGATGGCCGACTGACGGCCGGATTTTGGACGCGATTAACTTGCTAACCACTCGATGAAACAACACACCGATTGTTCCTTTGGTTAGAACTACATGCTGACTACTGCTTTGGTTACAAGTTCCAGCTTTGGATCGGCCTGGATTGCTCTCAAGAATTCCCCAAAGATCACCAGGCGAAACTGTTTCGGTAGTTAGGACTTAGAAGAATTTTTCTAAGTCAAATCTCCCCCATTTCTGCCTTGTGGGTCCTAAAACACTTTGTTAATCCCATTTTCATGAGTTGGCCCTTAAACACTTTTTGTTCTACTCAAAAATCTACACACTTTTGGTTAAGAGCCCACAGCCATGCAAAGCTGCTATCAAGGAGGTCTTAGTTAGTCAAACAAAAGGGCTCCTAGGGCTCTATCAAGGCAACTAGGGTTAGGGACTTGGTTAGCCAAAGTGACCAACATAAACCTAGCTTCATTTTGACCCCTCATCAAGGTTCAACTACTTAGGAGACTCAAACACTCCAAAATGAGCCAAACAAGCATCACACCAAGCACCACAGTAACTTCCATCACATGAAATAACACTTTATAGAAAGAATGCAACATGTGATGATGATGCTTATGCTCATGAGATGTCAAGTTATGCATTTAGAATTGCTTAACACCAGGGGTGTTACAATAATCTCGCTACGAAAAGGCCCATCGAGGTTTCTTAGCTTCAAAATTTCTTGAATTTATGTTTTTGGGCCAAAGGCGATGCCTCGCTTGCATCGGCTATTCATTTCACCATCAAATACGACACATCACATATTGGTTATTTTTATTCTGAAGGCGATACATTACTATCGGCTATCGATTGGATACCAACGATGATACATACATATCGATCACTGGCCAGATTGATTAATTATAACAGATCCACCCAGATACTAGGGTAATATTTCTTAAAATATTTCTCATGAATTGCTCTGAAGTATTCGATACCCTCTAGAGTCTCTGTTGACGCAAAACGTGGCACCTCGCGTCAAGAGCACACAGCAAGCAGAACGAGGCTAGCTTCAATCGGGAGCCTAGGGTGTATCGAACCCGGAGACGTGCCAGTCAGTTTGACCTGAAAACCAACAAGGGATAAAAGTGTGAGAATACCTTGGAACATGCTAGGTGAAACCAGACAGTTCCATATGTATGGCTTTGGAAGCCAATCACGACGGCACACAGCTATAGAAGCTGTTTGTCGAAACAGGTTTAATATGTCATTCGGCAAGTATAAAGAGAAAGCATGTAAACATGTCGAATGCCAAATACATCGTGACAAAAGGATAAAATAGGTAACTTGTAAATACAGATCTATTCAGATAACATATGCATAGGCCAATCCAGCTAGTCTGCCGCACGTCCAGCCTTCATGAACCCGTCAGGCATAAACTCAAGCAAAGCTAATCCACCGCATGATACCACTTGCTATAAATCTACACCACTCCTTATAATTAGATTAATCCACCGCATGATACAATCTAATTATAAGAAGCTAAAAGCACACATACATCTGAACAGATCTATACATACTCATTACTCATGTAAGCTTAACCAGAATCGGCAAACTAGCCGAACTGGGGTCCATGAAGAAGAAACACACAAGCAAAGCATGATTAAACTAATCTAAAACCTGTACCTGCCGCACGGCACCCAGTTCTATCAAAGCCTAAACATGATCGACATGTATGAACCCGCAACATGTAACAACCTAGATTGAAAGTCGATTCGACCATCATGATCTTATAATTACCAAAGCACAAGCAAACTCATGCAACGAGGCCGAACGAAGATCAATCTAGATTGGGCAGAAAGTGTTGTACGAATTAAATAAATAAGACATATAACACGTGATAACTTAATGAATCTATTAGATCTGCCAAATCTAACAGAGCCGATAACTATTTTTACTCATGAATTAATACCACGCACGATACAAGTCATAGGTAAAAACTTCCCGTCATAAGCTTAAATGCGCCGCATGATACTAAGCTTAACGTACGAGACTACTTGCATCATATCTAAATCCACCGCATGATACTAGACATGATAGCAAGGTTGCCGCTACTTACGGAGGTCGATGGATCGATGATTCCTCTCGAAGAACTCGACGACACGACTATAAGGATTCGAAGATGGCACGGGGCCGGTTGTATTGATGTGGTTGTGAACAGTTTTACAATGGTCGAGGGCTTATATTTATACCCTGGACGAAAACACGAGTCCTAGACGATTACGATTTTACAATGAAATACGGAAAGATATAAACCCTACATTATTTGGTGCCTTCCATCACCACGTGTCTTCCCGTGCAAGCCAGCTTTACTCAGAATACGCGTTTTCCGAATGGAACCACGGTCTCACAAAATAGCTGACCGCGTAGATAGTTACCGAAACTCTGAGGACCAAACAACTGTCAATCATTTGCCGAATCTGTCTCCTCTGCTGGCCGGACCCACCTGTCGTATTCTTACGCGTGCGAAAATCTGGTGTCAACACATGCCCCCCTAATTTTGGGATAAATGTTTATTCCAAAATTTCTTTTCCTTTTTGCACTGACGTGGAACCCCCAGAAGCATCTGTCTTCACTCGCCATAATTACCGTACCTGCCAATTGATCTCCCTATGCACTCGGGACCTTTTAAACTCCCCATTTCACTTGATTTTGGCCCGTGCTTCTCGACCTCTCCTTCTTTGTTTGCAAACCAGAAAACCCCCTTTCTCTCTTGCTATTCCTAATCAGCCAGAAGATGTCTTCTCAGGCGAGCCGTCATAGCCTTGAGCTTGGGGCTTCCAGTACCTCCAGGAGAAGGTTTCCCTTTAATCGCTTTTCGTTCGAAGATGAAGCAGTCGCCCTCACATTGCTGTTCTTGTCTAGGAGGGTCGATGACGACTTTCCTGAGGTCCTTGCTCAGAAGATTACGGATCTTCAATTTGATCTAGAAAGGAGGAATCGGGAGATCACCCGAGTCTCTCGAGAGCGTGATGTCGCTCGGGAACAGGCCATTGGTAAGCATCATTCCACTGTTCTTTCCCTATTCTTCTTCCGTGTTTTATTGATCCTTCCTCTTCTTAGCTCTGGAGGCTAAACTTCACTCCCTCGAAGCTGCCATTGCCGATCTTGCTGTCACAGCCAACGTGCCAGGTACGATGGCTTTGAGGCGGGTAAACGAGGTCAACCGGGTCCTCCCTGACATCTCCAGGGCTGGCATGGGTTACGGTGCAACACTCGCCTTCAACGCTATTCGGATCCACTCCGGTGCCGACTAACGTCATTTTGATGTATGTGAGCGAGGACTAGAATTTAGGGTGGCACACTCTGTTGATGACATGAAAGAAGCTAGAACAGATCTGGCCGATTCCTTTGACTTTGATCTTCCGATTAGGAATAGAATAGAATGGACGAACTGACTCTTTATTGTAATTTGCTTCCCCTTTTGTAAATAAGTGAAAACTCCTCCGTTCGTCCTTCTGAAACCAACCTGAGATTGATCCTTTGAGATCAATGCATGTTCTATCCCGTGCACTAGCTACTGATTCTCCTCTTAGTGATGCACATCTTATCGATTGTTGTTGATGACCATGTTCAACCCAACCGATTATCTCAGATTTGGCGTCTCTTCAATTACCCTTCCAGTTTTTCGGTTTATGATGGTACCAGGATAGCACCCCTTCAGTCTTTTGTCTTCAGCATGAACTGATGATTCAGACATATTTTATTTTTTTCGAATAATTAACCGAAACCGAGTACCTCACAATTGCAATCTTCTGTCAGCCAAACCTTGATCAGCCTTTTAGACTCCAAAACCACGAACCATTTAAATCAGCACAGATTTGGTTTGGCCCAATATTGGCCCAACAATGAAAGACCCTAGCCTGGCGCCTGACCTTCCAATGCGCAGGTTATAGCTCTATAAATATGACCTCAGTCAAGCCACTATCTTCAACCCCAAGCCTGACTCACAAAAATCCCAATCCTGTGCTCTTGGCTCAAACCAAAGGGAAAAAACCCTCTTCTGCTCAAGAATTCCACCAATGCTCAGTAGTAGTGATCTCAGCAAATGTCCCTTTCATAGTTGAAACAGGAGACAACAGAGCACCGACTCACCAACGTCATGGGTAAAAACCATTTTCTGCCCCCTTGCAATAGCTTCCTTCACTCACCTTATCTTTAACTAAGCTCAGGCCCTCTTCTCAGAAGACTTGCCCAGGAAATATGACACCGAAGAAAACTGAACAGTCGTATCAGTGGAAACAGACCTACAACACCATCATAGGTCAATAAAATCTTTATAAGACCTTCTCCTCTGATTAATCTTGCATATGCCTGACATATCTTCTCCTTTTGTCAGTTTCTTTCCTGCAATTGTCTATTTTTGCATTTTCCTGACCTCTCGATTCCCTAGCGATTTTCCCTGATCGCAAACAATTCTTCAGAAAAACGCTTACCGAATGTATGACGTCATCTTAACCGACTGAGTCTCAATTCCGATATGTCATGTCACTCGGCATCCTCACTTACTCCTTCTCACCTTTCTCTTTCCCCGATAAACCTGCTAACTTGAAAATGCCAGGGTTACCAAGGTCATAAATATCCTTGTACTAAAGGCGATATGTAAAAATATCGGCTATAAATTAATTCCTTGGAATATTTTTTCTGCTAAAGGCGATGTTTTGTTTTTCACATCGGCTGTATACAAAATATCTCTCGAGTTACACGACTCCCATGCGTTCGGCTTTAACAAGTAGTGCCAAAGCTTCAACAGACAAACAGTACACATGAATCACCAATTTCGTCACAGCCGAATCCCCTTCCTTGGGTTTAACATTTTCGGCTAAAGCAAAACTGCCGTTCATTTTTCCCTCAAAACTAATATAAGGGTCGATCCTATTACAAGGCTTATCGGCCGTCACGTACAACCCGAAATAATCACCAAGCTGTAGAAGCACTTTTACATATCCTCAAACTCATCATAAAGCTTCTGTTGTACGCCACCTCGTAAGAATTTTCTCTGAGTTTCCACGAACCCTGGTAATGAAGAAATAATCAGAACCCCTAAAGGTTTGCAGATTTCAAAGCATATTTGAGACCCAAACTTGAACATACTGATCCAACTTCGGCTCCATTACCAACACTTTATTCCTTGTCAGCCGATATGAGACTTTGGCTCTAGCTTTCTCCATCACCATAAATTGGATTTTAAAAATTACTCTGAGAGCCAATTGTCTGAATCGGCTGTTCGTCCTCGTCGAAGACATTCACAGGACCTGCTTCCCAGGCTCTTCCAGAGAAACACTCGACACCTTCATACTCCCAATAGATTGGTTCTGTATTAGCAACACTAATCGAATCATCAGCATGAACGATCTCAATATCATCTCTGATCCACTGTATGAGGAACTGATGCATAGTTGATGGTAAACAATAGTTTGCATGATCCAATCTCTTCCCAGCAGCAAACTATATGCCCCCTTGCCATCAATGACGAAGAAGGTGGTGATCAAGGTTTTAGAACCAATCATCAACTCGACATGGACTGCCCCTCACGTATCAGAAGAATTGCCTGCAAAATCCCTCAATACCATGTCGGTCTTTAGTAGATCTTCACTTGTCATGCCAAGCTTTCTGAAAGTGGTATACGGCATGATATTTACGGCAGCTCCTCCATCAATGAACATCTTGGTTAATGGCTTGCCATTGACATACCCCCTCATATATAATGGCCTCTAGTGTCGGTGTCTGATTGGTTTATCAAATACTGCCTTTTCAGCCAAGACGAGATGAGCCAATAAGTCCTAAAATTCACTTTCATCGAAGTCTGAATATGTCTCGTCCTGGACATCTTGATTCTCCGGAGCTACAAACTCTGACGGGAGAAAGAACGCCATGCATGTATCAGTCGAACGATTACCTCCATCCGGCTTCTCTTTAGGACGCCAAACCCGTTTCATCTTGGTGCCCGCTTGGTCCAACTCTCTGCTCCTCAAGCGCTGCACTCTCCTTTTTTGGCTTTTCCTTAAACTTGGCGGGCACCATTGCCCTTTTTGCCAGACATATTCACGATATTCTTCTTCTTCAGTATGAGCCCAACTTTGATCGGCAAATCCTCCCTGCCAATTCTGAAAATTATTTATTTTTAAGCGCCGATCGTCCTCAGGGATTCGTGCCCCAAGCCTTTCATGGATAGAACGGCGGTTGACTCAAGATTGTACTCGGAGTACTGACTACTGCATTCAGGGCAGTCGTTCTTAACAGGCAACTTCAAGCCTTCGTTCCAACAATACTGGAAGAACGAGCATTCCCAATGAGACTGTTCCTGATTCTTCATATCATCTCGTTCTTCTCGGTACATCCCTTCCTCATAACTTCTCTGCTTTTCTAGGAACCTTTGCTCTTCATAAAACTTCTGCTTCTGATATCGTTCCTGTTCGCGACGCCACTTGTTCAATAGAATACGTGTCGTAACTCTAGGCCTAGAGGTTTCACCTGCCCCAGTTCGGCTATTCTGAAACCGAACCCTTTGCTGAAATTCCTCACTTGTAATATGCCGATCGGGGTCAACAGCACCAGCTTCCTTTGCCTTAGTAGAAGTTAAAACTCTCACTTTGTTCTCACCCCCAAATTCGGCTGCATTGATCGTATTAACAAAGAAAGACACAATATTCTGCTCAAAAAGGCTACCATCAATCTTCATCTTTCCATCGAACCTCAGATGTCCGCCTTGAATAGCCTTCTGGATCCGATCTCTGAACACTCGGCAATCATTTATGGAATGGGACTTAGTGTTGTGGAAGCCACAATACTTTTGTCTTTGACGCCCCCAGGAAGCAGCATAGGATGACCTTCCGGCAACTTGATGCGTCCCTCCTTCAACAAGTATTCAAATAATTTATCTGACTTGGACACATCAAAGTCATAAGTACCTTTGTGTTGCCTCAGCCACCGTTGGTTGACTTGAGTCGGCTCTTTAGACCAGGTTATCTCAGCTGCAGCCACCTCATCCTCATCATGATATTCATCTACTTCCTCTAGGAAAGCCTGATACATCTCGGCAGCTACATCACCCTTCTGGAACTGATTGTTCCTCTTGAATCCCTGAGCTTGATTGCTCATCATTGCTAACCTTTGTGATAACTGCCCGAGGTCTTCAAATTCCATGCCGAATAGCTTTTCTTTGATACTCGGCAACATGCCAGCTATGGCTATCCCCGGTAACTGGTCATCCAGCAAATTCAGAGAATAGCAGAGATTTTTGGTCTCCCTGAATCGGCGCAGATACTCTTGCGGTGTCTCGCCGGGTCTCATCCTCAAACTCATGAGATCGACCAACCTCTTCTCACTGGTTCCCGTAAAGAAGTATGAGTGGAATTTCTGCTCCAGCTCCGCCCACGTACTGATGGAATTCGCTGGCAGTGAGGCGAACCAAGAGAAGGCTGGTCCTGTCAACGACAACGGGAAGTATCGAATCCTCCAAGCTTCATCTGCCGATGCTTCACCAAGCTGCATCAGGTAACGGCTGATGTTTTCCCTCGTACTGGTATCATCTTGGCCCGAGAAGTTGGTAAGGTCAGTAGGAGGTTTGACCCTCGGAGGAAGAGCTACCCGATTGTACCATTCAGGGTAAGGAGACTTGTACGTGTATATTTGATTCTTCGGTTTTAGGCCGAACTGATTCTGCATCATATCAGCCATCTTATGCATGATGAGGTCGACATTTGAATCAGGAGCTGCTTGTGTCTGCCCCCCAGCATGTAACCCTGCTGAACTCCTGTATCCGGGATTCGGAAGAGCGTTAATCGAGTTATAGTCCGTAAATTCCCGATATCCGTCTCCAAACATATCTTTCTGGATCCTGTTTGCCACAGGAGATACTCTAGAAGCAGATGGTGGAACGTTCCCTGTTGTGCCGAATGTGAGCTGGCCACAGGTCTGGGGAAGTTGTTGTGTTTCTTGAGAAACCATCCCACCCGTGCTTGGGCTGGCTCCACTGTTTTCGACAACTCTTCGGTGTTGAGGTACTTGGAACAACAATGGTCCCCGCACTGGACCAGCAGCTTCTTCAAAATACTTATCTGCGTTCGGACCGAAAGTATCAACCATGACCGCACGAAAGGTGTTTAGGAAAGCCGACTGATGACTGGTCACTGCTCTTGATACGATCCTATGCATCATATCCGCCATCTTCTGGAGAGCCGCTTCTTCGCTACCGTCAGGTAGCTCAAGTTGGTGATGAGGAACAACTTTTGGGAACATCTGCTTCTGATAGACTTTGCCGCTTTTATTCTTGGAGAAGGTCTCCAAGTACTTGCGCTGGAATTCATCACAAGCTCGCTGCAACAGATCTTTTGATTCTAGCGGCAAATCGTCCATGGTCACCTCGAAGACTTGATCTTCGTTAATCTCAGGCATCTTGAAATGAAGTCGTCCCACCAAGCGTGCCAAAAAGTCTGTTGACACAAAACGTGGCACCTCGCGTCAAGAGCACACAGCAAGCCGAACGAGGCTAGCTTCAATCGGGAGCCCGGGGTGTATCGAACCCGAAGACGTGCCAGTCGGTTTGACCTGAAAACCAACAAGGGATAAAAGTGTGAGAATACCTTGGAACATGCTGGGTGAAACCAGACAGTTCCATATGTATGGCTTTGGAAGCCAATCACGACGGCACATAGCTATAGAAGTTGTTTGTCGAAACAGGTTTAATATGTCATTCGGCAAGTATAAAGAGAAAGCATGTAAATATGTCGAATGCCGAATACATACGTGACAAAAGGATAAAATAGGTAACTTGTAAATACAGATCTATTCAGATAACATATGCATAGGCCAATCCAGCTAGTCTGCCGCACGTTCAGCCTTCATGAACCCGTCAGGCATAAACTCAAGCAAAGCTAATCCACCGCATGATACCACTTGCTATAAATCTACACAACTCCTTATAATTAGATTAATCCACCGCATGATACAATCTAATTATAAGAAGCTAAAAGCACACATACATATGAACAGATCTATACATACTCATTACTCATGTAAGCTTAACCAGAATCGGCAAACTAGCCGAACTGGGGTCCATGAAGAAGAAACACACATGCAAAGCATGATTAAACTAATCTAAAACCTGTACCTGCCGCACGGCACCCAGTTCTATCAAAGCCTAAACATGATCGGCATGTATGAACCCGCAACATGTAACAACCTAGATTGAAAGTCGATTCGGCCATCATGATCTTATAATTAGCAAAGCACAAGCAAACTCATGCAACGAGGCCGAACGAAGATAAATCTAGATTGGGCAGAAAGTGTTGTACGAATTAAATAAATAAGACATATAACACGTGATAACTTAATGAATCTATTAGAGCTGCCAAATCTAACAGAGCCGATAACTATTTTTACTCATGACTTAATCCGCCGCACGATACAAGTCATAGGTAAAAACTTCCCGTCATAAGCTTAAATCCGCCGCACGATTCTAAGCTTAACGTACGAGACTACTTGCATCATATCTAAATCCACCGCATGATACTAGACATGATAGCAAGGTTGCCGGTACTTACGGAGGTCGACGGATCGATGATTCCTCTCGAAGAACTCGACGACACGACTATAAGGACTCGAAAATGGCACGGGGCCGGTTGTATTGATGTGGTTGTGAACAGTTTTACAATGGTCGAGAGCTTATATTTATACCCTGGACGAAAACACGAGTCCTAGACGATTACGACTTTACATTGAAATACGGAAAGATATAAACCCTACATTATTTGGTGCCTTCCATCACCACATGTCTTCCCGTGCAAGCCAGCTTTACTCACAATACGCGTTTTCCAAATGGAACCACGGTCTCGCGAAATAGCCGACCGCGTAGATAGTTACCGAAACTCTGAGGACCAAACAGCTGCCGATCATTTGCTGAATCTGTCTCCTCTGCTGGCCGGACCCAGCTGTCGTATTCTTACGCGTGCGAAAATCTGGTGTCAACAGTCTCATAGAAATAATCATTGCCAAGAGCACATCTAGTAATCCAATAGAGTCCTTCCCAATTTGGTGACCACTTACCGTATTTGCTATCCTTAGTTCCAATAGGTAAAATGGTTTCCAAACCAAGTCCCCTTCATTAAACTTTTTCTCCTTGACCTTTTGATCATAATAATTACCCACTCTCAACTTTTGAGCTCTAATGTTTTCCAAAGCCTTCAGCCGATGAAAATTTAAATCATCAAGGTTGTCCATCATGAGATACTTATATTCATTGGCTTTCAAATTATTCTGCTGTGATACTCTTCTGGACCCTATATTGATTTCCCAAGGTAATATAGCCTTGTGACCGTAGACCAACTCATATGGTGAACACTTAGTTGCACTATGACACGCCATTCTATAGGACCACAAGGTTTCACTGAGTATTAAATGCCACTTTTTTGGATGCTCCTTAACCTTTTTCTTAATGATTTTGATCAAAATCTAGTTAGAAGCTTCAGCCTGCACATTAGCTTGGGCATAATACAAAGACGAGTTAATCAACTTGAAACCTGTGCTAGCAGCGAAATCCTCAAATTCTTTTGATGTAAACATCTTTCCTTGATCTGTGGTAATGGTTTGAGGAACAACGAATCGGTAGATCATATGCTCCTTGACGAACTCAATTACGGTAGCCGATGAAGCCTCCTTCAAAGGAACAAGTTCAACCCATTTAGTAAAATAGTCAGTTGCTACCAGCACAAACTTGTGCCCTTTGCTAGATGCCAAAAATATTTGGCCAAACAGATCTATTCTCCATCCTCTAAATGGCCATGGCTTTGTGATTGGATTCATAGCTTACGCCGGAGACTTCTGAACATTACCGAATCTTTGGCATTCTTGACATCCTTTATAGTATTTAAAACAATCTTCTAAAATGGTCGGCCAAAAATATCCTGCTCTTCTGGTCATCCACTTCATTTTATGAGGAGACTGATGTGCACCACAAACCCCTTCGTGGATTTCCTCCATTAGAACTTTGGCCTCTTCTTGATTGACACATTTAAGAAGTACGCCATCAATTGTTTTATGATAAAGTTGATCATCAAGAAGGACAAACTTCGTAGCCTTATACCTCAATTTTCTAGATACTTGCCATGATGGGTCTTTTAAGTATTCAATAATCTCAATTCTCCAATCATCACTATCATCAATTTCATCGGCTAATATTTGAACGATTTGCCGATACCCAGAAGCACTTTGAGCTAACCGATTAGCTTCTTGATTCTGACATCTATGAATATGCTTTATGACAACAGAAGAGAAAGAATCAAGTAACTCAAGACACTTTTCATAATGCTTCTTTAAAATGTCATCTTTGCACTTATATAGGCCGAGCAATTGATTAATCACTAATTGAGAATCTCCAAAAATCTCAACAGTCTCGGCCCTTACCTCACATAAAAGCTGAAGTCCCTTGAGAAGTGCTTCATACTCAGCTTGATTGTTAGTAGAGGTTGGATCTATTGAAAAGGAAAATTCAAAACTCCCTCCCTAAGGAGAAACAAGAACAATACCAATGCCCCCTCCTTGCATGCAATTGGAACCATCAAAGATATATGTCAACCTCTTTTAATACTCTTTTAACAATGTAATAAGTTCTTGTCTAAATTGGGGATCCAACTTGGCATAGATATATGTCAACCTTGGCTTATCACCGTTTCCAATATCAACTTCTTCTAGTTCATCAGCCGATGTGAAACCCTTACCCATCTTACTCTCATCTTCATTGATCGTACAATCCATTAAATATATTTTTTGAAGCCGACTGCTTGGATCGGCTGTTGACTATCATCAGTTGTTTTGAGAAAGTCTTCTTCAAGAATCTTCCTAGAAAAGCACTCCATGCTATCAAAGTTCCAAACACCAGGGTCTGAATAAGTAACACTAATAGTAGAATCGGCTGGTACCACTTCCACAATGTCACTGATCTACTGAATTACATTCTGATGCATGGTAGACGGAACACAACAATTGGCGTGGATCCAATCCCTTCCAAGAAGCACACTGTAGGATCCTTTTGCATCGACTACAAAGAAAGTAGTCGGCATACTCTTACTGCCAATCGTCAACTCAACACAGACAGCACCTTTAGTAGCCGATACGTTGCCAGCAAAGTCGGTCAACCTCATATCAGTCTGACTCAAGTCTTCCATAGTCTTGCCAAGCTTTCTAAAGGTGGCATATGGCATCAAATTAACAACTGCCCCTCCATCAACTACCATCCTATTCAGAGGCCTTCCATCAACAGACCCTTTCAAATACAAAGCTTTCAGATGGGAATGTCTCTCGGGTTTTTGAAACGTGGCCTCTTCTGCTTGATAGATCCACTGAGCAATTACTTCTTCATCATCAAATTCTTCTTCATGATCAGAGGATCTAAACTCAGCAGGTAGCATGAACAGAGCAGTGATATTAGCCGATGACTCATCCTTACCGGCTACTTGTTTTACTTGCCAGACTTTGGGTTTCTTCTTCTGGATCTCATCATTCCTTAGTCTTTGAACCCGTCGCTTCTGGCTTTTGGTCAAGCGACTAGGACACCATTGTCCCACTTGCAAAGGATGATCACGATCGGCTAATCTTACTCGAAGCCGATTATGAACATTTTCATTTTTTATGCGCCAATTTATCTTTTCAAATCTTCATCTTTCATGTACAGATCGGCGGTTGTCTCTCGACTACCTATACTCCCAAAACAGGTCACTGCATTCCGGTCAATTTCGATGAGTAGGAAGCTTCAGTCCTTCATTCCAACAATGTCTGAAGAAAGGACAATCCCAATGATTCTTTTCCTCATCCCTGACACGTCTTTCTTCTTCACGAGACCTCCTATACTCTTCCTCCTCAAGCCACTCCTGATACTCTTGCTCATGTTTTAATCTTTGCATTTGGCTCCTCTCTTTCTGACGTTGTCATTTGTTCAATAAAATTTTGACAGTCGGACATCTTCTTGCTTCACCAGCCTTTGAAGTTTCAGGTTGATCATGCTGATCGGTATTCTTCTTTCCTATCATTTCCTGATACTCCCTGGCTGTTAGCTGTTTCTTTGGATCAACCGTCCCAGTTGCCTTGGCTTTGTCAGAAGTCAACACTTTGATCTCACCCCGAGGTGCAGGAGCCACCATATTATGTGGAAAAGGATGGCCATGGATGCTCATGCCCTTGGCCTTTTCTAGGCCAATCCTTCCTTTAATGATAGCCCTCTACATCATATCTCTGAAAACTCGGCAATCGTTAGTACAATGGGTACCAGAATTATGAAATTTGCAGTACCTCTTATTTTTGAGCTCTTCAGCCGATGGGATACTGTGATTCCCAGTCAACTTGATTTGACCCTTCTCTAGCAAGTAGTCAAATATTTTGTCGACTTTAGTGATGTCGAAGCTATATTTTACATCTTTCTCGGTACCTTTAGCTTTTGCCCAAGGTATGTACTCATTATTCTTCCAAGCCCAGTCCACAGCAGCCACTTCATCTTCACTCTCATCACTTGAATTATTGTCTTCATCTTGTAGGAAGAAATGACTCTTTGTATTGTAGGCTATCTGGGGCTTAAAAACTTGATTGTACCGATTCTGAGCATCAATATTTGCCACCTTCTTAGCTAAATCGGCCATATTGTTACAACCAAAGCCGATTTTTTCTCTGATGGCAGGTATCAACCCTCGAATTGCAATGCTGACAACTTTTGAATCTGGCAATGATAAGGTATAACACTGATTTTTAACCTCTCTGAATCTCTAAAGATACTGGCATCCAGATTCATTATTTCCTTTCCTCGTATTGACTAAGTCTACAAGGACTTTTTCCAATACCCCAGAGTCAAAGTATTTATGAACTTGTCTTCTAAATCCTCCCAGCTCTGAATGGAATTGGGTGACAAAGATGAAAACCATGAGAAAGCTGAACCAGACAGGGATAAAGGAAATAATATGACTTTAAGTGCTGATTCATCACCATCTTCCCCGAGCTGGACTAAAAACAGAGTAATATGTTCCATGGACGTCACTGAGCCGGTTCCTGTGAATTTGGTAAAATCAGGGATTCTATATCTTGGAGGAAGAACAACCTGATCAAACCACTCCAGATATGGTTTCTTGTAACCAGTCATCATAGATTTTGGCGTTAAGCCAAATTGCTTTTGAACCAAGTCAGTGACCCGACTCATCAGCTGATCAATTTGGTTCACCGGCCCCTGATAGCCGATGTTCTGCCCTCTGAAGGCATTGCCATGATATCCCGGGTTCTTCTGAGCATCCAAGGTATAAAAATCTGAAACATAATGATATCCAGGAGGAATATCATCAGGTGCCACATTCCCTTGATACAGTGGTGCATTGAAATCTCTAGTAATGCGCCTTGCATGGGGAACTATTTTTGTAGCCGATGAGTATATGTTATTACTCATATTTGGCTGTTGCATTGGCTACGGTGTCATGCCCCCGGGGCTGACAATCATTTGGTTTCCATTGTCATTAGGGCCATTGATCTGTGGTCCACCAGAAGCTCCTTGATTATTTCTAACGGTATATGCTGGACCTCTTCTATCATCGCCTAAGTTGAAGGCTTCTTTAATGGCATTTGTGACACTGTTGAGGAACACTTCATTGTGATTCATCAGGGTAGCAGACATTGCTTTGCTGATTACTTCTTGCATAGCATTGTGTTGTATCTGGATCATTGGATCTTCATGCCCTTCCAAAATCACTCTTGGAAGATGAGACTTCTGAATAATCTTTTTGTCTCTGGTCTTGTTTAAGCTCAGCAAACACATACCCCGATATTGTTCAACAGTCTGTTCTATTAAGCGTCGGACTTCATCTGGAATCTCATCCATTGTCACGTTCAATACGTCTTTGTTATTGATTGTCATGATCAGACGATTGTGTCCCACCGGGCGTGCCAAAAGAATGTGTTGACACAAAAATTTGATCGGTCACGCCAACACACTCGAGCGCACGGTCCTCAGAGGGCGTACAGAGTGTTGACACTTCTTAACGCAACCACTAGAACTAGACTATGGAGCTTAACCCCAGCAGCGGCGCTAGAAGTGTCTTGGTGGTAAAACTATTGACTATTGGATAATTCCACAAGCGCACAGAATATATCGATGTAGCACTTCACCCGGGAGTATTCCAAGGTATCGTTATTGATTTTATCCCAAAGGGAAGCAAGCTAGGAAAGATGTAGAGAGAGAAAAGATAGATCCTTTAGTCATACTATAATCTATTATCAATTAGAGAAGCAAAAGGGGATAAGTGGTTATAAGGGAGGATAGATAAATAAGATAAATAAGTTAAGCAAAGAGTATATGATATGAAAGACAACTTTAGTAGAGTTAACTAGGTGGGAGGACAACGAGTGAGTATAAAGTACTCCTATGTTTCTACCTTTACTCCTATGAACTAATCCTAATTAAATAGATGACTTAACTAGATTGACGCCTTGCTACTTGTGTGAGTGGGATCAATGAGAGAGTAAACCGATAGAAGGTTGTTCACCTATCCCAATACTCAAGCGGATATTTGGCTTATGGACGCCTTACCTTTTAAAAACTAGCCTGAGTTCACATGAGGGGATCTAGGTAGCCAGGCAAAATCTGTCACCTTTTGCCCATGCGCCCCTACTATCCGTGCAAGCCAGCGGTAGTCAAAGATAAGATGAAGTATGAGCACCGTACCTCGTAGTAACTAATTTAACACCCTGTATTGGATCCTCGGTTTTTCCCGGGATCTTACCTTGCTCATAGGATGGGACAACTGCTGCTAGTTGAGCTAATTGTGTTTCTAGCATTTTATTAAAGCTCAATTGATTTTTCATAGCAGAATGAAAGCTATCCATTTTCTCATTTATATTTTCAAGAGTCTTATCATTAGCCATCATCTTTTTATTAATACTATCATTTATTTTAGATTGGCCTAAGACAAGATCTCTTAAAGAAGGTTGGTTGTTATAAGAATTATTGAAATTATTGCTATAACCGTTACCTTGATTTTGGTAGAAGGGGCGCGAATTCCATCCTTGTTGTTGTTGTTGTTGTTGGGGCCGGTACCCATTGTTGTTGTTGGTGTTGTTGATGAAGCTCACTTCCTCCTTCGTTTCGGGACAATTATTTCCCGAATGGGCATTGCCTCCGCATACCTTGCACCATTGGTCGGCTTTGACGACTTGTGCGGTTGCATAAGGTTGAACGTCCTGTTGTTCCTTCTTGGAACTTTCTTCTACTTTCTTCATCAAGAGGTCCATCTTTGCGCAGAGCATGTCCACCTCATTGAGAGCATGAACAACTCTCTTCTTGGGATGAAGACGTTCCTCATTCCAACCTTGGTTGGTAACGACCTTCTCTATGAGGTCCTTGGCATCTCTCACATTGTGTTGTAAGAATGCCCCGCCAGCGGCTGCATATAGGTGACTACGGGCCATACCGGTCAGGCCATGGTAGAAACCTTGGATAATGAGCCACTCCTCTATCCCATGATGAGGACAGGCACAAATGTACTCTTGTATACGTTCCCATGCTTCGGGAATCGTCTCATCAGCTTGTTGCTGGAAGCTGGAAATCTTTCCACGAAGGGCGCTGGTCTTGCCCATCGGGAAGAACTTCTTGAGAAACACGTTGGCGCACTTCTCCCAAGTGGTGGCTTCACTCTTGTTGGCGTAGAACCTTTGTTTCGCCTTTCCCAATAACGAGAACGGGAAAAGACGAAGACGGATGGCGTCTGTAGACACATTCTTCATAGTGAAGGTACCACATACCTCCAAGAAGTGTTGGAGATGGGCGTTGGCGTCCTCATGCGGCTTCCCACAGAATGGATTGGCTTGCACCATGTTGATGAGAGCCGACTTGAGCTCGAAAGTCGCATCCCCCAAGTTAAACTGCGGTCCCGTGGTGACATTGTTGGCCGACGGCGCAGAGTACTCGGAGATGGTCTTTTGGGCCAAGGCTTCTCTTCTAGCTGGTGCAGAAACTTCCTCCTCGAACGGATTCTGGTTCGAGATGAACCTCTGAGGTGGAACTTGACGAAGTCTAGTCCTCCTCAACAACTGCTCAGGATTTTCAACCAAGTTTGACGGCAGCTGGAAACCGCTCATACACTTACTAGTCTCACGATAACGAAAAGAAACTAGACAGGTGAGGGGTTAGCCCCTATACTAATTGATAACTAATATATAGCAGACTCCGGATTCACTCTCTCTAAACTCCTAGGCTGTTGCTTTCCCCGACAACGGCGCCAGAAATGCTTGTTGACACTTCTTAACGCAACCATTACAACTAGACTATGGAGCCTAACCCCAGCAATGGCGCTAGAAGTGTCTTGGTGGTAAAACTATTGACTATTGGATAATTCCGCAAGCACACAGAATATACCGATGTAGCACTTCACTCGGGAGTATTCCAAGGTATTGTTATTTATTTTATCCCAAAGGAAAGCAAGCTAGGAAAGATGTAGAGAGAGGAAAGATAGATCCTTTAGTGTTACTATAATCTATTATCAATTAGAGAAGCAAAAGGGGATAAGTGGATATAAGGGAGGATAGATAGATAAGATGAATAAGTTAAGCAAAGAGTATATGATATGAAAGATAACTTTAGTAGAGTTAACTAGGTGGGAGGACAACGAGTGAGTATAAAGTACTCCTATGTTTCTACCTTTACTCCTATGAACTAATCCTAATTAAATAGATGACTTAACTAGATTGACGCCTTGCTACTTGTGTGAGAGGCATAAACAAGAGAGTAAAGCGATAGAAGGTTGTTCACCTAACCCAATACTCAAGCGGATATTTGGCTTATGGACGCCTTACCTTTTAAAAACTAGCCTGAGTTCACGTGACGGGATCTAGGTAGCCAGGCAAAATCTGTCACCTTTTGCCCATGCGCCCCTACTGTCCGTGCAAGCCAGCGGTAGTCAAAGATAAGATGAAGTATGAGCACCACGCTCAGACTTATCTACACCTTTAGCTATCGATCAAAATGGCTAAAGCCCCTATCCTAAGATAGTGTGGCAGAACCTCCCGGTAATGTGGCCCACCCGCACACGTCATCATTATAAGGAGCCCAATGACAGTGCAAATGAAACACATTACTGGAAAGATCTGTCGGGTGTCCCTAAGAGAACCCCGAATCATCCACGAACCACAGGATCATCATCATGAAGGTTGGAATAATTACAACATTACAACATTGGTTACCAAATACCATCGGAGTGCGGAAGCAAGATAGATAATCTTTACAAACATGAATAAGTTACATTTTACATAACATAACTTGTATTGCGGAAGCAGAATAATATTACAGAACCACACTTAGGTGGAGCACCTAAGTTGGAGAAGAAGAACAATCAGATCACGTCAAGCCCACTGACATGATCATGATCAACATCACCTATTAGAAACCTGCAACAGGGGATTAACAAACCCTGAGTACGGTCGGTACTCAGCAAGACTTATCCGTCAACAGAAAAGACTTCAGGGTCATGCTGGTTTGGGTAGGCTCAACAGTACTTTTCATTTGCATAAAAGCTTACTAAAGTAACCCTAAATCCAAATTTTACTTAATCACTTAAGTACATGGTAAGAATTGAAAGTGAACACTAGTGAAAGGTCATTATCATTCTTTCTTAAACCAGTTCCATTTTTATTCTATGGAGCGGGTCGGAAGATTGAGTCTCCTTAACCGAGGAGCACGACGATTCGAACCGATTCAACCAGATCTGGGAGTTTTCCAGGATCATACGATATATGTAGACCCTGGATCACACATATACCAACCCCAGCCTCGGATCCTCCAAACAAGACCGGGTCCGCGCCACCCGAGAGTACTTGTATACCTCCAATCCGGGAGTTTAACCCACGAGGGTAGCTAGTACTCCCGCCATCTCTCCACTCCTAGTGCGCGGTTAGCCGTTCTCATTTAGGAACCACCAAGGTAGGGCCTACCATAGCATATGATCGGTACTTCACAGTTTCTCAATCTAGCAGGCCAACGACGGTTAATCCTATTCCGACACATCCAGGTCACCCTACACCAACCCAAGGTTCGATGCATGTGCCCATCTGGTCTTAACCATCATTCTTTCTCATTATCATTCCAAAACGATAAGTATTGAAAACATTTATCAAAAGCTTCATAAAGCAAGGCTAAGCATTTCTATCATTTGCATAAAGCAGGTATCAAGGACTGATATATCGATAACAAGGTTGATCATGCATCAACAGGTTTAAAGCATTTATTTGATAAACATCTAATGCATCAGGTTATCGAAAGTAAGTGTAATTGGAAATCCAAGGAAATGGTTAAATGAACCGGGGCTTGTAACACCCCAGGTGTTCGCCGTCAGTTGAGCAGTCAAATGAGCACAGATATGGTATATCAAGCGATGATGAATAACTAAATTCAAGTAAATTCAAGTGTGGTCAGTGATGACAGAAGTTTTTGGGGATCAATCTCAGAGATGGAATGTCAGTTTGAATTATCCATGATTGTCAATTTATGAAAATTCAAGATTAATGTTAAACATGATTTTTCATGTGACCCACCTCAGTTCCTGTCTATAGTGACTGGTGAAAAAGTTTCACGGAGTTTGGAATCAAAAAGTCACATGAAATGATGAGTCACAGCTTTGCCTATAATGGTTGATTAATTGAAGAAAATTATTTGGGCTTAACCAAGTACTGCAATTATGCCCAATCAACTGTATATGGACTCACGACCAAAAGTTATGAAAGTTTCGTGTTGAGCAGATGGCCAGAAAATATTCCGACGGACGAGGAACCCTAAATCAGATACTACCGGGTGACTACTTTGACCAGCTTTGAACGGTATTTTCGGACGTTTGCATGTCAGTGCGCCCTAAATGAAAGTTGTAGTACAGATCGAGAGGAACAAATTTCGTTTTATGGCCGAGACCTGGATCGGTGCCGAAAATAGCGAAAAAGAGCTCGCAAGATGAAGTACACTGCGGATTTCAGGTTCCGAAAATTGGTTAAGTCAGTACTGCGAAATTGGAATTTCGGTCACCACGAAGCTGCCGTCGACGATCGTTACCGGATAAACGATTGGGAATTTGACCGAGTGCCTTTAACGAAAGTCGGAGTACTCGTCGAGACGGCGACAACAAAATTGGTTTCATCGAAATCGGAGTCCGTTTGAGCAGTGTTTACAATTTTGGAACTTGACCGAAAGTTTCCGGAAACCTGTCGTTTTGGAAAAGAAAATTCTTAAAAAAAATGTCGAGCTCTCATCAATAAAAAGGGCGAGCCCGACCTGCTCTGTGCGGTCTCCTCCCCGTTTTCCCCTTCTCGCAAAAAAAAGGATAACTGACGCTCATCTCCGGCCTCCCTCTCGCTCCTCCTCTGGCGCTCGTCCATGGCAGCATCAGCGAGCAGCTCCAGCAGCGGTCGCCCTCTTCCTGGCCACTTCTCCTCCCATCCCCTTTCTCCCTTGTTCTCCCTCCCTTCTTTCCTCCCTGCGCGGCTTCCTTCTGCGCGGTGTTCTGGTCGCGCCGAGTCGCACCCCTTGGCCGCGACTGCAGGGCCGTCGCGCCTGCAGGCAGCCAGCTGCAGCAGGCCAGCAGCAGCAGCTGCGAGGGCGCCCCAGCCAGCGGCGCCATGGCCAGCCCCAAACCCTAGCCCAACCTCCTCCCTGCAGAAGCCGAGCTTCCCCCTCCGTTCCGGTCGTCTTCCCGAGCTTTCTCCGTAAAACAATGGTGAAAGGGTATAGATTGGAAGCTGAAACTCTTTGCAGGTGAAGGTTAGGCCTGCCGAGAGGTGATGGCCACTGCCAGTGGGCTCGGCAGTTCCATACTTCTTCTCTTATGCTGTTGTTGGTGGATGTCACTCAAGCTAGCAAAGTATTTCAACCTATGTTATGGTATTCATTTCAAAGCTATGTTGTTTCTTTTAAATTAAATGGAACTCAACTTGTATCTTTATTTGTAAACTCTATTGTAATATTATTTCCGCTGCAAAGCTCCGTGGACATGATTTGTATTTGCTTCACCATGCGATCTTGGCTAAGATGTTGAAAAAGTTTGAAATCCCTCAGGATTTCACGGACTACCGGGTTTATATGGGCTCAAGTGTGCTAATTTCACTGTTCCGGCAGAGGTTTTCGCACTTGCGCTCTTATAAATTGGACGGTTCTGTTACAGCTGGCATCGGAGCAAGGTTAAGCATAATACTGTCGTGTGCATGGTTTTAAAACAAAGTTTTGATTTTGCAAAGCCTATTTTATCTAAAAAGCTTTAGTTAGTAGGCGAGTTTGTTAAAACCTAATTTGTAAACTATGTGCTAGCGACAACCTCCAATTATGCCCAACTAGGACTTCAGGTGGCTTAGTTAAGTAATACTAACTTTGGGGGTTTACTTTCTTGCAACGACACGTCGACTCAAAAGGTACGTGTGATGACCGCACTATGCTACCCTGTGGTCTAATGTTGGAGGTAGCCCTCACATATGATGTACTCATATATGTGGGGTAGTTCAATTTATTTTATGCAACGTCGCACCTACGCTCAGGTAAGTGTGAGTTGTGAGAGCATGACCAAACAACCGTTGGTCTAGGGAAGAGCTAGTTTGGTACTGGAACCTGTACTCGTAAGCACACGAATGCGGGTGAAGGTATTTAATTGTGGGAGTAATACTTTTCTGATGGGTGCATATACTACTTACGTGTATACTGGGTATGCACCTAAGATAGTATCTAGATTTAAATTCCTGCAATGTATTTATATCTGTTGTGGGAATGGGCTGAAATGAGATTTTCTGCAGGTACGCTAACCTCGAATGCGTATGAATAGTGACGACTAGCTATATCGAGAGTGCGTGTTATGCCACCGACCTAGAACATGATTGCTGCCTTAGGTTGGCAATTTGTGAGGACGTATAGGACGAGCATACATCTTTTTGTGCATTGCTCATGAACATGCTTCTCTCACCTTTCTTCTAATAATAAACAACTTGTTGTCAAGTGTGACTAATGTAATGATAAAACATAATGGTTGTTTACGCATCAAAATGCTTCCCCGCCCTTGTTCCTGTAATGATAAAGTTTGTTGTGAACTAGTGCTTCGATGTGATGTGCTAGCTTGCTTGCTTATTAAAGTTAGAAATAAATGTTCTGTTTGATGTTGTGTGTTGCTCTGAGCTAGGATTAATGTGGTCTTGTTCTTGATGGTTGGTAGGGTGTGCAATGTTTTATATGGGTGCTTTCATGTTAGCTAATTAAGTGATTGCTTGTTTAGACTCGAAGTAAATGCCTTGTATGCTGTTGTTTGAATAACCCTGTTAGCTCATCATGACTGTGTGTTGTCTTGCTCTAGCTGCTTCATGTTTGTTTGCTAGAGTAGTTAGACAATAAAGTTTCTAATGGTTAGCAGTTCCCCCTATGTTGAAATGCTTTGTTGTAACCGAATACGGGTGTGATGTTATCCTGCTTGTATGACAAAACTTTGCTAAATTTGTAATTCCATGTTTTGAGTTAGGAAACTCCCTTTTGGGTGAAACCAACTGGGTTAGTTTTGTTTTAAAATGCTCCACTTAAAGAAACCATAAAACTTGTTGTTTGATCTTGTTTTGTATGCAGTCTTGTTTGGGTATGCTAAGTGCTTCCTAAATATGTAATTCTAGTTTTGTTAGTTTTAACATGCTTTAGTAAGGAAATGTACTAAACATGTTGTTTAAATGCTTTTTCATGCTATACTCATATAACCTTGTTTCATGCTTATTTTCTTGCAATCATGAGAACTAGAGTTATATGAATTAAAAGTTGGTGAAACTAATTTTCATACCTCGCTAATCATGTTGCTGCAAGAAAGATGTAAAACATGTTGTCTTACAAAAAAATTAATTAGCATAAACTTGTTTAAGTTGTTATAAGCATATTTGCTTACTAGAATTTTGTAGGTTGTTTTACTTGCTCAAAATTCTGAAATACTTGTAATAGTTTGCTGAATGCATGAGTGAGCTTTCATAATCTTCCTAGAATTCTCTAGGGGAAGATTAAAATAGCTCTCTGTCTTACCTTGCTAAGTTAGAGTAAATTAATAAGTGCATGTAAAGAACCTAATTTGGATTAATCATGAACTGTCTAACATGTTTAAGATATATCTGAACTGTTTTCATACCTGATTATGCCTAGAATTATGTTTTTATGTGCACCATGCTTTATAACTGCTCTTTAATCTAGCTTTAATTTATATTAGCTTATATGCTTGTTAGAACTAAATTCTTGCAACCAATTTAAGTGGTTGTAATATTAGCTTTTCTAATATGTTTAGAATGTTTTAAACTGTTGATTATGCTTGATTGTATCCTAAAAGCAAGTTGTTGCATGCTGCTTGTGAGTTGTTGCTATCTAAGTGCTTGTTGTTACTTTTCAGAATATAGACTATGCATGAGCTTGTTGCTTGTTGTTAGCTTCATGTGCTAAGTAAGTGAGTTTTAACTTAAAATTGTAAACTGCTTGTAGTTAACAAATAAGTATGCCCTAGTTTGCTTGGTATGTTTGCTTCTAAACAAAGAGTTGTGCTCCAATCTTGTAAACAAGAAGTAAAAGTATGACAACATCTGTTCACCATGTTTTTTATGTTTATGTTTGCTTGTGTGTTATAGATACATGTTTGTCTGGTCTGAGCTTGGTGATTAGTGTTGATCGTTTTAGCTGTTTGTTTGTTTGTTCCCAATGTTTGCTAAGGCTGTTTGTGGATGTGTTGTAATCTAAGTGGTGCCCTGGTGAGTCAAAACCTTTGTCCTCGGTGAGTTCATGAGTGGTTTGTTCAGCCTTCGGTTAGAATCATGCTCAAGCCCTCTTGACCTTCCAAGATGCCTTTAGTAGAACCCTGATGCTTCTAAGACCTATGTTCGTGTGTCTAGTTCAGATGGTTTAGAATGCCTGTGCAAAAGACCTATACCTATGTCTGTCCATGCCTTTTGTTGGACCAGCTAGCCTAAGTTAACCTCTCCAAATCCTAGATCTGATCTGTGGTATGCCTATGCTGGTTGTGTAGCCATGCCTCTAACCAACCTGTAGATCCAAGTTTGGTCTTAAGTGTTGCCGAAGCCATAGATGTTTGTACCCTTTGCTGTGAAGACCCTTGTTTGTTTGACCCGCCAAGTTAGTTCCTGTTAACCTCAGCCTTTGCCCGTAGCTTGTCTTGCCAAGTGGTCGAGACCATGCTCAAACCCTTGTTGTATCCCCTCGGTTGCCTTTTGTTGCTGCTTGGCCAAATCAAGTTCATGAAATCTTTTGTCTTGTCATGACCTTGATGTGCACCAAACGAATCCTTGTTGTCTTGTGCCATGTTGATCCTCGAAATCACCTCCTTGCCGATTTCTGAACCTTGAGATCATCCTTGTTTTGCTAGCTTATGCCTTGCATGTGATGCCTGCTATCCATGCAAGATTTATCTGCGTCATGTGGGATTTCTCATTGATTGTGGACTCGATAATGGTGTCTTGGTTATGAACTAATAGTGCCGCGATGAAACCGAGAGCCTCTTGTGGCGGCCGACACAAGTTTGAGCTGCTCGGCACGCGCTGGTACCGTGGGTTATGATCAAGATCTATTATGGGACTACGCCAATGTGTTATCTTTCATGAAGCTTTCTCCTTGTTATCTCTATATTCCTTCAGGAAAATCCTTTTGTCGGCTCATATATGGCAGTGTTTCTTTCTGAAAGTGGCAAAGTGTCAGTGATGAAAACAGTAACAGACTGTAAGAGGTGGTAGACAAAGAACTCTGTTGGATCAACAACAAAAGATTGAGCAACATATATGGTCATAGTGAAGCAAGGTGGCACAAAATTCTTAAAAGTGGACAAGTATCAGCTAAGGAATGAGCAACAGAAATGTATGTTATTGAACCAGATACCTGAGGTCCAGAAGTTTGTGTCAGAACTTAACACATATATCTGCGTAATGATCTCATAATCAACTCAATCCTCCCAGATGTGTCTGATTCTCTGCTGACTATGAGCGTTGATATCGACAGTGCTTGCAGTAAAAGCTGAAACCTTGGAGCTTTATAAGTGTTGAGAGACAACTGATTAGTTTCTGCCAATGAAAGCCAATCTCTAGTTCGGAAATAACTCTTTGGTAGCTATGAAGGCTATGTCTTGCAGAACAATGTTATGCCCGAAGTCTGTAAACCGACTGTTTTTGTTTGTGGTACTCGTACATCCAAGTTTCAGTTATGTTCCTGCCAACTCTATCCTAGAGAAATTTAAATGGTGATACAAGATAGTACGCCGGTCTAGTAACTCAGTCAGAATTATACTTCGGTTAAGGACAGACTAATGATATATCTTGGTACTATAAAAAGGTTACTCCAGATTATTTTGGATGAAGCCAGAAAGGACATTCAGAATGAGTCCCTTATTCTTGAGCATTCAAGGTGTTCTAGCAAAAAAAAATAACTCTTAGAAGTGCATATTGATGGCAAATTGAGGTGTCAAATAACAGATTTCGGATTATGTTCCTGTTTTGTTAAGGGAATTTGAGAAAGATGGCTCTATGACCCAAGTAGTTCAGCAAGTCAGTCTCACTGAATTGCAACTACACCTTGAAGAAGAATGATGTTGATCTGCTTAGTAGTACAGAAATCCAGTAGTTTGGTATTCATACCCAAGAGGTTGCATGAAATTCAACCTTGTGACTATCACGGCTTAAGAGATAAGAATTTCTGTGAAGAAGGATCAGTAAAAAAAACGTGGATTTGGTAGAGTCAGCTATCACATTTACCGCTCTCTTATCAGATTCGGATAATACAGTGTTGTCATCAGAGAAAGAGAATTGCACCACATGAAACCTTATGTAGCTTTCCATCGATTGCTATCTGATTAATTAGACCTTCACAGTGGTATAAATGATGGTTGCCGTCAATCCGTTCCTAACCTTCTCGAGGATGTATTTTTGCAGAAATATTATCTTGGATTCCTCCCAAAGTGACAATGCAATTTTGGTGTTCCTTCCAACCTATCAGTGATGTCTTAAGTGCACCTCAGTGTTCAATGGAAATCAGTGAAGAAAATTCTTTCAACAAGAGCTAGTAATCTGAAAATGACCTCAAAGATCGGAAAGTTGTTCTATTCCTATAGTTTCTGTTCTATCAAGAAGTCAGTATGTTGAGCTGCCAGTAACCTGTGATTAAGAGTGGGTGCTATTCTTCTCTTCCCTTGTAAAGTCTTTCGTCCGGAATCTCGGGACGAGATTCTTTTAAGGGGGGAGGGCTGTAACACCCCAGGTGTTCGCCGTCAGTTGAGCAGTCAAATGAGCACAGATATGGTATATCAAGCGATGATGAATAACTAAATTCAAGTAAATTCAAGTGTGGTCAGTGATGACAGAAGTTTTTGGGGATCAATCTCAGAGATAGAATGTCAGTTTGAATTATCCATGATTGTCAATTTATGAAAATTCAAGATTAATGTTAAACATGATTTTTCATGTGACCCACCTCAGTTCCTGTCTATAGTGACTGGTGAAAAAGTTTCACGGAGTTTGGAATCAAAAAGTCACATGAAATGATGAGTCACAGCTTTGCCTATAATGGTTGATTAATTGAAGAAAATTATTTGGGCTTAACCAAGTACTGCAATTATGCCCAATCAACTATATATGGACTCACGACCAAAAGATATGAAAGTTTCGTGTTGAGCAGATGGCCAGAAAATATTCCGACGGACGAGGAACCCTAAATCAGATACTACCGGGTGACTACTTTGACCAGCTTTGAACGGTATTTTCGGACGTTTGCATGTCAGTGCGCCCTAAATGAAAGTTGTAGTACAGATCGAGAGGAACAAATTTCGTTTTATGGCCGAGACCTGGATCGGTGCCAAAAATAGCGAAAAAGAGCTCGCAAGATGAAGTACACTGCGGATTTCAGGTTCCGAAAATTGGTTAAGTCAGTACTGCGAAATTGGAATTTCGGTCACCACGAAGCTGCCGTCGACGATCGTTACCGGATAAACGATTGGGAATTTGACCGAGTGCCTTTAACAAAAGTCGGAGTACTCGTCGAGACGGCGACAACAAAATTGGTTTCATCGAAATCGGAGTCCGTTTGAGCAGTGTTTACAATTTTGGAACTTGACCGAAAGTTTCCGGAAACCTGTCGTTTTGGAAAAGAAAATTCTTAAAAAAAATGTCGAGCTCTCATCAATAAAAAGGGCGAGCCCGACCTGCTCTGTGCGGTCTCCTCCCCGTTTTCCCCTTCTCGCAAAAAAAAAGGATAACTGACGCTCATCTCCGGCCTCCCTCTCGCTCCTCCTCTGGCGCTCGTCCATGGCAGCATCAGCGAGCAGCTCCAGCAGCGGTCGCCCTCTTCCTGGCCACTTCTCCTCCCATCCCCTTTCTCCCTTGTTCTCCCTCCCTTCTTTCCTCCCTGCGCGGCTTCCTTCTGCGCGGTGTTCTGGTCGCGCCGAGTCGCACCCCTTGGCCGCGACTGCAGGGCCGTCGCGCCTGCAGGCAGCCAGCTGCAGCAGGCCAGCAGCAGCAGCTGCGAGGGCGCCCCAGCCAGCGGCGCCATGGCCAGCCCCAAACCCTAGCCCAACCTCCTCCCTGCAGAAGCCGAGCTTCCCCCTCCGTTCCGGTCGTCTTCCCGAGCTTTCTCCGTAAAACAATGGTGAAAGGGTATAGATTGGAAGCTGAAACTCTTTGCAGGTGAAGGTTAGGCCTGCCGAGAGGTGATGGCCAGTGCCAGTGGGCTCGGCAGTTCCATACTTCTTCTCTTATGCTGTTGTTGGAGGATGTCACTCAAGCTAGCAAAGTATTTCAACCTATGTTATGGTATTCATTTCAAAGCTATGTTGTTTCTTCTAAATTAAATGGAACTCAACTTGTATCTTTATTTGTAAACTCTATTGTAATATTATTTCCGCTGCAAAGCTCCGTGGACATGATTTGTATTTGCTTGACCATGCGATCTTGGCTAAGATGTTGAAAAAGTTTGAAATCCCTCAGGATTTCACGGACTACCGGGTTTATATGGGCTCAAGTGTGCTAATTTCACTGTTCCGGCAGAGGTTTTCGCACTTGCGCTCTTATAAATTGGACGGTTCTGTTACAGGGCTTGCCTTTGATGCAGGGAAGATAGGATCCAAGAATGATCCCCAAAGGTTAGTTCCTTCATCTATAAGTTAAGTCTTCTCGATGAAGCTTGTCCAACAAGAATCTCCTTCCGAGGCTTGTTCGACAAGGGTGACTACCAAAGCTTGATCAACACGACTCCAACACTCTCGGATACTACACGTATATAAATGATGTATGCTTAGTATGATGTCGTGTGATGTATGCTAAGGTGCAGGACAATTCAAAAGCATAACAGAAGCTAAACACAAGATAAGGAAGGTCGAGTACAACTTTCCTTCGCGGTAAAGTTGCAAACCAACAAAACCAACTTGCAACTTACCACTACGGTTTCTAGCTTAACAAACAACTATCACCAAACACATTTAGGTGGGTTAACTAAGATGACTAAGAGCATCTCCAAGGGTTTTGCATTTGAGGTTTGCATTTGAGTAATTTGCCAAAAAGCTTCAAAAGAGCTATCCAACGGTTTTGCATTTTTACTTTGCAATTTGGGCAACTTGGCAAATGAGGGAGCAAACTTGGCAAAAATGTCAAGCCGTGGACGACTTTGCAAACCCCATCGCGTGAGCAAAGTCGCGCGCGAGGAAAGCGCGCGCACCTGGAGACCTTCTATTTTTATCCTTTGCCAAGTCCAAATGCCAATTCCCTTGGAGATGATCTATTTTTATCCTTTGCATTTTGTTATGGGAGTTTGCAAATACCAACAAATGCCAAGTCAATTTGCCAAAGCCCTTGGAGATGCTCTAAGGTTTATTAGAACATCACTCAAGCCATAGGAGCACAGGATGAGAGGTGTCCCCATGGTCTTCAAACAATAACCAAAAGTCACACAAGATGCAAACTTAAACTTAATGGTTTATTAACCATAACCAGAGCTACCATCATCCAAAAGGGGTGATCCTAGACAATTTGAAAAGCTTATCAAATGGCCTAAAAACTTCCTAATATCGCCCAGGGTTGGTTCTATAGGCAACTAGGTCAACTAACTTGAATAAACATTTCTGTCCAAACTAGGACAGATTTGCTGATCCAAATTCCAACCACCATAACTGGAGCTATGGGTCACCAAAAAGGGTGATTCTTAACAATCTAGAAAGCTTATGAAAAACTCTAAAACTGTCCTACTATACTCAGCAGGTGATTCCCTAGTTAAAAGGCTGAAACTGCTCATCTTCACAGATCTGTCCAAAAGGTAGGGCAGATCTGTTCTACTGACTTAGAAAAACTATATCTCCTAATCTAGCAGGCCTAAAATCATGAAATTTTTGGACAAGCTAGATACAGAAGTTGACTACAACTTTTGTATACAACTTATCTACAGAAAACATAAACTTAATCATGAAAACAGTCCATTAAAGAGGACTGGTCCAGCAACTATACTAACAAAATGCATTAAATCTTAAAGACATTATTTAATCTATAACAAGCCACTCATGATCAACTAAAAACATGAAACATAACCATCAAACAACAAATTACTGAAGATACAAGATTAGTTATAACTTCTTATAAACACTTAATTACCTAATTATTCAAATAAAACTCAATTAACCATTTCTTTATAAATTAAACATAGGAGAAGGACTTACATTTAACTTTGTCAAATTGAGCCCAAACTTTTAGAGATGATAAATTATATAAAATAACAATGGTAAAACAAATATCACAATTTTTGAACAAACATATAAACCTGCAGAATTAAATCAAACTATCACACTTAAATAATTAAATAAGGCATAGAAATAAGAATAAAATCTATTTTCTCCAACAGAGCTCAAAATTTTTGTGAAGATACATTTTCAGCTCAAAACAGTGGAAAAAATAGTTTCATGATTTTTGGACATTTAAATAAGCCTACAAAAATCATCAAAGATCATTTATTAATTAAAAGATCTATTTAAATCAGTTTGAAAATTTGATCAAAACTCAAGTTTCATATTTTTCTTAAAAACTAGAAATCTTGCGAAAGCTACACAAAAATTTTCACAAATTTTGGAGCTACCTAGAAAAACATATCAAAAAGACAAGAACCTAACACTATTTATCTATTTCAGAAAAAGAAAAGCTCTTTGAAACCCTACTGGACCCGGCTCAAATCGGCCCACGGCCACTGACGACTGGGCCCAGGTCAACCCCTCTTCTCCCTCACGCCGTGACCGGCCACGACTGGCCATGACCGCGCCCAGGCCACGTTGACCGGCCGTCGTTCTCACCCCCAGCGAGCTCACCGGCGCCGGAAAGGGCACCGAGCTCCCCTCCTTGACACTGCGCACCAAACCCACCCCTCACTAGGACCGGAACAGACATGGCTATGCGCTAGCGACGACCATGGCGGCTCGGCCATGGCGAACACGACGGCGACTCAGCGTTCCGGCCTCTAGGACTCAGTAGCGACCAAAGCTGAGGTAGCACCACACTACATCTCACTCCTCGACCCCAGTGCGCACCCTAACTTAATCAGAGACGACTCGGAACGAGAAGGTTCCGGGCGGCGGCCATGGCGGCGCTTGCGCCGATGGCGAGCCACGCGAACCGACCAAGATGACCCGGTAGAGACCAACCTAGGGAGCGCAACACTCCTAGGGGCTCACTGTAACCACGATGCGCGCGCTAGCTTGACCAGAGGAGCACCCGACCAAGGATGTCCATGGCGGCGGCAAAAACAGAGCTTGCGCCCATGGCAAGCTCCATGGACCGGCCTAGGCAACACGGTAGAGATCAAAACGATGAGCTGATCACGATCAGCAAAGCAAAGCAAACCTAGTGGACTTAACAGCCCGACCGGAAAGGCCCCGAGCCACCCTGGCCACGGCGGAGGCGTTCGCGGCGGCAGGCTACCGATAGGGAAGAAGATGACCGTGGCGACGGCGGTTGCAAGCTCTAAGGCTCGGGTTAGCTAGCTCAGGAGAAGCAAGGGATTCATACGGAGTTATTTGCGTGCTGGAGGGTACAGGGACGCAGCGACGGCGGCGATCGAGCTCGCCGGAGCTTGACCAAGAAGCAGAGGAAAAGAGAGAGGAGCTGGCGGACGCGGACGACGGGAGAACAAGAGACTCCTCACAGCTCGCCAGCGCGCTGGGTGAAGCAAGCAGGCTGCTAGCTGCGTGGTCAGACACGCAGAGCGGCGCGGAGGCGGCCAGGCCACGGCGGCAGTGACGCGGCGGCCATGCCCTGCCCTGACCAGATACAACCCCCTCCTGTTGCTACAGGAACAGATCTTCCCCCTTTCTAAAATCTCCAGATTTTTGTACTGCACGACAAAAACTCCTAAAACAAAAGTTGCTCCAAATCTTGTGTTCTACAAGTTTGCTTTAAGAACCAAAGTCAAATTCTGCCTGGATTTTGAAATAGAGTTCAAATTCAAATTTGGACCAAACTAAATTTCAAAATTACTTTTGAATTTTCTGAACAACTTCAAATTTCACCAATATAAATGTTGTTCCTTATAAAATTATCTACAACTTTGTTTTTGGTCATATATCCAAATTGTGCTTAATTTTGAAACTACACAAAAGGGGATAAAACTGATTTTGGAAATTAACTTTCAATTTGAAACCAAATTAAACTTGTTTTCCAAATTACTTCAGATTTTCTTTAAGAACAAGAATCTTTGATTAAAGGACCAAAGCCTAATTCTTTTTAGTTTTTGAAATCTAGTTTAGAGGTCAAATTTAGGGTTTGAAAGATTCCAAATTTATTCAAAATTCTGTACAGAAACTTTGAAAACTTTGAATACCAAAGTTGTTCCTCTCAACAAGAGATACAACTTTGCCCTTGAAATCACTTTGAAATTTGACATACTTTTTGACTTATAGAAAAGGGAATAAAAAGAAGCATAGAAAATTTAGGTTTTCTACTTATCATTTTTATGTGACACTTAACTACACTCTCATGCAACATACAAAACTATGTAAATCACCCAAGATCATGCAACACTTATATTAAAACATGTGAAGCATCACAACTATGCTTAAAACATGAAATGCTTTTATGCCCTGATGCCAGATGATTATGCATACTAAACAACTTAATTAAAATTTTAATTATCGCTTAACACCTCGGGTGTTACAGATAGGATGATGACGCACACACAAGAAGCTATTTAAAGGAAATCAATCTAACTAAGACAACTATAGAACCAAGATAAGAACACAACAAGACTATATAAATATAGACTTGCACTAAGTAAATACTTAAATAAATACTTAGTAAGTAAATACTTAAGTAAATGCAAAGTAAAGTAAAGAAAGAATAATATATTATATAAATAGAGTCTTACAAAAGAAGGAATATACAAGGGTTGTACCAGACTCCCAGAAGACGACTCCGGATACCCGAGCTTCGCCCGACTCAACTCTAACTCCCACTCTAGACTAACTACTACTACTCTTGCTTGATCTCACATGAAAGTGGAGATATGTGTTGTGAGATATCCAGAATGAGAGGGTGAAGGCCTCTATTTATAGTGGAAGTGGAGTAGGGGCTACTCCGGCGCCACATCAGCGATCCGTGTGCTCATCCTCTCTTCACCCTTGGACCACTGCCATAGCAACCGACCTTGATGAATGGCTTGGATATTGTTCACGTGTGAAACATGTGCTTTGCCACTGACTTGGATGAAGTTCACCATGGGGTCGGCCGATCCCCCTCTATGACATGTGGGCCCAGGGTACATCTTCTAGAAGGTGATGATGTCATCCTGATGAATAGTGCAGATGGGCCCCACCAATGGGGGGTCGGCCAACCCCCCCTATGACAGGGACAACCCACCACCTTGTCTCCCTTGGTGACCCCACATGTCATGGAGCAAGTCTTGTGAAGTTGGTTGCATTTGGTTTTTGGTGTGGACACATGAATCCATGTGCTTCTCATCTTGCACCATTGAGCAAAAGCACATGTTTGATCCAATGGTTGATATTGACTTGAACATGCTTCTCTTGGATCATGCCATGTCATCATGGCCGAGGTGGCTCCAAGGTGGGCTCGGCCGACACCCTTGGTGGGCCCACCTGGCCTCATTTTGTTCATTTTTCCATCTCCTACAAGTTCACAAGCTAAGAGTACAAGTGGAACTTATTAGTGATAAATATGCTCATGATATGCTATTCTTCCTTGAAACCAAGGCCTGTTGATGGTATTTTGATAAGGTAAAACATGCTATAACTTCCGTCAAGAAGATCCCCCAAGCTTAACCTTTGCTCGTCCCGAGCAAACAATCAAACTTGGCCTCGGTGGATCAGTATTGTTACTATGCATCACATTTCAAGAGTTCCATGTGCACAACAAAGTTCTTCTCTTTGAATGGAAAAATTAGCTATGGAGATCACCCATATTACCTTAGTACTCTATGGGGCTTATGGCTTTTCCTTTGTCTTAGGTGGTTGAAAGATAGAACAGTTTGACTTTAGCACTAACTTTCTTGTTTTTAGCAAGTTTCATACCGGAGGTTTTGCAATATTTTTTAAAAGAAAGACTTAATGTTCCTCATAAGGTTCTCTCATGTCGCTCAAATGGTGTATGATTCCTCACCAAGGCATATGAAAGTGTTGCCTTCTTTATTTCATCCTACTTGTAAACAGGCTTATGTGCTCAAGGTAGAGATGAAAGAAGATGGCATACTTACCTGCATTTTGTTGCGAAGTCAAAGCTCGGATCCTTGAAGAGAAGTGTCATACTCCCAGATCAAGATGTGCAAGTGTGTGGTGTATGGTGGACTAGATTGCTTTTTTATTTGATAAGATCTGTCACTCTATATATATTTTTTTCTTTTTTTTCTTTTTCTCTCTTTTCTAATGAGACATGGCTAGCATTTTTTTCATGGACTTTCACTTGTCCATCTCTCTTTTTTTCATGGACTTTATTTTGCATAGACTTTTGAGTCTCATCTACTAAATAATTGAGAGAGTTTTCCTAACACTTAGAGTATGAAGCAACCTATTTGGTGGAAATGAAAGGCATGTTTTTGCGTACTTCCAGTGTAGAAGCAGCATGTATATGAGGTGTGTACATGATCTTGATCTTAGGAGCATGAAAAGTCTCTTAACAAGGGTCAACAAGACTTGACAACACTCAATACAAAGCAAATAGCCTATGTAGAAGGTTTGTAAACATGTAAAGCATATATGGTTGTGGTAGGAATTTATCACCATTGAGGAACAATTAAGATTTTGATTAAGGATAAATTCTCGGGTAATCTATCATGCTTAGAATAATATTATAGCAGCTCTTGTCTCACTATATCATATCTCACAACAACTTAGACTTAGTTCTAGCACTTGCAACCCACAAAGTTTTCAGGTTCATGATGGTTTAAATGAGCTAAGTAATCCATACTTAGAGAAATACTAACTTGTAAACTAGGCACTAGAGAAACATTAACAAGGCAACTAGTCATCATTTCCATGGGGAAGATAGACATATATGAGACATATGCGCTAAGGGGAATACTAAGCAAATATTTTTGGTATTTTCCCCTTTTTTAAATGGAATGAGAAAACTAATTGAAATGTAAATAACTTAAGATATAGGACTTACCTTGGTGGGGGAGAGGATCTCCCCCAAGCTTGGTTCTTGCCTACTGTGGTGGTGGATAATGCTGGTACCACCCGGCCCAACGTCGTGCTTCTTCTTCTTGAATGGCCTGCAGGAGTTGGGTGTTTTGTTGTGCAAGAAGCAATGTTGCCTCTTGTTCGATGTTCATCGCACCCATGTTGTCGATGAGCTCGTCCATCGGCGTCCTTTGATGTTGCCTTCCTCTACCCCATGGGCGAGGAGTGTCTTGAGAGCGAGGAGTGTCCTGTGAGCGAGGAGGCCTCCCCAAGGACCCTGAAATGTCCATAGAGGCTGCCTCATCTCCCTCCTCAACTTCTTCAGCCTGATGTGAAGAGTCGCCTTGTTCCATTCGAGTAGCATTAGAAAAGTTCTTTTAACACAAGAGTTGTCTGATAAGCACTATAAGCCGGGTGCTCCTCGTAAGGGAAAACCCGAGTACTTTGTAGTCCTTTTGAGTGTTGATAATCTCTTGTCTTATATATGTCGCTGAATCAGATGCTGGGATGACCCAAGGGACTTCAAGCGGCGTGGTATCTGAAGAACCTCCAACTTCAGACCCATTTCTGAAACAACCTCTTTTGAAGCTGCCGAAGCCACTGAAGCTCGTGAAGTAAGTTTTCAGCTTTTGTAGATTGTTTGCAGTTTTCTGATACTGACATGAGTACTTGTCTGTTTTGTAGGAAAGCAAAGATAGGTGCAACAACCTTGAGTGTTGTTCCTGATCCTCAGGCGGTAGAGGAGTCGGAGCCGCTGGCCAGAGATGACTCCAGCGTGCCGTCAACATTCAGTCAGGTAGATCCGCTGCCTGGCTCCTATCCGTCCAAGTCTCAGGCCGATGCGGCTCTTGATGCAGGTGCTCTTCCATTGCCTCAGGTTGGTTGGCTGTTCTCCATTTTTCGTTCTCCTGCTCAGCTGGAGTTTGACCGAGTGTGGAATGACTGGTTTTTTCATACACCACAGCCGGACGAACCTACCCTGGACATGGTCCTAACAGACATTCATATAGAGGCTTCAGCTCGCCAACCGGGAGGATCTTTAGATGCGCCCGAGTCCTCGCGCCAAGGAGCGACTCTTGACGTGTCTAGGTATAACCAGGACCTTACCCGGCTGAAGGAGCTGAGCGAACAGGTGAAAGCTCCTGTTGAAGCTCTTCTCCAGTTTGTTGAGGTACGATTCTTAATCTCTTCATTTTGTGCTGTAGACTCATCCGAGTACTCATAATATTATTGTCCTATAGGCCTTTGACTTCAAGGTTAAGGACCAGGTTACCCGGATTCGCCAGGAGATGTCCCGTGAGAATCAAGAGCTCCGGGACTACATTGCCCAAGATCAGATTAGTCACAAGGTCGCCACCCAGGTCGTTCAGAACCGCATCAATGAACTTCAAAGCTACCTCAAGGAAGTGGTAGCGGATCATGATGCTGCTAATGACCGTGAGGTTGGGCTAATAGCCAAGGCTGCCTCCATGGAGCAGAAAATGAAGGATCTGAAGAAAAGTTCCAAAAAGCAGCTTGAAGGTATGCTTGAAGTTTCCTTGCCAGTCTGTCCCATAGTATTAGTCTGATTGTGCGATAACCGACTAGCATTTATGCAGAGGCGAAAGGGCTGGCTTCTGGATGGCAGAACGCGTTCAATCGGAAGGAGGCGGAGCTTGACGAGGTATTTGCTAATGCGCAAAATACTCTTCGGGAAGCCAAATTGATGCGTGAGGGTGCTGACCGGGACCTTCTGCAGGCTTTGAAGTCTATGAAGGAGTCGCAAGATTCCCTGAAGGCTTTGGAGCAAGCTGTCGAGCCCCTCCTCAACATGATTCCGGCGCCAGCAGGAGTTGATGAGACTTTGATTGAGCGGGCCAAGGCTGCACCTGGGCGGCTGGCTCAATATATTAAGGATATGTCAATCTTCTGTCGTCCTTCGACCTGTCCGCTCTGATGACCCTCCCTGATGGCAAAGGCGACGAGGACCTTGTAGCGATGCAAGAGGAGGTGAAGACCGCTGCGGAGGAGTACTCGTAGATCTTAGATCTTGTAGAGTAGTCTAGATCCCTTGGTCTTGGTAGCTTGTATCTCCTGAAAACAATTATTATGAAATATCAAAGATATTGGTTATTTTTGAATCTCATAGGCTTCATATGCGATCAACTCCATGTTGCGGGAAATTTCTGCGGCAAATGGGTTGAGTTTTAATGTGGATGTAGGACTGGGCGTCTGATTAGACAAGTCTATCCGAGTGCTCTCTTAGCACTTTGGTGTGGGTCATATGACTTAGTTTCTCTAGCGACTGCGTAGAGAATGTAGTCCTGCCCGGGTACTACTCTTAGTACCCTTGTTCAAGGGATAGTTCCGATCAGGCACCTCTTGAAGGACCATAACGGTGGTTCCTTTTGGGTGGATCGTATCCTCTTGAGGATCACAGCTTGGGTGCGAAGTTAGGTGGACCTCTGTCCAGGAGGTATGTAACAGGGTGAGTACTGTCCCGCCTTGTTATGCCTTATAGGAACTAGTCCCCACTATGGTGGATTCCATATTCGCTATAGGCTGATAGCCGGGTGTTAAGCCGTACTATCTTGTGAGTTGTATTGAGCTCGAAGCTCGTAACTCAAGTATGGTTACCGCTGAACCAATCCATCCGAGTAATAGTAGTCGGTGGTGAGTCCTGCTGTTGCAAAGGCTTTTGATGCGACTGAATAGTCGAAAAGAGGTATAGGAAAAAAGCCTAGATAATTTGCAAAGTTCTTGTTTCTGATGAACTCCAAACTTTATTAATATCCGACTAATAAATACAATTGCCCTGAGTCATGATTGTAGCGTAGTCCTTAAGTATGGAATTTCTTTAAGTGCTCAATATTCCATGAATATGGCAGTGGAGATCCATCTTCAGTGACTAGCTCAAATGACCCGGGTCTTGTTACTTTGGATACAATGTAAGGTCCTTCCCATGGACTCATAAGCTTGTGGCGTCCGGTAGTGTTCTGAATTTTCTTCAACACCATATCGCCTATTTGAAAGGTGCGGTGATGGACGTTTTTATCGTAGTAGCACCTCATCCCTTGAAGGTATCTTGCTGACTGGAAGAGTGCTGTTAGTCGGGCTTCTTCGAGACTGTCGATCTCTAACCGCCTGGTGTCATCAGCTTCGCCTTCATTGTAGTGCTCTGTTCGTGGGGAGTTCCAGATTAAATCAGCCGGGAGGATTGCTTCAGTGCCATATACCAGAAAGAAAGGAAAGTGGCCTGTTGCCCGACTTTGTTGTGTCCGTAGTCCCCAGACTACCTTAGGCAACTCTTCAACCCACTTTCTGCCGTGATCCTTTAGGAGGTCAAAGATCCTTGGTTTTAATCCGGCGAGAATCAGGGCGTTTGATCGTTCAACCTGGCCATTAGACTGTGGGTGAGCTACTGATGCATAGTCTATCTTGATTCCGCAGTCACTGGCCCATGACTTGAATTCGATAGCCGTAAAGGGGGACCCAAGGTCAGTAATGATTCTATGTGGCATTCCAAAGCGGTGAGAGATGCTGTGCATGAATTGAACTGACTTGGATGCATTGAATTTGACCAAGGGCATGTACTCAATCCACTTTGTGAATTTGTCGATAGCAACGTAGATGTATTCAAATCCGCCTGGGGCACGCTTGAGGGGACCCTCCATATCGAGTCCCCAACATGAGAAGGGCCATGACGGGGGAATACAGATCAATTCGCGTGCAGGTACATGCTGCTGCTTGGCAAAGAACTGGCATGATTGACAGCGGCGGACCAAGTCTTCTGCGTCCTTTAGGGCTGAGGGCCAGTAATATCCTGACTTGAAGATTTTTCTGACTAGTGTCCTTGAAGCTGCGTGATTGCCACAGCACCCAGAGTGGACTTAATTTAGGATTTCCCGGCCTTCTTCTGGTGAAATGCACTTGAGGAGGACTCCTGATGAAGCTCCGCATTGATACAGCCTGTCCCCGACTAAGACATAGTTTTTGCTACGTCTGGTGACTTGCTCTGCGGCAGTTTTGTCACATGGTAGTTTATGTTCTTTGAAATAGTCAATGAACACCTGCGTCCAGTCGGGTGCTAGGCATAAGACCTATGTGGAGGGTGCTAGTTCAATCTCTTCCTTCTCTTGTATTGAAGGTTTGGATAACTCATGCACGAAGGTACCACTGGGAACTTGTGCTCTGTCGGAGCCCAATTTTGCTAATATATCTGCTGCCACGTTGAGGTCCAGAGTAATATGAATGAGCTTGAGTCGTGAAAAGTGTTTTTCCAGCTTGCGAACTTCAGTACAATAGGCATTCATTGTTTCCTTGGTGCAGTCCCAATCTTTATTGACTTGGTGGATAACCATGGAAGAATCGCCATAGACTAGTAGTCGCTTAATGCCCAGAGTGACTGCTAGTTTGAGTCCATGAAGTAATGCTTCATATTCTGCTTCATTGTTGGTAGCTGGCCACAATATTTGCAGAACGTATTTGAGCTGTTCGCCGGTGGGTGATACAAGAAGAACGCCGGCTCCAGCTCCTCCGAGTTTTAGGGACCCGTCAAAGTACATCTTCCAGTGATCAGGAATAGCAATGTCTTGGATCTACTGTATTTCTGTCCACTCAGCGACGAAGTCAGCTAGGGCCTGTGACTTAATAGCTTTCCTAGGAGTGAATTTAATGTTGAGTGCCCCTAATTCAACTGCCCACATAGAAATTCTGCCGGTAGCATCACGATTGTGAAGGATTTCTCCTAAAGGGAAGTCCGTGACTATCGTGATCTCATGAGCTTCGAAGTAGTGCCGTAACTTTCTAGAGGATATGAGTAATGCATAGAGCAGTTTCTGTACTTGCGGGTACCTGACCTTCGAGTCGGAGAGTACCTCGCTGATATAGTAAACTGGTCATTGGATGCTGTAGATATGCTTGTCGTCTTTACGATCCACCACGATTGCTGTACTCACAACGTGAGTGGTAGCTGCAATATACAGCATCATTGGTTCCGTAGGCTCAGGCGGCGTCAGTATTGGTGAATTGGTAAGGTAGCCTTTGAGTTGTTCAAAAGCCCTGTCCGCTTCTTCCATCCACTAAAATTTGTCACCGGCTTTGAGCAATTTGACGAAAGGGAATCCCTTTTCTCCTTGCCGTGAGATAAATCGATTTAACACAGCCATGCACCCGGTGAGCTTCTGAACGTCTCTGACGGAGGTAGGCGGCTTCATGTTGACGATAGCTGTGATCTGCTTTTGACTAGCCTCGATGCCTCGATGACTAACAAGGAAACCGAGTAACTATCCTGATGGTACTCCGAAGACGCATTTTGTTGGATTGAGTCTCCACTGATTCGCATGTTGACGCTTGAAAGTTTCCTCTAGGTCTGATATCAGGGTAGTCGGGTCCTTTGTCTTTATGACCACGTCATCAACATAAGCTTCTGCATTTCGGCCGATCTGGTAACCCAAACAATCTTGGATGGCTCGCTGGTAAGTGGCTCCTGCATTTTTTAACCCAAAGGACATGGTTTTATAACAGTAAGCGTCGAAAGGAGTTATAAACGATGTCTTGGGTTGGTTGTCTTCCTTGAGGGCAATCTGATGGTACCCGGAATAGCAATCCAAAAAGGATAAAAGAGCGGAGCCTGCGGTGGCGTCAACTATTTGATCTATCCTTGGTAATCCGAACGGATCTTTTGGACAGTGTTTGTTGAGGTCTGTGTAATCGACACACATACGCCACTCGCCGGAGTTTTTTTTTTCTTGACTAGCACTAGGTTAGCTAACCACTCGGGGTGGAGGATTTCTTGGATGAATCCAGCTGCGAGTAGTTTAGCTATTTCCTTCTTGATTGCCTCTTTCTTCTCTGGTGAGAATCGTCGTAATCGTTGCTTGATAGGTCTGGACCCTTCTTTTAATTCTAGTTTGTGCTCAGCCAAGTTCCTTAGGACTCCTGGCATATCAGCCGGCTTCCAAGCAAATATATCTCTGTTTGCTCTAAGAAACTTGGTGAGCGCGAATTCCTATTCTTTAGATAGGTGACCGCTAATCACTGCTGTCTTGGAGGGGTCACCGGTTTCTAGGTCAATGTGTTTTGTAGAGACTGCTGTTGATGGTTGGATAGTACCCGCCTTCTTGGTTGGGATTTCTGAATCTCCAGGCTTGGTATTATGCACCATCTGAGCGAGTTTTGTAACTCCCGGGTGAGTTGAGCTTTTTCAGCAATTTGGACAGACTCTGTGTCACAATCAAATGATCGCTTCAAGTCACCTCTGAAAGTTAGGATTCCTTTAGGACCCGACATCTTCAGGAGAAGGTACGGGTAGTGAGGTACTACCATAAATTTGGCGATGGCTGGTCGTCCAAATATGGCGTGATAAGATGACTCAAAGTCAGCTACCTCGAAACTGATGTACTCGGTCCGATAGTTGATCTGAGTTCCAAAAGTTACGGGTAATATTATTCTTCCGAGTGGTATGACCGCCTTTCCGGGTACTATGCCGTAGAAGGGGGCACTTGATGGTGTGAGTTGTGTTGCGAGATCCAAATTCATCTTGCGTAGGGTAGATGCGAAGATAACGTTAAGTCCTGCCCCTCCGTCGATGAGTACTCTGCTCAATGTAAACCCAGCGACCGTGGGATCCAGGACCAGCGGGTATTGCCCTGCGTTGGAGACGCTGGTCCATTGGTCTGCTCGGGAGAAGCTAATCAGGTGCTCGGACCAGTCGAGGTACTTGGGAGTCGCTGGTTCTGTAGACATGATCTCTCGCAGCGAAAGCTTCTGGAGCCTCTTGCTGTCGCTGGTGGTTACTCCCCCGAAAATTACATTGATTGTCCCTTTGGGGTGTTGGAAACCACCGTTGTCTTGCGGAGGGTCCTCAGTTGTCTTCTTGCCTTTGTCCTTCTTGTTTTTGTTGAAATCAGAGTTCAGGCCTCGCTCTTTGAGTTGTCGACAGTGCCTCGCCAGATGTCCGGCTTTTGGATGAAAAGGGCAGGGTCCATCGAGTAAGTCATCGAAGGTAAACGGCTTATTCCCTTTCTTCTGAGGCTCCAAGGCAGCAACAGTATTGTCTCCTGCCCTTTTCCGGGTGTTTTGCTGTGGTGCCTGGTTACCTCTCTGGTTGTTCCCTCGATCACCCTACGTGTTTGAAGGACCGAGAAAGCACTAGCAAGGCGACCAGAGGGGGGGGGGGGGTGAATGGGAGCTCAAAAATTTCTTTTGAATCTTTGGCCAAATGTCCCAAAATCAACCCCAGAAAGCTACGACCGAAACCGTGATGCCCACGACCCTTGGAAGAGGGTGGATGATCCCTAGGATCACAGCGAGGCACCACAAAATGATAGCAAACCAAACGGCAAAAGCACCGGAACAAATTCGACACCAAAAACCAAGTCTCAAACGTAGATAGACGGCTACGTCAAGAAACTCCTAAATACCTATGCTAACAAGTAGCAAAGATACCTAGAGAGGTTCCTTGATCAATTCTAGGGCCAAACGAGAAGTCCGGAAACCAATCGAAGAAGCCGGGAGAGCAAACGCACAAAACTGGAGGCTTCAGCCAAATCCCGGACTGTCCGGACCTGGAGTCCCGGACTGTCCGCCCAATGCTGGACTGTCCGCGGTTCACTAGCGGACTGTCCGCCGGCAGAATGCACAAAACAGCAGTGCTGCTGAAGTCTTGCTGGACGTCTCCCGGACTGTTCACAAACTTTAACGGCGGACTGTCCGCCGGTCAAACAAAAACCAAATAGCTGAAGAACAGAGCCACTGGTCCAGCTCGTCCCCGACGCGCGGACTGTCCCCGACTGGGACGGCGGACTGTCCGCCAACTCCTAGTGAGGGCGATTTTGGTCGCCCTTCACCCAAATCTTCTCCAAATCGATTCAATCCAAAATCCCACGTTCCCAAACTTAGAGAGGATGATCACGGAGTAGTTAGGAGACTATCCCCAAGAAATCATCTGCTCAAATCAACTCAAACACCAGGAAATCAACAGGGGAGGAGGATGAACCGAAAAGCGCCACGAAAACGAAATCAACCCGATCTACTTGTTCGTGAGGAGTTAGATAAATTCCTTCAGTGGAAGTGATCTCCTTTCAAATACGAACAAGTTGATTCAAACGGATTTCGCAAAGACGTAGTATATATAAAGATCGAGCGACGGGAAAACACGGAGAAATGAAGAACGCGAAGAACACGAACCAAAACACGAATCAACACATCAATCTGCAACCGTGTGGCTACCACACGCTACAACAGTGAGGTTACGGCCTCACTTCCTCAAAATCTCCAGTACACAGAGGTATGGTTCTCTGCGGATCTCAGCTAGCTACAGCAGGGGATTAGGAGAGCAGGAAACCCTAGAAGCAAAGAGCAAATGACTGAGATAAATGGGGAGGCGGGTGTCTCCCCCTACTTATCCTAATTCTAACTATTCCTAATTCCCACTCTACCCCTAACTACTTACAGAGCGAACCAGCTAAACCCTAAGGTTATTCTGGACCAACTCGATGGTAGGTGGATCCGACGGCCATGCCCGCACAACTCGTAGCGTTGCCTCGATGCAATCTCCCGATTGCCGCCACGTGCCGCCACCGCTCTGCGTCCTTTTCCTAGACGTCGCACCCCCGGTTTTGTGGCCCAAACCAGGAAACCAGCCTTAACAGCCAACCCCCGGTTTTGAGGCCCAAACCGGGAAACTAGCCCACCAAGCCTGAGTTTTGTGGCCTAAACTCAGCAAACCCGCAGCACCCAGGTTTTGAGGCCCAAACCTAGAAACTGTCCTCAGCCCGAGTTTTGTGGCCAAACTCGAAAACCATCAGCACAAAGGTTTTGAGGCCCAAACCTGGAAACCGTCCTCTCGATGGTTTTTCTCTGGCTCTACCACCAAACCAAAATTGTAGAGGGGATGCACCGCCCATGCACCCCTTCCACCGACACATGTCCCCAGGTCCTCGACCCAGGCAACACCATGTCCCACAAGTCTTCGCTCGTCGCTGTCCCAGGCTGCCAGCCACCACAGCTGATCCTCAGGCCACCGGTCCCTCAGTCCAAGCCTCACGTCCGCCCTTCACCGCTCCCGGTCCGTCGGCACAGCACGTCTCTACTTGACCTTCACCTTGCCCTCGATCACTGTCTCTTTGTTCGACACCTGCACAACACAAGCCAAATAACATGCGCATTTTCCCAGTTGACAATCACTCATCACTCAGAGACTCGGCATACTCCCATGAATCCGCAGTGTTTCTATCGGGGAAACGCTCCTGTGTACGCTCTTCTGTCGCCATCATGGAGTTTACGGCCCGATGGAACTCGTCAGCAGTGGTCGGGTCCTACTTGATGAAATCTTTATAATTGTACCTTTCGCAGATACCATTGCCGAAAAGGTCAATTACTTCTCTGTTTGTGATGTCAGATACTGTGGAGCGGATCTCTGAGAAATGCCTATAGTATTCCCGCATTGATTCATTTTTCTGTTTCTTGCAGGTTCTGAGCTTAGTCCGGGGATCTGATCTCTCTGGGACACCTGCAAAGTTTTCGATGAAGATACGATGGAGTTGTTCCCAGGAGTCGATGGATTCGGGTTTAAGCCTGTCAAACCAAGCAAGCGGCATTGTTTCTAAGGCCATTGGGAGATAGAGTGCTTTGACGTCGTTGCTTCCGCCGGCTAGCTCAACTGCTTGAGCATACAGCCTGAGCCATCGCTTAGGCTCTTTCTTCCCGTCATACCTTGAATAGTTTCCGGGTTTGAATTTTGGCGGGAATGAGACTGCTCATAGCCTTTGGGAGAAGCAGGGGAAGCGATCGATTGCTTCGGATGCTGCGACTGCGATCCCTCTGTACGAAGATTCGGCTCCTCCCTCAGCTTGATCGGGTACTCGGTGGCCTAGACGACTCCTTGCTGGGATTCGACCAAGTCGCTCTTGAACGGGCCGCCTCTGGCTAGGGTGAGAGGAAGCTTGCTCGTCAGCTAGAGACTCAAGATTCGGTCCCCGGAGTTGCAACGCAGTAGTCTGTAGCATGACCAATCGTCGCTCTTCTTCAGGGGTGCGGTTGTCCTTGGCCCCCATCTCTGTGGCTATGGCCATGATGTTCTGGTAAGGTGTCTGGAAAACCTTGTGACCAGCGACTCTCATGAACTGGGGTTCGAGGTTGCGGGAGCAATCGGCTCGTCGGCGATTGTGATCGTTTTGTGATTGATACTCCTGATCACGTTGGGCACGAGCACGATTTTCCGCGTCCTCCTCTAAGCATCTCCGAGTGTTATATTCTTTGAGTCGTACGTTGTAGCGGTCGACTGCTTCCTTGCAGTGATTTGCGCGCCTTCTGTGAGCTTCTTTTGCTTGATTCCTTCTAATTCTCTCAGCTTTTAAGGATTCAGTTTCTGTGGGTCCTTCAGGATCATTGTCAGATATTATACTTGGAGTTTCGTCATCCTGGAAGACATCTGGAGGGGTTGGTGGCCGTAGAGATGACTGATGCCCCGCCATGAAGACTTCACGGGTGTAGCCTTGGATTGTTGATCCTGGCGTGACTGACTCCAAGGTAGAGTTGCTGGAGATTAGTTCTGGCCGGAACTGGCTGTATTGGCCAGTGAATAATACTACCCTTCTCGGTAGAGCTGAAGACGAGTCCTTGCTGAGCTCCTGTCAAAGGTATCTCCTGATACTCTTTGAATCTCGGGCTGATTTGGTCTTGGAGGTCTCGAGCTGAATTCTATAGCCCGAAGATGATGTTACGACTGATCTCTGAGTCCTTTTCGTTTCCAGAATTTGAGTTCGGGTAGGATTCGGGTGCTTCAGGCTGGTTCTCGGAATCTCGTGGATCTTGGACCGCAAGATTTGCTAGGTTCTGAATGAGATCATCCATCTTTGGTGTGGCTTGCACTTCTAGATTAGTGTGAAGTTGTCGATGCAGCTTTCCTTGATCATCCGCGATGCAAGTCCATGAACCAAAAACGAAAATTGATCCCGCCGAGAACATGTTGTCGTGGTTCGTCGGGCTCTTGGACGTCGAATCGCCGAAAGCCCCTACCTGGCGCGCCAGCTGTCGGTGTTTATTAACCGGCAACTCGTCTTGAGTAATCCCAGACGATTTGTTCGGTGGGGATCGGCGTTCGTAGAACTCGGCGAGTACACAGGGACAGCGATTTATACTGGTTCAGGCCGCTAAATAGCGTAATACCTTACGTCCAGTGCGGCGTGTGCCTTGTGTTATGATTCAAGATTCAATGTTCGATTATCTAGGACCTGCGCCCGGTTCCCCTTATATATCCGGGTGAACCTCAGCACAGACCGAGTCCTAGCCGGTTACAAACAGTAGAGTCCTATTCTAATTACAAGACTTCCTTTTACAACTCAGCTAAGTTAGAAACGAGAGTCCTAATCCATGTACACTTCGTATCGAGTCCTCGGATCTCCCATACCGTCCAAGATTAGTCGGAGTAATCATCAACTAATGATATCTCTGACATCCTGGTCCGTCACACGGGACGCTCTCCTTGTCCTCCTGCTAGTACCTGCAACTTTTGGGGCTCTTTCCTCGGGGTGCAAATCAAAGGTTAGCGTACGAACGCATACAATCGAAGTCTCTCACAAGGGAGAGTGATTTCGACTGTATGGCATGGATAAATCATTATTAGTTCACCCTTGGGACCCCTTTTGAGTACATCGCAATAAATAAATACACTTTCTTCCAAAACATCACTCACGGTTTTAATGTACTCAAAAGTTTGGGATTCTAGTTCACCCAAAGCTTCGGCTATGCGTGTGATGAATGATGTGAAGTATATGGGTTTCCTAGGCTCTATGTAGCTAAGCCAATAGTTCACTAGCATTTTAACAGGTGAAACATTAACCTTGCTAACCATGGCATAGAGTAATTTCAGCTCATCATCACTTACCAAAGTTCCTATCGTGCCATGGAAAAGAGTGTGAATAGCCAGTAGTGCATGAAACGTAAGATTGGGTTATGAATTTTGTGCGGTGAGGGATTGGAACAATCACTAGAGCCAGTAATGACATACCAGAAAACATTCTTGTCATAATGAGAAGCATGGTCTACATCAAGATGGCAAGAGTGATCAAATCCTAAAGCAGTGTTTAATTTGCTCCAAGTCAAGTCATATTCCATCCCAAACATTAGAAACGCTACCCCATCGTTATTCACTTTTAACGTGCATAAAAACTCAATGGTTAGGTTCTCTATGCCAAATTCTAGAATTTCAAAGAATCCTCCCCAACCAATGGTATTGTAAATAGCATAAAATTCTGAATCCATACCTGTTTCTTGCAAGAGGGCCGGATCAATGACACATGTGTGAGAAACTACACTCACGAAGAGTAAGGAATTTCCCCATCTCTTCGATATTTAGCCTGAGGCCACTCTCGGTCTCCATTACTCTAGCCGAGGGAATGAAGGGTACTAACCCACTTCTTTCCACCTCTCTCCTCTCATGAGCACTAGCATGGTGAGGTTCTTGGGAAGAACTCTTACCCTTGTTGGACTTTTTGAAACGGGACGCAAGCAACTTCTTCATCTTACTACAAGATAAGTTACCAAGCTTCTACTACTACAATGAAATGAGAACTATTTTTGGTTTTTCTTGGTTTTTGGATGGCTACTACTAAGCTAAACTTGAGAATGAACTTGCAACTAAGGAAGGAAAGGAAGAACTTGTGAGCTCGAGATGGTCCTGGTGGTTTTGGTTTGGAGTTGAGCTCACAATGCAACGGTATATATAGGGAGAGAAGGGCAAGTGGTGACCACCCATAGCATGGGTCAGCCGACCCCACTCCTTGCAACTTTGAACATTGCTTTACTTTGTCCAGGGAACATGTTTAAAGTGAGAAAACACATTTTCAGGATGGGCCAACACATGGGTCGGCCGACCCCCCTACATGACTCTTTCAACTTTGCTTTTGCTTTAGCCAGGGGACATGTCTCAAGTGTGCAAACACATTTTCAGAATGGTGCAATATGGGGGTCGCCCGACCCCATGACATGCCCCCCTCAAGCTTTAAACTTTGTGTCATCAAGTGTCTAGTAAAGATGTAACTATGTTTGGTCCAAAGTTGATACAAATTTCAGAGATTCCCTTGCCTAGTGTTTGGTGAAAGGGAGAAGATGAATGGCCAAAGTGGAGACATGTCTAAAGTGATTCCCATGGACCATGGGAGCACTAAGACATGCCTTTGGCTGGTTGTTGTGGTCCCATGAGCATCCAACATAAAGGGGAACATTTCATGCTTAAAGAGTAAAGCAAAGGACCTTTTTCTTTTGAGATGTTGGCTTAGATGACATGCATAGCATTCATATGTAAGCTGAATGGGAGACAGCAGAGTGCATGAGGGCACCATGGTGGGATCGGCCGACCCCACCTTGGCTGCACCTCGTGCACCAAGGTATGCAGTCCTACTTACTAAGCTAAGCCATGGTGAAAGGAATGCTAGTGGGCCCAATGGTGGGGTCGGCCGACCCCACCTTGGGGTGGTCCCACGGCTCAATCATGTTGCAAGTTATTGTCGAGGTTTTATTAGCATGGAAATTTATTTTGTCGAAATGAAATATGCAGAATTAACTAAGTATGCAATTGAGGGAAAATGCAAAAAATTGAAATGCATAAAAAATTAAATATGAGATAACTATTGATTTACCTTATCAGCAAGGGCTCCATGTTTTAGGTCCGTAGAGCAGGACCTCTCCGTCTTGTCATTCATTGGGTGCTTCGGTCGGTCCCGGAGATGGAGACCGTGGTTGCACCTCGTCGGCAAGTTCTTCTTTTACTTCGGCCTTGTTGGCCGACTCGCTCTTTTTCTTGTTCCTATGGAGTGGGCGACGACGACGATGTTTGTTGTCTCGAGGTTCTTTGTCCTTCACCTACATGTTAGCTTTATAACCGTTGAATGGACACTTTACCTTATACTCAGGGAACTGAAGGTGAAGTTGGCCGGATCCCACGTAAATGACGGCGTTAACCGTGTTAAGGAACGGCCTTCCCAGGATGATTACGACTGTTGGAATCACACTTGCCCCACCTCCGCACTTGTGCAGGGGAGTGGCGAAGGTGACCAAGTGTCGGAAGCAATAGCGAAGGTTAAGGAAACGAAGACAAAGTTGCTCTGGCTCTGTTCCCAAAAAAATCGTCCCCGTTACACTGTTCACCCCCCGGTATTTATAGGGGATACCAAGGGGTGCCGACCAAATTACAGTAGGGTACAAGAAAGATTCCTCTGCGCTACTCATACAGAAGGGCAAACTCGTACAAACACAGCCGGAGCCGAAACCCTAGCCTGCCTTCCATGCGCCCGCCGCCGCTCGGTTCATGCTCACCCCGGTGGAAAGACGAGGGCCGACCTTCATTTTGCAGAGGCATCCGCCCAGTTGCAGAGTTTGAGGTCCCTCGTCACCAGTTGGGTCTGGGCCTCTTGGCGAAGGTACGCGGGATGCGCGAGGGTCACTCTCAGCGCTCTTCACGCCCTTTTCCGCAAAAAAATACCTGAACACCTCCGAAGGTTGGGTCAGCGTCCAGAGTTTTGATTGGCGATCTGAGCGACTTAACAGGATGAAATAGGGGGGTAGGCGGCGAAGGTGCGCTGGACGCGCGAGGGCCGCTTCGTTTAGCCAGTCTGCGTGGTGCCTCTGCCGAGGGCCCCTTTCCCCAACAGTAGCCCCTCGTTGTCTTGGATCTAAAGAACCGTGTTTAGGCCCAAGCAGCTCCTTTCAACAGGAAAAGAGACGGGACCCTCGGCAGCGACGCCCGCGACTGCTTTGGGCCGGGCAGTAGGTTTTTTTTGAACTGTCGGAGTCCGTTTCGTTTTTTGTGCCGTGGCCTTTTTGGTTTTCGTGCCGATGTTATCGGGTGGGGCGTTCCGCCACCCGGTCTATAAATAGAAGGGGTGGGTGAGGAGTTTGGTTTGTGCCCTCCTTTGCTATAGCCATCCTGCTGTTGCAATTTGCTTGTAGCGAAGGTTTGTTTTTGCTTGTCTGCGAGGGTTGAGACAGGCGTTCGCTGTTCGATAGCGTTAGCAGCTGAAGAGATGGCTAGGTTGAAGCAAACTGCTCGCGCTATTTCTCCCACTGCCGCGGATGAGGGGATTACCTTTGAGTTCGGACTCAGCCGAGTTTGCACCGCGAAGATTGCGTCTTATGCCAGGTGGGGTTGGATTGAGGAAGGTAAAGCGAGGACCAGTGCCGGGGAGACGGTGCCGAAGCCGGACGCAGATGAGGTTGTTGTATTCGAGGAATTTTTTTCAGCCGGTCTTCCCTTCCCTGTTGACTCTTTTGTGACCTCGGTTCTGCGAAGGTTCAACTTGCGCTTCCACCAGCTCACACCCTCGTGCTTTACGAAGATGTCAGTTTATATCTGGGCGTGCCGCTCTCAGGGTATCGTTCCTCATGTTGAGCGGTTTGTTCGGACCCATCGAGTGCACATTCAACCTCGCAAGATCTCGGCTCGCGGAGGTAACACCAGTCTTGGATAGTTCGCAGTATACACTTTTTGCCATCGCGCTGGGTCGGAGTTGCCGGTGCAAGCCCAGAAAAATAAGTGGACCAGTGGGTGGTAGGAGTCTTGGTTTTACTATAAACTTAGTGGGGATGCAGAGCTCTGCGGCGAGCTTTCGCAACTTGGTGATGTGAGCGCCGAAGCTATGATGAGTTCCGAGGCTCACGCTTGTGTTGATTGTTTGAGGGTTGTGGCACGGTCTCAGTGTGCTCGCGACTTGGTCGAGGAGTACTGTTGTGCTAAGATTTGGCCCCTCAGTCGGAGACAAGCGTGGTTTGCAGTCGGGGAAGACTCGAGGTACGAGGGTAGGGGCTTGAAGAAACTGAAGGTTGACCTTGATAAGGTTTGGGGCAAACATCTGAAGAAATTTCCAAGGCGAGAAGATGGGGTCGAAGCAATCTACAAGCGTGTTCAGGGGTGGGCGGTGGAACTTGTTGGAAAGCTTTCCACGTTGGAGACTAAAGCAATCCACAGCTCGGTAGGTAGCGGAGGCCGGGTCAACAGGATGTTTGACAGTCTTGGGGTTCATTATGTGAATTGGCCTGCTCCGTCGAGCGAAGATGCTCCAAAGAAAAGGAATCGTGCTTCTGCGGAGGGGGAAGTTGATTCTCGGCCGAAGAGGGGTCGTGGCCGAGGACGCGGCAGCGCCGGTGGCCAAGTTAAAACACTTGCGACGAAGGTCGCTGTCGGTTCGGGAGGTACCGCCACTTCCTCATCCTCGGCCATTGTTTCTGGCGGCCGAGGCACTGGGAAGACTAGAGGACGGGTGCCCCGCGTGGGCGGTATTAGTGCTTTGATTAAAATCTCGGATGATGAGGGTGTCTCCGATGATGATGATGAGGAAGGGGAGAAAGAAGAAAAAGAGGGCGGTACTGAAGAGGACTCCTCCGACGAGGATAGTGATACGTCAAGTAGCGAAGGTAACTCCGATGAAGACGTATCCCTCGAGGATGCTCGAGGAAAAGGAATAGCCTCGTCCAGTGTTGGTGCTGCGGCTGCGCGAAGCATTGCTGACATCATACGGGATTTTAAGCCAGAGAGTCCTCCGCGAGGGTCGTTTCCCGAGTTTGCTGGCTCGCACATATGGGTCGAAGGTTTTGAGTTTAAGGGTGACGTCGAATCGGACCGGACCCCGAGGAAGAGGCCGTATGGCGAGGCTAGCTGGTCTTGTCTTCCTTATTATGCGAAGAAAATTGGAGTTTCCGACCCGGCGACCGAGCTTTTCACGAGTCTGGACCTTCGAGAATGTTACTTGCAGTGTGCTCTGGAGGAAAGGCGCTTTCTGGGTCGGGTGTTTAACCGTATTTGTGTGCCAGAGGCGGAGCTTCGGCTGGCCAACGAGCCCTTGGAGAGACTTCACGATGATATTGACGTCAAAGTGGCTGAGCTGATGCTTCTCAACCGGTCGGCGCGCCGGAGGGCAAGTTACAATCTCCACTATCTGAATGACCGGTTGAGTGACGCGGAGAAAGCTAATAAAGAGCTTCGCCAGAGTTTGGAAAACAAGGAGATTGAGCTCAAAGCTGCTTTGGAGAAGGTTAAGAAATCGTGAGAGGAAGCACAAGAGGTTGCGAATAGCAACACGGAGCTCCTGGCTGCTAGCCGGCGAAAGGACAAGGATTTGTTGGCTGCGATCAAGCGCATAGAAGAGCTGTCCACGGAGCTGGCTACCCAAGCCGAGGCTTGGCCAGAAAGCATGGGGAGGGTTAAAAATAAGATAGATACATGCTTGACCGAAGCCGGAGGTTCTGCCAGGGAATCGCTGCATGCTGAAGGCGCAGCGGGTTTTGAAGGTTGGTTATGTAATGAGCTGGATGTGTTTAGCTCGTTGGTTGGGAATGCTGCAGATTTTGGTGGGTATGCCGGAGCACTGGCGATGGCAGGTACACTTCGTCAGGCAGGTTCCGAACACCTTCGCAAAATTAAGAAACCCAACCATAACTTTCCAACCATGGACGAGGTGCACCAGATGAAGATCGCGGATGCCGAGGTTCGGAATTGTGCGATGCGCTTGCTTCGCCGGTTTTGGATTGCTGGCGATGGTCGCGCTCTTGCTTTCGAGGAAGCTGCCGAGGCTACTCGTAAGGTTCGTGTTATTGGAGACACTGGTTTTTTGGCTTTGTTTCAATGATTATGGAGTTGGTGTTAACTTAGGTTTCTTTTCTCTTATTTGTGCTTACAGGCTCGGAGGGAGGCGATGCCTTCGCCGCCTGCGGCCATTGATGCTGGTGGTAGCTCCGAAGCTGTTCCTGCTCCTAGTTCTGCAGAGGTTCCACCAGTCGAGGTTGAATCTTTGGTCGCGGATGCTCCGATCACTGGCGAAGGCATCGAGCAAGAGGTGGCCTCGGAGGAGGCACCCGCTGAAGTTGTGGATGCTGCCACTGGCGGGGTTGAGACGGGCGGGAACGGGGAAGCCGAGCAGGTGTGAACATTTAGGGCTGTATGAATGAGAAGGTTATTTTGTAATGTGTGAGGTGGGTGGAATGACTTGACGATACTTTTTAATTCTATGGTAATGCAGGTTCCTGATGGAACCGTGCTAGAAGTGTTTGATGTGACGCCCTTGACGTTAAATTATCAAGATATTTTTGTAACTGGCGAATCTTGGGCTCGTGCTAAGCTGAAACATCCGTCACTGACCTTCGAGCGTTTTTGGTGGTCGAAGGTGCGAAGGTACGATTTAAAAAATAGCAGGTCGAGCTGTTTTTGGCGCGAGGCGGACTTCACTGACCAGCAGGCCACCCGTTATTTATTTGGTGTTTCTTCGTCCTCGCAAGTTGGAATTGATGATGATATTGATGAGAACACAGCCTTGGAGTACTTGTTTGGGCGAAGCGAACTAGATTTAGGTTCGGACGGATCGTTAGTGGTTCCAAAGGAGGAACCTTCGGAGGTCAGTGATGTAGGCCGTACATATATGTATCGGGCTAGGGTTTTGTCTGGGGAGCTGCCAATTGTTCCGGCAGCTCCTTTGTTGTGGGGACCCATTGTTGCGGTAGAGCAAGAGTTTGAGGAAGGTAGCGAGGGTTCTGGTGATTTGATGTTAATTGAAGGGAGTGAAGGTTCCTTGTAATTTTTGTAATTTTCCGTGATTTATTTATCATTGTGAAGTTATTTTGTAAATGAACGGGAACACTGAATGTTGGTTTTATGTCGCTACGAATCTTTACTCGTTATCGGATATTGACAAGGCTCGCTGGCTGCCCGGCAATGCGTTGTTTTGTTGTATGCAATGTTTAGCTCAGAAAGCGAATTAGCGAGGCTCGCGTTTTGTTAAACTGAGAATGTATGGTAAAAAACAGCGACGCCTCCTTTCTTTTTTAGCGAGGCTCGCGTCTCATTAGACTGAGCTGTTTTGTAAAAAACAGCGACGCCCTCTTTCTTTTTAGCGAGGCTCCCGTCTCATTAGACTGAGATGTTTAGTAAAAAACAGGAACGCACTCATTCTTTTTTAGCGAGGCTTGCGTCTCATTAGACTGAGATTTTTGTAAAAAACAGTGACGCCCCCTTTCTTTTTAGTGAGGCTCGCGTCTCATTAGACTGAGATGTTTTCTAAAAACAGCGACGCCCCTTTTCTTTTTTAGCGAGGCTTGCGTCTCAGTAGACTGAGATTTTTGTAAAAAACAGCGACGCCCCCTTTCTTTTTTAGCGAGGCTCGCGTCTCACTAGACTGAGATTTTTGATAAAAAACAGCGACGCCCCCTTTCTTTTTTAGCGAGGCTCGCGTCTCATTAGACTGAGCTGTTTTGTAAAAAAACAGCGACGCCCCCTTTCTTTTTTAGCGAGGCTCGCGTCTCATTAGACTGAGATTTTTGTAAAAAACAGCGACGCCCCCTTTCTTTTTAGCGAGGCTCGCGTCTCATTAGACTGAGATGTGTTGTAAAAAACAGCGACACCCCCTTTTTTTTAGCGAGGCTCGCGTCTCATTAGACTGAGATTTCTGTAAAAAACAGCGACGCCCCCTTTCTTTTTTAGCGAGGCTCGCGTCTCATTAGACTGAGATTTTTGTAAAAAACAGCGACGCCCCCTTTCTTTTTAGCGAGGCTCGCATCTCATTAGACTGAGATGTTTTGTCCCTTTCTTTTTTAGCGAGGCTCGCGTCTCATTAGACTGAGATTTTTGTATAAAACAGCGACGCCCCCTTTCTTTTTAGCGAGGCTCGCTTCTCATTAGACTGAGATGTTTTGTAAAAAACAGCGACGCCCCCTTTCTTTTTTAGCGAGGCTCGCGTCTCATTAGACTGAGATTTTTGTAAAAAACAGCGACGCCCCCTTTCTTTTTTAGCGAGGCTCGCGTCTCATTAGACGGAGATGTTTTGTAAAAAACAGCGACACCCCCTTTCTTTTTTAGCGAGGCTCGCGTCTCATTAGACTGAGATTTTTGTAAAAAACAGCGACGCCCCCTTTCTTTTTTAGCGAGGCTCGCGTCTCATTAGACTGAGATTTTTGTAAAAAACAGCGACGCCCCCTTTCTTTTTAGCGAGGCTCGCGTTTTGCGAGGGTGTTCGACTTATTTGGGCTTCGCGCCTCCCCCTATCTTAGGTGGAGGTGAAGTTTGCTTCTTGCGAGCCCCTGACGTGTTTTGCGAGGGTGTTCAACTTTTTTGGACTTCGCGCCTCCGCTTATCTTGGGTGGAGGTGAAGTTTGCTTCTGCGAGCCCCTGTCGTTTTTTGCCAGGGTGCTCGACTTTTTTGGACTTCGCGCCTCCCCTTATCTTGGGTGGAGGTGAAGTTTGCTTCTGCGAGCCCCTGTCGTTTTTTGCCAGGGTGTTCAACTTTTTTGGACTTCGCGCCTCCTCTTATCTTGGGTGGAGGTGAAGTTTCCTTCTGTGAGCCCCTGTCGTTTTTTGCCACGGTGCTCGACTTTTTTGGACTTCGCGCCTCCCCTTATCTTGGGTGGAGGTGAAGTTTGCTTCTGCGAGCCCCTGTCGTTTTTTGCCAGGGTGCTCAACTTTTTTTTTTGGACTTCGCGCCTCCCCTTATCTTGGGTGGAGGTGAAGTTTGCTTTGAAAAGAAAAAAGGTTATTTTTCGAAGCAATCTTAGCGGGTTTCCATCGATTGTAGCGCTCTTTGAAAAAGAAGTGCTTTTTCGATGTTTGCTAGTAAAAGTAATAACTTGGAGATTTTACGTTTTTGGGGGTTCTAGCCTGTATTAAGGGTTTGGATACTGCCTCGTTAAAAAACCTTACGCCCCTTCGTAAGGAAAAAGAGTGCAGCTCCTTTTGTTTGTTACATTCATAGAAAATGGAAGAAACAACAAATTACATAATGCGAGGGCTCGCTAAGGCTCCGCTATGGGTAGTATTTGCGAAGGTCGTCGATGTTCCAGGTATGAGGCAGGATGTTTCCCTCGCTGTCAGAGAGGTGGAAAGAGCCAGGGCGATTGCATTCTGATATCAGGTATGGACCGGTCCACTTTGGCTGGAACTTCCTCGCCATGCCGGCGTTTTGTTTCCGGATGAGGACGAGGTCACCCTTCTGCAAGTCTTTGATTCTGACCTTTTTATCTCTCCATTTTTTGGTTTCTTCTTGATACTTGCGAAGGTTGTGCACTGCGTTGCATCTTGCTTCTTCGAGTAAATCTTTGTTGAGCGGCTGGGTTTTTTCTATTGGTTCGAGGGTTGTTCTCGGTGATTCGTGCTTCAGTTCTTCTGGTAGCACAGCCTCTTCCCCAAACAGGAGCTTGAAAGGAGTGAATTTGGTTGCTCTGCACTCCGAGGTGTTGTGAGACCAAGTGACCGAGTTTAGCTCTTCCACCCATTTTCCCTTAGGCCTGCCTTGCAACTTCTTGGATATGGCTTGGAAAATTGTTGCATTAGCTCTTTCGACTAAGCCGTTGGATTGAGGGTGCCGAACAGAAGCGAAGCATAAGATTGTACCAATTTGTGCGCTGAATTCATTGAAAACTACGCAGTCAAACTGGGTGTTAAACTATTTATTGCCAGAAAAACTTTTTCACTGCAAGGGAGGTGATGGAAGACAATGGTCTTGTTTCAATCCACTTTGTGAAGTATTCCACGGCTACCACCGTGTAGCGAAGGTTTCCTGGAGCTGTCGGTAGTGGGCCCACGAGGTCCATTGCCCACCTTTGCAGAGGCCATGTTGGGCATATAAGCGTCGTAGGAGCCCCTGGGGCGTTTTGGTTTTTTGCTGTTAGTTGGCAACCTTCGCATTGTTTGACGATGTTTTCTGCATCTTTTAGCGCCGTTGGCCAGTAGAAACCTTGCCGGAAGGCTTTTCCAACTAATGCCCTTGGGCCGTTGTGTGAACCACTAATGCCTTCATGGATAAGCTTAAGAATGTCATTTCCTTCAGACTGTGGGACGCATTTGAGCCAGGGCGAGGTTACTGAAGCTTTGTACAGAATGTTGTCCACAATCTTATACCCTCGTGCTCTTTGTTTTAGCCTGTTTTCTTCTTCTTTGGAGTCTGGTTCGTGGAGCCCTTTGATGTAGGCTATGATAGGTGCCCTCCAGTCCTCACTCTGGATTGCATTGATCAACTTGGCGTTCTTTTCGAAGGTTTCAAAAGCTGATTGGGTCGCAACTTCGTGGAAAACATCGGGCGGTAGGTGTAATTGTTGTGCTGCTGCTTTAGCTAGGCAGTCTGCTTCGCTATTTTCTGACAATGGTATTGCCTTTACTGATATGCCGAGGAAGAAGGACTCTAACCTTCGGACATGTTGAAAGTACTTTTGCAGCTCTGGATCTTTGGCCTTGTAATTTTTCTCAATGTGCCCCGCGATGACCTGTGAGTCTATGTAGATGACAGCCCTTCGGACTGATAGTGACCGAAGCCTTGAGAGAGCGAGTATCACAACTTCGTATTCTGCGGAGTTGTTTGTACATTTGAAGTCAAGTCTTCTAGCATATCTTAGCTTAGATCTGGATGGAGAGACTAGAATGGCCGAGGCCCCTGCGCCAGTTGCACCCCAGGCTCCGTCAACATACACAGTCCAAAATGGGTCTTGGTGAGGTTCATCTTTGCGAGGGTCTGAGGTCCATTTTGCTATGAAATCTGCTAGTGCCTGGGATTTGATTGCTGTTCGACCGACGAAGGTTAGGGCGTAGCTGTTGAGTTCAACTGCCCATTTAGCTATTCTTCCGACTGCCTCGTTGTTTTTGAAAATGTTCTCGAGGGGAAAAGCCGAGGGTACATGGATTTCGTATGCTTGGAAATAGTGCTTGAGCTTTCTTGATGCCATGACCACTACGTACGCAATCTTCTCGAGCTCTGAGTAATTTTGTTTAGGCCCTTCGAGGGTTTCTGATACGTAGTAGATTGGGGCTTGCTTGGTTTTGTTATTCTCGTGCAACTCTTTGATTAAGACTGCGCTCGCTGCATGAGGCGAGGCTGCGACGTATAGCAGTAACAAGTCTCCTTTGCTTGGGCTGGTTAAAATAGTCAAGCTGGTGAGATACTTCTTCAAGTCTTCGAAGGCTTTCTGCTGCCGGAGTCCCCAGTTGAATGGTGCAGTGCTTCTCAAAGTTTCGAAGAAAGGTAACCCTCGCTCAGCTGATCTGGAAATGAATCTGCTGAGAGCTGCTAATCGGCCTGATAAGCGCTGGGCTGCTTTTTTTGTTGTCGGGGGTTCCATGTTGATGATGGCATCAATCTTGTCGGGGTTGGCTTCAATTCCCCTTGCAGAGACGATACAACCCAGCAGTTTTCCTTTACTTACCCCGAAGACACATTTTTCGGGGTTCAGCTTTAATCCAGCGCCCCGGAGGTTGCTGAACACTCTCGACAGGTCCGAAATGTGGTTTTGTTTTAACTCGCTTTGGACAACCAGGTCATCAACATAAGTGGAGACGGAGTGTTCTTCTTTGAAGACCTCGGATGTCATACGAGCGAAGGTTGAACCCGCGTTTCTTAGGCCTTCTGCCATTCTCCGAAAACAAAAAGTTCCCGAAGGTGTGATGAAGCTTGTTTTCTCCTCATCTTGTTCATTCATCGAAATCTGGTGGTACCCCGAAAAGCAGTCGAGTAGAGATAGCATTTGGCAGCCGGCTGCTCTGTCGACCAAGGTGCTTATGTTGGGGAGGGGAAAATCATCCTTCGGGCAAGCCTTGTTCAGGCACGTGAAATCTACGCACATTCGCCATTTCTTGTTCTTTTTCTGTACTAGTACCACGTTTGAGATCCATGTTGGGTACTTGACCGGGCGGATGACGCCTGCGTCCAAAAGCCTTTTTACCTCGGCCTTCGCTGCCTCTTTCCTTTCTTCTGACATTTTGCGAAGCTTTTGTTTGACCGGGCGACAGCCCGGCTTGATGTTTAGGCTATGCTCTATCAGGGTTCTGTTCACTCCTCTTAAGTCTTCTGCAGACCAGGCGAAGATGTCGGGGTTTCCTTTGAGGAAAGTGACGAGGTCGCTTTCTGATTGGGGGGTTAGGTTGGCTGAGATGAACACCTTTCTTTCGGCGTTACCCTCGAAGAGTTGCACTTGTTTGGTTTCTTCCTTGGGTGACACCTTTATTTTTTCAGTGCACACCTCACCTTCGTCATTAAGGTTTGTAGCTTGAGGCTTTGACAGGTTGTGGACATTACGTTGCCCTGGTGCTACTGTTCCCTCAGCTGCCCTTGCAATGTCTTGGTCTCCATATACTGCGATCACTCCCTTCGGAGCGGGAAGCTTCATGCAGAGGTAAGCGGGGTGGATGACTACGTTGAATGTATTGGTTACCCCTCGGCCAAATATGGCATTGTACGGATAGAACATGTCGACCACGTCGAAGGTTAGATGCTTGGTTCTGCAGTTGATCTGGTCACCGAAGGTCACGGGCAAAGAAATTTTCCCGATGGCTCTTACTTGTTGACCGCCGAAGCCGTATAAAGGGTTGTCAACAAGTTGTAGGAGGTTCCTATCAAGTTTCATGCTGTCGAAGGTTGAGGCGAACAGGATGTCTGCGGAGCTTCCTGTGTCGACCAGAATTTTAGTGACAGTCCACCTTGCTAGATTGGTCTCGATTACCATGGCGTCGGTATGAGGGTAATCTCTCAACTTCATATCACTGGAGTCGAAGGTTATGGGAATGTGGGACCAACGACCAAATTTGTGTGGTCCTTCGACGGCTACATGGTGCACCCTTCTGGCATGTTCCTTTCTCTGCCGCTTGTTGCCATGGTCTTCATTTGAACCTCCGGTGATGGCAAGTATTACACCGAAGGTTGATGTTGGGTTGTTGATGGTCGTTTGGCTCTGGGTTTCGGATTTGACAGGTTGAGGCGCTGGTAAAGCGGGTATTGGTGGTGGTGGCGGTAGAGCGTTGTTGACTTGTTGGGTAGTTGGGGTTTGGGTTTGGGGGGTTGTTGGGTATGTGACTGTGTATGGTGGATTTTGGCGTTGTGGGATGGTGGTTGGCTGATAAGAGGCTTGGTTGTAGAGTGGGTGGTTAGCGTAGATGGTTTGTTGCGAAGGTAGGCCGTAGTTTATGGGGGTATAGTGGTATGGAGGATTTGGTGGGTGGAAGCTTGGTTTCCTGGTGTGGTTGAAGGTTCGTGTGTCTGCCGAAGCGGCTCTTTTGGACTCCTGGAACTCTTTTCCCTTGGCAAAGCATTAACATTGTTTGGTGGTGTGCCCCTTTCCAAGACCACAGAAATGACAATACATTTTCGCGGGGTCTTTTTGCTGGTTCCGTTGATCTGGCGGGGGTGGCAAACCATGGGGGTTTTGGTTGTTCGGAGGTTGAGTGCCCCGTCCTTGGTGTTCATAGTGTATTGGTTTGTTGATGGCACTGATGTTGCTTTGTTCTTGGCGAAGGTTGTTTACTCTTGGTTGAGGCCCCGGCTGCGGCTTCTGCTGCGACCTCCGAGCATCGGACTTTGCTCTGAAGTCCATGTCACAGTATCTTTCCATTGTCTCGTGTAATTCCTCGATTGTGTTTGTCGGCTTCCTGGCAAATTTCGAAGAGCATGGGCCTGGGCGCAGGGCACTGACTGCAGCGAGGATGATAGCCTCGTCGGATATTCCCGGGGTTCTTGCTCTGATTTGGATGAACCTCCGCCAATAATCTTGAAGTGGTTCGCGCTCTTCTTGTTTGCAGTTGAACAACTCAATGGGGTTTGATGGGGCTGGTGTGATGCCTTTGAAGTTTGTACAAAGCCTGTCTCTGAGATTGGCCCAGGAATCCACTGTTCCGGGGCGGAGGTTGTTGTACCAGGTTTGTGCGATGTCTCGCAGGATGATGACAAAGGACATTGCCATTGTTGATTCATCTCCGCCTGCTGCGGCAACTGCTGCTTCATAGCTCATTATGAATTGGCGAGGATCGGAGAGCCCGTCGTAGCGGGGTAGGTTTTGTGGATTGTAGCACGGTGGCCAAGGTTGGGTTTGGAGTATTTGGGAGAGTGGTGACTTTGGGTCATAGGGCATTTGGTGCTGTTGAGGTCTTCGTTGGTTGCGAAGGTTAGGCTCTCTCTCATCTGGGTAGAGTTGGCGAAAGTTTGGTGGCCTCATAGGGTGTGGTTCTAGGTGAATTGGTGGTGGTGGGGGTGGTGGATGGCGACGAAGGTTGTCTCGATCCCACTCCTCATTCCCCTCTTGCAGCGAGGGTATTTCCTCATCATTCCATCCCTCGGCTTCGGCTTCAGCCGCAGCGAGAGATTCCTCCATTCGGCGAAGCTGTTCCCTGGCCTCGTCTGCCCTTTGCCTGATCGAGCGCAAACGGTTGTGCCTCTCAAGCTGATCCAGGCGCCTTTTCTTCTCTTGCAGCTCAGCTTGAAGTCTTTCGAGGGCCTCGAGGCCCAACTCTTCTTCATCTCTCCCCTCTCCTACTCCAGAAGTGTGGGGGTGCGGCTGTGTCACCACTCGGGCCTGGGGGCCCGGGACTTCAGGTTCTGGGGTGACACCTTCTGCCCCCGAGGGTTGCACAATCTCCTCAGCAGGCGGAACCACCATCGCCGTCTCGCTGGCGACGCGTCGGTCCCTGGCTGTGGGCGCTCTCCTATTTCCTGCCATTTCGAACTTTGTCTCCCCACGGACGGCGCCAAACTATTGGAATCACACTTGCCCCACCTCCGCACTTGTGCAGGGGAGTGGCGAAGGTGACCAAGTGTCGGAAGCAATAGCAAAGGTTAAGGAAACAAAGACAAAGTTGCTCTGGCTCTGTTCCCAAAAAAAATCGTTCCCGTTACACTGTTCACCCTCCGGTATTTATAGAGGATACCAAGGGGTGCCGACCAAATTACAGTAGGGTACAAGAAAGATTCCTCTGCGCTACTCATACAGAAGGGCAAACTCGTACAAACACAGCCGGAGCCGAAACCCTAGCCTGCCTTCCATGCGCCCGTCGCCGCTCGGTTCATGCTCACCCCGGTGGAAAGACGAGGGCCGACTTTCGTTTTGCAGAGGCATCCGCCCAGTTGCAGAGTTTGAGGTCCCTCGTCACCAGTTGGGTCTGGGCCTCTTGGCGAAGGTACGCGGGATGCGCGAGGTTCACTCTCAGTGCTCTTCACGCCCTTTTCCTGCAAAAAATACCTGAACACCTCCGAAGGTTGGGTCAGCATCCAGAGTTTTGATTGGCGATCTGAGAGACTTAACAGGATAAAATAGGGGGGTAGGCGGCGAAGGTGCGCGGGACGCGCGAGGGCCGCTTCGTTTAGCCAGTCTGCGTGGTGCCTCTGCCGAGGTCCCCTTTCCCCAACAATGACGTCTACATTGGATCCCATATCCAATATAAGGAAATCTACGGGGACGTAGCTATTTTGGACTTTGATGAGAATGTCCGTTGCTAGTCCCTCGGGGAACCGTAGCGTCTGATCGACCAGCTGCAAACGAACAAATGTAGGGAGCAAAGGTCCCCCTAATAAGTTATCATACGTTACCATGGACATGATGTTGACACCCAATCCAAGGTCGCAGAAGGCGTCGTGGAAGAGATGTGGTCCAATCTGGCAGGTGATGGTTGGCAGGCCTGGATCGTCCTTCTTGGTGACGAAGGGTGGATCAAGTAGATAGCCACAATTTGACCGGAGCGGAGACTTACCGTACCTCGTAGTAACTAATTTAACAGCCTCTATTGGATCCTCGTGTTTTCCCGGGATCTTACCTTGCTCATAGGATGGGACAGTTGCTGCTAGTTGAGCTAATTGTGTTTCTAGCATTTTATTAAAGCTCAATTGATTTTTCATAGCAGAATTAAAGCTATCCATTTTCTCATTTATATTTTCAAGAGTCTTATCATTGGCCATCATCTTTTTATTAATACTATCATTTATTTTAGATTGGCGTAAGATAAGATCTATTAAAGAAGGTTGGTTATTATAAGAATTATTAAAATTATTGCTATAACCGTTACCTTGATTTTGGTAGAAGGGGCGCAAATTCCATCCTTGTTGTTGTTGTTGGGGCCGGTACCTACGGATACATGGGTATATGCCAAGTCTCTGAGTGATGAGTGATTGTCAACTGGGAGGATGCGCATGTTCTTTAGCTTGTGTTGTGCAAGTGTCGAGCACAGATACAGTGATCGAAGGCAAGGTGAAGGTCAAGTAGAGACGTGCCGTGCCGATGGACTGAGAGTGGAAAAGGGCGGACGTGATGTTTCGATTGAGGGACCGGTGGCCTGAGAATCAGCTGTGGTGTCTGACAGCCTGGGACATCGACGAGCAAAGACTTGCGGGTGGACGGGCTGCACGGGCGGTGCATCCCTTCTACAGCTCGGTTTGGTGGTTGAGCCACAGAAAAACCACCGAGTGGACGGTTTCCAGGTTTAGGCCTCAACACTTGGGCGCTGATGGTTTCCGAGTTTGGGCCACAAAACTCGGGCTGAGGACGGTTTCCAGGTTTGGGACTCAAAACCTGGGTGCTGCGGGTTTGCTGAGTTTGGGCCACAAAACTCAGGCGATGGTCGGCTGGTTTCCCGGTTTGGGCCTCAAAACTGGGGGTTGGCTGTGAAGGCTAGTTTCCCGGTTTGGGCCACAAAACTGGGGGTGCGACGTCCGAGAAAAAGACAACCAGAGCGGTGGCGGCACGTGGCGGCAATCGGTGAGGTTGCGTCGAGGCAACGCTACCAGTTGTGCGGGCGTGGCCGTCGGATCACCACCTACCACGAGTTGGTCCAGAATAACCCTAGGGTTTAGTTGGTTCGCTCTGTAATTAGTTAGGGGTAGAGTGGGAAATAGAAATAGGATAAGTAGGGGGAGATACCCACCTCCCCATCCATCTCAGTCATTTGCTCTTTTGCTTCTAGGGTTTCCTGCTCTCCCATTCCCTGCTGTAGCGAACTGAGATCCACAGAGAAGAGAACCATACCTCTGTGTTCATGAGATTTTGAGGAAGTGAGACCGTAATCTCACTATTGTAGCGTGTGGTAGCCACACGGTTGCAAATTCGTGGTTGTGATTCGCGTTTTGTTCTTGTTCTTCGCGGATTGCTTTTCTCCACGTTTTTCCTGTTGATCGATCTCTTTGTTCGTTGCGTCTTTTGTGATTCCATTTGAACAGAGATGTTCTAGATCGTGAGGCACTTCTTTCCACCGAAGGAATTCTCCCCTAACCTCATGAGCTAGTAGATGGGTCGATTTTTGTTTCGGGTCAAGTTTTTCTCCCTTCCCCCGAATTTCTTCGATTCATCGATTTGGAGATAGGTTCGAGCCATGATCTCTAAGAGATAGCTCACTATCCTCCTTGTGACTCCTCTCACCAAGTTTGATCCCTAGATGATTCGTTTTGGGTGAGATCGAGTAGAATCGGTGGACGAACAACACAGTTTTGGGGTGACCGGACGCATGTGTCGTGGTGACCGGACTCACGGTTGAGAGTCCGGTCGATGAATGTCGCGCGTGGATTCTCTTTGAACTGATCGGACGCTCCCTTCACTCAGTGACCGGACTCGCCCCTTGTACAGTTCATCGGGTTTGACTCTTGTGACCGGACGCTTGTCACCTGACTGGACGCTCACACTCAGGGAGTCCGGTCAGGAATAGGGAGGTCCCATTTTAGGTTTCGCTCGACCGGACGCGTCCGGTGTCTATTGACCGGACGTAGGCAGAGTCCGGTCAGTGCTGTTCTGCGCTATTTCGTCTGTGGTTCATTCGTCCATTGTCGGTTTTGATTTCCGGCTTTTGCGTTGGGTTTCTAGAGTTGTATTGTGTCTCGCTGTGCTTCTTGGAAGCATCCACCCTATCTCTAGGGTCGTGGACACTTGCAAGCTCTAGGGTTTGCTCTTTGGGGTTGATTCTCGGGATAGTGGCGACAAGTTTCCGAAAGGAAAATTTGAAGCTCCCATTCACCCCCTCTGGTGGCTTTCTGGTTGCACTTTCGGTCCTTCAATTGGTATCAGAGCGGGTTAAGGATCTTCCACCTTAGCTGGTTCCAGATCCACAGAAGGCGACATGGATCGCGACGTGGGCAAACCTCTGTTTTTTGATGGGACGAACTATGCGTATTGGAAGATACGCATGTCGGCCTATCTGCAGAGTATTGGTGCTTCCATTTGGGATAATTGCAACTCTGCCGATTACGTGGTCTTGGTTGCTCGTGTCACTCAGCGTCAGATCAATGAGCACGATGCCAATAGCCGAGCTCGTAATGCTCTTTTCTCCTGTTTGAGCATGTCCGAGTTTGATCGCGTTTCTCATCTCGCTATGGCTCGGGAGATTTGGGCTACCCTCATGCGTTTCCATGAGGGAACCACTCAAGTCAAAACCCGTCTCTACTAGTCATTCAAGCGAGAGTATGAGAGCATATAGAGTTTATTCGCTCGCTTTCAGGTGATTGTCAACAGGATGAGGGCTAACAAGGAGCTGTTGCCTTTCGACGATCATGAGAGAGCTTTGAAGCTTTTGCACACTCTTGATCGGTCAGTGTGGGACTCTAAAGTTCAGGCGATCATCGAATCACCGAACTATGAGACCCTCACGTGCGACGAGCTCTTTAGTAAGCTCAAGTCCAGTGAGATTGACGCCATGGCGAGGGCTTGTTATGAAAATCCTTCTGTCCCGTCAATGGCTTTGGTTTCTGGTTCTTCTGCTAACCCCTCTGGAGGCTTTGCACTCTGTTCTCTTCTTTCTGTCACAGAGGAGCAGCTAGAGTTCATGGGGGATGATGAGTTGGCATTGCTCGCCAACCGGTTCTTGCGGTTTCACAACAACCGCATGAACCGTTGCCGCGGAGAAGGATGCTCGGGATGTTTCGAGTGCGGCGACCCCAACCACTTCATCGCCAATTGCCCAAAGAAGAACAAGCAGACCTTCGGCAAGGCGGATCATGGGCACAAGTACGACTCCGGCAAGCGCAAGGAGAAGTACGTCCCCGCGAAGCACAAGCAGAAGGGCGGCTTCGACAAAGAGTACATCAAGATGAAGTACTTGGAGAAGGCCCAGGCTGAGCAGCGTGCGTTCTTCGCCACGCTCAGCGACGTCGACGACTCAGATTACGACTCCGCTGCCTCAGGCGATGACGAGTTCAAGAAGAAGAAGAGGATCAAGGACAAGCTGAACGACCTCTGCTTCTTCGCCGACGACGACGGCTTCTGCACCATGGCCCTCGGCAAGGAGGTCGACGGCGAGCTAGAGAACACCCCTCGGAATGACGACGACGACGACACCTCCCAGGTATCTCAGACCCCCGACGAGCTTTCTGCTGAGGTCGAGAAGCTTACTGTCGCGCTCCTTAGTCAGGATAAGTTGCTTAGGCGTGCTGCTAGAGAGCGCAAGGAGTTTAGGCAGAAGTGGGAGGATACGGTAAAGGAGCTTGAGTTTGCCAAGTCCAACGTAGTCGTGTCTGAGGAGGTTGAGTGCGAGTTGTGCACCACACACATGACTGTGCGGATACATGGGTGTATGCCGAGTCTCTGTGTGATGAGTGATTGTCAATGGAGATGATGCGCATGTTCTTTGGCTTGTGTTGTGCAGGTGTCGAGCACGGAGACAGTGATCGATGGCGGGTGAAGGTCAAGTTGCGACGTGCCGTGCCGACGGACCGGGCGCGATGAAGGATGGGCGTGCCGTGCGGCGGACGTGCCATGCCGATGTATCGGACGGTGAAGGGCGGACGTGGACTTGGACTGATGGACTGGAGGCCGGAGGATCAGCTGTGGTGGCTGGCAGCCTGCGACAGCGACAGGCGGAGAAGTGCGATCATGTCGGTGGAAGGGGTGCACAGGCGGTGCATCCCCTCTACGACGCCGGTTTGTTGGTAGAGCCCGGGAAAAACCAACGGTGGACGGTTTCCAGGTTTGGGCCTCAAAACCTGGGTGCTGGGTTTCCAGGTTGAGCCACAAAACCTGGGCGCGACGGTTTCCAGGTTGAGCCTCAAAACCTGGGCGTGGGCCGGTTTCCGAGTTTGGGCCTCAAAACTCGGGCGCGGACGGTTTCCGAGTTTGGCCACAAAACTCGGGCTGGAGGCTGGTTTCCCGGTTTGGGCCTCAAAACCGGGGGCTGATGGAAAAGGCTGGTTTCCCGGTTTGGGCCGCAAAACCGGGGGTGCAGAGTGGTGGCGGCACGTGGCGGCGATCTAAAGGTTGCGTGGAGGCGACGCGGAAGACCGTGCGGGCGTGGCCGTCGGATCTACCTACCACCAGCGGGTGGACTAGAATAGCCTTAGGGTTAGGCTGGTCCGCTCTGTAAATTAGAGTAGAGAGGGGTAGAGTAGGAAATAGACTTAGGCTAGGTTAGTATAAGTAGTCTAGGGGAGACACCCTCCTCCCTATCTCAATCTCAGTTAGAGCTTTCATTTCCTAGGGTTTCCACTCTCCCACACCCCTGCTTTAGCTAGTTGAGATCCGCAGAGAGACTCCACTCTGTGTACTGTTGATTCGAGGAAGTGAGGCCGTATCCTCACCTTGGATCCCATCTCTTGGTGTCAATTCGCGTTTTGATTTCATGTTCATCATGTTCTTCGCGGATTGCTTTGTGCCTTGAGTTTTCCCGTCGCTTGATCTTTGTGCTCGGTCCATCTTTCACGATTCCGTTTGAACTGAGTTGCTCTAGATCGTGAGGCACTTCTTTCCACCGAAAGAAATCATCTCTAACCTCACGGTCTAGGAGATCGATCAAGTTTTAGTTTCGGGTCTCTTTTTCTTCTTTCCCCCGAATTCCTTCGATTCACCGATTTGGAGTTAGGTTCGAGCCATGATCTCTTAGAGATAGCTCACTAACCTCCTTGTGACTCCTCAGATCGAATCCCAAGCCTAGAGCACTTGATTCGGAGGAGATCGGGTTGAATCGCCGGAGTTTCAGTGCAGTCGCGGGGTGACCGGACGCTCTGTCGGGCTGACCGGACGCACGCTTTCAGAGTCCGGTCGTTGAGCACGGCGCCAAGCTTTTCTGCGTACTGACCGGACGCTCTCGACCGGACGCTCTGTTTGCATTTCGACCGGACGCTACGCTTGCACTGTTCCCGTGTCATTGTCTCATCTGACCGGACGCTCAGTGAACGACCGGACGCTTGAGCTCCGTGCGTCCGGTCGCGAACAGAGAGCTCCCAGAGCTGTTTTCTGACGACCGGACGCGTCCGGTCCCTGCTGACCGGACGCAGGCCAGAGTCCGGTCGCTGCAGTTTCGCGCGTCTTCGTTCGCGGTTCGTTCGTTCTTGATCGGATTTGAGTTCCGTCTTTTGGGTTGGCTTTCTAGGGTTGTCTAGTGTCCCGCTGTGCTTCTAGGAAGCATCCACCCTACATCTAGGGTCGTGGACATTAGCAAGCTCTAGGTTTCGATTTTGGGGTTGATCTTGGGACAGTGGCATCTAGTTTCCGAAAGGAAATTTTTGAAGCTCCCATTCACCCCCCCTCTGGTTGCTTTCGGGTAGCTTCTCGGTCCTTCAATTGGTATCGGAGCGGGTTAAGGATCTTCCACCTTAGCCGGTTCCAGATCCACCGAAGGCGACATGGATCGCGGCGTGGGCAAACCGCCGTTTTTCGATGGGACGAACTATGCGTATTGGAAGATACGTATGTCGGCCTATTTGCAGAGCTTGGGCGCTTCGATCTGGGATATTTGCAACTCCCCTGATTACGTGGTCTTGGCTGCTCGTGTGACTCAACAGCAGGTCGATGAGCACGATGCCAATAGCCGAGCCCGTAATGCTCTTTTCTCTTGTTTGAGCATGGGTGAGTTTGATCGCGTTTCTCACCTCTCTACGGCTCGGGAGATCTGGGACACCCTCATGCGCTTTCATGAGGGCACCTCTCAAGTCAAAACCCGACTCTACGAGTCGTTCAAGAGAGAGTATGAGAACTTTCGACATCAGCCTGGCGAGAGCATAGAAAGTTTATTCGCTCGCTTTCAGGTGATTGTCAACAGGATGAGGGCTAACAGAGAGCAGTTGCCATTTGACGATCATGAGCGTGCTTTGAAGCTTTTGCACACTCTTGACCGTTCGGTGTGGGACTCCAAGGTTCAGGCAATCATCGAATCGCCGAACTATGAGACCCTCACCTGCGACGAGCTCTTCAGTAAGCTCAAGTCCAGTGAGATTGATGCTATGGCGAGGGCTTCTTTTGAAAATCCTTCTCGCCCGTCCATGGCTTTGGTTTCCGGCTCTTCCTCTAACCCCTCAGCTGGCTTTGCGCTTTCTTCTCTCTTTTCTGTGACAGAGGACCAGCTGGAGTCTTTGGGAGACGACGAGTTGGCTTTGCTTGCCAACCGGTTCTCGCGGTTCCACAACAACCGCATGAACCGTCGTCGCGGAGGAGGACGCACCGGATGCTACGAGTGCGGCGACCCCGACCACTTCATCGCCGACTGCCCCAAGAAGAAGAACAAGCATCTTGGGAAGGGCGATCACGGCCACAGGCGCGACTCCAAGTACAAGGAGAAGCACGTTCCCCCAAGGCACAAGAAGCGGGGCGGCTTCAACAAAGAGTACATCAAGAAGAAGTACTTGGAGAAGCAGCAGGCTGAGCAGCGAGCGTTCTTCGCCACGCTCAGCGATGTCGACGGCTCGGATGACGACTCCGCTCGATCGAGTGATGACGAGTCCGAGAAGAAGAAGCTGGAGGACACGTTCAACGGCTTGTGCTTCTTCGCCGGCGACGAAGGCCTGTGTACCATGGCGCTCGGAGATGAGGTCGACGGCGAGCCGGAGCGTACCCCTCGGAACGACGACGACGACGACACCTCCCAGGTATCTCTCACCTACGACGAGCTTTCCTCCGAGGTTGAGAAGTTGACTGCTGCCCTCCTTAGTCAAGACAAGTTGCTTAGGCGTGCCGCTAGAGAGCGCAAGGAGTTTAGGCAGAAGTGGGAGGACACGGTGAAGGAGCTTGAGTTCGCTCGGTCCACCGTGGTTGTGTCGGAGGAGTTGGAGTGCGAGAGTTGCGCCGCGCACATGACGGATCTTCTCACTCTGAGGAGTAAGTATGCTGCGCTGGTAGATGAGGTGGATGAGCTCCGAGCTAGACCGCAGCTGTTGGGTGCGTGCAAGACTTGTCCTGTCTTGCAATCCGAGTTGGCAGAGAAGAATGCCAAGCTTGAGTCTTTTGAGAAGGCCGGCTCGGATAGCACTTGTGTCAAGAGGTGTGCTTTGTGTGAGGGCCTGGAGCAGGAGATGGCCAATGTGAGGCATGACAAGGTGCGTACCGAGGAGGAAAACACATACCTTCGGACCGTCTTGTCATGGGTGTCTTGTGGTGAGCCTCAGCTCGGGATGATGATCTCCCAATTCAAGCGAGCTGCTGGGGCTCCTGGTGTAGGTCTTGGCCAGAGTGTTGATCTTTCAGCTTTTGGTAAGATTGGAGAGTCTAGTGGTCTGAACCCCTGTGAGAAGCCCAACTCCACCACTACTCCCAAACTAACCAAGCTTCCACCCAAAGAGCCTGCCAAGCCTGTCACCAAGGATGGAGTTGTAGTTGAACCCCCCAAGGCTCCACCCAAGAATCCACAATGGCAACCCAAGCCCAATCACCTAAAGAACAAGCTTGACACAATGCCACCCATCCGAGAGGAGTTGCCACAGAAGGGCAAGGGCAAGGTGAACCATACCCACATCCCTGCAAACCAACAACCCCCTTTGCGCGCGGTGAGGTTTCAGTGTGACTTTTGTGGGCGGGATGGTCACCTGAGTGAGTTCTGCTTTAGGCGCAGGAGAGAGGCGCGCCGAGCTAGGGAGATGCAGAACCCGGACATGTTTCACCCAGCTCGTGGTGGACATGCTCCGAAGCCTCAGGGGAGAGCTGCTAGGTCTGGAGGGAAGCATACCCAGCCTAGGCAGCAGGAGAGAGCCCCTAGGAGGGAGACTAGGCCTAGAGGTAGAGCACCTCAGTTTGTGAGGCCTAGGCAGGAGAGAGCTCCGAGGAGAGACGCTAGAGTTGAGCAGCAGGCTCCTAGGCGTAGACCTCGTAGAGAGCGTGCCCGACGAGGTCCTGTTTTTGCAGGTAACGGACCCCGTGGCGGAGGCTTTGTTGAGCGCCTTGTCCCACCGCAGGTAGAGTTTCGCGGTAAGCGCTTCTTCCCCAGCGGACCACGTTTTCCTGTGCGTGGTGATCGCTATCCCCCTAGACAGGATGGTTTTTACACTGACCGTTCTTTTGAGCAGCCGGCCCAACACTGGTTTCCTTCTTATCTTACTAACCCCAGTGTTGGACCGTATGTTCACCCTATGTCTTTTTATTGATGTAGGAGGAGCGGTTGGAGGACATTTGGCTTGTGGATTCCGGTTGCTCGAGGCACATGACCGGAAATGCCAAATGGTTCTCCAGCCATAGTCCGGTCGCCGGAAAAGAGTACATAACCTTCGGCGACAAAGGTAAGGGCAAGGTATTGTCCGTTGGTGCAGTGCGGGTTAATGAGCACTTTGTGTTGCGCGAGGTTGCTCTTGTTTCTAACCTGCATTTCAACTTGCTTTCTGTTTCGCAACTTTTTCGTGAAGGCTATGAGATTCGTTTCAAACCGAACCTTAGCCGGATCTTAGATCCTCAGGGTGATCTTGTATGTCTGATTTCACCCTTTGGGAATGTCTTTCGCGCGAATTTCTCAAAGTCGTTTGGATCTTCTCGCTGTCTTTTGGCTAGTCCTTCTTCTTCTGATCTTTGGAAGTGGCATAGGAGGCTCGGTCACCTGAGTTTTGACTTGCTTGCAAGACTTAGCTCACTTGGCTTAATCCGAGGATTGCCCAAGCTTTCGTTGGAGAAGGATCTAGTTTGCCATGCTTGCCGGCATGGAAAGATGGTTGCTGCTCCCCACCATCCTTTGACCAAGGTTATGACCTCGCACCCCGGAGAGCTTTTGCATATGGACCTTGTTGGTCCGGCTCGGGTGAGCTCGGTTGGTGGGAAGTGGTATGTGCTTGTTATTGTTGACGACTTTTCGAGGTATTCGTGGGTCTTCTTTTTAGTTGAGAAGTCCGAGACATTCTCCTTCGCTCGCGATCTGATTTTGCGTCTTCAGAACGAGTTCCCTTTGAACTCGATGCGAGCGATTAGAAGTGATAATGGTTCCGAGTTTAAAAATTCGGATTTTGAGAAGTTTTGTAAATGCCTTGGTTTGGAGCATCAGTTTTCTTCTCCCTATACACCACCCCAAAATGGTGTTGTAGAGAGGAAGAATCGGACCCTTGTTGAGATGGCCAGGACGATGCTTGATGAGCATAGGACTCCTAGGCGCTATTGGGCCGAAGCTATGAACACTGCATGCTATATTTCGAATCGCATTTTTCTGAGAGTGTTTTTGAAGAAGACCTCTTATGAGTTGCGTTTTGGTCGCCAGCCCAAGGTGAGTTATTTTAGAGTCTTTGGTTGCCACTGTTTTATATTGAAAAAAGGCAACCTAGACAAGTTTGAGTCTCGTTCTTCTGACGGTGTGTTTTTGGGTTATGGCACTCACACTCGAGCTTATCGTGTACTTAACCTTGACACTAACCGAGTCATGGAGACATCAGATGTCACCTTCGACGAGACTCTTGTTTCTCCTTCTTCTCGTTTTGAGCGTGCAGGTGATCACGAGGTTGGAGAGCCTCTTTTCGATGACGAGGAAGAGGGTGCTGAAGGTATAGATGATCCAGCACCCCCTCCGCCTGCCGCGCCGCCGGGAGCGGCTTCGACGACGACCCGTGGCCCCGAGACGTCTTCTTCCTGGGGGCCGTGGAATCCACCTCGCGCGGTACCTTTTGTACCCGGGGTGGAACCAGCTACTGTTGAGGGGGAGGTTACTTCTTCCCGGGAGGCGCCACGACACATCCAGCGCCAGCACCCCCCTGAACAGATGATCGGAGACATCGACGAGCGAGTTACTCGCTCCAGGTCACAGCACATCTCGCACTTTGCTCATTCTGCTTTTGTTGCGTCTTTTGAGCCCCGAGATGTTGGACACGCATTGACGGATCCGGATTGGGTCAATGCCATGCATGAGGAGCTAGAGAACTTTGAGCGAAATCGGGTTTGGGTTCTAGTGCCACCACCTCCTGACTGTAAACCTATTGGGACAAAATGGGTTTTTAAAAACAAGCAAGGAGAGGAGGGCCACATTGTGAGAAACAAGGCCCGGCTTGTAGCGAAGGGTTATAGTCAGAAGGAGGGAATAGATTATGAGGAGACCTTCGCTCCTGTAGCTCGTTTGGAGGCTATTAGGATACTCTTGGCTTATGCTGCATCCATGGGTTTCAAACTTTTTCAAATGGATGTCAAGAGTGCCTTCTTAAACGGCTATATTGAGGAGGAGGTCTATGTCCAGCAACCCCCCGGTTTTGAAAATCCCAAGTTTCCAAACCATGTCTTTAAACTCCACAAAGCTTTGTATGGTTTGAAACAAGCCCCTAGAGCCTGGTATGAGAGATTAAAAACCTTTTTGCTAGCTAAGGGTTTTAAAATGGGATGTGTAGATAAAACGCTCTTTCTCCTCAAGCAAGGCAAAGATACTCTCTTGGTCCAAATTTACGTGGATGATATCATTTTCGGTGGTTCTTCTCACGCTTTGGTTGCCAAGTTTGCAGATACTATGAGCAGGGAGTTCGAGATGAGCATGATGGGCGAGCTGACTTTCTTTCTCGGGTTGCAAATTAAGCAATCCCGAGAGGGGACGTTTGTGCACCAGGGCAAGTACACAAGGGACTTGCTGAAGCGGTTCGACATGGGTGAGGCTAAGCCTCTTCCGACGCCCATGTCGACGACGACTGCCCTGGATGCCGACACGGATGGAGAAGCAGTGGACCAGAAGGAGTACCGCAGCATGATTGGATCGCTGCTCTACCTGACGGCGACACGGCCGGACGTTCAGTTCGCCGTGTGCTTGTGCGCGCGCTTTCAGGCTTCGCCACGCATTTCTCACCGTCAGGCGGTGAAGCGCATCTTCAGGTACCTTCGTTTCACGCCCGAGCTCGGGATTTGGTATTCTGCTTCCTCCACCCTCTCGCTTTGTGGTTTTTCTGATGCTGATTTTGCTGGTTGTCGCATTGAGCGCAAGTCCACTTCTGGGACTTGCCAGTTTATTGGATCTTCTCTGGTGTCGTGGTCTTCTCGCAAGCAGTCTAGTGTCGCTCAGTCTACCACGGAGGCTGAATATGTTGCTGCGGCTAGCTGCTGTTCCCAGTTACTCTGGATGATGGCCACTTTGCGTGATTTTGGTTTGAGCTTTACTCGAGTTCCTTTGCTTTGTGACAGCACGAGTGCCATTAGCGTTGCTAAGAACCCTGTGCTTCACTCGAAAACCAAACACATTGATGTGCGCTTTCATTTCTTGCGAGACCACCAGGAGAAGGGTGATATCGACCTTCGCCATGTCGATACTCATCACCAATTGGCTGATATTTTCACCAAGCCTTTAGACGAATCAACCTTTAATAGGTTGAGGGGTGAGCTTGGTGTGTGTTTCCCCTTTTAGATGGGGGAAGCATTTTGAGATGTACAGACTGACTCTTTTATTGTGAGGCTCTTTTCTTTTGAGTTTCTTGAGTCTCTCCTTTTGGTATCTTCTTTCCTTCAGTTTTGTGTCGGGCATACGCATTTACATTCTGAGCTTCATGTCTATATTCACTAGAATGTAATTATGCTCTTGTTAGTATTGCTCCGATACTTATGATGATGCTTGTAGCTGATGCTCTTTCTGATCACTGTTACATGTTATGAGCGAGCTATTTTTTGGAATGGTGAATTATGCCTAATGTATATAAATCTGAAAATGTTCACCATTGAGATATGCAACTAGCATGTGTAGGGTGTGTTGAGTCCATTCCTGCTTTTCATATATGCTAGGTTGCTATGTCTCTAGTTCTGAGTCATTCACTTGCTTGGTTGTTCATAACTTGCTTAAAATCTGAACCAAGTATTGTTGAATTGAAAAGATCGAGATGGGATTGCTTGTCAACACCTCATGGTATTGAGACTGTTTCTCATTGCACTTTGAGTTAAACTTGAGCCATGTAGTGTATGACCGAAACCGTTGCTTTAAGCTTCTGATTGCTTCGGCATAGGCTTCGCACGGTTGAAAAGTTAGGCGATGACAAGCTTTCAACCTCTCGCAATCACATGCTAAAAATGAACTTGTGAATTCTTTTACCGCTGCAACTCCGATATGAATTTGAAATCACAAGTATATGCTTCATTCCTATGCATGATGATTGAACTTTGCTAGGGGTAGTTCACCTTGTATATATGCTTAGCACTTGTTTGGATTCCTTCTATACATGTCTAGTGCTATGTTGATGGTGACTATCCTTTTGGCTTAAAACTGCTCACATGCTCATATGCTTCATATTTCGTATAAGTGATCAGTTTGAGCCTTTGCTATTTGAGTGCTTAATTGAGATGTTGGAGCTATACTGATTAGAGCATCTTTGCACTCTTTTGACTATATACTTGAAGCTCCTAACTTGCATTTTGACTTCATATGCATTGTGGAAGGAGATCTTGTGTTCAGAGGGAGTTTATGCGAAGAGAGTTGCTTCTCCGATACCTTTTGGCCTTGATAAGTGCATTTTCAACTAGGGGGAGAAATTTACGCAAATCATATGCCCTGAAAATCTTTTGTCCTAGTTGCTTGCATTTGTCGAGGGGGAGTTTGCTAGTTGTGTTGAGCCGTTGCCTCTGTCTTGAGGGACTAGCAAACGTTCCTAGCTTCTCATGAGCTTTCATAAGTTTTTTCATTTGGCTTTCAATTGGTATCGTCTGGTGTGCTTTCCCATTTGGTTTGGGTTGATTTTCAATTGGTTCGGAGTGATTTTCTTGCTAGTTGTGTTGAGCCTCTGTGCCTCTATCTTGAGGGACTAGCATTTTGCTTCTGTTGTCCTCCGATCTTCAATTGCTATCTGCTAGCGGTGTTGAGCCTGTTCTACCTCTTCTTGAGGGCTAGCTTTGCTTTGCTTGGTTGCGTCAAGCCGTTGCCCATGTCTTTGGGGACCAAGTTTTTTGCTTCATCCACTTGACCTTCTTCGGCTTTTGTTAAGGCTTCTGGGTCATTTGGTTGGGTTTTCTCTTCCCACTCCTTCCTACCTCCTTCTTTTTATTCATGATTTGTTGTGGAGTTGACAATGCACTCATCAAGGGGGAGATTGCGGATACATGGGTGTATGCCGAGTCTCTGTGTGATGAGTGATTGTCAATGGAGATGATGCGCATGTTCTTTGGCTTGTGTTGTGCAGGTGTCGAGCACGGAGACAGTGATCGATGGCGGGTGAAGGTCAAGTTGCGACGTGCCGTGCCGACGGACCGGGCGCGATGAAGGATGGGCGTGCCGTGCGGCGGACGTGCCATGCCGATGTATCGGACGGTGAAGGGCGGACGTGGACTTGGACTGATGGACTGGAGGCCGGAGGATCAGCTGTGGTGGCTGGCAGCCTGCGACAGCGACAGGCGGAGAAGTGCGATCATGTCGGTGGAAGGGGTGCACAGGCGGTGCATCCCCTCTACGACGCCGGTTTGTTGGTAGAGCCCGGGAAAAACCAACGGTGGACGGTTTCCAGGTTTGGGCCTCAAAACCTGGGTGCTGGGTTTCCAGGTTGAGCCACAAAACCTGGGCGCGACGGTTTCCAGGTTGAGCCTCAAAACCTGGGCGTGGGCCGGTTTCCGAGTTTGGGCCTCAAAACTCGGGCGCGGACGGTTTCCGAGTTTGGCCACAAAACTCGGGCTGGAGGCTGGTTTCCCGGTTTGGGCCTCAAAACCGGGGGCTGATGGAAAAGGCTGGTTTCCCGGTTTGGGCCGCAAAACCGGGGGTGCAGAGTGGTGGCGGCACGTGGCGGCGATCTAAAGGTTGCGTGGAGGCGACGCGGAAGACCGTGCGGGCGTGGCCGTCGGATCTACCTACCACCAGCGGGTGGACTAGAATAGCCTTAGGGTTAGGCTGGTCCGCTCTGTAAATTAGAGTAGAGAGGGGTAGAGTAGGAAATAGACTTAGGCTAGGTTAGTATAAGTAGTCTAGGGGAGACACCCTCCTCCCTATCTCAATCTCAGTTAGAGCTTTCATTTCCTAGGGTTTCCACTCTCCCACACCCCTGCTTTAGCTAGTTGAGATCCGCAGAGAGACTCCACTCTGTGTACTGTTGATTCGAGGAAGTGAGGCCGTATCCTCACCTTGGATCCCATCTCTTGGTGTCAATTCGCGTTTTGATTTCATGTTCATCATGTTCTTCGCGGATTGCTTTGTGCCTTGAGTTTTCCCGTCGCTTGATCTTTGTGCTCGGTCCATCTTTCACGATTCCGTTTGAACTGAGTTGCTCTAGATCGTGAGGCACTTCTTTCCACCGAAAGAAATCATCTCTAACCTCACGGTCTAGGAGATCGATCAAGTTTTAGTTTCGGGTCTCTTTTTCTTCTTTCCCCCGAATTCCTTCGATTCACCGATTTGGAGTTAGGTTCGAGCCATGATCTCTTAGAGATAGCTCACTAACCTCCTTGTGACTCCTCAGATCGAATCCCAAGCCTAGAGCACTTGATTCGGAGGAGATCGGGTTGAATCGCCGGAGTTTCAGTGCAGTCGCGGGGTGACCGGACGCTCTGTCGGGCTGACCGGACGCACGCTTTCAGAGTCCGGTCGTTGAGCACGGCGCCAAGCTTTTCTGCGTACTGACCGGACGCTCTCGACCGGACGCTCTGTTTGCATTTCGACCGGACGCTACGCTTGCACTGTTCCCGTGTCATTGTCTCATCTGACCGGACGCTCAGTGAACGACCGGACGCTTGAGCTCCGTGCGTCCGGTCGCGAACAGAGAGCTCCCAGAGCTGTTTTCTGACGACCGGACGCGTCCGGTCCCTGCAGTTTCGCGCGTCTTCGTTCGCGGTTCGTTCGTTCTTGATCGGATTTGAGTTCCGTCTTTTGGGTTGGCTTTCTAGGGTTGTCTAGTGTCCCGCTGTGCTTCTAGGAAGCATCCACCCTACATCTAGGGTCGTGGACATTAGCAAGCTCTAGGTTTCGATTTTGGGGTTGATCTTGGGACAGTGGCATCTAGTTTCCGAAAGGAAATTTTTGAAGCTCCCATTCACCCCCCCTCTGGTCGCTTTCGGGTAGCTTCTCGGTCCTTCAGACTGACCTTCTCACCTTGAGAAGCAAGTATGCTGTGTTGGTAGGAGAGGTGGATGAGCTGAAGGCGAGATCTTTGCTGTTGGGTGCGTGCAAGTCCTGTGCGGGCTTGCAATCTAAGTTGGCAGAGAAGAATGCCCAGATTGTGTCTCTTGGAGAGGCCAACTCAGGTAGCACCTGTGTGTCTAGGTGTGTTCTTTGTGAGGGTTTGGAGATGGAGATCGCTAATGTGAAGCATGACAAGATGCAAACCGAGGAGGAAAACACATACCTTCGGACCATCTTGTCATGGGTGTCGAGTGGTGAGCCACAGCTCGGGATGATGATCTCCCAATTCAAGCGAGCTGCTGGAGGTCCAGGTGTAGGTTTTGCTCTGGGTGTTGATGTTTCGTCTTTTGGGAAAATTGGAGAGTCGAGTGGTCTTAAACCATGTGAGAATCCCAACTGCACCACTACTCCCAAGCTTACCAAGATTCCACCCAAAGAGCCTGTCAAGCCTAATGCCAAGGATGGGGTCTTTGTTGAACCTCTGAGAGCTCCACCCAAGAAACAATCATGGGCTCCCAAACCAAACCACCTCAAGAACAAGCTGGACACCATGCCACCCATCCAGGAGGATCTTATGCCACAGAAGGGAAAAGTGATCCACACCCACTACCGTGAGTACCAACAACCCCCTATGAGAGCGGTGAGGTACCACTGTGACCACTGTGGGAGAGATGGTCACGTGAGTGAGTTCTGCTTTCGGCGCAAGAGAGAGGCGCGCCATGCAAAGGAGATGAACAACACGGACATGTACCATCCTTTCCATGATGTACATGTGCCGAATGTTCAGAGGCGTGCTGTCGGGCCTAGAGGTCTAGAACCTCAAGTTCCTAGGCCTAGGCAGCGGAGAGGACGTGCCCGGCGGGAGCCTGCAGTTGTAGGCTATGGACCCCATGGCGGTGGCTTTGTAGTTGAGCGTTTTCCCCCACCGTGTTTTGAGTATCACGATGGACGCTCCTCCCTTAGCGGACCACGTTTTCCTCAACGTGGTGATCGCTCTTCCCGTAGGCGTGCTAGGAATGGTTTTTCTGCTAACCATTCTTTTGAGCAGTCGGCCCAACACTGGTATTCTCCTTACTTCACTAACCCCAGTGTTGGACCGTATGCTCACCATATGTCTTTTTATTGATGTAGGTAAAATGATTGGAGAACGTTTGGTTGGTGGATTCCGGTTGCTCGAGGCACATGACCGGAAACGCCAAGTGGTTCTCTAGTCTTAGTCCGGTTGCCGGAAAGGAGTTTATCACCTTCGGCGACAATAGCAAAGTTAGAGTATTGTCTCGTGGGTCGGTGCGAGTTAATGAGCACTTTGTGTTGCGCGATGTTGCTCTTGTTTCTAACTTGCATTTTAACCTTCTTTCTGTTTCGCAACTGTTTGATGACGACTATGAGATTCGTTTTAAGCCGAATCTCAGTCGTATTTTGGATCCTCAGGGCAATCTTGTTTGTGGGATTTCTACCTTTGGGAAAGTCTTTCGTGCGGATTTCTCGGAGTCATTTGGAGTTTCTCATTGTCTTTTGGCTAGACCTTCCTCCTCTGATCTTTGGAAGTGACATAGGAGACTAGGACATTTGAGCTTCGACTTGCTTGCAAGGCTTAGTTCACTTGGACTAATCCGAGGATTGCCCAAGTTGTGCATGGAGAAGGATCTTGTTTGCCATTCTTGTAGACATGGGAAGATGGTTGCCGCTGCCCACCATCCAGTGACTCAGGTCATGACTAAGCGCCCTGCAGAGCTTTTGCACATGGACCTTGTTGGTCCCGCTCGGGTGAGCTCGGTTGGGGGGAAGTGGTATGTGCTTGTTGTTGTTGACGACTTTTCAAGATATTCGTGGGTTTTCTTTTTAGCTGAGAAAACTGAGACTTTCTCTTTTGCTCGCAATCTGATTTTGCGTCTTCAGAATGAGTTTCCTTTGAACTCAATGCGAGCTATTAGAAGTGATAATGGTTCCGAGTTCAAAAACTCAGATTTTGAGAAGTTTTGTAACTCCTTAGGTTTAGAGCATTAGTTTTCTTCCCCCTACACACCGCCTCAGAATGGTGTTGTAGAAAGGAAGAATCGGACCCTTGTAGAGATGGCCAGGACGATGCTCGATGAGCATAGGACTCCTAGGCGATATTGGGCCGAAGCTATGAGCACTGCATGCTACATTTCCAATCGCATTTTTCTCTGAGCTTTCTTGAAAACGACTTCTTATGAGTTGCATTTTGGAAAATAGCCCAAAGTGAGTTATTTTAGAGTTTTTGGTTGCCACTGTTTTATACTCAAAAAGGGCAACTTGGACAAGTTTGAGTCTCGTTCTTCTGACGGTGTATTTTTGGGTTATGGCACTCACACTCGAGCTTATCGTGTACTTAACCTTGATACAAACCGAGTTATGGAGACATCCGATGTCACCTTCGACGAGACCATGATTTGTCCTTCTTCTCGTTTTGAGCGTGCTGGTGATCATGAGGTTGACGAGCCTCTTTTTGATAATGAGGAAGAGGGTGCTGAAGGGATGGATGACCCAGCACCTCCTCCACCTGACGTGCCGCAAAGAGTGGCTTCTACTACGACTGACGGCCCCGAATGCTTGTTGGCACTTGCTAACGTTGTTACGAGGGGTAGACTATGGAGTTTATCCCCGGCAACGGCGTCAGAAGTGCTTGAAGCAAGACCGGTCACTATACCTAAAGGAGTGGAGCTAAAGCAGCTATCTACTAATGCCAAGCGTGGTTGTCAATCCCGATACTAGTAGGAGCTAGCTAGAGAGAATGCAATCTACCTGGAGGAGATTCTGCAAGCGCACAGAACTATCGTAGTAGCACTTTGCCTGAGAGTACCAGGTGTCGATTTATTTGATCCCAAGGGAAGGCTAGGGTGGTGAATGAGTTGAGTCAAGGAGGGGATGAGAGTCGAAGAAATAAGGAAAAGGAAAAGGGGAGAAGGGAAGATGAAAGGCTAGAAAGAATGTATGGGTGGATAGGTAAGGATGAAATGGATGGCTAAGGTAAGGTGGATGGATAGGTGGATAAAGGGATTAGGATAACTAAGCATAACTAAGATAACTAACTACTAACTACTAACTACTCCTAGATATCTACAAAGCAAGATAACTATGAAGCGAGATAGTTTCGAAGCAGGGCAGGCAAAAGACAATAAAGCAACTAAGTTGAGTATAGTTTTATTCCTATCTTGTCAAGTATCGCGGCGTACTAGCCTTTACCACTTACTTAGGTTGAACGCTAGCACAACGAGCCTTACTGATAAACTGGGCCAACTACGTGGTGGAATTCAAGGCGCACAGGGCTGTCACCACCTGCTTGCTACCACAGCTATCTGGGGGTCCAGCCGTTTCTTAAGGTAAGTCTATAACTAAGCACCACGCTTAACTATATTCTAACTATCTCTACCCTAGCTTTGAATAGAGACACCCTTGCGGACGTCAGAGCAAATACTTGACTTAATAAGATAAACACTAAACTAACTAAGCAACCTATTGGCAAAGATCAAACACTAAGCTCACTAGATATTAACTACTATGGCTAAGTGAATTGAACTATAGGATAGCTAGGCACTCAAGCAATCAATCAAGTATACCACTCAATACTGATAAGTAGAATAAAGTAATACTTGAAATGATGAACTAGAACATAGTAAATGCTTGAGTAACAAGAGCAAAACCTTAACTGGAGATGAAGGAAGACTCTTCCCAGCTCCAGGACCGATCACTCGCACGCCTCTACTCTTGAGCTAAGCCTTGAGCAGCGCTACCGCGAGGGCGAAGATGCCTTGCTCTACTAGCTACCTACTTGCCTAAGCTCTCTGAGCTTCTAACCTAACTCTCACTTGCTTCTCTTGCTTTGCTTCTCTTGGTGTGTGATGGTACGAATGAAGAGGTGCCTTCAGGGGGGTATTTATAGCCCAAATGAGTGAGGGGGGTACTTCTAGGGGGTAGCCAGCCGACCTAGAGTTAGGTCAGGTGGCGGGCGCCACCCCCTACTGGCGACCGCGAGTGTCCTGGCCGCTGGATGCACCGTCCTTGATGCAACGGCCTCCAGGTGTTTGTCCAAGGCGGTTTGGAAGTTGGTTGAATGTCCTAGCAACCGCCATTCAGCCTTGATCCACGCCACATCATCCTGAGCCGTCCGATGCCACTGACCTAGTGACCAAGGGCAAAGATTTGGCCTTAGGGAGGTCACACGGATCGGTGATGTGGCATGGGTGGAACTTGGGCCAACCCAAGTGGCGGGCGCCACTTAGAGGTGGCGGGCGCCACCCCCCTTAGGCCCATTTGGGCCCTGCTGAGTGGGCTTGGCCTCTGGTCGGAACATATGTCCAAATTTGGTTCAAATCCCGCATTCAAATAAAATTCTATGGACATTTGAATTTGGTTAGTTTGAAACCTATTTGACTACATTTCATGCCTTTTCGGTGGATTTTAGGGTCAAATGTTGATGGTCAAACAGGTGTTTAAGGACTGTCAACAAGCTCCCCCAAGCTAACTTGTTGCTCGTCCTCGAGCAACAATGCGGTTTAAGCATTGAGCATGAAATGGATAGCAACTTAAGATGTCTGCAAGTGCATATTGTATAGTGAGAAATAAGCATATATCATTAATCATAGCAATGTGGGGCTTATAGCTTTTCACTTCAAGCATGCAAGAGTGAAATAAAGCAGTAGATAGGAAACTTTTATCTTGTTTAGGTTTGACTAGGATTCTGTCTGGAGGTTTTTTCAAGGTTTTCAAAAGACAACAACTTGCTTAAGTCCTCCAAGATTCACTCAGTCACTCAATGGTGTTTAAATCCTCACTTAGGCCAAAATGTAGCCTCTCCTATTTCTAAAGAATGATATGTGGAGTTATAGGTATGCTAAGAACCATGAGCAAATTGCCTGATGTTTATTGCTAAGCTAGACACTCAGATCATAAGGAGCAGCAAATCAGAAAAATTGATCAAGATGTGCATGTGTGGTTATGTGGAAGTGTATAGAGGGGTATTTCATAATCCTTCCTAGTTAATTTCTGGGGTCTAGAGCTAATCTCTCTTTTTTTTATTTGGATACATAGTGAGTAGAAAAAAGATGTGTCCTCACATTTTCTTAGGACATAGTCCTCTTTTGAGCTACTTTGCTCACTTTTTTTTTCTTCAGAACATAGTCCTTTCTTGAGCTACTTTGCTCATTTCTCTCTCTCTCTCTCTCCCTTTTTTTAGCTCTAGATTTCCCCAGATATCTATAGGAAAGGATTTCAGAAATGAAAAAGGGGGAAGAGGGAGAAATGCTTATTCCCAGTGTAGGAATGAGCATAAGGCTAGCAATGGGATGTTTGGCAGGGTATTGCATATCTCCGGTGTAGAGAATAAGCAATTTATTTGGTGGTTGCAAACTTCCAAAGTGGAGAGTAGGCAATTTATGGTGGGTGTGCGTGAATCTTGATTCAAAAGATATGATAAGCTTCTCTACTAAGATCTATGAGGTCTAACAAAGCTCAACATAGACAAAGCTCTTTGTGGTTTTGACTAATGACTAACAAATATTTGGCTGGTGGTGGGATGGGACAAAATCTAGGAGGAACTTTTAGCAAGGTTTTCATAATTTTTAAAAGAAATCCTCCAGATTTGGTCCTAATTTCACTTTAGCATGTTTAAAGAATTAATCCATTTCTTACCAACTTTACTCACTAAGCATGATTTCAGTTTAAGCATGTGCAACCCACAAAAGCTACAACTTAGATAAGACTAGTCATTCAAACCATAACAATAGCATTTGCATGACATATTTCAAATCTTATTTAGGTTTCAACTTGTTTAAGCAGATTTTATCAATATTATTCATGGAATGGTTATTTAGGCAAGCATGTGACATTCAAAAGATATAGAATTTAAGAACTGAATGTAAAGTGTAGGCTTGAGACATACCTTATTAGAGCGGGAGTCTTCCCCAAGCTGGCTTCTTGCTTGGTGAAGGATCTTCATATTTCTCGGTCGGAGCTCTTGTTCTCATTTTATAAAAAGGGAAACTATCTAATGTTGTGAAAAGGGAAACTATCCTATGATATTTTATTATTCTAACTAAGTTAACATATACCTATACATATAACTAATGATAACTAATTTTTTTTAGTTACATGCATGACATATGTTATTTATTTGAAAAGGGAAAATTGAAGAGAAAAATTAAAAGTAAAACCATACCTTAGGTCCATGGAGTTTCATCCTAATCAGGTGGATCTTCTTCCTTGGGCACTTCTTCTCTTAGTACTCCATCGGGTTCTTCTTCTTTTGGCACATCTCCTTTGTTATGTGAATTACACAACTCAGGAGGTGGTGGTTCTTTCTTTCTGTTCCACCTTGTTCCTGGGCGCCTCTTCTTGGTATGAACGGGTTTTGCTACCTGCATGTTAGCGGCATATGCGGGACCACGGGAGAAGGAGAATATTTCCTTCCTCCCTCCTAATGTCATTTGAATTTTGCCACTTCCCACATATATGCAAGCATTAACAGTATTTAAGAAGGGTCTACCCAAAATTAAAGGCACATCTTTCCTATTTCCCATATCTAGTATTATGAAATCAGCAGGAACATAGGAGCCTCTAATATGAACAGGTAAATCATTAACTATTCCTTCTACATAGCAAGTGGACTGATCAGCTAGCACAACATAGGCAGATGTGGATGACATGGGTGGAAAGGATGAGTTTTCATAAAAATCTTTAGATAGAATGTTCACACTCGATCCTAAATCACACATGGCATTTTTAAAGACTTCACCAAAGATTGAGCATCTAATTATGGGACTACCAGGATCACCCTTTTTAACAGTCATGGTTTGATCTTCATAATAGTTAAAATATTTTATTTCAACCAAATTAGCAGTTTCCATGTCAGGTTTAGCAGGAATTTTGCAAGGTTCAAAAGATGGTATGATAGCAGCAAGTTGAGCTAATTGGGTTTCTAACATCTTATTAAAGCTAAGTTGATTTTTCAGAGCAGATGAGAAATCTTCCAATTTAGCATTTATTTTCTCAAGAATTTTATCATTCGACATTAATTTCTTATTCAAGAAATCAGTAGTTCTACCTTGTGAGTAAACTAAATTTTTCAAGAATGAGAGACTATCAGAATTCTAAAAATTAGAGCGGGGGAATGAATTGTTACCTTGAGAGTTTGCAGGCTGATTCCATCCTTGATTCTGTTGATGGAAACTGTTATTGTTGTTGATGTAGTTCAAATCTTCATGTAGCTCGGGGCAGTGGCTCCCAGAATGTCCGGTTTCTCCACAGACTTCACAAGTCATGTAAGATTCCAGAGATTGGACACTCTCTTGTTGGTGTATCTTCTCACAGCTGTCCAGCTTCTTTGCCAGCAGGTCCATCTTGGCCACGATCATGTCGGCTTCCTTAAGGGAATGCATAACTCGCTTACGGGGCTGCAGTCTCTCGTCATTCCATCCTTGGATTGACACCATCTTCTCTATGAGAGCCTTAGCATCTGCAACATTCAGAGAAAAGAATGCACCACCGGTGGCGGCATCCAAATGGCTTCTAGAGAGTGGGGTTAGGCCATGGTAGAAGTTCTGGATCAATAGCCAGTCCTCCATACCGTGGTGTGGACAAGCAACGACGTAATCTTGCATTCTCTCCCAAGCCTCGGGAATAGACTCCTCGGCTTGTTGCGTAAAGCTGGAGATTTTGTTGCGAAGAGCATTCGTCTTGCCCATCGAAAAGAATTTGGCGAGAAAAGCATTGGAACACTTGTCCCATGTGTCTACAACGTTGTGGTTGGTATAGAACCATTGCTTCGCTTTTCCTAGCAAAGAGAAAGGAAAGAGACGAAGACGGATGGCTTCTTGGGTTATCCCCTTAATGGTGAAGGTGCCGCAAATCTCCAAGAATTGTTGGAGGTGAGCATTGGCATCCTCATGAGCTTTGCCACAGAATGGGCTAGCTTGGACCATCGTGATCAGAGCTGGTTTCAACTCAAAATTGAGGTTGGCATCGATCACGTTGGGTCCTATCGCTACATTAGCGTCAGAAGGAGCAGAAAATTCACGAATGGTCTTGTTGGCCATCGTGAAGATAGAACGAGATAAGAAAGAAAGAAGTTGAAGAAGATGAAGGAAAAAGATAAGAAGAGTTAAGGAAAGAAAGAATGGGGTAAGATGGGGTTCGCTAAGCGGGAGCTTAAGCGAAGATAAATTCGACACGGACTCAACCGATACACCGATTGCCTTCCCCGGCAACGGCGCCAGAAATGCTTGTTGGTAGTTCTTAGCTTCACTAAAGATAGTGCTAGGCAACTATCCCCGGTAACGGCCCAAGAATGCTTGTTGGCACTTGCTAACGTTGTTACGAGGGGTAGACTATGGAGTTTATCCCTGGCAACGGCGTCAGAAGTGCTTGAAGCAAGACCGATCACTATACCTAAAGGAGTGGAGCTAAAGCAGCTATCTACTAATGCCAAGCGGGGTTGTCAATCCCGACACTAGTAGGAGCTAGCTAGAGAGAATGCAATCTACCAGGAGGAGATTCTGCAAGCGCACAGAACTATCGTAGTAGCACTTCGCCTGGGAGTACCAGGTGTCGATTTATTTGATCTCAAGGGAAGGCTAGGGTGGTGAATGAGTTGAGTCAAGGAGGGGATGAGAGTCGAAGAAATAAGGAAAAGGAAAAGGGGAGAAGGGAAGATGAAAGGCTAGAAAGAATGTATGGGTGGATAGGTAAGGATGAAATGGATGGCTAAGGTAAGGTGGATGGATAGGTGGATAAAGGGATTAGGATAACTAAGCATAACTAAGATAACTAACTACTAACTACTAACTACTCCTAGATAACTACAAAGCAAGATAACTACGAAGCGAGATAGTTTCGAAGCAGGGCAGGCAAAAGACAATAAAGCAACTAAGTTGAGTATAATTTTATTCCTATCTTGTCAAGTATCGAGGCGTACTAGCCTTTACCACTAACTTAGGTTGAACGCTAGCACAACGAGCCTTACTGATAAACTGGGCCAACTACGTGGTGGAATTCAAGGCGCACAGGGCTGTCACCACCTGCTTGCTACCACAGCTATCTGGGGGTCCAACCGTATCTTAAGGTATGTCTATAACTAAGCACCACGCTTAACTATATTCTAACTATCTCTACCCTAGCTTTGAATAGAGACACCCTTGCGGACGTCAGAGCAAATACTTGACTTAATAAGATAAACACTAAACTAACTAAGCAACCTATTGGCAAAGATCAAACACAAAGCTCACTAGATATTAACTACTATGGCTAAGTGAATTGAACTATAGGATAGCTAGGCACTCAAGCAATCAATCAAGTATACCACTCAATACTGATAAGTAGAATAAAGTAATACTTGAAATGATGAACTAGAACATAGTAAATGCTTGAGTAACAAGAGCAAAACCTGAACTGGAGATGAAGGAAGACTCTTCCCAGCTCCAGGACCGATCACTCGCACGCCTCTACTCTTGAGCTAAGCCTTGAGCAGCGCTACCGCGAGGGCGAAGATGCCTTGCTCTACTAGCTACCTACTTGCCTAAGCTCTCTGAGCTTCTAACCTAAGTCTCACTTGCTTCTCTTGCTTTGCTTCTCTTGGTGTGTGATGGTACGAATGAAGAGGTGCCTTCAGGGGGGTATTTATAGCCCAAATGAGTGAGGGGGGTACTTCTAGGGGCAGCCAGCCGACCTAGGGTTAGGTCAGGTGGCGGGCGCCACCCCCTACTAGCGGTCGCCAGTGTCTTGGCCGCTGGATGCACCGTCCTTGATCCAACGGCCTCCAGGTGTTTGTCCAAGGCGGTTTGGAATTCGGTTGCATGTCCTAGCAACCGGCATTCAGCCTTGATCCACGCCACTTCAACCTGAGCCATCCGATGCCACTGACCTAGTGACCAAGGGCCAAGATTTGGCCTTGGGGAGGTCACACGGATCGGTGACGTGACAGGGGTGGAACTTGGGCCAACCCAAGTGGCGGGCGCCACTTAGAGGTGGCGGGCGCCACCTAGGGGTGGCGGGCGCCAACCCCCTTAGGCCCATTTGGGCCCTGCTGAGTGGGCTTGGCCTCTGGTGGGTCCATATGTCCAAATTTGGTTCAAATCCTGCATTCAAATAAAATTCTATGGACATGTGGAATTTGGTTAGTTGGAAACCTATTTGACTACATTTCATGCCTTTTCGGTGGATTTTAGGGTCAAATGTTGATGGTAAAACAGGTGTTTAAGGACCGTCAACACACCTAAGATAGTATCTAGATTTAAATTCCTGCAATGTATTTATATTTGTTGTGGGAATGGGCTGAAATGAGATTTTCTGCAGGTACGCTAACCTCGAATGCGTATGCATAGTGGAGGACTAGCTATATCGAGAGTGCATGTTATGCCACCGACTTAGAATGTGATTCCCGCCTCAGGTTGGCAATTTGTAAGGACGTATAGGACGAGCATACATCTTGTTGTGCATTGCTCATGAACATGCTTCTCTCACCTTTGTTCTAATAATAAACAACTTGTTGTCAATTGTAACTAATGTAATAATAAAACTTGATAGTTGTTTGTGCATCAAATGCTTCCCCACCCTTGTTCCTATAATGGTAAAGTTGTTATGAACTAGTGCTTCAATAGGATGTGCTAGCTTGCTTGTAAAAGTTGGAAATAAATCTTCTGTCTGGTGTCATATGTTGCCCGGATTAGATGTAATATAGTCTTGTTCATAAAGTTGGTAGTGAGCAAGGTTTTATATGAGTGTGTCTATGTCGTCTAGATAAGTGATTGCTTGTTTAGACTAGAAGTAAATACCTGTATGATGTTATTTAGATAACCCTGCTAGCTCATCATGATTGTGTGTGGTCTTGCTCATCATGATGGTGTGTTGTCTTTCTCTGCTTCCTATATGTTAGAAGAGTAGTTAGACAATAAGCTTCTAATTGCTAAAAGTTTTCCCCTATGTCGAAATGTCTTGTAGTAACTAAATGGCTTGTGCGATGTTATCCTGCTTGTGTGGCAAAACCGTGCTAAGCTTGTAGGTTCAATGTTTGAGCTAAGAAACTCTCTTTTGGGTGAAACCAATTGAATTAGTTTTGTTTTGAAATGCTCCACCTAAAGAAATAATAAAACTTGCTGCTTGAGCCTATTTTGTATGCAGTTTTATTTGGGTATGCTAAGTGCTTCCTAAACATGTAATTCTAGTTTTGTTAGCTTTAACATGCTTCAGCAAGGAAATGTACTAAAACATGTTGTTTAGTTGCTTTTCATGCTATAATAATGAAATTATGTTTCGGGCTTATTTTCTTGCAAACATGAGAACTAGAGTTATATGAATTAAAAGTTTGTGAAACTAATTTTCATACCTCACTAGTATCATGTTGCTGCAAGAAAACTGCAAAACTTGTTGTTTAACAACATTAAATGGTTTAAAATTGTTTAAGTTGTTTTCAACATGTTTGCTTACTAGAATTGTGTAGGTTGTTTTACTTGCTCAAATATATTGCAATGCTAGTAATAATCTACTAAATATATGAGAAAACTAATATAAGTTTCCAGAATTCTCTGGGCTTAAAATGTAGTAGCTCTCGGTTTCACCTACCTAAGTCAGGTAAATTAATAAGTGCATGTAAAGAACTTAATTTGGGTAAACCATGAACCTCTCTAACATATTCAGGATGTATCTAAACTATTTTTATACATGGTTATGCCTAGAATTATGTTTTTATGTGCACCATGCTTTAAAACTGCTCTCTAATCTAGCTTAAATTTATATTCTAGCTTATATGCTTGTTAGAATTAAATGCTTGCAACTAATTTAAGTGGCTGCAATTTGGCTTTTCTAACATGATTAGAATGTTTTAAGTTGTTGTTGATTGTACCCAAAAATCGAGTTGTTGCATGCTGCTGGTTAGTTGTTGTTACTTAGTGTGTTTATTCCTTCTTGGAATATAGACTATGCATGGGTTGTTACTTGTTGTAACCTCATATGCTAAATAAGTGAGTTGCAACTTAAAAGTGTAAACCGCTTATAGTTAAGAAACAAGTATGCCCTAGTTTGCTCATTATGTTTGCTTCTAGATACAAGGTTGTGCTCCAATCTAGTAAACAGGAAATAAAATACTGGCAACCTCTGTCCACCATGTTTTGTATGTCTATGTTTGCTTGTATGCCATAGATAGGTGCTTGTCTTGTTTAAGCTTGGTGGTTAGTGTTGGTTGCTTTAGCTGATTGATTGTATGTTCCAAATGTTTGTTAAGACTGTGTGTAAATGTGATGTTGTCTAAGTGATGCCTTGGTTAATCAACCTTTGTCCTCGGTGAGTACATGAGTGGTTTGTTGAGCCTTTGTTTCTCAAGCCCTCTTGACCTTTCGAGATGCCCTTAGTTGAACGAAGGTTGCTTAAAAGCCTGTGTTTATGTGTCTAGTTTTGATGGTTTAGAATGCTTATGCCAAAGACCTGAACCTAGGCTTGTCCATGCCTTTGGTTGGACCAGCTAGCCTAAGTTAACCTCTCCATATTCTAGATTCCCGAACCATGGTGAGCCTATTCTTGTTGTGTAGCCATGCCTCTAACCAACCTGTAGACCCAAGTTTGGCCTGAAGTGTTGCCCAAGCCTTTGATGTTTGGCACCCTTTGTTGTGAAGGCCCTTGTTGCTTTGACCAGCCAAGTTTAGTTTTGATTAACCTCAGCCTTTGACCATAGTTTGTCTTGCCCAGTTGCGGAGACCTTGTCCAAACCCATGTACCCCATCGATTGCTTTTGTTGCTGCTTGGCCAAATCAAGTTCATGAAATCTTTTATCTTGTCATGACCTTGATGTGCACCAGACGAATTCTTGTTGTCTTGTGCCATGTTCCGTCCTTGAAATCACCTCCTTGCTGATTTCTGAACCTTGTGATCATTCTTGTTTTACCAACTTATGCCTTGCGTGTGATGTTTATCCATGCAACATTTATCTGCGTCATGTGGGATTTCTCACTAGTTGTGGGTTCAATAATGGTGTCTTGGATAAGAACTAATGGTGCCGCGACGAAACCGAGAGCCTCCGGTGGGTGCACACACTTGGTAGTGCTGCTCGGCATGCACTGGTACCGTGGGTTGTAATCAAGATCTATTGTAGAACTGCGCCAATGTGTTATCTTTCATGAAGCTTTCTCCTCGATTATCTCCTATATTCCTTCAGAAAAATCCTTATGTCGGCTCAAATAAGGCAGTGTTTCTTTCTGAAAATGGCAAGAAGCATGTCCTTTTTAAGAATCGGTCAAAGATGAAAGCAATAGCAGACTGTAAGAGGTGGTAGACAAAGGACTCTGTTGGATCAACAACAACAGAATGAGTATCATGTATGGTCATAGTGAAGTAAGGTGGCACTAAATTCTTCAAAGTGGGAAAGTGTATCAGCTGAAGGATGAGTAACAGAAATGGTGTGTTATCGATCCAGATCCCTGAGGTCCAGAAGTCTTTTGTCTGAACTTAATACATATATCGGCTTGATGAACATGTAGTCAACTCAATCTTCCCAGATGTGTCTGATTCTCTACTGACTTTGGTGGTGACCAGGTGCATTGATATCCGACAGTACTTGCAGTAGAGGCTGAAACCTTGGAGCTTTTTAGTGTTGAGAGGCAACTGTTTAGTTTTGATCATTGAAACGCTAATCTTCAGTTCAAAAATGACTCTTTGGTGGCTATGAAGGCTATGTCTCACAGAACGATGGTATGCCAGAAGTCTACCAACCCACTGATATTGTTGTGGCCCTCGTACATCCAAGTCTCCGACATGTTCCAGCCAGCTCTATCCTAGAAAAACTTCAATGATAATACAAAATAGTACATCATCCTAGTAACTCAATCAGCATCATACCTGGAGTAAGGACTGCTCGGTGATACGTTCGGCTACTATTGAAGGGTTATTCCAGATTATATTGGATAAATCTAGAATGGACATTCAAAATCAGTCTCTTATTCTTGAACAATCAAGGTGTCCTACCAAAAATTACCTCTTAGAATTGCAAATTGCTGACAATTGAAGTTTCAAACAATAGATTTCAGATTATGCTTCCGCATTGCTGAGTGAATTTGAGAAGATCGCTCTATGACCCAAGTAGTACAGCAAGTTAGCCTCACTGAATTGCAACTACACCATGAAGAAGAATGATGTTGATTTGCTAGTAGTACAGAGATTCAGTAACTTGGTATTTTTACCCAAGAGGTTGCATGAAATTTAACCTGAGTCACTGTCACAGCTTGAGAATTTCAGTAAAGAAGGATCTGTGAAAACGTGGAATTGGTAGAGTCAGCTATCACATTCACCGCTCTCTTATCAGATTTAGATAATACAGTGTTATCATGAGAGAAAGAGAATTGCACACATGGAACCTTATGTGGCTTTCCAATGATGGCTATTTGATTGACCTTACATTCACAGTAGTATAAACAGTGGTTGTCGTACGTCAGTTCCTGATCGTCTCAAGGGATGAATATTTGCTATAGTCCCAATCGGATGAAGATCCAATATTTGTAGTAATATTATCTTGAATTCCCTCCAAAGTAATAATGCAGTTTTAGTTTCCTTTTAACCCGGTAGTGATATTGAGTGTACCTCAATGCTCGATGGAAGTCAGAGAAGTAGATTCTTCTGACAAGAGCTAGTAATCGGGAAATAACATGAAAGATTGAAAAGTTGTTCCGTTCGTAACAGTTTCTGTTGTGTCAAGAAATCAGTATCTTGAGCTGTCAATAGCCTGTGATTAAGGATGGGTGCTATGCTTCTCTTCCCTTGGAAAAGTCCTTCGTCCGGAATCTCGGGACGAGATTCTTTTAAGGGGGGAAGGGCTGTAACACCCCAGGTGTTCGCCGTCAGTTGAGCAGTCAGTTAAGCACAGACCTAGCATATCAAGCGACGATGAAGAACTAAATTTAAGGATAGTCAGTGATGACTAAAGCGTCAGGATCAATCTCAGAGGCAGAACCTCCGTTTGAATTACTCGGGAAAATAATTAATGGAGCCAGTTAATAATGATCACCAATTTATGAATATTCAGGATTTATGCTCAACATGGATTTTTCATATGAGCCACCACAGTTCCTGTCTATAGTAAGTGACGAAAAAGTTTCGTGAAGTTTGGAATCAAAAAGTCACATGAAATGACGAGTCGTAGCTTTGCCAGTACTGGTTGATTAACGGAAGAAAATCATTCGGTTCAACCAAGTGTTTCAGTTATGCCCAATCAACTATATATGAACTCACCGTCAAACGTTATGAACGTTCCGTGTTGAGCAGACGACCGGAAAATATCCCGACCGACGAGAAACCCTAATTCGGAACCTACCGTGTGACTGCTTTGACCGGTGTTGAACGGTATTTTTGGATGTTCACATGTTAGTGCGCCTTAAACGAAAGTTGTAGTACAGATCGAGACGAACAAATTTCATGTTATGGCCGAGACCTGGATTGGTGCCAAAAATGGTGAAAACGACCTCGCAAGACGAGAGACCACGCAGTTTTCACGTTCCAGAAAACAGTTAAGTCTGTACTGCGAAATTGGAATTTCGGTCACCGCGAAGCTGCCGTCGACGAACGTTACCGGGCAAATCGTTTGGAATTTGACTGAGTGCCTTTAACGAAAGACGGAGTACTCGGCGAGACGACGACAACAAAATTTGTTTCATCAAAATTGGAGTCCGTTTGAGCAGTGTTCACAATTTTAGAGTTTGACCGAAAGTTTCCGGAAACTTGCCATTTTGGGAAAGAAATTTTCGGGAAAAATTGCCGAGCTCTTTACCCAAGGCCGTGCCGTCCCGAGGCGCGCCCCCTGCCCCTCTCCGACAAAATCAGAGGCCGAGCCTCTTCTCTCCCTCTCTCTCCCATTCATTTTCCTTTCTCCCTCTTTCTCTCTTCAGCCATGGAAGAAAAGCAGCAGAGCAGCAGCGACAGCCATGGCCGGCTGCTCCTTGTCCAGCGCCTCTTCTTCCTGACGCCCCTCCTCTTCTTCCTGGCGAGCAGGCGCCCTTCTCCTCTCCTTGGTCGCCCTTGCTCCTTCCTCTCCCGTTTACTTTCTGCGTCGAGCCAGAACAGCGCCGTTCTGCGCGACGCCGCGCGCCTTGGTCAGGAGGCCGTCGCCCAGCTGGCAGGTCTCCAGCGCCCGCAGCAGCCTGCAGCAGCCCTAGCAGAAGGCCGGCCACCAAACCCTAACCCGAATCTGGCCATCTCCCCCGAGCCCGACGACCTTCCCGTCGGTTCCCGATATTTCTCCCGTAAATCCATGGTGAAAGCCCCATCTAGCGAAGCTGAAACTCTTTTTTGGGTTTTTATGTAATGTCCCATGACTCAATGTATTTACTAATTGCTCCTTAATTGTTTTCTGCAGATCCAGGGGTCCTAAATGCAAAATCAGTTTTTATTTACGTTTTTGTTTAATTAGCAAATGTGGCTGAAAATGGTAAAATGCATAATAAATTGTGTGTTTGTCCAAAAATTACAAGTGAGCACTTTTTGGAATCCTTGTGAGTAGATCTGTCCAGTGGATTTATGAAAAGTGGGCTGTTAGTGTAAAGTTTCTGCTGTGGTGATTTATTTATGTTAAATAGGCTTAAATAGGGAGAAAATGATATCTGTTGTTATGTTGCTCTCACATGCATATTAGTAAATAAAACTTGCCCTGTTTTTAATAAATAAATTATAATACTTGAGCATGTGATACTTTTGCAGTGGTCATGATTTGGCATTATCTATCACCTGTAAAAATATGAAGTCTAAATTATATGTTTGCAATGTCACTTAAAAGTAATGCCTATGTTCGTTAATTATTTGATTAATAAAAGCATAGTGATACATGGAAGTATATATGTTTGAATGATTGACTTTGTTGCATGTTTATCTGAGATAAGTGTTGTGCCCTCATATTTGTAAGTGTTTGATACATGTTGTAGTTCATATGTATGTTTAAATGACTAAGCAAACAAGTGGTGAAGTGAATTATTGATATGCTAAAATGGCTGCAGAGATAGTTTCCATTGTGGTAATTATTTTGGGTTGTAGATATTGTTTGCTGTAGAAGTAGTCTATACAAAAGTTGTAGACCATTTCTATATCTTGCTTTCCCTGTAATTTCATGATTTTAGGCCAAGTGGTTTGGGAGTTATAGTTTTTAGAAGTTCACTGTCAGGATTTGCAGGCTTTCAGGGCAGATCTGATAAAGTGAACTGTTGGGCTAATTTAACCTGTGAATCATGTGTTGATGTTTATAGAAGAGTTGTAGTATTTTTTATAATATTTCTAAATTGTCTTAGGTCATGTTCACTGGATATATATAACTTGAGTTATGACTGTTTTAGTACAGATGGCTAAATCTGTCCAAGTCTGGACAGAGATGCCTATTTATGTTAATTAGACCTTGTTAACTTGTGAATCATCTTAAGATGATTATAGATGATTTGTAGAAAACTTAATAAACTTTGTAAAAAGTCTAGGGGAAAGTTCCCAGGTATTATAGATCTTTAGTTATGGTTGTCTTAAGTTACTGTTGTTGATGTGTGGCTAGTTCTGTCCAAGTATGGACAGAGTTGCACTAATAGTGTGGTTTGACCTTGTTAATGATTGATTCACCTTAGGCTAATATTAATAAATAATTAAATATTTAGGTAATCTGAAGGACCGAGAAGCTACCCGAAAGCGACCAGAGGGGGGGTGAATGGGAGCTTCAAAAATTTCCTTTCGGAAACTAGATGCCACTGTCCCAAGATCAACCCCAAAATCGAAACCTAGAGCTTGCTAATGTCCACGACCCTAGATGTAGGGTGGATGCTTCCTAGAAGCACAGCGGGACACTAGACAACCCTAGAAAGCCAACCCAAAAGACGGAACTCAAATCCGATCAAGAACGAACGAACCGCGAACGAAGACGCGCGAAACTGCAGCGACCGGACTCTGGCCTGCGTCCGGTCAGCAGGGACCGGACGCGTCCGGTCGTCAGAAAACAGCTCTGGGAGCTCTCTGTTCGCGACCGGACGCACGGAGCTCAAGCGTCCGGTCGTTCACTGAGCGTCCGGTCAGATGAGACAATGACACGGGAACAGTGCAAGCGTAGCGTCCGGTCGAAATGCAAACAGAGCGTCCGGTCGAGAGCGTCCGGTCAGTACGCAGAAAAGCTTGGCGCCGTGCTCAACGACCGGACTCTGAAAGCGTGCGTCCGGTCAGCCCGACAGAGCGTCCGGTCACCCCGCGACTGCACTGAAACTCCGGCGATTCAACCCGATCTCCTCCGAATCAAGTGCTCTAGGCTTGGGATTCGATCTGAGGAGTCACAAGGAGGTTAGTGAGCTATCTCTAAGAGATCATGGCTCGAACCTAACTCTAAATCGGTGAATCGAAGGAATTCGGGGGAAAGAAGAAAAAGAGACCCGAAACTAAAACTTGATCGATCTCCTAGACCGTGAGGTTAGAGATGATTTCTTTCGGTGGAAAGAAGTGCCTCACGATCTAGAGCAACTCAGTTCAAACGGAATCGTGAAAGATGGACCGAGCACAAAGATCAAGCGACGGGAAAACTCAAGGCACAAAGCAATCCGCGAAGAACATGATGAACATGAAATCAAAACGCGAATTGACACCAAGAGATGGGATCCAAGGTGAGGATACGGCCTCACTTCCTCGAATCAACAGTACACAGAGTGGAGTCTCTCTGCGGATCTCAACTAGCTAAAGCAGGGGTGTGGGAGAGTGGAAACCCTAGGAAATGAAAGCTCTAACTGAGATTGAGATAGGGAGGAGGGTGTCTCCCCTAGACTACTTATACTAACCTAGCCTAAGTCTATTTCCTACTCTACCCCTCTCTACTCTAATTTACAGAGCGGACCAGCCTAACCCTAAGGCTATTCTAGTCCACCCGCTGGTGGTAGGTAGATCCGACGGCCACGCCCGCACGGTCTTCCGCGTCGCCTCCACGCAACCTTTAGATCGCCGCCACGTGCCGCCACCACTCTGCACCCCCGGTTTTGCGGCCCAAACCGGGAAACCAGCCTTTTCCATCAGCCCCCGGTTTTGAGGCCCAAACCGGGAAACCAGCCTCCAGCCCGAGTTTTGTGGCCAAACTCGGAAACCGTCCGCGCCCGAGTTTTGAGGCCCAAACTCGGAAACCGGCCCACGCCCAGGTTTTGAGGCTCAACCTGGAAACCGTCGCGCCCAGGTTTTGTGGCTCAACCTGGAAACCCAGCACCCAGGTTTTGAGGCCCAAACCTGGAAACCGTCCACCGTTGGTTTTTCCCGGGCTCTACCAACAAACCGGCGTCGTAGAGGGGATGCACCGCCTGTGCACCCCTTCCACCGACATGATCGCACTTCTCCGCCTGTCGCTGTCGCAGGCTGCCAGCCACCACAGCTGATCCTCCGGCCTCCAGTCCATCAGTCCAAGTCCACGTCCGCCCTTCACCGTCCGATACATCGGCATGGCACGTCCGCCGCACGGCACGCCCATCCTTCATCGCGCCCGGTCCGTCGGCACGGCACGTCGCAACTTGACCTTCACCCGCCATCGATCACTGTCTCCGTGCTCGACACCTGCACAACACAAGCCAAAGAACATGCGCATCATCTCCATTGACAATCACTCATCACACAGAGACTCGGCATACACCCATGTATCCGCAATCTCCCCCTTGATGAGTGCATTGTCAACTCCACAACAAATCATGAATAAGAAGAAGGAGGTAGGAAGGAGTGGGAAGAGAAAACCCAACCAAATGACCCAGAAGCCTTAACAAAAGCCGAAGAAGGTCAAGTGGATGAAGCAAAAACTTGGTCCCCAAAGACATGGGCAACGGCTTGACGCAACCAAGCAAAGCAAAGCTAGCCCTCAAGAAGAGGTAGAACAGGCTCAACACCGCTAGCAGATAGCAATTGAAGATCGGAGGACAACAGAAGCAAAATGCTAGTCCCTCAAGATAGAGGCACAGAGGCTCAACACAACTAGCAAGAAAATCACTCCGAACCAATTGAAAATCAACCCAAACCAAATGGGAAAGCACACCAGACGATACCAATTGAAAGCCAAATGAAAAAACTTATGAAAGCTCATGAGAAGCTAGGAACGTTTGCTAGTCCCTCAAGACAGAGGCAACGGCTCAACACAACTAGCAAACTCCCCCTCGACAAATGCAAGCAACTAGGACAAAAGATTTTCAGGGCATATGATTTGCGTAAATTTCTCCCCCTAGTTGAAAATGCACTTATCAAGGCCAAAAGGTATCGGAGAAGCAACTCTCTTCGCATAAACTCCCTCTGAACACAAGATCTCCTTCCACAATGCATATGAAGTCAAAATGCAAGTTAGGAGCTTCAAGTATATAGTCAAAAGAGTGCAAAGATGCTCTAATCAGTATAGCTCCAACATCTCAATTAAGCACTCAAATAGCAAAGGCTCAAACTGATCACTTATACGAAATATGAAGCATATGAGCATGTGAGCAGTTTTAAGCCAAAAGGATAGTCACCATCAACATAGCACTAGACATGTATAGAAGGAATCCAAACAAGTGCTAAGCATATATACAAGGTGAACTACCCCTAGCAAAGTTCAATCATCATGCATAGGAATGAAGCATATACTTGTGATTTCAAATTCATATCGGAGTTGCAGCGGTAAAAGAATTCACAAGTTCATTTTTAGCATGTGATTGCGAGAGGTTGAAAGCTTGTCATCGCCTAACTTTTCAACCGTGCGAAGCCTATGCCGAAGCAATCAGAAGCTTAAAGCAACGGTTTCGGTCATACACTACATGGCTCAAGTTTAACTCAAAGTGCAATGAGAAACAGTCTCAATACCATGAGGTGTTGACAAGCAATCCCATCTCGATCTTTTCAATTCAACAATACTTGGTTCAGATTTTAAGCAAGTTATGAACAACCAAGCAAGTGAATGACTCAGAACTAGAGACATAGCAACCTAGCATATATGAAAAGCAGGAATGGACTCAACACACCCTACACATGCTAGTTGCATATCTCAATGGTGAACATTTTCAGATTTATATACATTAGGCATAATTCACCATTCCAAAAAATAGCTCGCTCATAACATGTAACAGTGATCAGAAAGAGCATCAGCTACAAGCATCATCATAAGTATCGGAGCAATACTAACAAGAGCATAATTACATTCTAGTGAATATAGACATGAAGCTCAGAATGTAAATGCGTATGCCCGACACAAAACTGAAGGAAAGAAGATACCAAAAGGAGAGACTCAAGAAACTCAAAAGAAAAGAGCCTCACAATAAAAGAGTCAGTCTGTACATCTCAAAATGCTTCCCCCATCTAAAAGGGGAAACACACACCAAGCTCACCCCTCAACCTATTAAAGGTTGATTCGTCTAAAGGCTTGGTGAAAATATCAGCCAATTGGTGATGAGTATCGACATGGCGAAGGTCGATATCACCCTTCTCCTGGTGGTCTCGCAAGAAATGAAAGCGCACATCAATGTGTTTGGTTTTCGAGTGAAGCACAGGGTTCTTAGCAACGCTAATGGCACTCGTGCTGTCACAAAGCAAAGGAACTCGAGTAAAGCTCAAACCAAAATCACGCAAAGTGGCCATCATCCAGAGTAACTGGGAACAGCAGCTAGCCGCAGCAACATATTCAGCCTCCGTGGTAGACTGAGCGACACTAGACTGCTTGCGAGAAGACCACGACACCAGAGAAGATCCAATAAACTGGCAAGTCCCAGAAGTGGACTTGCGCTCAATGCGACAACCAGCAAAATCAGCATCAGAAAAACCACAAAGCGAGAGGGTGGAGGAAGCAGAATACCAAATCCCGAGCTCGGGCGTGAAACGAAGGTACCTGAAGATGCGCTTCACCGCCTGACGGTGAGAAATGCGTGGCGAAGCCTGAAAGCGCGCGCACAAGCACACGGCGAACTGAATGTCCGGCCGTGTCGCCGTCAGGTAGAGCAGCGATCCAATCATGCTGCGGTACTCCTTCTGGTCCACTGCTTCTCCATCCGTGTCGGCATCCAGGGCAGTCGTCGTCGACATGGGCGTCGGAAGAGGCTTAGCCTCACCCATGTCGAACCGCTTCAGCAAGTCCCTTGTGTACTTGCCCTGGTGCACAAACGTCCCCTCTCGGGATTGCTTAATTTGCAACCCGAGAAAGAAAGTCAGCTCGCCCATCATGCTCATCTCGAACTCCCTGCTCATAGTATCTGCAAACTTGGCAACCAAAGCGTGAGAAGAACCACCGAAAATGATATCATCCACGTAAATTTGGACCAAGAGAGTATCTTTGCCTTGCTTGAGGAGAAAGAGCGTTTTATCTACACATCCCATTTTAAAACCCTTAGCTAGCAAAAAGGTTTTTAATCTCTCATACCAGGCTCTAGGGGCTTGTTTCAAACCATACAAAGCTTTGTGGAGTTTAAAGACATGGTTTGGAAACTTGGGATTTTCAAAACCGGGGGGTTGCTGGACATAGACCTCCTCCTCAATATAGCCGTTTAAGAAGGCACTCTTGACATCCATTTGAAAAAGTTTGAAACCCATGGATGCAGCATAAGCCAAGAGTATCCTAATAGCCTCCAAACGAGCTACAGGAGCGAAGGTCTCCTCATAATCTATTCCCTCCTTCTGACTATAACCCTTCGCTACAAGCCGGGCCTTGTTTCTCACAATGTGGCCCTCCTCTCCTTGCTTGTTTTTAAAAACCCATTTTGTCCCAATAGGTTTACAGTCAGGAGGTGGTGGCACTAGAACCCAAACCCGATTTCGCTCAAAGTTCTCTAGCTCCTCATGCATGGCATTGACCCAATCCGGATCCGTCAATGCGTGTCCAACATCTCGGGGCTCAAAAGACGCAACAAAAGCAGAATGAGCAAAGTGCGAGATGTGCTGTGACCTGGAGCGAGTAACTCGCTCGTCGATGTCTCCGATCATCTGTTCAGGGGGGTGCTGGCGCTGGATGTGTCGTGGCGCCTCCCGGGAAGAAGTAACCTCCCCCTCAACAGTAGCTGGTTCCACCCCGGGTACAAAAGGTACCGCGCGAGGTGGATTCCACGGCCCCCAGGAAGAAGACGTCTCGGGGCCATGGGTCGTCGTCGAAGCCGCTCCCGGCGGCGCGGCAGGCGGAGGGGGTGCTGGATCATCTATACCTTCAGCACCCTCTTCCTCGTCATCGAAAAGAGGCTCTCCAACCTCGTGATCACCTGCACGCTCAAAACGAGAAGAAGGAGAAACAAGAGTCTCGTCGAAGGTGACATCTGATGTCTCCATGACTCGGTTAGTGTCAAGGTTAAGTACACGATAAGCTCGAGTGTGAGTGCCATAACCCAAAAACACACCGTCAGAAGAACGAGACTCAAACTTGTCTAGGTTGCCTTTTTTCAATATAAAACAGTGGCAACCAAAGACTCTAAAATAACTCACCTTGGGCTGGCGACCAAAACGCAACTCATAAGAGGTCTTCTTCAAAAACACTCTCAGAAAAATGCGATTCGAAATATAGCATGCAGTGTTCATAGCTTCGGCCCAATAGCGCCTAGGAGTCCTATGCTCATCAAGCATCGTCCTGGCCATCTCAACAAGGGTCCGATTCTTCCTCTCTACAACACCATTTTGGGGTGGTGTATAGGGAGAAGAAAACTGATGCTCCAAACCAAGGCATTTACAAAACTTCTCAAAATCCGAATTTTTAAACTCGGAACCATTATCACTTCTAATCGCTCGCATCGAGTTCAAAGGGAACTCGTTCTGAAGACGCAAAATCAGATCGCGAGCGAAGGAGAATGTCTCGGACTTCTCAACTAAAAAGAAGACCCACGAATACCTCGAAAAGTCGTCAACAATAACAAGCACATACCACTTCCCACCAACCGAGCTCACCCGAGCCGGACCAACAAGGTCCATATGCAAAAGCTCTCCGGGGTGCGAGGTCATAACCTTGGTCAAAGGATGGTGGGGAGCAGCAACCATCTTTCCATGCCGGCAAGCATGGCAAACTAGATCCTTCTCCAACGAAAGCTTGGGCAATCCTCGGATTAAGCCAAGTGAGCTAAGTCTTGCAAGCAAGTCAAAACTCAGGTGACCGAGCCTCCTATGCCACTTCCAAAGATCAGAAGAAGAAGGACTAGCCAAAAGACAGCGAGAAGATCCAAACGACTTTGAGAAATTCGCGCGAAAGACATTCCCAAAGGGTGAAATCAGACATACAAGATCACCCTGAGGATCTAAGATCCGGCTAAGGTTCGGTTTGAAACGAATCTCATAGCCTTCACGAAAAAGTTGCGAAACAGAAAGCAAGTTGAAATGCAGGTTAGAAACAAGAGCAACCTCGCGCAACACAAAGTGCTCATTAACCCGCACTGCACCAACGGACAATACCTTGCCCTTACCTTTGTCGCCGAAGGTTATGTACTCTTTTCCGGCGACCGGACTATGGCTGGAGAACCATTTGGCATTTCCGGTCATGTGCCTCGAGCAACCGGAATCCACAAGCCAAATGTCCTCCAACCGCTCCTCCTACATCAATAAAAAGACATAGGGTGAACATACGGTCCAACACTGGGGTTAGTAAGATAAGAAGGAAACCAGTGTTGGGCCGGCTGCTCAAAAGAACGGTCAGTGTAAAAACCATCCTGTCTAGGGGGATAGCGATCACCACGCACAGGAAAACGTGGTCCGCTGGGGAAGAAGCGCTTACCGCGAAACTCTACCTGCGGTGGGACAAGGCGCTCAACAAAGCCTCCGCCACGGGGTCCGTTACCTGCAAAAACAGGACCTCGTCGGGCACGCTCTCTACGAGGTCTACGCCTAGGAGCCTGCTGCTCAACTCTAGCGTCTCTCCTCGGAGCTCTCTCCTGCCTAGGCCTCACAAACTGAGGTGCTCTACCTCTAGGCCTAGTCTCCCTCCTAGGGGCTCTCTCCTGCTGCCTAGGCTGGGTATGCTTCCCTCCAGACCTAGCAGCTCTCCCCTGAGGCTTCGGAGCATGTCCACCACGAGCTGGATGAAACATGTCCGGGTTCTGCATCTCCCTAGCTCGGCGCGCCTCTCTCCTGCGCCTAAAGCAGAACTCACTCAGGTGACCATCCCGCCCACAAAAGTCACACTGAAACCTCACCGAACGCAAAGGGGGTTGTTGGTTTGCAGGGATGTGGGTATGGTTCACCTTGCCCTTGCCCTTCTGTGGCAACTCCTCTCGGATGGGTGGCATTGTGTCAAGCTTGTTCTTTAGGTGATTGGGCTTGGGTTGCCATTGTGGATTCTTGGGTGGAGCCTTGGGGGGTTCAACTACAACTCCATCCTTGGTGACAGGCTTGGCAGGCTCTTTGGGTGGAAGCTTGGTTAGTTTGGGAGTAGTGGTGGAGTTGGGCTTCTCACAGGGGTTCAGACCACTAGACTCTCCAATCTTACCAAAAGCTGAAAGGTCAACACTCTGGCCAAGACCTATACCAGGAGCCCCAGCAGCTCGCTTGAATTGGGAGATCATCATCCCGAGCTGAGGCTCACCACAAGACACCCATGACAAGACGGTCCGAAGGTATGTGTTTTCCTCCTCGGTACGCACCTTGTCATGCCTCACATTGGCCATCTCCTGCTCCAGGCCCTCACACAAAGCACACCTCTTGACACAAGTGCTATCCGAGCCGGCCTTCTCAAAAGACTCAAACTTGGCATTCTTCTCTGCCAACTCGGATTGCAAGACAGGACAAGTCTTGCACGCACCCAACAGCTGCGGTCTAGCTCGGAGCTCATCCACCTCATCTACCAGCGCAGCATACTTACTCCTCAGAGTGAGAAGATCCGTCATGTGCGCGGCGCAACTCTCGCACTCCAACTCCTCCGACACAACCACGGTGGACCGAGCGAACTCAAGCTCCTTCACCGTGTCCTCCCACTTCTGCCTAAACTCCTTGCGCTCTCTAGCGGCACGCCTAAGCAACTTGTCTTGACTAAGGAGGGCAGCAGTCAACTTCTCAACCTCGGAGGAAAGCTCGTCGTAGGTGAGAGATACCTGGGAGGTGTCGTCGTCGTCGTCGTTCCGAGGGGTACGCTCCGGCTCGCCGTCGACCTCATCTCCGAGCGCCATGGTACACAGGCCTTCGTCGCCGGCGAAGAAGCACAAGCCGTTGAACGTGTCCTCCAGCTTCTTCTTCTCGGACTCGTCATCACTCGATCGAGCGGAGTCGTCATCCGAGCCGTCGACATCGCTGAGCGTGGCGAAGAACGCTCGCTGCTCAGCCTGCTGCTTCTCCAAGTACTTCTTCTTGATGTACTCTTTGTTGAAGCCGCCCCGCTTCTTGTGCCTTGGGGGAACGTGCTTCTCCTTGTACTTGGAGTCGCGCCTGTGGCCGTGATCGCCCTTCCCAAGATGCTTGTTCTTCTTCTTGGGGCAGTCGGCGATGAAGTGGTCGGGGTCGCCGCACTCGTAGCATCCGGTGCGTCCTCCTCCGCGACGACGGTTCATGCGGTTGTTGTGGAACCGCGAGAACCGGTTGGCAAGCAAAGCCAACTCGTCGTCTCCCAAAGACTCCAGCTGGTCCTCTGTCACAGAAAAGAGAGAAGAAAGCGCAAAGCCAGCTGAGGGGTTAGAGGAAGAGCCGGAAACCAAAGCCATGGACGGGCGAGAAGGATTTTCAAAAGAAGCCCTCGCCATAGCATCAATCTCACTGGACTTGAGCTTACTGAAGAGCTCGTCGCAGGTGAGGGTCTCATAGTTCGGCGATTCGATGATTGCCTGAACCTTGGAGTCCCACATCGAACGGTCAAGAGTGTGCAAAAGCTTCAAAGCACGCTCATGATCGTCAAATGGCAACTGCTCTCTGTTAGCCCTCATCCTGTTGACAATCACCTGAAAGCGAGCGAATAAACTTTCTATGCTCTCGCCAGGTTGATGTCTAAAGTTCTCATACTCTCGCTTGAACGACTCGTAGAGTCGGGTTTTGACTTGAGAGGTGCCCTCATGAAAACGCATGAGAGGTGTCCCAGATCTCCCGAGCCGTAGCGAGGTGAGAAACACGATCAAACTCACCCATGCTCAAACAAGAGAAAAGAGCATTACGGGCTCGGCTATTGGCATCGTGCTCATCGACCTGCTGTTGAGTCACACGAGCAGCCAAGACCACGTAATCAGGGGAGTTGCAAATATCCCAGATCGAAGCGCCCAAGCTCTGCAAATAGGCCGACATACGTATCTTCCAATACGCATAGTTCGTCCCATCGAAAAACGGCGGTTTGCCCACGCCGCGATCCATGTCGCCTTCGGTGGATCTGGAACCGGCTAAGGTGGAAGATCCTTAACCCGCTCTGATACCAATTGAAGGACCGAGAAGCTACCCGAAAGCGACCAGAGGGGGGGTGAATGGGAGCTTCAAAAATTTCCTTTCGGAAACTAGATGCCACTGTCCCAAGATCAACCCCAAAATCGAAACCTAGAGCTTGCTAATGTCCACGACCCTAGATGTAGGGTGGATGCTTCCTAGAAGCACAGCGGGACACTAGACAACCCTAGAAAGCCAACCCAAAAGACGGAACTCAAATCCGATCAAGAACGAACGAACCGCGAACGAAGACGCGCGAAACTGCAGCGACCGGACTCTGGCCTGCGTCCGGTCAGCAGGGACCGGACGCGTCCGGTCGTCAGAAAACAGCTCTGGGAGCTCTCTGTTCGCGACCGGACGCACGGAGCTCAAGCGTCCGGTCGTTCACTGAGCGTCCGGTCAGATGAGACAATGAGGGAACAGTGCAAGCGTAGCGTCCGGTCGAAATGCAAACAGAGCGTCCGGTCGAGAGCGTCCGGTCAGTACGCAGAAAAGCTTGGCGCCGTGCTCAACGACCGGACTCTGAAAGCGTGCGTCCGGTCAGCCCGACAGAGCGTCCGGTCACCCCGCGACTGCACTGAAACTCCGGCGATTCAACCCGATCTCCTCCGAATCAAGTGCTCTAGGCTTGGGATTCGATCTGAGGAGTCACAAGGAGGTTAGTGAGCTATCTCTAAGAGATCATGGCTCGAACCTAACTCCAAATCGGTGAATCGAAGGAATTCGGGGGAAAGAAGAAAAAGAGACCCGAAACTAAAACTTGATCGATCTCCTAGACCGTGAGGTTAGAGATGATTTCTTTCGGTGGAAAGAAGTGCCTCACGATCTAGAGCAACTCAGTTCAAACGGAATCGTGAAAGATGGACCGAGCACAAAGATCAAGCGACGGGAAAACTCAAGGCACAAAGCAATCCGCGAAGAACATGATGAACATGAAATCAAAACGCGAATTGACACCAAGAGATGGGATCCAAGGTGAGGATACGGCCTCACTTCCTCGAATCAACAGTACACAGAGTGGAGTCTCTCTGCGGATCTCAACTAGCTAAAGCAGGGGTGTGGGAGAGTGGAAACCCTAGGAAATGAAAGCTCTAACTGAGATTGAGATAGGGAGGAGGGTGTCTCCCCTAGACTACTTATACTAACCTAGCCTAAGTCTATTTCCTACTCTACCCCTCTCTACTCTAATTTACAGAGCGGACCAGCCTAACCCTAAGGCTATTCTAGTCCACCCGCTGGTGGTAGGTAGATCCGACGGCCACGCCCGCACGGTCTTCCGCGTCGCCTCCACGCAACTTTAGATCGCCGCCACGTGCCGCCACCACTCTGCACCCCCGGTTTTGCGGCCCAAACCGGGAAACCAGCCTTTTCCATCAGCCCCCGGTTTTGAGGCCCAAACCGGGAAACCAGCCTCCAGCCCGAGTTTTGTGGCCAAACTCGGAAACCGTCCGCGCCCGAGTTTTGAGGCCCAAACTCGGAAACCGGCCCACGCCCAGGTTTTGAGGCTCAACCTGGAAACCGTCGCGCCCAGGTTTTGTGGCTCAACCTGGAAACCCAGCACCCAGGTTTTGAGGCCCAAACCTGGAAACCGTCCACCGTTGGTTTTTCCCGGGCTCTACCAACAAACCGGCGTCGTAGAGGGGATGCACCGCCTGTGCACCCCTTCCACCGACATGATCGCACTTCTCCGCCTGTCGCTGTCGCAGGCTGCCAGCCACCACAGCTGATCCTCCGGCCTCCAGTCCATCAGTCCAAGTCCACGTCCGCCCTTCACCGTCCGATACATCGGCATGGCACGTCCGCCGCACGGCACGCCCATCCTTCATCGCGCCCGGTCCGTCGGCACGGCACGTCGCAACTTGACCTTCACCCGCCATCGATCACTGTCTCCGTGCTCGACACCTGCACAACACAAGCCAAAGAACATGCGCATCATCTCCATTGACAATCACTCATCACACAGAGACTCGGCATACACCCATGTATCCGCAAAAAGTGCACACCATGGAAATTCTTTAAACTCAGAGCACTTCAGGATTTCTCAAAGACTTATCGGGGATTCTCAAGAAGAAACTAGAAGGTAACATTGTGAAGAACTGACGAAGAGCTCGGGGGCTTGACGGACCAGGATGTCAGAGATATCATCTTCGATGATTACTCCGACTAATCTAGGTGCTTTTAGAGATCCGAAGATTTTAACACAATGTACTTGGATTAGGACTCTAGTTTGTAACTTAGCCGAGTTGTTAAAAGGAAGTCCTGTAATTAGAATAGGACTCTGTTGGTAACGCGGCTAGGACTTCGGTCTGCGCTGAGGCCTACCCGGATATATAGGACTCGGGCGCAGGTCCAAGATCATCGAACTTGAATCATAACAATACACAAGGCACACGCCGCAACTGGACGTAAGGTATTACGCTATTTAGCGGCCTGCTAGTATAAATCGCTGTCCCTGTGTACTCGCCGAGTCTACGACGACATCCCCACCGAACAATTGGTCTGAGATTTCAAGACGATTGCCGGTCAACAAACCGGACAGACCTTTGAGTCCCACACCGACGATCGAGAGTATGCAAAAGCTTCAAAGCCCTCTCATGATCATGAAGGCAACAGCTCCTTGTTCGCTCTCATTTGTTGACAATGACATGAAAGCGAGCGAAATAACTCTCTATGCTCTCGCCAGGCGTGTCAAAAGTTCTCATACTCCCGCTTGTGCGACTCGTAGAGACGGGATTTGACTTGAGTGGTTCCCTCATGGAAGCGCATGAGGGTCACCCAAATCTCACGAGCCGTGGGGAGGTGAGAAACGCGATCAAACTCGGACATGCTCAAACAGGAAAAAGAGCGTTGCGCTCGGCTATTGGCATCATGTTCATTGATCTGAATCTGAGTAACACGAGCAGCCAAGACAACGTAATCGTCTTTGTTGCAAATCTCCCAAACAAAGAGCCCATGCTCTGGAGATAGGCCGACATGCGTATCTTCCAATACGCATAGTTCGTCCCATCGAAAAACGACGGTTTGCCCACGCCGTGATCCATGTCGCCTTCTGTGGATTGGAACCGGCTAAGGTGGAAGATCCTAACCGCTCTGATACCAATTGAAGGACCGAGAGTGCTACTAGAAGCGACCAGAGGGGGGTGAATGGGAGCTTCAAAAATCTTTCAGAAACTTGTCGCCACTGTCCCAAAATCAATCCCAAGAGCAAACCCTAGAGCTCATAAGTGTCCACGACCTAGAGATAGGGTGGATGCTTCCAAGAAGCACAGCGAGACACTTTACGACTCTAGAAGCCTAACGCAAAAGCCGGAGATCAAAACCGACACGAACGAACAAACGTGGATGAACCGCGCGAACTAGCAGCATCGGACGCTGGCAGTGTCCGATGTCAAAGCCCGGACGCGTCCGATGCAAACAGGACACTTCTGGAACCTTACTGGACCAGCATCGGACGCTGCTACAGTGCAACCCTAGCGTCCGATGCTTGACCCCGGCGCGTCCAATGGCAACGGACGCTCCGATGGTCAGCGTCCGATGCTCCTTAAAACTTACTGTCAGATAACACGTGGCAACGGACGCTCCGATGGAAAAGACTCAGCGTCCGATGCTCAAGAACACAGCGTCCGATGGTTCCGATACTGCACCGTTCTTCCGCGAAATCCACTCGATCTCTCTGAATCAAAAGCACTAAGGCTTAGACTTGGTATGAGGAATCTCAAGGAGGTTAGTGAGCTATCCCATGGGAATCATGGCTCGCATCGAACTCCAAATCGATGGATTGGATATTCGGGACTAAAGGAGCAAAACCGATCCAAACGAATCAACCGATCTACTAGGTCGTGAGGTTAGGGATGAATTCCTTCCATAGAAAGAAGTGCCTCACGATCTAGAAAACTTGGTTCAAACGGATTTCCAAAAGACGCACCGAGCAAAGAGATCGATAGACGGGGAAATGTGGAGAAAAGCAACCCGCGAAGAACAAGAACAAAACTCGAATCACAACCACGAATTTGCAACCGTGTGGCTACCACACGCTACAATAGTGAGATTACGGTCTCACTTCTCAATCTCACGGGCACAGAGGTATTGTTCTCTTCTTTGTGGATCTCAGTTCGCTACAGCAAGGATGGGGAGAGTAGGAAACCTAGAAGGCAAAATAGCAAATGACTGAGATAGAATGGGAGGAGGGTGCCTCCCTCTACTTATCCTAATTCTAATTCCTACTCTACCCCTCTCTAGTTACAGAGCGAACAGCTAAACCCTAGGGTTATTCTAGACCAACTCGCGGTAGGTGGTGATCGACGGGGCCACGCCCGCACACTGGTAGCGTTACCTCGACGCAACCTCACCGATTGCCGCCACGTGCGCCAGCTCTGCTTGTCCTTTCCCAGACGTCGCACCCCTGGTTTTGTGGCCCAAACCGGAAAACCAGCCTTCACAGCCAACCACCAGTTTTGAGGCCCAAATCGGGAAACCAGCCGACCAAAGCCTGAGTTTTGTGGCCCAAACTCAGCAAACCCGCAACACCTAGGTTTTGAGGCCCAAACCTGGAAACCGTCCTCAGCCCAAGTTTTGTGGCCCAAACTCGGAAACCATAAGTGCCTAGGTTTTGAGGCCCAAACATGGAAACCGTCCACTCGGTGGTTTTTCTGTGGCTCAACCACCAAACCGAGCTGTAGAATGGATGCACCGCCCGTGCACCCCGTCCACCGACACATGTCTCCAGGTCCTCGACCCGAGCAACACCATGTCCCGCAAGTCTCCGCTCGTCGCTGTCCCAGGCTGTCAGCCTCTACAGCTGATCCTTAGGCCACCGGTCCCTCAGTCCAAGCCTCACGTCCGCCCTTCACCGCTCCTAGTCCGTCGGCGCGGCACGTCTCTACTTGACCTTCACCTTGCCCTCGATCACTGTCTCCGTGCTCGACACCTGCACAACACAAGCCAAAGAACATGCGATCAAACCCGTTGACAATCACTCATCACTCGAGACTCGACATACACCCTTGTATCCGTAACAGCATCTGGCGAGGGGGATGCCTTTGGCGAGGTAGGCGCCCTGGATCTTTTAGCAGATTCACCCCTCTGCAGATGGACGACGACATTGACCAGCACGAGATGCGGTCCAGGTCTTTCTGTGTCTCATTCCACTCATTCTGCTTTTGCTACCCCTTTTTGAGCCCAGAGATGTTGGACACATAATTTCTAACTCGTTTCAGATGGATGTGGATGATATCACCTTTGGTGGCTCCTCTCATGGTCTTGTTGGCAAGTTTGTAGATTTTACGAGCAGGAAGGTTGAGATGTGGATGATGGGTTCGACTTGGGTGAGGCCAAGCCTCTTTCGACGCCCATGGCGACGACAGTTGCGACGGATGAAGACAAGGATGGAGAGCCCATGGACCAGACTCAGGCGTCCCCTCAGGCATCACATAAGTTGGTGGTCAAATGCATCATGAGGTACCTCCGACACACTTCTGAGTTCGGGTTTTGGTACTCTTCTTCCTTGACCTCTTTTTGTTGTGTGGTCTTTTCGATGTGGATTTTGCTGACTGTCGCTTGAGCATTTCTTGCTCTGTACTTGTGAGTTTAGTGTGTGTTTCCCTTTTAGTTGGGGAAGCATTTTTCTTGTTGTATCTTAGTTGGACTTCTCCGATACCCTTTTGTTTTGGGTTTTTCCTTTTTAGGCTAGTTTTGTTTTGTTTTTGATAGACTAGCTTTTGCATGCATTTGATCATGTATTCTAGTGCATCTTAGAGCTTCATGTTTAGAGCAATGAGAATGAGATTATGCTCTTTTTGGTATGCCATGTTTATTCATGATGATGCTTGTAGCTTAGGCTCTTTTTGATCACTTGATACATGTTATGAGCTAAGCTATTTTTGCAAATGGTGAACTTTTAATCAACTATGAAACCTTTAATTTGTTCACCATTGAGAGTGGCAACTAGCATGGGTAGGATGTGTTGAGATCACTTGTGCTATCTTTTGTATGCTAGGTTGCTATGTCTCTTGCACTGAGTCATTCACTTGCTTGGATTGTTCATATTTATCCTGTGCTTTAAATTTGATCCAAGTCTAAGTGAAATGAAAGATCGAGATGGGATTGCATGTGTCAGCACGTCACGGTATCAAGACTGTTCTCATTGCACATTTGAGTTAAACTTGAGCCGTGTATTGTAAGACCGAAACCGGTGCTTAAGCTTCTGATTGCTTTTCTTGCATAGGCTTAGCCCAGTTGAAAAGTTAGGCAATGATCATGCTTTCAACCTCCCGCAATCACATGCTTTTAATTTGAACTTGTGTTAATAACGTTGCAATCTCCGATAAAATTTGATAATGACACAAGTCTATGCTCCATTCTATAGCATGATGATTGAACTTTGCTAGGGGTAGTTCACCTTTTGTACTTGAGTTAGCACTTGGTTTGATTTCTGTCTATTCATGATAAGTGCTATTTTAGTGGTGAACTCCTTTTCAAATGGCTTAAAACTGCTCACTATGCTTAATTGTTCATATTTGTATTCATTTGATCAGTTTGAGCCTTTGCTAGCATTTGTTTTTGGTTGCTACACTTTCAGGGCAGCACCTTTTGAGCATCTTTTCATTCTGATTGCTATACTTGAAGCTGTTGCATTGAGCATATCATGCATTTTTTAGCTTAGTGTACATACCCCCAGCTCTGATACACTTTGTGGTCACTTTCAATGCTTTTCATAACCCCCATATGCTTTTGGTTGATGACTTGTCTTGTGTTTGTGTCAACTTTGTGAAAAATGTCAAAACCCCTCAGCATGTTCCCTTTTGTCAAGGGGGAGAAGCTGTTTGCAAGGGGGAGTTGAGTGTTGGCACAAAGGGGAGAGTCATGCATTTTGGGGAGAGCTTTGAGCTCGGGGGAGTTTAGCTCATTTATGTCCTTCTTCAATTGGTATAGCTCTTTTACGTGTTTCAATTGGTATCCATCTTTTGGTATGGAGTGTAATTGGTGTCATGAGCTTTGTTGCATATCCTTTGTGTGTAGGCTTGATTTCAGGGGGAGTCGCTTTTGTTTTGCTGCTCCTCCGCATGCTCTGAGTGTTTGTGCTCCATTTAGTGTTGAGCTTCTCTTTGTGTTTTTCTCAATCGGTATCGAGCCTACTAGTTGTGTTGGGCCATTGTTGCCTCTCTCTTGAGACACTAGCAGTTTTTTGCTTGGTATTTTCGATTGATATGGAGCCTTCAGCTAGTTGTGTTGAGCCATTTTGCCTCTGTCTTGAGGAACTAGCTGTTTTCACCAATTTCTGGCTATTTGTGATTGGTATTGAGTTTACTGGTAGTTGTGTTGAGCCTCTATGCCTCTATCTTAAGGGACTAGCAGTTTTGCATTATTATGCGTTGATTCAGCCTCAATTGGTATCGAGCCTTGAGCTAGTGGCGTTGAGCCTTTTTATGCCTCTTTCTTGAGGGCTAGCTCATTTTTGACTTGGTTGCGTCGAGCCATTGCCCATGTCTTTGGGAACCAAATCTTTTGCTCTGTATGATCGAGTTTTGCTCTTTTATGAGTTGTTGCTCCGATCCTTTGCTTGGTTTGAGCGTTTGCCCTTTGCTGGTTGCGTTGAGCCGTTGCCCATATTTTTGGGGACCAAGTTTTCTGTTTTGGTATCTCAAACCATCTCTTTGTGCCTAGTTTTGTCAATTCAATCATCAAGTGGGAGAAATTTCGAAACCTAATAAGTGGATAAGTACCTTGGTTTCTTTTGTGATGATTGTTTGACAAATTTTATTTGATAATGGTTTCTGAGTGCCTTTTGTGATTTCATGAAACTCTTGTTTTTCTTGACTCTTCGGTTGTGTGGAGGTTTTGCCCGCTTTTCCCGTTTCTTTTGGGACCGAAAGTTTTTATTTGGAGTTTTCATGATCCTTCCTCATCTCAAGTGGCTTTGTGTTTGCTTTTGCTTGGCTTTGGGCACTTGAATGAGGCTTGCCTTCAAACCCTTCCTTTGTGGTTTTATTTTTAGTCAATGCATTCATCAACGGGGAGATTGAGAACATATATGATGAATAATTGACTTTGATGAGGAAGGTTTGAGGCTTTTCCCGGTTGAGTCATTATCTTGCTATGTGCTTAATGCTTATGACTAACCGGTGGTGTTGAGTTGTGGTGTTTCATGTGTTGGTTGCGTGTGCAACATGTGTCTCTTGGCTTTGTTGATGTGCAGGTGTTGAGCTCGGATACAGTGGTCGATGGCGAGGTGAAGGTCAAGTAGAGACGTGTCGTGCCGACGGACCGGGAACGGTGAAGGATGGGCATGCCGTGCGGCGGACGTGCCTTGCTGATGTACCTAGAGCGCGGTGAAGGGCGGACGTGAGGCTTGGACCGACGGACCAGAGGGCCAGAGGACCAGCTGTGGTAGCTGGCACGTGGCATCAGCGAGCGAGAGCACATGAGGATGTGCGGTGCATCAGCCGAGTCGGGACGAAGACGATGGCATCGTGGCACTTGGCGGGAGGTCGGACACGGGCTTGCGTGCGGCGGAAGTGCCGTCGGCCAAGTCAAGAAGGATGGCGAAGGCGTTGTGCCCGTGTGTGGAGGCAGGACATGCATCGGCATCGGGTGTCGGTGGTTGGGGTGTGCGAACCACATCCCGTCTTCGGCGCGGGTTCGGTAGCTGAGCCTCAAAAAGCTACCATCGACGGTTTCGAGTTTGGGCCTCAAAACTCGGGTGGCCGGTTCCGATTTGGGCCTCAAAACTCGGGATGGACGGTTTCCAGGTTTGGGCCTCAAAACCTGGGCTTGCGGGCTTCCGAGTATGGGCCTCAAAACTCGGGGTGGATGGTTTCCAGGTTTGGGCCTCAAAACCTGGGCTGGCAGGTTTCCAGTTTGGGCCTCAAACTGGGGGAAGGCCCAAAAGGACGGTCGACGCGTGGCGGCACCGAGAGGCTTGCGTTGTGGCGAAGCTATCGGTGAGAAGGCGCGGCGGTCGACGGTAACGGCACGTGGCGGCATCCTGGAGCTTGCGTCGAGATGAAGCGAAGGATGAGACGGCGCGTGGCCGTCGGATGAAACTGCTAGGGTTGGACAGTTTTACCCCTGGGGGTATTTGGGTCAGTGCTTCATGAGAGGGTGTTTTTGTTCTTCGGACGTGCACCTATATATATGAAGGGGGCTGGTAAGGGCAGCCCATCCTTGGAGGTGTGTCACTCTCATTTTGTTCATGTGAGAGGAGGCTAGGGTTAGAGGAGAGGAGGGCTCTTGTTCTTGAGCTTTTTGCCATCCGAGCTTTGTTGTTGCGAGGAGTGGCTTGTAGCCCAACATCGTGTGCTACACAATTCATCATCCCGTAGCAATCCAAGGATCAATTTGTTACTCCTCTTGTGTTGGCTGAAATTTGGATCGATTCGCGTTTTTGTTCTTCGCGTTTTGGTTTTTCCCCTCCCGAAGATTTGCCTCGTTCTCCCTCTCTGAGCAATGATTTGCGATTCCGTTTGAATCAAATTGTTCTATGTCATGAGCTCCTTCTTTCCGCTGAAGGATTTCTTCTCTAACCTCACGAGCACATAGATCGGGTCGAAATCGCGTTTGTTTTTCGTTCTTCCCCCTTTTTCTAGTGTTCTTCCGATTTCTCATGGATTAGTTGGTTTGGAGCAATGATATCCTTGGCTTAGCTTCCCAACAAATAGAAGAACACTGGGAGAAGTTTGGTTGCAGCCCCGTTCGATTTGGTGAAGATCCAATCGATTTTGGTTTTGTCCCGAGCTGTTTTTGGGCTTTCTGGACAGTGGCGTACTGTCCGGGACTCATCCCGGACTGTCCGGGGGTCGGGGCTGTTCACGGGCAGCGAGGTCGCTGTTTTTGTTTTTGAATGGCGGACTGTCCGGGACTCATTCCCGGACTGTACGGGGTTCACTAGCGGACAGTCCGCGACTGCACAGTTTGCTAATTTCGTCCGTATCTTTTGCGTACGAGCTCCGATTTGTGATCCGTTTGTTGCGTTGGTTTTCTAACTTCTTAAGGATCATTCCAAAGTACTTTTGACACCATTGGACAAAGTATTTTGGTCGGACACTTCTTTTTCTCCATAGGAGTTAAGTGTTCCTCTTTCGGAGTTTCGACGGTTCTAGCGTCCGTATCTTTTGCGTTCGAGCTCCGATTGGAGATCCGTTTGTTGTGTTAGTTTCCTAACTTCATAAGGATCTTTCCAAGGTACTTTCTACACCAGTTGGCCTAAGTATTTTTGGTCGAACACTTTCCTCTTCTCCATAGGAGTGGGGTGTTCCGTTATCGGAGGTTCGATTGTTCTAGGAGCTTGCTTGTGCAGTTTTTGCCCCGTTGCTTTGGCGCTTGGTTTTGGGGGTTCTTCGGTAGTTCTGCTGTACCTCTAGGACATCTCCTAAGGTATCCACCTATTCGTAGGTCGTGAACTCACCGGTTGTTTGAGTCTTCGCTTTTGGGGTGATTTTCTGGGACAATGGCCATCATTTCTCGAGAAGAAATTTGAGGCTCCCATTCACCCCCCCTCTGGTCGCCAATTCGGTCCTTCAACACTTCCTAGATATATGCAATACCTTCACTATCAAAGGAGTCAATAAGGATGCCATATACCTCTGCCTATTTCCATTCTCACTTTAGGGAAGAGCGAAGCAATGGTTCTACGCCAACAAAGACAAAAACACTACATGGGAGATCTGCTCCACTGCTTTCCTAGCAAAGTTCTTTCCCATAGGCAAGATGAATGCCTTACGAAAGATCTCGAGTTTTCAGCAGCAGCAGTATGATGAATCTGTCCCTGAGGCATGGGAATGTTTTCAAGACAACATATCAGAATGCCCACACCACGGGATGGAGAATTGGTTACTTATGCAGACATTCTACCATCGGCTCACTTCGAGTGCCCGTGATAATATCGATGCAGCTACTGGAGGATCGTTCTTGTCAATCACTATCAAAGAGGTGACAACTCTTATTGAGAAGATAGCTTCCAACCAAGGATGGAACAAAGAACACACTCAATCGAAGAAGAGAGGAGGAATGCATCAACTCAAGGAAGTAGACATGTTGTCCGCTCAAATGGACCTACTGACAAAGAAGCTCGACGAATGACACCATGAGAAGAAGGAAGTCATGCACATCCATGATTCTCACATGACTTGTGAAGTGTGTGGAGGCACTAGCCACAGAGGAAGCAACTGTCCTAAAGTCCAAGAGGATGTGAATTACATCAACAACAACAACAACAACAACAACAACAACTATCGTCCTCAATAGAATCAAGGATGGAATCAACAATAGAGGCCCAACTACCAAGGTAGTCACTTAGGTAACTACCATGGTAATAACTTCAACCAACCGCCTTTAAGAGAAATGCTTGTTAATCAAAATAAAGTTATTGATAATATGTCCAGAAAGATAGCTTCCAATGATAAAATACTTGAAACCATTAATAATAGAATGGAAAGCTTTACTTCTGCTATTAAGAATCAGCTTAGCTTTAACAAGATGATACAATAACAAATTCTTAGCTAGCCACTTCAGTACTTGTGACCGAAAAAGGTAAGATTTCGGGGAATCCGGAAGAATTAGAAACTACAAATCTTGTAGAAATTTTCAATGTAGGGGATTACTTCATAGCTCCGCCAAGGCCAAAGTATAGAGGATGGGGAGATGGGAATCTGCCTGAGAAGAAAGGAGATCTAGGGAGACATGTCATCCCAATCACCATTGGACCCCATACCATTGACGAAGTCGTCTGTGATCTTGGAGCAAGTGTCAACATTATGCCTAAGGTAATCCATGAGAAAATTCATGGTCACACATTGTTGTACACAACCATGTGTTTGCAGCTTGCAAATCAGACATTGTGCTACCCCAAGGGAATCCTTGAAGATGTTCAAGTACAAGTTGGACAATCACCTGTCCTAGTAGATTTCATGATTGTGGAAACAGAAGGAGATGAAAGAGCACCCAACATTTTGGGAAGACCATTCTTAAGTACAACTAAAGCCATTATCTACACCGAAAGCGCCAAGATCTGCTTCACGATCAACAATAGGAAGAAGAGGTCCAGTTTCAAGAATTGCACACTCAAGACTCGTGTACACCCACAGTCACCATATGAGTACGAGTATGCACCTGCTGCCCCAAAGAAGAAGAATAACAATAGAAGGAGGAGAACAAGACGAAGCCACAAGAACAAGAACATGCGGATACATGGGTGTACGCCGGGTCTCTGAGTGATGAGTGATTGTCAACTGGGATGATGCGCATGTTCTTTGGCTTGTGTTGTGCAGGTGTCGAGCACGGATGCAGTGATCAGAGGCAAGGTGAAGGTCAAGTAGAGACGTGCCGTGCCGATGGACCGAGAGTGGCGAAGGGCGGACGTGAGGCTTGGACTGAGGGACCGGTGGCCCGAGGATCAGCTGTGTGTGGCTGGCAGTCTGGGACAACGACGAGCGAAGACTTGAGGTCATGTGTTACCTAAGTCGTGGACTTGGGGACACGTGTCGGTGGACGGGGTGCACGGGTGGTGCATCCCATCTACGGCGTCGGTCGGTTTGGTGGTAGAGCCAGAGAAAAACCATCGAGTGGACGGTTTCCAGGTTTGGGCCTCAAAACCTGGGCTTGGATGGTTTCCGAGTTTGGCCACAAAACTCGGGCTGAGGACGGTTTCCAGGTTTGGGCCTCAAAACCTGGGCGCTGCGGGTTTGCTGAGTTGGGCCTCAAAACTCAGATGCTGGTGGGCTGGTTTTCCGGTTTGGGCCTCAAAACCGGGGGTTGGCTATGAAGGTTGGTTTCCCGGTTTGGGCCACAAAATCGAGGGTGCCACGTCCAGGAAATGGACGCGGAGCGGTGGCGGCACGTGGCGGCAATCTGGAGGTTGCGTCGAGGCAACGCTACGAGTTGTGCGGGCGTGGCCGTCGGATCACCTACCACCGAGATGGTCCAGAATAACCTTAGGGTTTAGCTGGTTCGCTCTGTAAGTAGAGAGGGGTAGAATAGGAATAGAGTAGGAATTAGAAATAGGTTAAGTAGGGGGGACACCCTCCTCCCCAACCATCTCAGTCATTTGCTCTTTCGCACTTAGGGCTTCCTGCTCTCCCAATCCCCTGTTGTAGCTAGCTGAGATCCGCAGAGAACCACACCTCTGTGTACTGTTGATTTTGAGGAAGTGAGGCCGTAACCTCACTATTGTAGCGTGTGGTAGCCACACAGTTGCAGATCGATGTGTTGATTCGTGTTTTGGTTCGTTGTTCTTCGCGTTCTTCGTTTCTCCGCGATTTTCCCGTCACTCGATCTCCCTCTCTAGTGCGTCTTTGCGAAATCCGTTTGAATCAACTTGTTCGTTTTGTTGAGGAGGTCATTTCGACCAAAGGAATTCATCTAACTCCTCACGAACAAGTAGATCGGGTTGATTTCGTTTTCGTGGCGCTTTTCAGTTCATACACCTTCCCCTTCGATTTCCCGTTGATTGAGTTGATTTGAGCGGATGATTTCTTGGGGATAGTCTCCTTAACTTCCTCATGATCATTCTCTCCATGTTTGGGATCAGGGATTTTTTTGTTGAATCGATTTGGAGAAGATTTGAGTTTTGGGCGACCAAAATCGCCCTTTCTGGGTACTCGCGGACAGTCCCCGTTGTACCCGCGGACAGTCCGCGCATCGGGCTCCAGCCAGATCAGTGGCTACGGGGCTCATTCGGACAAGTCCATTTTGAACCGCGGACAGTCCGCCGTTTTGTTTGGCGGACAGTCCGGGAACGTCCAGGGACTCTTCAGCAGCTGTGTGTTTTTGCACACTTGACCGGCGGACAGTCCGCCACCAGAGCGCGGACAGTCCGCAGTAGGGGCGGACAGTCCGAGACCCCAGGACCGGACAGTCCGGGAACCTGCTGAGTGCTCCGGTTTAGTGCGTTTGCTCTCTCGGCTTTTTCGCTTGGTTTTCGGACGTCTCGTTTGACCTTATAGTTAACCAAGGAACCTCTCTAGGTATCTTTGCTACTTGTTAGCATCGGTATTTGGGGATTTCTCGACGTAGCCGTCCATCTACGTTCGAGACTGGTTTTTGAGGGTCGAACTTGTCTCGGTGCTTTCGGTGTTTGGTTTGTTATCTCTGTGTGGTGCCTCGCTGTGATCCTAGGGATCATCCACCCTCTTCCAAGGGTCGTGGGCATCACGGTTTTCATCGTAGCTTTCGGGGGTGATTTTGGGACATTTGGCCAAAGTTTTGAGAGAAATTTTTGAGCTCCCATTCACCCCCCCTCTAGTCGCCTTGCTAGTGCTTTCTCGGTCCTTCAATTGGTATCAGAGCGGGGTAAGATCTTCCACCTTAGCCGGTCCCAGATCCACAGAAGGCGACATGGATCGCGGCGTGGGCAAACCACCGTTTTTCGATGGGACCAACTATGCGTATTAGAAGATACGCATGTCGGCTTATCTCCAGAGCATGGGCTCTTCTATTTGGGAGATTTGCAACAAGGCCGATTACGTTGTTCTGGCTGCTCGTGTCTCTCAGCTTCAGATCGATGAGCACGAGGCAAATAGCCAGGCGCGTAATGCCCTGTTCTCCTGTTTGAGCATGTCTGAGTTTGATCGCGTTTCTCACCTCCCCACGGCTCATGAGATTTGGGCGACTGTCATGCGCTTCCATGAGGGAACCACTCAAGTCAAATCCCGTCTCTACGAGTCGCACAAGCGGGAGTATGAGAACTTTCGACACATGCTGGCGAGAGCATAGAAAGTTTATTCGCTCGCTTTCAGGTCATTGTCAACAAGATGCGAGCTAACAAGGAGCTGTTGCCTTTTGACGATCATGAGAGGGCTTTGAAGCTTTGCACACTCTGATCGGTCGGTGTGGGACTCAAAGGTCCAGGCGATCATCGAATCATCTAACTATGAGACCCTCACTTGCGATGAGCTTTTTAGTAAGCTCAAGTCTAGTGAGATTGACGCCAGGTCGAGGGCTTCTTGTGAAAATCCTTCCGACCCGACTATGGCTTTGGTTTCTGGCTCTTCTGCTAACCCCTCTGGAGGATTTGCACTCTCTTCTCTCTTTCTGTCACAGAGGACCAGCTGGAGTCTTTGGGGGATGACGAGTTGGCAATGCTCGCCAACCTGTTCTCGCGGTTCCACAACAACCGCATGAACCGTCGCCGCGGAGGAGGCCGCTCAGGATGCTACAAGTGCGGCGACCCCGATCACTTCATCGCCAACCGTCCCAAGAAGAAGAACACATCTGGGGAAGGGCAATCATGGGCACAAGTATGACTCTGACAAGCGCAAGGAGAAGTACGTCCCCGCGAGGCACAAGCGGAGGGGCGGCTTCGACAAGGAGTACATCAAGAAGTACTTGGAGAAGGCCCCAGGCTGAGCAGCGTGCGTTCTTCGCCACGCTCAACGACGTCGACGGCTCGGATGACGACTCCGCTTGCTCAAGCGATGACGAGTCCGAGAAGAAGAAGAGGATCGAGGACAAGCTGAACGGTCTCTGCTTCTTCGCCGACGATGACGGCTTCTGCACCATGGCCCTGGTGATGAGGTCGACGGCAAGCTAGAGCACACTCCTCGGAACGACGACGACGACGACGACACATCTCAGGTATCTCTCACCCACGATGAGCTTTCTGCTGAGGTTGAGAAGCTTACTGCCGCGCTCCTTAGTCAAGATAAGTTGCTTAGGCGTGCTGCTTGAGTGCGCAAGGAGTTTAGGCAGAAGTGGGAGGACACAGTGAAGGAGTTAGAATTGCAAAATCCATCGTGGTCGTGTCGGAGGAGGGTTGAGTGCGAATTGTGCACCAAGCACATGACTGACCTTCTCACCTTGAGAGGTAAGTATGCTGCTTTGGTTGGAGAGGTGGATGAGCTCCGGGCTAGGCCGCAGTTGTTGGGTGCGTGCAAGGCCTGTCCTGCTTGCAAAAGTAACGTAACGGCTCTAATCCCATGGCCCACTGGTCACCGTCAACCACTGACAGTCGATCCGTTACAGCCAAAGAGAGGACCGGTTCCGCTACTGGGCTACATCAGTGCCCGTTGTCCGCAGGATCATCTCACAATTCAGTTACAATCTCTTTAACATTTTGACAAGTAACATCGGAGTAAATAGCGGAAGACTTAGATAACAATAGTTTTACAAACCAGGGTTCCACATAAAATTAAGTGAAGTTATTACAGACCATAGTTCAAATAGATAGAGTCGGCAAGTAGCATAGGACAACAACTTAAGGTAAAGATACTTCACCCAGCCCGAGGGTGAATAATCACTCATCGGCCTCCTCGGCCTCTTCCTGAACAACAGTCAACAGCAGGTCCAAGGCATACTGAGGAATCTGCCATACCTGCAACATGGGTAATAAACCCTGAGTACAAAGGTACTCAACAAGACTTACCGACTAAAGAAAAAGGGAGAAGACTCAGGAATGAAAGGCTTAGGGTAGTCAAGGTAGGCTTAAGCAAGATCAAGTATTTTGCAGAAAAGCATTTTTGTAATCTTATTTTATTTTGAAAGATTCAGTATTCCTCAATTCTTCATCATTCATGATTCATTTTACATTCCAAACATTCCTAGTTGAGAACCACTCTCCGTTGACAGTCAGTGGACCAAGTCTCCATAACCGAGGAGCACGTTAATCCGGATAAATAACACTCAGCTGAGGATCCCTTCCACACTGCATATGTAGCACCCAAGCTTGCATATGCCAACTCGTCTACCACGATTCCTCCAAGATTGGGCCCGGTCCTACGCCACCCGGAAAGTACAGTACACCACTCAATCCGGGACTCTAACCCACGTGGGTACATGCTACTTCCGCCATCTCTCCACTCCCAGTGCGCGCTTTGTCGTCCATAATGTTCTCGAGCCAAGCTTTCCGTAATAATGAATGATTTCAGAGAGCTTTCCGAGTTCCCTGTGGATAGTTACAAGTCTTGACCAGCAGCCCCCATACGGATGGTCCCTACTTTTCCGCCCAGCGACAAGCACCTCGGGACTCTAACCAAGAGTACAGGTCCTGTCATTTTCCAACCCTGTCCCGGTCGGTGTCAACTGTTGAGTCCCGACTACAACATGACGGCACCGTACGCAAGGACAACCTCTCCTTCCCATTGACTAAGTACGGATCAGATACTTAGCCATAGTGGGAGTAAGCCAAATCCCATAAGATTCTTAAGTGATCACACTTTTGAAATTGGCATTTTATTGCAATCTATTTATAGCATTGCTAAGCATTTTTCAAATACCTTGTGAAAAGCAGTATCGGGTGTATCAGTGGTCAAGGTGGATAGTGCATCAATTAGGATAGCACACAACTCCTATAAACCTAATGCATAATTTAAACCCAAAGCATTTAAGGAAACATTTTATAAAATTCAAGGAAAGGGTTAAATGCCCGGGGCACCGGGGCTTGCCTTGGATGGCAAAAAGAGCAGACTCGGGGTTGGGGTGTAGGTGCCGGAGCTCGGGGTTGCCTCGGGGACAGATCCTTCGGTGGCTACCTCGACTTCAGGTCCTTCTTCGTCAACTATACGGATGCAATGATGAATGCACATGAGAATGATGATGAAACTTATGGTGCAAGACAATTCCACTGATTCTAGATTACTTTTAAGCAAGGCATGATTGAAATCTAGGTTGAGCATAAAAGGTAACCATTTCTTCCTTAAGCAATATTGATTAACTAGACCTTAATATACTTATCCTAAGCATCAACCAAACATAGCATCACAAAACATCATAGACCAAGGGTAGGGTCTATGAACATCAATCAATCCAAAGATCACATCATCAACATTTACTACCAACCCTAATCCATCTTTTCTATTTTCTTAATTATTTAAAAGGTCATTTTATGAAGTTGCTCCAAAAATTACCAAATTAATCACATAAGTTCATTATGGTGTAGATAGATGGCAAAACAAATTTCATAATTTTGGAGGTCATTAAGGTGCTCAATTAAATCTAGACATTAATTAACAAAGGCACTATTCAAGAATTAAAATAAAGCTCAAAAATCAACTTGTTCCAAAAGACTTCAAAATTTTACCAGAGACTAAACATGGCATAAGAAGCTCACAAAAATTTGTCTCATGATTTTTGGAGTTATAAATCACTCTCCAAAAATACCAAAGCCTTCATTTATTAATTAAAAGGGAGATTTTTCATTTTCAAATTCTTGCAGAAAAGTCAAGTTTTATATTTTTATAAAATACTCCAGAGCATAACGAGTCTACCACAAAAATTTCAGCATTTTTGGATCAACACAGAAAATCATACAAAAAGATGAAATGAACACTATTCACATGTTGGAAAAAGAAAAACGGCACTGTTCTTCTCCTTCCCGCGTTTGCCGCGGCCGGACGGCGGCGGCGCTGCTACGCCGGCCACTGCGGGCGCTCCGCGGCGAAACCGAGGGTACGGGAAGCAACAGGGAGCTCACCGGCGTCGATTGCGGGGCTCGGCGAGGTGAGGGGATGAACGGAGGGGTGAGTTCGACGGTGACCGGCGGACGGCGGACGGCGGTGATCGTCGACTCGGCGTTCCTGTGCGACACAAGCGACCACAAGGGGTCAGTCAGAGACGCAAAGGAGCAAGGAAGGTGATGCGGAGGTCAGTGGAGGATGATCAAGGCCGGAGAGGGAGTATTTCACGATCCCGACCTCGACGGGATTCTTGCCGGAGATGACAACGACGAGCTACGCCGGGCGAATGGAGGCGGTAGCGACCAAATTGAGGGTGGTGAAGCTGCGCAAGGCTTGGCGGAGCTTCTGGGCTAGCTGGGAGAGAAGCGGAGGCTCGGGTTTGCTCTGGCCACGGTGGCGGGGTTGGGTTCTGCTCCGGCGGCTCGGCGGGGCTCTTATAGCCGCGGCGAGAGCTGGCAAGACGCGCGCGGGGCGGATAAGATCGCTCGACGCGTGCGCAATCGATTGCGAACCGAGGGTCAGCGGTTTGGCACGCAGGGACCGGGCGCACGGCTCACCGGCGGCGAACGCGTGGCGGCGACGCACTGCGGGCGGTAGGGGACGGGAACAAAGTCAGCTGGAGCGGTTCGCGTGCGCAATCGAGTGCTGAGCATCGGCGTGGAGTCGGTTTGGCCGAAGGAGCTTCGGACACGCGGCGGCACGCGACTCCGGCGAGGGCGCGCGGCCGGGCCCCCCCTGGCTCGCCTGGGAAGATGAACAGTCTAGGGTGTAGGGTTTGACTTTTGGCTAGTTTCTGTATTTTGCAAATTACTCTCAAAAATTGAACTGTGCGACAAAAACTCAAAACACCAAAGTTGCTCAGAAAAACGAGATCTACAACTTTGTCAATATGAACATTTTCAAATTCCAAATAGTTTTTGAACTATATTCAAAAACAGAAAAGGGGACACTTTTTCAAACTTGATTCAAATCAAAATTACTCTGGATTTCAAACTGAAACTTGAAAATCTTCCAATATGAAAGTTGTTCCATTTGACAAAACCTATAACTTTGCTAATATACACTTTTTCTGAAACTCAATAGTTTTTGAATAACTTTTTAAAACTGAAAAGGGGACAAAACTGGAATTTGAATGAATTTGAAATTACTTCAAATTTTATATAGAAACATGGAAATCTGTAAATACCAAAGTTGTTCCTCTAAGTCAGATTCACAACTTTGCTTTTTGAACCAACTCAAATTTTGAATTTTGAAAAAGTTATTTAAAGGGAATAAATCCAGGATTTGGGATTTTAGGGTTTTGCAAAAGGAATTCAATTCAAATCTGATTTTTGAACTTTGATCAAAGCAACAAACATCAGGGCACTAAATTTGAACAAGAATTACATAGAACTAGGCACAGAGGTGAAATTACCATTTTGCCCTTATAGGAAGAATGGGCTAATAAGGGTTTTTGCAATAGAGGTACATCACATAAAATGATACACTAAGCAAATGCATACACATGAAATCATGATCAAGATGATTAATGATGCTAATGATGATATGTCAAGTTAATTACATGCTTAAACACCAGAGGTGTTACAGCCTCCCCCCTTAAAGAAATCTCGCCCCGAGATTCTGCGTCTTAAGAAAGGACAAAGAAGGGATAAAGGCAAAACTTTACATAGACAGGGATTCGAGAAAGTCGGGATAGTTCTTTGCCAAGAAGTCTTCAGATTCCCAAGTAGCTTCTTCTTCAGAGTGCTGGTTCCACTGGATTTTGTACCACCTTGTGGTAGTTCTTCGAGTAACTCGATCTTTGTGATCCAACACGCGAACTGGATATTCCGAGTAGGATAGATCAGGCTCTAGCTCGACACCTTCAACTTCCACGACATGTTCTGGTACTCGGAGGCACTTCTTGAGTTGGGAGACATGGAAAACATTGTGGACAGCAGAGAGATGATCGGGCAACTTCAGCTTGTAAGCTACCTTGCCACAACATTCCAAAATCTCAAACGGACCAATGTAGCGGGGTGCTAACTTTCCTTTACTCCAAAACGAGTGACTCCTTGGTTGGTGAGACCTTGAGATATACGTAATCTCCAACTTGAAACTTCAGAGGTCGACGTCTCTTGTCAGCATAACTCTTTTGTCGGGATTGGGCAATCTTCATGTTCTCTTGTATCTGCTTGACTTTCTCTTCCATATCTTTGACCAGGTCAACTCCAAAGAATTCTCTTTCTCCGGGCTCAGACCAACTGAGGGGTGTACGACAACGACGACCGTACAGTGCTTCAAATGGTGCCATTTTGATGCTTTCTTGATAACTGTTATTATATGAGAACTCTGCCAAGGGCAAACAGTCATCCCAAGTATCTGCGAAGGTAAGCACACAGGCTCTCAACATATCTTCTAACACTTGGTTGACTCTCTCAGTTTGTCCATCAGTCTGCGGATGATATGCTGTACTATGCAAGAGCTTGGTTCCAAGTGAGGTATGGAACGCTTTCCAAAACTTTGCGACAAACTGAGTACCACGATCAGAGATAATGGTCTTGGGTATTCCATGAAGCTTCACTATGTTGTTCTTGTACAAGGCGGCATACGTGGGGACGGCATAGCTGGTCTTGACTGGCAGAAAGTGAGCTTGTTTGGTGAGTCGGTCCACGATTACCCAAATGGAATCAAAACCTTTCTGAGTCTTGGGTAGCCCATTGATAAAATCCATGCTGATATCTTCCCACTTCCAGGCAGGTACAGATAAAGGCTGCAATTCTCCTCCAGGCTTCATGTGCACGGCTTTGACTTTCTGACAAGTATCACAGCGAGCGACATAGCGAGCGATTTCAATCTTCATCTTTGTCCACCAGAATCTCTGCCTTAGATCCTGGTACATCTTGTTGCTGCCGGGGTGGATGGAAACCTAGACAGGTGTGCCTCATCAAGGATCAACTGTCTCAACTCAGGCACCTTGGGAACTACTAGACGGTTCTTGAACCATACCACTCCTACATCATCAATCCTGAAACAATCAGCCTTACCGGTCTGGACCTTTTCGATGATGTGCTTGATTCCAGGGTTATCTTTCTGTGCAGCGATGACTTGTTCCTTGACCGATGTTTCTATCCTGACATTGTTCAGGCTTCCTTGCGGAACTATCTCAATACCCATCCTTTCAAGAGCATGGCACAAGGAAAGATCATAGGGCTTCGTCGTCAGACAGTTGCAGTATGACTTGCGACTGAGGGCATCGGCAACTACATTTGCCTTACCAGGATGGTAATGCACTTCGATATCATAGTCCTTGATTAACTCAAGCCATCTTCGCTGCCTCATGTTCAGCTCTTCTTGGTGAAGATATACTTCAGGCTCTTGTGATCGGTGTACACATTGCAGGTACTGCCCAACAGATAATGACGCCATATCTTCAAAGCATGCACCACTGCTGCTAACTCAAGGTCATGGGTTGGATAATTCTCCTCATGTCGCCTAAGCTGCCGTGAGGCATAAGCGATCACTCGACCTTCTTGCATCAAAACACAGCCTAACCCAGTACCAGATGCATCACAGTATACATCAAAGGGTTTCTCGATGTCTGGTTGAGCTAGGACTGGTGATGTAGTTAGTAGTTTCTTCAAGGCTTGAAAAGCTTGCTCACAGGCTGTTGACCAAACAAAATCCACGGAATTCTTCAACAACTCTGTGATAGGCTTGGCAACTCTGGAGAAGTCTGGGATGAAACGACGATAGTATCCAGCCATTCCCATGAAGCTGCGAACTTCGCGGACAGTGGTAGGTGGCTTCCAATCCAAGATATCTGCCACTTTTTCAGGGTCAACTGACACACCTTCAGCGGACAGGACATGACCAAGGAATTGAATTCGATCTAGCCAGAATTCACATTTACTGAACTTGGCATACAGCTGGTGATCTCTGAGACGAGAGAGAACGACACGAAGATGCTTGGCATGATCTTCAGGAGTTCTTGAATAAACAAGGATGTCGTCAATGAACACGACTACAATTTATCGAGCTCTGGCATGAACACAGAGTTCATGAGATACATGAAATGAGCGGGGGCATTGGTCAAGCCAAAAGACATGACCAAGTACTCATATAGGCCGTATCTGGTGGTGAAAGCTGTTTTGGGAATATCTTCGGGACGAATTTTTATTTGGTGATAGCCAGATCTGAGGTCGATCTTGGAAAACACTCTGGCTCCAGATAACTGGTCAAACAGAAGATCAATACGAGGCAAGGGATATTTATTTTTGATGGTGACCTCGTTGAGCGGGCGATAGTCAACGCACAGACGAAGGCTTTTGTCCTTCTTCTTCACAAAGATAGCAGGACAGCCCCAAGGAGATGAACTTGGGCGAATGAGACCCTTATCCAATAGCTCTTGCAATTGGATCTTCAGCTCTGCCAACTCTCTGGGAGGCATTCGATAAGCTCTACGGGATATAGGAGCAGTCCCGGGCTTTAGCTCTATGGCAAACTCAACATCACGGTCAGGAGGCAGACCAGGTAAATCTTCAGGAAAGACATCAGGGAACTCACAGACTACAGGGATTCTCGGATCCCTTGATCATAGGTAGCATTTAGCTGTGTGGTAGCTGGTTTTGAAGGCATAGGAAGTTGGAGAAGGAGTTTGGAGGTACTGTTAGGAATATCCACTCTCACAACTCTATTCAAGATGTCTATCATGGCTTTATACTGACACATCCAATTCATGCCTAAGATGACATCTATCTCTTGATCGCGCAGTACTATCATGGTGGTAGGAAAGACATTTTCCCCAACATTACTGGTATACTGCGGACCACTTCCTTAGTATTTATCCGCCCTCCAGGCGAAAGTATGCAGAAACTTTCTTTTAACTCCCCCATGGGCAACTCATGCTTGATGACAAAAGTGCGACTGATGAAGGAATGCGATGCACCACAGAATCAAACAAGACGACTGCAGGATGATTGGCAACAGGGAACCTACCGAGCATGACGGGCTCTCCGTCTGGGATGTTACTGACGGTGGTGAAGTAGACTTGCCCGTGCTTCCTGACAAGCTTGCCCTTCTGGACGTGCTGCTGCGGTGCACGGTGCTGCTGCTGTGATCCTCCAGGGCCTTTCTGTGCATGCTGGGCATTCTTCTTGGGTTTAGGGCAGTCGCGAGACCAGTGACCAACTTGGCCACAGTTGTAGCATGGATGGTTGTAAGCTGTTTGTGGGGTGGTGACACGAACACCAGGGGCGTTCGGCTGAGTGGCACTTTGCTGGTTGGCATTGTGGGTGGTGGCCGCGGTACGAACGACCACTTGCTGATGGGGGTATGGGACGGTTTTGGTGGTGGCTGGGGTGGTAGATGATTCTTGGGCGCTTATGGTTGCTGGAGAAACTGCTAGACCCAGCCTTCTTCTTCTTCTTCTCTCCTGATACTGGCGGTTGCTTTCCTCGAAAGCAACAGCACGGTCAACGACATCATGGTAGGATCCGTTTAGGTTGTTGGACAGACCTCTGCGAATCTTAGGGTGCAGACCCTGAGAAAACAATCTCTCTCTTCTTTTCCTCTGTGTTGACATAGTCGGAGGGCATACTGGCTGAGGTGGTTGAATTGTCCCACGTACTGCATGACGGTGGAATCTTTCTGTTGCAGGGCCAAGAACTGATCCAACTTCATCTTCATCAATCCCGAAGGGATGTGATGTGCTCTGAAAGCGGTGCGGAACTCTTCCCAGGTCAGCTGGTGACCTTCCGGCTGGGCCGCCAACAGGTTGGCGTACCAGGCACTTGCAGGACCACGGAGCTGCTGAGAAGCGAACCGAGGCTTCTGGATCTCCGTGCAGTGCAGTAGACTGAACTTCTGTTCCATGGTGCGTAACCAGTCGTCAGCCTCGAGAGGTTCATCGGCCTTTGTGAAGACCGGTGGACGTGTTTCAGTGAATTCCACATAGGTTGTCTCTTGGTTGTTGCGGCGACCACGGTTGCCGTTGTTCTGCTGCCCTTGATTCTGAGCCATCAGATTGGCAGCGGCGGCCAAGGCTGCAATGGCATCTGCTAGGGTAGCTGGTACAGGTGGAGGTTTTGGGAGACGGTCATCTCCAGCACCTCCGGCTCCGGTACGGGTGTTCACAGGCATCTGTATAAGCAACTCGGAACTCAGCATATATGGACAAGGTTCTGAAACAACTTGATTGATAACTTCACTGATACAAAGATAGCTGACTTGATAAAGATGACAACAGACTGATAAGGTACGAAAAGAAAGATACATGCCAGACTTGGCAACAGACAGACTAACGCTCCCAAACCTAGGCTAAGGTTTTAGGTAAGCAGATGGTACAGACACAAGGAGTCTAGTCATCATCGATGAAGATCAACTCTTCGTCATCATCATCATCCTCGATGATAAGCTCAGGCTCTTCCTCCTCCTCTTCATCTTCAACGTGGACATCTTCAGCAGGTTCCACTTCCTCATTCTGATCAGGCTCGTGTTCCACTTCAGGTTCCTCCACGACTCCGTCTTCGGGTCTTCCATAACCGGGGGTACCAAGGGATGGAGTTGATCATGCAGCTGATGCACTTCCTCATGAAGCATATCATTGTACTGCTCGATCTGGGCGGTGTATTGCTGCAGTCCATGGAGCTGGGCTCTGGTGACATCCTCGCGGGTCCAAGCATCATTGCGCTGCTCGATAGCGCGAATCGTGTTCCGGTTAGCCTGTTCCAAGGAAGCTCGTGCCTCATAAAACTCCATGCGGGAAAGGTAGAAGTCATGCTCCATGTTCTCCATTTCAGCCTTCAGATTCTTGATTTCCTCCTTCAGCTGCTTGCGGGTGCGGCGGGGAAAGCGACGACCATTGGAGGATTCTCCAGTCTCTTCTCCGGTGCGTGGCGCCAGCTGGTGACGCGGCACACCGTTCGGTCCAGTCGACTTGCGGGCAGTCCGCTTGATGATGGCCATATCTGGACAAGAGGTTATAGATGAGAAAGGCTAGCAAGAAAAAGGTATAGGCATACTAACCCAACGAACTCTTTTATAAACTTAAGTGAATGTGACATGATGCATGAATCGTTCCTACGGAACAAGGCAATGCAACTACTAAGGTAAGGTACATAGGGCTTATACAAGTTGTCTTGCTACTAGTTGCCAAAGACAAGATGAGATGAGAGAAGCAATTTGGACTCAAAATAGTCAAGTTTAGTTTTTGTTTAAAACATTTTGAAGTTTTCGCAAAAAGATTGCAACGTCATAGTGAGATGCTCCGATACCACTCTGTAACGTAACGGCTCTAATCCCATGGCCCACTGATCACCGTCAACCACTGACAGTCGATCCGTACAGCCAAGAGATTAGGACCGGTTCCGCTACTGGGCTACATCAGTGCCCGTTGTCCGCAGGATCATCTCACATTCAGTTACAATCTCTTTAACATTTTTCAATAACATCGGAGTAAATAGCGGAAGACTTAGATAACAATAGTTTTACAAACCAGGGTTCCACATAAAATTAAAGTGAAGTTATTACAGACCATAGTTCAAATAGATAGAGTTGGCAAGTAGCATATGACAACAACTGAAGGTAAAGATACTTCACCCAGCCCGAGGGTGAATAATCACTCATCGGCCTCATCGGCCTCTTCCTGAACAACAGTCACACAGCAGGGTCCAAGGCATACTGAGGATCTGCCATACCTGCAACATGGGTAATAAAACCCTGAGTACAAAGGTACTCAACAAGACTTACCCGACTAAGAAAAGGGAAAGACTCAGGAATGAAGGCTTAGGGTAGTCAAGGTAAGGCTTAAGCAAGATCAAGTATTTTGCAGAAAAGCATTTTTGTAAATCTTATTTTATTTTGAAAGATTCATATTCCTCAATTCTTCATCATTCATGATTCATTTTACATTTCAAACATTCCTAGTTGAGAACCACTCTCCGTTGACAGTTCAGTGGACCAAGTCTCCATAACCGAGGAGCAACGTTAATCCGGATAAATAATACTCAGCTGAGGATCCCTATCCACACTGCATATGTAGCACCCAAGCTTGCATATGCCAACCGTCTACCACGATTCCTCAAGATTGGGCCCGGTCCTACGCCACCCGGAAGTACAGTACACCACTCAATCCGGGACTCTAACCACGTGTGTACATGCTACTTCCCGCCATCTCTCCACTCCCAGTGCGCGGTTGTCGGTCCAGAATAATGGATTTCTCGGAGCCAGAGCTTTCCGTAGTATGTGAATAGTTACAAGTCTTGACCAGCAGGCCCCCATACGGATGGTCCCTACATTTTTTCGCCAGCGACAAGCACCTCGGGACTCTAACCCAAGAGTACAGGTCCTGTCGGTTTTTCAACCCTGTCCCGGTCGGTGTCAACTGTTGAGTCCCGGACTACAACATGACGGCACCGTACGCAAGGACAACCTCTCCTTCCCATTGACTAAGTACGGATCAGATACTTAGCCAATAGTGGGAGTAAAGCCAAATTCCCATAAAGTTTCTTTCAGTGATCACACTTTTGAAATTGGCATTTTTATTGCAAAGTCTAATTCAATAAGCATTGCTAAGCATTTTTCAAATACTTTTGAAAAGCAGGTATCGGGTGTATCAGTGGTCAAGGTGGATAGTGCATCAATTAGGATAGCACACAACTCCTATAAACCTAATGCAGTAATTTAACTCAAAAGCATTTAAGGAAATCATTTTATAAATTCAAGGGAAGGGTTAAATGCACCGGGGCTTGCCTTGGATGGCAAAAAGAGCAGACTCGGGGTTGGTGGTGTAGGTGCGGAGCTCGGGGTTGCCTCGGGGACAGATCCTTCGGTGGCTACCTCGACTTCAGGTCCTTCTTCGTCAACTATACGGATGCAATGATGAATGCTCATGAGAATGATGATATGAACTTAAGGTGCAAGACAATTCCACTGATTCTAGATTACTCTTAAACAAGGCATAATTGAAATCTAGGTTGAGCATAAAAGGTAACCATTTCTTCCTTAAGCAATATTGATTAAACTAGCCCTTATTATAATTATCCTAAGCATCAACCAAACATAGCATCACAAACATCATAGACCAAAGGGTAGGGGTCTATGAACATCAATCAATCCAAAGATCACATCATCAAACACTTATTACCAACCCTAATCCATCTTTTCTTTTTTTTTTAATTTATTTAAAAGGTCATTTTATGAAGTTGCTCTCCAAATTACCAAATTAATCACATAAGTTCATTATGGTGTAGATAGATGGCAAAACAAATTTCATAATTTTTGGAGGTCATTAAGGTGCTCAATTAAATCTAGACATTAATTAACAAAAGGTACTATTAACAATTAAAATAAAGCTCAAAAATCAACTTGTTCCAAAAGACTTCAAAATTTTTCCAGAGACTAAACATGGCATAAGAAGCTCACAAAATTTGTCTCATGATTTTTGGAGTTATAAATCACTCTCCAAAAATACCAAACCTTCATTTTTCAATTAAAGGGGAATTTTACATTTTCAAATTTTTGCACAAAAGTCAAGTTTTATATTTTTATAAAATACTCCAGAGCATAAAGAGTCTACCACAAAAATTTCAGAATTTTTGGATGCACACAGAAAATACCACAAAAAGAGAAATCAGAGCACTATTCACATGTTTGAAGAAAAAGAAAAGAGCACTGTTCTTCTCCTCCCCGCCTGCCGGCGGCCAGACGGCGGCGGCGCTGCTGCGCCGGCCACTGCGGGCACTCCGAGACGAAACCGAGGGCGGGAGACGCAACAGGGAGCTCACCGGCGTCGTTGCGGGGCTCGGCGAGGTGGGGGATGAACGGAGGGGTGAGTTCGACGGTGGACCGCGGCGGCGGACCAGCGGACGGCGGACGGCGCGACCTCGTCTCGGCGATCCTGTGCGACACAAGCGACCACAAGGGGTCAGTCAGAGGCGCAAAGGAGTAAGGAAGGTGATGCGGGGGTCAGTGGAGGATGATCAAGGCCGGAGAGGGAGTATTTCACGATCCGACCTCGACGGGATTCTCGCCGGAGATGACAACGACGAGCTACGCCGGGCGAATGGAGGCGGTAGCGACCAAATTGAGGGGTGGTGAAGCTGCGCAAGGACTTGGCGGAGCTTCTGGGCTAGCTGGGAGAGAAGCGGAGGCTCGGGCTTGCTCTGGCCACGGTGGCGGAGTTGGTTTCCACTCCGGCCGGCTCGGCGGGGTTCTTATAGCCGCGGCGAGAGGCTGACAAGACGCGCGCGGGGGCGGATAAGATCGCTCGCGCGTGCGCAATCGATTGCGAGGCCGAGGTCAGCGGTTGGGCACGCAGGGACCGGCGCACGGCTCACCGGCGGCGAACGCGTGGCGGCGACACACTGCGGGCGGTAGGGGACGGGGAAGATGTCAACTGGGGCTCAGGCGCGTGCGCAATGATGCGCTGAGCATCGGCGTGGAGTCGGTTTGGCGAAGGAGCTTCGGACACGCGGCGGCATGCGACTCCGGCGAGGGGGCGCGGCCGGGGCCCCCCCTGGCTCGCCTGGGAAGATGAACAGGGCTATCCCTAGCTTTTGACTTTGAGCAGATTTGTATTTTGCAAATTACTTTCAAAATTGAACTGTGCGACAAAAACTCAAAACCCAAAGTTGTTCAGAAAAATGAGATCTACAACTTTGTCAATATGAACATTTTCAAATTCCAAATAGTTTTTGAACTATATTCAAAAACAGAAAAGGGGACACTTTTCAAACTTGATTCAAATCAAAATTACTCTGGATTTCAAACTGAAACTTGAAAATCTTCCAATATGAAAGTTGTTCCATTTGACAAACCTATAACTTTGCTAATATACACTTTTTCTGAAACTCAATAGTTTTTGAATAACTTTTTAAAACTGAAAGGGGACAAAAACTGGAATTTGAATGAATTTGAAATTACTTCAAATTTTATATAGAGAACTTTGAAATCTGTAAATACCAAAGTTGTTCCTCTTGATCAGATTCACAACTTTGCTTTTTGAACCAACTCAAATTTTGAATTTTGAAAAAGTTATCAAAAAGGGAATAAATCCAGGATTTGGGAATTTAGGGTTTTGCAAAAGGATTTCAATCAAAACTGATTTTTGAACTTTGATCAAAGCAACAAACATCAGGGCACTAAATTTGAACAAGAATTACATAGAACTAGGCACAGAGGTGAAATTACCATTTTGCCCCTATAGGAGAGTGGGCTAATAAGGTTTTTGCAATAGAGGACATCACATAAAATGATACACTAAGCAAATGCATACACATGAAATCATGATCAAGATGATTAATGATGCTAATGATGATATGTCAAGTTAATTACATGCTTAAACACCAGAGGTGTTACAGCCCCTCTTCGGCCGCGTTTCGTCGCCGATGAGGCCGCGCCGTGTTTCCGCAACACCCGAGCTCCGCCGAGCCCATTCTCCCCGGAGCTCTTCACACGTACCAAGGCAAGGTAAGAACACCTCCCAGCCTCAATGCTATCGCCCCCTTCTCCCGTTCTTTCTCTCTCGGCCGAGCGCCATTCCGCCACCATGGCACTCACACGACCAGCTCTCCGAAGCTTCATCGGCCGAACCAACCTTCTAGTAGCTACCAAGCTACCCTAGGGTTCGCTCGAGCTTTTTCGCTCCCCGCCAAATGGCCGCGACCACCGGAGACGCCTAGCCGCATAGCACCACCGCCATCGCCTGCCATTGCTCGCCGCCGGCGAGCTACGGCCGTCCTCTGGCCAAACCAACCCCACCACCCGAACCGCCTAGTCGTGGTGAGCTCGCCGAGCTAGCCCTCACCGTCGGCGACCTCGCCGACGGCGAGTAACCGCCAGTCAACCTATTCCTCTGTTCGGCTTTCATCGACAGGTGGGCCCGTTGACCCGGCCAGTCCCGCACGTCAGCCGCTCTTAGTCCATGGGCCGAGTCTACGAAGTATGGCCGAGAGTTTTCAAATGTTCTTCTTTTTCTTTTATTCTCCAGAAAAGCTTGTTTATTTTGTGTAGCACGATTTAATAATCCAAATGAAGTGCTTTTAGTTTTGTTAACTTGTTCATGAGTACATCTATCAGGAAAAATTGAAAGTATTTTTAGTAAAAGTTTATTGTACTAATTTTTATTTAACTATGTTTATGTGCTTTTTGTTAAATAAATGGGTTTATATGCTTTCTCTGGTTGATTTAATTCATGGAAAAAATTGCATAGGTTTCTTATCAGGTTATGTATCTGTGAAAAATTTATGAGGACCTGTTTTCTTTAGAAAAGTATCTGTTTAGATTTAAATTCTTTTTTAGCTATTTCTTAAAATAATTGTTAGAGTGAAAGATATTTGGAGATAAAATATGGGAAAATTTATATAGTCTCTGTGTTCTATGTTCAAGCTGAGAAAAATGCTAGGTATGGTTTGTTGTATAAAAAAATAAGAAGTTGTAGTACAAGTGTACTTTCTGTGTTTTTCTTAAAAATTCATGCAGAAAAGAATATGATGTCTCTGTTCATAGAACTTTCTAGATAAATATGAAATATGGGGTAGAATCTTGGAAAATATAAAAAATGAGGTTTGCACCCTTTCCAGTAGGGTTGTAGTTCAAAGGGTTTATTTTGAAATAAACTTGTTTATTTTGTGAGAATTTATGTGTTCATGCTTTAACGGTAATTTTTCTGCAGTAAAGTAGTTTTAGGTAGATGAAGTTAGGGAAAATATAAAATCTGCTGTTTGACACTTTTAAAAAAAAAGTTAGTTCAAAGCACCCTTTTGGCAGTTTATTTCATCTTTTTGTATGTGCCATTGAAGGACCGAGAATGCAAAAGCAAGGCGACCAGAGGGGGGGTGAATGAGAGCTAAAAAATTTCTTCTAAAACTTTGGCCTTTGTTCCCAATATCGACCCCCAGAAGCTTTGACCAGAACGTGATGCCCACGACCCTTGGAAGAGGGTAGATGATCCCTAGGATCACAGCGAGGCACCACAAAGCGATAGCAAACCAAACGCCAAAAGCACCGGCACAAGTTCGACCCCTAAAAATCGAGTCCCAAACATAGATTGAAGGCTACGTCGAGAAATCCCCAAATACCAATGCTAACAAGTAGCAAAGATAACTAGAGAGATTCCTTGGTCAACTGTAGGGCCAAACGAGAAGTCCGGAAACCAAGCGAAGAAGCCGAGAGAGCAAACGCACTAAAACTCAAGCTTCAGCAGGATCCCGGACTATCCGGCGTTCCTGTCCCGAACTGTCCGGCTCAACCGCGGAGTGTCCGCGAGGGGATGGCGGACTGTCCGCCGGCAAAATCCCCGAAACAGCACTGCTGCTGAAGTCCCCTGGACACTTCCCGGACTGTCCGCGGATTCCTACTGCGGACTGTTCGCCGGTCAATCCGAGTCAACACAGCCGAGCTGTACGACCACTGCCTCGGTCGGAGCCCGACGCGCGGACTGTCCGCGCCCCCAATGGCCGACTGTCTGCGAGTGCCCAGTAAGGGCGATTTTGGTCGCCCTCAACTCAAATCTTCCCAAATCCAATTCAACTCAAAATCCCTAGTTCCCAAACATGGAGAAGATGATCATGAGGTAGTTAGGAGACTATCCCCATGAAATCATCCGCTCAAAACAATCTAATCAACGGGAATTCGAAAGGGAAGAAGTATGAACGAAAAAGCGCCATGAAAATGAAATCAACCCGATCTACTTGTTCGTGAGGAGATAGATAAATTCCTTCGGTGGAAATGATCTCATCACTATAAAGAACAAGTTGATTCAAACGGATTTCAAAAAGACGCAGTAGAGAGGGAGATCGAGTGACAGGAAATCGCGGAGAAACAAAGAATGCGAAGAACACGAACAAAACGCGAATCAACACATCGATTTGCAACCGTGTGGCTACCACATGCTACAACAGTGAGATTACGGTCTCACTTCCTCAAAATCTCTAGTACATAGAGGTATGGTTCTCTGCGGATCTCAGTTGCTACAGCAGGGGATTGAGAGAGCAGGAAAACCTAGAAGGCAAAGAGCAAACTGACTGAGATAGAATGGGAGGTGGGTGTCTCCCTCTACTTATCCTAATTCTAATTCTCACACTACCCCTAAGTAATTACAGAGCGAACCAGCTAAACCATAGGGTCATTTTGGAGCAACTCGTGGTAGGTGGTGATCCGACGGCCACGCCCGCACAATAGGTAGCTTCGCCTTGACGCGACCTCACCGATTGCCACCACGTGCCGCCACCGCTCTGCTTGTCCTTTTCCTGGACTTTGCCCCACCAGCCTTCACGACCAACCCCCGGTTTTGAGGCCCAAACCAGGAAACCGTCCTCAGCCCGAGTTTTGTGGCCCAAACTCAAAAACCATCAGCGCCTAGGTTTTGAGGCCCAAACCTGGAAACCGTCCACTCGGTGGTTTTTCTGTGGCTCAACCACCAAACCGAGCCATCAAGGGGATGCACCGCCCGTGCACCCCGTCCACTGACATGTGTCCCCAGGTCCACGACCAGAGCAACACTGTGCCTCGCAAGTCTCCGCTCGTCGCTGTCCCAGGCTGTCAGCCACCACAGCTGATTCTCATGGCCATTTTTCGATGGGATGAACTATGCGTATTGGAAGATACGCATGTCGGCCTATCTGCAGAGTATTGGTGCTTCCATTTGGGATATTTGCAACCCTGCTGATTATGTGGTCTTGGCTGCTCGTGTCACTCAGCGTCAGATCGATGAGCACGATGCCAATAGCCGAGCCCGTAATGCTCTTTTCTCATGTTTGAGCATGATTGAGTTTGATCGCGTTTCTCACCTCGCTACGGCTCGGGAGATTTGGGCTACCCTCATGCGTTTCCATGAGGGAACCTCTCAAGTCAAAACCCGTCTCTACGAGTCGTTCAAGCGAGAGTATGAGAACTTTAGACATATGCCTAGCGAGAGCATAGAAAGTTTATTCGCTCGCTTTCAGGTGATTGTCAACAGGATGAGGGCGAACAAGGAGCAATTGCCTTTCGACGATCATGAGAGAGCTTTGAAGCTTTTGCATACTCTTGATCGGTCGGTGTGGGACTTCAAAGTTCAGGCGATCATCGAATCACCAAACTATGAGACCCTCACTTGCGACAAGCTCTTTAGTAAGCTCAAGTCCAGTGAGATTGACGCCATGGCGAGGGCTTCTTATGAAAATCCTTCTGGCCCGTTGATGGCTTTGGTTTCTGGCTCTTCTGCTAACCCCTCTGGAGGCTTTGCACTCTCCTCTCTTCTTTCTGTCACAGTGGAGCAGCTGGAGTTCATGGGAGATGACGAGCTGGCTTTGCTCGCCAACCGGTTCTCGCGGTTCCACAACAACCGCATGAACCGTCGCCGCGGAGGAGGACGCTCGGGATGCTTCGAGTGCGGCGACCCCAACCACTTCATCGCCAATTGCCCGAAGAAGAACAAGCAGACCTTCGGCTAGGCAGATCATGGGCACAAGTACGACTCCGGCAAGCGCAAGGAGAAGTACGTCCCCGCGAGGCACAAGCGGAAGGGCGGCTTCGACAAGGAGTACATCAAGACAAAGTACTTGGAGAAGGCCCAGGCTGACCAGCGTGCCTTCTTCGCCACGCTCAGCAACGTCGACGACTCGGATGATGACTCCGCTGGCTCAAGCGACGACGAGTCCGAGAAGAAGAAGAGGATCGAGGACAAGCTGAACGGCCTCTGCTTCTTCGCCGACGACGACGGCTTTTGCACCATGGCCCTCGGCAAGGAGGTCGACGGCGAGCTGGAGAACACTCCTCGGAATGACGACGACGACGACGACGACACCTCCCAGGTATCTCAGACCCCCGATGAGCTTTCTGCTGAGGTCAAGAAACTTACTGCCGCGCTCCTTAGTCAGGATAAGTTGCTTAGGCGTGCTGCTATAGAGCGCAAGGAGTTTAGGCAAAAGTGGGAGTACACGGTGAAGGAACTTGAATCTGTCAAGTCCATCGTAGTTGTTACCGAGGAGGAGGAGTGTGAGATGTGCACCAGACACATGACTGACCTTCTCACTTTGAGAAGCAAGTATGTTGTGTTTTTAGGAGAGGTGGATGAGCTGAAGGCTAGATCCTCGCTGTTGGGTGCGTGCAAGTCCTGTGCGGGCTTGCAATCTTAGTTGGCAGAGAAGAATGCCAAGATTGTGTCTCTTGAAGAGGCCAACTCAGGTAGCACATGTGTTGCTAGGTGTGTTCTTTGTGAGGGTTTGGAGATGGAGATCTCTAATGTGAAGCATGACAAGATGCAAACCGATGAGGAAAACACATACCTTTGGACCATCTTGTCATGGGTGTCTAGCGGTGAGCCACAGCTCGGGATGATGATCTCCCAATTCAAGCGAGCTGCTGGAGGTCCTGGTGTAGGCTTTGCTCCGGGTGTTGATGTTTCATCTTTCGGCAAGATTGGAGAGTCGAGTGGTCTTAACCCATGTGAGAAGCCCAACTCCACCACTACTCCCAAACTTACCAAGCTTCCACCCAAAGAGCCTCTCAAGCCTAACACCAAGGATGGGGTCTTTGTTGAGCCTCCGAGAGCTCCACCTAAGAAACAATCATGGGCTCCCAAACCAAACCACCTCAAGAACAAGCTGGACACCATGCCACCCATCCAGGAGGAGCTTATACTACAGAAGGGCAAAGTGATCCACACCCACTACCGTGAGTACCAACAACCCCCTTTGAGAGCGGTGAGGTACCACTGTGTGCACTGTGGGAGAGATGGACACTTGAGTGAGTTTTGCTTTCGGCGCAAGAGAGAGGCGCGCCGTGCAAAGGAGATGAACAACATGGACATGTACCATCCTTTCCATGATGTACATGTGCCGAATGTTCAGAGGCGTGCTGCTAGGCCTAGAGGTCCAAAACCTCAAGTTCCTAGGCCTAGGCCGCGTAGAGAGCGTGCCCGGCGGGAGCCTGCGGTTGTGGGCTATGGACCCCATGGCGGTGGCTTTATAGTTGAGTGTTTTCCCCTACCGCGTTTTGAGTATCGCGATGGACGCTCTTCCCTTAGCGGACCACGTTTTCCTCAGCGTGGTGATCGCTCTTCCCGTAGGCGTGCTAGGGATGGTTTTTCTGCTAACCGTTCTTTTGAGCAGCCGGCCCAACACTGGTATTCCCCTTACTTCACTAACCCCAGTGTTGGACCGTATGCTCACCCTATGTCTTTTTAATGATGTAGGTAAAACGATTGGAGAACGTTTGGTTGGTGGATTCTGGTTGCTCGATGCACATGACCGGAAACACCAAGTGGTTCTCCAGTCTTAGTCCGGTCGGTGGAAAGGAGTTTGTCACCTTCGGCGACAATAGCAAAGGTAGAGTGTTGTCTCGTGGGTTGGTGCGAGTTAATGAGCACTTTGTGTTGCGCGATGTTGCTCTTGTTTCTAACTTGCACTTTAACCTTCTTTCTGTTTCACAACTCTTTGATGACGACTATGAGATTCGTTTTAAGCCGAATCTCAGTCGTATTTTGGATCCTCAGGGCAATCTTGTTTGTGGGATTTCGCCTTTTGGGAAAGTCTTTCGTGTGGATTTCTTGGAGTCGTTTGGAGTTTCTCGTTGTCTTTTGGCTAGACCTTCCTCCTCTGATCTTTGGAAGTGGCATAGGAGACTAGGACATTTGAGCTTCGACTTGCTTGCAAGACTTAGTTCACTTGGCCTAATCCGAGGATTGCCCAATTTATCTATGGAGAAGGATCTTGTTTGCCACTCTTGTAGACATGGGAAGATGGTTGCCGCTCCCCACCATCCAGTGACTCAGGTCATGACTAAGAGCCCTGGAGATGCACATGGACCTTGTTGGTCCGGCTCGGGTAAGCTCGGTTGGGGGGAAGTGGTATGTGCTTGTTGTTGTTGACGACTTTTCAAGATATTCGTGGGTTTTCTTTTTAGCTGAGAAAACTGATACTTTTTCCTTTGCTCGCAATCTGATTTTGCGTCTTCAGAATGAGTTCCTTTTGAACTCAATGCGAGCTATTAGGAGTGATAATGGTTCCGAATCCAAGAATTCTGATTTTGAGAAGTTTTGTAACTCTTTGGGTTTAGAGCATAAGTTTTCTTCCCCCTACACACTGTGACAGAACCGACCAATTTATACCAGATTAAGCACCGAATCGCTGCTTGCGCAGAGACTACAAGTACTTAAGCTCGTATAAACCCGGTAGTCCGAAAACCTCGAAGGATTTCAAGTCATTCAACTTTAACCAAGATCGTAATAGATTAGCGTACATGTCCACGACATACATTCAGTTCGCACATAGTTCAAATACATTGAAGTTCTACAGTTATTACAAACCATAGTTTAAATTCAAAAGCGGAAGCGACATAGTTTTGAAACACAAGTCCTTAGTTCACAATACAGTGCCATATGCTTGATCAGTCCACAAAAGCAGCAGGGAAGATAAGAATTGACCATGCCCATGGTCTAGTCACTGCCCTCGACGGGGTACAGACAGTTCTCGCAATAGCCGAAGAAGCATTGCCCATCTGCAACAACAAGGGATAGAACCCTGAGTACGAGAAGGTACTCAGCTAGACTTACCCATCAAAAACCAGAAATAATCAACACCAAGGATTATGCAAGTCTGTATCTGGGGTTGGCCACACTTACCTTTTTGCATAAAAGCATTTTATTATTAAATCATCATCATTAGAGTAATAGCAGTCATTTTTATGTAATCAGCCTGATTATCTAGATTTGCACCTGATCTAGAGCAAACACTTGACTACTTATTCAAGCAAGAGTGACTATTTCATTAATAGCCTTTCGGATTCACCAACCATAACCATCATTAATTCCATATATTACTACGGTAACACATGCTCAGTCAAGTTACTCACTAACCAGGAGCGATGGCGATTATAATCGATTCCTACCAGCTGGGGATAAAATGCCGCACACTCGCCCGTCACACCCTGCCAGGTGGCCGTTGGCAACCAAATCAGGAGGTTCGAGAACCCAAATCGCGGGACGGCCATGGACCCTTCTACACCGGGGGTTATCTCAATGCCAGGTCGCTCAAGCTATTAACTACCCACGGTCATGCCAGGTCGATCAGGCCCTGCCTGCCCTCGGACCATGCCAGGTCGATCAGAATAGTTGCCCACGGTACATGTAAGGCCCTGGGTGTTAGGCGTCAACGTCTCCATCACCGGCTCGAAACACCTTACTCGGCTTCACGGGAGGTACCCGCACCTGCTCCGTTAAGTGATTGACGCGTTCAAAATAACTGAGGTGTGCCTTCGTCGGTTCCTAATAGACACAGACGGGAGACTACTAGCACACAGAACCCATGTCCTGCTGCCCCTACATCCTGCCCGGTCTCAAATTCATTATCACATGGTTATATTCCATGATAGCACGAGGCTAAACATGTTTAGTATCCACCTATATGCGGGAGACAGGAAATCACCCGACTTTTACCGGTCTAAGCAGGGCTAAGCATAAACGAGCCTAGACTTGTCAGGGATAACAAGGTAATATTTGCAGGTGGAGAAGGATAATTAATTAATGCAGCAACGGTATCACACAACTCCTATAACCTAATGCAACAATCATATCAGGTTAACTTGTAAACGGTAATTTGCAAACCGTAGGAGGAAATGCTCCGGGGCTTGCCTCGCTCGAAGTCGGCGGGGCGGTGATCACGGCACTCCGGCAGGCCCTCAGCGTCTCCTTCCGGGATCCTCTCCTCGGGTGTCTCCTCCTGACGCTGCTCCTCCGGCGTCTCCTGGGCTTCCACTACCGATCCTGCATGATGCGGTACATGAATGAATAACATGAATGCACATGGGATGCATGGTGATGCAACATGGAGTAACAATTTAGGAGATAAGCACATGTCATCTATTGCTACTCACTTACTTAATTTAACATACTACTTACTAAGTCTTGTTGTCACCACATCAAAGTTGCTTAACGGGTTTGTTACCCTCTAATTATTTGTAGAATTAAATCTAGTTAAATAGACCTATAACAGTAACCTATCCTAGACAGCTTCACAAAAAGCTATAAAAATTACTGGAGATTAACAACACTTAATCTAATCTTCTGTCCAAATTTCACCCCATTTGGACCTAGACTCTACCCCCTATGAAAATGACAAATTCTATCATGAAAAGGTGCTTTGAACTACACCCCCTAGCACAAAGTATCAAACAACAGATTTCATAATTTTCTTCTGAACTTCTTAGCACAAGAGCAGTCAGTAAAATTTACCAAGTCCATACTCTTCATATTTTAATTATTACAAATAAACAAGAAAACAGCATTTAATCATTTTAATTACTACTGCCAAATTATTTCACAAAGCATCCTCATTTTACATTTTTCCGAGAAACTATTCCTCAACACAAACCTAACAAAACAAGAATCACATTTTTCTGAGATAAATACAATTTACTATGCATTTAACAAGATTTCAGCCTAAACATAAATTAAATATAACTACACAGAAAATCACCACAAACTGGACATATTATATTTTTCATGCATAGACCTCAACATAACAATGCCTAACAAAACTTGTCCCACCTTTTTAGCATTTATATTTAGCAAGATATGAATTAAACAAGCAATGCAACAATTTCTCAAAACTATTTAAACAAAACCCTGAAAAACATTCAAACCTAAACTGCTATGTGCACCCAAACCAGTGCACACAGACGGAACCTGACTCACTGACGCGCAGGCCCTCGGGTCAAACTGACCCCACCTGTCATCCCCACCGAGACAGGGGAGGAGTTGACCACGGCGGAGCTCGCCGTCGGTGACTTCTCCGGCGAAACTAACCCCACCGATGGACTCCCCTCAACCTTCCGCACCCGATGGTACCCTCGGCTGGCCCAGCGCACACGTGGATCGAGCTCGCCGACGGCGATGGCGGACACGGCGGCGTGGGCGAGCTACGCCGGCCGGCTCCGGCCACGACGGGCTCATCCGACCCTCGAGATCTACTCCAGCGACCTTCATAACCCTAGCCCAGGGCTCGGAAGCCAGGGCGCAAGCTCCGAGCACCCGCGTCCACGGCGGTGCCACTCCGGCGACCATGGCGAGCGGCGGACGACGGCATACTCATGCTACCAAACCCTAATCGGCTTAACCGACACTTCCAACACCTTCTACGAGCCTCGGCGATTCGCGAACACGAGCTAAGACCGACGGACGGCCACGGGAAGGAAGTTGGCCACGGCGGACCGAGCTTGCCGGTCATGGTGGATAGGGCGGACATCGGCGTTCTGCGGGCACCTAACCCTAATCGGCTAAACCATCACTCTCCAACCCCTCCTTGGACCTCACTGACCCCTAAACACGCGCTAGGGCAACAGGCGACCATGGGACGGAGGCCGGCCACGGTGGACCGAGCTCGGCGGTCATGGCGACCGTGGCGGCGGCTCATCCCGGGGCTTGCCTACGGTCTCTCATAGAGCACTAAGGATAACACAAGGTGTGGGAGCTCACGGCGAAGCTTGGTGGGAGGTTGGATGTATGGTGCGGTGGCTGGAACGGCAGGCGAACGGCGGCGGCTTTTCCCCTTTTCCACTCGGGCCCCGGTGAGAGGACGAGAGCGAGAGCGGGAGGGGGAAGAGGAGCGCGGCGACAGAATGGAGGGAGGAGTTCGGACAGGCGAGGCGGGGCTGGCTTTGCCGCTTGCCACGCCGCGCGCGGACGCTGGCTTGGCCGGCCGTCGAGCGCCACGCGGTGGCCAAGTCCTGGCGCGGTCAGCCACGACGCCGCGCGCGGGCACGGCACGGCCCGGCCCGGTTCAGTGGCCATCAGGCCGACTGACAACCGATCTTTGCACGCGATTAACTCCTAATCCGCTCGGTGAAACGCTAAGCCACTTGCTCCTTTACTTAGAGCTACTTGTCAGCTACAACTTTGGTTACAAGATTGGTCTCTGGTTCGGCCTAGATTGCTCCCGAGAAAGCTCCTAATGTTGGCTCCACTGAAACTGTTTGGTCAGTTAGAGACTTAGAAAAATTTCTAGTCTAAACTCCCTCAAATCTGCCTTGTGGGTCCTAAAACACCTTGTTAAACCCATTTTCATGGGTTGGGCCTTAAACAACTTTTGTTCTACTCTAAATTCTACACACGTTTGGTTAAGGGCCCACAGCCATGCAAAGCTTCTATCAAGAAGGTCTTCGTTAGTCAAACAAAAGGACTCCTAGGGCTCTATCAAGGCAACTAGGGTTAGAGACTTAGTTAGCCAAAATGACCAACATAAACCTAGCTTCATTTTGACTCCCCAACAAGGTTCAACTACTAAGGAGACTTAAGCACTCCACAAACAAGACAAACAAGCATTCCATCAAGCATAGCATTACAAAAGCTCACATGAAATGACACTTAACAAAAGAAATGCAACATGAGATGATGATGCTTTATGCTCATGAGATGGCAAGTTATGCATTTAGGGTTGCTTAACACCTAGGGTGTTACACACACCGCCTCAGAATGGTGTTGTAGAAAGGAAGAATCAGACCCTTGTAGAGATGGCCAGGACGATGCTCGATGAGCATAGAACTCCTAGGCGATATTGGGCCGAAGCCATGAGCACTGCATGCTACATTTCCAATCGCATTTTTCTCCGAGCCTTCTTGAAAAAGACTTCTTATGAGTTGCGTTTTGGAAAACTGCCCAAAGTGAGTTATTTTAGAGTTTTCGGTTGCCATTGTTTTATACTCAAAAAGGGCAACTTGGACAAATTTGAGTCTCGTTCTTCTGACGGTGTGTTTTTGGGTTATGGCACTCAAACTCGTGCTTATCGTGTACTTAACCTCGACACTAACCGAGTCATGGAGACATCCGATGTCACCTTCGACGAGACCATGGTTTGTCCTTCTTCTCGTTTTGAGCGTGCAGGTGATCATGAGGTTGGCGAGCCTCTTTTCGATGATGAAGAAGAAGGTGCTGAAGGGATGGATGACCCAACACCTCCTCCACCTCCTGTGCCGCAAAAAGCGGCTTCCACTACGACTCACGGCCCTGATCCCTCTTCTTCGAATTGGGGGCCGTGGGATCAGCCACCTCGAGCGGTACCTTTTGTACCCGAGGAGGCACCAGCTGCTGCTGAGGGGGAGGCCACATCGGCAAGGGAGGCACCACGACACATTCAGCGCCAGCACCCGCCTCAACAGATGATTGGCAGCATCGACGAACGCGTCACCCGGTCAAGGCAAATCTCTCACTTTGCTCATTCTGCATTTGTTGCTGATTTTGAACCCCGGGATGTTGGACACGCCTGGACGGATCCAGATTGGGTCAATGCCATGCATGAGGAGTTGGAAAATTTTGAAAGAAATCGGGTTTGGGTTCTAGTTTCTCCTCCCTCTGAGTGTCACCCAATAGGGACAAAATGGGTTTTCAAAAACAAACAAGGAGAGGATGGCCATGTAGTGAGAAACAAGGCCAAACTTGTAGCCCAGGGGTATAGTCAGAAGGAGGGGATAGACTATGAGGAGACGTTTGCTCCTGTAGCTCGTTTGGAGGCTATTAGGATACTCTTGGCTTTTGCTGCATCCAAAGGTTTCAAACTTTTTCAAATGGATGTCAAGAGTGCCTTCTTAAACGGCTACATAGAAGAGGAAGTATATGTGAGACAACCCCCAGGTTTTGAAAATCCCAAGTTTCCAAACCATGTTTTTAAACTTCACAAAGCGTTGTATGGTTTGAAACAAGCCCCTAGAGCCTGGTATGATAGGTTAAAAACCTTTTTGCTTGATAAGGGTTTTAAAATGGGATGTGTAGATAAAATGCTTTTCCTCCTCAAGCAAGGCACTGATACTCTCTTGGTCCAAATTTACGTGGATGATATCATTTTCGGTGGTTCTTCTCACGCTTTGGTTGCCAAGTTTGCAGATACTATGAGCAGGGAATTTGAGATGAGCATGATGGGCGAGTTGACGTTTTTCCTCGGATTGCAAATCAAGCAATCTCGAGAGGGAACGTTTGTGCACCAGGGTAAGTATACCAAGGACATATTGAAGAAATTCGATATGGGTGAGGCCAAGCGTCTTCCAACACCCATGTCGACCACGACGGCCCTAGATGCGGATGTGGATGGAGAAGCTGTGGACCAGAAGGAGTACCGGAGTATGATCGGGTCGCTGCTGTACCTGACGGCGACACGCCCGGACATTCAGTTCGCGGTGTGTCTCTGCGCGCGATTTCAGTCGTCGCCGCGCACTTTGCATCGTCAGGCGGTCAAGCGTATTATGAGGTACTTATCCTTCACTCCAGAATTTGGGATTTGGTATTCTGCTTCCTCCACTCTTTCCCTTTGCGATTATTCCGATGCCGATTTTGCTGGATGTCCCATTGATCGCAAGTCCACTTCTGAGACTTGCCAGTTTATTGGTTCTTCTCTTGTATCGTGGTCTTCTCGCAAGCAGTCTAGTGTCGCCCAGTATACCACAGAGGCTGAGTATGTTGCTGCGGCTAGCTGCTGTTCCCAGTTGCTTTGGATGATGGCCACTTTGCGTGATTTTGGTCTGAGCTTTTCTCGCGTTCCTTTGCTTTGTGACAGCACGAGTGCTATTAGCGTTGCTAAGAACCCCGTGCTCCACTCTAAGACCAAACACATCGATGTGCGCTTTCATTTTCTGCGAGACAACTATGAGAAGGGTGATATCGACCTTCGCCATGTCGATACTCATCATCAGTTGGCTGATATTTTCACCAAGCCTTTGGACCAATCAACTTTTGCTAGGTTAAGAGGTGAGCTTGGTGTGTGTTTCCCCTTTTAGATGGGGGAAACATTTTGATTCTTGCGTCCTTTCACTGACCTTTTGGTTTTCAATTGGTATTCTTCTTTTGCCATTTTTTCTGCATTTCATCTTGCATATTTACATTTAGAGCTTCATGTATATAATCTAAAGAATGTAACTATGCTTTGTATAATATTTGCTCCGATGCTTTATGATAATGCTATAGCTTATGCTCTTTCTGATCACTGTTACATGTTGTGAGTGGAGCTATTTTTGAATGGTGAATTTGATTAATGAACTTAAAATTTGCAAATGTTCACCATTGAGATATGCAACTAGCATGTGTAGAATGCGTAGAAATCACTTGTGCTCTTCATATATGCTAGGTTGCTGTGTCTCTAGTGTTGAGTCATTCACTTGCTTGGTATGTTCATATTCTGCTTAAAATCTGAACCAAGTTAAGTGAATTGGAAAGATCGAGATGAGATTGCTTGTCAACACATCACAGTTTCGATACTGTTTCTCATTGCACTTTGAGTTAAACTTGAGCTGTGTAGTGTATGACCGAAACTGTTGTTTTAAGTTTCTGATTGCTTCTGCATTGGCTTCGCACAGTTGAAAAGTTAGGCAAAGACAAGCTTTCAGCCTCTCGCAATCGCATGCTGAAATTTAAACTTGTGTAAATTAACCGCTGCAACTCCTATAAAATTTGGATACACAAGTCTATGTTTCATTCCATAGCATGATGATTGAACTATGCTAGGGGTAGTTCACCTTGTATACATGTTTAGCACTTGTTTGACTTCCTGTCTATACATGTCTCGTGCTATTTTGATGGTGAATACCTTTTTGGCTGAAAACTGCTCCTTTGCTCTCATGTTCATATTTCGTATCTAGTGATCAGTTTGAGCCTTTGCTAGCTTCTTATGGATGTTGTTGAGTCATCGGATCCAAACTCTGTAGAGCATCTTTGCACTCTTTTGATTATATTCCTGAAGCTGCTAACTTGCATTTTAACTCATATGCATTTCTGGAGGGAGATTTTTTGTCACGGGGGAGAACCTTGCGTGCTTTGTTGCTTGACGGTGCATTTTCAACTAAGGGGGAGAGATTGCAAATCATAGGCCTCCGAAGTTCAACTATGTAACACCTCTGGTGTTTAATATGTAATTAACCTGACATGTCATCATCATATTTAGTCATTAATCATTCTTGTCATGCATTTAAGTTTGCTTAATACCTGTGTAATGATTTCTTTTTCGAAAACCCTAAAAGCCCAAATCTTCCTTTAAGGGCAAAATGGTAATTCCACCTCTGTGACTTGCTTGTGTAATTTCTTGTTCAGTTTTGTGTCTTGAAGCTTTGTTGTGTTGTTCAAAACCCAAAATCTAAAACAGATTTCAAATCCCTTTTGAAAAACCCTAATTTCCAAACCCTAGTTTTTACCCCTCTTTTTATAATTCAAAAATTATTCAAAATTTGGACTTGGTCCAAAAAGCAAAGTTGTAGATCTTGTCAAAAGGAACAACTTTGGTATTTGCAGATTTTCAAGTTCCTATATAAAATCAAAAGTAATTTTGAAATTATTCAAATCTTAAAAGTGTCCCCTTTTCTGGTTTCGAAAATAATTCAAGAACTGTTTGGAATTTGAAAATGTTCTTATTGACAAAGTTGTAGATCTCCTTTTTCTGCACAACTTTGGTATTTTGAGTTTTTGCTGCTCAGTTCAAGTTTTGGGAGTAATTTGCAAAATACAGAGATCAGCCAAAAGTCAAACCCTAGGGACATAGCCCTGTTCATCTTCCTCGCCGTAGGGGGGGGGCCCGGCCATGGCGCTCGCCAGCGCTGCGCACGCCGCACGCCTGGCAGCTGCACGCGCGCCTCCAACCTGCCGCCGCTGACCCCGCCATCATTCTCCTCCCGCACGCGAGCGCTGACCTCCGCTCCCGTCCCCTACAGCGCCCAGAGCATCGCCGCCGCGTGGCCATCGCCGGCGACCTCACGCCCAGGCCCCGACTGCACGCCGTCCTTCCCGCCAGCCTGCAATCGAGTGCGCGCGCCTCGGCCGAACTCATCCACACCATCCCGTGCTCTCTACCGTCCCCGACCGTGCCTATAAAAGGGACCGCCGGAGTCCGAGCTCCTCACTCACCCCGCCGCCGTCGCCAGCCCACTCCGAAGCTCCCGCCGCTCAACCAACTAGCCCAGCAGCTCCGCCTTGAGCCCGTGCAGCTTCCCCACCCCTCAATTCCATCGCTACCGCCTCCCACCGCCGGGCGCGAGGCCTTCTTCCTCAGCACCGGTGAGAGACCGACCGGTTCGGGTCGACGGAATTCGCCGCCGTCGCTCCACCACTCCTCCCTCTGACCTCTGATCTTCATTCCTTGCCTTCTTGCGTTCCTAACCGGCTTGTGGTGGCCGTGCCTGGTGTACAGGGTCGCCGGATCGCCGGAGTGCCGCCGCGGCCGTCTCCTTCCTCGAGCCGCATCTCTCGAACGTGTCGAGCCTCACCCTCGAGCCTCACCCTCGAGCACGTTCCCGAGCCACACCCTCGAGCACGCCTGCGAACCGCGCTCCCTCGAAGCAGCCGAGCCCTGCCTCCGACCCGTGGTAAGCACTCGAAGCCCCCGGTCTCTGCTTCCACTCCGCTTCGCTCGAGCCAGGCCTCGAGCGGACTCACGCACCCTCAGCTTCGCCGAGCCAAGCCTCGAGCAAGCATGCACCCTCCGCTTCGCCCGAGCCTACCGGCCAGGCCTCGGACGGACGACTGTTTCCGCTTCGCCCGAGCCCTGCGAGGGAGGAGCACGGCGCTCTTTTCTTTTTCCTTTTTGAAAGAGTGTGAATAGTGTTCTGTTTTCTCTTTTTTGTGTGAATTAATCTGTTGTTCCTTAAATCCTGATAAAATTATGGTATGCTCCATGCACTGTGTAGTATTTTATAAAAATATGAAACTTGACTTTTCTGCAAGAATTTGAAAATGTAAAATCCCTCTTTTAATTAATAAATGGATGGTTTTGGATTTTTTTAGAAAATCATTTATAACTCCAAAAATCATGAGATAAATTTTTGTGAGCCTCCTATGCCATGTTTAGTCTCTGGTGAAATTTTGAAGTCTTTTGGAACAAGTTGATTTTTGAGCATTTATTTTAATTGTTAAATAGTGCCTTTTGTTAATTAATGTCTGATTTTATTTGAGCACATTAATGACCTCCAAAAATTATGAAATTTGTTTTGCCATCTGTCTACACCATAACGAACTTATGTGATTAATTTGGTAATTTTTGGAGCAACTACTTTAAATGACCTTTTTAAATAATTAGGAAAATAGAAAAAGTGGTTAGGATTCATGTTGTTGCCCTGTGTTGCATTGTTCATGCTAGCATACTCATGTGCATGCATCATTGCATTCGTATAGTCACCGAAGAAGGCGTCAAGATCGAGGCAGCCGCCGACGAACCTGTCCCTGAGGCTACCCCGAGCTCCGACAACTGCCCTGCCGCCTTCGAGCCTGCCCTCTTTGCTCTTCAAGGCAAGCCCCGGTGCATTTAACCCTTTCCTTGAATTTATAAAATGATTTCCTTAAATATTTTTGAGTTAAATTATTGCATTAGGTTTATAGGAGTTGTGTGCTATCCTAATTGATGCACTATCCACCTTGACCACTGATACACCCGATACCTGCTTTTCAAAAGTATTTGAAAAATGCTTAGCAATGCTTATTGAATTAGACTTTGCAATAAAATGCCATTTTCAAAAGTGTGATCACTTAAAGAACATTTATGGGCATTTGGCTTTACTCCCTGCCTGTTGGCTAAGTATCTGATCCATACCTAGTCAATAGCGAGGAGAGGTTGTCCGAGCGTACGGTGCCGTCATGTTGTAGTCCGGGACTCAACAGTTGACACCGACCGGGACAGGGTTGAAAAAACTGACAGGACTATTACGCTTGGGTGAGATATAACCAAGGTATAGTTCTGGCTGAAAAATTAGGGACCATCCGTATGGGGGCCTGCTGGTCAAGACTTGTAACTATTCACATACTTCGGAAAGCTCTGGCTCCGAGGAATCCTTTATTGGACCGACAACCGCGCACTGGGAGTGGAGAGATGGCGGAAGTAGCATGTACCCACGTGGTCGTCGTACCTGGATAAGAGTGGTGTACTGTACTTCCGGGTGGCGTAGGACCGGTCCAATCTTGGAGGAATCGTGGTAGACGAGTTGACATATGCAAGCTTGGGTGCTACATATGCAGTGTGGATAGGGATCCTCAGCTGAGTATTATTTATCCGGATTAACGTTGCTCCTCGGTTATGGAGACTTGGTCACTGACTGTCAACGGAGAGTGGTTCTCAACTAGGAATGTTTTGAAATGTAAAATGAATCATGAACGATGAAGAATTGAGGAATACTGAATCTTTCCAAAATAAAATAAGGTTTACAAAAATACTTTTCTGCAAAACACTTGATCTTGCTTAAGCCTTACCTTGACTACCCTAAGCCTCTCATTCCTGAGTCTTCTCCCTTTTTCCTTAGTCGGGTAAGTCTTGTTGAGTACCCCAGTACTCAGGGTTTGTTACCCATGCTGCAGGTATGACAGAATCCCCGATGTGTCTTGCACCCTGCAGCGTGACCATCGTCCAGGAAGAGGCCGATGAGGCCGAAGAATAGTTGTACACCCTCGGGCTGGGTGATTATAAGTATCTTTGTTGTTCTCCACTATGTTGCCTATGTCTATTTCTATTATCAGAACTTGGTTTGTAATAACTGCACCTTAATTTCTATTTGGAACCCTGCTTTGTAAAACTATTGTTATTTAAGTCTTCCGCTCTTTATTCCGATGTTATTTGTAAAAGTATGCAATGCTGTAACCGAATTGTGAGATGATCCTGCGGACATTGGGCGCTGATGTAGCCCAGTGATGGACAGTCTTAATTAAGTGGAACATGGGATCGGCTGTCAGAGGTTGACAGGGACCTGTGGGCCATGAGATTAGGGCCGTTCCGTCACAAACTAAGGGGAAGTTTTCCTGGTTGTGTGCGCTATTTGAGGGGGAGTTTGCTAGTTGTGTTGAGCCTTTGCCTCTTTCTTGAGGGACTAGCAAACATTTTCAGCTTTTTAATTGGCTTTTCAGCTCTTCAATTGGAATTGAACTTTCAATTGGTATCTAACTCTTTTGGTCCTTGAGTTGGTAACAGTTGGTATTCGAGCCTTTTCTTGCTAGCGGTGTTGGGCCTGTTCTGCCTCTTCTTGAGGGCTAGCTCTGTTTTGCTTAAATTTCAGTTGATTCTTCAATTGGTATCAAGTTTTTGTGCTAGCGGTGTTGAGCCTGTTCTACCTCTTCTTGAGGGCTAGCTTTGCTTTGCTTGGTTGCGTCGAGCCGTTGCCCATGTCTTTGGGAACCAAGTTGTCTTGCTCTTTCCACTTGACCTTCTTCGGCTTTGCTATGCTTTTGGTTCATTTGGTCGAGTTCTCTCCCTGTCTTCCTTCCTTCTTCCATTTCATTATGATTTGTGTTGTTAGTTGACAATGCACTCATCAAGGGGGAGATTGCGGATACATGGGTGTATGCCGAGTCTCTGAGTGATGAGTGATTGTCAACTGGGATAATGCGCATGTTCTTTGGCTTGTGTTGTGCAGGTATTGTTGGTATAAATTAATGCACACTCTACTTTATCCGCAAGCGCATAGATAAGCTCTACCGATGTAGCACTTCACCGGAGTAACCCAGTTTTAATATCGAACCCAAAGGAACGGATAGCGATGAGTCTCAAATGTATAACCCCTGAGTAACTAACAAGGACGGAGAAGCTAAAAGTATAGAGGGGATCACTAAGGTTGTCTAAACCCAACTTAAGAGTGATATGTTTATTATTCTTAATGGGGAAGTTGCCATAAAAGGTCACAACAGAGTATGATTCTTTTATGCAAATGTATAATCCTACCGAGCCTACACACGGGTAAGTAGACTATAGAAGAATCAACAAGGCTATAAGATTCACCCTTGCGAACAACCACTACTACCGGCGTCATAGGAGGTAAATATGAGTTATCCAGCATAAGCACCACCCTTATACTATCCAACTACTCTAACTCTAGAGCGACTAGAATTAAAGTACACAAAAGAGAGTCATAAACCTTAAGAACAATAGCTCAAACTTAAATATAGATGTTGATTACCGAAATAATCGATGAAGCAAGTCGATGAAGAACTTGAATCCACAGGTACAAGACGAAGAAGTTGATCCGACAGGCCGGAGCTTCCTCTTGATCTCTTCCTCTCTCTCTCTCTTCTAGTTCTAAATAAGACTAGGTTCTAATCCTACTACAGGGGTATCTAGTCTTCTACTTGAAAGCTTACTCCTGAAGTCACTTCTAGGGTTTCTAGTTGAAGCGTAGTCTTCTGAAGAGGGACTTTCTGTCTGACCTAGGGCATGGGGGTCTGTTTATATAGCCCTGAGGGATCAACCGCGACCGTTAGATCAAACCGACTTCACGTAGGGCTGAGATTGATCCTCAAAGGCGGTGGAAGTAGCTTGCAGAAGACGGAAGCCAGAGGCGCTAGGGGGAGACCGACCGTTGGGCCCAGGGGACCGGTCGGTCCCACCTGGAAGTGAACCGGGGTGCCCCTCCTCATGGTGTCTCTACGTGATCTCTGGAGTCTTCTGGAAGGTTCCTGACTTGGCGAATGCGTTATCTCCCGTCGGTTTCCTTCTAGGGGAAGGAATTGAGGGTTGTTTCCTGATTTGGTCCCTATGGATTCACAATTCACCAAAACTCGTGGAATTCATTAGTTTTAATCCCTATACTAAGGTGGAGTTTATATATCCATCCATTTTCATGCTTAATTGACCTTTAATAATAAGAGTTAATTAGTGTCAACAAGCTCCCCCACACTTAGACTTTTACTCGTCCTCGATAAAAGGTTGGATCATAAGATATCAAACATTAAGCTTTTGTGTGTTTTACCATAAAACCTTGAGAAGTTGGGAAATAGAACAGTTGAAACAGATCACCCTTTTCTTTAAGCATAAGACATTGGAGTTTTTGGAATTTTGAAACAAGTCATAGCTTTCCTTCTTCTTTTGTAGCACTTCAATTCCTTACCAAAGCATTTTTATTTATGTGAAGCAGTTTTATGTTACTAAGTTAAAGGAGAAAAAAACTATACTCTTAGATCAAGACTTTTGATCTTTTTAAACTTTGTCACTCTTACTGGCATATTGTAATTAGAGGGACCATGGGCTATCTTCTTTTTCTCTTTATCATATTTTTATCATAGTACTTTTTTCTTTTTCTATATATATATATTTTCTTTTCTGAGGTATGTCGGACACTTGTCCATTTTTCTTTCCTCATATTTCATACTTTTGCATAGCCCATGCCTCTAATACAATACTACTTCGGAAGAGTGAATCTTTTATTTGTAAGGATCTCGATCTTCAGAGCATAATAAATTTCTCAACAAATAACTCAGTATCGAAGTAAACAATAATTGATTGATGTCTTTGGCAGGTAACTTATTTACTACAAAGAAGAAGTGTTGCTAATCTCTTTTTAACCTTGCAAGTAAAATTCTCCAATGCTCATACTTTAAGAATTGAGTTCTCATTATTCTTCTATCATATCCCACAACAACTCTAGATAGTATGGGTTTCTTTAAATATCAGAACAGGTCTTTTCAGAAAGGATGTTTATGGGATTTTATACTATGAACATGTCGAATTAATCTTTCTTTAAAGTTCATGAATTGCAAGAATATGAATTTAATTTGAACAGAAGTTTAAACATCAGAAAATAGAATGTCGTGGTTGCGTACCGATCTGTGGACGAAGGAGGAGGCAAGGGGGGTCAACCCCTGACTGACCGGTGGGGTCCACCAACCGGTCGGTTGGGCTTAGGACCCAACCGCGGCCCACTTCGTGGTGCGTGATCTTGGTAACGTTGTCTTCTGTTCCATGCAGTTTTTGCGATCGTTCTTCGGTAATTCTGTCGTCATCTTTTCCCCCACACTTATTTTCTGTTTTCTGCTAATCACAATATGTGGAGACAAGACATATATCCAAAATAACAATATAAAAGATAACTAAAACTTTATTGATATTTAAGGCACTTTTATTACACACTGAATTTAACTAAACAAAACTCATAACGAAACTAGACTTAAACACAAGACTCTGCAAACACGAGTGCCTTATCAAACTATCGACGGACTATTCTTGCTTCTCTTCCTCGAGCAGATTTGTTATTGTAGAGGCTACACTGATGACCTTATCCTTCAAGCTAATGTGTTTAGTTACATATTTGTGCATCGTATCAGCCATCTTTTTTGTAGCCTTGGCTAGCGAGGCGTATCTCTGCTTGAGCTCTAAATTATCTCTCTCAAGATCTTCAATTCTATCCCCGAGACGATCTAACTAGGTAGTCCTATTGCGTTTAGCCGTGACATTAGGAGTGGTGGGTGCCCTGGTTACTGGTGGAGTGACCTTGATCTGCTCAGGGTGACCACGAACTCCCTCAAAGCACGGGCGCGGATTTTCAGATGTGTATCTTACGACAGTGGGTTCTCCAAGCTTGTTCGTCTTCAGCCCGATGAGTGTCTCGTTGGGCCTAGGAGGAAGGAGCGGGATCTCTTTGGTGATGGAGAAAGTCGGAAGTCTTCTCGCCGGCACCGCTTGGGCGTAGAAAGCTTGCTGACGATGCGACGAGGTTCCTTTAGGCGGGATCGTATCAATGGGTGTAGGCGAGTCAGCAAGAGCAATCTCCTTGGATGATGTCACGGCGAGGTCCTTGGATGCGGTGACGACAAGAGCCATCGAGTCGTCAGCGGGTTCGTTGAGGTCGATCCATGGATAGGAGGCCATTAGTGCTGGTGGGAGGAGAGCTCTGTTGCTGCTGGTTTTCTGGGAGAGGTTGCAATGAATCTAGAGGCAGGCCTGGGGCTGGTTTTATAGCTAAGGAAGGTTGAATGATAGGTACGATAGGTTTGTTACGAGGGTTATCGCTTCTACAGATCAGGTTACCAGAATGGGTACGAGAAAGAGTCGGGACACATAACGAAAGATGGAAGAGGGCGAGGGGCCTCTAGGGTAGACCGGTCGGTCTCCCAAGGAGACCGGTCGGTCCCTCCCTGTGGGGTCTCGCGGGTCCGTCGCTCGTGGTGTCTTCAAACTTGATCCTAAGCCTAGAAAATATATCCCCGACGCGCGAACTTATCGGAAAAAGGACGATGGTGTAAATCTATGGGATAATGAAGAATTGGATGACATCTAACTCTTCAGGACTCTTTTCAGGTTCTAGAAAAATCTTAAGACATTGTCCGTTTACCTTGAATAACGTACCTTCGTCATTTTGAAGTGTAATGGCTCCATGTGATGAAGTGGCTACCACCGTGAAAGGTCCTTCCCATTTGCTTCGTAGTTTTCCATGTCCGAACAATTTTACCCTGGAATTAAAAAGCAATATCTTGTCTCCCGGAGTGAAGTTCTTCTTCTTGATTCTATTGTCATGCCACCTCTTTGTTCTCTCTTTGTAGATCTTTGCGTTATGATATGCTTTTTCGCGCCATTCATCTAGTTCAGAGAGTTGCATTCTTCTCTTGACTCCGGCAGCTTCTAAGTCCATGTTCCATCTTTTAATTGCCCAGTGAGCTTTGAATTCTAACTCCACTGGTAAGTGACAAGTCTTTCCATAGACGAGTTGATATAGAGACATTCCCAATGGTGTTTTGTAGGCAGTACGGTAAGCCCACAGTGCTTCAGGTAGTCTATCTTTCCATTGTGTTCCCATCTCGTCAACTATTTTCTACAGAATATTCTTGATTTGCTTGTTTGATGTTTCTGCTTGGCCACTTGTCTGAGGATGATAAGGAGTGGCAACATTGTGATGGATCCCATGATTTGTTAGATATTTATGAAAGCCTTTGTCAATGAAGTGGGTTCCTCCGTCACTAATTACCATCCTTGGCACTCCAAATCTTGGAAATATTATCTCCTCGAACATCCTCTGAGAGTTTCTTGCATTAGCAGACTTGCATGGCACTGCTTTGACCCATTTTGAGACGTAGTCGATAGCAACTAGGATATACTCATGATTCCTTGATTTAGGGAATGGTCCCATGTAATCAATTCCCTAGACGTCGAAGAGCTCAATCTGAAGGTTGTTAGTGAGTGGCATGGGATCTCTGGTGTTGATGCTGTCGTGCCTTTGACATGACCCACATCTCCGAATGAAATCTTTTGTGTCTTGGTACATAGTTGGCCAGAAAAATCCACTTTGCCACATCTTCGCATGTGTTCGGAATACCCCATAATGCCCTCCATATGGTGAAGAGTGACAGCGTTCAATGATCTTGATTCCTTCTTCAGTTGGCACACATCTTCTGAGTAATCCATCAGAGCAAACTCTGAATAGATATGGATCATCCCATATGTGGATCCTACTCTCGTAGATTAGCTTCTTCTTATTTGCTCCTGGCGGTACATACCCTGCAACTATAAAATTGACAATATCTGCATACCAGGGGTCAGATCTAGAGATTTGAAAAAGCATGTCATCCCTGAGTGAGTCATTTATAGGCAATTCCTGTGGATTTTCGAAATACATTCTAGACAAGTGATTAGCTATAGAGTTTTCTACTCCTTTCTTATCTTTTATTTCTAAGTCAAACTCTAGGAGTAGCAAAACCCATCTTATCACGCGTGGCTTAGCATCTTTCTTAGTGAGCAGGTATTTAAGTGCAGCATGATCAGTAAAAACAATCACCTTTGATCCCACTAAATAAGATCTAAACTTGTCTATAGCAAAAACAACAGCCAGAAGTTCTTTTTTAGTAGTAGCATAATTAAGTTGAGGTCCTGTTAAAGTTTTGCTGGCATAAGCGATTGCATGATGCTTTTTATCTTTATATTGTCCTAGCACAGCTCCTACAGCAAAATCACTTGCATCGCACATGATCTCAAAAGGTAGAGACCAATCAGGAGGTTGAATGATAGGTGCAGAAGTGAGCGCTTTCTTAAGAGTGTTAAAAGATTCTAAACATGCATCATTAAATTCAAAAGGAACATCTTTGGCCAAAAGATTTGTAAGTGGTCTTGCAATATATGAAAAATCTTTTATAAATCTACGGTAAAAACCAGCATGGCCAAGAAAACTTTGGATTCATTTAACATTAATCGGTGGAGGCAAATGTTCAATTACTTCAATTTTAGCTTTGTCTACCTCAATTCCACGTTCAGATATTAAATGACCTAGCACTATGCCTTCTTTAACCATAAAGTGACATTTTCCCAATTAAGGACTAAGTGCTTTTCTTCACATCTTTGCAAAACTTTGTCTAAATTTTCAAGACAATCATCAAAAGTTTTTCCATAAACAGAAAAGTCATCCATGAAAACTTCCATGATTTCTTCAATCATATCAGAAAATATAGACATCATACATCTTTTAAAAGAAGCAGGTGCATTACATAATCCAAAAGACATTCGGCGATAAGCATAAGTTCCGTATGGACATGTAAAAGTGGTTTTGCTTTGATCATCTAGATGGATTGGGATTTGGTGATATCCAGAATACCCATCAAGAAAACAAAAGAAAGAGTGATTGGCTTACCGTTCTAACATTTCATCTATGAAAGGTAGCGGAAAGTGATCTTTCTTAGTTGGCTTGTTTAGTTTTCTGTAATCAATACACATTCTCCAACCAGTAACAGTTCTTTGTGGAATTAATTTATTCTTCTCATTCTTTACCACAGTCATGCCTCCCTTTTTAGGCACAACTTGGACAAGGCTTACCCACTCACTGTGTGGCACGGGATAAATGATCCCGGCGTGGAAGAGTTTCAAAACCTCTTTCTTTACTACTTCTCTCATTGCATTATTAAGCCTGCGTTGTGGCTCTCTATATGGTGATATGTTACAATTTGTAGGAATGCGATGGGTGCAGAAAGTGGGGTTGATTCCCTTTAAGTCATGGAGTGAATAGCCAAAAGCTGATTTATGCTTTTCTAAGACAGTGATCAACCTAGAAGTTTGTTCCTGAGTAAGATTATTATTTATGATTACTGGAGATTCAGGATCATTATTCAAGAAAGCATATCGAAGCCCAGAAGGTAAGGGTTTTAACTCTATGGGAGGTTTAGGAGGTTCTTCTAAGGAATCTAGAGGATCTGGATCAGGTGTGTTATCTTCCTCCTCAGTGAAGAACTGAGCATCTTCTTCATATTCGGATTCATTTATTATTTCAAAAGACGCTTCTTTAATTTCTTCCATAGGATCCGGCTCGGGACATGATTCATTCTCAACATTTAGAGAATGAGTAATAGGTATGGTTTCTTTAAGATTTTTCCCAAGATGGAAGTTTAAGATCCCTAATTATCTTTCATGAATGAGTTGCTTAAGTGGTTGGCCTATCAGCAGATTAAACTCTTTAATATCAAAAATATAAAAGCTTAAGTGAAGTGGAGTGTTATCTACTGTGACAGGCAGGACATACATGATTCCTGAGCTAGGAATAACATGTCCTAAAGGGGTTTTTAGTAATTTAGCTGTTGGGGTAAGTGGCATTTGTTTTAATAAATCTTGAGCAAAAGTTTCAGACATAATGTTGATTCCCACAACAGGATTATAGAGAGCTTCGAAGGTTTGTTGATGGATTTGACATTGAATGTGTGCAGAAGGTGAATTTAAACGAATTGTATCAGTAGAAAGCTCTGATTCTTCAAAACCATTCATGACTTATTATAGAGATTAGTTTCTTCGCAATCTCTTTTAGGAAAACCTTATCAGTAAGTTCTTCTAAAGACGATCTTTGATTTTGTGGTTTCCTAATTATGTGATATTTCAAGGTATTACCAAATTCGGTAAAGTACTCATCCTCGAACTCAAAGGTGTATCCTAAGATTGAGGTTTCCCTCTCACTAGGAATTAAAGCTGAGGTTTGTGTATGATTAAGAATAGATATAGGATCAGCTTCGAGATTTACTTCTAGTAAATTTTGTGGTTTAGCTTCAGGAGTAGGAGTGATTTGAGATAAGTTTTGCAACATTTCCCTTTCCTTGGAGGCTGGGGTATGTAGGAATGATCCATTTGAAGCTAAGTTAAGGTAATTAGAAGTTTTTCTATTCAGACCATTATAAAAGTGTTGAAGCAAGACAAGGTCTGGAATAGATAAGGCTGGACCAGAGCGGACAAGATTATCAAATCTTTCCCAGGCTGCAATTAGAGACTCATTATCCTCTTGGATGAAAGACAAAATCTCTAAGCAAAGACAAATAATTTTGGAGACAGGGAAGTATTCTAAGCAAAAGCTAGAGCAGAATTCTTTCCAATCCCCATTTTTACTTGGTGCTATTTGAAGGTACCATGTTTTGGCTCTTCCCTCTAAGGAGAATGGAAAAAGTTTCCATCTAAGGGTTTCGTCAGACATGCCTGCGATATGTAGGCACACACAGGTTTGTTCAAACTCATTTAAACGAATATGTGGGTTTTCGTCTTCTAAGCCAGAAAAAATTTGATTCTTAACCATGTCTATCAAACTTGGGCGTAGCTCGTAGTTGTCTGAAAGGATAGGCTTAGCAGATTTGGGCAACTCTAAGTCTACGACAGTGTGATAGGTATACTGGTTCAGTGGAATGGAATTCGTGGAGCTAGTGGTTGGCTCTGAGAAATCCACTGTGAAAAGAATAAAAAGATATACTTAAGACGTAAAAAGATCTACCGTTCCCCGGCAACGGCGCCAGAAATTCTTGTTGGTATAAATTAATGCACACTCTACTTTATCCGCAAGCGCACAGATAAGCTCTACCGATGTAGCACTTCACCGGAGTAACCCAGTTTTAATATCGAACCCAAAGGAACGGATAACGACGAGTCTCAAGTGTATAACCCCTGAGTAACTAACAAGGACAGAGAAGCTAAAAGTATAGAGGGGATCACTAAGGTTGTCTAAACCCAACTTAAGAGTGATATGTTTATTATTCTTAATGGGGAAGTTGCCATAAAAGGTCACAATAGAGTATGATTCTTTTATGCAAATGTATAATCCTACCGAGCCTACACACGGGTAAGTGGACTATAGAAGAATCAACAAGGCTATAAGAGTCACCCTTGCGAACAACCACTACTATGGGCGTTATAGGAGGTAAATATGAGTTATCCAGCCTAAGCACCATGCTTATACTATCCAACTACTCTAACTCTAGAGCGACTAGAATTAAAGTACTCAAAAGAGAGTCATAAACCTTAAGAACAATAAGAACAATGGCTCAAACTTAAATATAGATGTTGATTACCGAAACAATTATTGAAGCAAGTCGATGAAGAACTTGAATCCACAGGTACAAGATGAAGAAGTTGATCCGACAGGCCGGAGCTTCCTCTTGATCTCTTCCTCTCTCTCTCTCTCTCTTCTAGTTCTAAATAAGACTAGGTTCTAATCCTACTAGAGGGGTATCTAGTCTTCTACTTGAAAGCTAACTCCTGAAGTCTCTTCTAGGGTTTCTAGTTGAAGCGTAGTCTTCTGAAGAGGGACCTTCTGTCTGACCTGGGGCCTGGGGGTCTGTTTATATAGCCCTAAGGGATCAACCGCGACCGTTAGATCAAACCGACTTCACGTAGGGCTGAGATTGATCCTCAAAGGCGGTGGAAGTAGCTTGCAGAAGACGGAAGCCAGAGGCGCTAGGGGGAGACCGACCGTTGGGCCTAGGGGACCGGTCGGTCCCACCTGCAAGTGAACCGGGGTGCCCCTCCTCGTGGTGTCTCTACGTGATCTCTGGAGTCTTCTGGAAGGTTCCTGACTTGGCGAATGCGTTATCTCCCGTCGGTTTCCTTCTAGGGGAAGGAATTGAGGGCTGTTTCCTGATTTGGTCCCTGTGGATTTGAAGGACCAAGAAAGCACTAGCAAGGCGACCAGAGGGGGGGGGGGGTGAATGGGAGCTCAAAAATTTCTCTCGAAACTTTGGCCAAATGTCCCAAAATCAACCCCCAAGAGCTATGACGGAAACCGTGATGCCCACGACCCTTGGAAGAGGGTGGATGATCCCTAGGATCACAGCGAGGGACCACTAGGCAATTGTGAACCAAACGGCAAAAGCACTCGAACAAGTTCGACCCTCAAAAACCAAGTCTCGAACGTAGATAGACGGCTACGTCGAGAAATCTCCAAATACCGATGCTAACAAGTAGCAAAGATATCTAGAGAGGTTGCTTGGTTAACTACAAGGCCAAACGAGAAGTCCGAAAACCAAGCGAGGAAGCTGGGAGAGCAAACGCACAAAACCGGAAGCTTGAGGCAAGTCCCGGACTGTCCGGCAGTATGGTCGCGGACTGTCTGTCCAGTGGCGGACTGTCCGGGCTCAGGTCGCGGACTGTACGCCGGCCAAACGAGCAAAACCACAGTGCTGCTGCAAGTCCACTGGACGTTCCCGGACTGTCCGCGAGTCCCAACGGCGGACTGTCCGCCGGTCAAATCCCAAAACAGCGAAGGTGCTGAACAGTCCCTGGACGACTCCCGGACTGTCCGCGAGTCCCAACGGCGGACTGTCCGCGGTTCAAAAAGAACTCGACCGTACGGGATGCGCAGCCACGGACTCGGCTGGACCCCGACTCCCGGACTGTCCGCGCCCCCCTGTGGCGGACTGTCCGCGGATGAACAGAGAGGGCGATTTTGGTCGCCCCTCTCACGAATCTCTCCAAATCCGATCCAAATCAAAATCCCAAGTTCCCAAACTTGGAGAAGATGATCACGGGGTAGTTAGGAGACTATCCCCAAGAAATCATCCGCTCAAATTGATTCAAACTCCGGGAAATCGAAAGGGGAGGAGGATGAACCGAAAAGCGCTACGAAAACGAAATCAAGCCGATCTACTTGTTCGTAAGGAGTTAGATAAATTCCTTCGGCAGAAATGATCTCCTTTGAAATACGAACATGTTGATTCAAACAGATTTCGCAAAGACACAGTATGGAGAGAGATCGAGCGACGGGAAAACACGGAGAAATGAACAACGCGAAGAACACGAACCAAAACGCGAATCAACACATCGATGTGCAACCGTGTGGCAAGCACACGCTACAACAGTGAGGATACGGCCTCACTTCCTCAGAATCTCCAGTACACAGAGGTATGGTTCGCTGCGGATCTCAGCTAGCTACAGCATGGGATTGGGAGAGCAGGAAACCCTAAGTGCAAAGAGCAAATGAACTGAGATAGTTTGGGAGGAGGGTGTCTCCCCCTACTTAACCTATTCCTAATTCCTACTCTATTCCTATTCTACCCCTCTCTACTTACAGAGCGAACCAGCTAAACCCTAAGGTTATTCTGGACCAACTCGGTGGTAGGTAGATCCGACGGCCACGCCTGCACAACTCGTAGCGTTGCCTCGACGCAACCTCCCGATTGCCGCCACGTGCCGCCACCGCTTCGCGTCCTTTTCCTGGACGTCGCAACCCCGGTTTTGAGGCCCAAACCGGGAAACCAGCCTTCACAGCCAACCCCCGGTTTTCAGGCCCAAACCGGGAAACCAACCCACCAGCATATGAGTTTTGAGGCCCAAACTCAGCAAACCCGCAGCGCCCAGGTTTTGAGGCCCAAACCTGGAAACCGTCCTCAGCCTGAGTTTTGTGCCCAAACTCGGAAACCCTCAGCACCCAGGTTTTGAGGCCCAAACCTGAAAACCGTCCACCCGATGGTTTTCTCTGGCTCTACCACCAAATCGATGCCGTAGAGGGGATGCACCGCCCGTGCACCCCGTCCACCGACACGTGTCCCCAAGTCCACGACTTAGGCAACACATGACCGCAAGTCTTCGCTCGTCGCTGTCCCAGGCTGCCAGCCACCATAGCTGATCCTCGAGCCACCGGTCCCTCAGTCCAAGCCTCACGTCCGCCCTTCGCCACTCTCGGTCCATCGGCACGGCACGTCTCTACTTGACCTTCACCTTGCCTCTGATCACTGTCTCCGTGCTCGACACCTGCACAACACAAGCCAAAGAACATGCGCATCATCCCAGTTGTCAATCACTCATCACTCAGAGACCCGGCATACACCCATGTATCCGCAATCTCCCCCTTGATGAGTGCATTGTCAACTACTGACACAAATTATAGTAGAAGGAAGAAAGGAGGAAGAAGGAGAAGAGAGAACTCGACCAAATGACCCAAAAGCATAGCAAAGCCGAAGAAGGTCAAGTGGAAAGAGCAAGACAACTTGGTCCCCAAAGGCATGGGCAACGGCTCGACGCGACGAAGCAAAGCAAAGCTAGCCCTCAAGAAGAGGTAGAACAGGCTCAACACCGCTAGCAAATACTAATTAAGAAATCGAAGCAAAATGCTAGTCCCTCAAGATAGAGGCACAGAGGCTCAACACAACTAGCAAGGAAAGCTCGATACCAAAACCTTACGGCCAACAGGAGGCAGCAAAAACTCCCCCTTGAATAGTGCAAACAACCAGGAAAGCTCCCCCTTAGTTCAAATGGAGGGTAATGATTTGCAATTTCTCGCCCTTAGTTGAAAATGCACGTATCCAGAAACAGTGCTCCCCCTCAGAAAATGCACCACCAAAAGTGCCAACCAGAGAAGTTCTCCTACCAACAAGAGAAGTTCTCCCCCTTCCAAAATGCATATGAGTCAAAATGCAGGTTAGCAGCTTCAGAAATATACTCAAAAGAGTGTAAAGATGCTTTACAGAGTTCTGATCCGATGACTCAGAAAATGCACAGAATGCTAGCAAAGGCTCAAACTGATCACTAAGTCTGAAATGAGAGCACAAAGAGCAGTTTTTAGCCGAAAAGGTATTCACCATCAACATAGAAGAAACATGTATAGACAGGAAGTCAAACAAGTGCTAAACATGTATACGAGGTGAACTACCCCTAGCACAGTTCAAGCATCATGCTGATACCAATTGATAAATGAAGCATATACTTGTGATTTCAAATTTTAATCGGAGTTGCAGCGGTGAAATTACACAAGTTCAGAAATCAGCATGTAACTGCGAGAGGTTGAATGCTTGTTATTGCCTAACTTTCCAACTGTGCGAAGCCTATGCATAAGCAATCAGAAGCTTAAAGCAACAGTTTCGGTCATACACTACACAGCTCAAGTTTAACTCAAAGTGCAATGAGAAACAGTCTCGAAACTGTGAGGTGTTAACAAGCAAACCGATCTCGATCTTTTTGATTCACTTAACTTGGTTCAGATTTTAAACAGAATAAGACATACCAAGCAAGTGAATGACTCAACACTAGAGACATAGCAACCTAGCATACATAAAAAGCATAGGTGACTTCGACACATCCTACACATGCTAGTTAGATATCTCAATGGTGAACATTTTCAAGTTTTAAGTTCATTATCAAATTTCACCATTCAAAAATAGCTCAGCTCACAGTATGTATCAGTGATCAGAAAGAGCATAAGCTACAACATCTACATAAAGCATCGGAGCAAAGACTACACAGAGCATAGTTACATTCTTCAGACTATATTCATGAAGCTCAGAATGTAAAAGCGTATGCTGAAATGCAAAGATGCATGAAGAAACCAAAAGGAAGCAAAAACAACTGAAAAACACAAAGTCAGTGTATCATACAAGAGTCAAAAAATGTTTCCCCAATCTAAAAGGGGAAACACACACCAAGCTCACCTCTCAACCGATTAAAAGTTGATTGGTCCAAAGGCTTGGTGAAAATATCAGCCAACTGATGATGAGTATCGACATGGCGAAGGTCGATATCACCCTTCTCATAGTGGTCTCGCAGAAAATGAAAGCGCACATCAATGTGTTTGGTCTTCGAGTGAAGCACGGGGTTCTTAGCAACGCTAATCGCACTCGTGTTGTCACAAAGCAAAGGAACACGAGAAAAGCTCAGACCAAAATCATGCAAAGTGGCCATCATCCAGAGTAACTGGGAACAGCAGCTAGCCGCAGCAACATACTCAGCCTCCGTGGTAGACTGGGCGACACTAGACTGCTTGCGAGAAGACCACGATACAAAAGAAGAACCAATAAACTGGCAAGTCCCAGAAGTGGACTTGCGATCAATACGGCAACCAGCAAAATCGGCATCGGAATAACCGCAAAGGGATAGGTTGGAGGAAGCAGAATACCAAATCCCGAATTCTGGAGTGAAGGATAAGTACCTCATAATGCGCTTGACCGCCTGACGGTGAGAGGTGTGCGACGAAAACTGAAAACGCGCGCAAAGACACACCGCGAACTGGATGTCCGGGCGTGTCGCCGTCAGGTACAGCTGCGACCCGATCATACTCCGGTACTCCTTCTGGTCCACTGCTTCTCCCTCCTTGTCCGTATTCAGGGCCGTCGTGGTCGACATGAGTGTTGGAAGAGGCTTGGCCTCACCCATATCGAATTTCTTCAGAATGTCCCGGGTGTACTTGCCCTGTTGCACGAACGTCCCTTCCCGGGATTGCTTGATTTGCAACGCGAGGAAAAATGTCAGCTCGCCCATCATGCTCATCTCAAATTCCCTGCTCATTGTATCTGCAGACTTGGCAACCAAAGTGTGAGAAGAACCACCGAAAATGATATCATCCACGTAAATCTGGACCAAGAGAGTATCAGTGCCTTGCTTGAGGAGAAAGAGCGTTTTATCTACACATCCCATTTTAAAACCCTTAGCAAGCAAAAAGGTTTTCAACCTATCATACCAGGCTCTAGGGGCTTGTTTCAAACCATACAAAGCTTTGTGAAGTTTAAAGACATGGTTTGGAAAATTGGGATTTTTGAAACCCGGGGGTTGTCTAACATACACCTCCTCTTCTATGTAGCCGTTTAAGAAGGCACTCTTGACATCCATTTGAAAAAGTTTGAAACCTTTGGATGCAGCAAAAGCCAAGAGTATCCTAATTGCCTCCAAACGAGCTACTGGAGCAAACGTCTCCTCATAGTCTATCCCCTCCTTATGACTATATCCCTGGGCTACGAGTCTGGCCTTGTTTCTCACAACATGGCCATCTTCTCCCTGTTTGTTATTGAAAACCGATTTTGTCCTAATTGGGTGACACTCAGAAGGTGGAGACACCAGAACCCAAACCCGATTTCTCACAAAGTTCTCAAGCTCCTCATGCATGGCATTGACCCAATCCGGATCCGTCAAAGCGTGTCCAACATCCCGGGGTTCAAAATCAGCAACAAATGCAGAATGAGCAAAGTGAGAGATTTGCCTTGACCGGGTGACGCGTTCGTCGATGCTGCCGATCATCTACTGAGGCGGGTGCTGGCGCTGAATGTGTCGTGGTGCCTCCCTTGCTGAAGTGGCCTCCCCCTCAACAGCAGCTGGTGCCTCCTCGGGTACAAAGGGTACCGCTCGAGGTGGCGCATCCCACGGCCCCCAGGAAGAAGAGGTGTCGGGGCCGTGAGTCGTCGTAGAAGCCGCTCTTGGAGGCACAGCAGGTGGAGGAGGTGTTGGGTCATCTATCCCTTCAGCACCTTCTTCTTCATCATCGAAAAGAGGCTCGCCAACCTCGTGATCACCTGCACGCTCAAAACGAGAAGAAGGACAAACCATGGTCTCGTCGAAGTTGACATCGGATGTCTCCGTGACTCGGTTAGTGTCAAGGTTAAGTACACGATAAACTCGAGTGTGAGTGCCATAACCCAAAAACACACCGTCAGAAGAATGAGACTCAAACTTGTCCAAGTTGCCCTTTTTGAGTATAAAACAATGGCAACCAAAAACTCAAAAATAACTCACCTTGGGCAGTTTTCCAAAACGCAACTCATAAGAAGTCTTTTTAAGGAAAGCTCGGAGAAAAAGGCGATTGGAAATGTAGCAAGCAGTGCTCATGGCTTCGGCCCAATATCGCCTAGGATTCCTATGCTCATCGAGCATCGTCCTGGCCATCTCTACAAGGGTCCAATTCTTCCTTTCTACAACACCATTCTGAGGGGGTGTGTAGGGGGAAGAAAACTGATGCGCCCAAAGAGTTACAAAACATCTCAAAGTCCGAATTCTTGAATTCGGAACCATTATCACTTCTAATAGCTCGCATCGAGTTCAAAGGGAACTCGTTCTGAAGACGCAAAATCAGATTGCGAGCAAAGGAGAAAGTCTCAGTCTTCTCTGCTGAAAAGAAGACCCACGAATATCTCAAAAAGTCTTCAACAACAACAAGCACATACCACTTCCCCCCAACCGAGCTCACCCAAGCCGGACCAACAAGGTCCATGTGCAAAAGCTCTCCAGGGTGCTTGGTCATGACCTGAGTCACTGGATGGTGGGGAGCGGCAACCATCTTCCCATGTCTACAAGAGTGGCAAACAAGATCCTTCTCCATATCCAACTTGGGTAATCCTCGGATTAGGCCAAGTTTACTAAGTCTTGCAAGCAAGTCGAAGCTCAAATGTCCAAGTCTCCTATGCCACTTCCAAAGATCAGAAGAGGAAGGTCTAGCCACAAGACAACGAGAAATGCCAAAAGACTCCGAGAAATCCGCACAAAAGACTTTCCCAAAGGGCGAAATCACACAAACAAGATTGCCCTGAGGGTCCAAAATACGACTGAGATTCGGTTTAAAACGAATCTCATAGTCATCATCGAAAAGTTGCAAAACAGAAAGAAGGTTAAAATGCAAGTTAGAAACAAGAGCAACATCGCGCAACACGAAGTGCTCATTAACTCGCACAGGCCCACGAGACAGCACCTTACCTTTGCTGTTGTCGCCGAAGGTGATATACTCCTTTCCGGCGACCGGACTAAGACTGGAGAACCACTTGGCGTTTCCAGTCATGTGCCTCGAACACCCGAAATCCACCAACCAAATGTTCTCCAATCGTTTTACCTACATCAATAAAAAGACATAGAGTGAGCATACGGACCATCCTCGGTTTGCATCTTGTCATGCTTCACATTGGCTATCTCCATCTCCAGGCCCTCACAAAGAACACACCTAGTCACACATGTGCTACCTGAGTTGGACTCTTCAAGAGACACAATCTTGGCATTCTTCTCTGCCAACTCAGATTGCAAGACAGGACAGGTCTTGCACGCACCCAACAGCGAGGGTCTAGCCTTCAGCTCATCCACCTCTCCTACCAACGCAACATACTTGCTTGTCAAAGTGAGAAGGTCAGTCATGTGCATGGTGCACATCTCACACTCGGTCTCCTCCGACACGACCACGGTGGACTTGGCAAACCCAAGCTCCCTCACCGTGTCCTCCCACTTCTGCCTAAACTCCTTGCGCTCTCTAGCGGCACGCCTAAGCAACTTATCCTGACTAAGGAGCGCGGCACTAAGCTTCTCGACCTCAGCAGAAAGCTCATCGGGGGCAGAGATACCTGGGAGGTGTCGTCGTCGTCCTGAGGAGCGTCACCGTCGACCTCCTTGCCGAGGGCCATGGTGCAGAGGCCGTCGTCATCGGCGAAGAAGCAGAGGCCGTTGAGCTTGTCCTCGATCCTCTTCTTCTTCTCAGACTCATCGTCGCTTGAGGAAGCGCAGTCGTCGTCCGAGTCGTCGACGTCGCTGAGCGTGGCGAAGAACGCACGCTGCTCAGCCTGGGCCTTCTCCATGTACTTGGTCTTGACGTACTCCTTGTTGAAGCCGCCCTTCCGCTTGTGCCTTGCGGGGACGTACTTCTCCTTGCGCTTGCCGGAGTCGTACTTGTGCCCATGATCGCCCTTCCGAGAATGCTTGTTCTTCTTGGGACAGTTGGCGATGAAGTGGTCGGGGTCGCCGCACTCGTAGCATCCCGAGCGTCCTCCTCCGCGGCGATGGTTCATGCGGTTGTCGTGGAACCGCGAGAACCGGTTGGCAAGCAAAGCCAACTCGTCGTCTCCTAGAGACTCCAACTGCTCCTCTATGACAGAAAGAAGAGAATGCAAGGCAAAGCCTCCAGAGGGGTTAGCAGAAGAGCCAGAAAGCAAAGCCATCGATGGGCCAGAAGGATTTTCATATGAAGCCCTCGCCATGGCATCTATCTCACTGGACTTGTGCTTACTGAAGAGCTCGTCGCACGTGAGGGTCTCATAGTTAGGTGATTCGATGATCGCCTGAACTTTGGAATCCCACACTGACCGATCAAGAGTATGGAGTAGCTTCAAAGCTCTCTCATGATCGTCGAAAGGCAACAGCTCCTTGCTAGCCCTCATCCTGTTGACAATCACCTGAAAGCGAGCGAATAAACTCTCTATGCTCTCGCCAGGCATATGTTGAAAGTTCTCATACTCTCGCTTGAACGACTCGTAGAGTCGGGTTTTGACTCGAGAGGTTCCCTCATGGAAACGCATGAGGGTGGCCCAAATCTCCCGAGCCGTAGCGAGGTGAGAAACGCGATCAAACTCACTCATGCTCAAGCATGAGAAAAGAGCATTATGTGCTCGGCTATTGGCATCGTGCTCATCGATCTGATGCTGAGTCACACGAGCAGCCAAGACAACGTAATCGGCAGAGTTGCAAATATCCCAAATGGAAGCACCCAAGCTCTGCAGATCGGCCGACAAGCGTATCTTCCAATACGCATAGTTTGTCCCATCGAAAAATGGCGGTTTGCCCACGCCGCGATCCATGTCGCCTTCTATGGATCTGGAACCGGCTAAGGTGGAAGATCCTTAACCCGCTCCGATACTAATTGAAGGACCGAGAAAGCACTAGCAAGGCGACCAGAGGGGGGGGTGAATGGGAGCTCAAAAATTTCTCTCGAAACTTTGGCCAAATGTCCCAAAATCAACCCCCAAGAGCTATGACGGAAACCATGATGCCCACGACCCTTGGAAGAGGGTGGATGATCCCTAGGATCACAGCGAGGCACCACTAGGCAATTGTGAACCAAACGGCAAAAGCACTCGAACAAGTTCGACCCTCAAAAACCAAGTCTCGAACGTAGATAGACGGCTATGTCGAGAAGTCTCCAAATACCGATGCTAACAAGTAGCAAAGATATCTAGAGAGGTTCCTTGGTTAACTACAAGGCCAAACGAGAAGTCCGAAAACCAAGCGAGGAAGCCGGAAGAGCAAACGCACAAAACCGGAAGCTTGAGGCAAGTCCCGGACGGTCCGACAGTATGGTCGCGGACTGTCTGCCCAGTGGCGGACTGTCCGGGCTCAGGTCGCGGACTGTCCGCCGGCCAAACGAGGAAAACCACAGTGCTGCTGCAAGTCCACTGGACGTTCCGGGACTGACCGCGAGTCCCAACGGCAGACTGTCCGCCGGTCAAATCCCAAAATAGCGAAGGTGCTGAACAGTCCCTCGACGACTCCCGGACTGTCCGCAAGTCCCAACGGCGGACTGTCCGCGGTTCAAAAAGAACTCGATAGTACGGGATGCGCAGCCACGAACTCGGCTGGACCCCGACTCCCGGACTGTCCGCGCCCCCTGTGGCGGACTGTCCGCGGATGAACAGAGAGGGCGATTTTGGTCGCCCCTCTCACGAATCTCTCCAAATCCGATCCAAATCAAAATCCCAAGTTCCCAAACTTGGAGAAGATGATCACGGGGTAGTTAGGAGACTATCCCCAAGAAATCATCCGCTCAAATTGATTCAAACTCCAGGAAATCGAAAGGGGAGGAGGATGAACCGAAAAGCGCTACGAAAACGAAATCGAGCCGATCTACTTGTTCGTAAGGAGTTAGATAAATTCCTTCGGTGGAAATGATCTCCTTTCAAATACGAACAAGTTGCTTCAAACGGATTTCACAAAGACGCAGTATGCAGAGAGATCGAGCGACGGGAAAAACATGGAGAAATGAAGAACGCGAAGAACACGAACCAAAACGCGAATCAACACATCGATCTGCAACCGTGTGGCTAGCACACGCTACAACAGTGAGGATACGGCCTCACTTCCTTAGAATCTCTAGTACACAGAGGTATGGTTCTCTGCGGATCTCAGCTAGCTACAGCAGGGGATTGGGAGAGCAGGAAACCCTAAGTGCAAAGAGCAAATGAACTGAGATAGTTGGGGAGTAGGGTGTCTCCCCCTACTTAACCTATTCCTAATTCCTACTCTATTCCTATTCTACTCCTCTCTACTTACAGAGCGAACCAGCTAAACCCTAAGGTTATTCTGGACCAACTCGGTGGTAGGTAGATCCGACGGCCACGCCCGCACAACTCGTAGCGTTGCCTCGACGCAACCTCCCGATTGCTGCCACGTGCCGCCACCGCTTCGCGTCCTTTTCCTGGACGTCGCACCCCTGGTTTTGAGTCCCAAACCGGGAAACTAGCCTTCACAGCCAACCCCCGGTTTTGAGGCCCAAACCGGGAAACCAGCCCACCAGCATCTGAGTTTTGAGGCCCAAACTCAGCAAACACGCAGCGCCCAGGTTTGGAGGCCCAAACCTGGAAACCGTCCTCAGCCCGAGTTTTGTGGCCAAACTCAGAAACCCTCAGCACCTAGGTTTTGAGGCCCAAACCTGGAAACCGTCCACCCGATGGTTTTTCTCTGGCTCTACCACCAAATCGATGCCGTAGAGGGGATGCACCGCCCGTGCTCCCCGTCCACCGACACGTGTCCCCAAGTCCATGACTTAGGCAACACATGACCGCAAGTCTTCGCTCGTCACTGTCCCAGGCTGCCAGCCACCACAGCTGATCCTCGGGCCACCGGTCCCTCAGTCCAAGCCTCACGTCCGCCCTTCGCCACTCTCGGTCCACCGGCACGGCACGTCTCTACTTGACCTTCACCTTGCCTCTGATCACTGTCTCCGTGCTCGACACCTGCACAACACAAACCAAAGAACATGCGCATCATCCCAGTTGAGAATCACTCATCACTCAGAGACTCGGCATACACCCATGTATCCACAGGATTCACAATTCACCAAAACTCGTGGAATTCATTAGTTTTAATCCCTATACTAAGGTGGAGTTTACATATCCATCCATTTTCATGCTTAATTGACCTTTAATAATAAGAGTTAATTAGTGTCAACAGGTATCGAGCACGGATACAGTGATCGAAGGCAAGGTGAAGTTCAAGTAGAGACGTGCCGTGTCGAGGGACCGAGAGTGGCGAAGGGCGGACGTGAGGCTTGGACTGAGGGACCGGTAGCCTGAGGATCAGCTGTGGTGGCTGACAGCCTGGGACAGCGACGAGCGAAGACTTGCGGTCACGGTGTTGCTCGGGTCGAGGACCTGGGGACACGTGTCGGTGGACGGGGTGCACGGGCGGTGCATCCCCTCTACAGCTTCAGTTTGGTGGTTGAGCCACAGAAAAACCACCGAGTGGACGGTTTCCAGGTTTGGGCCTCAAAACCTGGGTGCTGATGGTTTCCGAGTTTGGGCCGAAAAACTCGGGCTGAGGACGGTTTCCAGGTTTTGGCCTCAAAACCTGGGTGTTGCGGGTTTGCTGAGTTTGGGCCACAAAACTCAGGTGATGGTCGGCTGGTTTCCTGGTTTGGGCCTCAAAACCGGGGGTTGGCTGTGAAAGCTGGTTTCCCGGTTGGGGCCACAAAACCGGGGGTGCAGAGCAAGGGCGGCACATGGCGGCAATCGGGACGTTGCGTCGAGCCAACGCTACGAGTTGTGCGAGCGTGGCCGTCGGATCACCACCTACCATGAGTTGGTCCAGAATAACCCTAGGGTTTAGCTGGTTCGCTCTGTAAGTAGTTAGGGGTAGAGTGGGAATGAGGAATAGTTAGAATTAGGATAAGTAGGGGGAGACACCCACCTCCCCATTTATCTCAGTCATTTGCTCTTTGCTTCTAGGGTTTCCTGCTCTCCCAATCCCCTGCTGTAGCAAGCTGAGATTCGCAGAGAACCATACCTCTATGTACTGGAGATTTTGAGGAAGTGAGGCCGTAACCTCACTGTTGTAGTGTGTGGTAGCCACACGGCTGCAGATCGATGACTTGATTCGCGTTTTGTTCGAGTTATTCGCGTTCTTCGTTTCTCCGCGATTTTCCCGTCACTCGATCTCCCTCTCTATTGCGTCTTTGCGAAATCCGTTTGAATCAACTTGTTTGATTTTGAAAGGAGATCATTTCCACCGAAGGAATTCATCTAACTCCTCACGAACGAGTAGATCGGGTTGATTTCATTTTCGTGGCGCTTTTTCGTTATTGATCTTCCCCTTCGATTTCACGGTGATTGAATCGATTTGAGCGGATGATTTCTTGGGGATAGTCTCCTAACTACCCCGTGATCATCTTCTCCAAGTTTGGGAACGTGGGATTTTGATTTGGATCGAATTTGGAGAGATTTGGGGAGAAGGCGACTGAAATCGCCCTCTCTGCGCATTCGCAGACAGTCCGCGGTTTGACCGGCGGACAGTCCGCGCATCGGGACTCAACCAAGCAGTGGTTGTGTGTCTCGGTGAACAGTGCCGAAGTTTGACCGGCGGACAGTCCGCCGTTGGTTTTCGCGGACAGTCCGGGAACTGTCCAGGGGACTTCAGCAGCATTGCGGTTTTGCTCTTTTGACCGGCGGACAGTCCGCCAGCTGAGATTTGGGCAGATAGTCCGCGACCGTACTGCCGGATAGTCTGGGATTTGGCTGAAGCCTCCGGTTTAGTGCGTTTGCTCTCCCGACTTGTTCGCTTGGTTTCCGGACTTCCCGTTTGGCCCTAGAGTTGATCAAGGAACCTCTCTACGTATCTTTGCTACTTGTTAGCATAGGTATTTAGGAGTTTCTCAACGTAGCCGTCTATCTACGTTCGGGACTTGGTTTTTGAGGGTCGAACTTGTCTCGGTGCTTTTGTCATTTGGTTTGCTATCGCTTTGTGGTGCCTCGCTGTGATCCTAGGGATCATCCACCCTCTTCCAAGGGTCGTGGGCATCACGGTTTCGGTTGAAGTTTTCCGGGGTTGATATTGGGACATTTGGTCAAAGTTTCGAGAGAAATTTTTGTGGCTCCCATTCACCCCCCCTCTAGTCGCCTTGCTAGTGCTTTCTCGGTCCTTCAACGCCTCGTATCGACTGGACGCTACTCCGTGCGTCCGATCGTTGGTGTGTGAACCACATCCCGTCTACGGTGCGGGTTCGGTAGCTGAGCCTCAAAAAGCTACCATCGACGGTTTCTGAGTTTGGGCCTCAAAACTCGGGTGGCCGGTTTCCGAGTTTCGGCCTCAAAACTCGGGATGGATGGTTTCCAGGTTTGGGGCTCAAAACCTGGGCTCGCGGGTTTCCTAGTTTGGCCCTCAAAACCCGGGGTGGACGGTTTCTAGGTTTGGGCCTCAAAACCTGGGCTGGCAGGTTTCCCGGTTTGGGCCTCAGAACCGGGGGAAGGTCCAAAAGGACGGTCGACGCGTGGCGGCACCGAGAGGCTTGCGTTGCGGCGAAGCGATCGATGAGAAGGCGTGGCGGTCGACGGTGACGGCACGTGGCGGCATCCTGGAGCTTGCGTCGAGGCAAAGCGAAGGATGAGAAGGCGCGTGGCCGTCAGATGGAAACTGCTAGGGTTGGATAGTTTTACCCCTGGGAGGTATTTGGGTTGTGTACTTCATGAGCGGGCGTTTTGGTCTTCGGACGTGCGCCTATATATATGAAGGGGGCTGGTTTGGGCAGCCCATCCTTGGAGGTGTCACTCTCATTTTGTTTAGGTGAGAGGAGGCTAGGCCTAGAGGAGAGACCGGCTCTTGTTCTTGAGCTTTTCGCCATCCAAGCTTTGTGTTGCTAGGAGTGGCTTGTAGCCCGACACAAAGTGCTTAATCAATCATCCATTCCTCCGAATTCAAGGATCAAATTCGTGCTTTAATTTGTCTTGCGATTTTGTTCTTCGCATTTGCACGTTTTCGCCTCTTTCGATCTTCACGAGAATTATTGTTTCGAGGGAAGATCCACAAATCCGTTTGAACCATCTTGTGTAGCTTCGTGAGAGTCTTCTTTCTACCGAAGGAATTTCTCCAATACCTCACGAACTCACAGATCGGGCGGATTTAGTTTTGTGATAAAGTTCTTACTCGTTCTTCACCGTTTTCTTCGATTCACCAATTTGGAGTTAGGTTTGAGCCATGATCTCTTAGGAGTAGCTCACTAACATCCTTGTGACCCCTCACACGAAGTTAGAGCCCCAGTGCTTTTGATTTGAGGGAGATCGGGTTGATTCGGTGGACGAACAGTGGGCTGGTCGGGGTGACCGGACGCACGCCTTGTATCGACCGGACGCTACTCCGTGCGTCCGATCGTTGGAGGTCGGGCATTTTCCTCTAGGCGATTTTGACCGGACTCACCTAGGGTAGAGTGACCGGACTCGCTGGTGTTACTGTTCACCATTTTCTTGCTACTGACTGGACGCACTGTGCATGTGACCGGACCCTCCCTGGTGCAGCGTCCGATCATAAACAGAGAAGTTCTAGAACTGCTTTCAGCTGACCGGACGCGTCCGGTCCCTGTTGATCGGACGCTGGTCAGAGTCCGGTCAGTGCAGACAGCGCACGTTTTTGTCCGTGTCTTTTGCGTTCGAGCTCCAATTTGAGATCCGCTTTTTGCGTTGGATTCCCGATTTCATGCTCTACAGAAATCGTGCTTCACGCTTTGCGAAAAAGCCTGAATCCCCCTCGCGTTGCTCGGGAGAGGTTGAGGTCACCCAAAGTCCATCCTGTCACTAGTTGACTCGCGTGGATTTGGGTGAGGGAGCTTTTGTGGTGTCCCGCTGTGTTCCTAGGGAACATCCACCCATTCTCTTCGGTCGTGGACATCACGTGTGTCGTCTTTGCTCTTGGGCGTGATTTTGTTGGGACAGAGGCCGGAATTTTTGAAGAGATTTTTAGGCTCCCATTCACCCCCCTCTGGTCGCCTTGCTTTAGCATTTTCGGTCCTTCAATTGGTATCAGAGCCAGTTAAGGATCTCTCTACCTTAACCGGTTCCGGATCCACGAAGGCGACCTTTTGAGAGCGGTTTTGTTTCCGACTTTGCTTGTCGAGGTGTTGAGCTTGTGTTTTGGCTAACACTAACGGTGCTTTTGGAGATGGCACCAAGCTCTTATTCCAGTGTGTCTTTGTCCTTAGGTTTGAGTCTTGGACATGCGACCGAGGACGACATTTTGGCAAGAAGGAGGAGTGCGGTTCTTGAGACGGAACGAGAGGTAGAGGCTTTGCTGGACTTTCTAGGAGATGATGAGCATTCAACGGAGGATCGTATTCGTGAACATGGCAAGGCCAAGAAAGGTACACTTCTCGCTACTCTTGGGATTTTGTCCGAACGATATGAAGCTTGTTGTGATGATAACGTTAGATATGATGAGCTTTGTGATACGTTGCATAGGAAGATTGAGAAGTTGAATTGCTCCATCACTAGGTTAAAATGTGGTCTTTTTCATTGGAAGTCTAGTGCATCTTTACCTTGCACCTCTTGTAGTGACATGGTTAGGAAGAATGATGAGCAAGGCTTTTCTCTTGCTAGCTTAAAATCTAAGAATGAATTGTTGAAATCAAATGCTTCCAAACCATGTCTAGTTTGCATTGACTTACGCAAGGATCTTGATTATGCTAAAACTGAAAAAGCCTTGCTTAAGTCAAATGCTTTGTTACCATGTGTTTCTTGTGAGTCTTTACATGCTGAAATTAATAAATTAAAATTGACTCACACCACATGTGTAGATGAACTTGAGCATGCTAGGGCTGAAATTGATGAGATAAATGCTAGGCCTTGTAGCTCATGCTCTTTGAATAAAAATGCTTGCCATGCTTCTAGTGATACTCATGATTCTTTGCTTGATGTGAATGGTGATGTTTCTTCCACCGATTTCATGTGCACATCATGCATTGATTTGGAAAAAGAAGTTTTGGCTTTGAAAGTTTTGCGCGATGATATGAGCGCCAATTTGGTTGAGCACAATGATATGAGTGCCAACCTTCAAAAAGAAAATAAACTCTTGCGTATCACATATGCCGAGTGCATTAGAGAGGAGATGGAAAATCTAAAAAACACTCCTTGTGGTACTTGTGATCGCCTCATGTTTGAGAATGAGGTTTTAGCCAAAAGATGCAAGAGTCTTTGTGCTAAGTCTTTTGAGTCACGCAATTCTTGCAACTCCGATGTTGATGCTTCTAAAATTGCTTCTTTGCAACCGGAGTTGAGTTCCTATGTTGCGCGTGAGTCTTTTGACGATAGCACTTGTGTCAAGGTTTCGGATAGCTCTTTTATAGCTACTCCTAACCTTGTTGTTTCTTCGAGTGATGTCCAAGAGACTTCTCATGATAAGAATGCTTCTCACATTTTTGGAAATCATGCTCCTAATCCGATATTCCATTGCACCTTTTGCAAGAAAGATGGACACTCATTCGATTTTTGCTTTTGCCGTGTCAAACACGAGCGGCGTATTCGAGCTAAGGCTTTTAGGAAGTCGCGTAGTCTTTCCCATGGCACGTGTGCTCCTAGTGTTGGCACCAAGTTGGTAGTTGATGCTTCTTGTTCTAAGTCCCAAGGGACTTCTCACTTGTCGGAGAATGGTGTGCCTTCCAGTAGGCCTTTGTACCATTGCTCTTTTTGTGAGAAAGATGGGCATCAAGAAAGCTTTTGCTATCGGCGTAACAAACGTTTGCGCCAAGCTCGCTCTTCTAGGAAGATGGTGGTTCATAGCCCTTCTCATGGCATGAACGCTTGTGCTCCTAGTAAGAAGCCCGCCTTTGTTGATGGGTTTTATGACTCGTTTTCTAGTGGGTTAGGTCATGATCGTGGACATGCCTCTAGTGCTTCTTCTCTTGGTCCACGTCATGCTTCTCATGGTGCTTCTATTGGTTCTTCTACAAAAACCTTGGAAGATGTTTGCCTCTTTTCCCGTGGTACAACTCGTTCTCCTCCTCGAGTTGTCCTTTGAGGAATGCTTCCAAGGATGTTTCAAAACCGAATTTGAACGATCATTTGCATCATGCTAACCCACATGATAAGTTGAGTGCTCCTTTGAGAGTTGTGACCAAGTCTTGGGTTCCCAAGTATATGCTTGCTAACCCTTCGGGATCCAAGACTTGGGTTATTTTGTCCTCTTGTGTGTAGATATGAGGACGCGGGGTGGAGAACATGAGCCTGATGGGACTTGGTCTTTTAGATATGACCAATATTTATGGTTCTCTACACCCCGCTTAGAATTGCCTCCAAAGAGGCTTTGTTATCTGGTGAGCTTTCTTTTACACTCATACATTGTACATCCATGTTCTATTTCTTGTGGTATGAGATAGACTATCATGTGCTCACTTGTATAGTTCTTGCATGTACATTTTCCTTTGTATCATGTTTTTCTTTAGTCTAGCATGTGCTATCTTGTATATCATGTCATGCTAGTCGTGTGTACAGTTTTGGTGGCTATTCCACTTTTCATGCTAGTTTGTGATCCTCATGAACATTGTGCCATGTTTTTACCATATTTCTCCATGAGCTTGATTTGTAGTGGTATGATGTTCATTAGGTATCACTTTTCAGGTGCTAGTTTTAGTTAGCTACATGTACCCTGTTGATATGATTAGTTTGAGCACTAGCCTTTCCACAATTTTATCATGTTACATGCTTTTGGATCTATTGCTATCATTATCTTGCATTGTAGCATGTGTTGAGGTTTAGGCTGTGTTTGGGTTGATCATGTCTTTAGGTTGCATTTTGCTATATAGTGCTTTATCCTGTTGCATGGTAGTTTTTGACTAGTTTGAGTTCAGATCTCCTTGCGGTATCATTAATAGGTAGACCTCTTTTGTTGAGTGTTCACCTTATGCTTATTATGTGACTAACCGCTTTGTGGATACCTTGAGGTCACACTGGACGAGACAACGCCTTGTGGTTCTTCTGCCTTTGAGTGTGCAGGAGAACAGGAGCCTGGAGAGAGCACTTCGGCTCACGGACCCGATCCCACTTCTGCCACGACTTGGGGTTTCGTTCGATCAGCTCTCCAGCGAGCACTAGCTGCACCTGTGGGAGCGACAGCATCAGGCGAGGGGGAGACGACTTCGGCGAGGTAGGCGCCCCGGAGTTCAGCAGATTTAGGTATCCCCTCGGGAATCACACCAGCAGGCGGTCATGCGCTTCATGAGGTACCCCCGACACACTTCTAAGTTTGGGTTTTGGTACTCTTCTTCCTTGACCTCTTTTTGCTGTGTGGTCTTTTCGATATGGATTTTGCTGGCTGTCTCTTGAGCGTTTCCTGGCTCTTCGCTTGTGAGTTTGATGTGTGTTTCCCTTTTAGTTGGCGAAGCATTTTGCCTGTTGTATCTTAGTTTGACTTCTCTGATACCCTTTTGTTTTGGGTTTTCCTTTTTAGGCAAGTTTTGTCTTGTCTTTGATTGACTAGCTTTTGCATGCATTTCATCATGTATTCTAGTGCATTTTAGAGCTTCATGTTTAGAGCAATGAGAATGAGATTATGCTCTTTTTGGTATGCCCTGTTTATTCATGATGATGCTTGTAGCCTAGGCTCTTTTTGATCACTTGATACATGTTATGAGCTAAGCTATTTTCGCAAATGGCGAACTTGATTAATCAACTATGAAACCTTTAATTTGTTCACCATTGAGAATGGCAACTAGCATGGGTAAAATGTGTTGAGATCACTTGTGCTATCTTTTGTATGCTAGGTTGCAATGTCTTTTGCACTGAGTCATTCACTTGCTTGGATTGTTCATATTTACCTTGTGCTTAAAATTTGATCCAAGTCTAAGTGAAATGAAAAGATCAAGATGGGATTGCATGTGTCAGCACCTCACGGTATCGAGACTTTTTCTCATTGCACAATTGAGTTAAACTTGAGCCGTGTAGTGTAAGACCAAAACCGGTGCTTTAAGCTTCTGATTGCTTTTCTTGCATAGGCTAAGCCCAGTTCAAAAAGTTAGGCAATGACCATGCTTTCAACCTCTCGCAATCACATGCTTTTAATTTGAACTTGTGTTAATACCGCTGCAAATTCCGATAAAGTTTGATAATGACACAAGTCGATGTTTCATTCTATGGCATGATGATTGAACTTTGCTAGGGGTAGTTCACCTTTTATACTTGAGTTAGCACTTGCTCGATTTCCTGTCTATTCATGCTAAGTGCTATTTTAGTGGTGGACTCCTTTTCAAATGGCTTAAAACTGCTCATATGCTTAATTGTTCATATTTCGTATTCATTTGATCAGTTTGAGACTTTGCTAGCATTTGTATTGGTTGCTACACTTTCAGGGCAGCACCCTTTTGAGCATCTTTTCATTCTGATTGCTATACACTTGAAGCTGTTGCATCGCACATATCATGCATTTTAGCTTAGTGTACATACCCCCAGCTCCAATACACTTTGTGATCACCCCCATATGCTTTTGGTTGATGACTTGTCTTGCGTTTGTGTCAACTTTGTGGAAAAATGTTAAAACCCCTCAGCATGTTCCCTTTTGTCAAGGGGGAGAAGCTGTTTGCAAGGGGGAGTTTGTGTGTTGGCACAAAGGGGAGAGTCATGCATTTTGGGAAGAGTTTTGAGCTAGGGGGAGTTTAGCTCTTTTATGTTCTTCTTCAATTGGTATAGCTCTTTTATGTGTTTCAATTGGTATCCTTCATAGTGAGCTTTGGTGCATAGCCTTTGTGTGTAGGCTTGACTTCAGGAGGAGTCGCTTTTGTCTTGCTGCTTCTATACGTGCTCTGAATGTTTGTGCTCCATTTGGTTTTGACCTTCTCCTTGTGTTTTCTTAGTCGGTACCGAGCCTGCTAGTAGTGTTGAGCTGTTTTGCCTCTATCTTGAGGGACTAGCAGTTTTTGCTTGGTATTTTCGATTGGTATGGAGCCTTCAACTAGTTGCGTCGAGCCTATGTGCCTCTGTCTTGAGGAACTAGCTGTTTTCACCAATTTTTGGCTGCTTGTGATTGGTATCGAGTCTGCTGCTAGTTGTGTTGAGCCTCTATGCCTCTATCTTGAGGGACTAGCAGTTTTGCATTCTAATGCATTGTTTCAGCCTCAATTGGTATCGAGCCTTGAGCTAGTGGTGTTGATCCATTTTTCTACCTTTTCTTGAGGGCTAGCTCAATTTTGAGTTGGTTGCGTCCAGCCGTTGCCCATGTCTTTGGGAACCAAGTCTTTCATTCTATGTGATCGAGTTTTGCTCTTTGATGAGTTGTTGCTCCGATCCTTTGCTTGGTCGCGTTGAGCCATTGCCCATGTCTTTGGGGACCAAGTTTTCAGTTTTGGTATCTCAAACCATCTCTTGTGCCTAGCTTTTGTCAATTCAATCATCAAGGGGGAGAAATTTCAAAACCCAAGTGAACCCAAGTGGATAAGTACCCCAAGTGAACCCAAGTGGATAAGTACCTTGGTTTCTTTTGTGATGATTGTTTGACAATTTATTTGAGATTTGTTTTTGAGTGCCTTTTGGGATTCATGAAACTCTTGTTTCTCTTGACTCTTCGGTTGTGTGGAGGATTTGCCCGCTTTTCCCATTTCTTTCGGGACCGAGAGCTTTTATTTGGAGTTTTCATGATCCTTCCTCATCTCAAGTGGCCTTGTGTTTGCTTTTGCTTGGCTCTTGGGCACTTGAATGAGGCTTGCCTTCAAACCCTTCCTTTGTGGTTTTATTTTTAGTCAATGCATTCATCAAGGGGGAGATTGAGAACATATATGATGAATGATTGACTTTGATAAGGAAGGTTTGAGGCTTTTCCCAGTTGAGTCATTATCTCGCTATGCGCTTAATGCTTATGACTAACCGGTGGCGTTGAGTTGTGGTGTGTTTCTATGTTGGTGTGCGTGTACAACATGTGACTCTTGGCTGTGTTGATGTGCAGGTGTTGAGCTCGGATACAGTGGTCGATGGCGAGGTGAAGGTCAAGTATAGACGTGTCGTGCCGACGGACCGGGAGCGGTGAAGGATGGGCATGCCGTGCGGCGGACGTGCCATGTTGATGTACCCAGAGCGGTGAAGGTCAGACGTGAGGCTTGGACCGACGGACCAAGAGGCCAGAGGACCAGTTGTGGTAGCTAGCACGTGGCATCGGCGAGCGAGAGCACATGGGGATGTGCGGTGCATCGGCCGAGTCGGGACGAATACGATGGCGTCGTGGCACTTGGCGGGAGGTCGGACACGGGCTTGCGTGCGGCGCATGTGCCGTCGGCCAAGTCAAGAAGGAAGGCGAAGGCGTTGTGCCCGACGTGGAGGCTGGACATGCATCGGCATCGGTGCCGGTGGTCGGGGTGTGCGAACCACATACCGTCTACGGTGGGGGTTCGGTAGCGGAGCCTCAAAAAGCTACCATCGACGGTTTCCGAGTTTGGGCCTCAAAACTCGGGTGGCCGGTTTCCGAGTTTGGGCCTCAAAACTCGGGATGGATGGTTTCCAGGTTTGGGCCTCAAAACCTGGGCTCGCGGGTTTCCGAGTTTGGGCCTCAAAACTCGGGGTGGACGGTTTCTAGGCTTGGGCCTCAAAACCTGGGCTGGCAGGTTTCTCGGTTTGGGCCTCAAAACCGGGGGAAGGTCCAAAAGGACGGTCGACGCGTGGCGGCACCGAGAGGCTTGCGTTGTGGCGAAGCGATCGGTGAAAAGGCGCGACGGTCGACGGCGACAGCACGTGGCGGCATCCTGGAGCTTGCGTCGAGGCGAAGCGAAGGATGAGAAGGCGCGTGGCCGTCGGATGGAAACTGCTAGGGTTGGATAGTTTTACCCCTGGAGGGTATTTGGGTTGTGTACTTCATGAGAGGGCGTTTTGTTCTTCGGACGTGCGCCTATATATATGAAGGGGGCTGGTTTGGGCAGCCCATCCTTGGAGGTGTCACTCTCATTTTGTTTAGGTGAGAGGAGGCTAGGGCTAGAGGAGAGACCGGCTCTTGTTCTTGAGCTTTTCGCCATCCAAGCTTTGTGTTGCTAGGAGTGGCTTGTAGCCCGGCACCAATTGCTTAATCAATTATCCATTCCTCTGAATCCAAGGATCAAATTCGTGCTTTAATTTGTCTTGCAATTTTGTTCTTCGCGTTTGCACGTTTTCCCCTCGTTCGATCTTCACGAGAATTCTTGTTTCGAGGGAAGATCCGCAAATCCATTTGAACCATCTTGTGTAGCTTCGTGAGAGTCTTCTTTCTACCGAAGGAATTTCTCCAATACCTCACGAACTCACAGATCGGGCGGATTTTGTTTTGGGATCAAGTTCTTGCCCGTTCTTCACCGTTTTCTTTGATTCACCGATTTGGAGTTAGGTTCGAGCCATGATCTTAGGAGTAGCTCACTAACATCCTTGTGACCCATCACACGAAGTTAGAGCCCAGTGCTTTTGATTTGAGGGAGATCGGGTTGATTCGGTGGACGAACAGTGGGCTGGTCGGGGTGACCGGACGCACACCTCGTATCGACCGGACGCTACTCCGTGCGTCCGATCGTTGGAGGCCGGGCATTTTGCTCTGGGCGTTTTTGACCGGACTCACCTAGGGTAGAGTGATCGGACTCGCTGGTGTTATTGTTCACCGTTTTCTCGCTACCGACCGGACGCACTGTGCATGTGACCGGACCCTCCCTGGTGCAGCGTCCGATCGTAAATAGAGAAGTTCCAGAACTGCTTTCAGCTGACCGGACACGTAGGGTCCCTGTTGATCGGATGCTGGTCAGAGTCCGGTCAGTGCAGAAATCGCGCGTTTTTGTCCGTGTCTTTTGCGTTCGAGCTCCAATTTGAGATCCGCTTTTTGCGTTGGATTCCCGATTTCGTGCTCTACAGAAATCGGGCTTCACGCTCTACAGAAATCCGTCCATCTTGTCACTAGTTGACTCGCGTGGATTTGGGTGAGGGAGCTTTTGTGGTGTCCCGTTATGTTTCTAGGGAACATCCACCCATTCTCTCGGGTCGTGGACATCACGTGTGTCGTCTTTGCTCTTGGGCTTGATTTTGTTGGGACAGAGGCCGGAATTTCGGAAGAAATTTTTAGGCTCCCATTCACCCCCCCCCCTCTGGTCACCTTGCTTTAGCATTTTCGGTCCTTCAATTGGTATCAGAGCCAGTTAAGGATCTCTCTACCTTAACCGGTTCCGAATCCGCGAAGGCGACCTTTTGAGAGTGGTTTTGTTTCCGACTTTGCTTGTCGAGGTGTTGAGCTTGTTTTTTGGCTAACACTAACGGTGCTTTTGAAGATGGCACCAAGCTCTTCTTCCAGTGTGTCTTTGTCCTTAGGTTTGAGTCTTGGACATGCGACTGAGGACGACATTTTGGCAAGAAGGAGGAGTGCCGTTCTTGAGACGGAATGAGAGGTGGAGGCATTGCTGGACTTTCTAGGAGATGATGAGCATTCAACGGAGGATCGTATTCGTGAACTTGGCAAGGCCAAGAAAGGTACACTTCTCGCTAGTCTTGGGATTTTGTCCCAACGATATGAAGCTTGCTGTGATGATAACGTTAGATATGATGAGCTTTGTGATACCTTGCATAGGAAGATTGAGAAGTTGAATTGCTCCATCACTAGGTTAAAATGTGGTCTTTTTCATTGGAAGTCTAGTGCATCTTTACCTTGCACCTATTGTAGTGACATGGTTAGGAAGAATGATGAGCTAGGCTTTTCTCTTGCTAGCTTAAAATCTGAGAATGAATTGTTGAAATCAAATGCTTCCAAACCATGTCTAGTTTGCATTGACTTACGTAAGGATCTTGATTATGCTAAAACTGAAATAGCCTTGCTTAAGTCAAATGCTTTGTTACCATGTGTTTCTTGTGAGTCTTTACATGCTGAAATTAATAAATTAAAATTGACTCACACCACATGTGTAGATGAATTTGAGCATGCTAGGGCTGAAATTGATGAGATAAATGCTAGGCCTTGTAGCTCATGCTCTTTGAATAAAAACGCTTGCCATGCTTCTAGTGATACTCATGATTCTTTGCTTGATGTGAATGGTGATGTTTCTTCCACCGATTTCATGTGCACATCATGCAATGATTTGGAAAAAGAAGTTTTGGCTTTGAAAGTTTTGCGCGATGATATGAGCGCCAAGTTGGTTGAGCACAATGATATGAGTGCCAACCTTGAAAAATAAAATGAACTCTTGCGTATCACATATGCCGAGTGCATTAGAAAGGAGATGGAAAATCTAAAAACACTCCTTGTGGTACGTGTGATCGCCTCATGTTTGAGAATGAGGTTTTAGCCAAAAGATGCAAGAGTCTTTGTGCTAAGTCTTTTTTGTCCGTGTCTTTTGCGTTCGAGCTCCAATTTGAGATCCGCTTTTTGCGCTGGATTCCCGATTTCATGCTCTATAGAAATCGGGCTTCACGCTTTGCAAAAAAGCCTGAATTCCCGTCGCGTTGCTCGGGAGAGGTTGAGGTCACCCAAAGTCCATCCTGTCACTAGTTGACTCGCGTGGATTTGGGTGAGGGAGCTTTTGTGTTGTCCCGCTGTGTTCCTAGGGAACATCCACCCATTCTCTTGGGTCGTGGACATCACGTGTGTCGTCTTTGCTCTTGGGCTTGATTTTGTTGGGACAGAGGCCGGAATTTTGGAAGAAATTTTTAGGCTCCCATTCACCCCCCTCCCCCCTCTGGTCGCCTTGCTTTAGCATTTTCGGTCCTTCAGAGGTTCAACAAACACTCCATCCTTGGTGTTAGGCTTTAGAGGCTCTCTGGGTGGAATCTTGGTAAGCTTGGGAGTAGTCATGGAGTTAGGCTTCTCACTCGGATTAAGACCACTCAACTCTCCAATCTTGCCAAAAGATGAAGCACACTCAACACCCTAAGCAAAGCCTACACCTGGACCTCCAGCAGTACGCTTGAATTGGGAGATCATCATCCCCAGCTGCGCCTCACCACTAGACACCCATGACAAGATGGTCTGAAGGTATGTGTTTTCCTCCTCGGTTTGCATCTTGTCATGCTTCACATTGGCTATCTCCATCTCCAAGCCTTCACACAAAACGCACCTAGACACACAAGTGCTACCCGAGCTGGCCTTCTCAAGAGACACAATCTTGGCATTCTTCTCTGCCAACTCAGTTTGCAAGCCTGCACAAGACTTGCACGCACCCAATAGCGAGGATCTAGCCTTAAGCTCATCCACCTCTCTAACCAAAGCAACATAGTTCCCCCTCAAAGTGAGAAGGTCAGTCATGTGCTTGGTGCACATCTCGCACTCATCCTCCTTGGTGACAACAACGGTGGACTTGACAGATTCAAGCTCCTTCACTCCATCCTCCCACTTCTGCCTAAACTCCTTCCGCTCTCTAGCAGCACGCCTAAGCAACTTATCTTGACTAAGAATGGCGGCAGTAAGTTTCTCAACCTCAGCAGAAAGCTCGTTGGGGTTCTGAGATACCTGGGAGGTGTCATCGTCGTCATCATCGTTCCGAGGGATCTCCTCCAGCTCGCCGTCGACCTCCTTGCCGAGGGCCATGGTGCAGAAGCACTCGTTGTCGGCGAAGAAGCAGAGGCCGTTCAGCTTGTCCTCGATCCTCTTCTTCTTCTTGGACTCGTCGTCGCTTGAGGAAGCGGAGTCGTCATTCGAGTCCTCGACGTCGCTGAGAGTGATGAAGAACGCACGCTGCTCAGCCTGGGCCTTCTCCAAGTACTTCGTCTTGATGTACTCCTTGTTGAAGCCGCCCTTCCGCTTGTGCTTCGCGGGGACGTACTTCTCCTTGCGCTTGCTGGAGTCGTACTTGTGCCCATGATCCTCCTTGCCGAAGACTTGCTTGTTCTTCTTCGGACAATTGGCGATGAAATGGTTGGGGTCGCCGCACTAGAAACAACCCAAGCGTCCTCCTCCGCGGTGATGGTTCATGCGGTTGTTGTGGAACCGCGAGAACCGGTTGGCAAGCAAGCCAACTCGTCATCCCCCATGAACTCCAGCTGCTCCTCTGTGACAGAAAGAAGAGAAGAGAGTGGAAATCCTCCAGAGGGGTTAGCATAAGAGCCAGAAAGCAAAGCCATCGATGGGCCAGAGGGTCTCATAGTTAGGTGATTCGATGATCGCCTGAACCTTCGAGTCCCACACCGACCGATCAAGAGTGTGCAAAAGCTTCAAAGCCCTCTCATGATTGTTGAAAGGCAACAACTCCTTGTTAGCCCTCATCCTGTTGACAATCACCTGAAAGCGAGTGAATAAACTCTCTATGCTCTCGCCAGACATGTGTCGAAAGTTCTCATACTCTCGCTTGTGCGACTCGTAGAGACGGGTTTTGACTTGAGTGGTTCCCTCATGGAAACGCATGAGGGTAGCCCAAATCTCCCGAGCCGTAGCGAGGTGAGAAACGCGATCAAACTCTGTCATGCTCAAACATGAGAAAAGAGCATTACAGGCTCGGCTATTGGCATCGTGTTCATCGATCTGATGCTGAGTAACACGAGCAGCCAAGACCACGTAATCGGCAGAGTTGCAAATATCCCAGATGGAAGCACCCAAACTCTGCAGATAGGCCGACATGTGTATCTTCCAATACGCGTAGTTCGTCCCATCGAAAAACGGCGGTTTGCCCACGCCGCGATCCATGTCGCCTTTGGTGGATCTGGAACCGGCTAAGGTGGAAGATCCTTAACCCGCTCTGGTACCAATTGAAGGACCGAGAATGCAAAAGCAAGGCGACCAGAGGGGGGGTGAATGGGAGCTCAAAAATTTCTTCCGAAACTTTGGCCTTTGTTCCCAAAATCGACCCCCAGAAGCTTTGACCAGAACGTGGTGCCCACGACTCTTGGAAAGAGGGTGGATGATCCCAAGGATCACAGCGAGGCACCACAAAGCGATAGCAAACCAACGCCAAAAGCACCGGCACAAGTTCGACCCCTAAAAACCGAGTCCCGAACGTAGATTAAAGGCTACGTCGAGAAATTCCCAAATACCAATGCTAACAAGTAGCAAAGATACCTAGAGAGGTTCCTTGGTCAACTCTAGGGCCAAACAAGAAGTCCGGAAACCAAGCGAAGCAGCCGAGAGAGCAAACGCACTAAAACTCAAGCTTCAGCAGGATCCCGGACTGTCCGGCGTTCCTGTCCCGGACTATCCGGCTCAACCGCGGACTGTCCGCGAGGGGATGGCGGACTGTCCGCCGGCAAAATCCCCGAAACAGCACTGCTGTTGAAGTCCCCTGGACACTTCCCGGACTATCCACGGATTCCTACTGCGGACTATCCGCCGGTCAATCCTAGTCAATACAGCCGAGTCGTACGACCACTGCCTCGGTCGGAGCCCGACGTGCGGACTGTCCGCGCCCCCAACGGCGGACTGTCCGCGAGTGCCCAGTGAGGGCGATTTTGGTCGCCCTCAACTCAAATCTCCCCAAATCCAATTCAACTCAAAATCCCTAATTCCCAAACTTGGAGAAGATGATCACGAGGTAGTTAGGAGACTATCCCCAGGAAATCATCCGCTCAAAACAATCTAATCAACGGGAATTCGAAAGGGAAGAAGTATGAACGAAAAAGTGCCACGAAAATGAAATCAACCCGATCTACTTGTTCGTGAGGAGTTAGATGAATTCCTTCAGTGGAAATGATCTCCTCACTATAAAGAACAAGTTGATTCAAACGGATTTTGAAAAGACGCAGTAGAGAGGGAGATCGAGTGACGGGAAAATCGCGGAGAAACGAAGAACGCGAAGAACACGAACAAAACGTGAATCAACACATCGATCTGCAACCGTGTGGCTACCACACGCTACAATAGTGAGATTACGGTCTCACTTCCTCAAAATCACCAGTACACAGAGGTATGGTTCTCTGCGGATCTTAGTTGCTACAGCATGGGATTGGGAGAGCAGGAAAACCTAGAAGGCAAAGAGCAAAATGACGGAGTTAGAATGGGAGTTGGGTGTCTGCCTCTACTTATCCTAATTATAATTCCCACTCTACCCCTAACTAATTACAGAGCGAACCAGCTAAACCCTAGGGTCATTCTGGACCAACTCGTGGTAGGTGGCGATCCGACGGCTATGCCCGCACAATAGGTAGCTTCGCCTCTACGCGACCTCACCGATTGCCGCCACGTGCCGCCACCGCTCTGTTTGTCCTTTTCCCGGACTTCGCCCCCGGTTTTGAGGCCCAAATCGGGAAACCAGCCTTCACGACCAACCCCCGGTTTTGAGGCCCAAACCGGGAAACCAACCGTCCATCGCCTGAGTTTTGTGGCCCAAACTCAAAAACCCGCAGCGCCCAGGTTTTGAGGCCCAAACCTGGAAACCGTCTGTTGACACTTCTTAATGCAATTGCTTATAATAAACTTAAATGAACTGATTCTAGCAAAAGCCTTCAGAAATGTACAGGACACTCCTAGCATCACTTAAAGTCAAGTTGTCTTCCCCAATATGATACTAGAAATGTAATTCATATGTGACACTAGCTCAAAATATATAAACAAATATTTATCCGCAAGCGCACAGATAAATATACCTGTTGTAGCAGCATTTGACCCAAGGTATCTAGGTATCGTTATTTTTATTCTACCGAAGATAGCAACGAAGCAGGGAACCAAAAGATGAGTATGATTCGAAGGTAATGGAGATTACTATTCATTCATTCACTATTCACATGTCTAAACAGGGGTAAGACAAGGTAAAGATAAATAATAATAATAGTGATAATAACGGGAATTCTAGAGATAGAGCGAACTACGTGGATCAAGCAGAGAGTCAGGAGATTAATTAAGAGATTCGAATCCTAAGTTACTTCACATTTACTAAGCCTAGTGATTACTCTAGTTAACATACAATCATATATAGCTAATTAATCTATCATCCATGATCAAGGGACATTACTAAATTAGAATCAAAAATAGAGTAATGAATTCTAACTTGCAACCGCGTCCTACTAAGATCTACACTCGGAGGGAGGACTACAAAGGACTCAACAGGACTGTCACTCCTGCGATCTACCTCTCGACCCGGAGCATAGGATGTATTCGCAGGTAAACTTAGTCTAAACACCATGTTTACACCAGTTTGACCACTTAACTCTATCTGGAATAAAGCTAAGTACTTTACGAACATGATCATAAACTCTATCATAATCAGATCTATATTAAATATATAACTAGAATAAACTCCAAAACTGAATAAACTGAAATATATTAAAGTAGCATAAAGTCGAATAAAGATACAAATTACCGAGTCTTCGACAATGATCTGGAGACTCAGACGAAGCTTTAAGCCGGATATGCCGACGAAGTCGCCTGCCTCTACTTGAACCTAGCTAGACTAATCTCTAATCTTGTTGTAGAGCTCTAACTCTTTCTCTAAAAACCCTAATTCTCTGTCTTCTGTCTTTTGATCTTGATTGTCTCTGAAGAGGGGGGTCAGGGGTCTGGTTATATAGCCCTGGGCAAGGAATCGCGATTGTTGGATCAAACCGACTTGAGGTACGGTCGAGATGCATCCTAAAGGTCGATGGAGGAAGGTTCCAGAAGGAGGAGGCGTAGGGGCTCTGGCCATGACCGACCGGTGGGCCCTGTGGGACCGGTCGGTCCCACAGGTCAGCCTCCTATGGTGCCCCGCCTCGTGGTGTCTTGTGGTGTCCTCTGGAGTCTTCTAGAAATATCCCGACGTGGCGGTGAAGTAATTTGCGTAGGGTTCCTGCATGGGGAAGCAATATAGTTGGTTTTTCTGTTTAATCCCTGGAAAATGTAAAATCACCAAAACTCGTGGAATTTGTTAGTTTAAACCTCCTATTTCTAAGTTCGCAATCCTTTTTGGCATTTATTCAAGTATTGTTGACGGTAAATAATGATAGTTAACAGACGCCAACAAACTCCCCCAAGCTAAACTTTTGCTAGCCCTTAGCAAACATCGGGTTCTGAGAGCAAGATACAAGCCATCAAATGAAAACTTCTTTGAAAGAGTTTGGAAAAATTTTCACATGTTCCTTTCGCCAATCTTTCACCTTAGTTCAGAATAATTGAAAGTTAGAAGCAATCAAGTTAAGCACTATGTCTCAAATTCCTCATTCCAACTTTTCTCTGGAGTTTTGCAAGGTTTTCATAATAAAAGCTCAGAGAACTTCTGTATGACATTTTTTTCAAATTGCATATATATTTTTAAGATTAAAAGCATAAATTACTGAGTCGAAGTTCAGAGCTTAGGGAGAGAAATGTCATACTCTTAGATCAAGTGTTTGAAACTTTTTGAAATTGTCAACTCTTACTGGCATATTGTAATAAGAGGAACCATGGGCAATCATTCTTTTCCTTTTCATATTTTTGTCACTCATTTTTCTTTTGTTTTCTTTTTTCTGAGGTAGTCGGACACTTGTCCCTTTTTCTTTCCTCCTTATCATATTTTTGCATAGCCCATGCCTCTAACACAATACTACTTCGGAAGAGTGAATCTTTTATATTTATAGAAGCTGGATCTTTAGAGCATGATAAACCTCTCTACCATAGCTGAAAACTTAGAACAGAGTAAGTAGCCTCAAAGTATGAATCATTTATTATCAGGCTTCTGTCGTACAGGTTCTCATCATATGTTTGAGGTTTTCAAAATTAAAATTCCGGAGATTCATTGAAACTAAGAACAACATAAATAGCAGCTTAGACTTTTTCATCTCTAATTCTCAACTATCCAAACTTTGGTTAAGATTATAAGATTTTGAGATTTTTCAATTAAAAATTTGAAAGGAAATGTCTTGTAGTTGAGGCTATGTAAAGCAGTTTTCTCTTCTTTTTTTTAAATATATTCTGCATCAAGATTATTTTATTTGAATACTAAACAAATACTAGCTAACAATATTAAACATAAACAAATAAGCAAACAAAGGGGTACAACATACTTACCTCGGGAATAGGGGGTCCTCCCCCAAGCTGGATTTATTCGTACGGTGGTGGCGGCTGAGGTGGATTGATTCCCATTTGTCCGAAGAGGTAGCAGAAATTCTCGTTCGTCTGGGCGCCTTGATGATGTATCTCTTCAAGAGTGTGGCGCATATCTTCTTGACCTGTCTCAAGATGAGTAAGACGAGTGTCGATGCCTTGAAAGTAGGGGTCTCTGTGGTACGGGAACTGGTGATGTGGCTGGTATTCTGGGTAACCATGGGTGGCATGGTAAGAGTATGGATGATGAGTGGCATCATGAACGCCCCTTCCAGAGAAAGACATTCGTCCTCCCTGGAAGTCATGCATCGTATCTTCTTCGCGATGTGGTGGAGTGTAGTTATGAAAGTTTCCTTGTCCCCATGAATCTTGTGGTGTATGTGGCTCGTAGGCAGTAGTATATTCCCAGGCTTGATTGTCTGATGAAGATGGTCCCGCTTGTTCGAATCCTTGATAGTGAGTGTAAGCTGGTCTGGCTGGTGCAGCGTCTTCTCCTTGATATCTCGGGGCAGTGTTTCTGGTGAATCTTGCGGAGGGGCTTCTTCCTACTCCCGTGCCAGGTCTCTGTAAGTTAAGCAAAAAGGTTTCCACGATATACAAACCAAGTGATCTATTTGGCAACTCATATTCATTTGTATATCCTTTATATTGCATATAAAGTTTGTTATTCCTCTTCTTAATGAGATGCGCTTGACTAAAGATGTAGAAGCCTATGACTGGATGTGGAGTGGAGATGTACACAATATTTCCATACAAATTTAGGTTTCCAGCAAGACGAGTAACCCATGAAGTGATAGATATGGGGCCTTGCAAACTGTGAATGTAAGGCCAATAGTCTACCAGGAGTTTTACGAGTGAGATTTTAGTTTTCTTGACCATTGCATACATAATCTTTAACTCCTCAGTTCTAACAATACGACCTTCTTGTCTAGGAAAAAGAGTGAAACCTAGCCACTTGTGCATCACCCTTAATGTGGGGTTGTGTATATCATTGGTGCAAGGGTGATGATCTGTTCTCTTACTAGTAATGTCCTCCCAAAAGCTATTTCTGTCAAAGTTTCTCAAGGCTACATCTAAATCTACAGTGCAGGTTTCAGGAAAACCCAGATTTAGACTGAACTGTTTCCATGTGAGAGTGAAAGGTTCATTGTACATCCTAAAGTAGACATATGTGTCATCCGAAGAAAGAGTGCAAAGAAATTCTAGAGTGAGCAATCTACAACCCTCTTCGGAGAGCTCCCAAGTGTTCTCCCACCCAATATTATGAAAAACTAGATCGAATTCAGAGTCCATACCTGTGTCTCAGAGAAATTGTGAATCGAAGGTGGGAGTGTGAGTGTACCCTTTATCGCGATAATGCCTGAATAGGTCCTTCTCGTAGGCTGTCTGGAGCTTGATGTGCCTTTCATGAAGAAGATCACGTGGCTCGAACCAGCTTGTGGTAGAGGATCGAGGCAAGGATAAAGTATCCATGTCCGAGCCTCCTTGTGATGAGCTAGCTCGCGACCGGCTTGTTGATCGGAAAGTGAGCGTGTTCTTCGCCTTTCTCAAGAAGTTGCTCATCTTTGCTGCAAAAACAAGAGAACACAGAAACAAAACTAGTGGAACAAGTGAGGGTTAGAGCGAATAAATGTCAGAGAGTTAGCGGTCCAAAAGTCAGTCATCCAGGAGTCAGTCGTTTAAGTTGGCGCTTTTATTTCAACTTCTCCTTGTTCATTAACTAATTGGGCAGCACTTCCCCTCTCTTATTGATTTCTCTTGCTTGCTCCCACTATCCCTCTTTACTTGCTATTAGCTCAAACCTTCCTCCTCTCTTCTCTTATATCTTCTCTTACTCAGAAACTACCCAAATGAAATGCTAAGTGAACTCGAAATTGGAATTCTGAATTTCGAAGTGAGGCTAGTGTTTTTGGAGAGTGGAGTGTGTGAAGAGTGTGAATAATGCTTGCCATTTTATAGGGGGAGAAGGGGATGGCCGGTCGGTCTAGTGGTGGGACCGACCGGTCCCTTGTGGGGCCCACTTTCTTCCATCTTACTCCCTCACCTACCTTGCTCAAGTTCCCACTCTTTGGAGTATATGCCAACGGTTGCATGTTTTGGTAGGTGAGATGAGTGGTTGTGAGTGCATGTGATAATGTCAAATGATATGATGTGGGTCCCAAGCGTCTGTGGGTCCGTATGTCTCCCGTATTTGTAAGTATAAAAGAAAATTGCTTTTACGAAACTATAGAAAAAGAGGATTCTAATGATGAAATTCTCATATATTTTTGTTGCCGTAGTAAATAATACTTACAGGATTCGTAAATATTAATTACATGGGGCCAATTTTATGATGCAATAATGATGAATTTTTTTTATTTTGTTTTCCTATGCATGAGAAAATAAATATGAAATGCAAAAGTAAATGCTGATAACTACCAAGTTACCTTCGGTGAAGGTTCGGGGTTTAAAGTCCACCGAATTGGACTCTCCAGTCTTCTTCATTCTTCTTGATGGGTCTCCACTACCGGAGATAGCAGTTTCGTTTCTTGAGCTTTATGGTCTATTAGAGTTGAGCATTGTTCGGACCGTGGTTTGAATGAGAACTTTTCTTCCTTTCCATTTATGGTGAATTTGATCTCTCCAGCTCCAACATCAATATGGGCCCTGGCGGTGCTCAAAAATGGTCTTCCGAGAATGAGTGATACTTTTGAATCCGGGTGCATTTCTAGTACCACGAAGTCTACTGGTACGAAGAACTCTCTAATCTTGACTGGGATGTTCTCAGCAATTCCTATTGGGTATCTGAGTGATTGATCAGCTAGCTGAAGACACATTGGTGTTGACACAAGTGCTGAATGGTTGAGCTTATAGTAGACTGATGCGGGCATCACACTAACACTAGCTCCAAGATCGCATAGTGCATTGCTAAACCGTTGATTTCCAATTGAGCATTCAATAGTGGGGCATCCTGGGTCCTTGTTCTTTTCTGGTATTTGATCGAGGATAGCCGCACTACATTCTTTTGTCAGCTCAATTACTTCAGTAGTTGGCAGTGGTCGTTTGTTGTTAAGTATATCCCTCACATACTTGGCATAGTTAGGTACCTGTAATGCATCTAGCAGAGGAATATTGATATATAGTTTCTGAATTACTTCAACAAACTTACTGAACTGCGTATCTAACTTGGCGTTTCGATTTCTGCGTGGGAATGGTAGAACGTTGGTGTCTTGAAAATCTATCGGTATTTCTTCATTTTGTCTTTGAGTTTCTTGAACTTCATCATCTCTTTCTTCTGCCCTTGGGGATGTTACTGGTGTTGTCTATCTTCTCTGTGTTTCTTCAGGGTATGGCGGATCTCGAGTGGTCCTCCCACGTCTAGTGGTGATCCCCTTAATCTGCTCATGATTAGTGGTAACAGGCAAAACAACAGCCAATTGTGATATTTGGGTTTCTATTCTTTTATTATAATTGAGTTGATTTTTTATGGTAGAAGAAAATTCATCCATCTTAGTATTTATGTTTTCAAGAGTCTTATCATTTAAAGCAAGTCTTTTAGTAATGTTATCATTTATTCTGGCTTGTTCTAAAATTAGATCTCTTAAAGTTGGTTGCTTAAAATTGGAAGAACTGAAATTACTGGTGTACTTATCTGGTTTGGAAGGTTGTTGTTGATGCAATCCTTGCTTGTGTAGAGTAGTGGAGTTGTTGATGATGATGTTAGCTTCTTCTTGTTCTTCGGGAAATTCTATTCCCAAATACTCTCCACTTCTAGTTTGAGCATCAAATGCGTCTTGAATAGCTTGATGTTCTTCTTTGTAGTTGCCTCTCTGAATGAGTCGATCTATAAGTACATCCATCTTAGTTGACAGTGCACACACTTCTTTCGGAACTTCTTCAATTTGGTGACAGCGTTGAGTAGTAACTTGTTTCCAGCTTTGATTCTCAGCTATCTTATCCATTAATCATTCTGCTTTTCCAATAGTGAGTGACATAAATGATCCTTCAGCAGTGGCATCAAGTTGCTCTCTTGTTTTTGGTAATAATCCGTGACAAAACAGTTGCATGAGCAATTCGTTCCTTATTCCATGATGTGGGCATCTTAAGATTTGTTCCTGAAAATGCTCTCAAGTTTCTGGAATGGTTTCTCCTTTTTGTTGTTGAAAGTTGTATATCTTTCCCCTTAAGATATTGACTTTGATAATTGGGAAAAATCTTGATAGAAAGGTCTTTGAACACTTCTCTCATGTCTTGATGTTGTCCATGTTTGTATAAAACCACTGCTTCGCTTTTCCTTTCAATGAGAAGGGAAAAAGACGAAGAAGTATAATGTCCTGGGGAACGTCCTTGATGACGATGGTGCTTCCAATCTCCAAGAAATCTTGTAGATGGGCAGTCACATCTTCTTCTTCCTTTCCACCGAATGTAGTAGTTTGCACCATGTTGATAAGACTTGGCTTGAGCTCAAACTCAAGGTTGTTCGTCTGGAGCGTTGGTCCGGTGCGAATGTTCCTGACACTTGGAATAGAGAACTCCAGCAGAGTCTTGTTGGCCATGGCTTAACTACTGATGTAGATCTTCCACACGATCGAGTTGATTTCTGATTTGTAAGTGATGAATTACAACTGAACCTGTGTTACCCTGTATATGATATAAACAAAGAAAGACAAGGGTAAGTCTGCCAAGACAGAGGTATAAGTTAATGAATGAATAATCTCCTTTGTTACATTCCTAATAAGTTTTGTTTCCACTGATTTACAGGTTTCCAATTGGTTCCCGGTGGCTTCCGTTACTTAGATCCCCGGCAACGGCGCCAGAAATGCTTGTTGACACTTCTTAATGCAATTGCTTATAATAAACTTAAATGAACTAATTCTAGAAAAAGCCTTCAATAATGTACAGGACACTCCTAGCATCACTTAAAGTCAAGTTGTCATCCCCAACATGATACTAGAAATGTAATTCATATGTGACACTAGCTCAAAAGATATAAACAAATATTTATCCGCAAGCGCACAGATAAATATACCTGTTGTAGCAGCATTTCACCCAAGGTATCTAGGTATCGTTATTTTTATTCTACCGAAGATAGCAACGAAGCAGGGAACCAAAAGATGAGTATGATTCGAAGGTAACAGAGATTACTATTCATTCATTCACTACTCACATGTCTAAACAGGGGTAAGACAAGGTAAAGATAAATAATAATAATAGTGATAATAACGGGAATTCTAGAGATAGAGCGAACTACATGGATCAAGCAGAGAGTCAGGAGATTAATTAAGAGATTCGAATCCTAAGTTACTTAACATTTACTAAGCCTAGTGATTACTCTAGTTAACATACAATCATATATAGCTAATTAATCTATCATCCATGATCAAGGGACATTACTAAATTAGAATAAAAAATAGAGTAATGAATTCTAACTTGCAACCGCGTCCTACTAAGATCTACACTCGGAGGGAGGACTACAAAGGACTCAACACGACCGTCACTTCTGCGATCTACCTCTCGACCCCGAGCATAGGATGTATTCGCAGGTAAACTTAGTCTAAACACCATGTTTACACCAGTTTGACCACTTAACTCTATCCGGAATAAAGCTAAGTACTTTACGAACATGATCATAAACTCTATCATAATCAGATCTATATTAAATATATAACTAGAATAAACTCCAAAACTGAATAAACTGAAATATATTAAAGTAGCATAAAGTCGAATAAAGATACAAATTACTGAGTCTTCGACAATGATCTGGAGACTCAAACGAAGCTTTAAGCCGGATATGCCGACGAAGTCGCCAGCCTCTACTTGAACCTAGCTAGACTAATCTCTAATCTTGATGTAGAGCTCTAACTCTTTCTCTAGAAGCTTCAAGCCGGATATTGAAGGACCGAAAGTGCTAACAGAAAGCGACCAGAGGGGGGGGTGAATGGGAGCTTCAAAATTCTTTTCAGAAAACTTATCGCCATTGTCCCTAAAATCAACCCCAAGAGCAAACCCTAGAGCTCGTAAGTGTCCACGACCCTAGAGATAGGGTGGATGCTTCCAAGAAGCACAGCAAGACACTTTACGACTCTAGAAACTCAACGCAAAAGCCGGAAATCAAAACCGACAACGGATGAATGAACCGCGAACGAAACTGTGTGAAAACAGTCGCATCGGACGCTGGCCTGCGTACGATGGCTCAGCACCAGACGCGTCCGATGCAAACTGGACCTTACTGGAACCTTACTGGACTTACATCAGACGCTGCTATAGTGAAACCCTAGCGTCCGATGCTAGACCCCCGGCACGTCCGATGGTCAGCGTCCGATGCTCCTTCAAAAGCACTATCAGACAACACGTGGCACCGGACGCTCCGATGGTTTGAGCTCAGCGTCTGATGCTCACGAACTCAGCGTCCGATGGTCCCGAAACAGTACAGTTCTTCCGCGAAATCCAATCGATCTCCTCCGAATCAAAAGCACTAAGGCTTAGACTTGGTATGAGGAGTTCCAAGGAGGTTAGTGAGCTATCCCACGGAAATCATGGCTTGAACCTAACTCCAAATCGATGAATTGGAAGAATTCGGGACTAAAGGAGCAAAACCGATCCAAAACAAAAATCGACCGATCTACTAGCTCGTGAGGTTAGGGATGAATTCCTTCGGTGGAAAGAAGTGCCTCACGATCTAGAACAACTTGGTTCAAACGGATTTGCAAAAGATGCACCGAGTAAAGAGATCGATCAACGGGAAAAACATGGAGAAAAGTAATCCACGAAGAACACAAATAAAACGCAAATCACAACCACGAATTTGCAACCGTGTGGCTACCACACGCTACAATAGTGAGATTACGGTCTCACTTCCTCAAAATCTCACGGGCACAGAGGTATTGTTCTCTTCTCTGTGGATCTCAGGTTCGCTACAACAGAGAATAGGGAAAGCAGGAAACCCTAGAAGCAAAAGAGAAAATGACTGAGATGGAATGGGAGGAGGGTGTCTCCCTCTACTTATCCTAATTCTAATTCCTACTCTACCCCTCTCTAATTACAGAGCGAGCCAGCTAAACCCTAGGGTTATTCTGGACCAACTCGAAGATGCTGGTAATCTGACGGCCACGCCCGCACAACTGGTAGCATTGCCTCGACGCAACCTCACCGATTGCCGCCACGTGCCGGCACCGCTCTGCCTGTCCTTTTCACGGACTCTGCCCCCGGTTTTGTGGCCGAAACCGAGAAACCAGGCCATCACGATCAGCCCCCGGTTTTGAGGCCCAAACCGGGAAACCAGCCAGCCAACGCCTGAGTTTTGTGGCCCAAACTCAGAAACCCGCAGCGCCCAGGTTTTGAGGCCCAAACCTGGAAACCGTCCTCAGCCCGAGTTTTGTGGCCCAAACTCGGCAAACCCGAAGCACCCAGGTTTTGTGGCCCAAACCTGGAAACCATCCATCCGGTGGTTTTTCTGTGGCTCAACAACCAAACCGGAGCTGTAGAGGGGATGCACCACCCGTGCACCCCGTCCACCGACACGTGTCCCCAGGTCCTCGACCCAGGCAACACCATGCCCCGCAAGTCTCCGCTCGTCGCTGTCCTAGGCTGTCAGCCGCCACAGCTGATCCTCAGGCCACCAGTCCCTCAGTCCAAGCCTCACGTCCGCCCTTCACCGCTCCCGGTTCGTCGGCACGACACGTCTCTACTTGACCTTCACCCTGCCTTCGATCACTGTCTCCGTGCTCAACACCTGCACAACACAAGCCAAAGAACATGCGATCAAACTCGTTGACAATCACTCATCACTCGAGACTCGGCATACACCCATGTATCCGCAATCTCCCCCTTGATGAGTGCATTGTCAACTACACACAAATCATAATGGAATAGAAGAAGGAAGGAAGAAGAAGTAGAGAGAACTCAACCAAATGACCCAAAAGCATAGCAAAGCCGAAGAAGGCCAAGTGGAAAGAGCAAGACAACTTGGTCCCCAAATACATGGGCAACGGCTCGACGCAACCAAGCAAAGCAAAGCTAGCCCTCAAGTAGAGGTAGAACAGGCTCAACACCGCTAGCAGAAAAGCTCGATACCAACTATTACCAGCTTAAGAAGAAGAGCGCGACACTAATTGAAAATCTGAAAGGCAAATGCTAGTCCCTCAAGAAAGAGGCAAAGGCTCAACATAACTAGTAAACCGCTCCGAACCAATTGGAAATGTCAAAAACTCATCACGAGCAAACTCCCCCTCGAATAGTGCACACAACCAGGAAAACTCCCCCTTAGTTCAACTCGGAAAGCACATAATTTTGAAAAAAATTTATCCCCCTTAGTTGAACTCCGGAGGCATATGATTTGCAAACTCTCCCCCTTAGTTGAAAATGCACCATCAAGCAAAAAAGCACCATCGAGTAGAAGTTCTCCCCCTTAGAAAATGCACCATCAAAAGTGCCAACAAGCAAATTTCTTCCCCTTCCAAGATGCATATGATTCAAAATGCAAGTTAGCGACTTCAGGAATATAGTCAGGAGAAGGCAAAGATGCTCTACAAAGTCAGAATCCGATGACTCAACTAAATCCATAGCAAGCTAGCAAAGGCTCAAACTAGTCACCAAATACGAAATGTGAACAAGTGAGCAAAGTGAGCAGTTGTTGGTATAAACTAATGCACACTCTACTTTATCCGCAAGCGCACAGATAAAATCTACCGATGTAGCACTTCACCGGAGTAACCCAGTTTTAATATCGAACCCAAAGGAACGGATAGCGATGAGTCTCAAGTGTATAACCCCTGAGTAACTAACAAGGACGGAGAAGCTAAAAGTATAGAGGGGATCACTAAGGCTATCTAAATCCAACTTAAGAGTGATATGTTTATTATTCTTGATGGGGAAGTTGCCATAAAAGGTCACAACAGAGTATGATTCTTTTATGCAAATGTATAATCCTACCGATCCTACACACGGGTAAGTGGACTATAGAAGAATCAACAAGGCTATAAGAGTCACCCTTGCGAACTACCACTACTACCGGCGTTATAGGAGGTAAATATGAGCTATCAAGTCTAAGCACTATGCTGATACTATCCAACTACTCCAACTCTAGAGCGATTAGAATTAAAGTACTCAAAAGAGAGTCATAAACCTTAAGAACAATAAGAACAATGGCTCAAACTTAAATATAGATGTTGATTACCGAAACAATCATTGAAGCAAGTCGATGAAGAACTTGAATCCACAGGTACAAGATGAAGAAGTTGATCCGACAGGCTGGAGCTTCCTCTTGATCTCTTCCTCTCTCTCTCTCTTTCTCTCTTCTAGTTCTAGAATAAGACTAGGTTCTAATCCTACTAGAGGGGTATCTAGTCTTCTACTTGAAAGCTAACTCTTGATTACAACTAGATGAACTAGATCTAATTCTAGATGAATTAGAAGAGATTCATCTAGAGGGACCTCTACTTCTACATTGGAACCCTAATTTCTAATGTGGAGATGAATAATGAAGAGGGAGATGCCTGGAGAGGGGGGTTTGGGGCTGCTTATATAGCCCTGAGGGATCAACCGCAGCTGTTGGATCAAACCGACTTCAGGCATAGTGGAGATGAGTCCTAGGGTTCGGTGGAGGAAGCTTGCAGAAGACGGAAACCAGCGGCCCCGGGGGGAGACCGACTGGTCTAAGGGTGGGACCGGTCGGTCCCACCTGGTGGCCTCTCAAGGTGTCCCGCCTCGTGGTGTCCTTTGGTGTCCTCTAGAACCTTCTGGAATATTCCTGACGTGTCGGTTGCGTTATCTCGCGTCGGTTTCCTTCTAGGGGAAGCAATCAACGCTAGTTTCCTGGTTTAGTCCCTGCAGAATCACAATTCACCAAAACTCGTGGAATATTGTCAATTAAAACCCTAAACCTTTGTTGGTGATTGAATTCATGCCCTTTTCATATTTATTTATCCTCTAATTTTGATAGATAACCAGCGTCAACAAGTTCACCCAAGCTTACCCTTTGCTAGTCCGGAGCAAAGCCAATCTCAACAATGGATCAGGAGTTGCTGCAATATCTTCACTTCCAATAAGTACACATGTATTCAAACAAAAGTTCTCATATGGAATAGAAAAAGTATCATTTTATTCATCACAGGACTTAGTACTTTACCTTGAATCTTGAGTAATTGAAAGATAGAATGATCAAATCAAGCACCATGTCTCTAGCTCTTTCACTTCACCATTATTCCGGAGTTTTTATGAATTTTCAAAAGTTTAAGAACATATGTTGCCAAATTAAACAAAGGATCCAAAGAGAAAGTCAACCACACTATTGAGTTGAGAAGTGCTTGTGTATGGAAAATGGAGGCGGATGCTCTTTTGATTATATAACTCTCTTCTGCTTATTAGAGACATATGGCTATCAGGCTAATTCTACTGGCGGGCAAATGCCCATTTTTTCTGATATTCATTTTTTTCATTATTATTATTTTTTCGAGGTTCCGGACACTTGTCCCTTTTTATTTCCTCGGGATCTTTCTTTTTGAGGTTTCGGACACTTGTCCCTTTTTATTTCCTCAGATTTTTTTTTCTCTTCTTTTTTTCTTTTTTTTCAATAGCCACATGCTTCCAACAAACTTTTGAGAGGATAACAATAGATAATCATGAGCATTTATGCGGAAGATGGATGGAATGTATAAGTGATCTCAATTCAATAGCATGATGACTTCTCATAGGGTCAACAAAGCTTAATTTAACTCAATGCCATTATTAGTCATATTTATAATGAGAAATCTCCGGAACTCTAGTGTTGTTTAGAACAAGATAATAGCAGCTCAGATCATCACATGGCATATCTATCAATTACCTAGACTCTGGATCAAGCATTTGCTACCCATATATTTAATTTCATTTTTAAGCATCATTATTAATTAGGAGAACTCATGCTTTAAAGGCTAGGTACTTGAAAGAAATTAGATAGAGCAACTATTCATCATTTCCATACAAAAGATTAGAGAGAGAGGGTTTTAGTCATCAACTTCTTAAAACAAACTAGACACACTATTTTATTAATCTAAACACACTTTAAGATAAAAGCTAATAGTAGTAGTAGTAGTAATAAAGACATACCTGAATCGCGAGGATAATGGGGGTGCGTCTCCCCCAAGCTGGTTCCCTTAATAGCGTTAAGCCTTCATGTGCCCATATATTTTTGTCTCTTTTTTTTAATTAATGGTGAGCCTTCATGTGCCCACATATTTTTGTTCTTTTCTTTTTAAGGGTGAGCCTTCATGTGCTCACATTTTTTTTTGTGTGTTTTGAATTTGTTTATAGAATGAAAAACTTAAGAGGATAGAGATACTTACGTGGATACATGGGGGTGCCTTCCCCCAAGCTGAATGTGACGTAGTCGTTCGATCTTGCAATGTAGCGGACTGGCAGTGCATATGTCCTTCCTCTATTAGAGCTTTGATTGATGTTGATGTTTGTTGAGACAGTGCTCCAACAGTAGATGGAGCATTCACTTGCTCGTCAACTTTTCTTGGCCTTTCAAATCCTTTGAAACTCAAATAGACAACAAAACTTGTGGAACAAATTAAGCGTTAGTGGTTGGCCACTCAAGCCATAGTTGTCTAGAATTTCAGTAAGATCTCTTTTCTTAATATTTTTGTGTTTTAATATTTTTATGATGCAAGAGAAAAATGCAACAGGATGAATCCATGCATATTTATTTTTATTATTATTTTTTATGACACCACGATGAACATTACCGTGGGTTTCACTCCATAGAATTATTCACATGGGGATTCATGGTTTATGATGTAGTGTAACAAATGTAATATTTTTATTTTCTTTTCTAATGCAATGCAGAAATGTTTGTGAATATGATGATGCAATAAATGACTAAGAATTAAATATGAGAAATATGTAGCAAAGTAAATATAAAGATAACTACCGATTTTTACCTTTTGGCGAAGGTTCGGATATTTAGGTCCGACGAACTGGACATTTCCTTGGTTCAGACCTCCCAAGGTATGTCAGACGTTTAGAAAGTTGTTATCGATTGTACCTCTTAGGTGCAGACATTTTCTTCCATACTTTCTTGGTCTGAGTCTTCACTTCCTGTGGCTCACTATCTTGAGATTTCTTTTGTTCTTTCTTTTCTGGGACAGTGTCGATAGCTTCTTCTTCGTGATTGGCCTCTCTATTCTTGATAGTTTGTCTTCTTTGGCATTGAGAGCGGCGTCTTTCACTTCTGTTCTCCTTGGGTGCTTCATTGGGTATGTAGCTGATGAAGTTGTATCGTGCCTTTTCTCCAGGAAAGTGAAAATGGATTTCCTCTTGTAGATGATTGTACTTGTAGCGTAGAGGAATGGTCTTCCTAGGATGAGGTGGACATCATCGTCTTCTCCCATGTCAAGGATCAAGAAGTCTGTGGGGACTTAATGACCTCTAATTCTGACTATGACGTCTTCCATCATTCCTTCTTGTTTATGCCTCTTGATATGGTGTCACTCATGTTCTTCGTTTGCCCAGCAGTTTGAAATGAAGCGTTAATTATGGAAGCTGGCAGCATCTTGCTCAGTGTGCATGTTCTTGTAGATCTAGGACCTTCACTCTGTAGAATTTGGGAGTGATAAACTTCTCCATTTTTGCTCAAGAGTGTGGCCTGCTCATAAAGATAAGGTAGAGATCAAGTGCATAGGCTCTATTGGTGGAAAAACACCAACAGAACCAAAAGTTTTGTTTATTCCCCTTGGGCACATTGCACAAGACAAACTTGTTGTTTATGTGTTCTATTCAATCTTAACATGGGTGATAAGATCAGAGGATGAGCATAAAAGTAGCATCTTAAAATATTTAATAGACCAGATTACTTAACCAAAGGAAGGATAATCTATGCATAAAGTGTCGATCTTTTCATAATTGAGATATATCATCTTCCAAAGGTTGGATGCACAACATTTTAGCTTATTTAGTTAAGACAGTGAGATACAAGAGAGTAAAGCTAGAAACAAAGATCAAAGGACTGAATATGTTCAGTTGATTAGGTTGGATCAAGTGAGGTGCAACTTAAACATGTTTAGTTCTTTATTTATGTTCATACTAGAATCAAGAAGAAGCTTTTAAAGTGATGGTTACTTGCCTTGAAATATTACTTTGTTATTGAAGAGTGATGTGTCGAACCAACTTGTGGAAGCTTCTCTTGTCTAGCTGGCTTGTCTTCTCTTGCTCGTCTCACAGTGTGCTTGAGAGGAGGAAGATCACAGTGGAATCATCTTTAGAGGTATCGATCTTCCTTCTCTATGTGTTGACTTATCAGTGAAGGCGCTTTGTTCCTCCATGAGAGTCTTTGTCTTGTAATGCCACAACTTAGACTTGTCTTCTCAATAGTGTCTAGATGATGGAGATCTTATCGGCTGTTCTTCTTGATTCGCTAGCTCAGGTAATATCTTCATCTTCTAACTCTTATGGTGCAGTGGCTTCATCCTTAATGATGCCCTCCTCAATTCTTTGCAGTTGGTTCTTCCTTTGAGGTCTTCTCTTGGTTCTCTTTGGCTGTTCATAGGTAATGTAGATGTTGAAGATGCAGCGAAAGATCCAAAAGTTGACTTCTCCAAGTCCGGCAAATGTGATAACATTGATGGCATTCAAGAACAATCTTCCGAGAATGAGTGGTGGATCATATTCTTCTCCTCGACTGGGACAGCATCTAGTGGTTTGTACTGATCAAAGTGGTGAGTAGGAGATCAATATGTTGAAGTTGGGCTTCTCCTTCCTCCCTTTGATTGTGAAACACATCTAGACAACGGAATTGTCTCTCCCAGGCTGGCTTGTGATGTAGAAGGACTTCCAACAACATGTTCATGTGTTTGACTTGTAGATCTTGCTATTGTTGTAGTGGTACCATCTTGTCTCCCAAGCTAGGTCTTGATTAGAAGAGAAAATAACTTTCCACTTCTTGTCTTGATGTCTTAGGCATTGATGGTTGCAGGCATAGGTTGTTTCATACGAGGTAAGTTGCATCTTGTTTGCCATCAGTGCTCAAGCAAGACTCAAAGCTAGGCTAGCACCATTTGTGATCTGAGAGTTGGTTTGTATGTCTATGGTTTGGGTTTTGGATCTTCAATGTTCAGACCAAACCATGGATGAACAAAATCTCTCTCCTACATAATGTTAGTGGATATATACCCGAAGGCTTGCAAGAATTTGAAGCATGGGTTGTTGTCCATAACATATGTATTTTGCATCTATGCTAATAAGGAGATGTGTTTAGGATTACTTTAGCATAGACTAGTATGTGTTGGCTGCACTTTAACATGATTCAAGGCAAAGGACAACTTGCAGTAGAAGACAAAATAAATAAACTTTGATACTCACAGTTCTTTCATCCATGATGAATGAGCTGAGTCTTCATTGTGCAAAGTTGTTAAAGTTCATGTGTCTCTTCATCTCCAATGTGAATTCATCTCCGGACTTTCCCAAATTGATATTGAAAGTTTCCCTGCAATGGTTAGTCCAACAAAATATCCAACATCCACTATAGCATACTATCGGCTCAAAAATCAACCGAGACACCACGTCTAATTTGATCTAGGAAGGTATTTTAACTTAATTGCTTAAATTAAAAACCTTTGAAAGCAAGATCACCACTCCTAAACTAGGCACCATGCTTAATTTAAGAGATGTATGAAAGTACTCCAAACCTAAACATATAATATAGCGAATGAGGGTAGCATGAAAGTATTATAGAGATTTATTCAGATGGTGATGAAAGAGCATGATTAGTGTATGAGCATATCGTAAAGGTAGGGATAACCAACATAGCAACATGGCAAGAAATATTCTTAGAAAGTCTATTCCCCAAGCTTGGATCTTGCATAAATCAAGATTGGATGAATGTAATTCAATGTTGCATGATGATTGGTGGGACATACCTTATGTTTGTTGTTCCTTCGTTCTTTTCTGCTCCAAACCTGGGAAGGTTAGTGACAAGAATACCCGAAGGAATATTTTCATATTTATATTTCTATGCTCATTACAAGGACAGTGCAGCAGAAAGGTAGGCATAGCTCATAACCAGGTATTATGATGGGGTATAAGGATTCTACTAGTTATAGCTTGCTCATGGGGTAGTGATAGATAAGAGTGGAATTCAAAAAACAACATTCATAAGAATGAAAACAAAAATAATGAAAAGACTGGGCCAAAAAGGAAAAGATAAAAGTATTATTACAAGGTTAAACTTAAGACGTAAAATGATCTACCGTTCCCCGGCAACGGCGCCAGAAATGCTTGTTGGTATAAATTAATGCACATTCTACTTTATCCGCAAGCGCACAGATAAAATCTACCGATGTAGCACTTCACCGGAGTAACCCCGTTTTAATATCGAACCCAAAGGAACGGATAGCGATGAGTCTCATGTGTATAACCCCTGAGTAACTAACAAGGACGGAGAAGCTAAAAGTATAGAGGGGATCACTAAGGCTATCTAAATCCAACTTAAGAGTGATATGTTTATTATTCTTAATGGGGAAGTTGCCATAAAAGGTCACAACAGAGTATGATTCTTTTATGCAAATGTATAATCCTACCGATCCTACACACGGGTAAGTGGACTATAGAAGAATCAACAAGGCTATAAGACTCACCCTTGCGAACTACCACTACTACCGGCGTTATAGGAGGTAAATATGAGCTATCAAGTCTAAGCACTACGCTTATACTATCCAACTACTCCAACTCTAGAGCGACTAGAATTAAAGTACTCAAAAGAGAGTCATAAACCTTAAGAACAATAAGAACAATGGCTCAAACTTAAATATAGATGTTGATTACCGAAACAATCATTGAAGCAAGTCGATGAAGAACTTGAATCCACAGGTACAAGATGAAGAAGTTGATCCGACAGGCCGGAGCTTCCTCTTGATCTCTTCCTCTCTCTCGCTCTTCTAGTTCTAGAATAAGACTAGGTTCTAATCCTACTAGAGGGGTATCTAGTCTACTACTTGAAAGCTAACTCTTGATTACAACTAGATGAACTAGATCTAATTCTAGATGAACTAGAAGAGATTCATCTAGAGGGACCTCTACTTCTACATTGGAACCCTAATTTCTGATGTGGAGATGAATAATGAAGAGGGAGATGCCTGGAGAGGGGGGTCTGGGGCTGCTTATATAGCCCTGAGGGATCAACCGCAGTCGTTGGATCAAACCGACTTCAGGGACGGTGGAGATGAGTCCTAGTGTTCGGTGGAGGAAGCTTGCAGAAGACGGAAGCCAGCGGCCCCGGGGGGAGACCGACCGGTCTAAGGGTGGGACCGGTCGGTCCCACCTGGCGGCCTCTCGAGGTGTCTCGCCTCGTGGTGTCCTTTGGTGTCCTCTAGAACCTTCTGGAATATTCCTGACGTGCCGGTTGCGTTATCTCGCGTCGGTTTCCTTCTAGGGGAAGCAATCAACGCTAGTTTCCTGGTTTAGTCCCTGCAGAATCACAATTCACCAAAACTCGTGGAATATTGTTAATTAAAACCCTAAACCTTTGTTGGTGATTGAATTCATGCCCTTTTCATATTTATTTATCCTCTAATTTTGATAGATAACCAGCTTCAACAGCAGTCGTTAGCTAAAAAGGTATTCACCATCAAAATAGCACTACATGTATAGACAGGAACTCAGGCAAGTGCTAAGCATGTATACAAGGTGAACTACCCCTAGCAAAGTTCAATCATCATGCTATAGAATGAAACATACACTTGTGAATTCAAATTTTAATCGGAGTTGAAGCGGTGAAATTACACAAGTTCAAAAATCAGCATATGATTGCGAGAGGTTGAAAGCTTGTCATTGCCTAACTTTTCAACCGAGCTGAGCCTATGCATATACAGTCAGAAGCTTAAAGCGTCAGTTTCGGTCATACACTACAGGGCTCAAGTTTAACTCAAAGTGCAATGAGAAACAGTCTCGATACCGTGATGTGTTGACAAGCAATCCCATCTCGATCTTTTCAATTCACTTAGCACTTGGCTCAAATTTTAAACAGAATATGAACACACCAAGCAAGTGAATGACTCAGAACTAGAGACATAGCAACCAAGCATATATGCAAAGCACGAGTGAACTCAACACACCCTACACATGCTAGTTGCACATCTCAATGGTGAACATTTTCAGATTTTAGGTTTATTAAGCAGTTTCACCATTCATAAATAGCTCAGCTCACAACATGTATTAGAAATCAGAAAGAGCATAAGCTACATGCATCAACATAAAGCATCGGAGCATACTAAATAGAGCATAATCACATTCTAAAATTATATACATGAAGCTCAGAATATAATAGCGTATGCTGAAATGCAAAAGAAAACAAATACAACCGAAAAAAAGTCAGTCTATGACACAAGAATCAAAATGTTTCCCCCATCTAAAAGGGGAAACACACACCAAGCTCACCTCTCAACCGATTAAAGGTTGATTCGTCCAAAGGCTTGGTGAAAATATCAGCTAACTGATGGCGAGTATCGACATGGCGAAGGTCGATATCACCCTTCTCATGATGGTCTCGCAGAAAATGAAAGCGCACATAGATGTGTTTGGTCTTAGAATGCAGCATGGGGTTCTTAGCAACGCTAATAGCACTCGTGCTGTCACAAAGCAAAGGCACGCGAGAAAAGCTCAGACCAAAATCACGCAAAGTGGCCATCATCCACAGCAACTGAGAACAGCAGCTAGCCGCAGGAACATATTCAGCCTCTGTGGTAGACTGAGCGACACTGCTTGCGAGAAGACCAAGATATAAGAGAAGAACCAATAAACTGGCAAGTCCCAGAGGTGGACTTGCGCTCAACTCGGCAACCAGCAAAATCGGCATCGGAATAACCGCAAAGGGAGAGGGTGGAGGAAGCTGAATACCAAATCCCAAAATCAGGTGTGAAACGAAGGTACCTGAAAATGCGCTTCACCGCCTGACGGTGAGAAGTGCGAGGCGACGCCTGAAAGCGTGCACACAAACACACCGCGAACTGGATATCCGGGCGTGTCGCCGTCAGGTAGAGCAGCGACCCGATCATGCTTCGGTACTCCTTCTGGTCCATAGCTTCTCCATTGTCCGCATCCAGGGCCGTCGTGGTCGACATGGGTGTTGGAAGAGGCTTGCCGTCACCCATATCAAACCTCTTCAGCAATTCTTTGGTGTACTTGCCCTGGTGCACAAACGTTCCCTCTCGGGATTGCTTAATTTGCAGCCCGAGAAAGAATGTCAACTCGCCCATCATGCTCATCTCGAACTCCCTGCTCATTAAATCTGCAAACTTGGCAACCAAAGCATGAGAGGAACCACCAAAAATGATATCATCCACGTAAATCTGGACCAAGAGAGTGTCTTTGCCTTGCTTGAGGAGAAAAAGCGTTTTATCCACACACACCCCATTTTAAAACCCTTAGCAAGCAAAAAGGTTTTCAACCTATCATACCAGGCTCTAGGGGCTTGTTTCAAACCATATAAAGCTTTGTGAAGTTTGAAAACGTGGTTTGGAAACTTGGGATTTTCAAAACCGGGGGGTTGTTCAACATAAACCTCTTCTTCTATGTAGCCGTTTAAGAAGGCACTCTTGACATCCATTTGAAAAAGTTTGAAATCCTTGGATGCAGCAAAAGCTAAGAATATCCTAATAGCCTCCAGACGAGCTACAGGAGCAAAAGTCTCCTCATAGTCTATCCCCTCCTTCTGACTATAGCCCTTCGCTTCAAGCCTGGCCTTGTTTCTAACAACGTGGCCATCCTCTCCTTGCTTGTTCTTGAAAACCCATTTTGTCCCAATAGGCTTACAGTCTGGAGGAGGTGGAACTAATACCCAAACCCGATTTCGCTCAAAGTTCTCTAACTCCTCATGCATGGCATTGACCCAATCCGGATCCGTCAAAGCGTGTCCAACATCTCGGGGCTCAAAATCAGCAACAAAAGCAGAATGAGCAAAGTGAGAGATTTGTGACCTGGACCGAGTGACACGTTCGTCGATGTTGCCAATCATCTGTTGAGGCGGGTGTTGGCGCTGAATGTGTCGTGGCGCCTCCCGAGCAGAAGTGATCTCCCCCTCAACAGCAGCTGGTGCCTCTTCGGGTACAAAAGGTACCGCTCGGGGTGGCGGATCCCACGGGCCCCAGGAAGAAGAAGTGTCGGGGCCGTGAGTCGTAGTAGCAGCCGCACCTTGCGGCACAACAGGTGGAGGGGGTGCTGGATCATCCATACCTTCAGCACCCTCGTCCTCGTCATCAAAAAGAGGCTCACCAACCTCATGATCACCTGCACGCTCAAAACGAGAAGAAGGACAAACCATGGTCTCGTCGAAGGTGACATCAGATGTCTCCATGACTCGGTTAGTATCAAGGTTAAGTACACGATAAGCTCTAGTGTGAGCGCCATAACCCAAAAATACACCGTCAGAAGAACGAGACTCAAATTTGTCCAGGTTGCCTTTCTTCAATATGAAACAGTGGCAACCGAAGACTCTAAAATAACTCACCTTGGGCTGTCTCCCAAATCGCAACTCATAAGAAGTCTTTTTCAAGAAAGCTCGGAGAAAAATGCGATTGGAAATATAGCATGCAGTGTTCATAGCTTCGGCCCAATATCGCCTAGGAGTCCTATGCTCATCGAGCATCGTCCTGGTCATCTCTACAAGGGTCCGATTCTTCCTCTCTACAACACCATTTTGGGGCGGTGTGTAGGGGGAAGAAAACTGATGCTCCAAACCCAAAGAGTTACAAAACTTCTCAAAATCCGAATTCTTGAATTCGGAACCATTATCACTTCTAATAGCTCACATCGAGTTCAAAGGGAACTCGTTCTGAAGATGCAAAATCAGATTGCGAGCAAAAGAGAAAGTCTAGGTCTTCTCAGACAAAAAGAAGACCCACGAGTACCTCGAAAAGTCATCAACAACAACAAGCACATACCTCTTCCCCCCAACCGAGCTCACCCGAGCCGGAACGACAAGGTCCATATGCAAAAGCTCTCCAGGGCACTTAGTCATGACCTGAGTCACTGGATGGTGGGGAGCGGCAACCATCTTCCCATGTCTACAAGAATGGCAAACAAGGTCCTTCTCCATGGACATATTGGGCAATCCTCGGATTAGGCCAAGTGAGCTAAGTCTTGCAAGCAAGTCGAAGCTTAAGTGACCGAGCCTCCTATGCCACTTCCAAAGTTCATAGGAGGAAGGAGAGCCACAAGACAACGAGAAAATCCAAATGACTCCAAGAAATTCGTGCGAAAGACTTTCCCAAAGGGCGAAATCAAACATACAAGATTGCCCTGGGGATCTAAAATGAGACTGAGATTCGGTTTAAAACGAATCTCGTAGTCATCATCGAAAAGTTGTGAAACAGAGAGAAGGTAAAAATGCAGGTTAGAAACAAGAGCAACATCACGCAACACAAAGTGCTCATTAACCCGCACCGACCCACGAGACAATACTTTACCTTTGCTATTGTCGCCGAAGGTGATAAACTCCTTTCCGACGACAGGGCTAAGACTGGAGAACCACTTGGCGTTTCCGGTCATGTGCCTCGAGCAACCGAAATCCACCAACTAAACGCCCTCCAATCGTTTTACCTACATCAATAAAAAGTCATAGGGTGAGCATATGGTCCAACACTGGGGTTAGTGAAGTAGGAAGAATACCAGTTTTGGGCCGGCTGCTCAAAAGAACGGTTAGTGTAAAAACCATTCCTAGCAGGTCTACGGGGATAGCGATCACCACACACAGGAAAACGTGGTCCGCTAAGGAAAGAGCGTCCATCGTGATGCTCAAAGTGCGGTGGAGGGAAACGCTCAACAAAGCCTCCGCCACGGGGTTCGTATCCTGCAAAGTCAGGACCCCGTCGGGCAACACCTCCCTGACGCTTAGGACCTTTAGGCATTGGACCTCTAGGCCTAGCAGCTCTCCTCGGAGCTCTCCTCTGAACATTCAACACATGTACATCATGGAAAGGATGGTACATGTCCGGATTGTTCATCTCTCTGGCGCAGCGCTCATCTCTCTTGCGCCTAAAGTAGAACTCCCTCACGTGTTCATCTCTCCCACAGTGCTCACATTGGTACCTCACCGCTCTCATAGGGGGTTGTTGGTACTCACGGTTGTGGGTGTGGATCACTTTGCCCTTCTGTGGCATAAGCTCCTCCTAGATAGGTGGCATTGTGTCCAGCTTGTTTTTCAGGTGATTGGGTTTAGGAGCCCATTGCTGGTTCTTGGGTGGAGCTCGTGGAGGTTCTTCAAACACCCCATCCTTGGTGTTAGGCTTGAGAGGCTCTTTGGGTGGAAGCTTGGTAAGTTTGGGAGTAGTGGTGGAGTTGGGCTTCTCACTCGGGTTCAGACCACTCGACTCTCCAATCTTCCCAAAAATAGAAACATCAACACCCGGAGCAAAACCTATACCTGGACCTCCAGCAGCTCGCTTAAACTGAGCGATCATCATCCCGAGCTGCGGCTCATTGCAAGACACCCATGACAAGATGGTCCGAAGGTATGTGTTTTCCTCCTCGGTTTGCATCTTGCCATGCTTCACATTGGCAATTTTCATCTCCAAACCCTCACACAAAGCGCACCTAGTCACACAAGTGCTACCCGATCTAGCCTTCTCAAGAGACTCAATCTTGGCATTCTTCTCTGCCAACTCGGTTTGCAAGACTGGGCAAGACTTGCACGCACCCAACAACAAGGGTCTAGCCCAGAGCTCATCCACCTCTCCAACCAAAGCGGCATACTTACCTCTCAAATTGAGAAGGTCAGTCATGTGCTTGGTGCACATCTCACACTCGGTCTCCTTAGACACGACCACGGTGGACTTTGCAAACTCAAGCTCCTTCACCGTATCCTCCCACTTCTGCCTAAACTCCTTGCGCTCTCTAGCGGCACCCCTAAGCAGCTTATCCTGACTAAGCAAGGCGGCAGTAAGCTTCTCGACCTCAGAAGAAAGCTCGTCGTGGGTCAGAGATACCTGGGAGGTGTCGTCGTCGTCGTCGTTCTGAGGGATGTCCTCCAGCTTGCCGTCGACCTCATCACCAAGGGCCATGGTGCAGAAACCCTCGTCATCGGCGAAGAAGCTGAGGCCGTTCAGCTTGTCCTCGATCCTCTTCTTCTTCTCGGACTCGTCATCGCTCGAAATAGCGGAGTTGTCATCCGAGCCGTCGACATCGCTGAGCGTGGCGAAGAATGCACGCTGCTCAGCTTGGGCCTTCTCCAAGTACTTCTTCTTGATGTACTCCTTGTCGAAGCCGCCCCTTCGCTTGTGCTTCGCGGGGACGTACTTCTCCTTGCGCTTGCCAGAGTCATACTTGTGCCCATGATCGCCCTTCCCAGATTGCTTGTTCTTCTTGGGACAGTTGGCGATGAAGCGGTCGGGGTCGCCGCACTCAAAGCATCCTGAGCGTCCTCCTCTGCGGCGACGGTTCATGCGGTTCTTGTGGAACCGCGAGAACCGGTTGGCAAGCAAAGCCAACTCGTCATCCCCCAAAGACTCAAGCTGCTCCTCTGTGACAGAAAAGAGAGAAGAAAGTGCAAATCCTCCAGAGGGGTTAGCAGAAGAGCCAGAAACCAAAGCCATAGTCGGGCCAGAAAGATTTTCATAAGAAGCCCTCAACATGGCGTCAATCTCACTAGACTTGAGCTTACTAAAGAGCTCGTCGCATGTGAGGGTCTCATAGTTAGACGATTCGATGAATGCCTGGACCTTTGAGTCCCACACCAACCGATCGAGAGTATGCAAAAGCTTCAAAGCTCTCTCATGATCGTCGAAAGGCAATAGCTCCTTGTTCGCTCTCATCCTGTTGACAATGACCTGAAAGCGAGCGAATAAACTCTCTATGCTCTCGCCAGGCATGTGTCAAAAGTTCTCATACTCCCTCTTGTGCGACTCGTAGAGACAGGATTTGACTTGAGTGGTTCCCTCGTGGAAGCGCATGAGGGTCGCCCAAATCTCACGAGCCGTGGGGAGGCGAGAAACGCGATCAAACTCGGACATGCTCAGACAGGAGAACAAGGCGTTACGCGCGCGGCTATTGGCTTCGTGCTCATCTATCTGAAGCTGAGTGACACGAGCAGCCAAGACAATGTAATCCGCCTTGTTGCAAATCTCCCAAACAGAAGAGCCCATGCTCTGGAGATAGGCCGACATGCATATCTTCCAATACGCATAGTTCATCCCATCGAAAAACGGCGGTTTGCCCACGCCACGATCCATGTCGCCTTCTGTGGATCTGGAACCGGCTAAGGTGGAAGATCCTTAACCTGCTCCGATACCAATTGAAGGACCGAAAGTGCTAACAGAAAGCGACCAGAGGGGGGTGAATGGGAGCTTCAAAATTCTTTTCAGAAAACTTATCGCCACTGTCCCTAAAATCAACCCCAAGAGCAAACCCTAGAGCTTGTAAGTGTCCACGACCCTAGAGATAGGGTGGATGCTTCCAAGAAGCACAGCGAGACACTTTACGTCTCTAGAAACTCAACGCAAAAGCCGGAAATCAAAAACGACAACGGATGAACGAACCGCGAACGAAACTGTGCGAAAACAGTCGCATCGGACGCTGGCCTACGTCCGATGGCTCAGCACCGGACGCGTCTGATGCAAACAGGACCTTACTGGAACCTTACTAGACTGGCATCGGACGCTGCTACAGTGAAACCCTAGCGTCCGATGCTAGACCCCCGGCGCGTCCGATGGCAACGGACACTCCGATGGTCAGCGTCCGATGCTCCTTCAAAAGCACTGTCAGACGACACGTGGCATCGGACACTCCGATGGTTTGAGCTCAGCGTCCGATGCTCACGAACTCAGCGTCCGATGGTCCCGAAACAGTACAGTTCTTCCGCAAAATCCAATCGATCTCCTCTGAATCAAAAGCACTAAGGCTTAGACTTGGTATGAGGAGTTCCAAGGAGGTTAGTGAGCTATCCCACGGAAATCATGGCTTGAACCTAACTCCAAATCGATGAATTGGAAGAATTCAGGACTAAAGGAGCAAAACCGATCCAAAACAAAAATCGACCGATCTACTAGCTCGTGAGGTTAGGGATGAATTCCTTCGGTGGAAAGAAGTGCCTCACGATCTAGAACAACTTGGTTCAAATGGATTTGCAACAGATGCACCGAGTAAAGAGATCGATCAATGGGAAAAACATGGAGAAAAGTAATCCGCGAAGAACACAAATAAAACGCGAATCACAACCACGAATTTGCAACCGTGTGGCTACCACACGCTACAATAGTGAGATTACGATCTCACTTCCTCAAAATCTCACGGGCACAGAGGTATTGTTCTCTTCTCTGTGGATCTCAGGTTCGCTACAACAGAGAATAGGGAGAGCAGGAAACCCTAGAAGCAAAAGAGCAAATGACTGAGATGGAATGGGAGGAGGGTGGATCCCTCTACTTATCCTAATTCTAATTCCTACTCTACCCCTTTCTAATTATAGAGCGAGCCAGCTAAACCCTAGGGTTATTCTGGACCAACTCGAAGATGCTGGTAATCTGACGGCCACGCCCGCACAACTGGTAGCATTGCCTCGACGCAACCTCACCGATTGCCGCTACGTGCCGCCACCGCTCCGCCTGTCCTTTTCATGGACTCCGCCCCCGGTTTTGTGGCCGAAACTGGGAAACCAGGCCTTCACGATCAGCCCCCGGTTTTGAGGGCCAAACCGGGAAACCAGCCAGCCAACGCCTGAGTTTTGTAGCCCAAACTCAGAAACCCGCAGCGCCCAGGTTTTGAGGCCCAAACCTGGAAACCGTCCTCAGCCCGAGTTTTGTGGCCCAAACTCGGCAAACTCGAAGCACCCAGGTTTTGTGGCCCAAACCAGGAAACCATCCACCCGGTGGTTTTTCTGTGGCTCAACCACCAAACCGGAGCTGTAGAGGGGATGCACCACCCATGCACCCCGTCCACCGACACGTGTCCCCAGGTCCTCGACCCAGGCAACACCATGCCCCGCAAGTCTCCGCTCGTCGCTGTCCCAGGCTATCAGCCACCACAGCTGATACTCAGGCCACCAGTCCCTCAGTCCAAGCCTCACGTCCGCCCTTCACCGCTCCCGGTTCGTCGGCACGACACGTCTCTACTTGACCTTCACCTTGCCTTCGATCACTGTCTTCGTGCTCGACACCTGCACAACACAAGCCAAAGAACATGCGATCAAACTCGTTGACAATCACTCATCACTCGAGACTCGGCAAACACCCATGTATCCGCAGATATGCCAACGAAGTCGCCTGCCTCTACTTGAACCTAGCTAGACTAATCTCTAATCTTGATGTAGAGCTCTAACTCTTTCTCTAGAAACCCTAATTCTCTGTCTTCTATCTTTTGATCTTGATTGTCTCTGAAGAGGGGGGTCAGGGGTCTGGTTATATAGCCCTGGGCGAGGAATCGCGATCGTTGGATCAAACCGACTTGAGGTACGGTCGAGATGCATCCTAGAGGTCGGTGGAGGAAGGTTCCGGAAGGAGGAGGCGTGGGGGCTCTGGCCATGACCGACCGGTGGGCACTGTGGGACCGGTCGGCCCACAGGTCAGCCTCCTGTGGTGCCCCGCCTCGTGGTGTCTTCTGGCGTCCTCTGGAGTCTTCTAGAAATATCCAGACGTGGCGGTGAAGTAATCTGCGTCGGGTTCCTTCTTGGGGAAGCAATATAGTTGGTTTTTCTGTTTAATCCCTGGAAAATGTAGAATCACCAAAACTCGTGGAATTTGTTAGTTTCAACCTCCAATTTCTAAGTTGGCAATCCTTTTTGGCATTTATTCAAGTATTGTTGACGGTAAATAATGATAGTTAACAGAGGTCAACACCGTCCTCAGCCCGAGTTTTGTGGCCCAAACTCGAAAACCATCAGCGCCCCGGTTTTGAGGCCCAAACCTGGAAACCGTCCACTCGGTGGTTTTTCTATGGCTCAACCACCAAACCGAGCCGTCGAGGTGATGCACCGCCCCTGCACCCCGTCCACCGACACGTGTCCCGAGGTCCATGACCCGAGCAACACCGTGCCCCGCAAGTCTCCGCTCGTCGCTGTCCCAGACTGTCAGCCACCACAGCTGATCCTCAGGCCACCGGTCCCTCAGTCCAAGCCTCATGTCCGCCCTTCATTGCTCTCAGTCCGTCGGCATGGCACGTCTCTACTTGACCTTCACCTTGACTTCGATCACTGTATCCGTGCTCGACACCTGCACAACACAATCCAAAGAACATGCGCATTATCCTAGTTGACAATCACGCATCACTCGAGACTCGGCATACACCCATGTATCCGCAGCCATTCAGTAAATTATCTCTTGATGAAATCTATGCAGTAAAGTCCAGTGAGTGTTAGTTGTATACTCGAATTTTTGTGATTTTTCTGAACTCAGAAAAATGCACTTGCAGTTCAAACCTTGATTTCTTTTGAATTAGTAAATAGGAAATAGTCAAAATAATGGTTTTGTTTAATGCAGTCATTAAGTGCTTTCCTCAATGTCAAAAGTTGTTCAACAAGTTGGTTTTGTTGGTTTGTAAGAAATGTTTACCTTTCATACCATCGTAATTGCACCACGCATTATTTATATATATACCGCATTGCAATAGGATCGACAGCCCTGGAGACCGAGCAAGAGCTGGAGACAAACGTCGAGGAGGAGATTCCCGAAGTGCCCAGGAGCGAGGAAGCCGAACCCGTAGCGGAGACTAACCTGCCCGAGTGCCCCTCGCACGAGGCATCGGGCTTCTCCCAAGGCAAGCCCCGGAGCATTCTATGTCTCCCAGTATTTACAATTAATTTAGTTGAGTATTTTATATTGTGATGAATTAGGTATAGAAGTTGATTGAATCCTACTTGTTGCATTACCATTCCTTGATTATTGTTTACACCTGCCTTGTTATCCTGTTACTTATAGGTAGAATTGTTTAGTCTGCTTAAGTAAAAGTAGTAACTTAAGGATGTTCCCGTAATGCCCCTGGTGGGTATTTACTGGATCACGGTTGACTATATTTGCTATCGTGGAAAAGAACCTGAGTAGTAATGAAATACGGTCAACTGTGCGGATACATGGGTGTATGCCAAGTCTCTGAGTGATGAGTGATTGTCAACGGGTTTGATCGCATGTTCTTTGGCTTGTGTTGTGCAGGTGTCGAGCACGGAGACAGTGATCGAGGGCAAGGTGAAGGTCAAGTTGAGACGTGCCGTGCCGACGGACTGGGTGCGATGAAGGATGGGCGTGCCGTGCGGCGGACGTGCCATGCTGATGGATCGAGCAGTGAAGGGCGGACGTGAGGCTTGGACTGAGGGACCGGAGTGCCTGAGGATCAGCTGTGGTGGCTGGCAGCCTGGGACAGCGACGAGCGGAGACTTGCGAGGCACGGTGTTGCTCAGGTCGAGGACCTGGGGACACGTGTCGGTGGACGGGGTGCACGGGCGGTGCATCCCCTCTACAGCTTCGGTTTGGTGGTAGAGCCAGGGAAAAACCATCGGATGGACGGTTTCCAGGTTTGGACCTCAAAACCTGGGCGTGGACGGTTTCCGAGTTTGGCCACAAAACTCGGGCTGAGGGTTTCCGAGTTTGGCCACAAAACTCGGGCTGAGGACGGTTTCCGGGTTTGGGCCTCAAAACCTGGGCGCTGAGGGTTTGCTGAGTTTGGCCTCAAAACTCAGAAGCTGGTGGGCTGGTTTCCCGGTTTGGGCCTCAAAACTGGGGGTTGGGTGGAAAAGGCTGGTTTCCCGGTTTGGGCCACAAAACCGGGGGTGCAGAGCGAGGGCGGCACGTGGCGGCGATCCGAAGGTTGCGTCGAGGCAACGCTTCGGTTTGTGCGGGCGTGGCCGTCGGATACACCTACCACCGAGTTGGTCCAGAATAACCCTAGGGTTTAGTTGGTTCGCTCTGTAATTAGAATAGAGAGGGGTAGAGTAGGAAATAGACTTAGTCTAGAATAGGTTAAGTAGTCAGGGGAGACACCCTCCTCCCCTATCTCAGTTTTAGCCATCTCATTTGCTCTCTAGCACTTAGGGTTTCCTGCTCTCCCTATCCCCTGCTGTAGCTGAGATCCGCAGAGAAAACTTGAACTCTGTGTACTGTTGATTTTGAGGAAAGAAGGCCGTAACCTCCTTGTCGTAGCGTGTGTTTGCGCTTCGGCTTGCAATTCGTGGGTGTGATTCGCGTTTTGTTCGTGTTCTTCGCGGAATCCTTTTTCTCCACGATTTTCCCGTCGCTTGATCTCTTTGCTCGGTTCATCTTTTGCAAATCCGTTTGAACCAAGTTGTTCAAGATCGTGAGGCACTTCTTTCCACCGAAGGAATTCACCTCTAACCTCACGGTCTAGGAGATCGGTCGATTTTCGTTTCGGGTCAAGTTTTTCTCCTTTCCCCCGAAATTCTTTGATTCACCGATTTGGAGATAGGTTCGAGCCATGATCTCTTAGAGATAGCTCACTATACTCCTTGTGACTCATCTCACCAAGTTTGATCCCTAGAGGATTTGTTTTGGGTGAGATCGAGGCAAATCGGTGGACGAACAGTGCAGTCACGGAGTGACCGGACGCTGGGCACGGGCTGACCGGACGCTGACCCAGTGCGTCCGGTCGTTGAATACCCAGCGCATCTCTCCCGTGACTTGACCGGACACATCGTTTCTCTTCTGACCGGACTCGTCTTTGGCACTGTTCACCGGGCTTGTTCTTGTCTGACCGGACGCACTGCTAGTGACCGGACGCTCCAGGACAGTGAGTCCGATCACAAACAGAGAGCTCCGAAAATAGTATCTGCACGACCGGACACGTCCGGTGCTCAGTGACCGGACGCAGGCAGAGTCCGGTCAGTGCAGGTTCAGCACGTTTTCGTTCGCAGCTTGCTCGTTCGTTGTCGGATTCGATTTCCGTCTTTTGCGTTGGCTTTCTAGAATTGTGTAGTGTCCCGCTGTGCTTCTTGGAAGCATCCACCCTGCATCTAGGGTCGTGGACACTAGCAAGCTCAAGGGTTTATCTTTGGGGTTGTTTTTGGGACAGTGGCATTGAGTTTCCAGAAGGAAATTTTGAAGCTCCCATTCACCCCCCCCCCCTCTGGTCGCTTTCGGGTAGCTTTCTCGGTCCTTCAAATTGGAAGGCAAGGCACCAAGTTGGAACTTGGGGGCAGCTCGTCCATTGGATCATGTAGGTTTGTATCGATGTTGGCCCTCGTTCATTTTTGAAATCACCCTTTTACTTAGGGTTGTCGGTGCCGTAATCGCCGACCCCAAAGCCGGTTAGACGCTGTTTGGGCCGGATTCAACCCGAGTCGTGCCCTCTAGTATGGAAATGCGATCTGCCTCGGAATGGCCATCGCCAGGTTCCAATTGGGCAGTCTGTGCTTGAACCGCGATGATTACCACCATGAACAGTATCGAGCGGTGACCCAATGCATGGACCCGACGGGGAAAGTGTGGGTTTGTATTAAAGGTTTCTCGCCAGCTGGTTTGTAATTCGATTCGAGTCGCCGTCTCCCCTGGTTAGTGGGAAACTATGTCGAGCTTCACCATGGTACAACTCCATGTGATGTTTAAGGTTCAACTAAAATGTGGAAAAGTCAACTGGATATGGTTATATTATTGATTGTTAGACTCAAGTGTATGTAATAGTTCAGGTGCAAAACCTAGATCAAGAAGTAGGCCTAAAACCTGACTGCTCACTGATATCATTAAATATTCCTTCTCTTAAATTGAGCTTTTTGCAACTAAAAGATCCCAGCTCCACCAAAAAGCCTTGCATACCCTTGGTGTCTTTATTTTCAGTTGGACGGGTAAGTCTAGCTAAATACATTCCCGTACTCAGGGTTTATCACGTTGTTGCAGATGGCCCGGTTTACTACGGCTATTGGAAGCACTGCCTCTACCCCGTGGAGGGTGATGTGGAGTAGGCCTAGGGCAGGGTCATCCAGAAGCTTCTCCTTTTCTTTTGCTAGACTCAGACTGCTGGTGGCACACTATTTCAAAAAGGAGTGAATTATCAAACAATGTTTTATTTGGACCACGTATGTGGTGGTCGTGTTTTAAACTTATTTAAAGCTTCCGCACATTCAAACTCAGTATTGTAATAACTTTTAAGATTTCACACTCTGATGTTCATTTCAGTTTCGATTATCGACTTGCGGATACATGGGTGTATGCCGAGACTCTGAGTGATGAGTGATTGTCAACTGGGATAATGTGCATGTTCTTTGGCTTGTGTTGTGCAGGTGTCGAGCACGGATACAGTGATCGAAGGCAAGGTGAAGGTCAAGTAGAGACGTGTCGTGCCGATGGACCGAGAGTGGTGAAGGGCGGACGTGAGGCTTGGACTGAGGGACTGGTGGCCTGAGGATCAGCTGTGGTGGCTGACAGCCTGGGACAGCGACGAGCGGAGACTTGCGGGTGGACGGGGTGCACGGGCGGTGCATCCCATCTATGGCTCGGTTTGGTGGTTGAGCCACAGAAAAACCACTGAGTGGACGGTTTCCAGGTTTGGGCCTCAAAACCTGGGCGCGGATGGTTTCCGAGTTTGGCCACAAAACTCAGGCTAAGGACAGTTTCCAGGTTTGGGCCTCAAAACCTGGGTGCTGCAGGTTAGCTGAGTTTGGGCCTCAAAACTCAGGTGCTGGTCGGCTGGTTTCCCGGTTTGGGCCTCAAAACCGGGGGCTGGGTGTGAAGGCTGGTTTCCCGGTTTGGGCCACAAAACTGGGGGTGCGACGTCCGGGAATGGACAAGCAGAGAGGTGGCGGCACGTGGCGGCAATCGGTGACGTTGCGTCGAGGCAACTGTTGACACTCCTTAATGGATTGACTCTAAGAATGAGTCACATAAAATAATAAACTAGTGAAAGCACAAAAGAGTGTACGGGACACTACTAACTCCACTTAACGTCAAGTTGTCATCCCCAACATGAAGGTAGCAATTTAATTATATCAGGGCACTGGATTTAAGAGATAGATATTTATCCGCAAGCGCACAGATAAACATACCCATTGTAGAGCATTTCAGCCAAGCTAGTCTCAGGTATCGTTATTTATATTTTAGCCTAGAGACTAATCAATTCAAGATATGATGGTATGGTAAGGACTTAATAGTATTTAATATGGCACACACTTGTAGTAAGACTGATAACACACTAACTACTATGAACAAGAATCTGGTACAGAGTAAATGATATAGTAAATAATTGATAAAGGATAGCAGAGATCAGATCAATCAAGGATAAACTTAGAACAGTACTGCCTAGCAAGATGATGATTAGAACAGGTATTAATAAGGAACATTCCTAAGTTATTCTAATTATAAGTCATAGCATACATTGATTAGTGCAATTATATATGGCAATCATTGGTTAGGTCACATCATATTTATAATCAATAGGCAACTCCATAGCTAAAGTGTTAAACAAAGTAACCCTTAAACCATGAGTTAACTGAGCCATACGGAACACTATATTCGGGAGGTGGAATACAGAGGACTCAACAGGTCTGTCACACCCGTGATCTACCACTCTATCTGGAACATAGGACGTATTCGCAGATAAATAATGTATAGGCACCATGCCTACACAGCATTCATCACCCACCCGTTGTACTTTAAGATGAGCGTTATATGAACATGAGTATAAACAATAAGATGAACTATCTATGCCAAATATATAATCAAAGCAGACTATAAGCTTTATAACTAAGAATATAATCATTGATGTCTTAATCATATCAATTGTATTGCTATCTAGAACACAATAATGAACAATAAGGTGAACTAGATCATCGAGAAGAACTAAAGTACGAACTAGAACATGAACTAGAACAAGATTATGAACTAAAGGATGAACTAGACGATGAACATGAACTAGATGATGAACTAGAACATAAACAATGAAGAACAATGATGAACTAGAAGAGCAATTATGAAATAAATCCATAATGTTAATACAAGAGAGAAGATCTTGGGTTTATCGAGCCTTCTCGTGACTAGATCAGGAATCCAAGCGAAGCTTGCCTCCTCTAATCCTATTCTATCTACTAATCTAGGTGGATGTAGTCCTAAAGCTTCCGATTGATCTCCTTCTGGTTGGTCTAACCCTGATGAATGAATTGCCTGAAACCCTATTGCCTGAGAGGGGGGTCAGGGGTCTGTTTATATAGCCCTGGGCGATGAATCGTGGCCCTTAGATCAAACTGACTTGAGGTACGATCGAGATGCATCCTGGAGGTCGGTGGAAGTAGCTTGTAGAGGACGAAACCCAGCGGGCCCAAGGGGCGACCGATCGGTCACCTGGTGGGACCGGTCGGTCCCACCAGTCGGCCTCTGGTGGTGTCCTTCCTTGTGGTGTCTTCTTACGTCCCCTGGAGTTTTCTAGAAGTATCCCGACGTGGCGGTTGCGTTATCTCCCGACGGTTTCCTTCTATGGGAAGCTATTGGTGCTAATTTCCTGGTTTAGTCCCTGCAGAACCATAACTCACCAAAACTCATGGAATATTGTTAGTTGAAACCCTAAACCTTTGTTAGTGATCATATTCTTGCCCTTTTCATATTTATTTATCTCTTAATTATGATAGTTAACCAGTGTCAACAGCAACGCTACCAGTTGTGCGAGCATGGCCGTCGGATCACCACCTACCATGAGTTGGTCCAGAATAACCCTAGGGTTTAGCTGGTTTGCTCTGTAAGTAGTTAGGGGTAGAGTGGGAATTAGGAATAGTTAGAATTAGGATAAGTAGGGGGAGACACCCACCTCCCCATCTATCTCAGTCATTTGCTATTTTGCCTTCTCGGTTTTCCTACTCTCCCTCTCCCCTGCTGTAGCGAACTGAGATCTACAAAGAAGAGAACCATACCTCTATGTCCGTGAGATTTTGAGGAAGTGAGACCGTAAACTCACTGTTGTAGCGTGTGGTAGCCAAAGGGTTACAAATTCGTGGTTGTGATTCGTGGAATTAGAGGAACCATATTGTAATTAGAGGAAACATGGGCTATCATTCTTTTTCTCATACTTTTATCATAACTTTCTTCTTCTTTTTTTCTTTTCTTTGAGGTAGTCGGACACTTGTCCCTTTTTATTTCCTCCTTTTATATTTTTGCATAGCCCATGCCTCTAACACAATACTACTTCGGAAGAGTGAATCTTTTAATAAAACATTGTTGATCTCTAGAGCATGATAAATTTCTTAACCATAACTAAAAACTTAGAACAAAGCAAGTAGCCTTATCTTAAAATCATATTAATGGCTCTGGGTAGGAATTCATGTTATGTCATACAGGATCTCATCATGTGTTTTTAATCTTTTCAAAATGTAAATCTCCAGAACTCTAGTATCTCTAGGAATTAGATAAACAGCAGCTCAAACCTTTTTATGTCATATCTCACAATTATCTAGGTTTTAGATCAAGCAATTGTCATCCACAGGTTTTAGGTTCAGAGTTTATTCAGAACAACTTTCTCAAGAAAATCTAAGTTTAAACACTTGGTACTAAAAAGGAATTACAGCGGAGCAATTGTTTATTATTTTTATTATGAGCAAAATTAATCTTTTATCCACCTAGACATTTATTATATAATATCTTTATTTAGTTTTGTAATAGTTTTTTTATCTTTTTTTTAGGCATTTCTATATGTTTATTGACCTGATCTAACTAAATTGAACTAATAGTAATAGATAAAAAATAGTGATACTTATCGTGGTAACTGAGGGTGCTCTCCCCCAAGCTGGATCTTGACTTATTCTTTTTTCTCCAGAAGTCGAGTAGACCGTTAACGATTTCTTAAGTCCTTCTCTTCTTCTCTTCCTGCTGAATTCAAAGATAGACAATACAACTAGTGGAACTTGATTAAAGGTTAGTGGTAAATATTCCTCTATTTGTCTAGTTGTTTTAAAGCTCTTAAGATTATTTATGTTCTTCCTCTCCACTAAGCAGAGTTTCAGCAGTGTTTCCATAGTGTCTCTTTTTAGATTTAATGGTGAGCCTTCATGTGCCCACAAAATTTTTTTTGTTGTTTTGAAATTATTTATGAAAAACTTGAGAGGATAGAGATACTTATGTGGATACATGGGGGTGCCTTCCCCCAAGCTCAATGTTGATGTAGTCATTTTGAAATGTAGCAGACTGACAATGGATATGTCCTTCCTCTATTAGAGCTTTGATTGATGTTGATGTTGTTAAGACAGTGCTCAAACAGTGGATAGAGCATTCACTTGTTCGTCAGCTTTTCTTGGCCTTTTAAATCCTGTGAAACTCAAATAGACAACAAAACTTGTGGAACAGATTAAGCATTAGCGATTGGCCACTCTAGCCTTAGTTGTCTAGAATTTCAGTAAGATCTCTTTCTCAATATTTTAGTATATATATATATATTTTGTTTTTATTTTTATTTTTTTATTATTATTTTTTAATGATGCAAGAGAAAATGTAACAGAATGCAATGCAGAAGTAAATATGCAAATGTATATCTATTATTTTTATGCCTCCACGGAAAGTATACTACTCTCATGGGGCTTAGAGTTTTCATATTATTATTTTTTTTTCTAATGCAAATATAATTGTTTAAGAAGTAAATATGATGCTAATAGTAAATGATCATGCTTTACCTAATTATGCAGTGATAAATTTAATGCTAATGATTATGGATAACTACCGAATTACCTTCCGGCGAGGATTCGACGTTTATAGTCTATCGTACAAGACTCCTTGTATGCTCTTTATTCTTCCTTAGGTGTATCATCGGATCCTGAGAAGGACCTCGATGATTGCACGTTTGTAGAACTCTCTTTCTTTTTTCATACTTGCTTGACTAGTGGACTTATCTCCTTGACTTTCTCGTCCTTCGTTTCCTTTAATGGGACATCTTCACTCCAGGTAACTTCTCCTTCATAGTCAGCCCATCCATCCTTGATTTGTCGTCTCTTGTTGTGTTGGGATGTGCGGCGTCTCCTCCTTGAGTGGTTCTTCTTTTCCTGTACATTAGTGGCATAACCATTGAAGTAACAGCGTACCTTCTCTCTGAAAAACTGGAAGTGGATCTCTCCAGATCTCATGTAGATGATAGCGCCAGTGGTGTTGAGGAAGGGTCTTCCTAGGATGATGTGAATGTCGTCTTCTTTTCCCATGTCTAGTACTAAGAAGTCAGTGGGAACATAGTGGTCTTTAATTTGGATCATCACGTCCTTTACTACTCCCTCCGGAAATCGATAAGTTTGGTCCGCCATCTGCAGCTGCACATATGTCGAATACATAGGTCTATTTTTATATAAGTGTTCATATGTTACCTTAGACATTATATTGACACTTGAGCCAATGTCGCAGAATGTCTTGTGGAAAGTACTTCCTTCGATCTTGCAATCGATGGTGGGTACGCCTGGGTCATCTCTCTTAGCGAGGAATGGTGATGCAAGAAGGTGGTCGTATTCTGTTTGAACAGAGTTGACCATCCATACTGTGTCTTGATGTGGTTGTGTAGCCTTGTTCTTCCTTCTTCTGTTTCTATTCTTCTTCTTTGATGATATGATGTTTGCATCTTCGTAGGGCATCTGAGGGTGGACTTTGGTAGTGAGTGTACGGCTCGTGAAGCTGAATCTCTCTTTGTTGCCTGCGATTGTGAAACAGATCTTGGCGCTGTCCGCGTAGATGATGGCTTTAGTTGAGCTTAGGAACGGGCGTCCAAGAATGATGGGTGCTCTTTTGTTTCCACCTGTTTCAATGATCATAAAGTCTGCACACACATACGAGCGTGCTACTCGTATACAGATGTCTTCTAGAATTCCTAATGGGTAGCACAGTGTCTGATCTGCAAGCTGCAAACACATGGTTGTATATAATAGAGGTGCACCATGTATTTGTTCATATATTACCCTTGGCATAATGTTGACGCTTGCTCCAAGGTCACAGACTGCTTCTTCAAAACTGTGAGGTCCAATATGAATTGGAATCACAGGTCTTCCTGGATCTCCTTTCTTTGGGGCAATAGAGTCATCCATCCATTCCCTCGAAGGTCTAGGTATGAGGTGTCCTGTTGTGGCGGAACGGCCCTAATCCCATGGCCCACCGGTCCCTGTCATCCACTGACAGCCGAACTGATGTTCCGTGTGATTAAGACTGTTCGTCACTGGGCTGCATCAGCGCCCATCGTCCGCAGGATCATCTCACAATTCGGTTACAGCATTGGATACTTTTACAAATAACATCGGAATACAGAGCGGAAGACTTAAATAACATTAGTTTTACAAACCGAGGTTCCGGATAAAATTAAAGGTGCAGTTATTACAAACCAAGTTCGGGAGATAGAAAATAGGCAACGTAGCGGGGTACAACAAATTAAGATACTTGCAATCACCCAGCCCGAGGGTGTACACTTTACTCTTCGGCCTCATCGGCCTCTTCCTGGACGATGGTCATGCAGCAGGGCGCAAGACACACCGGGGACACAGTCATACCTGCAGCATGGGCAACAAACCCTGAGTACGGGGGTACTCAACAAGACTTACCCGACTAAAGAAAAAGGGGAGAAGACTCAGGAATGAGAGGCTTAGGTAGTCAAGGTAAGGCTTAAGCAAGATCAAGTATTTTGCAGAAAAGCATTTTGAAATCCTTGTTTTATTTTTGCAAAGATTCCAGTATTTCTCAATTCTCCATTGTCATGATTCATTCTACATTTCAAAAATATACCTAGTTGAGAACCACTCTCCGTTGACAGTCAGTGACCAAGTCTCCATAACCGAGGAGCAACGTTAATCCGGATAAATAATACTCAGCTGAGGATCCCTATCCACACTGCATATGTAGCACCCAAGCTTGCATATGCCAACTCGTCTACCACGATTACTCCAAGATTGGGCCCGGTCCTACGCCACCCGGAAGTACAGTACACCACTCCTATCCAGGTATGACGACCACGTGGGTACATGCTACTTCCGACATCTCTCCACTCCCAGTACGCGGTTGTCGGTCCAATAAAGGATTCCTCGGAGCCAGAGCTTTCCGAAGTATGTGAATAGTTGCAAGTCTTGGCCAGCAGGCCCCCATACGGATGGTCCCTACATTTTTCCGCCAGCGACAAGCACCTTGGGACTCTAACCCAAGAGTACAGGTTCTGTCGGTTTTTCAACCCTGTCCCAGTCGGTGTTAACTGTTGAGTCCCGGACTACAACATGACGGCACCGTACGCTCAGACAACCTCTCCTCGCTGTTGACTAGGTACGGATCAGATACTTAGCCAACAGTCAGGGAGTAAAGCCAAATTCCCATCAAAATTCTTTAAGTGATCACACTTTTGAAATTGGCATTTTATTGCAAATCTATTGTATAGCGTCGCTAAGCATTTTGCAAATAGTTTTTAAGCAGGGCAGGTGGATTTTCTGGTGGAGGTAAATAGTGCAGGTAATAGGTCATCACACAACTCCTATAACCTAATGCAGTAGTTTTAACTCAAAAGCATTTAAGTAAACTTTTGTGAAAACAAGGAAGGGTTAAGATGCACCGGGGCTTGCCTTGAAGAGCAAAAAGGACGGGCTTGAGGTCGGTAGTGCAGGTGTCGGAGCTCGGGGTCGCCTCGGGGGTAGGTTCGTCAGCGGCTGCTTCGACTTTGACGCCTTCTCCTTCGGTCACTATACGGATGCAATGATGTATGCTTATGAGGATGCTGACATGAACAATACAGCACAAGACAAAACCACTGATTCTAGAGTACAACTTTCTATCGGGTAATTAACTTCTAGAACAGACACAAAGTTACTTATTTGATCTCTAAGCAAAATTAATCAATCTATTAAGCATCATTTATCCGACCTAAACACAAAACAAGCATGGCATCACAAACATCATAGACCAAAGGGGTGGGGGTCTATGAACAGCAAACAATCTCAAAAGTCACATGACAGGACATATAACATGAACTCTACTTGATTTTCTATTTTTCCTAATTATTAAAAAAAAGTCATTCTATGCAGTTGCTCCAAAATTTACCCAATTAATCTCATAGGTTCATTATGGTATAAATAGGTGTCAAAACAAATTTCATAATTTTTGGAGGTCATTAAGGTGCTTAACAAAAATCAAACATTTAATTAACAAAAGGTGCTATTTAACAATTTAAAAAAATACCCAAAAATCAACTTGCTCGAAAAGGCCTCAAAATTTCACTAGAGACTAAACATGACATAACTAGCACATAAAAATTTATCTCATGATTTTTGGAGCTACACATGATTTTCTAACAATCTAAAACCATTCATTACATAATTAAAAGGGAGATTTTTCATTTTCAAACTTTTGCACAAAGTCCAAGTTTCATATTTTTCTAAAATACTAAATGGTATAAAGAGTCTACCATCAAATTTTCAGAATTTTTGGAGTAATACAGAAAATCACACAAAAAGAAGAAAAAGGAACACTATTCACATCCTTCCAAAAAGGAAAAAGAGCACTGTGCTCTTTCCTCGCAAGGCTCGGGCGAAACGGGGACGATTGCTTCGTCCGAGGCCTGGCTTGGAGGCTCGGGCGAGACGGAAACGACTGCTTCGTCCGAGGCCTGGCTTGGAGGCTCGGGCGAGACGGAAACGACTGCTTCGCCCGAGGCCTGGCTTGGAGGCTCGGGCGAGACGCAGGCGAGGCGGACGGCGGAACGGCCGTTCGGGGCTCGCGCTGGGAAAGCCGAGGGTGGGGAAAGGTTCGCGGGCTCACCGTGAGTCGGGAGGGAGGCTCGGCGAGGCGGTGCAGGGTCGGAGGAGGGAGCTCGACGTTGGCGGTGCTTCGGCGGAGCTCTCTGGCGGCGAGCGGCGTCCGGCGGCTCTGTCCACCGAAAGGGATCATCGAGGTGCGGTTAGGAGCGCACGGAGGTGAGGAAAAGAGGGCAGGGGTCGGAGGGAAAAGAGGAAAACTCACGGCGGCAAATTTCTCGCTTAGCCGAAACACGGCCGTTCGCCGGGGTTGGGGACGAAGCTCCTGCGCCGGCGAGAGGAGGGCGGAGGGGTGAAATTGGTTGCTCGGGAAGGTGGAGCGGCTCAAGGTGAAGGCAACGGCGGGCTCGACGGGCGTTGGGGAGGTCCGGTGGTGCGGGGCGCCGTGGTGGCGGCAATGGCGGAACTTGGCGGCTTCTTATAGCCGCGGGCGGAGCTGGGGACGGGTCCGGGCGAGGGGTGAGAGCGCTCGCGCGACATTAAAGGAGGTAGGGAACATGGTAGGGCGGCTCGGTGCGGCGGGGAACGCGCGCGCGGCGGGGCGGCTTGCCGGCGGCCGGCAACTGCGCGCTGTCCGCGGCCGAGGGGAAAGAGGAGGAGGGTAGGGGATGGGCGAGGCGGCGGTAGGTAGGGGCCGAGAGGAAAAACGAGCGCCAGCGCTTGGCCGCGCGCGGCACGGGCGCGGGTCAGCCGGGCTCGGCATGGGCGGCGAGGCTCGCGCGCGGCGCGGCGGCCATTGCCGGTGGCCGGGGCCCCCTGGCTTTAAGGCTCGTGCACAGTGACGATTTTTAAAGCAAAGCCTTCCCCTTTCTGAACTTTTGAAATTACTCCCAAAACTTGAACTACACAAGGAAAACTCAAAACACCAAAGTTGCTTAAAATTTTGAGATCTACAACTTTGCCAATGTAAACTTTTTCTGAAACTCAAAAGTTTTTGAGATAATTTTGAAAACCGAAAAGGGAACAAAATTGCAGTTTGAAAGAATTAGAAATTACTTCTGATTTTGTATTGAAACTTGAAAATCTGCAAACACCAAAGTTGTTCCTCTTGACAAGATCTACAACTTTGCTAAAAGGACCAACCTCAAATTTTGAATAGTTTTTAAATTAATAAAAGAGGGGTAAAAACCAGGGTTTGGAAATCAGGGTTTTTCAAAAGGAATTTAATTTCTATTTCTGATTTTTAACTTTGATCAACACAACAAAACATCAGGGCACAAAACTGAACAAGATTTACACAAAGCTAGACACAGAGATGAAATTACCATTTTGCCCTTAAAGGAAGATTTGGGCCTTTAGGGTTTTCGAAAAAGAAAGATCACTACACAAGTCACCTCAGAAAAAGGTAAATGCAAAACAAGCATTAGGCAAACATAAATGCATGGCAAGAAAGATTAATGACTAAAGATGATGACATGTCAGGTTAATTACATATTAATCACCATAGGTGTTACAGCCTTCCCCCCTAAAAGAAATCTCGTCGCGAGATTCTGCGTCTTAAGAAGGACAAAGGCAAACCTTACATCTACAGAGTATCGAGAAAGTCTGGAAAGGTCTTCGCTAAGAAGTCTTCGGATTCCCAAGTGGCTTCTTCTTCAGAGTGTTGGTTCCACTGGATCTTGTACCATCTTGTGGTAGTCCTCCGGGTAACACGGTCCTTGTGATCCAACACACGAACTGGATACTCAGAGTATGACAGATCGGGTTCTAACTCAACACCTTCAACTTCCACCACGTGTTCGGGTACTCGGAGACATTTCTTGAGTTGGGAGACGTGAAACACATTATGGATTGCGGAAATATGATCGGGCAATCTTAGCTTGTAAGCTACCTTGCACAATGTTCCAGAATCTCAAAGGGACCAATATAGCGGGGTGCTAACTTTCCCTTGACTCCAAAACGAGTAACTCCTTTGGTGGGTGAGACCTTCAGATACGCATAATCTCCGATCTGGAACTCCAAAGGTCGACGTCTCTTGTCAGCATAGCTTTTCTGTCGAGACTGCGCAATCTTCATATTCTCTTGTATTTGCTTGACTTTTTCTTCCATATCTTTTACTAGGTCAACTCCAAAGAATTCCCTTTCTCCAGGTTCCGACCAACTGAGAGGTGTATGACAACAGCGACTGTACAGTGCTTCAAAGGGTGCCATTTTAATACTTTCTTGGTAACTGTTATTATATGAGAATTCTGCCAAGGGCAAACACTCATCCCAAGTATCTGCGAAGGTGAGCACACAGGCTCTCAACATGTCCTCTAACACTTGGTTGACTCGCTCAGTTTGTCCATCCGTTTGTGGATGATATGCTGTGCTATGCAAGAGTTTGGTTCCAAGTGAGGTATGGAATGCTTTCCAGAACTTTGCGACAAACTGAGTACCACGATCAGAGACAATGGTCTTGGGTATGCCATGGAGTTTTACTATGTTGTTCTTGTACAAAGTGGCATAAGTGGGGACGGTGTAGCTGGTCTTGACTGGCAGGAAGTGAGCTTGCTTAGTGAGGCGATCCACGATCACCCAGATGGAATCAAAACCTCTTTGTGTCTTGGGTAGCCCATTGATAAAATCCATACTGATATCGTCCCATTTCCAAACAGGTATAGGTAAAGGTTGCAATTCTCCTCCAGGCTTCATGTGCACAGCTTTGACTTTCTGGCAAGTATCACATTGAGCGACATACCGGGCGATCTCGATCTTCATCTTTGTCCACCAGAAATTCTGCCTCAAGTCTTGGTACATCTTGTTGCTGCCGGGGTGGATGGAGAATCTAGTCAATTGTGCTTCATCAAGGATTAACTGTCTCAACTCAGGCACTTTGGGAACTACCAGTCGGTTCTTGAACCAAACTACTCCTGCATCATCAATCCTGAAACAATCCGCTTTTCCGGCTCAGATTCTTTTGATGATGTGCTTGATTCCAGGGTTATCTTTCTGTGCAGTGATGATCTGTTCCCTGATAGGGGTTTCTATCCTGATATTATTCAGAGTTCCCTACGGAACCATCTCAATACCCAGCTTTTCCAATTCATAACACAGGGAAGAATCATAGGGTTTCATCACTAGACAGTTGCAATACGACTTGCGACTGAGCGCATCGGCGACCACATTCGCCTTACCCGGATGGTAATGTACTTCGAGATCATAGTCCTTAATTAATTCAAGCCATCTTCTCTGTCTCATATTCAGTTCTTCTTGAGTGAAGATATACTTCAGGCTTTTGTGATCTGTGTACACATTGCAGGCACTACCCAACAAATAATGACGCCAAATCTTTAAGGCGTGCACCATTGCTGCTAGCTCAAGATCATGGGTGGGATAATTCTCTTCATGTCGCTTAAGCTGCCGTGAGGCATAAGCGATCACTCGGCCTTCTTGCATCAAAACACAGCCCAAACCAGTACCAGATGCATCACAATAGACATCAAAGGGCTTTTCGATGTCCGGCTGGGCTAGCACTGGTGACGTGGTTAACAGTCTCTTCAATGTCTGAAAGGCTTGTTCACAAGCTGGTGACCAGACAAACTTCACAAAATTCTTTACTAACTCAGTGATAGGCTTGGCGATTCTGGAGAAATCCGGAATGAAATGGCGATAATATCCAGCCATTCCCATGAAGCTGCGGACTTCATGAATAGTGGTAGGTGGCTCCCAATCTAGAATGTCTGCCACCTTTCTGGGATCAACTGACACACCTTCAGCGGATAGAACATGACCAAGGAACTGTATCTGATCTAGCCAGAACTCACATTTACTGAACTTGGCATAGAGCTGATGATCTCTGAGACGGGATAGAACGATACGAAGATGTTCGGCATGCTTTTCAGGGGTCTTTGAGTAGACAAGGATGTCGTCAATGAACACGACCACAAATTTATCAAGCTCTGGCATGAATACAGAGTTCATGAGGTACATGAAGTGGGCAGGGGCATTGGTCAAGCCGAAGGACTATGACCAAGTACTCATACAGGCCGTATCTGGTAGTGAAAGCAGTTTTAGGAATGTCTTCGGGACGTATTTTTATTTGGCGGTAGCCAGATCTGAGATCAATTTTGGAGAATACTCTGGCTCCAGCTAGCTGATCAAAGAGAAGGTCAATACGAAGCAAGGGATATTTATTTTGGATGGTGACCTCGTTGAGTGGGCGATAATCAATGCATAACCTGAGACTCTTGTCTTTCTTCTTCACGAAGATTGCAGGACAACCCCAAGGAGATGAACTTGGGCGAACGAAGCCCTTATCCAGCAACTCTTGTAACTGGATTTTTAACTCTGCCAACTCTCTGGGAGGCATTCGATAAGCTCTGCGGGATATGGGAGTAGTCCCGGGCTTAAGCTCTATGGCAAACTCAACATCACGGTCAGGAGGTAGGCCAGGTAAGTCCTCTGGAAAAACATCAGGGAATTCACAGACCACGGGGATGTCTCTGGTTTCCAGAACATAGGTGGTATTCAATTGCGTGGCTGCTGGTTTCGGAGGCATTGGGAGTTGGAGAAGGAGTTTGGAGGTACTGTTAGGAATGTCCACTCTCACAACCCTATTCAGGATATCCATCATGGCTTTATACTGACACATCCAATTCATGCCTAAAATGACATCTATTTCCTGATCACGAAGCACTATCATGGTGGTAGGAAATACATGTTCCCCCAACATCACTGTTATATTACGAACCACTTCCTTAGTACTTATACGCCCTCCAGGCGAAAATATGCAGAAATTTTCTTTCAATTCCCCAATTGATATCCCATGCTTAGAGACAAAAGTACGACTGATGAAGGAATGCGATGCACCAGAATCAAACAACACAACTGTGGGATGATTGGCAACGGGAAACCTACCGATCATGACGGGCTCTCCTTCGGGGATGTCACCGACAGTGGTGTAGTAGACTTGCCCGTGTTTCTTGACAACTTTGCCTTTCTGAACATGCTGTTGCTGGACACGGTACTGCTGCTGCTGAGGTCCTCCAGGACCCTTCTGAGCGTTCTGAGCATACCTCTTGGGCTTTGGGCACTCACGAGCCCAGTGACCGACTTGGCCGCAGTTGTAGCAGGGGTGGTTGTAGGCGGTTTGTGGGGTGGTGATTCGAACACCTGGGGCGTTCGGCTGCGTGGCACTTTGCTGGTTGGTGTTGTGGGTGGTGGCTGCAGTACGGACGAGCACTTGCTGGTGGGGGTAAGGTGGGCGATTTTGGTGGTGGCTAGGGTGATAAATGACCCTCTGGCGCTTGTGACTGCCAGAGAAACTGCTGGATCCTGCTTTCTTCTTCTTCTTTTCCTCTTGGTACTGGCGATTGCTCTCCTCAAAAGCAACAGCCCGGTCAACTGGCATCATGATATGAGCCGGTCAGGTTATTGGACATACTTCTGCGAATCTTGGGGTGCAGTCCCCTAAGGAAACAGTCCCTCTTCTTCTCGTCCATGTTGACGTACTCCGAGGCATACTGGCTAAGGTGATTGAACTGACTTACATACTGCATCACTGTGGAGTCCTTCTGCTGTAGTGCCAGAAACTGATCAAGCTTCATCTTCATCAATCCGGAAGGGATATGATGTGCACGGAAAGCGGTGCGGAACTCTTCCCAGGTCAACTGATGACCTTCAGGCTGGGCAGCCAACAGGTTGGCATACCAAGCGCTTGCTGGACCACGAAGCTGCTGAGAAGCGAACCGGGGCTTCTGGGTGTCGGTGCAGTGAAGAAGACCAAACTTCTGCTCCATGGTGCGGAGCCAATCATCAGCATTCAAGGGGTTCATCGGCCCTCGTAAAGACCGGTGGACGGGTTTCGGTGAAATCCACATATGTGGTCTCATGGTTGATGTTATGGCGACCACGGTGGCCATTGTTCTGCTGCCCCTGATTTTGAGCCATCAGGTTAGCAGCGGCTGCCAAGGCTGCGATGGCATCTGCTAGCGTAGCAGGTACAGGTGGAGGGTTTGGAAGGTCGCCCTCCCGAGAACTTCCAGCTCCATTGCGAGTGTTCACAGGCATCTGTTAAGAAACTTGGAACTTAGCATCCATTGATTTAATGTTCTGATAACAACTGACTGATAACTTCATTGATACAAAGGTAGATCACTGACAGATAACCACAGACTGATAAGGGGAAAAGGTACGAATAGAAAGATACAGACCCGACTAAACAAAAGACAGACTAGCGCCCCAAACCTAGACTAAGGGTTTAGGTAAGCAGGTGGTACAGACACACGGGATCTTCATCCTCTAACAACGGGTCTAGTCTTCAGTCGATGATGATCATGTCCTCGTCGTCATCTTCCTCGAGGATGAGCTCAGGCTCAAACCTCCTCGTCCTCGTCTTCAGCGTGGATATTCTCGGCAGGTTCAATCTCCTCGTTCATGCTTGGCTCTTGCTCCACGTCCGGCTCTTCCACTACTCCGTCCTCAGGGTCCTCGACAACCGGGGGAACCATGGGGTGGAGTTGGTCGTACAGCTGGTGTACCTCCTCATGAAGCATATCATTGAACTGCTCAATCTGAGTTGTGTACTGCCGCAGTCCGTGGAGCTCGGCTCTGGTGACATCCTCGCGAACCCAAGTAGCATTACGCTGCTCGATGGCGCGGATCGTGTTCCGGTTGGCCTGCTCCAGGGAAGCTCGTGCCTCATAGAACTCCAGACGTGAGTGGTAGAAGTCATGCTCCAAGTTCTCCAGCTCAGCCTTCAGATTCTTGATCTCCTCCTTTAGGTGCTTGCGGGTGCGACCGGGAAAGCGACGACCGTTGGAGGCTTCGCCAGTCTCTTCTCCAATGCGTGGTGCTAGTTGGTGGCGTGGCACACCATTGGGTCCAGTCGACTTGCGAGCAGTCAGCTTGATACGAGCCATGTCTGGATAAGATAAGTTGGATGAGGAGTGAAAAGGCTAGCAAGAAAAGGTAAAGGCATACTAACCCAACGACTTAGAGAGGAAGTTATTATTAACTTAAGTGAATATGACATGATGCATGAATCATTCCTACGGAACAAGGCAAAGCACTAAATAAATAAGGTACATAGGGCTTAAAACATGTTGTCTCGCTAACTAGTGTTGCCATACGCAAGACAAGATAAGAGAAGCAATTTGGACTCAAAATAGTCAAGTTTAGTTTGTTTGGACTCAAAGATCTTTTGAAGTTTTTGCAAGAACACTGCAACGTTATAGTGAGATGCTCCGATACCACTCTGTGGCGGAACGGCCCTAATCCCATGGCCCACCGGTCCATGTCATCCACTGACAGCCGAACTGATATTCCGTGTGATTAAGACTGTTCGTCACTGGGCTGCATCAGCGCCCATCGTCCGCAGGATCATCTCACAATTCGGTTACAGCATTGGATACTTTTACAAATAACATCGGAATACAGAGCGGAAGACTTAAATAACATTAGTTTTACAAACCGAGGTTCCAGATAAAATTAAAGGTGCAGTTATTACAAACCAAGTTCGGGAGATAGAAAATAGGCAACGTAGCGGAGTACAACAAATTAAGATACTTGCAATCACCCAGCCCGAGGGTGTACACTTTACTCTTCGGCCTCATCGGCCTCTTCCTGGACGATGGTCATGCAGCAGGGCGCAAGACACACCGGGGACTTAGTCATACCTGCAGCATGGGCAACAAACCCTGAGTACGGGGGTACTCAACAAGACTTACCCGACTAAAGAAAAAGGGGAGAAGACTCAGGAATGAGAGGCTTAGGTAGTCAAGGTAAGGCTTAAGCAAGATCAAGTATTTTGCAGAAAAGCATTTTGAAATCCTTGTTTTATTTTTGTAAAGATTCCAGTATTTCTCAATTCTCCATTGTCATGATTCATTTTACCTTTCAAAAACATACCTAGTTGAGAACCACTCTCCGTTGACAGTCAGTGACCAAGTCTCCATAACCGAGGAGCAACGTTAATCCGGATAAATAATACTCAGCTGAGGATCCCTATCCACACTGCATATGTAGCACCCAAGCTTGCATATGCCAACTCGTCTACCACGATTCCTCCAAGATTGGGCCCGGTCCTACGCCACCCGGAAGTACAGTACACCACTCCTATCCAGGTACGACGACCACGTGGGTACATGCTACTTCCGCCGTCTCTCCACTCCCAGTGCGCGGTTGTCAGTCCAATAAAGGATTCCTCGGAGCCAGATCTTTCCGAAGTATGTGAATAGTTGCAAGTCTTGGCCAGCAGGCCCCCATACGGATGGTCCTTACATTTTTCCGCCAGCGACAAGCACCTTGGGACTCTAACCCAAGAGTACAGGTTCTGTCGGTTTTTCAACCCTGTCCCGGTCGGTGTCAACTGTTGAGTCCCGGACTACAACAAGACGGCACCGTACGCTCGGACAACCTCTCCTCGCTGTTGACTAGGTACGGATCAGATACTTAGCCAACAGTTAGGGAGTAAAGCTAAATTCCCATCAAAATTCTTTAAGTGATCACACTTTTGAAATTGGCATTTTATTGCAAATCTATTGTATAGCATCGCTAAGCATTTTGCAAATAGTTTTTAAGCAGGGCAGGTGGATTTTCGGGTGGAGGTAAATAGTGCAGGTAAAAGGTCATCACACAACTCCTATAACCTAATGCAGTAGTTTTAACTCAAAAGCATTTAAGTAAACTTTTGTGAAAACAAGGAAGGGTTAAGATGCACCGGGGCTTGCCTTGAAGAGCAAAAAGGACGGGCTCGGGGTCGGTAGTGCAGGTGTCGGAGCTCGGGGTCGCCTCGGGGGTAGGTTCGTCAGCGGCTGCTTCGACTTTGACGCCTTCTCCTTCGGTCACTATACGGATGCAATGATGTATGCTTATGAGGATGCTGACATGAACAATACAGCACAAGACAAAACCACTGATTCTAGAGTACAACTTTCTATCGTGTAATTAACTTCTAGAACAGACACAAAGTTACTTATCTTGATCTCTAAGCAAAATTAATCAATCTATTAAGCATCATTTATCCGACCTAAACACAAAACAAGCATGGCATCACAAACATCATAGACCAAAGGGGTGGGGGTCTATGAACAGCAAACAATCCCAAAAGTCACATGACAGGACATACAACATGAACTCTACTTGATTTTCTATTTTTCCTAATTATTAAAAAAAGTCATTCTATGCAGTTGCTCCAAAGATTACCCAATTAATCTCATAGGTTCATTATGGTATAAATAGGTGTCAAAACAAATTTCATAATTTTTGGAGGTCATTAAGGTGCTTAACAAAAATCAAACATTTAATTAACAAAAGGCGCTATTTAACAATTTAAAAAATACCCAAAAATCAACTTGCTCGAAAAGGCCTCAAAATTTCAACAGAGACTAAACATGACATAACTAGCACATAAAAATTTATCTCATGATTTTTTGGAGCTACACATGATTTTCTAAAAATCTAAAACCATTCATTACTTAATTAAAAGGGAGATTTTTCATTTTCAAACTTTTGCACAAAGTCCAAGTTTCATATTTTTCTAAAATACTACACGGTATAAAGAGTCTACCATCAAATTTTTTAGAATTTTTGGAGCAACACAGAAAATCACACAAAAAGAAGAAAAAGGAACACTATTCACATCCTTCCAAAAAGGAAAAAGAGCACTGTGCTCTTTCCTCGCAAGGCTCGGGCGAAACGGGGACGATTGCTTCGTCCGAGGCCTGGCTTGGAGGCTCGGGCGAGACGGAAACGACTGCTTCGTCCGAGGCCTGGCTTGGAGGCTCGGGCGAGACGGAAACGACTGCTTCGTCCGAGGCCTGGCTTGGAGGCTCGGGCGAGACGCAGGCGAGGCGGACGGCGGACCGGCCGTTAGGGGCTCGCGCTGGGAAAGCTGAGGGTGGGGAAAGGTTCGCGGGCTCACCGTGAGTCGGGAGGGAGGCTCGGCGAGGCGGTGCAGGGTCGGAGGAGGGAGCTCGACGTTGGCGGTGCATCGGCGGAGCTCTCTGGCGGCGAGCGGCGTCCGGCGGCTCTGTCCACCGAAAGGGATCACCGAGGTGCGGTTAGGAGCGCACGGAGGTGAGGAAAAGAGGGCAGGGGTCGGAGGGAAAAGAGGAAAACTCACGGCGGCGAATTTCTCGCTTAGCCGAAACACGGCCGTTCGCCGGGGTTGGGGACGAAGCTCCTGCGCCGGCGAGAGGAGGGCGGAGGGGTGAAATTGGTTGCTCGGGAAGGTGGAGCGGCTCAAGGCGAAGGCAACGGCGGGCTCGACGGGCGTTGGGGAGGTCCGGTGGTGCGGGGCGCCGTGGTGGCGGCAATGGCGGAACTCGGCGGCTTCTTATAGCCGCGGGCGGAGCTGGGGAGGGGTCCGGGCGAGGGGTGAGAGCGCTCGCGCGACATTAAAGGAGGTAGGGAACATGGTAGGGCGGCTCGGTGCGGCGGGGAACGCGCGCGCGGCGGGGCGGCTTGCCGGCGGCCGGCAACTGCGCGCTGTCCGCGGCCGAGGGGAAAGAGGAGGACGGTAGGGGATGGGCGAGGCGGCGGTAGGTAGGGGCCGAGAGGAAAAACGAGCGCCAGCGCTTGGCCGCGCGCGGCACGGGCGCGGGTCAGCCGGGCTCGGCATGGGCGGCGAGGCTCTCGCGCGGCGCGGCGGCCTTGCCGGTGGCCGGGGCCCCCTGGCTTTAAGGCTCGTGCACAGTGACGATTTTTAAAGCAAAGCTTCCCCTTTCTGAACTTTTGAAATTACTCCCAAAACTTGAACTACACAAGGAAAACTCAAAACACCAAAGTTGCTTAAAATTTTGAGATCTACAACTTTGCCAATGTAAACTTTTTCTGAAACTCAAAAGTTTTTGAGATAATTTTGAAAACCGTAAAGGGAACAAAATTGCAGTTTGAAAGAATTAGAAATTACTTCTGATTTTGAATTGAAACTTGAAAATCTGCAAACACCAAAGTTGTTCCTCTTGACAAGATCTACAACTTTGCTAAAAGGACCAACCTCAAATTTTGAATAGTTTTTAAATTAATAAAAGAGGGGTAAAAACAAGGGTTTGGAAATCAGGATTTTTCAAAAGGAATTTAATTTCTATTTCTGATTTTTAACTTTGATCAACACAACAAAACATCAGGGCACAAAACTGAACAAGATTTACACAAAGCTAGACACAGAGATGAAATTACCATTTTGCCCTTAAAGGAAGATTTGGGCCTTTAGGGTTTTTGAAAAAGAAAGATCACTACACAAGTCACCTCAGAAAAAGGTAAATGCAAAACAAGCATTAGGCAAACATAAATGCATGGCAAGAAAGATTAATGACTAAAGATGATGACATGTCAGGTTAATTACATATTAATCACCATAGGTGTTACACCTGTATCAAAGATGTCTACAAGATTTGCAGTTTCTAGTTCTTTTGGACTTCCTAGAATCTTACCGTTTTCAGTCATAAGGACTGAAGTTGCTAACTGAGATAACTGAGATTCTGTCATCTTATAAAAGCTATGCTGATTCTTTATGGCAGAAGTAAAGCTATCCATTCTAGAATTAATATTTTCAAGTAGTTTATCATTGGAAGCTATCTTCTTAGACATATTATCAATAATTTTATTTTGATTAGATATCATCTCTCTCAATGGTGGTTGATTAAAAGTATTACCTTGGTAGTTACCTGAGTAGTTACCTGAGTAATTAGGCCTTGATTGCTGGTTCCATCCTTGAGCTTGTTGAGGACGATAGTTGGTGTTGTTGTTGATGTACTTTGCATCCTCTTGAGTCTCAGGGCAGTTGCTCCCTAAATGACCAGTGCCTCCACACTCTTCATATGTCATGCGAGATTCGTAGATTTGCTTGACGTCTTCTCTCTTGCGAGTGTGTTGATCAATCTTCTTCATAAGTAGGTCAAGTTTAGCAGACAACATGTCTACTTCCTTTAGTTGATGTATTCCTCCCCTCTTGCGTGGCTAAGAGCGTTCCTCATTCCATCCTTGGTTCGAGGCCATCTTCTCTATGAGTGTAGTTGCATCGTTGATTGTGAGTGATAAGAATGATCCTCCAGCAGCGGCATCTACATTTTCACGGGTACTTGAAGTGAGCCCATGATAAAAGGTCTGCATGAGTAGCCAATTCTCCATCCCATGGTGAGGGCATTCTGATATGTAGTCTTGAAAGTGTTCCCAAGCTTCTGGGATTGATTCTTCATGTTGTTGTTGGAAAGTTGAAATCATGGCACGGAGGGCATTCGTCTTGCCCACTGGAAAGAACTTTGCTAGGAAGACAGTTGAACAGATCGCCCACGAGGTGTTTTTATCTTTGTTGGTGTAAAACCATTGTTTTGCTTTTCCCAAGAGTGAGAATGGGAACAAGCGAAGAAGAATGGCGTCCCTTTCGACTCCTTTGATGGTCAAAGTGCTGCAAATCTCCAGAAAGTGATGGAGATGAGCGCTTGCGTCTTCATGTGCCTTTCTGCAAAATTGATTAGCTTGCACCATGTTGATCAAAGCTAGCTTGAGTTCAAATCCGTTGTCCCCCACATTGACTGTTGGTCGAGTCCTGATGTTGGCAGTGGTTGGTGCAGAGAACTCGCGGAGTGTCCTGTCGGCCATGGTGTCCAATACTGGTGTTAAGCTTCTCCTTATCTGGCTAACTTCTGGTAGTGGTGTTGAGGGTCTCTTAAGTTTGCGTCTAGTTTTCCTTAGTAAAGCTTCGGGATCCTCAGTGTAGTTGTTCGGAAGTTGGAAACCAGTCATACATCACCCTGCGTAAGATATAAAAGATAAACAAAGCCAGGGTAAGTCTGTAAAAGTAAATAATTAGTGCATTATCACATGTGTCTAAGTAAAATGATATGTTGTAGCAACCGTTTTAAATGCTGCTAATGCAATGTCCTTATCAATGTTCATAAAGATTTTAATGAAAACCCTAGGTACCATCCCTAGTTGAATTGATGTGGTCCCCGGCAATGGCACCAGAAATGCTTGTTGACACTCCTTAATGGATTCACTCTAAGAATGAGTCACATAAAATAAAAAACTAGTGAAAGCACAAAAGAGTGTACGGGACACTACTAACTCCACTTAACGTCAAGTTGTCATCCCCAACATGAAGCTAGCAATGTAATTATATCAGGGCACTGGATTTAAGAGATAGATATTTATCCGCAAGCGCACAGATAAACAAACCCGTTGTAGAGCATTTCACCCAAGCTAGTCTCAGGTATCGTTATTTATATTTTAGCCTAGAGACTAATCAATTCAAGATATGATGGTATGGTAAGGACTTAACAGTATTTAATATGGCACACACTTGTAGTAAGACTGATAACACACTAACTACTATGAACAAGAATCAGGTACAGAGTAAATGATATAGTAAATAATTGATAAAGGATAGCAGAGATCAGATCAATAAAGGATAAACTTAGAACAGTACTCCCTAGCAAGATGATGATTAGAACAGGTATTAATAAGGAACATTCCTAAGTTATTCTAATTATAAGTCATAGCATACATTGATTAGTGCAATTATATATGGCAATCATTGGCTAGGTCACATCATATTTATAATCAAGAGGCAACTCCATAGCTAAAGTGTTAACCAAAGTAACCCATAAACCATGAGTTAACTGAGCCATACTGAACACTATATTCGGGAGGTGGAATACAGAGGACTCAACAGGTCTGTCACACCCGCGATCTACCACTCTATGCGGAACATAGGACGTATTCGCAGATATATAATGTATAGGCACCATGCCTACACAACATTCATCACCCACCCGTTGTACTTTAAGATGAGCGTTATACGAACATGAGTATAAACAATAAGATGAACTATCTATGCCAAATATATAATCAAAGCAGACTATAAGCATCATAACTAAGAATATAATCATTGATGTCTTAATCATATCAATTGTATTGCTTTCTAGAACACAATAATGAACAATAAGGTGAACTAGATCATCGAGAAGAACTAAAGTACGAACTAGAACATGAACTAGAACAAGATTATGAACTAAAGGATGAACTAGACGATGAACATGAACTAGATGATGAACTAGAACATAAACAATGAAGAACAATGATGAACTAGAAGAGCAATTATGAAATAAATCCATAATGTTAATACAAGAGAGAAGATCTTGGGTTTACCGAGCCTTCTCGTGACTAGATCAGGAATCCAAGCAAAGCTTGCCTCCTCTAATCCTATTCTATCTACTAATCTAGGTGGATGTAGTCCTAAAGCTTCCAATTGATCTCCTTCTGGTTGGTCTAACCCTGATGAATGAATTGCCTGAAACCCTATTGCCTAAGAGGGGGGTCAGGGGTCTGTTTATATAGCCCTGGGCGATGAATCGTGGCCCTTGGATCAAACCGACTTGAGGTACGGTCGAGATGCATCCTGGAAGTCGATGGAAGTAGCTTGCAGAGGACGGAACCCAGCAGGCCCAGGGGGCGACCGATCGGTCACCTGGTGGGACCGGTCGGTCCCACCAGTCGGCCTCTGGTGGTGTCCTTCCTTGTGGTGTCTTCTTAGGTCCCCTGGAGTTTTCTAGAAGTATCCCGATGTGGCGGTTGCGTTATCTCCCGACGGTTTCCTTCTATGGGAAGCTATTGGTGCTAATTTCCAGGTTTAGTCCCTGCAGAACCATAACTCACCAAAACTCATGGAATATTGTCAGTTGAAACCCTAAACCTTTGTTGGTGATCATATTCTTGCCCTTTTCATATTTATTTATCTCCTAATTATGATAGTTAACCAGTGTCAACAGCAACGCTACCAGTTGTGCGGGCGTGGCCGTCGGATCACCACCTACCATGAGTTGGTCCAGAATAACCGTAGGGTTTAGCTGGTTTGCTCTGTAAGTAGTTAGGGGTAGAGTGGGAATTAGGAATAGTTAGAATTAGGATAAGTAGGGGGAGACACCCACCTCCCCATCTATCTCAGTCATTTGCTATTTTGCCTTCTAGGTTTTCCTACTCTCCCTCTCCCCTGCTGTAGCGAACTGAGATCCACAAAGAAGAGAACCATACCTTTATGTCCGTGAGATTTCGAGGAAGTGAGACCGTAAACTCACTGTTGTAGCATGTGGTAGCCAAAGGGTTGCAAATTCGTGGTTGTGATTCATGTTTTCTTCATGTTCTTCGCGAGTTGCTTTTCTCCACGTTTTTCCCGTTGATCGATCTCTCTAGTTGGTGCGTGTTTTGCAAATTTGTTTGAACCAAGATGTTCTATATCGTGAGGCACTTGTTTCCACCGAAGGAATTCACCTCTAACCTCACTAGCTAGTAGATCGATCGATTTTCGTTTCGGGTCAAGCTTTTCTATCTTCTCCTGAATTTCTTCGATTCATCGATTTGGAGATAGGTTTGAGCCATGATCTCTTAGAGATAGCTCACTATCCTCCTTGTGACTCCTCCCATTAAGTTTGATCCCTAGTGGATCCATTTTCGGTGAGATCGAGTCGAATCGGTGGACGAACAGTGCTGAGTCGCGGCGACCGGACGCTTGACACGGGGTGACCGGACGCTGGCATAGTGAGTCCGGTCGTTGAATGTCACATGCAAATTTTCCATTGTTGACCGGACGCTCCCTCTGCTAAGTGACCAGACTCGCTCCTGGCACTGTTCATTTGGTTTGACTCTTGTGACCGGACGCACCTCCCCTGAGAGTCCGGTCAGGAATAGAGAGGTCCAATTTCGGGTTTGGCTTGACCGGACGCGTCCGGTGCTCACTGACCGGACGCTGGCCAGAGTCTGGTCAAGTACAGTTTGTGCTGTTTCGTTCGCGGTTCGCTCGTTCATTGTCGGTTTTGATTTCCGGATTTTGCGTTGAGATTTTAGAGTCGTGTAGTGTCCCGCTGTGCTTCTTGGAAGCATCCACCCTACATCTAGGGTCATGGACACTTACGAGCTCTAGGGTTTGCTGTTGGGGTTGATTCTCGGGACAGTGGTGACAAGTTTCTGAAAAGAAATTTGAAGCTCCCATTCACCCCCCCCCCCCTCTGGTCGCTTTCTGGTTGCACTTTCGGTCCTTCAATTGGTATCAGAGCAGGTTAAGGATCTTCCACCTTAGCCGGTTCCAGATCCACAGAAGGCGACATGGATCGCGGCGTGGGCAAACCGCCGTTTTTCGATGGGACGAACTATGCGTATTGGAAGATACGCATGTCGGCCTATCTGCAGAGTATTGGTGCTTCCATTTGGGATATTTGCAACTCTGCCGATTACGTGGTCTTGGCTGCTCGTGTCACTCAGCGTCAGATCGATGAGCACGATGTCAATAGCCGAGCCCGTAATGCTCTTTTCTCCTGTTTGAGCATGTCTGAGTTTGATCGCGTTTCTCACCTCGCTACGGCTCGGGAGATTTGGGCTACCCTCATGCGTTTCCATGAGGGAACCTCTCAAGTCAAAACCCGTCTCTACGAGTCGTTCAAGCGAGAGTATGAGAATTTTCGACATATGCCTGGTGAGAGCATAGAAAGTTTATTCGCTCGCTTTCACTACTGCACATAGCTTAACCGCAGCGGGCGTTTTGGCTTTACCGCAGCGGGCAACAGCGTCCGCTGCGGTGCTAAGGCCACGGTTAATCGTGGCCATTACCGCAGCGGGCGCTGTTGCCCGGTAAAAGCCTTAACCACAGCGGGCAACATAAGGTGCCCGCTGCGGTTAATAGCATTTACCGCAGCGGACAACCTAAACCGCCCGCTGCGGTAAATTATTAACCGCAGCGGTCAGTTTAGGTTGCCCGCTGCGGTAGTTGCGTTTAACCGTAGCGGGCAGCTTATGTTGTCCGCCACGGTTATTAATTTTGGATTAACAAAATAAATAATGCAGCCAGCAGAAACAGCAGGATATGAATTCAAATCTGCAGTTTTCAAATAATTCCAGAATTCCAGATTTCTAACAGATATATAAATATATATATGCACATATAAACCATCTGGACATAACATACAAAGTGACTTAGTTGTTTGTTGTCATCATATACACATTGACTTAGTTGATTTCAAATTCAAATTACAATTCATATTTCAACTTGATGAGCATAATCTGTCGGACGAAGCATTGTGTTCTATTTGCGGAGATTCTCGTATTGGGGTAGCAATGCCAGCTCGGATTCGTTGTCAAAGAACGTTTCTCCTTCGAGAATGCATTTCTCCATTACAAACTTGCATATGTCCGCCTTGACTTGTTTAAAGCACATCCTGCGGCTCTGCTGCTCTCCCCAATACTTGACACCTTCCTTGAGCTTCTTCCAGCTATTGGTGTACTCCTTGCTTTCCCTTAGAAACTCGCATGTGTACAATCCACATGTCTTCGATCCTAGTGGCTGTTTGGCGCACTGCACGATTGATACACAAGCATTAGAACCCATATATATGTATGAAACATGAATTGAACCTTTGAAACACTTACCGGGAAATCTCGTCGGATTTTGTGGTGGTACCTCTGCTTGTCCTTGAACTTTTGAGTTCTTCGGTCCCAGAATCCGAGCACCTTTTGGTATTCCTTATAAGCGCTGTACAAAATATAATAGTTTTAGCCACAATTTAAAAACGTATGGTAACCGTAATTGATGAAAAAGCTGGATGACTTACTTTTTCAGACAATCTTCGAATGCCTTGTACCCTTGCTTGTTTGGTATGCTCAAGGAGTCAAACACACAGGCCGTGCCATCTTGAGGGTATATGATAAAAGCGACCCAGTGGCCACCCACGAGGCCCTGGCTACACCATTGCAACAAAATAGAGTTTATGATGACTAGAAGGCATGATATGCTACCGACTTAGGTGTACATACATGTATTTGACTTACCCAAAGTGATAGGCAACCATTATACACTCTGGCCCATCCGGCTTGATCTTCTTCATGCATTCTAATATGTAATTTTTCAACTTAGTCTTCTCGGCTTTCATATTTTCTTCATATTTCTTCTCTCGCTGTCGAACTGTCATCTCCGGATCAATGATCTCGAAACCCTTGATGACTCTTTCGGCAATATGTGCAGGAGAGAGGTAGAGTACAGGACGTGTCTTTTTATTACTTACAGTGACCGTCATGCTGCACGGACAAGTCATCATGACATAATAAGTATAGAACTATGGAAAATACGAATGTAGTGATCTGTGGAAGTTGCATTCATCGCTTACAGTGTGAATAGGGTGATTTGAACGATGTACAGGTCTTCTTCCCGCATCAGGTTGTACATGTCGCTAAAGTCGACGGGTAGGTGCATTTCGTTACCAGCGGGCAAGTGGAAGTACTCAGTGGGAATCTTGACGTTAAAACTTGACATCCCAGCTTTTGCAGCTTCCATGTACCATAGATGGAACCTCCTTGTATCCCACTTTTCCTCATCGATGAGTTGGGCCTTGGGAATCATGAACTTCCCGCACACATAGTGGCCAGGGCAGTCTTCGGCCTCATCAAATAGTTGACGGGTAGTTTCAAGCCTGGCAAACGATGGATAGGGATGTTAGTAGCATATATACTATGGACGTGGTATTATGCTCAATGTTACCATACCTTTCGAACGTGAGCGTGTACGGGAGCTTGTCGGTGGACGTTCTTGGATTCTTAGTGGGCGGGGGAGGACATTGGCTTGTGGTTGACGGGGGAGGTGTCTTCGTCCCTGTTGCCTCCCCCGTCGTGCCTCCATGTTGCTCGTTCGTGCTTGGCTGGCTTGTCGTTGTCGTGTTGTCGCCCTTACCGGCCTCTGAGCTTCTTGCCTCATGGACCGGGCCGATCGGCGGACTATTTGGAGGCGGGGGAGACACAGTTCCCATGTCAGTGCCCTTTTCCTTTTCCCCGCCATCACCTTCTACCTTTTCCTTGTCCCCGTCTTCGCTACCGCCTTCTCCTTTGTCCTTTCCCTTGCCCTTGTCCCCGCCCTTTTCTTCGTCATCATCGCTGTCGTGATCTGGATCTTCCGGAGGACAAGATCCGGCGGCTGATGGTTGTGATGCTGGTGTCGGCGTTGGAGTTGGCGTCCGAGCAATGATCTCGATGTCCTCGCGGTTCCATAGGACTTCCAATCCAAGTGCCTGCCCTAGGTGCCTGGCCGTTTGTAGGTTGGGATGGTCCAATTCAAAATGTTCCTGGTCAGGAACGTGCCATAACGAGCTCACGACCACATAGTCTTCGGGGGTGTTGTCTTTGTTGAAGTCGTGAATATCGTGGGGTGCAAGAATGCATCCCTCGGCCACCACCATCTTCTTGGACCTTCCGAACGGGATGAGGAGTTGGACGTGCTGGTTTTCCTTGAAGTCCTCGTTCGAGACACTTGGGCGATCCTCGTTCATCGGCAGTAAGGCTTCCTTTTCCTTTGCTTGAGGATTGGGCAGCCCATGGTGATCAAACATCTTTGACCTCATCGCGACCATCTCCGGGTCATTGCTCGTGAAGGCTTCCTTTATTGAGCTTTTGATCATTTCAGCCACGCCTTCATTGAAGCCCTTCTTATATAGCTCATCTTTATACCTCTGTCTGGACTTGTATGTGGCCGCGTCGGATTGCCACGACTCAACCGACTTCCAGCTCATCTTTGACCCGACACCACGAACGCGGCCGCGGTGCTCGGGGGTTCCCAGGACCTCGGTGAGCAAGTCGTGGCCCCGGCGGACCACGATGTTGTCCTTAAGCTTTGCTTTCTCCATCAAAGTCTTCTCGGCGTCCTCGAGGTGGGGCTCGTTAAACTTGGCCGCCCCGGGCTTCAGCCTCTTTGGAATGCGGGCCCTCATGTAGTCCTTTGCCCTTGGGTGGATGCCCTCATATGGATCGGGAACCCCGGCAGCCTGTCTTGCTTGTTCTTCTTGCTGCCACTTGGTCCTCTGACCGGCAAAGCCAGTCATGCCCAAGTGGTGAGGATTCTTGTTCCTCTTCGCGAGCTCACTGAACTTAGCGCTCTTTTCCTCTGCTTCTTGCGTCTTTCTCATTTCGCAGAAAGCGTCCCACACGTGTGCCTTGACCATAGTGTACTTCAGCAGTGGCGACTTCCCCTTCTTTAGGTAATTTCTAGTCAGCATGGACCTGAAGTTGCGAAGCGCAGTCGATGCCACGTGCAAAGCCCACTCTTGGCACTTCTCCATGTCAGCTGAGGGCGGATATCTGAATCTCCTTGTCACCTCACCCCAGACATTGTTTTTTATGTCTTTCGGTACATCGTGCCAGTTGGGCCAAGTGATCTCCACCTTCTCCTTGGCTATACACGCCACTTGATTGCTCAAAATGCCAATGACTGTATCTGGAGCTATTGGGTTTCCCTCTGGCCCCACCACATCGATGACATGCACCTCGTTTTCTTTGTCCAACTTGTGCCTCCCGTGTTGTCCCCTCACCCTCTTCTGGCCCTTAGATTTGGACGAAGAGGTTGCCATAGAGGGAGTAGGGGCTTCTTCCTCCCCGAGCGCGTCTTCGTCCCTAAACTCGAGCTGACGAGGCACAATCGGCAGCTGTTGACAAGAGTCACGAGCCTTTAGTGATTCAATCGCGTCTTTGTACATGTTAGAAAGCCAGCGTGTTACGTAAACCTCGAGACTCTCTGCTTTGTCCGCGCCTGGTTCGTACCTGGGATCGTTGCCCTCCTCTGTACGCTGCTTCTTCGGCGGTGGAGTCACGAACACCTCACTCATCAAGCTGGTTGACGAGGAGCTAGGGGTAGGGTCCCTCCATTCGTTTGTTTTGTCTTCCGCCATTTCAGTTCTACATATACACAGACGCATATATAATATGATCAGTTCAAAGCTTTAGAATAAAAAATGACACGTATAAGTTTTTGGCTCAGATTTGCCCCTAGGTCAACACGTCACTGCTAAACTGGTTACTTGTAAAATACAAGCCATCCTAGTCTAGCAGCTGACTCAGCATAGAAAGTAGGGGGCAATTGATCATCATCGCCGTTGCCTCAGCATAGATCGAAAGGGGTCACATCATCGCATTTGCCACTACCTCAGGAGAGAGTATAGCGAGGAGAGAGTAGTAGGGGGAGAGAGTAATAGTAGGAGAGAGTAGTAGAGGGAGAGAGTAGTAGGAGGAGAGAGTAGTAGAGGGAGAGAGTAATAGAGGGAGAGTAGTATAGAGAGGAGTGGTACAGGGAGAGAGTAGTAGAGGGAGAGAGTAGTAGGAGTAGTAGGAGAGAGTAGTAGGAGTTGAGAGTAGTACAGCGAGGCGTGGTCCAGGGCGCGCGTCGTCGCGGGAGCGCGTCGTCGGCGGCGCGCGTCGTCGAGGGAGAGCGTAGTAGGAGTAGTAGGCGCGCGTCGTCGGCGTTGCGAGTCGTACCGAGCGGAGTGGTACAGGGAGAGAGTAGTAGAGGGAGAGAGTAGTAGGAGAGAGTAGTATACACTAGCATCACTGGGCATCATAGGTAGTGGCAAATGGATTTAGTTTAAAAAACATCAAATTGCATCATCGGCAGGAAATAAACTCATAGTTAAAGCATCACGAGACATAAGATAGGTTCCATCTGAAATCACGAGGTGAATTGATAAGTTAATATCATATACTCTGCTAAGAATCAAATAAACTATCAAACGACCAGCAATGAAAGATCACATTATCGCATTTTCAGAAAGTACAGGCAATAGGTAACAGGTAGAAATTATCAAACGACCAGCAAGTACGGGAACAAAGCTACCAAATCAGCAAAACTATTCTTTAATATATCAGTTGTATGGATCTGTACCCAGCAAGATTTTATATAAACTCTGAATAAACTCTGAATTATGCTCATCAAATGACATATCCTCACAAATGACATATCCTCTGAATATATCAGTTGAATTAAACTCTGAATGACATATCCTCACAAATGACATATCCTCTGAAAATCAAACTCTGAATTAAACTCTTAATGACATATCCTCTGAATGACATATCCTCACAAGTTAATATATCAGTTGAATTATGCAAAATATCAGTGACATATCCTCACAAATGACATCAAGATCATTGCTCATCTGGAAATTAGACATATCCTCACAAATGTTTTCCCAACTATCTATCAGAACTAGCAATATCAGTGACTAGCAAAATGAGATGTATGAGGGTTACCAAAGAGACCATCATTATCAATAACTAGCAATATCAGTGACTAGCAAAATGAGATGTATGAGGGTTACCAGAGAGACCATCATTATCAATGACTAGCAATATCAGGGACTACCAATATCAGTGACTAGCAATATTAGGAGTAAGGCACAGAGACTAGCAATCCATTGTAAGGCACAGATGAGGGTTACCAGGATGATTTAGGGTTACTAGGAGATGAGGTCCTTGGCCACGAGATGACGTAAGGGGGGAGGTCGAGATCGAGGTCCACACCGGTAGACAGGGGCACCGACGGCTCCAGCAGCGGATACGGGCACCGGCGGCTCCACCGGCTCCACTGGCGAGGGCACGGGCTCCACTGGTGAGGTCGACGTCGGCGAGGAGGGGAGGAGGATAAGGGGTTGAGCTCGAGTGGCGCTAGGGCACTCCACCGGCTCCACCGGCTCCACTCCGGCGGCGCTAGGGCACCAGCAGTGGAGGAGGAAGGGCGCTAGGGTTACGATCGGGCGGCGCGCTGCTTCCTCGGTGAGGTCGGCGAGGGCACGGGCTCCACTGGTGAGGTCGACATCGGCGAGGGCGGTGGAGGAGGACGGCGGCGGCGGCAATGGCGTGGCGACGGCGGTGGTGAAATTCGACAGCCCTTCGGGGTGAACTGATGATGCGCGAAGGACTGAAATGCCCTTTAATGTAGCGGGACTTATATAAGCAAGGAGTAACCGCAGCGGGCAACATAAGGAGCCCGCTGCGGTAAATATTAACCGCAGCGGGCTCCTTATGTTGCCCGCTGCGGTTAAAACAAATAACCTCAGCGGGCACATTAAGATGCCCGCTGCGGTTATGACAAAGATTTGTTATTAATAATATTAACTTATTAACGAGTCATTAACAAATTGAGATTTGTCATTAATAATATTAACTTATTAACAAAAATCTATTACAAAACTTGTCTCGAATACTATTACATAACTTTCCACTACTTCATTACAAAACATGTGGCATATATATGAATATACATCTTATTTTGGTGCGGGGGCTTTCACGGACCGCTTCTCACCATCGGGACGGGCCCAGGGCTTCATACCACTCTTGTTGCAATGGTCCTCGACGGCTTTGATCTTCTTTGCAAAATCGGTAAAAAGTTGGAGCTCTGCATAGTTGTTGTATTGTTCTGGGCTTTGGACCCCATCAGCTCCAACAATCCGCTGCTTTCGAAACACGACCACTTGCCTCTTTGGGTCCTCCGGATAGATATAGTAGGCCACTTGCGCGACATTGGTTGCGAGTACCCATTGGTCATCTTTGTACCCGATAATTTTGAGGTTCACGGTGGTTAGCCTGAAACTGTCGACCGCAACTGCTTTGGGGTTTACCTAGTGGCACCGGAAGACGGTTACGCATACGTCCTTGCCATAGTCAAGTTCCCATATTTCTTCGATCTGGCCATAGTATTGCGTCCTCGTGTTTGTGGCCTCGTCGACGCCCTCATATCGAACACCGCAGTTCTGTGCCGTGCTCTTCTTGTCCTTCTCTTTCGTGTGGAACCTATACCCCTTCACATCGTACCCTTGCCACGTCGTGATTTGGCTTGACGGGCCTTGCAGAAGCTTCTGCACGGTCTCTGTATCTTCATCATCAGGGCATCTTTCTAGGGGTACGCGTTGCTCTTTGAGCCAATCTATGAAACTGTTCCTGTGCTCATTCTGGACCCATGCCTCTGTGCGTTGTCCGTCATTAGCGGTGCGGCTCTCTTCTATGTGCCTCTCGACATATTTCTCCATGCTCATCAACTGATGAAGGATGTTGTAATGAGCTTGTTCAATCTCCTTGTATGGTATATCCGTGCGAACTTTTCGGCCCGTGCACCCCATGCCCGCAGTTCTGCCCTCGTGTTGATGGACAGGCAACCCAATCGCCCTCCCATCTTTTATGTACCTCATACACCAATTCACTGCCTCTTCGGTTGTGTACGCCTCGATCATAGAGCCCTCCGGGTGAGCACGGTTATGAACATATCTGTTGAGGGTGGACATGAACCGCTCGTACATCCACATCTCGTGTAGGTACACAGGGCCTAGTTGATCGATCTGGTCCACCATGTGCATCATTAGGTGTACCATAATATCAAAATATGATGGGGGAAAGCACATCTCAAGCTGGCAAAGGGTCTCTGCGATGAAGTCCTTAAGGGCAGGGAGGTCAGCCTTACCAATGACCTTCTGCGTGATGCGGTTAAAGAAGTATGATATCCGAGTGACCACCATCTTCACGTACTCTGGACCGATAACCCTTATCACAATTGGAAGGAACACCGTCAGTATGATGTGGCAGTCATGTGCGTTGTAGCCAGTCAATGTGAGGTCTTTCAAGGAGACGAGGCTTTTAATGTTGGAAGAGAAACCGGTAGGCACCTTGATACCCCTGAGAAGGTTGAGCATAGCAGTCTTCTCGCCATGCCTTAGGTTGTAGGCCGCACCTGGAAGATCGACTTTACCATTATGAGGTGACCCAGGGTGAAGGTCCTGCCTGATGCCCTTGTTGAGAAGATCCGTCCGTGACTTCAGACCATCCTTCGTCTTTCCCGGGATGTCCAGCAGGACACCGATCGTGCTATCAAAGACGTTCTTCTCGAGATGCATACAGTCGATGGCATGGGGTGTTTTCAGTGTCTTCCAATATGACAGGTACTCGAAGAAAATTGACCTCTTCTTGAAAGGAACAGAGGGGACCTGTGACGCTTCCTCCGTCGTGTCTCGCTTTCGCTTCCTCGTTTGTTTTGTCCCCTCCTCTGGTGGCTTTTTCTTCTTCCCAAACTCGATCTGATCAATATCCTTCACCATCTCATACACCTTTGGCCCCCAACTAGTCTGTGTCGGTGGTTCACCCTGTGGCTCGCCCTGATCATCGAACAATTGATTCATGACACTTCTTCTATATCTATGCCTTTTCGGAAGGAACCGCATGTGCCTCATGTACACCATCTTGTTTGATCCCTTGAGGTAAGTGTAGCATGTCTCGTCGATGCACATTACGCAGCCGGTCTTCCCTTTGATCTGCCCCGACAGTGAGAAGAGGCCGGGGTAGTCAGTGATGGTGACAAAGATGATGGCTTTTAGGGTGAACTTCTCCTTGAAGGACGCATCCACCATCTCGACCCCAACATCAAATAGCTCCTTCATTTCCTCCATTACCGGCTCTAGGAAAACATCGATATCATTGTCAGGCTGCTTCGGTCCCGAGATAAGCATGGTCAACAGAAGATACCTGCGCCTCTGACACAGATGGGGAGGTAGGTTGTAGATGGTCAGTACGACCGGCCAGGTGCTGTGGGAGCTGCTCAGCTCACCGAACGGATTCATCCCATCGGTGCTAAGCGCGAACCGAACGTTCCTGGGATCTTTGCGAAATTGCGGTTAGGCCTTGTCGAAATCTTTCCACTGCTGGCCATCGGAGGGGTGCCGCAGCATGCCATCGTCCTTCAAGCGGTCAGCTGATGCATGCCAGGACATGAGCTTCGCGTCCTCTGGGTTCCCAAATATCGCACGGAGGCGGTCGATCACTGGCATGTACCACACCGACAGTGCCGGACTTCTCCTCAACGTGTAACCCTCTTCTTCCTCGTACTGCTGATGAGCCGAGATGCGATTGGCTGCAACATTGCTCTTCTTGACACCCTTCTTCTTCTTCCTCTGACCACCTCACAAGGCCTCATCGTCGTCTGCATCCACGCGACAGCCAGCATTTCTCTTGTAGCGACTGGCGCCACAGTGCGGACAGCTCGTCAAATTCTCATACTTTATGCCCCGATAGAGGATGCAGTGGTTAGGGCAGGCATCGAACTTTCTAAGCTTCATCGCCACTGGCCGGATAAGCTTCTTCGCCCGATACGTATTTGTTGGGATCTTGTTACTCGTCGGGAATGTTTTAGCAAGGTAACCTAACAACTCATCAAAGCTAGTGTCTGACCACCCATGCCGAGCCTTCATCATCAACATGTGGAGGTTGAAACGGAGCACCGTGCAATCCATCGGACATTCCTCGCCGTCCTTGTATAAAGGATCAAGTGACGCCTGCTTCATCTCTCTGAAATTTTCCAACTACTTCGGGGAGCCATACACGACGTCGTCTTCGTCGATGTGGTTGACTAAATCCTGAAACAGCTGCACATCCGCAAGGTCCTGCACCGTAGCGTCGTCCTCAACATCTCCACCACCATCATCTGTCATATCCTGGAGTACATCTGCCTCCACAGCGATGTGGTCACGAGCACTAGTGTCACTGAAGACAGGCGCTACTGTTGCTGATGAGACATGCGCTCCAGGATCTTGGTTCACCGTCGCCGTCGACACTGAGCTTACTCCAGATGCCGCCCCGACACTCGGATCGAATCTCTCGCCGTGATGAGTCCACACCGTGTAATCATCCATGAAACCAAATGAATCAAATGAGATTGCACTGTGCCTTCGTCTTTGAAGGCGGTCAGATTCTTGCAACGATGACATGGACATATGATTGTCGTCTGGTTCGATCTCTCATGGTCAGCTTTCGCAGCGAAAATAAACTTTCTCACTTCAACGATATACCGCACATCAAGTACTCTATTGATCTTATACATTCATTCCGACCGGTCCATCGTACCTGCGATCCTTAATTAATAACACACATCATGAATCACAAAACAAAGACGATGAATTAGAAAAACATAATAATTTATTATATTTATGTTAAATCTAGGGACAGAAGTAATAACGACGGCAAATAAAATTAATGCATCCATGATGAACTTAGAGAAACAAATACCAGTTTTCTCTCTCCTACATAAAACTAGATCTAAAAGGGAGGCTAAAAAGAGAGAAAAAGAGAGGGGAAAGAGGGTGGAGATCATCTAGGTACCTCTTGTGGAGTACTTCTCCTCCAAATCAAACAAATAAACCTCAAAAACAAGTTATTTGGGACAAAAAATTGGCAAAACTTCTTCCCCCATTTTTGGTCTAGAGGAAGAAGATGATCGGGTTCTGGTGGCGGCGACGGTGGCTTAAATAGCAAGGAATAACCGAAGCGGGCAACGTAAGGAGCCCGCTGCGGTTAATCTTATTTAACTGCAGCGGTCACGTTACGCAGCCCACTGCGGTTAATGGCATATAAGGAAGCCAGCTGCGGTTAAATAAGATTAACCGCAGCGGGCACCTTACGTTGCCCGCTTCAGTTAATGATTAACTGCAGCGGGCGCTTCGGCGGCCGGCCGCTGCAGGCCGGCCGCCGAATAACTGTGGCGGGCAAAAACTGTGCCCGCCACGGAGCCCATTTAGGCAATGCTGCGCAAGTTCTTTTTTGTAGTAGTGTTTAAGGTGATTGTCAACAGGATGAGGGCTAACAAGGAGCTGTTGCCTTTCGATGATCATGAGAGAGCTTTGAAGCTTTTGCATACTCTTGATCGATCGGTGTGGGATTCCAAGGTTCAGGAGATCATCGAATCACCTAACTATGAGACCCTCACGTGCGACGAGCTCTTTAGTAAGCTCAAGTCCAGTGAGATTGACGCCATGGCGAGGGCTTCTTATGAAAATCCTTCGGGCCCGTCGATGGCTTTGGTTTCTGGCTCTTCTGCTAACCCCTCTGGAGGTTTTGCACTCTCTTCTCTTGTTTCTGTCACATAGGAGCAGCTGGAGTTCATGGGGGATGACGAGCTAGCTTTGCTCGCCAACCGGTTCTCACAGTTCCACAACAACCGCATGAACCGTTGCCGCGGAGGAGGACGCTCGGGATGCTTCGAGTGCGGCGACCCCAACCACTTCAGCGCCAATTGCCCGAAGAAGAACAAGCAGACCTTCGGCAAGGCGGATCATGGGCACAAGTACGACTCCGGCAAGCGCAAGGAGAAGTATGTCCCCGCAAAGCACAAGCGGAAGGGCGGCTTCGACAAAGAGTACATCAAGATGAAGTACTTGGAGAAGGCCCAGGCTGAGCAGCGTGCGTTCTTCGCCACGCTCAGCGACGTCAACGACTCGGATGACGACTCTGCTGCCTCAAGCGACGACGAGTCCGAGAATAAGAAGAGGATCAAGGACAAGCCGAACGGCCTCTGCTTCTTCACCGACAATGATGGCTTCTGCACCATGGCCCTCGGCAAGGGGGTCGACGGCAAGCTGGAGAACACTTCTCGGAACGACGATGATGACACCTCCCAGGTATCTCTGACCCCCGATGAGCTTTCTGCTGAGGTCGAAAAGCTTACTGCCGCGCTCCTTAGTCAGGTTAAGTTGCTTAGGCGTGCCGCTAGAGAGCGCAAGGAGTTTAGGCAGAAGTGAGAGGATACGGTGAAGGAACTTGAATCTGTCAAGTCCACCATAGTTGTTAACGAGGAGGAGGAGTGTGAGATGTGCACCACACACATGACTGACCTTCTCACTTTGAGGAGCAAGTATGTTGTGCTGGTAGGAGAAATGGATGAGCTGAAGGCTAGATCCTCGCTGTTGGGTGCGTGCAAGTCTTGTGCGGGCTTGCAATCTGAGTTAGTAGAGAAGAATGCCAAGATTGTGTCTCTTGAAGAGGCCAACTCAGGTAGCACATGTGTGGCTAGGTGCATTCTTTGTGAGGGTTTGGAGATGGAGATCGCTAATGTGAAGCATGACAAGATGCAAACCGAGGAGGAAAACACATACCTTCGAACCATCTTGTCATGGGTGTCTAGCGGTGAGCCACAGCTCGGGATGATGATCTCCCAATTCAAGCGAGCTGCTGGAGGTCCTGGTGTAGGTTTTGCTCCGGGTGTTGATGCTTCGTCTTTCGGCAAGATTGGAGAGTCGAGTGGTCTTAACCCATGTGAGAATCCCAACTCCACCACTACTCCCAAACTTACCAAGCTTCCACCCAAAGAGCCTCTCAAGCCTAAAACCAAGGATGGGGTCTTTGTTGAGCCTCCGAGAGCTCCACCCAAGAAACAATCATGGGCTCCCAAACCAAACCACCTCAAGAACAAGCTGGACATCATGCCACCCATCCAGGAGGAGCTTATGCCACAGAAGGGCAAAGTGATCCACACCCACTACCGTGAGTGCCAACAACCCCCTTTGAGAGCGGTGAGGTACCACTGTGAGCACTGTGGGAGAGATGGTCACTTATGTGAGTTTTGCTTTCGGCGCAAGAGAGAGGCGAGCTGTGCAAAGGAGATGAACAACACGGACATGTACCATCCTTTCCATGATGTACATGTGCCAAATGTTCAGAGGCATGCTGCTAGGCCTAGAGGTCCAAAACCTCAAGTTCCTAGGCCTAGGCCGCGTAGAGAGCGTGCCGGCGGGAGCCTGCGATTGTGGGCTATGGACCACGTGGCGGTGGCTTTGTAGTTGAGCGTTTTCCCCCACCGCATTTTGAGTATCGCGATGGACGCTCCTCCCTTAGCGGACCATGTTTTCCTCAACGTGGTGATCGCTCTTTCCGTAGGCGTGCTAGGAATGGTTTTTCTGCTAACCGTTCTTTTGAGCGGCCGGCCCAACATTGGTATTCCCCTTACTTCACTAACCCCAGTGTTGGACCGTATGCTCACCCTATGTCTTTTTATTGATGTAGGTGAAACTATTGAAGAACGTTTGGTTGGTAGATTCCGGTTGCTCGAGGCACATGACCGGAAACTGAAGGACCGAGAATGCACTAGCAAGGCGACCAGAGGGGGGGGGGTGAATGGGAGCTCAAAAATTTCTCTTGAAACTTTGGCCAAATGTCCCAAAATCAACCCTGAAAGCTACAAACAAAACCGTGATGCCCACAACCCTTGGAAGAGGGTGGATGATCCCTAGGATCACAGCGAGGCACCACAAGGCGATAGCAAACCAAACTGCAAAAACACCGGAACAAATTTGACCCTCAAAAGCCATGTCCCGAACGTAGATAGACGGCTACGTCGAGAAACTCCCAAATACCTAAGCTAACAAGTAGCAAAGATACCTAGAGAGGTTTCTTGATCAACTCTAGGGCCAAACGAGAAGTCCGGAAACCAAGCGAGGAAGCCGGGAGTGCAAACGCACAAAACCGGAAGCTTCAGCCGATTCGCGGACTGTCCGTCAGTGCGGTCCCGGACTGTCCGGGCTTACTGCGGACTGTCCGCCACAGAAGCTCGGACTGTCCGCTGGCCAAATGGACAAAACAACAAGGTTGCTGAACGTCCCTGGTTGACTCCCGGACAGTCCGCGGAATTCAACTGCGGACTGTTCGCAGGTCAAAAATCGCCAAGGCAACCGAGGAACACAGCCACTGATCTGGCTCACCCCCGATGCCCGGACTTTCCGCGGTACCAGGCGCGGACTGTCCGCGACCTTGCAGAGAGGGCGATCTTGGTCCCCCTTCTCCCAAAACTTCTCCAAATCAAATCAACTCACAATCCCACATTCCCAAACTTGGAGAGGATGATCACGGAGTAGTTAGGAGACTATCCCCAAGAAATCATCCGCTCAAATCGATTCAATCACCGGGAAATCGAAAGGGGAGGAGTATGAACGAAAAAGCGCCACGAAAACGAAATCAACCCGATCTACTTGTTCGTGAGGAGTTAGATGAATTCCTTCAGTGGAAATGATCTCCTTTCAAAAACGAACAAGTTGATTCAAACGGATTTCGCAAAGACGCAGTAGAGAGGGAGATCGAGTGACGAGAAAATCGCGGAGAAATGAAGAATGCGAAGAACACGAACAGAACGCGAATCAAGTCATCGATCTGCAACCGTGTGGCTACCACACGCTACAACAGTGAGGTTACGGTCTCACTTCCTCAAAATCTCCAGTACACAGAGGTATGGTTCTCTGCGGATCTCAGCTAGCTACAGCAGGGGATTGGGAGAGCAGGAAACCCTAGAAGCAAAGAGCAAATAACTGAGATAGATGGGGAGGTGGGTGTCTCCCCCTACTTATCCTAATTCTAACTATTCCTAATTCCCACTCTACCCCTAACTACTTACAGAGCGAACCAGCTAAACCCTAGGGTTATTCTGGACCAACTCGAGGTAGGTTGTGATCCGACGGCCACGCCCGCACAACTCGTTGCGTTGCCTCGACGCAACCTCCCGATTGCCGCCATGTGCCACCCTCGCTCTGCACCCCCGGTTTTGTGGCCCAAACCGGGAAACCAGCCTTTGCAGCCAACCCCCGGTTTTGAGGCCCAAACCGGGAATCCAGCCGACTGTCACCTGAGTTTTGTGGCCCAAACTCAGCAAACCCGAAGCGCCCAGCTTTTGAGGCCCAAACCTGGAAACCATCCTCAGCCCGAGTTTTGTGGCCCAAACTCAGAAACCATCAGCGCCTAGGTTTTGAGGCCCAAACCTGGAAACCGCCACCTGATGGTTTTTCTCTGGCTCTACCACCAAACCGAAGCTGTAGAAGGGATGCACCGCCCATGCACCCCGTCCACCGACACGTGTCCCCAAGTCCTCGAATCAGGCAACACATGACCGCAAGTCTTCGCTCGTCGCTGTCCCAGGCTGTCAGCCACCACAACTGATCCTCGGGCCACCGGTCCCTCAGTCCAAGCCTCACGTCCGCCGTTCGCCACTCTCGGTCCCTCGGCACGGCACATCTCTACTTGACCTTCACCTTGCCCTCGATCACTGTATCCGTGCTCGACACCTGCACAACACAAGCCAAAGAACATGCGCATCATCCCAGTTGACAATCACTCATCACTTAGAGACTCAGCATACACCCATGTATCCGCAATCTCCCCCTTGATGAGTGCATTGTCAACTACCAACACAAATCATAATGAAAGAAAGAAAGAAGAAAGAAGGAGAGAGAGAACTCAGCCAAATGACCCAAAAGCATAGCAAAGCCGAAGAAGGTCAAGTGGAAAGACCAAGACAACTTGGTCCCCAAAGACATGGGCAACGGCTCGACGCAACCAAGCAAAGCAAAACTAGCCCTCAAGAAGAGGTAGAACAGGCTCAACATCGCTAGCAAATACCAATTGAAAAAGCGAAGCAAAATGCTAGTCCCTCAAGATAGAGGCATAGAGGCTTAACACCACTAGCAAGAAAGCTCGACACCAATTGAAAATCTGAAAGACGAATGCTAGTCCCTCAAGAAAGAGGCAAATGCTCAACACAACTAGCAAAAACGCTCCGAACCAATTGGAAATTTCAACAACTCATCATGAGCAAGCTCCCCCTCGCATGGTGCACACAATCGATTTCTCTCCCCTTTGAACATGGGAGGTATGATTTGTCCAAATTCTCCCCCTTAGTTGAAAATGCACCATCAAGCAAAAGAAACCGAAAGTAATTTTCTCCTCCTAAGAAAATGCACCATCAAAAGTGCCAAACAAGAGAAGTTCTCCCCCTTCCAAAATGCATATGAGTCATAATGCAAGTTAGCAGCTTTAGGAATATAGTCAGGAGAATGCAAAGATGCTCCACATAGTTCTGACCCGATGACTTAACAAATAAGAAGCTAGCAAAGGCTCAAACTGATCACCGAATATGAAATATGAACATATGAGCAAAGTGAGCAGTTTTTAGCCAAAAGTAGTCACCATCAAAATAGCACTGAACATGTATAGACAGGAATTCGAACAAGTTCTAAACATGTATACAAGGTGAACTACCCCTAGCAAAGTTCAATCATCATGCTACAGAATGAAACATAGACTTGTGTTTTAAAATTTTAATCGGAGTTGCAGTGGTTAAGATTACACAAGTTCAAATTTCAGCATGTAATTGCGAGAGGTTGAAAGCTTGTCATTGCCTAACTTTCCAACTGTGCGAAGCCTATGCAGAAGCAATCAGAAGCTTAAAGCAACAGTTTCGGTCATTCACTACACAGCTCAAGTTTAACTCAAAGTGCAGTGAGAAACCATCTCGAAACTGTGATGTGTTGACAAGCAAACCCATCTCGATCTTTTTACTTCACTTAACTTGGTTCAGATTTTAAACAGAATATGAACAAACCAAGCAAGTGAATGACTCAACACTAGAGACATAGCAGCCTAGCATACATGAAAAGCACGAGTGAACTCAACACATCCTACACATGCTAGTTGCACATCTCAATGGTGAACGTTTTTAGATTTTAAGTTCATTAAGCAAGTTCACCATTCAAAAATAGCTCAGCTCACAACCTGTATCAGTGATCAGAAAGAGCATAAGCTACATGCATCAACATAAAGCATCAGAGCATACTAAACCGAGCATAATCACATTCTAATGAATATATACATGAAGCTCAGAATGTAATAGCGTATGCTGAAATGCAAAAGAGAACAAAGACAAACGAAAAAGAGTCAGTCTTTAGTACAAGAACCAAAAATGTTTGCCCCATCTAAAAGGGGAAACACACACCAAGCTCACCTCTCAACCGATTAAAAGTTGATTGGTCCAAAGGCTTGGTGAAAATATCAGCCAACTGATGTTGAGTATCGACATGGCGAAGATCGATATCACCCTTCTCATAGTGGTCTCGCAGAAAATGAAAGCGCACATCGATGTGTTTGGTCTTCGAGTGAAGCACGGGGTTCTTAGCAACGCTAATAGCACTCGTGCTGCCACAAAGCAAAGGAACGCGAGAAAAGCTCAGACCAAAATCACGCAAAGTGGCCATGATCCAGAGTAACTAGGAACAGCAGCTAGCCGCAGCAACATACTCAGCCTCCGTGGTAGACTGGGTGACACTAGACTGCTTGCGAGAAGACCACGAAACAAGAGAAGAACCAATAATCTGGCAAGTCCCAGAAGTGGACTTGCGCTCAATCCGGCAACCAGCAAAATCGGCATCGGAATAACCGCAAAGGGAAAGGGTGGAGGAAGCAGAATACCAAATCCCAAACTCAGGAGTGAAGCATAAGTACCTCATAATGCACTTGACCGCCTGACGGTGAGAAGTGCGTGGCGACGACTGAAATCGCGCACAGAGGCACACCGCGAACTAGATGTCCGGGCGTGTCGCCGTCAGGTACAGCAGCAACCCGATCATACTCCGGTACTCCTTCTGGTCCACTGCTTCTCCCTCCTTGTCCGCATCCAGGGCCATCGTGGTCGACATGGGTGTTGGAAGAGGCTTGGCCTCACCCATATCGAATTTCTTCAGAATGTCTCTGGTATACTTACCCTGGTGCACGAACGTCCCTTCCCGGGATTGCTTGATTTGCAAACCGAGGAAAAACGTCAACTCGCCCATCATGCTCATCTCAAATTCCCTGCTCATAGTGTCTGCAAACTTGGCAACCAAAGCGTGAGAAGAACCACCGAAAATGATATCATCCACGTAAATTTGGACCAAGAGAGGATCAGTACCTTGCTTGAGGAGAAAGAGCGTTTTATCTACACATCCCATTTTAAAACCCTTTGCAAGCAAAAAGGTTTTCAACCTATCATACCAGGCTATAGGGGCTTGTTTCAAACCATACAAAGCTTTGTGAAGTTTAAAGACATGGTTTGGAAACTTGGGATTTTCGAAACCGGGGGGTTGTCTAACATACACCTCCTCTTCTATGTAGCCGTTTAAGAAGGCACTCTTGACATCCATTTGAAAAACTTTAAACCCTTTGGATGCAGCAAAAGCCAAGAGTATCTTAATAGCCTCCAAACGAGCTACAGGAGAAAACGTCTCCTCATAGTCTGTCCCCTCCTTCTGACTATATCCCTGGGCTACGAGTCTGGCCTTGTTTCTCACAACATGGCCATCTTCTCCCTGTTTGTTTTTGAAAACCCATTTTGTCCCAATTGGGTGACACTCAGAAGGTGGAGACACTAGAACCCAAACCCGATTTCTCTCAAAGTTTTCTAACTCCTCATGCATGGCATTGACCCAATCTAGATCCGTCAAAGCGTGTCCAACATCTCGGGGTTCAAAATCACCAACAAATGCAGAATGAGCAAAGTGAGAGATTTGCCTTGACCGGGTGACGCGTTCGTCGATGCTACCGATCATCTGCTGAGGCGGGTGTTGGCGCTGAATGTGTCGTGGCGCCTCCCTTTCCGAAGTGGCCTCCCCCTCAACAGCAGCTGGTGCCTCCTCGGGTACAAAGGGTACCGCTCGAGGTGGCGGATCCCACGGCCACCAGGAAGAAGACGTGTCGGGGCCGTGAGTCGTCGTAGAAGCCGCTCTTTGCGGCATAGCAGGTGGAGGAGGTGCTAGGTCATCTATTCCTTTAGCACCTTCTTCTTCATCATCGAAAAGAGGCTCGCCAACCTCATGATCACCTGCACGCTCAAAACGAGAAGAAGGACAAACCATGGTCTCATCGAAGGTGACATCGGATGTCTCCATGACTTGGTTAGTGTCAAGGTTAAGTACACAATAAGCACGAGTATGAGTGCCATAACCCAAAAACACACCGTCAGAAGAATGAGACTCAAACTTGTCCAAGTTGCCCTTTTTGAGTATAAAAAAATGGCAACCAAAAACTCAAAAATAACTCACCTTGGGGAGTTTTCCAAAACGCAACTCATAAGAAGTCTTTTTCAAGAAAGCTCGGAGAAAAATGCGATTGGAAATGTAGCATGCAGTGCTCATCGCTTTGGCCCAATATCGCCTAGGAATCCTATGCTCATCGAGCATCGTCCTGGCCATCTCTACAAGGGTCCGATTCTTTCTTTCTACAACACCATTCAGAAGTGGTGTGTAGGGAGAAGAAAACTGATGCTCTAAACCCAAAGAGTTACAAAACTTCTCAAAATCTGAATTCTTGAATTAGGAACCATTATCACTCCGAATTGCTTGCATTGAGTTCAAAGGGAACTCATTCTGAAGACGCAAAATCATATTGCGAGCAAAGGAGAAAGTCTCGGTCTTCTTAGCAAAAAAGAAGACCCACGAATATCTCGAAAAATCATCGACAACAACAAGCACATACCACTTCCCCCCAACCGAGCTCACCCAAGCCGGACCAACAAGGTCCATGTGTAAAAGCTCTCCAGGGCGCTTAGTCATGACCTAAGTCACTGGATGGTGGGGAGCGGCTACCATCTTCCTGTAACACCCCTGGTGTTAAGTCCTAATTAAAATTTTAATTAATATGTTTAGTATGCATAATCATCTGGCATCATGGTATAAAGCATTTTTTTTAAGTACAAATGTGATGCTTCATATGTTTTGCTTGAGTGTTGCATGATCTTGTGTGATGCTTTGATAAGTGATGTGGTTAGATGTCACATGAAATGATAAGTGTGAGTAGAAAACCTAAATTTTCTATGCTCTTTTTGTTCCCTTCTCTATAAGTCAAAAAGTATGTCAAATTTCAAAATGATTTAAAAAGCAAAGTTGTAGCTCTTGTTGAGAGGGACAACTTTGGTATTCAAAGTTTTTAAAGTTTCTGTACAAAATTTTGAATAAATTTTGTATCTTTCCAACCCTGAATTTGACCCCTAAACTAGATTTCAAAAACTAAAAAGAATTAGACTTTGGTTCTGTAATAAAAGTTGTAGAGTGGTTTAAAATAAACAACTTTTATTAAGGTAGATTTTCGAGTTATTAAAGAAAATCCGAAGTAATTTGTAAAACAAGTTTGATTTGGTTTCAATTAAAAAATCAATTTCTAAAACCTAGTTTTATCCCCTTTTGTGTAATTTCAAAGTTTTGCATATTTTGGATATATGACCAAAAGCAAAGTTGCTCTATTTTTGTTAAGGAACAACTTTTATATTGGTGAAATTTGAAATTTGTTCAGAAAGTTTTAAAGTAATTTTGAATTTACTCAAAAACCTGGAAATGGTCTCCTTTTGATTTTAAACTTGCATTTCAAAATTATTTGAAATCTGAGTTTGAGGTTTACATCAAAGTTGTAGATAATTTCAAAATGAACCTTTTATACATGGACCATTTTTCAAGTGTCCATGTAAAATCAAAAGTAATTTTTGCTTTTATTGCAAAACCCTAATTTTGTCCCCTTTTCAAATTCCCATTTGAAGTCAATTTGAACTGTTTTGATCAAATTGACCTTTTTCCAGTTGAAATCAGTTCAGGTGTTTTAAAGCAAAGTTGTACGTCTTTTCAAGCTCTACTTTTCATATTTTGACAAATCTTGATGTGTAGTTCAAATTTCAAAAGTAATTTTGAATTCAGTTTGGTCCAAATTTGATTTTGAATTCTATTTCAAAATCCAGGCCGAATTTGGCTTTGGTTCTTTACGCAAACTTGTAGAACACAAATTTTGGAGCATCTTTTGTTTTGAGAGTTTTTGCTGTGTAGTACAGTTATCTAGAGAAGATGCAAAGGGGGAAAGTTTCGGTGCTACAGTAACCTTAGAGAGGGGGATAAGGAACAAAGCATGTGCTCTGTCCTTGGCCGCCGCGTCGCCGCCGTAGCTCGGGCACTTTGGTCCGTCTCCGCGTGTCCAGGCCACGCAGCTGCTTGCCGCCTGCTTTGCCCGTGCGGTGGCGAGCTCTGGAAACCTCTCCGTGCTTACTTCCCCAGCATCCGCCACATCCTCCCTTCTTTGCTCTGTTTTCCGATAAAAAGCCGACGAGCTCTTGCGTCTTTGTCGTTGCGTCCCCATACTCCCCATCTTCCCAGTAGCTCCGCCAAGATCCTCTGCTTCTCCTAAGCTAGCTAACCCGAGCCCAAGAGCTTGCAATCATCGCCGTCACAGTCTTCTTCTTCATCTCCGGCCGGAAAGCCGCCACAGGTACCCTGGTCTTGGTCACGACCAACCAGAGTTTCTCAGGTTGAATCAAGTGGTGCTTTAGCTTCGTCTGGTGTTGTAGGTCACGGTCGGTTCGCTCCTGAGGTCTCTACCGTTCGGGTTTGAGCAGTCCGCGACGGTCGCCGCCGGTGCAAGCTCCGCCTTTGCCGCCGCCGTCGCCAACCTTGGTCCAGAGTTCCTCGGGTCAAGACAAGGTGAGCATCGCGGTCGCTAGAGGTTCCTGGTTGTGGTGCGCTCCATAGCTGGGTCTCTACCGGCCCGCCGTACTCAGTCCGTGTGGCTTGCCACCAGCGCGGGTGCCGCCATGGTTGACACCATGGTCTACCTTGGTCCGAACCTCCCCAAGTGAGCGTGGGGTGCGCATCGAGATCCCTGCAAGCTCCTGTGTTTGAATCTCCCCTCGGCTACGTCGCTACCGAGCCCTAGCGGCCGGAGCACGGTGTCGCCGTTGTGTCGGCATGGCCGGCCCGCCAAGGCCGTCGTCCGCTCGGAGTCGAGTGAGTACGAGGCCGGGGAAAAGAGTGGAATCGATGCGCGAGATCCAGGTGAGGACGTGGGAGGCCTCGCCGTCGCCGGAGATCTCGCCGGTGATGTGGTTTGGAGGCCGGTCAACGTGGGTGCGCGTTCGGTCAAAGCCTTCGGCTGCAGGCCTCGGGCGAGGCGGAGAAGGCCTCGGACGAGGCGGAGATCTGTTGGCCTCGGGCGAGTCGGAGAACCCGCTAGCCTCGGCGCGAGGCGAATCGGCTGGCCTCGGCGCGAGGCGGCGATTTGGCTGGCCTCGGGCGAGACGGAGAAGAGCCCGCTGGCCTCGGCGCGAAGCGGAGAAAGAGGACGCTGTCACCTAGGGCCCGGCTGTCAGTGGCCGTAGGCCGAAGATGGGCCGAGCCCAGTAAGGAAAGGTGAAACGTTTTCTTTTTCAGTTTGGTTTGTTTAGTGTTGTGTTTTGTCTTTTGATATCCTTTTGTAGGAAGCTCCAAAAATTGTGAAAATTTTTGTGAAGCTTTATCAAGTGGCCTAATATTCAAGAAAAATATGAAACTTGAGTTTTGAACAAATTTTGAAACTGTTTTAAATATGGCTTTTAATTAATAAAAGATCTTTGATGTTTTTTTTGTAGGCCTACTTAAAGGTCCAAAAATCATGAAACTATTTTTGTAGCTGTTTTGAGCTGAAAATATATCTTCACAAAAATTTTGAGCTCTGTTGGAGAAAATAAATTTTATTCTTATTTCTATGCTTGATTTAATCATTTAAATGTTTATAGTTTGATTTAATTCTACAGGTTTTTATGTTTGTCCAAAATTTGGGATATTAATTTTGATACTGTTATATTATATTATGAATCATCTCAAAAAGTTTGGGCTCATTTTGACAAGTTTCAATTTAACTCTTTTTCTTATGCCTTGTTAATAAAGAAATGATTAAAAGGGTTTTATTTAAATAATTAGGTAACATTTTGTTCATAAGAAGATATGGTTAACCTTGGTATATTCAGTCATCTTTTGTTCAAAGTTTATATTTCATGCTTTGGTTAATCATGGTTGACTTGTTATAGATTAAATAATGTCTTTAAGTTTTAATGCTTTTTATTGGTATAGTTGCTGGACCAGTCCTCTTTGAGGGACTGTTTCTTGGATAAATTTATGTTTTCTGTAAATGAGTTGTATACAAAAGTTGTAGTTAACTTCTGTCTCTAGCTTGTCCTAAAATTTCATGATTTTAGGCCTGCTAGATTAGGAGATATAGATTTTATAAATCAGCAGAACAGATCTGCCCTACCTTTTGGACAGATCTGAGTAGATGAGCAGTATAAGTCCTTTAACTAGGAAATCATATGTTAAGTATAATAGGAAAGTTTTAGAGTTTTTCATAAGCTTTCTAGATTGTTAAGGATCATCCTTTTTGTTGACCCAGAGCTCCAGTTATGGGTGTGGGAAGTTGGATCAGCAAATCTGTCCTAGCTCTGGACAGCAATGTTTATCCAAGTTAATTGACCTAGTTGCCTATAGAAACAAACCTAGGTGATAATAACAAGTTTGTAGACAATTTGATAAGCTTTTCAAATTGTCTAGGATCATTCCTTTTGGAGGTTAGGAGCTCTGTTTATGGCTTGATTAAGTATAGGTGGTGTTATCTGTCCAAAGTCTGGGCAGTAGGTTTTACATCTTGTGTGACTTTGAGTTATTATTTGAAGACCATGGGACACCTCTCATCTTGTGCTCCTATGGCTTGAGTGATGTCTTAATAAACTTTAGCCATCCTTAGTTATCTTCCTAAAGGTGCTTGATGGAAGTTGTGTGTGTAGCTAGAAACTCTAGTTAGTAAGTTGCAAGTTATTTTTGTAGATTTGCAACTTTACCGCGAAGGAAAGTTGTACTCGACTTTCCTTAAGCTTGTTTAATCTTGTGTTTTACAATTAATTGTTCTGCACCATAGCATGCATGCCATAGCATCATGCTAAAGCATACATCATTTATCTACGTGTAGTATCCGAGAGTGTTTGAGTCATGTTGATCAAGCTTTGGTGATCACCCTTGTCGAACAAGCCTCAGAAGGAGCTTCTTATTGGACAAGCTTCTTCAAGAAAACTTAACTTCTAGATGAAGGAACTAACCTTTGTGGATCATTCTTGGATCCTATCTTCCCTGCAACGAAGGCAAGCCCCGGTTCATTTAACCCTTTCCTTGGATTTACAATTACACTTACTTTCAATAACCTGATGCATAAAATGTTTATCAAATAAATGCTTTAAACCTGTTGATGCATGACCAACCTTGCTATCAATATATCATTCCTTGATCCCCTCTTTATGCCACTGATAGAAATGCTTAGCCTTGTTTTATGAAGCTTTGAAAAATGTTTTTGATACTTATCGTTTTGGAATGATAACGAGAAAGAATGATGGTTAAGACCAGACGGGCACATACATCGAACCTCGGGTTGGTGTAGGGTGACCCGGATATGTCGGATTAGGGTAACCGTTGTTGGCCTGCTAGATTGAGAAACTGTGAAGTACCGATCATATGCTACGGTAAGCCTTGCCTTGGTGGTTCTTAAATGAGAACGGCTAATCGCGCACTGGGAGTGGAGAGATGGCGGGAGTACTAGCTACCCTCGTGGGTCGAAGTCCCGGATTGGAGGTGTACAAGTACTCTCGGGTGGCGCGGACCCGGTCTTGTTTGAAGGATCCGAGGTTGGGGTTGGTATATGTGTGATCACGGGTCTACATATATCGTATGATCGTGGAAAACTCCCAGATCTGGTTGAATCGGTTCGAATCGTCGTGCTCCTCGGTTAAGGAGACTCAATCTTTCGACCTGCACGGTAGAATAAAAATGGAACTGGTTTAAGAAAGATTGAAGATGATCTTTCATGAATAGTCACCTTTAATTCTTACTATATACTTAAATGTATAAGTAAAATTTGGGTCTAGGTTTACTTAGTAAGCTTTTATGCAAATGAAAAATTCTGTTGAGCCTACCCAAACCAGCATGAACCTGAAGTCTCTTCTGTTGACGGGTAAGTCTTGCTGAGTATCGACCGTACTCAGGGTTTGTTAAATCCCTTTTGCAGGTTTTTAGTAGTTGATGTTGATCATGATCATGTCAGCGGGCTTGACGTGATCTGGTTGTTCTTCTTCTCCAACTTAGGTACTCCGCCTAAGTGTGGTTCCATAATACTATTCTACTTCCGCAATACCAGTTATGTTTATGTAAAAAGTAACTTGTTCATGGTTTTGTAAAGTTTATACCTCTTACTTCCGCACTCCGATGGTATATTGTAACAAATGTTGTAATGCTGTAATTATTCCAACCTTCATGATGATGGTCCTGTGGTTCGTGGATAATTCGGGGTTCTCTCGGGGACACCCGACAGATCTTTCCTGTAATGTGGTACATGTGCACAGTCATTAGAGCTCGGGGAGACGGTGACGTGTGCGGGTGGGCCACATTGCCGGGCGGTTCTGTTTATGGCTTGATTAAGTATAGGTGGTGTTATCTGTCCAAAGTCTGGGCAGTAGGTTTTACATCTTGTGTGACTTTGAGTTATTATTTGAAGACCATGGGACACCTCTCATCTTGTGCTCCTATGGCTTGAGTGATGTCTTAATAAACTTTAGCCATCCTTAGTTATCTTCCTAAAGGTGCTTGATGGAAGTTGTGTGTGTAGCTAGAAACTCTAGTTAGTAAGTTGCAAGTTATTTTTGTAGATTTGCAACTTTACCGCGAAGGAAAGTTGTACTCGACTTTCCTTAAGCTTGTTTAATCTTGTGTTTTACAATTAATTGTTCTGCACCATAGCATGCATGCCATAGCATCATGCTAAAGCATACATCATTTATCTACGTGTAGTATCCGAGAGTGTTTGAGTCGTGTTGATCAAGCTTTGGTGATCACCCTTGTCGAACAAGCCTCAGAAGGAGCTTCTTATTGGACAAGCTTCGTCAAGAAAACTTAACTTCTAGATGAAGGAACTAACCTTTGTGGATCATTCTTGGATCCTATCTTCCCTGCAACGAAGGCAAGCCCCGGTTCATTTAACCCTTTCCTTGGATTTACAATTACACTTACTTTCAATAACCTGATGCATAAAATGTTTATCAAATAAATGCTTTAAACCTGTTGATGCATGACCAACCTTGCTATCAATATATCATTCCTTGATCCCCTCTTTATGCCACTGATAGAAATGCTTAGCCTTGTTTTATGAAGCTTTGAAAAATGTTTTTGATACTTATCGTTTTGGAATGATAACGAGAAAGAATGATGGTTAAGACCAGACGGGCACATACATCGAACCTCGGGTTGGTGTAGGGTGACCCGGATATGTCGGATTAGGGTAACCGTTGTTGGCCTGCTAGATTGAGAAACTGTGAAGTACCGATCATATGCTACGGTAAGCCTTGCCTTGGTGGTTCTTAAATGAGAACGGCTAATCGCGCACTGGGAGTGGAGAGATGGCGGGAGTACTAGCTACCCTCGTGGGTCGAAGTCCCGGATTGGAGGTGTACAAGTACTCTCGGGTGGCGCGGACCCGGTCTTGTTTGAAGGATCCGAGGTTGGGGTTGGTATATGTGTGATCACGGGTCTACATATATCGTATGATCGTGGAAAACTCCCAGATCTGGTTGAATCGGTTCGAATCGTCGTGCTCCTCGGTTAAGGAGACTCAATCTTTCGACCTGCACGGTAGAATAAAAATGGAACTGGTTTAAGAAAGATTGAAGATGATCTTTCATGAATAGTCACCTTTAATTCTTACTATATACTTAAATGTATAAGTAAAATTTGGGTCTAGGTTTACTTAGTAAGCTTTTATGCAAATGAAAAATTCTGTTGAGCCTACCCAAACCAGCATGAACCTGAAGTCTCTTCTGTTGACGGGTAAGTCTTGCTGAGTATCGACCGTACTCAGGGTTTGTTAAATCCCTTTTGCAGGTTTTTAGTAGTTGATGTTGATCATGATCATGTCAGCGGGCTTGACGTGATCTGGTTGTTCTTCTTCTCCAACTTAGGTACTCCGCCTAAGTGTGGTTCCGTAATACTATTCTACTTCCGCAATACCAGTTATGTTTATGTAAAAAGTAACTTGTTCATGGTTTTGTAAAGTTTATACCTCTTACTTCCGCACTCCGATGGTATATTGTAACAAATGTTGTAATGCTGTAATTATTCCAACCTTCATGATGATGGTCCTGTGGTTCGTGGATAATTCGGGGTTCTCTCGGGGACACCCGACAGATCTTTCCTGTAATGTGGTACATGTGCACAGTCATTAGAGCTCGGGGAGACGGTGACGTGTGCGGGTGGGCCACATTGCCGGGCGGTTCTGCCACACTTCCCATGTCTACAAGAATGGCAAACAAGATCCTTCTCCATGGACAACTTGGGCAATCCTCGGATTAAGCCAAGTGAGCTAAGTCTTGCAAGCAAGTCGAAGCTCAGGTGACCTAGTCTCCTATGCCACTTCCAAAGATAAGAGGAGGAAGGTCCAGCCAAAAGACAACAAGAAATTCCAAACAATTCCGAGAAATCCGCACTAAAGACTTTTCCAAAGGGCGAAATCACACATACAAGATTGCCCTGAGGATCCAAAATGCGACTGAGATTCGGTTTAAAACGAATCTCATAGTCATCATCAAAAAGTTGCGAAACAGAAAGAAGGTTAAAATGCAAGTTAGAAACAAGAGCAACATCGCGCAACACAAAGTGCTCATTAACTCGCACCGACCCACGAGACAATACCTTACCTTTGCTATTGTCGCCGAAGGTGATAAACTCCTTTCCAGCGACCGGACTAAGACTGGAGAACCACTTGGCGTTTCCGGTCATGTGCCTCGAGCAACCGGAATCCACCAACCAAACGTTCTCCAATCGTTTTACCTACATCAATAAAAAGACATAGGGTGAGCATACGGGCCAACACTGGGGTTAGTGAAGTAAGGAGAATACCAGTGTTGGGCCGGCTGCTCAAAAGAACGGTTAGCAGAAAAACCATTCCTAGCACGCCTACGAGAAGAGCGATCACCACGCCGAGGAAAACGTGGTCCGCTAAGGGAAGAGCGTCCATCGCGATACTCAAAACGCGGTGGGGGAAAACGCTCAACAACAAAGCCAACGCCACGGGGTCCATAGCCCACAAATGCAGACTCCCGCCGGGCACGCTCTCTACGCGGCCTAGGCCTAGGAACTTAAGGTTTTGGACCTCTAGGCCTAGCAGCTCTCCTCGGAGCTCTCCTTTGAACATTCGGAACATGTACATCATGGAAAGGAAGGTACATGTCCGTGTTGTTCATCTCCTTTGCACGGCGCGCCTCTCTCTTGCGCCGAAAGCAAAACTCACTCAAGTGTCCATCTCTCCCACTATGCTCACAATGGTACCTCACTGCTCTCAAAGGGGGTCCTTATGTGGATCACTTTGCCCTTCTGTGGCATAAGCTCCTCCTGGATGGGTGGCATGGTGTCCAGCTTGTTCTTGAGGTGGATTGGTTTGGGAGCCCATGATTGTTTCTTGGGTGGAGCTCTTGGAGGCTCAACAAAGACCCCATCCTTGGTGTTAGGCTTGAGAGGCTCTTTGGGTGGGAGCTTGGTAAGTTTGGGAGTAGTGGTGGAGTTGGGCTTCTCACATGGGTTTAGACCACTCGACTCTCCAATCTTCCCAAAAGCAGAAAGATCAACACCCGGAGCAAAACCTACACCAGGACCTCCAGCAGCTCGCTTGAATTGGGAGATCATCATCCCGAGCTGTGGTTCACCGCTAGACACCCATGACAAGATGGTCCAAAGGTATGTGTTTTCCTCCTCGGTTTGCATCTTGTCATGCTTCACATTAGTGATCTCCATCTCCAAAACCTCACAAAGAACACACCTAGCCACACATGTGCTACCTGAGTTGGCCTCTTCAAGAGATACAATCTTGGCATTCTTCTCTGCCAACTCAGATTGCAAGCCTGGACAGGTCTTGCACGCACCCAACAACAAGGGTCTAGCACGAAGCTCATCCACCTCTCCTACCAACACAGCATACTTGCTTCTCAAAGTGAGAAGGTCAGTCATGTGTGTGGTGCACATCTCACACTCCTCCTCATCGATGACAACCACGGTGGACTTCACAGATTCAAGTTCCTGCAACGTATCCTCCCACTTATTCCTAAACTCCTTGCGCTCTCTAGCGGCACGCCAAAGCAACTTATCCTGACTAAGAAGCGCGGCAGTAAGTTTCTCGACCTCAGCAGAAAGCTCGTCGTGCGTCAGAGATACCTGGGAGGTGTCGTCGTTGTCGTCGTCGTTCCGAGGGGTGTCCACCAGCTCACCATCGACCTCCTGGCCGAGGGCCATGGTGCAGAAGCCATCGTCGTCGGCGAAGAAGCAGAGGCCGTTCAGTTTGTCCTCGATCCTCTTCTTCTTCTCGGACTCGTCGTCGCTTGAGCAAGCGGAGTCGTCATCCGAGCCGTCGACGTCGCTGAGCGTGGCAAAGAACGCACGCTGCTCAGCATGGGCCTTCTCCAAGTACTTCTTCTTGATGTACTCCTTGTCGAAGCCTCCCCTCCGCTTCTGCCTCACGGGGACGTACTTCTCCTTGCGCTTGCCGGAGTCGTACTTGTGCCCATGATCGCCCTTCCCAGATTGCTTGTTCTTCTTGGGACAGTTGGCGATGAAGTGGTCGGGGTCGCCGCACTTGAAACATCCCGAGCGTCCTCCTCCGCGGCGACGGTTCATGCGGTTATTGTGAAACCGCGAGAACCGGTTGACGAGCAAAGCCAACTCGTCATCCCCAAAATACTCAAGCTGGTCCTCTATGACAGAGAAGAGTGAAGAGAGTGCAAATCCTCCAGAGGGGTTAGCAGAAGCACCAGAAACCAAAGCCATCGACAGGCCAGAAGGATTTTCATAAGAAGCCCTTGCCATGGCGTCAATCTCATTGGACTTGAGCTTACTGAAGAGCTCATCGCACGTGAGGGTCTCATAGTTAGGCGATTCGATGATCGCCTGAACCTTGGAATCCCACACCGATCGATCAAGAGTATGCAAAAGCTTCAAAGCTCTCTCATGATCATCGAAAGGCAACAGCTCCTTGTTAGCCCTCATCCTGTTGACAATCACCTGAAAGCGAGCGAATAAACTTTCTATGCTCTCGCCAAGCATATGTCGAAAGTTCTCATACTCTCGCTTGAACGACTCGTAGAGACGGGTTTTGACTTGAGAGGTTCCCTCATGGAAACGCATGAGGGTAGCCCAAATCTCCCGAGCCGTAGCGAGTTGAGAAACGCGATCAAACTCACTCATGCTCAAACATGAGAAAAGAGCATTACGGGCTCGGCTATTGGCATCGTGATCATCGATCTGACGCTGAGTCACACATGCAGCCAAGACCACGTAATCAGCAGAGTTGCAAATATCCCAGATGGAAGCACCAATACTCTGCAGATAGGCCGACATGCGTATCTTCCAATACACATAGTTCGTCCCATCGAAAAATGGTGGTCTGCCCACGTCGCGATCCATGTTGCCTTCTGTGGATCTAGAACCAGCTAAGGTGGAAGATCCTTAACCCGCTCCGATACCAATTGAAGGACCGAGAATGCACTAGCAAGGCGACCAGAGGGGGGATGAATGGGAGCTCAAAAATTTATCTCGAAACTTTGGCCAAATGTCCCAAAATCAACCCTGAAAGCTACAAACAAAACCGTGATGCCCACGACCCTTGGAAGAGGGTGGATGATCCCTAGGATCACAGCGAGGCACCATAAGGCGATAGCAAACCAAACGGCAAAAACACCGGAACAAATTTGACCCTCAAAAGCCAAGTCTCGAACGTAGATAGACGGCTACGTCGAGAAACTCCCAAATACCTAAGCTAACAAGTAGCAAAGATACCTAGAGAGGTTTCTTGATCAACTCTAGGGCCAAACGAGAAGTCCGGAAACCAAGCGAGGAAGCCAGGAGAGCAAACGCACAAAACCAGAAGCTTCAGCCGATTCGCGGACTGTCTGCCGGTGCGGTCCCGGACTGTCCGGGCTTACTGCGGACTGTCCGCCATAGAAGCTCGAACTGTCCGCCGGCCAAGTGGACAAAACAACAAGGTTGCTGAATGTCCCTGGTCGACTCCCGGACTGTCCGTGGAATTCAACTGCGGACTATCCGTAGGTCAAAAATCGCCAAGGCAACCGAGGAACACAGCCACTGATCAGGCTCACCCCCGATGCCCGGACTGTCCACGGTACCAGGCGCGGACTGTCCGCGACCTTGCAGAGAGGGCGATCTTGGTCGCCCTTCCACCAAAACTTCTCCAAATCGAATCAACTCACAATCCCACGTTCCCAAACTTGGAGAGGATGATCACGGAGTAGTTAGGAGACTATCCCCAAGAAATCATCCGCTCAAATCGATTCAATCACCGGGAAATCGAAAGGGGAGGAGTATAAACGAATAAGCGCCACGAAAATGAAATCAACCCGATCTACTTGTTCGTGAGGAGTTAGATGAATTCCTTCAGTGGAAATGATCTCCTTTCAAAAACGAACAAGTTTATTCAAATGGATTTCGCAAAGACGCAGTAGAGAGGGAGATCAAGTGACAAGAAAATCACGGAGAAATGAAGAACGCGAAGAACACGAATAGAACGAGAATCAAGTCATCGATCTGCAACCGTGTGGCTACCACACGCTACAACAGTGAGGTTACGGTCTCACTTCCTCAAAATCTCCAGTACAGAGAGGTATGGTTCTCTGCGGATCTCAGCTAGCTACAGCAGGGGATTGGGAGAGCAGGAAACCCTAGAAGCAAAGAGCAAATAACTGAGATAGATGGGGAGGTGGGTGTCTCCCCCTACTTATCCTAATTCTAACTATTCCTAATTCCCACTCTACCCCTAACTACTTACAGAGCGAACCAGCTAAACCCTAGGGTTATTCTGGACCAACTCGAGGTAGGTGGTGATCCGACGGCTACGCCCGCACAACTCGTAGTGTTGCCTCGACGCAACCTCCCGATTGCCGCCATGTGCCGCCCTCGCTCTGCACCCCCAGTTTTGTGGCCCAAACCGGGAAACCAGCCTTTCCAGCCAACCCCTGGCTTTGAGGCCCAAACCGGGAAACCAGCCAACCGTCACCTGAGTTTTGTGGCCCAAACTCAGCAAACCCGAAGCGCCCAGGTTTTGAGGCCCAAACCTGGAAACCGTCCTCAGCCTGAGTTTTGTGGCCCAAACTCGAAAACCATCAGCGCCCAGGTTTTGAGGTCCAAACCTGGAAACCGTCCACGTGAAGGTTTTTCTCTGGCTCTACCACCAAACCGAAGCTGTAGAAGGGATGCACCGCCCGTGCACCCCGTCCACCGACACGTGTCCCCAAGTTCTCGACTCAGGCAACACATGACCGCAAGTCTTCGCTCGTCGTTGTCCAGGCTGTCAGTCACCACAGCTGATCCTCAGGCCACCGGTCCCTCAGTCCAAGCCTCACGTCCGCCCTTCGCCACTCTCGGTCCCTCGGCATGACACGTCTCTACTTGACCTTCACCTTGCCCTCGATCACTGTATCCGTGCTCGACACCTGCACAACACAAGCCAAAGAACATGTGCATCATCCCAGTTGACAATCACTCATCACTCAGAGACTCGGCATACACCCATGTATCTACAGAAACGCCAAGTGGTTCTCCAGTCTTAGTCCAGTCACCGGAAAGGAGTTTATCACCTTCGGCGACAATAGCAAAGGTAGAGTATTGTCTCGTGGGTCGGTGCGAGTTAATGAGCATTTTGTGTTGCGCAATGTTGCTCTTATTTCTAACTTGCATTTTAACCTTCTTTCTGTTTCGCAACTCTTTGATGACGACTATGAGATTCGTTTTAAACCGAATCTCAGTCGTATTTTGGATCCTCAGGGCAATCTTGTTTGTGGGATTTCGCCTTTTGGGAAAGTCTTTCGTGCGGATTTCTCGGAGTCATTTGGAGTTTCTCGTTGTCTTTTGGCTGGACCTTCCTCCTCTGATCTATGGAAGTGGCATAGGAGACTAGGACATTGGAGCTTCGACTTGCTTGCAAGACTTAGTTCACTTGTCCTAATCCGAGGATTGCCCAAGTTATCCATGGAGAAGGATCTTGTTTGCCATTCTTGTAGACATGGGAAGATGGTTGCCGCTCCCCACCATCCAGTGACTCAGGTCATGACTAAGCGCCTTGGAGAGCTTTTGCACATGGACCTTGTTGGTCCTGCTCGGGTGAGCTCGGTTGGGGGGAAGTGGTATGTGCTTGTTGTTGTTGACGACTTTTCGAGATACTCGTGGGTTTTCTTTTTAGCTGAGAAAACTGAGTCTTTCTCTTTTGCTCGCAATCTGATTTTGTGTCTTCAGAACGAGTTCCCTTTGAACTCAATGCGAGCTATTAGGAGTGATAATGGTTCCGAATTCAAGAATTCGGATTTTGATAAGTTTTGTAACTCTTTGGGTTTAGAGCATCAGTTTTCTTCTCCCTACACACTGCCTCAGAATGGTGTTGTAGAAAGGAAGAATCGGACCCTTGTAGAGATGGTCAGGACGATGCTCGATGAGCATAGGACTCCTAGGCGATATTGGGCCGAAGCCATGAGCACTGCTTGCTACATTTCCAATCGCATTTTTCTCCGAGCTTTCTTGAAAAAGACTTCTTATGAGTTGCGTTCTGGAAAACTGCCCAAAGTGAGTTATTTTAGAGTTTTCGGTTGCCATTGTTTTATACTCAAAAAGGGTAACTTGGACAAATTTGAGTCTCATTCTTCTGACGGTGTGTTTTTGGGTTATGGCACTCATACTCGTGCTTATCGTGTACTTAACCTTGACACTAACCGAGTCATGGAGACATCTGATGTCACCTTCGATGAGACCATGGTTTGTCCTTCTTCTCGTTTTGAGTGTGCAGGTGATCATGAGGTTGGCGAGCCTCTTTTCGATGATGAAGAAGAAGGTGCTGAAGGGATGCATGACCCAGCACCTCCTCCACCTGTTGTGCTGCAAAGAGCGGCTTCTACTACGACTCACGGCCCCGATCCCTCTTCTTCGACTTGGGGGCCATGGGATCCGCCACATCGAGCGGTACCCTTTGTACCCGAGGAGGCACCAGCTGCTGTTGAGGGGGAGGCCACTTTGGCTCGGCAGGCGCCACGCCACATTCAGCGCCAACACCTGCCTCAGCAGATGATCGGTAGCATCGGCGAACGCATCACACGATCAAGGTCGCAACATATCTCTCACTTTGCTCACTCTGCATTTGTTGCTGATTTTGAACCCCGAGATGTTAAACACGCTTTGACGGATCCTGATTGAGTCAATGCCATGCATGAGGAGCTTGAGAACATTGAGAGAAATCGGGTTTGGGTTCTAGTTTCTCCTCCCTCTGAGTGTCACCCAATTGGGACAAAATGGGTTTTCAAAAACAAACAAGGAGAGGATGGCCATGTAGTGAGAAACAAGGCCAGACTTGTAGCCCAGGGGTATAGTCAGAAGGAGGGGATAGACTATGAGGAGACTTTTGCTCCTGTAGCTCGTTTGGAGGCGATTAGGATACTCTTGGCTTTTGCTGCATCCAAAGGGTTCAAACTTTTTCAAATGGATGTCAAGAGTGCCTTCTTAAATGGCTACATAGAAGAGGAAGTATATGTGAGACAACCCCCGGTTTCGAAAATCCCAAGTTTCCAAACCATGTTTTTAAACTTCACAAAGCCTTGTATGGTTTGAAACAAGCCCCTAGAGCCTGGTATGATAGGTTGAAAACCTTTTTGCTTGCTAAGGGTTTTACAATGGGATGTGTGGATAAAACGCTCTTTGTCCTCATGCAAGGCACTGATACTCTCTTGGTCCAAATTTACGTGGATGATATCATTTTCGGTGGTTCTTCTCACGCTTTGGTTGCCAAGTTTGCAGATACTATGAGCAGAGAATTTGAGATGAGCATGATGGGCGAGTTGACGTTTTTCCTCGGATTGCAAATCAAGCAATCTCGAGAGGGAACGTTTGTGCACCAGGGTAAGTATACCAAGGATATCTTGAAGAAATTCGATATGGGTGAGGCCAAGCCTCTTCCAACACCCATGTCGACCACGACGGCCCTGGATGCGGATGTGGATGGAGAAGCTGTGGACCAGAAGGAGTACCGGAGTATGATCGGGTCACTGCTGTACCTGACGGCGACACGCCCGGACATCCAGTTCGCGGTGTGTCTGTGCGCGCGCTTTCAGGCGTCGCCGCGCACTTCTCACCGGCAGGCGATCAAGCACATTTTCAGGTACCTTTGATTCTCACCTGAGTTCGGTATTTGGTATTCAGCTTCCTCCACCCTCTCCCTTTGCGGTTATTCCGATGCCGATTTTGCTGGTTGTCGCATTGAGCGCATGTCCACTTCTGGGACTTGCCAGTTTATTGGTTCTTCTCTTGTTTCGTGGTCTTCTCGCAAGCAGTCTAGTGTCACCCAGTCTACCACGGAGGCGGAGTATGTTGCTACGGCTAGCTGCTGTTCCTAGTTGCTTTGGATGATGACCACTTTGCGTGATTTTGGTCTGAGCTTTTCTCGCGTTCCTTTGCTTTGTGACAGCACGAGTGCTATTAGCGTTGCTAAGAACCCCGTGTTGCACTCTAAGACCAAACACATTGATGTGCGCTTGCATTTTCTGCGTGACCACTATGAGAAGGGTGATATCGACCTTCGCCATGTCGATACTCAACATCAGTTGGATGATATTTTCACCAAGCCTTTGGACCAATCAACTTTTGCTAGGTTGAGAGGTGAGCTTGGTGTGTGTTTCCCCTTTTAGATGGGGGAAACATTTTGACTCTTGTATTATACACTGACTTTGTGTTTTTCAGTTGGTTTCTTCTTGCATCTTTGCATTTCATCTTGCATATTTACATTCAGAGCTTCATGTATATAATCTGAAGAATGTAACTATGCTCTGTATAGTCCTCGCTCCGATGCTTTCTGATGATGTTGTAGCTTATGCTCTTTCTGATCACTGTTACATGTTGTGAGCAGAGCTATTTTTGAATGGTGAATCTGATTAATGAACATAAAACTTGAAAATGTTCACCATTGAGATATGCAACTAGTATGTGTGGAATGTGTAGAAATCACTTGTGCTCTTCATATATGCTAGGTTGCTATGTCTCCAGTGTTGAGTCATTCACTTGCTTGGTATGTTCATATTCTGTTTTAAAATTTGAACCAAGTTAAGTGAATTGGAAAGATCGAGATGGGATTGCATGTCAACACATCACAGTTTTGAGACTGTTTCTCATTGCACTTGAGTTAAACTTTAGCTGTGTAGTGTATGACCGAAACTGTTGCTTTAAGCTTCTGATTGCTTCTGCATAGGCTTCGCACAGTTGAAAAGTTAGGCAATGACAAGCTTTCAACCTCTCGCAATCGCATGCTGAAATCTAAACTTGTGTAATTTAACCGTTGCTACTCCAATAAAATTTGGACACACAAGTCTATGTTTCATTCTATAGCATGATGATTCAACTGTGCTAGGGGTAGTTCACCTTGTATACATGTTTAGCACTTGTTTGACTTCCTGTCTATACATGTCTCGTGCTATTTTGATGGAGAATACATTTTTACTGAAAATTGTTCCTTCTGCTCTCATGTTCATATTTCATTTCTGGTGATCAGTTTGAGCCTTTGCTAGCTTCTTATGAATGTTGTTGAGTCATCGGATCAGAACTGAGTAGAGCATCCTTGCACTTTTTTGATTATATTCCTGAAGCTGCTAACTTGCATTTTAACTCATATGCATTTCTGGAAGGAGATGTTCTGTCAAGGGGGAGAAAATTGAGTGCTTGTGCACATTTGCTTGCTGGTGCATTTTCAACTAAGCGGGAGAAATATTGACAAATCATGTGTTCCCTGGGTTGTGTGCACTTTTTGAGGGAGAGTTTGCTAGTTGTGTTGAGCCTTTGCCTCTTTCTTGAGGGACTAGCAAACATTTTCAGCTCATTTTTAGCTTTTCATTTGGTATCGAATTTTCAATTGGTGTCAAACTCTTTTGGTTTTTGAGTTGGTAACAATTGGTATTCGAGCTTCCTCGCTAGCGGTGTTGAGCCTGTTCTACCTCTTCTTGAGGGCTAGCTCTGTTTTGCTTGATTTTCAGTTGATTCTTCAATTGGTATCAAGTTTTCGTGCTAGCGGTGTTGAGCCTGTTCTACCTCTTCTTGAGGGCTAGCTTTGCTTTGCTTGGTCGCGTCGAGCCATTGCCCATGTCTTTGGCGACCAAGTTGTCTTGCTCTTTCCACATGACCTTCTTCGGCTTTGCTATGTTTTTGGGTCATTTGGTCGAGTTCTCTCTCCTTCCTTCCTTCTTCAATTTCATTATGATTTGTGTTGGTAGTTGACAATGCACTCATCAAGGGGGGATTGCGGATACATGGGTGTATGCTGAGTCTCTGAGTGATGAGTGATTGTCAACTGGGATAATGCGCATGTTCTTTGGCTTGTGTTGTGCAGGTGTCGAGCACGGATACAGTGATCGAAGGCAAGGTGAAGGTCAAGTAGAGACGTGCCGTGCCGATGGACCGAGAGTGGCGAAGGGCGGACGTGAGGCTTGGACTGAGGGACCGGTGGCCTGAGGATCAGCTGTGGTGGCTGACAGCCTGGGACAGTGACGAGCGAAGACTTGCGGGTGGACGGGGTGCACGGGCGGTGCATCCCATCTACGGCTCGGTTTGGTGGTTGAGCCACAGAAAAACCACTGAGTGGACGGTTTCCAGGTTTGGGCCTCAAAACCTGGGCGCAGATGGTTTCCGAGTTTGGCCACAAAACTCGGGCTGAGGACGGTTTCCAGGTTTGGGCCTCAAAACCTGGGCGCTGAAGGTTTGCTGAGTTTGGGCCTCAAAACTCAGGTGCTGGTCGGCTGGTTTCCCGGTTTGGGCCTCAAAACCGGGGGTTGGCTGTGAAGGCTAGTTTCCTGGTTTGGGCCACAAAACCGGGGGTGCGACGTCCAGGAAAGGACAAGCAGAGCGGTGGCGGCACGTGGCGGGAATTGGTGAGGTTGCGTCGAGGCAACGCTACCAGTTGTGCGGGCGTGGCCGTCGGATCACCACCTACCATGAGTTGGTCCAGAATAACCCTAGGGTTTAGATGGTTCGCTCTGTAAGTAGTTAGGGGTAGAGTGGGAATTTGGAATAGTTAGAATTAGGATAAGTAGGGGGAGACACCCACCTCCCCATCTATCTCAGTCATTTGCTATTTTAGCTTCTAGGTTTTCCTGCTCTCCCTCTCCCCTGCTGTAGCGAACTGAGATCCACAGAGAAGAGAACCATACCTCTGTGTCCGTGAGATTTTGAGGAAGTGAGACCGTAATCTCACTGTTGTAGCGTGTGGTAGCCACACGGTTGCAAATTCGTGGTTGTGATTCGCGTTTTGTTCATGTTCTTCGCGAGTTGCTTTTCTCCACGTTTTTCCCATTGATCGATCTCTCTACTTGGTGCGTGTTTTGCAAATTCGTTTGAACCAAGATGTTCTAGATCGTGAGGCACTTCTTTCCACCGAAGGAATTCACCTCTAACCTCACGAGCTAGTAGATCGATCGATTTTTGTTTTAGGTCAAGCTTTTCTCTCTTCTCCCGAATTTCTTCGATTCATCGATTTGGAGATAGGTTTGAGCCATGATCTCTTAGAGATAGCTCACTATTCTCCTTGTGACTCCTCTCACCAAGTTTGATCCCTAGTGGATCCATTTTGGGCGAGATCGAGTCGAATCGGTGGACGAACGGTGGTGAGTCGGGGCGACCGGACGCTTGACATGGGGTGACCGGACGCTGGCATAGTGAGTCCGGTCATTGAATGTCACATGCAAATTTTCCATTGCTGACCAGACGCTCCCTCTGCTTAGTGACCGGGCTCGCTCCTGGCACTGTTCATTTGGTTTGACTCTTGTGACTGAGCGCTTGGCTGGTGACTGGACGCACCTCCCCTGAGAGTCCGGTCAGGAACAGAGAGGTCCAATTTCGGGTTTGGCTTGACCGGATGCGTCCGGTGCTCACTGACCGGACGCTGGCCAGAGTTCGGTCAAGTACAGTTTGTGTTGTTTCGTTCGCGGTTCGCTCGTTCGTTGTCGGTTTTGATTTCCGGCTTTTGCGTTGAGATTTTAGAGTCGTGTAGTGTCCCGCTGTGCTTCTTGGAAGCATCGACCCTACATCTAGGGTCGTGGAGACTTACGATCTCTAGGGTTTGTTGTTGGGGTTGATTCTCGGGACAGTGGTGACAAGTTTTTGAAAAGAAATTTGAAGCTCCCATTCACCCCCCCCCCCTCTGGTCGCTTTCTGGTTGCACTTTTGGTCCTTCACGACTGTGTATCCTTACGAATGTGGTACTTGAATAATGCGATCTTGTATGTTGTACGATGTTTGAAATCCTTCGAGATTTTCGGACTACCGGAGTTATATGGGTTCAAGTATGAGTCGAAGTCTGTCGAATTTGGCTAAGACGGTACTTGAGCTCTTATAATTTGGACGGTTCTGCCACGGCTGGTATCGGAGCATGGTTCAAGTTATTGCATCCATAAGAAGCTATTTTCCAACTAAAATGGGTATTTTACAACTATTTTCAAAACTACTTTGAAATTCTAAGTGTGCCCAGTCTTGTCCTTAAGCCCTATACTAGGATTCAGGTGGCTTAACTGCTAATAGGGTTCAGGGATTTTTCTTCATGCTGGATCTTTATTTGCTGGTCCATTCTCAAGGGAAAGAGAATGCGTCAATTGCGAAAACTTGCATAAAATGATTTGTGAGATATGAGAGCATGATCGTCCAACCGTCGGTCTAGGGTGAGTGTTGTTATACTAGTATATGCGAGCTTTATGCAAGCATATACAAGGGTATCAAACGTTGGGTATGTTTCTGGATTGGTGCATGGTGTTTAGTATTGGTCTCTATGTATTTTCATATGTATGGGCCAATACTCCATTATTTTATCATTGGGATTTTGCTTGGGCTGAAATGAATCTTCTGCAGGTACACTAACTACGTGATCGAGTAGAACGAGTAGATAACGCATGAAGATCATTCTTGCCACCGACTAGAAAGTTAGGACTTATGAGTCATGGTTAGTGAGTGAGAATGTAAGTACGATCATGCATCATGTTTATATTCTTGCACTTGCATTACCTCCCCTTAATTAAAAGTTCTCTCTTTTTTTCTATAAAATTTGCCAACTTAAATATACGTCTCACGAGAGTTTGAAACACTTTTGTTTCTACAGATGGCCCGGACTAAGTTGACTGCTCGCAAGGCCACCGGAGGCAGTGGAGTCCCACGTCACCGCTTGGCCACAAAGTTGACCAAGAACACGTTCTTGTCTTACTTCGGGTTACCGACCATCCTTTGGAGGATTCTGCAGGCAGTGGGATACGAGGATATCTATGGGCAGGACTCGTTGGTCTTGGTGCAGGTTAAGGTCAAATCCTTGGCTAGCAAGCCCCACTGGACGGGATGGATAGAGATCACCAGAGGCAGTTGTGCCAAGGATGGAGCCAACAGGGCGGCATACTTGGTGCTGAAGGACATCATCGCCCGCTTCCCGGCCGACCTTGCTAGTGCTATGGCAGGAGTGTTCCCTCGCGGATCACTTTTTCCTCTGCGCTGGAGGCAGACTTTGGAGTCCATTCTGACAGGAGGTGCAGAGGAGAGGTTCTACTGTGAGACGTCTGCGATGAGCGCCATCAGAGCCTTGGTGGGTGTATGTGAGAGTTTGGAGCACAGCTTGGAGAGCGTGTCCTTTACCCTCACCGCCAACTAGCAGAGCAAGAGGAAGCTGCAAGAGGAGTTCGACGCTGAGGTAGCCCAACTGCAGGAGATGTTGCACTAGGTCAATCTAGAGCGTGATGATGCACGTGCCACAGCAGGAGCCGAGACCACCGCCAGGACCGTCGCCGAGCAGATGTACCTGACCATGGCTTTTCAGCGGGATGAAGCCCGCACAGTGCTCGACCAGCTCTGGGAGGGTGCCCATCACCTGATGCAGTAGGTGCATGGTCAACAGGTTTATATCGATCACCTTCACGAGGCAATCCACCAGATGCATCATCAGGCACAGGAGGCCACTGCCCCAGCAGCTAACGAGGCCCCTGCAGACGAGGGCCAGGAGCCCCAGGACGGTGTAGTGCTTGGGCCAGACGTTCCACCTGAGAATGAGGCCCATGCTGACGAGCCGATGATCGACGCCGATGTGGAGGATGCCGCATCCGCCGCTGGAGACGCATCAACGTTAGTTTCGTTAGGAGTCTTTTTCTTTTGTATAGCTTGAGCATGCTCGCTTTTGATGTAACCCAGACATGTGTTGACTTTATGTTTAAGTTGTATGATGGCATGTACGGCCTTTGGACAAAGTCCAGACTTTGATCTGGCACCTTTTAGGGAAATCCGTTGTTTGCATTCCTATTTTCGAGCGATTATTTTGTGATGTTGTATGGAAATGAGTAATTATACTTGGTCGTGTGCTAAATTTTCGAATTATGTGCATCATAGTATTTATTCATGATCATTATGACACCACCTAATGATTGCTTATTAATGGGATATGCAGATGCCGGCACACACCCGCAGCCAGCGTGGACAAGGGTCAGGGCAGGAGGAGAATCTGCCACCACCCCCACCGCCGCCAATGACACCGGACGCGTTCTTCGGCCAGTTTTTGGGCAGCCAAAGGAACATGGAGGAGATGCAGAGGCATATGGAGGCCACCCTCTGTAATATTGCAAACAACACAGCACAACAGCATCAGCAGTGTCAAGGACCAGAGCCCAATCAGTACAGCTCGTACCGTGACTTCTTGGACAATCGTCCCCCTGTGTTCAACGAAGTTACTAAACCGCTCAAGGCAGACGAATGGCTGAACTCCATCACTCAAAAGTTTCGCCTGCTTCGCTTAACTGAAGAGCTCAAGGCGGAATATGCTGCCCACATGTTGGAGGGACCCGCAGGCTTATGGTGGTCCCAGCACCGTGCATCCCTGCCAGTCAATGCGCCTGTCACATGGGATCAGTTCTCCACTGCTATGCGCAACCACTACATTCCTAGTGGTCTGATGGAAATGAAGGTTACCGAGTTCATGAGGGTGTCATAGGGAACCAGGTCCATGTCAGAATATCTCCATAGCTTCAATAACCTGTCTCGCTATGCCCCAGATTTTAGGAACACGGAGGCCAAGAAGATTGCAAGCTTCAAGCGTGGCATGAGTGCCACCATGCTCTCTAAGATGGGAAACAGTCACCGCACCACCTTCAGTGACTTTGTCAGTGACTTCTTGAACCAGGAGGCCAATGACAGCAGGCTGGCGACAGAAACCCGTCGTCGTGCGAACGAAGGAGGTTCGTCTCAGTAGAGGACCCCTTTCGGAGCACGCACCCTGTATCGCCCGCCGGTTACAGGAGCATGGTTCCGTCCCCCGTTGAGGAAGATAACTACCAACCGCCCTCATCCAAGCTTCCAGAAACCCTACACTGCTCCCCTGATGCAGAATAAAGCAAATGCAGGAAGTTTAGGAGGTCCCAAGACCCCATATGTAATCGGGCCATGCTACAACTGTGGTCAGACCGGACACCTTACATGTCAGTGCCCCCAGCCGAAGAAGCAGTATGCCCAGCCTCGACCTCGCACGAGCAATGTGCATTTCACCACCGTTGAGGAAGTGCCAGAAGGAGAGCCTGTCACCGCTAGTACGTTTCTTGTTAATCAGTACCCTGCAGTTGCGTTGTTTGATTCCAGAGCATCGCATTCTTTCGTAAGTGAGAATTTTGTTATGAGAAGTAACCCTAAGTTGGTAGAATTGGATAGGGGTTATCATATAAGTTCAGCAGGGGCTGTTCTTTCTGCCCGTATCATGGCTAAGGAAATGGAAATCACCTTTGGGGATAAAAAGATATTTGTAGATCTCATAGTAATCCCTGGGATAGGTTTGGATGTGATCTTGGGAATGGGATGGATGAAACGCTGGAAAGTTAATTTGGATATCACAGAACGGGTGGTTTCCCTAGTAAGCCCCCGGAATGAGTCTTCTATCCGGTTCAAGTTACCCCAAAACCCCCATGAGATAGGAGTGTTGTTCAATATCACGGCAAAGCAGATAGCCGAGATCCCGGTATTGTGTGAGTTCCCAGATGTCATACCTAATGAGTTGCCAGTACTACCACCCGATAGGGATGTGGAGTTTGCTATAGAGTTGATTCCTAGAACAGCACCTATTTCTCGGAGGCCATATAGAATGCTAGCTAACGAGCTAGCAGAACTCAAAACCCAGTTGCAAGAGCTTTTGGATAAAGGTTTGATACGTCCTAGTTCGTCACCTTGGGGATGTCCCGCCATCTTCGTGAAGAAGAAGGACAAAACTTTGAGAATGTGTGTGGATTATAGACCTCTAAATGCAGTAACTATAAAGAACATGTATCCCTTACCCCGAATCGACGTCTTGTTTGATCAGTTATCAAAGGCAAAAGTGTTCTCCAAGATTGACTTGAGGTCAGGTTATCATCAGATCAAGATCAGAAGAGAGGATATACCAAAGACAACTTTTTCCACCAGATATGGACTCTATGAGTATTTGATTATGTCTTTCAGACTAACAAATGCCCCGGCACATTTCATGTATCTGATGAATTCCGTCGTTATGCCTGAATTGGATAAGTTTGTTGTGGTGTTCATTGATGACATCTTGGTATACTCTGAGAATGAGCAAGACCATGCTGAGCACTTATGAGTCGTCTTAACCCGTCTTCGAGAGCACAAGTTGTATGCCAAGTTTAGTAAGTGCGAATTTTGGTTAAAGAAAGTGCCTTTTCTCGGACATGTCCTTTCGGAAGAAGGAATTTCAGTGGATCCCATGAAAGTACAGGAAGTTATGGATTGCATGCACCCACTACTGTACATGAGGTACGCAGCTTTTTGGGTTTGGCCGGATATTACCATCGGTTCATTCCGAACTTTTCAAGGATAGCAAAGCCTATGACTCGCCTAACTTAGAAAAACAAGAAGTTTGAATGGACCCCAGAGTGTGAAGTAGCATTTCGCACTCTGCGAACCTTGTTGACCTCTGCACCAGTTTTAGCTCAACCGAATTTGGAGGAACCTTTTGATGTGTTTTGTGACGCATCCAAGATTGGACTTGGATGTGTGCTTATGCAAAATGGAAGAGTCATAGCCTATGCTTCACGCCAGTTATGACCACATGAAGAGAATTACCCAACTCATGATTTGGAATTAGCGGCAGTAGTTCATGCGCTCAAGATTTGTAGACATTATCTTATGGGCAACCTTTGTCATGTATATACATATCCCAAAAGCTTGAAATACATTTTCACTCAGCCAGAGTTGAACATGAGGCAGAGAATATGGTTAGAGTTGATCATGGATTATAACCTAGAAGTGCATTACCACCCTGGAAAAGCGAACGTTGTAGCAGATGCATTGAGTCGCAAAACTCATTGCAACTCCCTACAACCATTGTTGGAAGATGGATTCAACCTTATGCACCCCGTTATGCTGAATAATATTACCATACAATGTACCCTGGAAAGTGATATCACCGAAGGACAAAAGACAGATGAAGAAATCTGTCAGATCAAAAAGAGACTGGAAACCAGTAGTTCGTTGAACTTCCGAATGGATGAGCAAGGGATTTTGTGGTATAACCAAAGATTAGTAGTACCCAAGGACACTGAACTAAAAGGAAGAATTTTGAATGAAGCTCACAGTTCAAAGTTGTCTATCCATCCAGGAAGTAGTAAGATGTACCAAGATCTGAGAACAAGGTATTGGTGGCCAAAGATGAAGAAAGAGGTGGCAGCATATGTTGCGAAGTGCGATACTTGTTGCAGGATTAAGGCTATACACTTGAAACCCGCCGGACTGTTGCAACCACTATCGATACCAGAATGGAAATGGGAAGAGATTAGTATGGATTTTATCACAGGACTCCCAACTACCCAAAAGGGACACGATTCTATTTGGGTTATCGTGGATTGGTTATCCAAAGTGGCTCATTTCGTACCAGTCAAGACTACATATCGGCCACACCAATACGCATATTTGTACATTCAAAACATCTTATGGTTACATGGTATTCCCAGAAGAATTATCTCTGACAGAGGACCCCAGTTCATAGCCCGTTTTTGGGAACAGTTGCACAAGGAGCTAGGAACCAAGTTGGTACGGAGTTCCTCTTATCACCCTCAAACCGCAGGACAAACGAAAAGTGTGAATGAAATCTTGGAAGATATCCTCAGAGCATGTGTACTTTCCTCGGAAGAATCATGGGAGAAATGGTTGCCTCTAGCCGAGTTCTCATATAACAATAGCTATCAAGAAAGTATCAAGATGGCACCATTTGAAGTTTTATACGGACGAAGATGCAGAACCCCGGTAAATTGGGTTGAATCAGGAGATCGAGGATTTTATGGGTCAGATTATGTAAAGGATGCTGAAAAGATTATGCAAGTAGTACAGCAACATATCAAGGCGGCACAGTCTCGACAGAAAAGTTATGCTGACACACGAAGGAGACCTTTGGAATTCCAAGTAGGAGATTACGTTTACCTTAAAGTCTCACCCATGAGAAAGGTCCAACGCTTTGGAATGAAGAAAAAGCTAGCACCCCGCTATGTAGGACCATATCAGATCAAAGCCAGGAAGGGAGAAGTAGCCTACGAAGTACAGTTACCCCCGGAGATGAGTACAATCTTTCCCGTGTTCCATGTATCACAGCTAAAGAAGTGTCTTCGAGTACCCGAACACGAAAAGGTTCGAATCCCAGAGGTCACTATCAGGTCAGATCTGGAATACTACGAACAACCTCAGGAGAAACTGGATACCAAGACCAGAGTAACTCGCAACCGTGAGGTAAAGACTTACAAGATTGTTTGGAGTAATCATGGACCCAATGATGCAACCTGGGAAACCGAAGAGTACTTGCGCGTAAACTACCCCGCTCTTTATAAAGATTCGTACGTAACCTAAATCTCGGGACGATATTTCTTAAAGGGGGGAGGGTTGTGACACCTTGGTGTCAAGCACTGCATTAGGAATCACTTTAGCTACTAAATTCCCATAAGCAATGCATTGTATCATTTCATGTGCATACATGTGTTTTTGTCGTTTGTTTGTTTATTTGAAATTTGGTTTCAATAAGACTTGATTGTTTAAATAAATTTCTGTTTTGGCAAATAATTTTATAAAATAGATAATATTGAGTATAACACTTTCTATGTTGATACCTTGACCTAGTTCAGTATAGATTAATTATTAAAAATGTGGGAACAAAAATGATTTATGGCTCAAAAATTGACTTTATTTATGTGTAGGTCAGAGAAATGATTTTCAGAAAAAGTGTTTTATAGGAAAGTTGTAGAGAAAATTATTTTGAGCAACTTTTGTTTTTGGGTCAAAGTCTCGTTTTGGGTTTTTGAAACTGTTTTGAAATGGTCAAAGTTTGGAAAAGAAAAAGGGGTTTTCTTTTCTCACGTGCTTCACTTTCGGCCCATCTGGCCTTTTCGGCCCAGCCCGCACCACGCCGCGCCAGCGCTCGACCGCGCGGCCACACCGTACGCTGGCGTTCGCGCCACGTGGCCGCCAACCTTTGTCGGAAATCCACGCCGGCCACTCCGCGCCCGATCTTCTCCCACTCGATCACGCCACGATCCTCGCCCGCCAGTCGCCGCTTGCCTCGCCTTTCGTGCTGCCTCGCTGCTCCTGCCGCTCTGCTGCCCGACGCTGTCGCCGTGGCCCCCGCCATGACCTCGGGTCACCACCGGCCGAGGCAAGAACCGCCCGCGCTCTTCTCCTCTTCCCCATCCGACATTTCGCATGTCCGCTCTCCCTCTCGCCCAGCTCCCGCTCTCTCTCGCCCACACGTGAACGCGAGCCCGAGCACCACCCTCGCCGCGACCGCCACCGCAAGCTCCCCTTTGCCGTTCCGGCCTCACCGGAGTCCCTCCGTCCAATCCCTTCCGCACACCGCTCCGCCTCGTCCCCGCACACACGGTTATGGAGGATCGGTTCACCATCCTCCGCAAGGGCTGCACCTCGAAGATCAAGCGTCTCTTCAAAGAGACGGGCTTCGAGGATCTCTACGAGGCTCCTTCATTAGATTAGATTAGATTTAGGGTGTCTAGTTTGGTTTTTAGTTTGATTAAGTTTAAATTTTAATTTTTGCTTGATTTAAATTTTAGTTTGTTTAATCTTCAAAGAGAAGGGCCGCTGTTCCGCAATCACCGAGCCTCCACCGAGCCCCAATCCACCCCGGAGCTCTTCACCGTACCAAGGCAAGGTAAGAACACCTCCCATCCTCAACGCTATCGCCCCCTTACTCCCTCTCTTTCCCGGCCGAGCGCCATTCACGCCGCCATGGCACTAACACGAGGCCAAGCTCTTCCGGAGCTTCACTGGCCGAACCAACCCTTCTAGTAGCTACCCTAGGGTTCGCTCGAGCTTTCGCACCCGCCAATTTGGCCGGCGACCGCCGGAGATGGCCTAACCGCATACCGCCGCCGCCATCGCCCGCCATTGCTAGCCGCTGGCGAGCTAGGCCGTCCTCTGGCCGCACCAACCCCACCACCCGAACCGCCTAGTCGTGGTGAGCTCACCGAGCTAGCCCTCACCGTCGGCGACCTCGCCGACGGCGAGTAACCGCTGGTCAACCTATTCCTCTGTTCGGCTTTTAATTGACAGGTGGGTCCGTTGACCCGGCCGGTCCCACACGCCAACCGCTCTTGGTCCTTGGGCCGAGTCTACGAAGTCTGGCCGTGAGTTTTCAAATGTTTTTCTTTTTCTTTTATTCTCCAGAAAAGCTTATTTATTTTGTGTAGCACGTTTTAATGATCCAAATGAAGTGCTTCCAGTTTTGTTAACTTATTCATGAGCAGATCTATCAGGGAAAAATGTGAAAGTATTTTTAGTAAAAGTTTATTGTACTATTTTTTGTTTAATTCAGTTTATGTGCCTTTTGTTAAATAAATGGGTTTATATGCTTTCTGGTTGAATTAATCCATGGCAAAAATTGTGTAGGTTTCTTATCAGGTTATGTATCTCTGAAAAAGTTATGAGGACCTGTTTCTGTAGAAAAGTATCTGTTTAGATTTAAATTTCTTTTTAGCTGTTTTCTTGAAATAATTGTTAGAGTGAAATATATGTGGAAATAAAATATGGAAAAATTTATATTGTCTCTGTGTTCTATGTTCAAGCTGAGAAAAATGGTAGGTATGGGTTGTTGTATGAAAAAATAAGAAGTTGTAGTACAAGTGTACTTTTCTGTGTTTTTCTTAGAAAGTTCATGCAGAAAAGAATATGATGAAGTTCATGCAGAAAAGAATATGATGTCTCTGTTCATGGAACTTTCTGGATAAATATGAAATATGGAGTAGAATCTGGGAAAAATATAAAAATGAGGATTGCACCCTTTTCCAGTAGGGCTGCAGTTCAAAGGGTTTATTTTGAAATAAATTTGTTTATTTTGTGTAGATTTATGTGTTCATGCTTTAACAGTAATTTTTCTGCAGTAAAGTAGTTTTAGGTAGATGAAGCTAGGAAAAATATGTAATCTGCTGTTTGACACATGTCAAAAGGAAAGTTAGTTCAAAGCACCCTTTTGGCAGTTTATTTCATCTTTTTGTATCTGCCATTTAGTAAATTATCCCTTGATGAAATCTGTGCAGTAAAGTCCAGTGATTGTAAGTTGTATACTGGAATTTTTGTGGATTTTCCTGAACTTAGAAAAATGCACTTGCTGTTCAAACCTAGATTTCTTTTGAATTAGTAAATAGGAAATAGTCAAAATAATGGTTTTGTTTAATGCAGTCATTAAGTGTTTTCCTCAATGTCAAAAGTTGTTTAACAAGTTGGTTTTGTTGGTTTGCAAGAAATGTTTACATTTCATACTACCGTAATTGCACCACACATTATTTATTTATATACCGCATTGCAATAGGATCGACAGCCCCGGAGACCGAGCAAGAGCTAGAGACAAACGTCGAGCAGCAGATTCCGGAAGTGCCCAGGAGCGAGGAAGCCGAACTCGTAGCGGAGACTAATCTGCCCGAGTGCCCCTCGCACGAGGCATCGGTCTTCTGCTAAGGCAAGCCCCGGAGCATTCTATGTCTCCCAGTATTTACAATTAATTTTGTTGAGTATTTTATATTGTGATGCATTAGGTATAGGAGTTGATTGAATCCTACTTGATGCATTACCATTCCTTGATTATTGTTTACACCTGCCTTGTTATTCTGTTACTTATATGTAGAATTGCTTAGTCTGCTTAAGTAAAAGTAGTAACTTAAGGATGTTCCCGTAATGCCCCTGGTGGGTATTTACCGGATCACGGTTGGCTATATTTGCTATCGTGGAAAAGAACCTGAGTAGTAATGAAATACGGTCAACTAGAAGGCAAGGCACCAAGTTCGAACTTGGGGGCAGCTCGTCCGTTGGATCGTGTAGGTTTGTATCGATGTTTGCCCTCGTTCATTTTTCAAAGCGCCCTTTTACATAGGGTTGTCGGTGCCGTAATCGCTGACCCCGAAGCCGGTTAGACGCTGTCCGGATTCAACCCGAGTCGTGCCCTCTAGTATGGAAATGCGATCTGCCTCGGAATGGCCATCGCCAGGTTCCAATTGGGCAGTCCGTGCTTGAACCGCGACGATGACCACCACGAACAGTATCGAGCGGTGACCCGATGCATGGACCCGACAGGGAAAGTCTGGGTTTGTATTAAAGGTTTCTCGCCAGCTGGTTTGTAATTCGATTTGAGTCGTCGTCTCCCCCGGTTAGTGGAAAACTATGTCGAGCTTCACCACTGTACAACTCCATGTGATGTTTAAGGTTCGACTAAAATGTGGAAAAGTCAACTGGATGGTTATATTATTGATTGTTAGACACAAGTGTATGTAATAGTTCAGGTGCAAAACCTAGATCAAGAAGTAGGCCTAAAACCTGACTGCTCACTGATATCATTAAATATTCCTTCTCTTGAATTGAGCTTTTCGCAACTAAAAGATCCCAGCTCCACCAAAAAGCCTTGCATACCCTTGGTGTCTTTATTTTCAGTTGGACGGGTAAGTCTAGCTGAGTACATTCCCGTACTCAGGGTTTATCCCGTTGTTGCAGATGGCTAGGTTTACTACGGCTATTGTAAGCACTGCCTCTACCCCGTGGAGGGTGATGAGGAGTAGGCCCAGGGCAGGGTCATCCAGAAGCTTCTCCTTTTCTTTTGCTGGACTCAGACTGCTGGTGGCACACTATTTCAAAAAGGAGGAGTGAATTATCAAACAATGTTTTAGTTGGACCACGTATGTGGTGGTCGTGTTTTAAACTTATTTAAAGCTTCCGCACTTTCTAACTCAGTATTGTAATAACTTTTAAGATTTCGCACTCTGATGTTCATTTCGGTTTTGATTATCGACTGTGTATTCTTACGATTGTGGTACTTGAACAATGTGATCCTGTATGTTGTACGATGTTTGAAATCCTTCGAGATTTTCGTACTACCGGAGTTATATGGGTTCATGTATGAGTCGAAGTCAGTCGAATTTGGCTAAGATGGTACTTGAGCTCTTATAATTTGGACGGTTCCGCCACACCCTTCCTCACGGACAGTCCGGCAGTACCGCGGATAGTCCGGGACCGTACCCGCGGACTGTCCGGGACTTCGCAGACTTGTCCTGGACAGTGCAAATTGCCTCCCGGGTTTTCCGTTTGGTTTTGGGACTTCTCGTTTGACCCTTGAGTTAACCAAGAAACCTGTTTAGGTATCTTTGCTACTTGTTAGCATACGTATTTGGATATTTCTCGATGTAGCCTTCCATCTACGTTCGAGGGTCAATTTTTGGGGGTCGAACTTGAGCCAAAGCTTTTGGTATTTGGTTCGCTCTTGCTTGGTGGTGCCTCGCTGTGTTCCTAGGGATCATCCACTCTCTTCGAAGGGTCGTAGGCATCACGTTTTGGTCAAAGCTTTTGGGGTTGATTTTTGGGACAAAGGCCAAAGTTTCAAGAGAAATTTTTAGGCTCCCATTCACCCCCCCCTCTGGTCGCCTTGCTTTTGCATTCTCGGTCCTTCACTAATCAAGTTTCTAAACCCTAGTCAACCCTATGGAGCTTAGGGAGTCCTTTTGTTTGACTAACTAAAACCTTCTTGATAGAAGCTTTGCTTGGCTGAGTGCCCTTAACCAAAAGTGTGTAGCTTTTTAAGTAGCACAAAAATTGTTCTTGGGCCAACTCATGAAAATGAGTTTAACCTGGTGTTTTGAGGCCCACAAGGCAGAAAAGGGTGAGTTTTGGACTTGGAAATTTTCCTAACTCCTAAACTGGAAATCAGTTTCAGCCTAGTGATGTTTAGCGTTCTCTCGAGAAAAATCCGAGCCAAACCAGTGACCAAGCTTATAACATTAGTTGTAGATTTTGCGTAGCTCTAACCAATGGTGCAGTCAGTTTAGCGTTTCACCAAGTGGATTAGGAGTTAATCGCGTGCAAAGTCGGGCTGTCAGTTGGTCGGTGGTTAACTGAATCGGCCAGGGCAGTGGCCGACCGCGCGTAGAGCTTGCCCGCCGCGTGGCGAGCAGCAGCCGGCCGAGCCCGTGAACGCGCGCGGCGTGGCGAGTGAAGAAGCCCGAGCACGCCTTCGCCCGCCAGTCGCTCCCTCCCCTTTGCCTCTGCCTCCTTTTTGTTCTCACCGGCGTCCGAGCGGAGAAAAAGGCAGAGCCAACCGTCCGTCGTGTGTTTGCCGCCGTTCACCGTGCCTTTGCCCAAACAAGTGCCTAACCGACCTCGCCTCAACCTCCTCCACCCCCTACCGTAACCCGTGCTCGTCAAAGAAGCTTCGGTAAGCATTGGAACACGTTTTCGCCATGGCCGCCATAACCGCGAAGCTCGGTCCGCCATGGCGGATTCCTTTCCCGTGCAAGTCCGTCCGTTCTAACCCATGTTCATGAGTCGCTAGGGTTCGTGTGTGGTGTAGCGGGTGCTAGTTCGGCCGATTAGGGTTTGGATGTCATAGTACGCCACCGTCCGCCGTCCGCCGTGCTCATCGGAGTTGGCATGCCCGCGGTTCCGGCCATTCGCTGTGGAAACCTTAGTGTCTTTGCTTTGATTAGGGTTCGAGGGAGTCATGGGAGTGAGTTTCGGAAGTTAGTTCGCCTCGGAGTGCCCAGAGATGGCCGGCGTGGTGAGCCCACGCCGTCGTGGCCGCCATTCTCAATGGCGAGCTCGATCCAGTGCAATGCTAGGCTAGTGTGTGGTACCAATCGACGCGGAAGAAGAAGGGGAGTCCGTCTGTGGTGTTGGTTTCACCGGAGAGTTCGCCGACGGCGAGCTTCGCCGCGGTCAACTTCTCCCCTGTTTCGGTGTGGGTGACAGGTGGGTCCGAGTTGACCTCGGGGCCCAACAGTCAGTCTCTTGGGTAGAATAAGGTCAGGTGTGAGTAGTAGTTAGGGTTTGATGTTTTGTTTAAATGTTTTTCAGAAATGATGTAATGCTTGTTTAATTCATATCTTAAGTTCTGTTGATCCAGTTAATGTGACATAAATTTTGTTAAGTTTGTTTTGATGAGCTCTATGTATGAAAAATATAATATGCTCTGTTTGGAATAGTTTTATGTATAGTTATAATTAATTTGTATATGGGCTCATATCTTGTTTAATGCATAATAAATTGTGCTTTGCTCAGAAAAAATATGGTTCTTGTTTTGATAGGTTTGTTATGTGACGTAGAATCATAGAAAAATGATAGTTGATGTTTGACTGTGATAAAATCTGAAGTTAATATTTATTTTGATTAAATGTTGTTTTCTTGTATGATTTTTAGTAATTAGAAGATAAGTGATATGAGCATGATAATTTTTATAGACTGCTCTTGTGCTAAGAAGTTCTGGAGAAAAATGTGAAATCTTTTGTTTGACACATTTCAGGATGATGTGTAGTTCAAAGTACCTTTTCACCCTCTTATTTGTCTTTTTCATGGAGAACAATGCTTAATCCCAAATGTCATGAAATTTGTACAGCAAGCTTTGTTCTCTGATGTGAACCTGCAGTAATTGTTGTAGATTTTTCTCAAGCTGTTAGCTATAGGTTGCTGTTATAGGCTTGTTTTAATTGGTTAATTTGTTTAATTAAGTTGATAATGTACTTTTCTTTTATGTGGGACCAGCAAGGGTGAAATGGTCATTTCAGCGCCTTCATATTAGTTGCACTTTGTGGTTGAGCATAGCTACTATCTAGATAGGGTGTTCCACTCTACTAGAGAGGAGATATGCACATATTCGGTCAAGTTTAATGATAATGCATCTCTTCCGTATACATGTGGTATTCGCTCATTTTAGCATATGCATCACGACAGGTTCGGTAGACAAGCGAGCCGCAGCAGAGGAAATTGAGGAGCAACAGCCATAGGAGCAGGAGTCAGGAACCGTCGGGGAAGAGCCTGAAGAGGATCTTCCGGAGTGTCCGAACCACCTGCCCAACACCTTTGAGAAAGGCAAGCCCCAGAGCATTTCTAACTACCTATGGTTTATAATTAACTTGCTTGTATTATGCTTGTTGCATTAAGTGTAGGAGTTGCTTGATACCGTTGATGCATTATATTTCGTACCTTGCTACCTTTGAGATATTTCCCTTGTTACCCAATTAGTGGTAGGTGCGAATTTATGCTTAGCCATGCTTAGACCGGTAGAAGCCGTGCGACCTTCACGTTACCCGCGAGTAATAGGTGGTTACTTGACCTTTAACGGGACATTGCCAATAAGTGAAATAACTGAGTGTTGTGGACAACGGAGATCGGCAGATTCCTGTAGCGTTGTGCTACAATATTTCTAGCCGTGTCGTATGGGAAAATAGTATCATGCTAAGACGACCCTCTTGTCAAGTTGAACACATGCCCCACATTTAGCTGGAAGGATACCTCATTCCGACCGCGAAGCCGCACACTTTTCCAGGCCAGTTCTCAGGTCCCACGCATCTGCCGAAGCCACGAAGGGGGTAGTAGGACGCTGGGGCGCGAAAAGTAAGACCCGGGTGATGGTGGTTAAGTCCAACTCCTTGGCAGTCGGGCTTGCTTCTGGGTACGATGGTGGCGGTTGATACCGCGGCTTTCTAGAATAGTGTTGCGGTTATCTGTAGGTCACTGACGGGTGAGTGTGGTTTGTGTGGAAAATAAAATCACCAGCTGGTTAGGAATCGATTATAATCGGCATCGCTCCTGGATAGTGAGCACTTGACTTGAACACCTCTCTGTCTTGATACTGAAATATGATGGAACACGTGACAGCTATCGTGGTACTATTGGCAATTGTTATTCGGTCTGTTTGTTATATTATAGTGATGGTTGGGTCACTACCATGACTGTTGTTAGTACATGAGCTAATCTAGTTAAATAGGCTAATCATTACTCAAACTTGCACCTAGTAAACAGGAGAACAAGTTACTTACTACTTATGCTTTTACGCAAACTGTTATCTCATACCAGCTACACTGTAAACTGGCCTTGCATACTCCTTGGTGTCCCTTATTTCTGGTTTATGACGGGTAAGTCTAGCTGAGTACCTTCTCGTACTCAGGGCCTTGTTCCCCTTGTTGTTGCAGACGGCCAGGTGTTCTATGGCTATTGCATCAACTGTCTCTGCCCCACTTTGGGAGATAACTAGGTCATGGGCAATGACCTGTTTCATCCATACCTTTTGCTTTGTCAAGGATGACTACTGAATGGCACTGTATCAGACTATGTGTGTGTGATTTCAAAACTATGTTTTATGATTAAATTTCTGCTACTTGGATTTGGAACTCAGTTTGTAATAACTAAGTTTGCTACTCCGATGATCTTATGTAATATTCTGTCATGTGATGGTTGATGCTGAACGATTACGATCCTATTTTGTTGATGTTGGAAAAGTTTGAAATCCTTCGAGATTTCACGGACTACCGGGTTTATATGGGCTCAAGTGTGTAAATTTACTACTCCGGCGGAGAATTTCGTACTTGTGCTCTTATAAATTGGTCGGTTCTGTTACAGCTGGCATCGGAGCATAGTTCAGTGGATACTGTTCACATGACTAAGTTTTAAAAGTAAAAAGAATTTGGGTACAAAATTATTTGCCAAAATTAACAGAATTGGTGTAAAAAGTGCCTTGCAATAAAAATTAGAGTGTGCTAGTGGTCATGTCCTTTATGCCCATAGGATCTCAGGTGGCTTATTTAAGTACCGACTTGGGGAAGGGACTTGGGGAAGGGTCTTGCATCATGCAAGGGTGAAATTGTATGGGTGCTATTCTTCAGAATAGTAATGTATGGATCAGTTTGCCTCTACGCCAAGGTAAGATGAGTTGTGAGAGCATGATCGAACAACCATCGGTCTAGGGGAGAGCTAGTTTGGTACTGGAACCTGTACACGTAAGCACATGGGTGCAGGTGAAGGTATTTAATAGTGGGAGTAATACTGTTTTGATGGGTGCATATACTTCTTACGTGTATACGAGGTGTACACCTAAGTTAGTATCCAGATTTAAATTTCAGCAATGCACGATATTCATATTATGGGCAAGGCTGAAATGGATCTTTTGCAGGTACACTAACCACGTATCGTTAAAACGAAGTAGTTAACGTTTATAAGAGTGACGTGGTATGCCACTGCTTAGTTCGTATGAAGTGGAAAGGTATGCCACCGCTTAGTTCGTATGAAGTGGAAAGGACGTACGGAACGTTTCATACATATACAACATGGCATGCTTGCTTTCTTTTCCTTTCGCATTACTTCCTCCCTGATTATTGGAATATCTCTCGAGTTGGAAACCTATGCTTATGTTAAAATGATGAACTTGCTACAGATGGCACGTACCAAGGAGACCGCGCGTAAGTCGATAGGTGGCAGGGTTCCCAGGCACCAGCTAGCGCCTCGATCCAAGAGGTGCAAGGACAAGTTCCTGGATATGCTCGGGATGCCGACGTTGCTTTGGAGGGTGCTGCGTTCTATGGGGTACCCATAAGGTAAAGAGCCTCGCTACTTTTCGACGAAGGAGCCTTTGGGAGACACCACTCTGGTGTATGTGACGGCTGTGGTGAAGCCCAAGGAAGAAGGTTCTGACTGGTCCAGATGGATGTTCGAGAGTAAGGGGAGAGGCCCTTGGGAAGGTGTGCAGTCAGCAGCTTTCCTCATCCTCCGGGACATCATGAATCGGTTTCCGGAGGACCTTGGTCGGGCTCTTGCGGGGGTGTTTCCAAGAGCTGATCCGTTCAAGGATGTGCGGGTGCAATCCAAGAGAGAAGCTATGGAGGGCGGCCCAAGTGAGTTGCAGGCATGTGATAGACCTGCTATGAGTGCTATGTTCGCAATGATGAAGGGGTATGCAGTGATGCAACGCAACTTGGAAGGTATGACCAAATCTTTTCACCATGTCAGGGAAGAGAAGCGGCTAGCTCAGCGGGAGTTTGATGAAGAGATGGAGAAGATGCAAGAGGAGCTGAACCAAAGGACTTTGGAGAGGGATCAAACCATCCAAAGGAATGTGATAGCAGCTCAGGAGATCATCAGGCTGTAGGAGCAGCTTGGGCATGCAAAGCATGCTAACCAGAGCGTCGAGCGTATGATGGTACGCCTTCTGCAGCAGCGGAATCAAGCTTGGGAAGGTGAGAATGCCCTCAGAGCTCGCATCATGACCTTAGAGCAGCAGTTGATGACGACGGAAGCCTACAATGACAACCTCCATGAAGAAGTACATCGCCTCAACAACCAGCTCTATCCATATCATCCTCTAGGTGCGGCCGAGATGGAGATGGGTATCGTTCTTGTTGACGGTGGAGCCGAAGATGGTGAAGTGCCTCTCGCCAACCAAGGTGGAGGTGAAGAAGAGGAAGAAGCCGGTGGAGTTGAGGACGCGGAGAGCCACGTGTCAGATGTCGGGAGCGACTAGAGCTTAGGCTTTGTTGTCTTCCTTTGTTATCATTATGTATCGAACAAGTTATGTTGGGTTGTAAGCTTTAAGAAGCTTGTTGCTACCATTGGGATCGTTTTAAGTATCAGACCTTCGTTGTGTTTTATCTGTTTGCATCTATGCGAGTATTAAGTGCTTTTCGTATAATCCGTTTGTGATGTTATTTATGTGGAACGACTTGTGCATGTGCCTTATTGTATGAACTATGTTCAAATACAGTATTACAGTTACTACGCATTTTGATCTGTATATACGGCATCACTCATTGATTACCGATTGGCTATGAAGATGGTGAATACTCGTCGTGGAGCGGGCAGTGCTAGCGGTGTTGGTGGTGATGGACAGGGCGAGGAAGCAAATCCTCCTCCTCCCCCATACACGGCAGAGTAGTTCTTTGCACAGTTTCTGGGAAGTCAGCAAAACATGGAAGCTATGCAGAGGAATATGGAAGCAAATCTCAGGAACATCGCAGATAACACACGTCGGGCTGCAGGTCAAGGGGGTCAAGATGTGAACCAGTACAACACTTTTAAGGACTTCTTGGACACTAGACCTCCGATCTTCAAAGAAGCAGCTGAACCGTTGGAAGTTGATGAATGGATTAACACCATCGAACAAAGGTTCAGGTTGCTCCGTCTGACGGAATCGTTAAAGGTGGAATACGTAGCTCACCAGTTGCAGGGACCAACTGGTATATGGTGGGCACACCATTGCACCACTTTTCCTGCAAATCAACCTATCATGCGGGAGTAATTTACGACAACTTTCCGAGGAAATTATATTCCTCCAGGTCTGATGGCTATGAAAGTGACAGAGTTTTTGAGCTTGACCTAGGGTACTAAAACAATGCCAGAGTATCTTCATGCTTTCAACAATCTTGCTCGCTATGCACCTGAGTATGTCAGCACAGAAGCTAAAAAGATCGCAAGTATGAAGAGAGGTCTGAGTCCCAAGCTCATGAAGTCTATGGGAAACTCTACCAGGACGCAGTTCAATGACTTTGTCAGTGACTGTTTGACCCAAGAGAACAATAACAACATCTACAGCGCATCCAAGTCACGCAAGAGGGCTTTTGACGCAGGGGCACCGCAGGACAGGAATCAGGTGGCCAATCGTCCTCCTCCACGTTCAGCAGTGCCAGGAGCACGTTTCAAGCCTCCTCAGCGTCGTTTCCCCGGGAATCAACTGCAGGCCAAGAATTAGAAAGTTGCAAGAGGCCAGTCCTCTCAGTTCAAGATGGGGCCCGAAACTCAGAACTTTGCAGGCAGCTATGTGAAGGGGCCATGTTATAACTGTGGGAAGGAAGGGCATCTGTCTACGACATGCCCTAGTCCCAGAAAGAAGACCAATCAAGTTCAAGCCCGTGTGCATCATACATCCCTGGATGGCATCTCTGAGGGAGAACCTGTTACTGCTGGTATGTTTTCTATCAACGATATCTCTGCAGTTGTTTTGTTTGATTCCGGGTCATCGCATTATTTCATAAGTCAAGCATTTGCACTTAAGCATAATCAGGAAATGTTAACAATGGATTTTGGATTCCGTATCAACTCAGGTAGTGCAAGTGTGTTATCTAGCCAGAGAGTTCACTACAAGAAATATGTGGTTTTTTTGACGTTTTGAGCATGACAATAGGTTATAATGTCATTATATCACCTGGTTTATGACATTATATTTCAAATACATTAACTTAGTGATAATAAAAGATTGTATGTCATAAAAAATGTCAAACAACTAGTTTAATTTCATCCAATGACGATATTTACTACGTCACAGAAGTATTTCCTGTGTCATAAAGTCTAATTTATAAATATCATCAATAAATGACAGACTTTATGTGTCACAAAATAATTTATTGATCTTTTTAAACAATGTTTTTCATGTTGGCATGTTTCACAAAATATAGTTGGATGGCGAAATGACCAAAAACAAAAGTTATACATATTGATTATTTCTACAACTTTATTGTTGAAGACCTTTTCTTTTTAAAATCATATATTATCCCAAAATTTAGTTCAAAGTTCTTATATTTTAAAATTTAAATTTCAAACTATTGGAGAAAAGTCGGTTGGAGAAATAACCAAAACAAAAATTATCACCTAATTTAGTGACCCAAAAATAAAACGCGTCACTCATACGAAACCAAAGACTCGTTAAAGGCCCTGTTTAGTTACCGTGACTAATATTAAGTTTAATAGATTCGTCTTATGAATTAGTCTTCGGTTGATAAATTAGTTTTTTAATTAGTATATTTTTAATAAACTAAACTAGAGCCGTAATATTCGATGTGACCGAGAAAAAAAAACTGGAAACGAACATGCCCATAGCGGTATAGATGGCAGCAAGACGGGTTTCAGATAGGTGAATAGTTGCGGGTTCAGGCCGGATCTATGTTTTGCCCCACGAATAACTATTGGAGCCTCGACATCACTGAGCCCACTAATAGCCCATCCAATAACCCTAGCTATATATACCTTTCTATCTCAACCCCATCTCACCCCCATCCGATCCGCGTTCGCCCATCAGCCGCCAGAACCAACAAACGACAAGAGCAAGCACTAACGCCACCCTTCCAGATCTGCTCGTCGGTCGCCCTAAGCGCAGAGAAGCAGGCACGGCGGTCTCGTCGGACTCTCACCACGGTCGTCTCCTCCTCCCGTCCTCCCCGCTCCGCCTCCCCAGGCCTCGCCCACGCCCTCGTCCACACCTCCACCTTGCCGCCTGCCACGCCGACACCCTCCTCCCATCCTCATCATCGGAGACCCGTGCGCCGTCGGCCCCCGTGGTGGAGCCTTCCTCCGAATCCGCTACCGACTGCTTCGTCGAATGGTTGTGTGCGCGCGGCCTTCTTCGGGCAAAGTGGACATCGGGAGCGGCCGATGCCCTGCTTGCGTGACGGCAAGGACCGGCCCCTGCGCTACGGCGCCGCCGGTGCCGACCTCCAGCCTCCGAATCCGCCACTGACTGCTTCGTCGACTAGCTGTGTGCGCGCGGCCTTCCCCCGGGCAAAGTGGACATCCAGGAGCGGCTGGTGCCCTGCTTGCGCGACGGCAAGGACTGGCCCCTGCGCTACGTCGCCGCCGATTCCGTCCTCCAGGTTGATGTGGCAGCACACGATTTTTTGTTTCCTGTAGTAATGACGGGATCATGACCTAGATTTTGTTGGCTGCCTCATTTGTGGTGCAGGTAGGGGATGTGGCGTTCGAGGTGCCAATGCCCCTCGTCGTCACGCTAGAAATTGTGCTCGGGGACTAATCAATTGGTGAGATAGCCTCTGACTCTAGTAATCTATATATGTGCTTGTATTGATTATTCAGTTCTATCACTCCTACGAATTGCCGAATTGGGGAGTTCCAAATTGATTTAGTCTAATTAGTCTCACTCAGAAAAGCAACTTTATTTACATGTCAACCAATGCACTGAATTTTAGTTAGGGCCCGTTTGGCTCCCTGGAAATGAATCAGTTTCCTTGAATCAGATTCTAGGAATTGAATTGTCTAGAATTGAATCAGCTGGAAACTGATTCATTTCCATTATTCTTGTTTGGGTGCAAACATAATTGAATTCCTAGAATTAAAATCAAAATGTTGTTGGCCAACTTGTATTAAGAATTGAGCCCAGGGTATGTAATCAACCAATATATTTGACACAAACAGCAGTATAGACTCATATGGGACACATAAACACCATAATATATGTATGTAACCAACATATATGAGTCAATAGTAGAATATCACAACCAGTACATTAGTGAAGGTAGGTACAAGCACCGATCCAAATAGCACATGCTGATTACACATCAAATTAACACCATTTTCATATGACATAGAACATTACACAATAATATTGTTGAATAGCACCGATCACTTCTTAACTGCTTTAGCAACCACCTCTTCCTCCTGTGTACTGGTAGGGCTACCATGGACTCAAACTTGCGAGCATCAGAGGTGAGGATATCATACAAGTCGAGCTCAGTGTCAGAATCAAGTCCTTCAACTTCTTGTAGTGTTGTAATACTTCAGCTGAAGAGGGAGGCTTTGGTGGCATCTTCCTTGATCACTGCGCGAACATATCCAACTTCTCAGACCACATTGAATTGAATGAGTCATCTGACCTTTGCCTCTTCAAACCTCCTGGGGTCATTGTTGAACCAGCTGGATTACCACCTTCTTTAGCCATCTCTTTGGAGCTCTCAGATGCTGTAGCCGCCTCTCCATTGGCATGATCCTTGCAATACTAGACTAATAGACTCCCAATATTTGATGACTTTGTTCCTGTAGTTTTTAGCTTCCTTGTTTTTCTACAGAGATAGTTATAGTTAAACATCTATCACTTTATATACTATCAGTTCGGAATGAGAGAAATGGGTAAAAAAATTCTTTTCAAAGTAACCATATATATGCTAGGCACAACAGTCCATATATTAAAACTCATACAAACCACTGTTATAATGCTACTAGCTAAAGAAGCTAAACCACTTGAAACATCACAGTTCCCTTACCTCTGATGTTACAAAGGTTACAGTATATGTAATTTAGCAAAAGTTACAGTAACCATCACTTTATGTAATTTTGTCTGCCCAGTGTTCCTTTTAATTCTTCTTTCAGTGTCCCAGATCACAGTTTTATTGAGGTATGATCACAATTCACTTGAAACAATGGAAGTTGAGAACAAAAGTTACAGTGTTAAAAGAACTAGAGTTGAAGGTAGGCTGATATAATATATTTCAGGCTATACATGGTAATGAACTAGAAGATAATATCTGGATTTCATCTCCACAATCTATCCTAGCACTAAACTATACATATATAGGATTCTCAAGACAGTAAAGATAAAAAAGACAGATTCTTAGAAGAGAATTTGACATACCTCAATATAAGATTCCCATGCAGCTTCACTATCAATTGAAAGCTTATTCTTCTCCCAATCCCACCAAACCCACTTGAAGATAGCATCCATTGACAATATTGTAGTGCTTATCGAATGTCTTGCTCCGGGACTCGATGTTGCTCTTTGTGATGTTGACTCCACATTTCTCTCGAACATTATTAATTGCAGCTGTGTACACATGTGACTTCCATCCATTTTGACACCTGTCGCCTTTATTGTAGTACTCAACAAGAGTGTCCAACAACACTTTATCCATGTCATCGTCCCATGGAACGTAAGCCCTTGATGATTTCTTACCCTTCTCTACATCCTGGAGCAAAAAGAAGTTATAATGGTCAATATACACATATAAAAAATGAATATGCAAACATTTAGATATGCAACAAGACAATATAGTTTTCATACATTTGACCACGCCTTGCTTGATAATCAACAAACATATCATTAGCTTTGGTGTCTCTAAACTATTCCACTGATTGGTTGATTGGACATGTGTAATCAGATTTTGCTCTACTTGAGATTCAACAGGAGCAACAACAATCACATTATCAACTTGATTGATAAGCAATTCATCCATATCTCTTTGCTTATCCAGTAGAAAATTATGTAATATGCAACAAGCATTTATGATTCTAATCTGCAAGAGGTTAGTATAAGTTAGTCAAATTATTAGTTGATAAAAATCTGAGCTGCTTCTCAATATAGGATTACATTTTATACCTGGTTTTTCAAGTCAAAATATGAGTTTTTTCTCAATATAGCCCACCTCATCTTCAATAGCCCAAACGTTCTTTCTATCACGTTTCGAGCCTTTGCATGGCGCAAGTTGAAAGCTCTCTTGCGTTAGATGGATTGTATCCTTGGGAAGCCCACTCCTTTAAGTGATACCGTGTGGATCGATATGGGGCAAGGAATCCAGGACCATTTGTGTACCCAGCATCTACTAGATAGTATTTACCACTTGGGATAGTAAATGCATCATCTCGAGACATCGCATCTCGCAAAACCCGAGAATCTGAAGCTGATCCTTCCCATCCCGCTAAGACATAAAGAAACCTCATATGTCGATCACAAACCCCTAAAACATTGGTTGTAATCTGTTGCTTCCTATTTCTATACCTACCTTGGTCAACTAGTGGCACAAATACATCAATATGTGTGCCATCTAGTGCACCAAGGCAATCATCAAACCATTTCCATTTGGGATCTTCAGGTTGAACAACTGCAGGATCGGGAAGCTTGATAAACTCATGGCTTAAAGAGAGCACTCCTTGAAGCACTTCATTAAAGTGTCGACTTATTGGCTCAAGAGACCACCCATAAGTGCTACGAATTAGCCTCATTTTCATCCCATGGGCTACTATGAGCAAAAAGATTGCCACCTTTTCTTCAACTGCACGTTTAGGGTATCCTGCAGACCACATCTCTCCCTTAAGATGACACAAAGGTCAGCAAAAGAGGCTTTTGTTAGGCGCAAACTGTCATAACAATAGGTGTTTGAGCCCTGGTACAAATTTCTTAACATCTGTTTTCTCTCCTGAACCCTTCTCTCTAGAACCTCATCGGCATCTACTAGGTGTCTAGGTCTTCTTCGATGATACCTCTTTGCAATCAAGGCCATAACTGAAACTACCATTGCAATAACAACTCTCTTTCTCTTTCTCCTCCTCCTTTCCTCCTCACTTATATTGTTAGAGACCAATTGTGTGTAATGATCTGCCATCTAAAAACATGTATGCAATAAGTTTACATGTCAGTTAGACATGCTAGCTGATCCACATCAGCATATATTTTACAATAAATATATCGTATATATAGCAGGACATATATCTCTTGTGCAAATAAAATTGAAACTCTAGAAACTTGTTAGCTCAAGGTACTCCACATAACTTCGGACATGAGCAAAAAAAAAATAGCAGGACATAAACAAGCAGAAAGAGAGGACTAAACATACCTGCGTTGACATGGTGATGAAGCCTTAGCTCAGGCGTGGTAGCAGTAGAAATGAGTAGCACACTGAGAATATAAAATAAAACAAAGTGTTAATAAGATAGTAAAAATTAGCATATAGGATCACTCATAGGATTAATTAATTAAAAACAGATAGAATTAATAAAAAAACAGGCAGATAGGATCACTGCATGATGACCAATATTAATTAATTAAAAAGAATATAGAAGCCACTCATAGAATTAATAAAACTACAGATAGGATCACTTTATTATTCTATAACCAAAATGTCATCAAAATTAAAATGTGAAGTGACCATAGGCTGCCACTTATCTAAAAAATACACTGCTAAACTGCCTAAACCAATAATTGCTAAACTAAGAAAAGTGCCCAGCTACCAAATCAACATTTTAACTATTTTTCTTTGTGTTACTTGCAGAAAGAAATCAGAGCGATGAGAAGAAAAGCATTGCTATACTGTTTTAACATTGTAACGTAACGGCTCTAATCCCATGGCCCACTGATCACCGTCAACCACTGACAGTCGATCCGTACAGCCAAGAGATTAGGACCGGTTCCGCTACTGGGCTACATCAGTGCCCGTTGTCCGCAGGATCATCTCACAATTCAGTTACAATCTCTTTAACATTTTGACAAGTAACATCGGAGTAAATAGCGGAAGACTTAGATAACAATAGTTTTACAAACCAGGGTTCCACATAAAATTAAAGTGAAGTTATTACAGACCATAGTTCAAATAGATAGAGTCGGCAAGTAGCATATGACAACAACTTAAGGTAAAGATACATCACCCAGCCCGAGGGTGAATAATCACTCATCGGCCTCATCGGCCTCCTCCTGAACAACAGTCACACAGCAGGGTCCAAGGCATACTGAGGAATCTGCCATACCTGCAACATGGGTAATAAAACCCTGAGTACAAAGGTACTCAACAAGACTTACCCGACTAAAGAAAAAGGGGAAAGACTCAGGAATGCAGGCTTAGGGTAGTCAAGGTAAGGCTTAAGCAAGATCAAGTATTTTGCAGAAAAGCATTTTTTGTAAATCTTATTTTATTTTGAAAGGTTCAGAATTTCCTCAATTCTTCATCATTCATGATTCATTTTACATTTCAAAACATTCCTAGTTGAGAACCACTCTCCGTTGACAGTCAGTGGACCAAGTCTCCATAACCGAGGAGCAACGTTAATCCGGATAAAGAATACTCAGCTGAGGATCCCTATTCACACTGCATATGTAGCACCCAAGCTTGCATATTGCCAACCCGTCTTCCACGATTCCTCCAAGATTGGGCCCGGTCCTACGCCACCCGGAAGTACAGTACACCACTCCAATCCGGGACTCTAACCCACGTGGGTACATGCTACTTCCGCCATCTCTCCACTCCCAGTGCGCGGTTGTCGGTCCAATAATGGATTTCTCGGAGCCAGAGCTTTCCGTAGTATGTGAATAGTTACAAGTCTTGACCAGCAGGCCCCCATACGGATGGTCCCTACATTTTCCAGCCAGCGACAAGCACCTCGGGACTCTAACCCAAGAGTACAGGTCCTGTCAGTTTTTTTAACCCTGTCCCGGTCGGTGTCAACTGCTGAGTCCCGGACTACAACATGACGGCACCGTACGCAAGGACAACCTCTCCTTCCCATTGACTAAGTACGGATCAGATACTTAGCCAATAGTGGGAGTAAAGCCAAATTCCCATAAAAGTTCTTTAAGTGATCACACTTTTGAAATTGGCATTTTTATTGCAAATCTATTTAATAGCATTGCTAAGCATTTTTCAAACACTTTTTGAAAAGCAGGTATCGGGTGTTTCAGTGGTCAAGGTGGATAGTGCATCAATTAGGATAGCACACAACTCCTATAAACCTAATGCAATAATTTAACTCAAAAGCATTTAAGGAAACATTTTATAAATTCAAGGAAGGGGTTAAATGCACCGGGGCTTGCCTTGGATGGCAAAAAGAGCAGACTCGGGGTTGGTGGTGTAGGTGCCGGAGCTCGGGGTTGCCTCGGGGACAGATCCTTCGGTGGCTACCTCGACTTCAGGTCCTTCTTCGTCAACTATACGGATGCAATGATGAATGCTCATGAGAAAGATGATATGAACTTATGGTGCAAGACAATTCCACTGATTCTAGAATACTTTTTAAGTAAGGCATGATTGAATTTTAGGTTGAGCAATAAAGGTAACCATTTCTCCCTTAAGCAATATTGATTAAACTAGCCCTTATTATAATTATCCTAAGCATCAACCAAACATAGCATCACAAACATCATAGACCAAAGGGTAGGGGTCTATGAACATCAATCAATCCAAAGATCACATCATCAAACACTTACTACCAACACTAATCTATCTTTTCTATTTTCCTAAATTATTTAAAAGGTCATTTTATGAAGTTGCTCCAAAAATTACCAAATTAATTACATCAGTTCATTATGACTTAAACAGGTGGCAAAACAAATTTCATAATTTTTGGAGGTCATTAAGGTGTTCAAATAAATTCAGACATTAATTAGCAAAAGGCACTATTTCAAGAATTAAAATAAATGCCTCAAAAATCAACTTGTTCCAAAAGACTTCGAAATTTTACCAGAGACTAAACATGGCATAAGAAGCTCACAAAAATTTGTCTCAAGATTTTTGGAGTTATAAATCACCCTCCAAAAATACCAAAACCTTCATTTTTCAATTAAAAGGGGAATTTTACATTTTCAAATTTTTGCACAAAACTCAAGTTTCATATTTTTATAAAATACTCCAGAGCATAAAGAGTCTACCACAAAAATTTCAGAATTTTCGATGCACACAGAAAATCATACAAAAAAGAGAAAACAGAACACTAATCACAACTCTCAGAAAAAGAGAAGAGCACTGTGCTCCCTCTAGGCCGGGCTCGGGCGAATCGGAGAAGTGAGCCTCGGTCCGAGGCCGGACTCGGGCGAGACGGAGAGCATGCGTCGCCGAGGCTTGGGCTCGGTCGAAGCGGAGGGTCATGCGCTCGCCGAGGCTTGGGCTCGGGCGAAGCGGAGAAACAGGCCTCTGCCCGAGGCGTGACCTGGGGCTCGGGCGAAGCGGAGTTGAAGCAGAGGCCGAAGGCTCGGATGCTTACCACGTGTCGGAGGCAGGGCTCGAGGGTGAGGCTCGACTCGTTCTCGAGGGTGAGGCTCGACTCGAGGGTGAGGCTCGACACGAAGGTGAGGCTCGGCTTGTGCTCGAGGGTGAGGCTCGACACGAAGGTGAGGCTCGACACGCTCGGGAAGAAGATGACCGCGGCGGCGCTCCGGCGGTCCGGCGGTCCTGAGCAACAACAGCGACCGCAAGGGCCGGGTTAGAGTCGCACGGGGTCAAGGAACACAACACGGGGTTCGGGAGAAGGTATCTGTGGCCGGAGACGGCGAATTCCACGAACCCGAGCTCGCCGGGTTGCTGCCGGGAATGGGAACGGCGAGCTTACGCCGGGCAAACGGAGACGGGGAAGGTGAAATTGAAGGGTGGGAGAGCTTCACGAGCTCAAGGCGGAGCTTTAGGGCTAGCTGGTGGAGCGGCGAAGTGACTGGAGTGGGCTGGCCACGGTGGCGGAGGTGAGGGAGAGAGGTCGGGCTCCGGCGGCTTATATAGCCGCGGCTATGGGACGGTAGAGACCTCGGGGATGCGCGGGTAAGGTTTGCGGGGGCGTGCGCACTCGATTGCGCTCTGGCGGATAAGCTGTCGCGCAGCCGGGGCTCGGGCGCAATGTTCGGCCGGCGATGGCCACGCGGCGGCGGCGGTTGGGCACTGTAGGGGCCGAGAGCGATGGTCAGCGCTCGCGTGCGGGCGCGGAGGGAACAGGGGAACATCGGCGACAGGTTGGTGGCGCGTGGGGAGCAGCCGCCTGCGCTGCAGCCGCAGCGCCGGCGCCATGGCCGGGCCCCCCCTGGCCTCTGGCTCTACGGGAAGAAGAACAGTGCTAGAGTCTAGGGTTTGACTTTTGGCCAGTTTCTGAATTTTGCAAAAATCTCCCAAAATTTGAACTGTGCGACAAAAACTCAAAACACCAAGGTTGTTCAGAAAAGTGAGATCTACAACTTTGTCAATATGAACATTTTCAAATTCCAAATAGTTTTTGAACTACATTCAAAACAGAAAAGGGGACACTTTTCAAATTTGATTCAAATCAAACTTACTTTGGATTTCAAACTGAAACTTGAAAATCTTCCAATATGAAAGTTGTTCCATTTGACAAAACCTATAACTTTGCTAATATACATTTTTTCTGAAACTCAATAGTTTTTGAATAACTTTTTAAAACGGAAAAGGGGACAAAGTCTGGAATTTGAATGAATTTGAAATTACTGCAAACTTTATATAGAAACATGGAAATCTGTAAATACCAAAGTTGTTCCTCTAGGTCAGATTCACAACTTTGCTTTTTTTTTTTTTTTTTTTTTTTGAACCAACTCAAAATTTTGAATTTTGAAAAAGTTATTTAAAAAGGGAATAAATCCAGGATTTGGAAATTTAGGGTTTTGCAAAGGAAAAATCAAATCAAATCTGATTTTAGAACTTGGATCAAAGCAACAAACATCAGGGCACTAATTTGAACAGGAATTACATAGGACTAGGCACAGAGGTGAAATTACCATTTTGCCCTTATAGGAAGAATGGGGCTAATAAGGGTTTTTGCAATAGAGGATACATCACATAAAATGATACATTAAGCAAATGCATACACATGAAATCATGATCAAGATGATTAATGATGCTAATGATGATATGTCAAGTTAATTACATGCTTAAACACCAGAGGTGTTACAGCCTTCCCCCCTTAAAGAAATCTCGCCCCGAGATTCTGCGTCTTAAGAAAGGACAAAGAAGGGAAAAAGGCAAAACTTTACATAGACAGGGATTCGAGAAAGTCGGGATAGTTCTTTGCCAAGAAGTCTTCAGATTCCCAAGTAGCTTCTTCTTCAGAGTGCTGGTTCCACTGGATTTTGTACCACCTTGTGGTAGTTCTTCGAGTAACTCGATCTTTGTGATCCAACACGCGAACTGGATATTCTGAGTAGGATAGATCAGGTTCTAGCTCGACACCTTCAACTTCCACGACATGTTCTGGTACTCGGAGACACTTCTTGAGTTGGGAGACATGGAAAACATTGTGGACAGCAGAGAGATGATCGGGCAACTTCAGCTTGTAAGCCATCTTGCCACAACATTCCAAGATCTCAAACGGACCAATGTAGCGTGGTGCTAACTTTCCCTTGACTCCAAAACGAGTGACTCCTTTGGTTGGTGAGACCTTGAGATATACGTAATCTCCAACTTGAAACTTCAGAGGTCGACGTCTCTTGTCAGCATAACTCTTTTGTCGGGTTTGGGCAATCTTCATGTTCTCTTGTATTTGCTTGACTTTCTCTTCCCTATCTTTGACTAGGTCAACTCCAAAGAATTCTCTTTCTCCGGGCTCAGACCAACTGAGGGGTGTACGACAACGACGACCGTACAGTGCTTCAAAGGGTGCCATTTTGATGCTTTCTTGATAACTGTTATTGTATGAGAACTCTGCCAAGGGCAAACAGTCATCCCAAGTATCTGCGAAGGTAAGCACACAGGCTCTCAACATATCTTCTAACACTTGGTTGACTCTCTCAGTTTGTCCATCAGTCTGCGGATGATATGCTGTACTATGCAAGAGCTTGGTTCCAAGTGAGGTATGGAACGCTTTCCAGAACTTTGCGACAAACTGAGTACCACGATCTGAGATGATGGTCTTGGGAATACCATGAAGCTTCACTATGTTGTTCTTGTACAAGGCGGCATACGTGGGGACGGCATAGCTGGTCTTGACTGGCAGAAAGTGAGCTTGTTTGGTGAGTCGGTCCACGATTACCCAAATGGAATCAAAACCTTTCCGAGTCTTGGGTAGTCCATTGATAAAATCCATGCTGATATCTTCCCACTTCCAGGCAGGTACAGATAAAGGCTGCAATTCTCCTCCAGGCTTCATGTGCACGGCTTTGACTTTCTGACAAGTGTCACAGCGAGCGACATAGCGAGCGATTTCAATCTTCATCTTTGTCCACCAGAATCTCTGCCTTAGATCCTGGTACATCTTGTTGCTGCCGGGGTGGATGGAAAACCTAGACAGGTGTGCCTCATCAAGGATCAACTGTCTCAACTCAGGCACCTTGGGAACTACTAGACGGTTCTTGAACCATACCACTCCTTCATCATCAATCCTGAAACAGTCAGCTTTTCCAGTCTGGACCTTTTCGATGATGTGCTTGATTCCAGGGTTATCTTCCTGTGCAGCGATGACTTGTTCCTTGACCGATGTTTCTATCCTGACATTGTTCAGGCTTCCTTGCGGAACTATCTCAATACCCATCCTTTCAAGGTCATGGCACAAGGAAAGATCATAGGGCTTCGTCGTCAGACAGTTGCAGTATGACTTGCGACTGAGGGCATCGGCAACTACATTTGCCTTACCAGGATGGTAATGCACTTCGATATCATAGTCCTTGATTAACTCAAGCCATCTTCGCTGCCTCATGTTCAGCTCTTCTTGGGTGAAGATATACTTCAGGCTCTTATGATCGGTGTACACATTGCAGGTACTGCCCAACAGATAATGACGCCATATCTTCAAAGCATGTACCACTGCTGCTAACTCAAGGTCATGGGTTGGATAATTCTCCTCATGTCGCCTAAGCTGCCGTGAGGCATAAGCGATCACTCGACCTTCTTGCATCAAAACACAGCCTAACCCAGTACCCGATGCATCACAGTATACATCAAAGGGTTTCTCGAGGTCTGGTTGAGCTAGGACTGGTGATGTAGTTAGTAGTTTCTTCAAGGCTTGAAAAGCTTGCTCGCAGGCTGTTGACCAAACAAAATCCACGGAATTCTTTAACAACTCTGTGATAGGCTTGGCAACTCTGGAGAAGTCTGGGATGAAACGACGATAGTATCCAGCCATTCCCATGAAGCTGCGAACTTCGCGGACAGTGGTAGGTGGCTCCCAATCCAAGATATCTGCCACTTTTTCAGGGTCAACTGACACACCTTCAGCGGACAGGACATGACCAAGGAATTGAATTCGATCTAGCCAGAATTCACACTTACTGAACTTAGCATACAGCTGGTGATCTCTGAGACGAGAGAGAACGACACGAAGATGCATGGCATGATCTTCAGGAGTTCTTGAATAAACAAGGATGTCGTCAATGAACACGACTACAAATTTATCGAGCTCTGGCATGAACACAGAGTTCATGAGATACATGAAATGAGCGGGGGCATTGGTCAAGCCAAAAGACATGACCAAGTACTCGTATAGGCCGTATCTGGTGGTGAAAGCTGTTTTGGGAATATCTTCGGGACGAATCTTTATTTGGTGATAGCCAGATCTGAGGTCGATCTTGGAAAACACTCTGGCTCCAGATAACTGGTCAAACAGAAGATCAATGCGAGGCAAGGGATATTTGTTTTTGATGGTGACCTCGTTGAGCGGGCGATAGTCAACGCACAGACGAAGGCTTTTGTCCTTCTTCTTCACAAAGATAGCAGGACAGCCCCAAGGAGATGAACTTGGGCGAATGAGACCCTTATCCAATAGCTCTTGCAATTGGATCTTTAGCTCTGCCAACTCTCTGGGAGGCATTCGATAAGCTCTACGGGATATAGGAGCAGTCCCGGGCTTTAGCTCTATAGCAAACTCAACATCACGGTCGGGAGGCAGACCAGGTAAATCTTCAGGAAAGACATCAGGGAACTCGCAGACCACAGGGATGTCTCGGATCCCTTGATCATAGGTAGCATTTAGCTGTGTGGTAGCTGGTTTTGAAGGCATAGGAAGTTGGAGAAGGAGTTTGGAGGTACTGTTAGGAATATCCACTCTCACAACTCTATTCAAGATGTCTATCATGGCTTTATACTGACACATCCAATTCATGCCTAAGATGACATCTATCTCTTGATCGCGCAGTACTATCATGGTGGTAGGAAAGACATGTTTCCCCAACACTACTGGTATACTGCGGACCACTTCCTTAGTATTTATCCGCCCTCCAGGCGAAAGTATGCAGAAACTTTCTTTTAACTCCCCCATGGGTAACTCATGCTTGATGACAAAAGTGCGACTGATGAAGGAATGCGATGCACCAGAATCAAACAAGACGACTGCAGGATGATTGGCAACAGGAAACCTACCGAGCATGACGGGCTCTCCGTCTGGGATGTTACTGACGGTGGTGAAGTAGACTTGCCCGTGCTTCCTGACAAGCTTGCCCTTCTGGACGTGCTGCTGCGGTGCACGGTGCTGCTGCTGTGATCCTCCAGGGCCTTTCTGTGCATGCTGGGCACTCTTCTTGGCTTTTGGGCACTCGCGAGCCCAGTGACCAACTTGGCCACAGTTGTAGCATGGAAGGTTGTAAGCTGTTTGTGGGGTGGTGACACGAACACCAGGGGCGTTCGGCTGAGTGGCACTTTGCTGGTTGGCATTGTGGGTGGTGGCCGCGGTACGAACGACCACTTGCTGATGGGGGTATGGGGCACGGTTTTGGTGATGGCTGGGGTGGTAGATGATTCTTGGGCGCTTATGGTTGCTGGAGAAACTGCTAGACCCAGCCTTCTTCTTCTTCTTCTCTTCCTGATACTGGCGGTTGCTTTCCTCGAAAGCAACAGCACGGTCAACGACATCATGGTAGGATCCGTTTAGGTTGTTGGACAGACCTCTGCGAATCTTAGGGTGCAGACCCCTGAGAAAACAATCTCTCTTCTTTTCCTCCGTGTTGACATAGTCGGAGGCATACTGGCTGAGGTGGTTGAATTGTCCCACGTACTGCATGACGGTGGAATCTTTCTGTTGCAGGGCCAAGAACTGATCCAACTTCATTCTCATCAATCCCGAGGGGATGTGATGTGCTCTGAAAGCGGTGCGGAATTCTTCCCAGGTCAGCTGGTGATCTTCCGGCTGGGCCGCCAACAGGTTGGCGTACCAGGCACTTGCAGGACCACGGAGCTGCTGAGAAGCGAACCGAGGCTTCTGGATCTCTGTGCAGTGCAGAAGACTGAACTTCTGTTCCATGGTGCGTAACCAGTCGTCAGCCTCGAGAGGTTCATCGGCCTTTGTGAAGACCGGTGGGGCGTGTTTCAGTGAATTCCACATAGGTTGTCTCTTGGTTGTTGCGGCGACCACGGTTGCTGTTGTTCTGCTGCCCTTGATTCTGAGCCATCAGATTGGCAGCGGCGGCCAAGGCTGCAATGGCATCAGCTAGGGTAGCTGGTACAGGTGGAGGGTTTGGGATGTTGGCATCATCAGAACCTCCAGCTCCGGTACGGGTGTTCACAGGCATCTGTATAGGCAACTCGGAACTCAGCATATATGGACAAAGGTTCTGAAACAACTTGATTGATAGCTTTACTGATACAAAGATAGCTGACTTGATAAAGATGACAACAGACTGATAAGGGAAAAGGTACGAAAGGAAAGATACATGCCAGACTTGGCAACAGACAAACTAACGCCCCAAACCTAGTCTAAGGTTTTAGGTAAGCAGATGGTACAGACACAAGGAGTCTAGTCATCATCGATGAAGATCAACTCTTCGTCATCATCATCATCCTCGATGATAAGCTCAGGCTCTTCCTCCTCATCCTCATCTTCAACGTGGACATCTTCAGTAGGTTCCACTTCCATATCCTGATCGGGCTCGTTTTCCACTTCAGGTTCCTCCACGACTCCGTCTTCGGGGTCTTCCATAACCGGGGGTACCAAGGGATGGAGTTGATCATGCAGCTGATGCACTTCCTCATGAAGCATATCATTGTACTGCTCGATCTGGGCGGTGTATTGCTGCAGTCCATGGAGCTGGGCTCTGGTGACATCCTCGCGGGTCCAAGCATCATTGCGCTGCTCGATAGCGCGAATCGTGTTCCGGTTGGCCTGCTCCAGGGAAGCTCGTGCCTCATAAAACTCCATGCGGGAAAGGTAGAAGTCATGCTCCATATTCTCCATTTCCGCCTTCAAATTCTTGATTTCCTCCTTCAGCCGCTTGCGGGTGCGGCGGGAAAAGCGACGACCATTGGAGGATTCTCCAATCTCTTCTCCGGTGCGTGGCGCCAGCTGGTGACGCGGCACACCGTTTGGTCCAGTCGACTTGCGGGCAGTCCGCTTGATGATGGCCATATCTGGATAAGAGGTTATAGATGAGAAAGGCTAGCAAGAAAAAGGTATAGGCATACTAACCCAACAAACTCTTTTATATACTTAAGTGAATATGACATGATGCATGAATCGTTCCTACGGAACAAGGCAATGCAACTACTAAGGTAAGGTACATAGGGCTTATACAAGTTGTCTTGCTACTAGTTGCCAAAGACAAGATGAGATGAGAGAAGCAATTTGGACTCAAAATAGTCAAGTTTAGTTTTTGTTAAAAACATTTTGAAGTTTTCGCAAAAAGATTGCAACGGTCATAGTGAGATGCTCCGATACCACTCTGTAACGTAACGGCTCTAATCCCATGGCCCACTGATCACCGTCAACCACTGACAGTCGATCCGTACAGCCAAGAGATTAGGACCGGTTCCGCTACTGGGCTACATCAGTGCCCGTTGTCCGCAGGATCATCTCACAATTCAGTTACAATCTCTTTAACATTTTGACAAGTAACATCGGAGTAAATAGCGGAAGACTTAGATAACAATAGTTTTACAAACCAGGGTTCCACATAAAATTAAAGTGAAGTTATTACAGACCATAGTTCAAATAGATAGAGTCGGCAAGTAGCATATGACAACAACTTAAGGTAAAGATACATCACCCAGCCCGAGGGTGAATAATCACTCATCGGCCTCATCGGCCTCCTCCTGAACAACAGTCACACAGCAGGGTCCAAGGCATACTGAGGAATCTGCCATACCTGCAACATGGGTAATAAAACCCTGAGTACAAAGGTACTCAACAAGACTTACCCGACTAAAGAAAAAGGGGAAAGACTCAGGAATGCAGGCTTAGGGTAGTCAAGGTAAGGCTTAAGCAAGATCAAGTATTTTGCAGAAAAGCATTTTTTGTAAATCTTATTTTATTTTGAAAGGTTCAGAATTTCCTCAATTCTTCATCATTCATGATTCATTTTACATTTCAAAACATTCCTAGTTGAGAACCACTCTCCGTTGACAGTCAGTGGACCAAGTCTCCATAACCGAGGAGCAACGTTAATCCGGATAAAGAATACTCAGCTGAGGATCCCTATTCACACTGCATATGTAGCACCCAAGCTTGCATATGCCAACCCGTCTTCCACGATTCCTCCAAGATTGGGCCCGGTCCTACGCCACCCGGAAGTACAGTACACCACTCCAATCCGGGACTCTAACCCACGTGGGTACATGCTACTTCCGCCATCTCTCCACTCCCAGTGCGCGGTTGTCGGTCCAATAATGGATTTCTCGGAGCCAGAGCTTTCCGTAGTATGTGAATAGTTACAAGTCTTGACCAGCAGGCCCCCATACGGATGGTCCCTACATTTTCCAGCCAGCGACAAGCACCTCGGGACTCTAACCCAAGAGTACAGGTCCTGTCAGTTTTTTTAACCCTGTCCCGGTCGGTGTCAACTGCTGAGTCCCGGACTACAACATGACGGCACCGTACGCAAGGACAACCTCTCCTTCCCATTGACTAAGTACGGATCAGATACTTAGCCAATAGTGGGAGTAAAGCCAAATTCCCATAAAAGTTCTTTAAGTGATCACACTTTTGAAATTGGCATTTTTATTGCAAATCTATTTAATAGCATTGCTAAGCATTTTTCAAACACTTTTTGAAAAGCAGGTATCGGGTGTTTCAGTGGTCAAGGTGGATAGTGCATCAATTAGGATAGCACACAACTCCTATAAACCTAATGCAATAATTTAACTCAAAAGCATTTAAGGAAACATTTTATAAATTCAAGGAAGGGGTTAAATGCACCGGGGCTTGCCTTGGATGGCAAAAAGAGCAGACTCGGGGTTGGTGGTGTAGGTGCCGGAGCTCGGGGTTGCCTCGGGGACAGATCCTTCGGTGGCTACCTCGACTTCAGGTCCTTCTTCGTCAACTATACGGATGCAATGATGAATGCTCATGAGAAAGATGATATGAACTTATGGTGCAAGACAATTCCACTGATTCTAGAATACTTTTTTAAGTAAGGCATGATTGAATTTTAGGTTGAGCAATAAAGGTAACCATTTCTCCCTTAAGCAATATTGATTAAACTAGCCCTTATTATAATTATCCTAAGCATCAACCAAACATAGCATCACAAACATCATAGACCAAAGGGTAGGGGTCTATGAACATCAATCAATCCAAAGATCACATCATCAAACACTTACTACCAACACTAATCTATCTTTTCTATTTTCCTAAATTATTTAAAAGGTCATTTTATGAAGTTGCTCCAAAAATTACCAAATTAATTACATCAGTTCATTATGACTTAAACAGGTGGCAAAACAAATTTCATAATTTTTGGAGGTCATTAAGGTGTTCAAATAAATTCAGACATTAATTAGCAAAAGGCACTATTTCAAGAATTAAAATAAATGCTCAAAAATCAACTTGTTCCAAAAGACTTCGAAATTTTACCAGAGACTAAACATGGCATAAGAAGCTCACAAAAATTTGTCTCAAGATTTTTGGAGTTATAAATCACCCTCCAAAAATACCAAAACCTTCATTTTTCAATTAAAAGGGGAATTTTACATTTTCAAATTTTTGCACAAAACTCAAGTTTCATATTTTTATAAAATACTCCAGAGCATAAAGAGTCTACCACAAAAAATTCAGAATTTTTGGATGCACACAGAAAATCATACAAAAAAGAGAAAACAGAACACTAATCACAACTCTCAGAAAAAGAGAAGAGCACTGTGCTCCCTCTAGGCCGGGCTCGGGCGAATCGGAGAAGTGAGCCTCGGTCCGAGGCCGGACTCGGGCGAGACGGAGAGCATGCGTCGCCGAGGCTTGGGCTCGGTCGAAGCGGAGGGTCATGCGCTCGCCGAGGCTTGGGCTCGGGCGAAGCGGAGAAACAGGCCTCTGCCCGAGGCGTGACCTGGGGCTCGGGCGAAGCGGAGTTGAAGCAGAGGCCGAAGGCTCGGATGCTTACCACGTGTCGGAGGCAGGGCTCGAGGGTGAGGCTCGACTCGTTCTCGAGGGTGAGGCTCGACTCGAGGGTGAGGCTCGACACGAAGGTGAGGCTCGGCTTGTGCTCGAGGGTGAGGCTCGACACGAAGGTGAGGCTCGACACGCTCGGGGAAGAAGATGACCGCGGCGGCGCTCCGGCGGTCCGGCGGTCCTGAGCAACAACAGCGACCGCAAGGGCCGGGTTAGAGTCGCACGGGGTCAAGGAACACAACACGGGGTTCGGGAGAAGGTATCTGTGGCCGGAGACGGCGAATTCCACGAACCCGAGCTCGCCGGGTTGCTGCCGGGAATGGGAACGGCGAGCTTACGCCGGGCAAACGGAGACGGGGAAGGTGAAATTGAAGGGTGGGAGAGCTTCACGAGCTCAAGGCGGAGCTTTAGGGCTAGCTGGTGGAGCGGCGAAGTGACTGGAGTGGGCTGGCCACGGTGGCGGAGGTGAGGGAGAGAGGTCGGGCTCCGGCGGCTTATATAGCCGCGGCTATGGGACGGTAGAGACCTCGGGGATGCGCGGGTAAGGTTTGCGGGGGCGTGCGCACTCGATTGCGCTCTGGCGGATAAGCTGTCGCGCAGCCGGGGCTCGGGCGCAATGTTCGGCCGGCGATGGCCACGCGGCGGCGGCGGTTGGGCACTGTAGGGGCCGAGAGCGATGGTCAGCGCTCGCGTGCGGGCGCGGAGGGAACAGGGGAACATCGGCGACAGGTTGGTGGCGCGTGGGGAGCAGCCGCCTGCGCTGCAGCCGCAGCGCCGGCGCCATGGCCGGGCCCCCCCTGGCCTCTGGCTCTACGGGAAGAAGAACAGTGCTAGAGTCTAGGGTTTGACTTTTGGCCAGTTTCTGAATTTTGCAAAAATCTCCCAAAATTTGAACTGTGCGACAAAAACTCAAAACACCAAGGTTGTTCAGAAAAGTGAGATCTACAACTTTGTCAATATGAACATTTTCAAATTCCAAATAGTTTTTGAACTACATTCAAAAACAGAAAAGGGGACACTTTTCAAATTTGATTCAAATCAAACTTACTTTGGATTTCAAACTGAAACTTGAAAATCTTCCAATATGAAAGTTGTTCCATTTGACAAAACCTATAACTTTGCTAATATACATTTTTTCTGAAACTCAATAGTTTTTGAATAACTTTTTAAAACGGAAAAGGGGACAAAGTCTGGAATTTGAATGAATTTGAAATTACTGCAAACTTTATATAGAAACATGGAAATCTGTAAATACCAAAGTTGTTCCTCTAGGTCAGATTCACAACTTTGCTTTTTTTTTTTTTTTTTTTTTTTTTTTTTGAACCAACTCAAAATTTTGAATTTTGAAAAAGTTATTTAAAAAGGGAATAAATCCAGGATTTGGAAATTTAGGGTTTTGCAAAAGGAAAAATCAAATCAAATCTGATTTTAGAACTTGGATCAAAGCAACAAACATCAGGGCACTAATTTGAACAGGAATTACATAGGACTAGGCACAGAGGTGAAATTACCATTTTGCCCTTATAGGAAGAATGGGGCTAATAAGGGTTTTTGCAATAGAGGATACATCACATAAAATGATACATTAAGCAAATGCATACACATGAAATCATGATCAAGATGATTAATGATGCTAATGATGATATGTCAAGTTAATTACATGCTTAAACACCAGAGGTGTTACAAACATTTTAGCTATGAAACAAAGAAATACATCACATTGTCCTTTTTGCAACACAAAGAGTTTGAGTGCGGAGGCAGATTTTTTCACCCATAGTTATATACCAAAAAAGAAACTGAAGCCAAGTACTGCATATAACAAAGATGTCGGGTGCATACTGCATACTTGATGTGATTTTTACAGATCACCCGTGAAGACTTTATTCAGCCCAACCACATCCATGAACGCAAGCTGCTGCTTGCCTGAATCTGCTACTCCTCTCATAGCTTGCCATTTTACTCCTAGTAGTGATTTCGCGTTCCCCCAATCAGAGTACAGAGTAGGATGCTTCTGAATCACTAATCACATCACTAATATATGCCTCATACAACGCACATCCAGCCTGTCCATTCAGATGAACTGATGGATCCAAGCTCATGTATATGCCTAGCTCAATGACCGTTCACCCGGCTGCGCCACGGCTGGAGCCTGGAGCACCACGTACGTGGTGGGTACGACCCGACGCCCTTGGCCTGATGCTAATGGGATCGGAGCCAACACTGCGCTACCACAGATCTACCAGAAGAGGGAGGGGGGAGGACGACGAGTCATACCTAGGTGGGTGATGAAGCCTTAGCTGGTGAGGTTTCGTGCCACGAGCAACAACGCCAGCAGCAGGCACAGATCCGGATTGGAGAGGACGGCGGCGTGGAGAAGCCTCAGATCAGGATTGGAGAGGACGGGCGGCGCAGAGAAGCTTCAGATCTGGATCCAAATGATGCTCTGGTGGCGGTGAGGCACAGCGACCTAAAGAAACTACGCCATGGCCGCGGTGCGATGGAGTTTGGGAGGTAGCGCCGCCGGGATGGAGTCGAGGAGGGCGGCGTCGGGATGGAGTCGGGGGAAGGGAAGGGAAGCGATGGGAGAGGATTCTGAGGGTTTCCGTCTGCAGGGCTCTGAATCGGGAGCAGGCCACAATTTTAGAGATCGGAAATGGGCTGAAATACACAATTCGATTCTAGGGAGAGCCAAACAGGCCACATTATGGAAATTGATTCAATTTGGGCCAATTCAGGGAAAACAAACAGGCCCTTACTGAATTTCTACAGATTCAGACAAAAAAAAGAGAAACTATATTTGATAGTACTCTGCATATTCTGAGTAGTATAACAACTTTCCAAGTGACTGAATTTGGTTACCAATACCCTCTAAAGTCTGTGAACTGACTGAAATTTAGATGTTTCACTCAGAAAAGCAACTTTATTTAGATGTTATTAGTCATGCCTAGCTGCATTTTTAACATATTCTGAGCAGTATAACAAGCAACCTGTGAATTCTTCAAGGAGGTAGGCCGTACGCGTTTATTTGAGCTGCATTTTCCACATTTTATTCATGTTAGACTAGTTCATGTTAGATTAGATGCTCTATTCTAATCCCATAACTGTCTTTTATATATGTGGTTATTTTATTTTAGCAGTTTGAACTAGCAATGACTTGATTCATATATTAGATCCTGTACGAAGCAGGCTATTAGCAGTAGCACTAAAACATGACTAAGAACACAAGTCATGCTACTCTGTCTTTTTGATGCAATCTTTCTAATATATATATATATATATATATATATACACACACACACACACACACACACATATATACATTACTAATGTTTACAGTAGGTTAAGTTCCTGCATTTTTATTCATGAGTTAGCTAATCATACAATTGATGACCACCAGTAAATTCTTGTGGTGATTTTTTACTCCTCTCAGATTTGATTATCTAATGTTACCAATAACTTTGATTTATCAGAACGTAGCTCTGTTTACAACAATTGAATGCTTCTATTAAAGCTAAGTCACTTAGTCCTCTGATGAAAATAGTATGTTTGGTTTCTCTGAGTTCACAAACAATGGACACTACCTAACTAAATTATTTATACTACCAATCTTTAGCTTGTGTTGGCATCATATAATCTTTTACATACATAGTTACACTAAACACATGAGCCATTTCAGTATAGCTGCTCCATCTAATTCAGATTTATTTTGTTTACAATTTTCAGCCGTGTCTAATTCAGATATCTAAACAGTTTCTCTTTCAATGGAGGGATGTGTCTGTTTCTGACATCAGGTATGCTGCCAGTATGTACTATTTCCCATTTTAAATGTCTCCATTTAAATTTAAATCAGTTCAAATATTTATGATGCATAGCTTGTTCCTTGAGCTTGTATTGTTGAACTTGTACATAAGCTGATTGAGCTTTTACCATATTATCATGTGATAATCCTGATCATGTAACACTGATCTTATTAGTTTCGCTGTTGCTGCTATGATACTAAGTAGGAGCTAGTCTGTTAGCCTGAGGTATTGCACTTAGGTTGTATTTGCCAAGCATATTTTTTCCTACTTGGTTTAATATTAAGATTGCCATGCATGTATCTTCAGTTTGTGTGATTTGATAAAGCTAAAATTATTCTATCACTCAAATTTGACATGTGTGTAGTTATTTTCTCTGCTTTGTGTTGTAAAAAAATGACTTGTCTTTGTTACTACATGTGTGCTTTATTTAATTTAAAAAAAATATACAGGAACAACTTTTGCTTCATGATTATTAATGAGCTTAATTACATAAAGTCATTTGCTGATATGCACTTCCACATTACTTACTGACACTTGCTACTGTTGGCAGCCAAAGAAGACAGGAAGGCTGAAGCACCCAAGTGACCTTCCAATGTATGAACACGATGCTTTGTGGGGGATGTTTAGTTGAATACTAGTAGTAATTCCCATGTTGTTCCTGTTAATTGTACTTGCTTACCATTTATTAGTAGTACTGTATATATGATGACCTTTCAATGATAGTGGTCCTGTACTTATTGGTAAAAGAGAAGTTTCGCCTTACGTAACTATATGTGATGTATCGATCAAATGACTACATATTATTATAATGGATTGTGCTAATGTTTTTTTATCCGTGTATCTCTCAATTTGATTTGTAGTATGGGAATGGGGCATAAAAATCGGGTGGGCTAATTCTAATTGAATAAATTTGGTAGAAAATAAAATTATTAAAAAAACAAACTGGGCTAAAAAGAATAAAATACGTGGCCTTTTTTTTCTAGCTATAAGGTTGCTAATCAAATGGGCCTTAAAGGCCGTATTAGAACTTTATGACATTTTTCTATCTGGCCACATCAGCGCCACATCAACTGCCAACAAGGCATGGTGTAAGGATCTGTGACAATAAACTAATGTCATAAACCTATATGACACTATAATCCATTGTCATAAACTTATGACAATAAAAATACAAATGTCACATAATCAATTTATGACAGTGGTTTTTTGACGTTTGAATTTTCGTCAACTACATGTCATAAACCTTAAGTTGTGACATTAATTTCTTATATTTTAACATAAATAGAATGTCAAAAAACCACACAATTCATGTAGTGATTAAAGGGGCGACTCTTCGTTCGGAAGGTAGGCAATACAGAGTAAGTCTAGTAGTTATGCCAGGGCTGTCTTTGGATGTTATCTTGGGAATGGACTGGATGAAAAAGTGGGAAGTGGTAATAAATACTGGAAAAAGGATGATATCTCTGAGGGAACCCGAGGAAAATGAGAAGTTTCAAGTGTTTCTTCCTAACAGTCTTAACCTCAGTTCGGCAAGTTGTGTAGTTCAAGTATCAGTCCTTCAGGAAATCCCAGTGGTATGCGAGTTTCCTGATGTGTTTCTGGATGAGTTACCTGGTCTACCTCTGGATAGGGACATGGAGTTTGCAATAGAGCTGATACCTGGAACAACACCTATATCCAGAAGACCGTATCGCATGCCTCCCAATGAGTTAGCTGAGTTGAAGGTTCAGTTAAAGTATCTTTTGGACAAGGGTCTGATTCAACCTAGTTCGTCTGAATGGGGATGCCCAGCTCTCTTTGTAATAAAGAAGAAAGACAAGATTTTGCGTATGTGTGTGGACTATAGGCCTTTGAATGCAGTGGCGATCAAGAATAAGTATCCTCTACCTCGGATTGATATTCTCTTTGACCAGTTAACAAGGGCCAGAGTGTTCTCTAAGTTGGACTTGAGATCATGTTATCATCAGATCAAGATCAGGCCGAAGGATATACCCAAAACGACTTTTTCTAATAGGTACGGGTTGTATGAGTATATTGTCATGTCTTTTGGTTTGACAAATGCTCCTGCATACTTCATGTACCTAATGAATTCCGTGTTTATGCCTGAGTTGGATCATTTTGTGGTAGTCTTTTTGGATGACATCTTGGTATATTCGGAAAATGTAGAAGATCATGCTGAGCATCTGCAGATAGTTTTAACAAGACTCCGAGAACATAAGTTGTATGCTAAGTTCAGTAAGTGTGAGCTTTGGTTGAAGAAAGTTCACTTTCTCGGTCATGTGCTATCAGAAGATGGGATCTCAGTGGATCCAGAGAAAGTACAAGAGGTAATGGATTGGAAAGCTCCAACCTCAGTCACTGAAGTAAGGAGTTTTCTGGGTTTGGCTGGTTACTATCGTCGCTTCATCCCGGATTTCTCCAAGATCGCTAAACCTATGACCTCTTTGCTACAGAAGAATGTCAAGTTTGTTTGGACAGAAGAGTGCGAAGCAGCTTTTCGAATCTTGCGGGAACTGTTAACCACTGCTCCTATCTTAGCCCAGCCGGATATAGAGAAACCTTTTGATGTGTTTTGTGACGCATCCAAGATTGGACTTGATTGTGTGTTGATGCAAGAAGGACGATTGATAGCATATGCCTCGAGACAGTTAAGGAAACATGAGGTCAACTATCCTACTCACGATTTGGAATTGGCTGCCGTAGTGCATGCTCTGAAGATATGGAGACACTACTTGCTGGGAAATGTGTGCAATATATACACCGATCATAAGAGTCTTAAGTATATCTTCACTCAACCTGAGATAAACATGAGACAGCACAGGAGGCTAGAACTGATAAAGGATTATAACTTGCAAGTTTACTATCATCCTGGAAAAGCCAACGTGGTTGCCGATGCTTTGTGTCGTAAGTCACACTGTGTTATGGTACAACCGTTGTTTGAAGAAAGGTTTAACCTGATACATCCAGAAGTTTTGTTCAGCATTCAACTCAGTTGTTCGCTTGAAAGCCAGATAGTTGAAGCTCAGAAGTCTGATAAAGGGATTTCTCATATCAAAAGGAAAATGTTGAAAGACCTCTCACCCCCTTTCAAGTTGGATGAACAAGGAGTGTTGTGGTTTGGTGATCATCTCGTGGTACCAAAGAAAAAGGATCTTAATGATAGATACTGGATGAAGCGCACTTATCCAAGTTATCTCTTCACCTAGGGAGCAATAAAATGTATCATGATCTAAAACCTCGTTTTTGGTGGACTAAAATGAAGAAACAGATAGCCGCATATGTTGCAAGATGTGTAACTTGTTGCAGAGTTAAAGCAGTTCATATGAAACCTGCAGGGTTGTTGCAACCGTTATCAGTGCCTGTTTGGAAGTGGGAAGATATCAGTATGGATTTTATAACCGGTCTGCCCACTACGGATAAAGGGAATGATTCCATTTGGGTAATAGTGGATCGTCTAACAAAGTCAGCTCACTTTCTTCCAGTTAAAGCTATATATCGACCACCTCGATATGCAGAAATCTATATCAGAGAGATAGTGCGTCTTCATGGGATACCCAAGACCATCGTCTCAGATCGTGGACCTCAGTTTACCGCACACTTCTGGCAGGAGTTACATAAAGGTTTGGGGACCAAGTTGGTTCATAGTGCGGACACATGTGAAGCAACAGTTTTTCATATGTTGTAGATGTATTTCTTTGCTCTGTTATCAATTGCTGATTGGGATTTGAAAAGCAGCAGAGTGTATCATGATTCTTTATTTTGTTTTTTTTTTAATCCAGGATGGCATCCCAAGAACAGCTTACAAAGGAGTAGTGGTCTTCCGGACAATAGTAGTCCAAGGCGAATATTTCTTGTCAGCCCAGATTCTCTTCGTCAGCTGGGAGTGTAGCGTATTGAGAAGGTCAATTTCACTATGGAGTTGAGGGGAACCCTTGTTTTAGCAAAGGTGGAACGGCAGCCAATTATCGGGGAATGCTTAATTAATTTCTGTGAGCATGGAGCAATCGGGGTGCATGGTGAAGTAAATTTTGAGAAGTGATTGTGTTGACCCAAGGTACTGAGTAGTAGAAGCATGGGCTTGGTTTATTGGACATTTGCAAGATATAATACAGCATTATTATATTTTCCCCTGCATCCGGAAATGTTTAGTCAGCAAGGGACTTTTTAGCCTGGAGTGTATTTAGGGTTTACACGATGCAGTGATATACACTCAAAAGAGAATGTAGCAGGAACTGACTAGCTGACCTGACACACTCGATCCTAAGGGTAAAAGAAAGGTGTAATTTTATGATCAAATTTTTTTCTTAGGCATCTTGGAATATCAAGATGGATGGAATCTTGGGCATTCGTATATATATATATATATAACATTCTGAAATTCTTTGATGTTTCTTAAGTTTGTGGTTTGTGGAGGATGGGTGCGAGTTTCTTCCATCCAAATGCATGGAATTGATTTCCCTGATCAAGACGGGATTTGAGACGATCACTTTAAAATTCAATCCCCGTTGGTTAATTTCTATGTTTTTTTTTAATACCGGGTGCCCGACAAAGGTTGTAGAGTTATTTCTGCACACGCAGGCAAGATTTTCCCAATAATCTTCTGATGTTCTTGACCCAATCGAAATTGAGACGACCTAATGTATACTGACATGGTATGGTGCCATCTACGATTGCTCACACAAGTACTACATTGACCGTGACTCCATGTTATAGTAACAGCACGAGGACAAAATAAACCGCATAAACTGCGACCAGGGAAAAGAAAAAATGCCAGTCAACCTGATGCTGCTTCCGTTGTGAAGTTGCAGAGTAATCGCATACTAGCAAAGATCACGATGCACATATAGCATCAGGCCATCAGCACACGAGATTGCCCGGCGACGGCGAGACACTCAAATGTTGACGCCAGGTCACTTGCGCAGCATGGCTTGTTTATAGTTGCAGCATCCGTGCAGCCATCTCGGGATGGCAACACATGATTCTTTTTCTTCTTAAAAAACGCTGGATCAGTACCACACAAATAATAAATAACAATGGCTGCTATTCTACAAATGGATTCGACACACACATATTCCTAGTTGTACACTCCTAGTGCTGTGAACTTAAGATACACAGCATGCAACAACTACCAGGCACAGCCATGCAGCCTCAGCTTGCATCTGCAAATGTTTGAGCCTGAACCTAACATGGCCTGCCTGAGCCATCCACTGTTGGTTATGATCGGCATTTCTGGTTTCTGGATGATGGCATGGTCCAGATAATTTAGTAAGTTATTATATTATACTGGGTTGGCATCTGTACATCACTCACAGCCATCTACTGCTCCAGGTTGATTGGAGCGGCCGCTGAACTAGATGATTCGGCAGGTTTCAGCTTATACAGGGGGGGCATCCACGACGTCGGCTGGTTTATCCTGCTGCTGGGGAGTGCCCACTTCCAGGAAATCCTCCGCGTTGAATTTCTCTATCCCGTCCCACTCCACATCTGCTGTGTTGTTCGGTTAAGGGTTTTACAGGTTTTCACATGAAAATGCTGTATGTGCTATACTAGATGAGAAACTTAGTGTGAGTGAAAAGGATACGTCCTGTCTCCCACATGTTCGTTATGCTAACTCCTGTGTTGTCCGATAAGAGCCAGTAGTCTGTATCAGCCTGATAATATAGAAAGGGGTTAATGCCTTATAAAGTGCTTGCACTACATTAAAATAACTGCAAAACGAACAAACACCATTGAATTCAGAAGTGGCACAAACATAATTTGCATAGACTAGTTTCCAAAATGGATGCATAACCCATGAATTTGGTGATGCTTGGTAAAAAAAAAACCTCAATCTGTAACTCTTTACAGATCAATCGTTGAATCATCACAGCGAGTGATATGGAAGTTGATACTCCGTAAAAACAAGTTGCAGTGAAGTGAAGCAAAGTAGTAGATATTTGCCAAATTGAACGAAGCATAGACCAACTAAAGGTGAAGTCAAAAAAGAAATTGAGGACAGGTGCAACAAGCCATGCTATGAAATAGTAAGGAAATGACCTTAGACAAAATGATTCCATTTAATACATATTTTTGGATAATTATGCATGCAAGTAAACTTACATCAAGCTCCGAAGGGACAATCTTCATCATCCCTGAAATGTCCTGTGAACTACTAGGTGCATCAGAAGGTAGTATAAGCCCTTCTTGAATATTTGATTCCATCCCTGTGACTTTGTTGCAATCCGCAGCCACAGGCGTCCTAGGATTCTCTATAGAATCCATGGGTGTATGCCGAGTCTCTGAGTGATGAGTGATTGTCAACTGGGATAATGCGCATGTTCTTTGGCTTGTCTTGTGCAGGTGTCAAGCACAGATACAGTGATCGAAGGCAAGGTGAAGGTCAAGTAGAGACGTGCCGTGCCGATGGACCGGGAGCGGTGAAGGGCGGACGTGAGGCTTGGACTGAGGGACCGGTGGCCTGAGGATCAGCTGTGGTGGCTGACAGCCTGGGACAACGACGAGCGAAGACTTGCAGGGTGGACGGGGTGCACGGGCGGTGCATCCCCTCTACAGCTTCGGTTTGGTGGTTGAGCCACAGAAAAACCACCGAGTGGACGGTTTCCAGGTTTGGGCCTCAAAACCTGGGCGCTGATGGTTTCCGAGTTTGGGCCACAAAACTCGGGCTGAGGACGGTTTCCAGGTTTGGGCCTCAAAACCTGGGTGCTGCAGGTTTCTGAGTTTGGGCCACAAAACTCAAGCGATGGACGGCTGGTTTCCCGGTTTGAGCCTCAAAACCGGGGGTTGGTCGTGAAGGCTGGTTTCCCGGTTTGGGCCTCAAAACCGGGGGCGAAGTCCGGGAAAAGGACAAGCAGAGCGGTGGTGGCACGTTGCGGCAATCGGTGAGGTTGCGTCGAGGCAACGCTACCTATTGTGCGGGCGTGGCCGTCGGATCACCACCTACCATGAGTTGGTCCAGAATAACCTTAGGGTTTAGCTGGTTCACTCTGTAATTAGTTAGGGGTAGAGTGGGAACTAGAATTAGGATAAGTAGAGGGAGACACCCACCTCCCATCCTATCTCAGTCATTTTGCTATTTTCCACCTAGGGTTTCCTACTCTCCTAATTCCCTGCTGTAGCGAACTGAGATCCACAGAGAACAGAACCATACCTCTGTGCCCGTGAGATTTTGAGGAAGTGAGACCGTAATCTCACTGTTGTAGCGTGTGGTAGCCACACGGTTGCAAATTCGTGGTTGTGATTCGCGTTTTGTTCTTGTTCTTCGCGGATTGCTTTTCTCCACGATTTTCCCATTGATCGATCTCTTTGTTCATTGCATCTTTTGAGATTTCGTTTGAATAGAGATGTTCTAGATCATGAGGCACTTCTTTCCACCGAAGGAATTCTCCTCTAACCTCACGAGCTAGTAGATCGGTCGATTTTCGTTTCGTGTCAAGTTTTTCTCCCTTCCCCCGAATTTCTTCGATTCATCGATTTGGATACAGGTTCGAGCCATGATCTCTTAGAGATAGCTCACTATCCTCCTCGTGACTCCTCTCACCAAGTTTGATCCCTAGAGGATTCGTTTTGGGTGAGATCAAGTCGAATCGGTGGACGAACAACAGCTTTTTGGGGTGACCGGATGCTAGCACCGAAATGACCGGACGCTGGCACCATGCGTCCGGTGGTTGAATGTCACGCGAAGATTTTCTGAGTCTGACCGGACGCTCCCTCTGCTGAGTGATCGGACTCGCTCTTACTACTGTTCCTCGTTGTGTCTAAACTGACCGGACGCTGAGGTAGTGACCGGACGCCCGGTGACAGTGAGTCCAGTCACAAACAGAGAGCTCCCAAATCTATTTTGTGTTGACCGGACGCGTCCGGTGGAGCCTGACCGGACGCAGGCAGAGTCCGGTCAGTGTTGTTCTGTGCTGTTTCGTCCGTGGTTCGTTCGTTCGTTGTCAGTTTTGATTTCTGGCTTTTGCGTTGGGTTTCTAGAGTTGTATTGTGTCTCGTTGTGCTTCTTGGAAGCATCCACCCTATCTTTAGGGTCGTGGACACTTGCAAGCTCTAGCGTTTGCTCTTGGGGCTAATTCTCGGGACAGTGGCGACAAGTTTCTGAAAAAAAATTTGAAGCTCCCATTCACCCCTCTCTGGTCGCTTTCTGGTTGCACTCTCGGTCCTTCAATTGGTATCGGAGCAGGTTAAGGATCTTCCACCTTAGCCGGTTCCAGATCCATAGAAGGCGACATGGATCGCGGCGTGGGCAAACTGCCGTTTTTCGATAGGACGAACTATGCGTATTGGAAGATACGCATGTCGGCCTATCTCCAGAGCATGGGCTCTTCTGTTTGGGAGATTTGCAACAAGGCCGATTACGTTGTCTTGGCTGCTCGTGTTACTCAACTTTAGATGGATGAGCACGATGCCAATAGCCGAGCGCGTAACGCTCTTTTCTCCTGTTTGAGCATGTCCGAATTTGATCGCGTTTCTCACCTCCCCACGGCTCGTGAGATTAGGGCAACCCTTATGTGTTTCCATGAGGGAACTACTCAAGTCAAATCCCGCCTCTACGAGTCGCACAAGCGGGAGTATGAGAACTTTAGACACATGCCTGGTGAGAGCATAGAAAGTTTATTCGCTCGCTTTCAGGTCATTGTCAACAAGATGAGGGCTAACAAGGAGCTGTTGCCTTTCGACGATCATGAGAGAGCTTTGAAGCTTTTGCATACTCTCGATCGGTCGGTGTGGGACTCAAAGGTCCAGGCGATCATCGAATCGTCTAACTATGAGAACCTCACATGCGACGAGCTCTTTAGTAAGCTCAAGTATAGTGAGATTGACGCCATGTCGAGGGCTTCTTATGAAAATCCTTCTGACCCGACTATGGCTTTGGTTTCTGGCTCTTCTGCTAACCCCTCTAGAGGTTTTGCACTCTCTTCACTTCTTTCTGTCACAGAGGAGCAACTGGAGTTCATGGGGGATGACGAGTTGGCTTTGCTTGCCAACCGGTTCTCGCAGTTCCACAACAACCGCATGAACCGTCGCCGCGGAGGAGGACGCTCAGGATGCTTTGAGTGCGGCGACCCCAACCACTTCATCGCCAACTGTCCCAAGAAGAACAAGCAATCTGGGAAGGGCGATCATGGGTACAAGTACGACTCTGGGAAGCGCAAGGAAAAGTACGTCCCCGCGAAGCAGAAGCGGAAGGGTAGCTTCAACAAGGAGTACATCAAGAAGAAGTACTTGGAGAAGGCCCAGGCTGAGCAGCGTGCGTTCTTCGCCATGCTCAGCGACGTCGACGACTCGGATGACGACTCTGCTTCCTCAAGCAACGACGAGTCCGAGAAGAAGAAGAGGATAGAGGACAAGCTGAACGGCCTCTGCTTCTTCGCCGACGACGAGGGTTTCTGCACCATGGCCCTCGGAAAGGAGGACGACGGCGAGCTGAAGGACATCCCTCGGAACGACGATGATGAAACCTCCCAGGTATCTCAGACCCTCGATGAGCTTTCAGCTGAGGTCGAGAAACTTACTGCCACTCTCCTTAGTCAAGACAAGCTGCTTAGGCGCGCTGCTAGAGATAGGAAGGAGTTTAGGCAGAAGTGGGAGGATACGGTGAAGGAACTTGAATCTGTCATGTCCACTGTTGTTGTCATAGATGAGGAGGAGTGTGAGACGTGCTGCACACACATGACTGACCTTCTCACTTTGAGAAGTAAGTATGCTGTGGTGGTAGGAGAGGTGGATGAGCTTAGAGCTAGATCTTTGGTGCTTGGTGCGTGCAAGTCTTGTGCAGGCTTGCAATCCGAGTTGGCAGAGAAGAATGCCAAGATTGTGTCTCTTGAGAAGGCTTGCTCGGATAGCACTTGTGTGTCTAGATGCGCTTTGTCTGAGGGTTTGGAGATGGAGATTGCAAACGTGAAGCATGACAAGATGCAAACCGAGGAGGAAAACACATACCTTCGGACCATCTTGTCATGGGTGTCTAGTGGTGAGCCGCAGCTTGGGATGATGATCTCCCAGTTCAAGTGTGCTGCTGGAGGTCCAGGTGTAGGTTTTGCTCAGGGCGTTGATGCTTCTTCTTTTGGCAAGATTGGAGAGTCGAGTGGTCTTAACCCAAGTGAGAAGCCCAACTCCACCACTATTCCCAAGGTTACCAAGATTCCACCCAAAGAGCCACTCAAGCCTAACACCAAAGATGGAGTATATGAGGAACCTCCGAGAGCTCCACCCAAGAAACAGATGTGGCATCCCAAACCCAACCACCTAAAAAAGAAACTTGACACAATGCCACCTACCCAAGAGGAGCTTATGCCACATAAGGGCAAGGTGATCCACATCCACTGCCGTGAGTACCAACAACCCCCTATGAGAGAGGTGAGGTACCATTGTGAGCACTGTGGGAGAAATGGACACTTGAGTGAGTTCTATTTTCGTCGCAAGAGAGAGGAGCGCCGTGCCAGGGAGATGAACAATACGGACATGTACCATCCTTTCCATGATGTACATGTGCCAAACGTTCAAAGGAGAGCTGCTAGGCCTAGAGGTGCCACTACAAGATTTTCGGTCTACTGCAACGCCGAAGAATTGCAACATAGAAAATTTGGTTGCCAGAGATCATTGTATTACAACCATTCTAAAAAATGGTAGTGATACATGCCTTTAATACAACGGTTTTCAAGATGTTGCAAAGGTCTGTTGCATTTGGTGGACGATATTGCAATGGTGAAAAATGGTTGCAGTAGACTTGATTTTGGTTGCAATTGTGTGGTAGTATTGCAACTACATTTACGTTAGTTGCATTTGGTTTTAACTATTGCTACAGTTTTTTTGTGTTGCATAACCAAAAAAAATGGTAGCAAAATTACTATTGCTACCATTTTTGGGTCTTTTGCTACACTTTTTCGGCATTGCAGTAGACCGAAAATTTTGTAGTGTGCAGTGCCTCGAGGTCCTAGGCGTCAGGCAGGTGTTGCCCGGTGGGGTCCTGACTTTGCAGGATACGGACCTCGTGGCGGTGGTTTTGTTGAGCGTTAACCTCCACCGCGTTTTGAGTATCGTAATGGACGCTCTTTCCTTAGCGGACCACGTTTTCCTATGCGTGGTGATCGCTTTCCCCATAGGCTTGCTAGGAATGGTTTTTCTGCTAACCGTTCTTTTGAGCAACCGGCCCAACACTGGTACTCTTCCTACTTCACTAACCCCAGTGTTGGACGGTATGCTCACCCTATGTCTTTCTATTGATGTAGGTAAAACGATTGGAGAACGTTTGGTTTGTGGATTCCGGTTGCTCGAGGCATATGACCGGAAACGCCAAGTGGTTCTCCAGTCTTAGTCCGGTCGCCGGGAAGGAGTTTATCACCTTCGGTGATAATAGCAAAGTTAAAGTGTTGTCTCATGGGTCGGTGCGAGTTAATGAGCACTTTGTGTTGTGCGATGTTGCTCTTGTTTCTAACTTGCATTTTAACCTTCTTTCTGTTTCGCAACTCTTTGATGATGACTATGAGATTTGTTTTAAGCCGAATCTCATTCGTATTTTGGATCCTCAAGGCAATCTTGTATGTATGATTTCGCCCTTTGGGAAAGTCTTTTCGTGCGAATTTCTCGGAATCGTTTGGAGTTTCTCACTGTCTTGTGGCTAGACCTTCCTCCTCTGATCTTTGGAAGTGGCATAGGAGGCTAGGACATTTGAGCTTCGACTTGCTTGCAAGGCTTAGTTCACTTGGCCTAATCCGAGGATTGCCCAAGTTGAGCATGGAGAAGGATCTTGTTTGCCATTCTTGTAGACATGGGAAGATGGTTGCCGCTCCCCACCATCCAGTGACTCAGGTCATGACTAAGCGCCCTGGAGAGCTTTTGCACATGGACCTTGTTGGTCCGGCTCGGGTGAGTTCGGTTGGGGGGAAGTGGTATGTGCTTGTTGTTGTTGACGACTTTTCGAGATATTCGCGGGTTTTCTTTTCAGCTGAGAAAACTGAGACTTTCTGTTTTGCTCGCAATCTGATTTTGCGTCTTCGGAATGAGTTCCCTTTGAACTCAATGCGAGCTATCCGTAGTGATAATGGTTCCGAGTTTAAGAACTCAGATTTCGAGAAGTTTTGTAACTCTTTGGGTTTAGAGCATCAGTTTTCTTCTCCCTACACACCGCCTCAGAATGGTGTTGTAGAAAGGAAGAATCAGACCCTTGTAGAGATGGCCAGGACGATGCTCGAAGAGCATAGGACTCCTATGCGATACTAGGCCGAAGCTATGAGCACTGCATGCTACATTTTCAATCGCATTTTTCTCCGAGCTTTCTTGAAAAAGACTTCTTATGAGTTTCGTTTTGGAAAACAGCCCAAGGTGAGTTATTTTAGAGTTTTCGGTTGCCACTGTTTTATACTTAAGAAAGGCAACCTGGACAAATTTGAGTCTCGTTCTTCTAACGATGTATTTTTGGGTTATGGCACTCACACTCGAGCTTATCGTGTACTTAACCTTGATACTAACCGAGTCATGGAGACATCCGATGTCACCTTCGACGAGACCATGGTTTGTCCTTCTTCTCGTTTTGAGCATGCAGGTGATCATGAGGTTGGTGAGCCTCTTTTTGATGATGAGGACGAGGGTGCTGAAGGGATGGATGACCCAGCACCCCCTCCACCTGCTGTGCCACCAAGAGCGGCCTCTACTACCACTCACGGCCCTGACCCTTCTTCTTCGACTACTTGGGGGTCGTGCGATCTGCCACCTCGGGCTGTACCGTTCGTACCCGGGGAGGCACCAGCTGCTGTTGAGGGGGAGGCTACATCAGCTCGGGAGGCGCCACGACACACTCAGCGCCAACACCCGCCTCGACAGATGATCGGCAGTATCGGCGAACGTGTCACTCGGTCTAGGTCACAACAAATCTCTCACTTTGTTCATTCTGCATTTGTTGCTAATTTTGAACCCCGAGATGTTGGACACGCTTTGACGGATCCGGATTGGGTCAATGCCATGCATGAGGAGCTTGAGAACTTTGAGAGAAATCGGGTTTGGGTTCTTGTTCCTCTTCCTCCTGAGTGTCACCCTATTGGGACAAAATGGGTTTTCAAAAACAAACAAGGAGAAGATGGCCATGTTGTGAGAAACAAGGACAGACTTGTAGCCCAGGGGTATAGTCAGAAGGAGGGGATAGACTATGAGGAGACGTTTGCTCCTATAGCTCGTTTGGAGGCTATTAGGATACTCTTGGCTTTTGTTGCATCCAAACGGTTTAAACTTTTTCAAATGGATGTCAAGAGTGCCTTTCTAAATGGCTACATAGAAGAGGTGGTGTATGTGAAACAACCCCCCGGTTTTGAAAATCCCAAGTTTCCAAACCATGTTTTTAAACTTCACAAAGCTTTGTATGGTTTGAAACAAGCCCCTAGAGCCTGGTATGATAGGTTCAAAACCTTTTTGCTTGCTAAGGGTTTTAAAATGGGATGTGTAGATAAAACGCTCTTTCTCCTCAAGCAAGGCAGTGACACTCTCTTGGTCCAGATTTACGTGGATGATATCATTTTCGGTGGTTCTTCTCACGCTTTGGTTGCCAAGTTTGCAGATACTATGAACAGGGAGTTCGAGATGAGTATGATGGGCGAGCTGACATTCTTTCTCGGATTGCAAATTAAGCAATCCCCGGAAGGAACATTTGTGCACCAGGGCAAGTACACCAAAGACTTGCTGAAGAAGTTCGATATGGGTGAGGCCAAGCCTCTTCCAACACCCATGTCAACCACGACGGCCCTGGATGCGGACAAGGATGGAGAAGTTGTGGACCAGAAGGAGTACTGGAGTATGATCGGATCGCTGCTGTACCTGACGGCGACACGCCCGGACATCCAGTTCGCGGTGTGTCTTTACGCGCGATTTCAGTCGTCGCCGCGCACCTCTCACCATCAGGAGGTCAAGCGCATTATGAGGTACGTATGCTTCACTCCAGAGTTTGGGATTTGGTATTCTGCTTCCTCCACCCTCTCCCTTTGCGGTTATTCTGATGCCGATTTTGCTTGTTGCCGCATTGAGCGCAAGTCCACTTCTGGGACTTGTCAGTTTATTGGTTCTTCTCTTGTATCGTGGTCTTCTCGCAAGCAGTCTAGTGTCGCCCAGTCTACCACGGAGGCTGAGTATGTTGTTGCGGCTAGCTGCTGTTCCCAGTTGCTTTGGATGATGGCCACCTTGCGTGATTTCGGTCTGAGCTTTTCTCACGTTCCTTTGCTTTGTGACAGCACGAGTGCTATTAGCGTTGCTAAGAACCCCGTGCTGCACTCTAAGGCCAAACACATTGATGTGCGCTTTCATTTTCTGCGAGACCACTATGAGAAGGGTGATATCGACCTTCGCCATGTCGATACTCATCATCAGTTAGGTGATATTTTCACCAAGCCTTTGGACCAATCAACCTTCAATCGGTTGAGAGGTGAGCTTGGTGTGTGTTTCCCTTTTAGATGGGGGAATTATTTTGGTTTTTTATCATAAATTGACTTTGTGTTTTTCAATTGGTATCTTTTTTGCATTTTATTCTGCATATTTACATTCAGAGCTTCATGTATATAATCTTTAGAATGTGACTATGCTCTGTCCAGTGCTTGCTCCGATGCTTTATGATAATGCTTCTAGCTTATGCTCTTTCTGATCACTGATACATGTCATGAGCTGAGCTATTTTCTGAATGGTGAACTTGCTTAAAGACCTTAAAACTTGTAATTGTTCACCATTGAGATATGCAACTAGTGTGTGTTTGATGTGTTGAAATCACTTGTGCTTCTCATATATGCTAGGTTGCTATGTCTCTAGTGTTGAGTCATTCACTTGCTTGGTATGTTCATATTCTACCTTAATTTTGAACCAAGTTAAGTGAACTGGAAAGATCGAGATGGGATTGCTTGTCAGCACATCACAGTTTCGAGACTGTTTCTCATTGCACTTTGAGTTAAACTTGAGCTATGTAGTGCATGACCGAAACTGTTGCTTTAAGCTTTTGATTGCTACTGCATAGGCTTCGCACAATTGAAAAGTTAGGTAATGACAAGCTTTCAACCTCTCGCAATCATATGCTAAAATCTGAACTTGTGTAATTTAACCGCTGCAACTCCGATAAAATTTTGAATACACAAGTCTATGTTTCATTCTATAGCATGATGATTGAACCGTGCTAGGGGTAGTTCACCTTGTATATATGATTAGCACTTGTTTGACTTCCTGTCTATACATGCTTAGTGTTATTTTGATGGTGAATACCTTTTTGGCTGAAAACTGCTCTTTTTGCTCAAAAGTTCAGATTTCATATTTAGTGATCAGTTTGAGCCTTTGCTAGCATTCTGTGCAATCTATGAGTCATCGGATCAGCACTTTGTCGAGCATCTTCTCATTCCAAATACTATATTCCTGAAGCTGCTAACTTGCATTTTTGCCTCATATGCATCTTGGAAGGGGGAGTTATTCTGTCAAGGGGGAGAAACTTGCTTGATGGTGCATTTTCAACTAAGGGGGAGAAAATATTTGCAAATCATATGCTTTTCCGAGTTAAACTAAGGGGGAGAGTTCCTGGTTGTGTGCACTATTTGAGGGGGAGTTTGCTCGCTGCTGAGTTTTCGAGCTAGTAATAGTTGGTTCGGAGCATTTTAGGTAGCGAGTTGTGTTGAGCCTTTGCCTGTTTCTTGAGGGACTAGCACCTTTGCTTCTATGCTCTTCAATTGGTATCACACTTTCTTCGGTTGGTATCGAGCTTCCTCGCTAGTGGTGTTGAGCCCGTTCTGCCTCTTCTTGAGGGCTAGCTCTGTTTTTGCTTGAATTTCAGTTGATTCTTCAATTGGTATCAAGTTTTCGTGCTAGTGGTGTTGAGCCTGTTCTACCTCTTCTTGAGGGCTAGCTTTGCTTTGCTTGGTTGCGTCAAGACGTTGCCCATGTCTTTGGGGACCAAGTTATCTTGCTCTTTCCACTTGACCTTTTTCGGCTTTGATATGCTTTTGGGTCATTTGGTCGAGTTCTCTCTCCTCCTACCTCCCTTCCTCTATTCCATTATGATTTGTGTTGGTAGTTGACAATGCACTCATCAAGGGGGAGATTGCGGATACATGGGTGTATGCCGAGTCTCTGAGTGATGAGTGATTGTCAACTGGGATAATGCGCATGTTCTTTGGCTTGTGTTGTGCAGGTGTCGAGCACGGATATAATGATCGAAGGCAAGGTGAAGGTCAAGTAGAGACGTGCTGTGCCGACGGACCGGGAGCGGTGAAGGGCGGACGTGAGGCTTGGACTGAGGGACCGGTGGCCTGAGGATCAGCTGTGGTGGGTGACAGCCTGGGACAGCGACGAGCGAAGACTTGCGGGTGGACGGGGTGCACGGGCGGTGCATCCCCTCTACAGCATCGGTTTGGTGGTTGAGCCACAGAAAAACCACCGAGTGGACGGTTTCCAGGTTTGGGCCTCAAAACCTGGGCGCTGATGGTTTCCGAGTTTAGGCCACAAAACTCAGGCTGAGGACGGTTTCCAGGTTTGGGCCTCAAAACCTGGGTGCTGCGGGTTTCTGAGTTTGGGCCACAAAACTCATGCGATGGACGGCTGGTTTCCCGGTTTGAGCCTCAAAACCGAGGATTGGTCGTGAAGGCTGGTTTCCCAGTTTGGGCCTCAAAACAGGGGGCAAAGTCCGAGAAAAGGACAAGCAGAGCGGTGGCGGCACGTGGCGGCAATCGGTGAGGTTGCGTCGAGGCAACGCTACCTATTGTGCGGGCGTGGCCGTCAGATCACCACCTACCATGAGTTGGTCCAGAATAACCTTACGGTTTAGCTGGTTCGCTCTGTAATTAGTTAGGGGTAGAGTGGGAACTAGAATTAGGATAAGTATAGGGAGACACCCACCCCCCATCCTATCTCAGTCATTTTGCTATTTTCCACCTAGGGTTTCCTGCTCTCCCAATTCCCTGCTGTAGCGAACTGAGATCCACAGAGAAGAGAACCATACCTCTGTGTCCGTGAGATTTTGAGGAAGTGAGACCGTAATCTCACTGTTGTAGCATGTGGTAGCCACACGGTTGCAAATTCGTGGTTGTGATTCGCGTTTTGTTCTTGTTCTTCGCGGATTGCTTTTCTCCATGATTTTCCCGTTGATCGATCTCTTTGTTCGTTGCATCTTTTGAGATTCTATTTGAACAGAGATGTTCTAGATCGTGAGGCACTTCTTTCCACCGAAGGAATTCTCCTCAAACCTCACGAGCTAGTAGATCTGTCGATTTTCCTTTTGGGTCAAGTTTTTCTCCCTTCCCCCGAATTTCTTCGATTCATCGATTTGGAGATAGGTTCGAGCCATGATCTCTTAGAGATAGCTCACTATCCTCCTCGTGACTCCTCTCACCAAGTTTGATCCCTAGAGGATTCGTTTTGGGTGAGATCAAGTCGAATCGGTGGACGAACAGTAGCTTTTCGGGGTGACCGGATGCTGGCACCGAACTGACTGGACGCTGACACAATGCGTCCAGTGGTTGAATGTCATGCGAAGATTTTCTGAGTCTGACTGGACGCTCCCTCTGCTGAGTGATCGGACTCGCTCTTACTACTGTTCCTCGTTGTGTGTAAACTGACCGGACGCTGAGGTAGTGACCGGATGCCCGGTGATAGTGAGTCCGGTCACAAACAGAGAGCTCCCAAATCTGTTTTGTGTTGACCGGACGCGTCCGGTGGAGCCTGACCGGACGCAGGCAGAGTTCGGTCAGTGTTGTTCTGTGTTGTTTCGTCCGTGGTTCGTTCGTTCGTTGTCAGTTTTGATTTCCGGCTTTTGCGTTGGGTTTCTAGAGTTGTATTTTGTCTCGTTGTGCTTCTTGGAAGCATCCACCCTATCTCTAGGGTCGTGGACACTTGCAAGCTCTAGCGTTTGCTCTTGGGGCTGATTCTCGGGATAGTGGCGACAAGTTTCTGAAAAGAAATTTGAAGCTCCCATTCACCCCCCCTCTGGTCGCTTTCTGGTTGCACTGTCGGTCCTTCACATAGTACAGCTTATCATCCTCAGACTGCAGGTCAGACAGAAAGAGTAAACCAAGTGCTTGAAGATATGCTCAGAGCTTGTGTGCTATCTTCTAAAGGATCATGGGAATCATGGCTACCTTTAGCAGAGTTCTCATACAACAACAGTTATCAAGAGATCATAAGGATGGCGCCTTTTGAAGCGTTGTATGGACGTAAGTGTGTAACTCCATTGAATTGGGTCGAACCAGGAGAAAGAAGGTATTTTGGAATTGACTTTGTTAAGGAAGCTGAGAAAAAGGTTCAGATTACCCATCAACACTTACAAGCAGCACAATCTCGACAGAAAAGCTATGCAGATAAAAGAAGAAGACCGTTAGTGTTTAAAAAGGGGGATCATGTTTATTTAAAAGTAACCCCGATGAGAGGAGTGCAAAGGTTCGGCATAAAGAGAAAGTTGGCCCCAAGATATGCGGGACCATATCACATCCTAAAGAGAAAGGGAGAAGTATCCTATCAACTTCAGTTGCCGGAAGCTATGAGCTCGATCTTTCCAGTTTTTCATGTTTCACAGCAGAAGAAATGTTTGCGTGTACCCGAAGAAAGAATAGAACCACAAGAGTTAAAGCTTACATCTGACCTAACATATCCGGAGCAACCAGTGCGAGTGTTGGACAACAAGGAAAGAGTAACTCGCAGTCGTGTTGTGAAAGTATACAAGGTGTTATGGACTCATCATGACGATGGAGATGCATCCTAGGAAACAGAAGACTATCTCCAGAAAGGTTATTCAGTTTTTCATAAACAATGGTCAGTAAATCTCAAGGCAAGATTTCTTTAAGGGGTGAAGGGCTGTAACACCTCTGGTGTTAAGCTAGCATGACATCATCATCTCATTATGCATAATCATCTCATGAGCATAAAGCATTCACATGTTGCTTTCTTTTTCATATAAAGTGTCATTACATGTGTTAATATGCATATAGACATACAATGATGTACTCTTGTTCGGTTTGTTTTGGAGTGGTTTGGTTTTCCTAATAGTTTAACCTTGTTGAGAAGTCAAAATGAGGCCATGTTTATGTTTGTCATTTTGGCTAATCAAGTTTCTAAACCCTAGTCAACCCTTTGGAGCATAGGGAGTTCTTTTGTTTGACTAACTAAAACCTTCTTGATAGAAGCTTTGCATGGCTGAGTGCCCTTAACCAAAAGTGTGTAGCTTTTTAAGTAGAACAAAAGTTGTTTTTGGGCCAACTCATGAAAATGAGTTTAACTTGGCGTTTTGAGGCCCACAAGGCAGAAAAGGGTGAGTTTTGGACTTGGAAATTTTCCTAAGTCCTAAACTGGAAATCAGTTCCAGCCTAGTGATGTTTAGCGTTCTCTCGAGCAAAATCCAAGCCAAACCAGTGACCAAGCTTATAACATTAGTTGTAGATTTCACGTAGCTCTAACCAATGGTGAACTCGGTTTAGCATTTCACCAAGTGAATTAGGAGTTAATCACGTGCAAAGTCGGGCTGTCAGTCGGCCGGTGGTTAACTCAATCGACCGAGTCAGTTCAAATCGGCCAGGGCAGTGGCCGACCGCGCGCAGAGCTTGCCCGCCACGTGGTGAGCAGCAGCCGGCCGAGCCCGTGAACTCGCGCGGCGTGGCGAGTGAAGAAGACCGAGCACGCCTTCGCCCGCCAGTCGCTCCCTCCCCTTTGCCTCTGCCTCCTTTTCGTTCTTGCCGGCGTCCGAGCGGAGAAAAAGGCAGAGCCAACCGTCCGCCATGTGTTCGCTGCCGTTCACCGTGCCTTCGCCCAACCAAGCGCCTAACCGACCTCGCCTCAACCTCCTCCACCCCCTGCCATAACCTGTGCTCGTCGAAGAAGCTTCGGTAAGCCGCGGAACGCGTTTCCGCAATGGCCGCCATGACCGCGAAGCACGGTCCGCCATGGCCGATTCATTTCCCGTACAAGTCCGTCCGTTCTAACCCATGTTCATGAGTCGCTAGGGTTCGTATGTGGTGTAGCGGGTGCTAGTTCGGCCGATTAGGGTTTGGATGTCGCAGTACCCCACCATCCGCCGTGCTCGCCGGAGTTGGCATTCCCGCGGTTCCAGCCATCCACTGTGGAAACCTTAGTGTCTTTGCTTCGATTAGGGTTCGAGGGAGTCGTGGGAGTGAGTTTCGGAAGTTAGTTCGCCTCAGAGTGGCCGGAGATGGCCGGCGTGGTGAGCCCGCGCTGTCGTGGCCGCCATTCTCGACGGCGAGCTCGATCCAGTGCAATGCTAGGCAAGTGTGTGGTACCAATCGACGCGGAAGAAGAAGGGGAGTCCGTCTGTGGTGTTGGTTTCGCCAGAGAGTTCGCCGACGGCGAGCTTCGCCGCGGTCAACTTCTCCCCTGTTTCGGTGTGGGTGACAGGTGGGTCCGAGTTGACCTCGGGGCCCAGCAGTCAGTCTCTTGGGTAGAATAAGGTCGGGTGTGTGTAGCAGTTAGGGTTTGATGTTTTGTTTAAATGTTTTTCAGAAATGATGTAATGCTTGTTTAATTCATATCTTAAGTTCTGTTGATCCAGTTAATGTGAGATAAATTTTGTTAAGTTTGTGTTCATGAGCTCTATCTATGAAAAATATAATATGCTCTGTTTAGAATAGTTTTATGGACAGTTATAATTAATTTGTTTATGTGCTGATATATTGTTTAATGCATAATAAATTGTGCTTTGCTCAGAAAAATATGGTTCTTGTTTTGATAGGTTTGTTATGTGACGTAGAATCACAGAAAAATGATAGTTGATGTTTGACTGTGATAAAATCTGAAGTTAATATTTATTTTGATTAAATGTTGTTTTCTTATACGATTTTTAGTAAACAGAAGATTTTATAGACTGCTCTTGTGCTAAGAAGTTCTGGAGGGAAATGTGAAATATGTTGTTTGACACTTTTCATGATGATGTGTAGTTCAAAGTACCTTTTCACCCTGTTATTTGTCTTTTTCATAGAGAACAATGATTAAGCCCAAATGTCATGAAATTTGTACATCAAGCTTTATTCTCTGATGTGAACCTGCAGTAATTTTTGTACATTTTTCTGAAGCTGTTAGCTATAGGTTGTTGTTATAGGCTTGTTTTAATTAGTTAATTTGTTTAATTAAGTTGATAATGTACTTTTCTTTTATGTGGGACCAGCAAGGGTGAAATGGTCATTTCAGCGCCTTCATATTAGTTGCACTTTGTGGTTGAGCATAGCTACTCTCTAGATAGGGTGTTACACTCTACTTGAGAAGAGATATGCACATATTCGGTCAAGTTTAATGATAATGCATCTCTTCCGTATACATGTGACATTCCCTCATTTTAGCATATGCATCACGACAGGTTCGGTAGACGAGCCAGCCGCAGCAGAGGAAATTGAGGAGCAGCAGCCACAGGAGCAGGAGTCAGGAACCGTCGGGGAAGAGCCTGAAGAGGATCTTTCGGAGTGTCCGAAGCACGTGCCCAACACCTTTGAGAAAGGCAAGCCCCGGAGCATTTCTAACTACCTATGGTTTATAATTACCTTGCTTGTATTATGCTTGTTGCATTAAGTGTATGAGTTGCTTGATACCGTTGATGCATTATATTCCGTACCTTGCTACCTTTGAGATATTTCCCTTGTTACCCAATTAGTGGTAGGTGCGAATTTATGCTTAGCCATGCTTAGACCGGTAGAAGTCGGGCGACCTTCATGTTACCCGCGAGTAATAGGTGGTTACTTGACCTTTAATGGGACATTGCTGAAGGACCGAAAGTGCTACCAGAAAGCGACCAGAGGGGGGTGAATGGGAGCTTTAAATTTCTTGTCAGAAACTTTAAACCTTTGTCCTGAAAATCAACCCCAAGAGCAAAACCGATGCGCGTGATGTCCACCACCCAAGAGAATGGGTGGATGTTCCCTAGGAACACAGCGGGACACCACAAAAATTCCCTCACCCAAGTTCACGCAGGTCAACTGGTGACAGGATGAACTTTGGGTAACCTCAAATCGTAAGTCAGGAATCCAACGCAACAAGCGGATCTCAAATCGTAAGTCGGACGAACAGACTGCGGACGAAAACGCGCAGGACAGACTCGACCGGACTCTGCCTGCGTCCGGTCACAGACCACCGGACGCGTCTGGTCAAAGAAAATCACTTCTGGACCTTTACTGTTTGTGACCGGACTCACTGTCCCTGTGCGTCTGGTCAAGTTTCAAGCGTCCTGTCGCAAGAATACAAGCGGATGAACAGTGTGTTGAGTGCGTCCGGTCAGTAACGAACAGAGCGTCCGATCAAGTCACGAATAAAGCACAGAGTGTGTTCAACGACCGGACTCTCAACCCTAGCGTCCGGTCTGCCCGATGCCAGAGTCCGATCACCCCGAAAATCAGCTGTTCGTCCACCGATTTGACACAAACTCTCCCAAAACGAAACCTTTAGGGTTCAAACTTGGAGAGATGAGTCACAAGGAGGATAGTGAGCTATCTCTAAGAGATCATGGCTCGAACCTATCTCCAAATCGGTGAATCAAAGAAATTCGGAGGAAGGGAGAAAAACCTGACTCGAAACGAAAATCGACCGATCTACTAGCTCGTGAGGTTAGAGGAGAATTCCTTCGGTGGAAAGAAGTGCCTCATGATCTAGAACATCTCTGTTCAAATGGAATCACAAAAGACGCAACGAACAAACAGATCAATCGATGGGAAAAACGTGGACAAAAGCAATCCGCGAAGAACTAGAACAAAATGCGAATCACAATCACGAATTTGCAACCGTGTGGCTACCACACGCTACAACAGTGAGATTACGGTCTCACTTCCTCAAAATCTCCAGTACATAGAGGTATGGTTCTCTGCGGATCTCAGTAGCTACAACAGGGGATTGGTGTTGGTAGTTCTTAGCTTCACTAAAGATAGAGCTAGGCAACTATCCCCGGTAACGGCCCAGGAATGCTTGTTGGCACTTGCTAACGTTGTTACTAGAAGTAGACTATGGAGTCTATCCCCGGCAATGGCGTCAGAATGCTTGAAGCAAGACCGGTCGCTATACCTAAAGGAGTGGAGCTAAAGCAGCTATCTACTAATCCCAAGCGGGGTTGTCAATCCCGACACTAGTAGGAGCTAGCTAGAGAGAATGCAATCTACCAGGAGGAGATTCTGCAAGCGCACACAACTATCGTAGTAGCACTTCGCCTGGGAGTACCAGGTGTCAATTTATTTGATCCCAAGGGAAGGCTAGGGTGGTGTATGAGTTGAGTCAAGGAGGGGATGAGAGTCGAAGAAATAAGAAAAAGGAAAAGGAGAGAAGGGAAGATGGAAGGCTAGAAAGAATATATGGGTGGATAGGTAAGGATGAAATGGATGGTAAGGTAAGGTGGATGGATAGGTAGTTGTTGACGGAAGTTATAGCATGTTTTACCTTATCAAAATACCGTCAACAGGCCTCGATTTCAAGGAAGAATAGCATATCATGAGCATATTTATCACTAATAAGTTCCACTTGTACTCTTAGCTTGTGAACTTGTAGGAGATGGCGAAATGAACAAAATGAGGCCAGGTGGGCCCACCAAGGGGATCGGGCGACCCCACCTTTGGGCCACCTCGGCCATGGTGACATGGCATGATCCAAGAGAAGCATGTTCAAGCCAATATCAACCATTGGATCAAGCATGTGCTTTTGCTCAATGGTGCAAGATGAGAAGCACATGGATTCATGGGTCCACACCGAAAACCAAATGCAACCAACTTCGCAAGACTTGCTCCATGACATGTGGGGTCACCAAGGGAGAGAAGAAGGTGGGCCAGCCCTGTCATAGGGGGGTCGGCCGATCCCCCCTTGGTGGGACCTAGCAGCACTATTCATCAGGGTGACATCAGCACCTTCTAGAAGATGTACCCCGGGCCCACATGTCAGAGACAGGGGTCGGCCGACCCCATGGTGACCCTCATCCAAGTCGGTGGCAAAGTGCATGTTTGACACGTGAAGAATATCCAAGCCATTCATCAAGGGCGGTTGCTATGACGGTGGATCCAAGGGTGAAGAGAGGATGAGCACACGGATCGCTGACGTGGCGCCGGAGTAGCCCCTACTCCACCTCCACTATAAATAGAGGCCTCCACCCTCTCATTCTTCAGACCCCAAGTTATCTCACACATCTCCACTCTCAAGTGAGATCAAGCAAGAGTAGTAGTAGTTAGTCTAGAGTGGGAGTTAGAGTCGAGTCGGGCGAAGCTCGGGTCTCCGGAGTCGTCTTCTGGGAGTCTGGTATAGCCCTTGTATCTTTCTTCTTTTGTTAGACTTTATTTGTTTAATATATTATTCTTTCTTCACTTTACTTTGCATTTACTTAAGTATTTACTTTTCAAGCATTTGTTTAAGTATTTACTTAGTGCAAGTCTATATTTATATAGTCTTGTTGTGTGCTTATCTTAGTTCTATAGTTGTCTTAGTTAGATTGATTTCCTTTAAATAGCTTCTTGTGTGTGCGTCATCGTCCTATCTTAGGATAGGGGCTTTAGCTATTTTGATCGATAGCTAAAGGTGTAGATAAGTGTGAGCGTGGTGCTCATACTTCATCTTATCTTTGACTACCGCTGGCTTGCACGGACAGTAGGTGCGCATGGGCAAAAGGTGACAGATTTTGCCTGGCTACCTAGATCCCCTCACGTGAACTCAGGCTAGTTCTTAAAAGGTAAGGCGTCCATAAGCCAAATATCCGCTTGAGTACTGGGTTAGGTGAACAACCTTCTATTGCTTGACTCTCTCGTTTATCCCTCTCACACAAGTAGCAAGGCGTCAATCAAGTTAAGTCATCTATTCAATTAGGATTAGTTCATAGGAGTAAAGGTAGAAACATAGGAGTACTTTATACTCACTCGTTGTCCTCCCACCTAGCTAACTCTAATAAAGTTATCTTTCATATCATATACTCTTTGCTTAACTTATTTATCTTATCTATCTATCCTCCCTTATATCCACTTATACCCCTTTGCTTCTCTAATTGATAATAGATTATAGTAAGACTAAAGGATCTATCTTTCCTCTCTCTACGTTTTTCCTAGCTTGCTTTCCTTTGGGATAAAATAAATAACGATACCTTGGAATACTCCCAGGTGAAGTGCTACATCGGTATATTCTGTGCGCTTGCGGAACTATCCAATAGTCAATAGTTTTACCACCAAGACACTTCTAGCGCCGTTGCTGGGGTTAGGCTCCATAGTCTAGTTCTAGTGGTTGCGTTAAGAAGTGTTAACAAGCATTTCTGGCGCCGTTGCCGGGATAGATTAAAACTCTATTCTTAGTAGCGACGCTAAGAAATACCAACAAGCATTTCTGGCGCCGTTGCCGGGAAAGCAACCGCCTAGGAGTTTAGAGAGAGTGAATCTGGAGTCTGCTATTTATCAGTTATCAATTAGTATAGGGGCTAACCCCTCACCTGTCTAGTTTCTTTTCGTTATCGTGAAACTAGTAGGTGTATGAGCGGTTTCCAACTACTGTCAAACTTCATTGAAAATCCCGAGCAGTTGTTGAGGAGGACTAGACTTCGTCAAGTTCCACCTCAGAGGTTCATCTCAAACCAGAATCCGTTCGAGGAGGATGTTTCTGCACCAGCTAGAAGAGAAGCCATGGCCCAAAAGACCATCTCCGAGTACTCTGCGCCGTCGGCCGACAATGTCGCCATGGGTCCGCAGCTTAACTTGGGGGATGCGACTTTCAAGCTCAAGCCAGCTCTCATCAACATGGTGCAAGCCAATCCATTCTGTGGGAAGCCGCATGAGGACGCCAACGCCCATCTCCAACACTTCTTGGAGGTATGTTGTACCTTCACTATGAAGAATGTGTCTACAGACGCCATCCGTCTTCATCTTTTCCCATTCTCGTTATTGGGAAAGGCGAAGCAATGGTTCTACGCCAACAAGAGTGAAGCCAACACTTGGGAGGAGTGCGCCAATGCGTTTCTCAAGAAGTTCTTCCCGATGGGCAAGACCAGCGCCCTTCGTGGAAAGATTTCCAGCTTCCAGCAATAAGCTGATGAGACGATTCCCGAAGCATGGGAACGTCTACAAGAGTACATTTGCGCCTGTCCTCATCATGGGATAGAGGAGTGGCTCATTATCCAAGGTTTCTACCATGGCCTGACTGGTATGGCTCGTAGTCACCTAGATGCAGCCGCTGGAGGGGCATTCTTACAACACAATGTGAGAGATGCCAAGGACCTCATAGAGAAGATGGTTACCAACCAAGGTTGGAATGAGGAACACCTTCAGCTGAAGAAGAGAGGTGTTCATGCTCTCAATGAGGTGGACATGCTCTGCGCGAAGATGGACCTCCTGATGAAGAAAGTAGAAGAAAGTTCCAAGAGGGAACAAGAGGTCGTTCAACCTTATGCAACCGCACGAGCCGTCGAAGCCGACCAATGGTGCGAGGTATGTGGAGGCAATGACCATTCGGGAAAAAATTGTCCTGAGACGAAGGAGGAAGTGAGCTTCATCAACAACACCACCAACAACATCGGTTACCGGCCCCAACAACAACAACAAGGATGGAACTCGCGCCCCTTCTACCAAAATCAAGTTAACGGTTATAGCAATAATTTCAATAGTTCTTATAATAACCAACCTTCTTTAAGAGATCTTGTCTTAGGCCAATCTAAAATAAATGATAGTATTAATAAAAAGATGATGGCTAATGACAAGATTCTTGAAAATATAAATGAGAAAATGGATAGCTTTAATTCTGCTATGAAAAATCAATTGAGCTTTAATAAAATGCTAGAAACAAAATTAGCTCAGCTAGCAGCAGCTGTCCCATCCTACGAGCAAGGTAAGATCCCGGGAAAACCCGAGGATCCAATAGGTGTTAAATTAGTTCCTACGAGGTACGGTAAGCCTCTGCTCCGGTCAAACTGGGGTTATCTACTTGATCCACCCTTCATCACAAAGAAGGAAGATCCAGACCTGCCGACCATCACCTGCCAGATTGGACCACAAGTCTTCCACGATGCCTTCTGCAACCTTGGATCGAGTGTCAACATCATGTCCAAGGTAACATATGATAACTTACTAGGGGGACCTTTGCTCCCTACATTTGTTCGTTTGCAGCTGGCCGATCAGACGCTACGGTTCCCCGAGGGACTAGCAACGGACATCCTCATCAAAATCCAAAACAGCTACGTCCCCGTCGATTTCCTTATATTGGACATGGGATCCAATCTAGATGTCGCGATCATCCTGGGAAGGTCGTTCCTTAATACGGTTAACGCCGTCATCTACGTGGGATCCGACCAACTTCACCTCCAGTTCCCGGAGTATAAGGTAAAGTGTTCATTCAATGGTTATAAAGCTAACATGCAGGTGAAGGACAAAGAACCTCAAGACAACAAACATCATCGTTGTCACCCACGCCGTAGGTACAAGAAAAAGAGCGAGTCGGCCAACAAGGCTGAAGTAAAAGAAGAACTCGCCGACGAGGTGCAACCACGGTCTCCATCTCCGGGACTGACCGAAGCACCCAATGAATGACAAGACGGAGAGGTCCTGCTCTACGGACCTGAAACATGGAGCCCTTGCTGATAAGGTAAATTAGTAGTTATCTCATATTTAACTTTTCATGCATTTCAATTCTTGCATTCTCCCTCAATTGCATACTTAGTTAATTCTCCATATTTCATCTCGACAAAATAAATTTTCATGCTAGTAACACCTTGACAATAACTTGCAACACTTTTGAGCCACGGGACCACCCCAAGGTGGGGTCGGCCGACCCCACCAGTGGGCCCACTGGCACATGCTCTATCTTGGCTTAGTACGCTGAGTATGACACAACACTTTGGTGCTCAAGGAGCATCCATGGTGGGATCAGCCGATCCCACCATGGTGCTCTCCTACACCCTACATCACTCTACTCAGCATGCTCATGAACATCATGCATATCAACAAAGCCAACATCTGAAAAGAAATGCTCCTTTGCTTTACTCTTTAAGCATGAGATGTTCCACTTTATGTTGGATGCTCATGGGGACCATAACAACCAGCCAAAGGCATGTCTTAGTGCTCTCATGGTCCATGGGAATCACTTTAGACATGTCTCCACTTTGGCCATTCATCTTTTCTCTTTCACCAAACACTAGGCAAGGGAATCTCTGAAATTTGTGTCAACTTTGGACCAAACATAGCTACATCTTTGCTAGACACATGATGACACAAAGTTTAAAGGTTGAGGGGACATGTAGGGGGGTCGGCCGACCCATGTGTTGGCCCATCCTGAAAATGTATTTACTCACTCTAGACATGTCCCCTAGCTAAAGCAAAAGCAAAGTTGAAAGTATCAAGGAGGGGGATCGATCGATCCATGTTGTGGGAGACACCAAGATGCCCTTCTCCCCCTATATATACCCTTGCATTGTGAGCTCAACTCCACACCAAAACCACCAGAACCATCTCGAGCTCACAAGTTCTTCCTTTCCTTCCTTAGTTGCAAGTTCATTCTCAAGCTTAGCTTAGTAGTAGCCATCCAAAAACCAAAAACCCAAAAATAGTTCCCATTTCATAGTAGTAGTAGAAGCTTGGTAACTTATCTTGTAGTAAGATGAAGAAGTTGCTTGCCTCCCGTTTCAAAAAGTCCAACAAGGGTGAGAGTTCTTCCCAAGAACCTCACCATGCTAGTGCTCATGAGAGGAGAGAGGTGGAAAGAAGTGAGCTAGTACCCTTCATTCCCCCGGCTAGAGTAATGGAGACCGAGAGTGGCCTTAGGCTAAATGCCGAAGAAATGGGGAAATTCTTCACTCTTAGTGAGTGTAGTTTCTCACACACAAGTGTCATTGATCCGGCCCTCTTGCAAGAAACAGGTATGGATTCAGAATTTTATGCTATTTTCAATACCATTGGTTGGGGAGGATTCTTTGAAATTCTTGAATTTGGCATAAAGAACTTAACCATTGAGTTTTTATGCACGTTAAAAGTGAATAATGATGGGATAACATTTTGAATGTTTGGGATGGAATATGACTTGACTTGGAGCACATTAAACACTTCTTTAGGATTTGATCACTCTTGCCATCTTGATGTAGACCGTGCTTTTCATTATGATAAGAATGGTATGCCATTACCGGCTCTAGTGATTGTTCCAACCCCTTACCACACAAAATTCATAACCCAACCTTACGTTTCATGCACTACTGGCTGTTCACCACTCTTTTCCCTGGCATGAGAGGAGCTTTGGTAAGTGATGATGAGCTGAAACTAGTCTATGCCATGGTTAGCAAAGTTAAAGTTTCACCTGTTAAAATGCTAGTGAACTATTGGCTTAGCTACATAAAGCCTAGGAAATCCATATACTTCACATCATTCATCACACGTATAGCCGAAGCTTTGGGTGCACTAGAATCCCAAACTTTTGAGTACATTAAAACCGTGAGAGATGTTTTGGAAGAAAGTGTATTTATTGGTTGCAATGTACTCAAAAGGGGTCCCAAGGGTGAACTAATAATGATTTATCCACGCCATACAGTCGAAATCACTCTCCCTTGTGAGGGACTTCGATTGTATGCGCTTCGTACGCTAACCTTTGATTTGGACCCCGAGGAAAGAGCCCCAAAAGTTGCAGGTACTAGTAGGAGGACAAGGAGAGCATCCCATGCTACTCGAATGGAACAAGGTGGACCTTCACACCAGGCTGAAGAAGTTGAGGAGGGAGATGAGGCAGCCTCTATGGACATCTCAGGGTCCTTGGGGAGGCCTCCTCGCTCACAAGAAACTCCTCGCTCTCAAGACACTCCTCGCCCACGGGGCAGAGGAAGGCAACATCAAAGGACGCCGATGGACGAGCTCATAGACAACATGTGTGCGATGAACATCGAACAAGAGGCAACATTGCTTCTTGCACAACAAAACGCCCAACTCCTGCGGGCCATTCAAGAAGAAGAAGCACGACGTTGGGCCGGGTGGTACCAGCATTATCCACCACCACAGTAGGCAAGAACCAAGCTTGGGGGAGATCCTCTCCCCCACCAAGGTAAGTCCTGTATCTTAAGTTATTTACGTTTCAATTAGTTTTCTCATTGCATTTAAAAAAAGAAAATACCAAAAATATTTGCTTAGTACTCCCCTTAGCACATATGTCTCATATATGTCTATCTTCCCCATGGAAAGGATGACTAGTTGCCTTGCTAATGTTTCTCTAGTGCCTAGTTTACAACTTAGTATTTCTCTAAGTATGGATTACTTAGCTCATTTAAACCATCATGAACCTGAAAACTTTGTGGGTTGCAAGTGCTAAAACTAAGTCTAAGTTGTTGGGAGACATGATATAATTAGACAAGAGCTGCTATAATATTGTTCTAAGCATGATAGATTACCGGAGAATTTATTCTTAAAATGATCAAAATCTTAATTGTTCCTCAATGGTGATAAATTCCTACCACTGCCATATATGCTTTACATGTTTACAAACCTTCTACATAGGCTATTTGCTTTGTATTGAGTGTTGTCAAGTCTTGTTGACCCTTGTTAAGAGACTTTTCATGCTCCTAAGATCAAGATCACGTACACACCTCATATACATGCTACTTCTACACTGGAAGTACGCAAAAACATGCCTTTCATTTCCACCAAATAGGTTGCTTCATACTCCAAGTGTTAGGAAATCTCTCTAAATTATTTAGTAGATGAGACTCAAAAGGCTAGGCAAAATAAAGATGAAAAAAAAGAAAAGATGGACAAGTGAAAGTCCATGAAAAAAAGAAGAAGAAAAGAAAAAAGAAACTGCTAGCCATGTCTCATTAGAAAAGAAAAATATATATATATATATATATATATATATATATATATATATATATAGAGAGAGAGAGAGAGAGAGAGAGAGAGATAGATCTTATCAAATAAAGAAGCAATCTAGTCCACCATACACCACACACTTACACATCTTGATCTGGGAGTATGACACTTCTCTTCAAGGATCCGACCTTTGACTTCGCAACAAAATGCAAGTAAGTATGCCATCTTCTTTCATCTCTACCTTGAGCTACACATAAGCCTGTTTAGAAGTAGGATGAAATAAAGAAGGAAACACTTATCATATGCCTTGGTGAGGAATCATACACCATTTGAGCGACATGAGAGAACCATATGAGGAACATTAAGTCTATCTTTTGAAAAATATTGCAAAACCTCCGGTATGAAACTTGCTAAAAACAAGAAAATTAGTGCTCAATTCAAACTGTTCTATCTTTCAACCACCTAAGACAAAGGAAAAGCCATAAGCCCCATAGAGTAGTAAGGTAATATGGGTGATTTACATAGCTAATTTTTCCATTCAAAGAGAAGAACTTTGTTGTGAACATGGTACTCTTGAAATGTGATGCATAGTAACAATACTGATCCACCGAGGCTATGTTTGATTGTTTGCTCGGGACGAGCAAAGGTTAAGCTTGGGGGACCTTGTTGACGGAAGTTATAGCATGTTTTACCTTATCAAAATACCATCAACAGGCCTCGGTTTCAAGGAAGAATAGCATATCATGAGCATATTTATCACTAATAAGTTCCACTTGTACTCTTAGCTTGTGATCTTGTAGGAGATGGCAAAATGAACAAAATGAGGCCAGGTGGGCCCACCAAGGGGGTCGGGCGACCCCACCTTTGGGCCACCTCGGCCATGGTGACATGGCATGATCCAAGAGAAGCATGTTCAAGCCAATATCAACCATTGGATCAAGCATGTGCTTTTGCTCAATGGTGCAAGATGAGAAGCACAAGGATTCATGGGTCCACAATGAAAACCAAATGCAACCAACTTCACAAGACTTGCTCCATGACATATGGGGTCACCAAGGGAGAGAAGAAGGTGGGCCAGCCCTGTCATAGGGGGGTCGGCCGATCCCCCCTTGGTGGGACCCCGCAGCACTATTCATCAGGGTGAAATCAGCACCTTCTAGAAGTTGTACCCCGGGCCCACATGTTAGAGACAGGGGTCGGCCGACCCCATGGTGACCCTCATCCAAGTCGGTGGCAAAGTGCATGTTTGACACGTGAAGAATATCCAAGCCATTCATCAAGGGCGGTTGCTATGACGGTGGATCCAAGGGTGAAGACAGGATGAGCACACGGATCGCTGATGTGGCGCCAGAGTAGCCCCTACTCCACCTCCACTATAAATAGAGGCCTCCACCCTCTCATTCTTCAGACCCCAAGATATCTCACACATCTCCACTCTCAAGTGAGATCAAGCAAGAGTAGTAGTAGTTAGTCTAGAGTGGGAGTTAGAGTCGACTCGGGCGAAGCTCGGGTCTCCGGAGTCGTCTTCTGGGAGTCTGGTATAGCCCTTGTATCTTTCTTCTTTTGTAAGATTTTATTTATTTAATATATTTTTCTTTCTTTACTTTACTTTGCATTTACTTAAGTATTTACTTAGTGCAAGTCTATATTTATATAGTCTTGTTGTGTGCTTATCTTAGTTCTATAGTTGTCTTAGTTAGATTTATTTCCTTTAAATAGCTTCTTGTATGTGCATCATCGTCCTATCTTAGGATAGGGGCTTTAGCTATTTTGATCGATAGCTAAAGGTGTAGATAAGTGTGAGCGTGGTGCTCATACTTCATCTTATCTTTGACTACCGCTGGCTTGCACGGACAGTAGGGTCCCGTGGGCAAAAGGTGACAGATTTTGCCTGGCTACCTAGATCCCCTCACGTGAACTCAGGCTAGTTCTTAAAAGGTAAGGCGTCCATAAGCCAAATATCCGCTTGAGTACTGGGTTAGGTGAACAACCTTCTATCGCTTTACTCTCTCGTTTATCCCTCTCACACAAGTAGCAAGGCGTCAATCTAGTTAAGTCATCTATTCAATTAGGATTAGTTCATAGGAGTAAAGGTAGAAACATAGGAGTACTTTATACTCACTCGTTGTCCTCCCACCTAGCTAACTCTACTAAAGTTATCTTTCATATCATATACTCTTTGCTTAACTTATTTATCTTATCTATCTATCCTCCCTTATATCCACTTATACCCCATTGCTTCTCTAATTGATAATAGATTATAGTAAGACTAAAGGATCTATATTTCCTCTCTCTACATCTTTCCCAGCTTGCTTTCCTTTGGGATAAAATAAATAACGATACCTTGGAATACTCCCGGGTGAAGTGCTACATCGGTATATTCTGTGCGCTTGCGGAACTATCCAATAGTCAATAGTTTTACCACCAAGACACTTCTAGCACGGTTGCTGGGGTTAGGCTCCATAGTCAAGTTCTAGTGGTTGCATTAAGAAGTGTTAACAAGCGTTTCGGGCGCCGTTGCAAGGATAGATTAAAACTCTATTCTTAGTAGCGACGCTAAGAAATACCAACAGTAGTTAAAGGGAAATATGATAACTAAGGATAACTAAGATAACTAACTACTCCTAGATAACTACAATGCAAGATAACTACGAAGCAAGACAGTTACGAAGCAAGGCAGGCAAAAGTCAATAAAGCAACAAAGTTGAGTAAAGTTTTATTCCTATCTTATCAAGTATTGAGGCGTACTAGCCTTTACCACTTACATAGGTTGAACGCTAGCACAACGAGCCTTACTGTTAAACTGGGCCAACTACGTGGTGGAAATCAAGGCGCACAGGGCTGTCACCACCTGCTTGCTACCACAGCTATCCGGGGGTCCAGCCGTATCTGAAGGTAAGTCTATAACTAAGCACCACGCTTAACTATATTCTAACTATCTCTACCCTAGCTTTGAATAGAGACACCCTTGCGGACGTCAGAGCAAATACTTGATTTAATAAGATAAACACTAAACTAACTAAGCAACCTATTGGCAAAGATCAAACACTAAGCTCACTAGAGATTAACTACTTTGGCTAAGTGAATTGAACTGTAGGATAGCTAGGTCACACTCAAGGTACTTGATAAAGTAATACTGAAAGTAATACGGAAAGTAATGCTTAAATTAATACTGAGATAAAGATAAATGTACCTGAGATACAAGAGAGCAAACCAGACCAGAGACGCCGGGAAATCAACCGACCTCCGATGCCAGTCGCTCGCACCCGCTTCTCTCTTAGCAAGCTCTACGCTCCTTTTACCAAGGACTTAGGCTGAGCTGTGCTAAACTAAGAGCCGCGCTGTAGCGAGGGCACTAGAGCTATACTCTCTCTACTAGCTAACCTACTTGCCTAAGCTCTCTGAGCTTCTAACTTGCTCTCTGCTTCTCTTGCTTGGTGTTCCTTTGCTTCTTGGTGTTGTATGGTACCAATGAAGTGGTGCCACCAGGGGGGTATATATAGCCTTGAGGAGTGAGGGGGTACTTATAGGGGGCAGCCAACCGACCTAGGGTTAGGTCAGGTGGCGGGCGCCACCCCCTACTGGTGGCCGCCAGTCCCCTGGCTGTTGGATGCGCCGTCATTGATCCTACGGCCTCCAGGTGGTTGTCCAAGGCAGTTTGGAGGTCGGTTGCATGTCCTAGCAACCGACTTAGGTCATGATCCACGCCACTCCCCTCCGTAGCCCTCCGATCAAATCGACCTAGTGACCAAGGGCCACGATTTGGCCTTGCGGTGGTCACATGGATCAGTGACGTGGCAGGGGGGATTCTGGGCCAAACTCTAGTGGCGGGCGCCACATAGGGGTGGCGGGCGCCACATAGGGGTGGCGGGCGCCACCCCTAAGGCTTAGTTGGGCCCTGGTGAGTGGGCTTGGCCTCTGGTGCGTCCATATGTCCAAATTTGGTTCAAATCCTGCATTCAAATAAAATTCTATGGACATGTGGAATTTGGTTAGTTTGAAACCTATTTGACTACATTTCATGCCTTTTTGGTGGATTTTAGGGTCAAATGTTGATGGTAAAACAGGTGTTTAAGGACCATCAACAAGCTCCCCCAAGCTAACCTGTTGCTCGTCCTCGAGCAACAATGCGGTTTAAGCATTGATCATGAAATGGATAGCAACTTAAGATGTCTGGAAGTGCATATTGTATAGTGAGAAATAACTTAGCATATATCATTAATCATAGCAATGTGGGGCTTATAGCTTTTCACTTCAAACATGCAAGAGTGAAATAAAGCAGTAGATAGGAAACTTTTATCTTGCTTAGGTTTAACTAGGATTCTGCCTAGAGGTTTTTCAAGGTTTTCAAAAGATAACAACTTGCTTAAGTCCTCCAAGATTCACTCAATCACTCAATGGTGTTTAAATCCTCACTTAGGCCAAAATGTAGCCTCTCCTATTTCTAAAGAATGATATGTGGAGTTATAGGAAGGCTAAGAACCATGAGCAAATTGCCTGATGTTTATTGCTAAGCTAGACACTCAGATCATAAGGAGCAACAAATCATAAAAATGGATCAAGATGTGCATGTGTGGTTATGTGGAAGTGTATAGAGAGATATTTCATAATCCTTCCTAGTTAATTTCTGGGGTCTAGAGCTAATGATAATTCTCTCTCTCTCTCTTTTTTTCGGATACATAGTGAGTAGACAAAAGATGTGTCCTCACATTTTCTTAGGACATAGTCCTCTTTTGAGCTACTTTGCTCATTTTCTCTCTCTCTCTCTCTCTCTCTTTTTAGCTCTAGATTTCCCCAGGTTATCTATAGGAAAGGATTTTTGAAATGAAAAAGGGGGAAGAGGGACAAATGCTTATTCCCAGTGTAGAATAAGCATAAGGCTAGCAATGGGATCTTTGGCAGGGTATTGCACACCTCCGGTGTAGAGAATAAGCAATTTATTTTGTGGTTGCAAACTTCAAAAGTGGAGAGTAAGCAATTTATGGTGGGTGTGTGTGAATCTTGATTCAAAAGATATGATAAGCTTCTCTACTAAGATCTATGAGGTCTAACAAAGCTCAACACAAACAAAGCTCTTTGTTGTTTTGACTAATGACTAACAAAGATTTGGCTGGTGGTGGGATGGGATAAAATCCAGGAGGAACTTTTAGCAAGGTTTTCATATTTTTTAAAAGAAATCCTCCAGATTAGGTCCTAATTTCACCTTAGCAAGCTTAAAGAATTACTGCATTTCTTACTAACTTTATTCAGTAAGCATGATTTCATTTTAAGCATGTGTAACCCACTAAAGCTATAATTTAGATAAGACCAGTCATTCAACCCATAACAATAGCATTTGCATGACATATTTCAAATCTTATTCAGGTTTCAACTTGTTTAAGTAGATTTTATCAATTTTATTCATGGAATGGTTATTTAGGCAAGCATGTGACATTCAAAAGATATAGAATTTAAGAACTGAATGTAAAATGTAGGCTTGAGACATACCTTATTGGAGCAGGAGTCTCCCCCAAGCTGGCTTCTTGCTTGGTGAAGGGCCTTCTTCTTTCTCGGTCGGAGCTCTTGTTATCATTTTATTAAAAGGGAAACTATCTAATGTTGTGAAAAAGGGAAACTATCTTATTATGATATTTTATTATTCTAGCTAAGTTAACATATACCTATGCATATAACTAATGATAACTGATTTTTTTTAGTTACATGCATGACATATGTTATTTATTTGAAAAAGGGAAATTTGAAGGGAAATTAAAAATTAAAAGTAAATCCATACCTTAGATCCATGGAGTTTCATCCTTATCGGGTGGATCTTCTTCCTTGGGCACTTCTTCTCTTAGTACTCCATCGAGTTCTTCTTCTTTTGGCACCTCTCCTTTGTTATGTGAATTACACAACTCAGGAGGAGGTGGTTCTTTCTTTCTGCTCCACCTTGTTCTTGGGCGCCTCTTCTTGGTACGAACGGGTTTTGCTTCCTGCATGTTAGCAACATATGCGGGACCTCGGGAGAAAGAGAATATTTCCTTCCTCCCTCCTAATGTCATTTGCATTTTAGCACTTCCCGCATATATGCAAGCATCAACAGTGTTCAAGAAGGGTCTACCTAGGATTAGAGGCACATCTTTCCTATTTCCCATATCTAGTATTATGAAATCAGCAGGAACATATGAACCTCTAATATGAACAGGTAAATCATTAACTATTCCTTCTACATAGCAAGTGGATTGATCAGCTAGCACAACATAGGCAAATGTGGATGACATGGGTAGAAAGAATGAGTTTTCATAAAAATCTTTAGATAGAATGTTCACACTCGATCCTAAATCACACATGGCATTTTTAAAGACTTCACCAAAGATTGAGCATCTAATTATGGGACTACCAGGATCACCTTTTTTAACAGTCATGGTTTGATCTTCATAATAGTTAAAATATTTTATTTCAACCATATTAGCAGTTTCCATGTCAGGTTTAGCAGGAATTTTGCCAGGTTCAAAAGATGGTATGATAGCAGCAAGTTGAGCTAATTGGGTTTCTAACATCTTATTAAAGCTAAGTTGATTTTTCAGAGCAGATGAGAAATCTTCCAATTTAGCATTTATATTCTCAAGAATTTTATCATTCGACATTAATCTCTCTTTCAAGAAATCAGTAATTTTACCTTGTGAGTAAACTAAATTTTTCAAGAATGAGAAATTATCAGAATTATGAAAATTAGAGAGAGGGAACGAATTGTTACCTTGAGAATTTGAGTGCTGATTCCATCCTTGATTCTGTTGACGGAAACCGTTGTTGTTGTTGTTGATGAAGTTCAAATCTTCATGTAGCTCGGGGCAGTGGTTCCCAGAATGTCCGGTTTCTCCACAGACTTCACAAGTCATGTAAGATTCCAGAGATTGGACACTCTCTTGTTGGTTCATCTTCTCATAGCTGTCCAGCTTCTTTGCCAGCAGGTCCATCTTGGCCACGATCATGTCGGCTTCCTTAAGAGAATGTATACCTCGCTTACGGGGCTGCAGTCTCTCGTCATTCCATCCTTGGTTCGACACCATCTTCTCTATGAGAGCCTTGGCATCTGCAACATTCAGAGAAAAGAATGCACCACCGGCGGCAGCATCCAAATGGCTTCTAGAGAGTGGGGTTAGGCCATGGTAGAAGTTCTGGATCAATAGCCAGTCCTCCATACCAAGGTGCGGACAAGCAGCGAGATTCCTCGGCTTGTTGCATAAAGCTAGAGATTTGGTTGCGAAGAGCATTCGTCTTGCCCATAGGAAAGAATTTGGCGAGAAAAGCATTGGAACACTTGTCCCATGTGTCTACAACGTTGCGATCGGTATAGAACCATTGCTTCGCTTTTCCTAGCAAAGAGAAAGAAAAGAGACGAAGACGGATGGCTTCTTGGGGTTATCCCCTTAATGGTGAAGGTGCCGCAAATCTCCAAAAATTGTTGGAGGTGAGCATTGGCATCCTCATGAGCCTTGCCACAGAACGGGCTAGCTTGGACCATCATGATCAAAGCCGGTTTCAACTCAAAATTGAGGTTGGCATCGATCACGTCTGGTCCTATCGCTACATTAGCGGCAGAAGGAGCAGAAAATTCACGAATGGTCTTATTGGCCATCGTGAAGATAGAACGAGATAAGAAAGAAAGAAGTTGAAGAAGATGAAGGAAAAAGATAAGAAGAGTTAAGGAAAGAAAGATTGGGGTAAGATGGGATTCGCTAAGGGGGAGCTTAAGCGAAGATAAATTCGACACGGACTCAACCGATACACCGATTGCCTTCCCCGGCAACGACGCCAGAAAAGCTTGTTGGTAGTTCTGAGCTTCACTAAAGATAGAGCTAGGCAACTATCCCCGGTAACGGCCCATGAATGCTTGTTGGCACTTGCTAACTTTGTTACTAGGAGTAGACTATGGAGTCTATCCCCGGCAACGGTGTTAGAATGCTTGAAGCAAGACCGGTCACTATACCTAAAGGAGTGGAGCTAAAGCAGCTATCTACTAATGCCAAGAGGGGTTGTCAATCCCGACACTAGTAGGAGCTAGCTAGAGAGAATGCAATCTACCAGGAGAAGATTCTGCAAGCGCACAGAACTATCATAGTAGCACTTCGCCTGGGAGTACCTGGTGTCGATTTATTTGATCCCAAGGGAAGGCTAGGGTGGTGTATGAGTTGAGTCAAGGAGGGGATGAGAGTCGAAGAAATAAGAAAATGGAAAAGGAGAGAAGGGAAGATGGAAGGCTAGAAAGAATATATGGGTGGATAGGTAAGGATGAAATGAATGGTAAAGTAAGGTGGATGGATAGGTAGTAAAAGGGAAATATGATAACTAAGGATAACTAAGATAACTAACTACTCCTAGATAACTACAAAGCAAGATAACTACGAAGCAAGACAGTTACGAAGCAAGGCAGGCAAAAGTCAATAAAGCAACTAAGTTGAGTAAAGTTTTATTCCTATCTTATCAAGTATCGAGGTGTACTAGCCTTAACCACTTACTTAGGTTGAACGCTAGCACAACGAGCCTTACTGTTAAACTGGGCCAACTACGTGGTGGAATTCAAGGCGCACAGGGCTGTCACCACCTGCTTGCTACCACAGCTATTCGGGGGTGCAGCCGTATCTGAAGGTAAGTCTATAACTAAGCACCACACTTAACTATATTCTAACTATCTCTACCCTAGGTTTGAATAGAGACACCCTTGCGGACGTCAGAGCAAATACTTGACTTAATAAGATAAACACTAAACTAACTAAGCAACCTATTGGCAAAGATCAAACACTAAGCTCACTAGAGATTAACTACTATGGCTAAGTGAATTGAACTGTAGGATAGCTAGGTCACACTCAAGGTACGTGATAAAGTAATACTGAAAGTAATGCTTAAAGTAATAATGAGATAAAGATAAATGTACCTGAGATACAAGAGAGCAAACCAGACCAGAGACGCCGGGAAATCAACCGACCTCCGATGCCAGTCGCTCGCACCGGCTTCTCTCTTAGCAAGCTCTACGCTCCTTTTACCAAGGACTTAGGCTGAGCTGTGCTAAACTAATAGCCGCGCTGTAGCGAGGGCACTAGAGCTATACTCTCTCTACTAGCTAACCTACTTGCCTAAGCTCTCTGAGCTTCTAACTTGCTCTCTGCTTCTCTTGCTTGGTGTTCCTTTGCTTCTTGGTGTTGTATGGTACCAATGAAGTGGTGCCACCAGGGGGGTATATATAGCCTTGAGGAGTGAGGGGGTACTTATAGGGGGCAGCCAACCGACCTAGGGTTAGGTCAGGTGGCGGGCGCCACCCCCTACTGGTGGCCGCCAGTCCCCTGGCTGTTGGATGCGCCGTCATTGATCCTACGGCCTCCAGGTGGTTGTCCAAGGCGGTTTGGAGGTCGGTTGCATGTCCTAGCAACCGACTTAGGTCATGATCCACGCCACTCCCCTCCGTAGCCCTCCGATCAAACCGACCTAGTGACCAAGAGCCAAGATTTGGCCTTGGGGTGGTCACATGGATCAGTGACGTGGCAGGGGGGATTCTGGGCCAAACTCTAGTGGCGGGCGCCACCTAGGGGTGGCGGGCGCCACACCCCTAGGCCCATTTGGGCCCTAGTGAGTGGGCTTGGCCTCTGGTGCGTCCATATGTCCAAATTTGGTTCAAATCCTGCATTCAAATAAATTCTATGGACATGTGGAATTTCGTTAGTTTGAAACCTATTTGACTACATTTCATGCCTTTTTGGTGGATTTTAGGGTCAAATGTTGATGGTAAAACAGGTGTTTAAGGACGATCAACAATTGGGAGAGCAGGAAACCCTAGAAGCAAAGAGAAAATGACTTAGATAGATGGGGAGGTGGGTGTCTCCCCCTACTTATCCTAATTTTAATTCCCACTCTACCCCTAACTAATTACAGAGTGAACCAGCTAAACCCTAGGGTTATTCTGGACCAACTCGTGGTAGGTGGTGATCCGACGGCCACGCCCGCACAACGGGTAGCGTTGCCTCGATGCAACCTCATGGATTGCCGCCACGTGCCGCCACCGCTCTGCTTGTCCTTTTGCCGGACGTCGCACCCCCGGTTTTGTGGCCCAACCCGGGAAACCAACCTTCACAGCCAACCCCCGGTTTTGAGGCCTAAAACCGGGAAACCAGCCGACCATCGCCTGAGTTTTGTGGCCCAAACTTAGCAAACCCGCAGCACCCAGGTTTTGAGGCCCAAACCTGGAAACCGTCCTCAGATCGAGTTTTGTGGCCCAAACTCGGAAACCATCGGCACCCAGGTTTTGAGGCCCAAACCTAGAAACCGTCCACTCGGTGGTTTTTTTGTGGCTCAACCACCAAACCGAGCAGTAGAAGGGATGCACCGCCCGTGCACCCCGTCCACCCGCAAGTCTCCGCTCGTCGCTGTCCCAGGTTGTCAGCCACCACAGCTGATCCTCAGACCACCGGTCCCTCAGTCCAAGCCTCACGTCCGCCCTTCGCCACTCTCGGTCCATCGGCACGGCACGCCTCTACTTGACCTTCACCTTGCCTTTGATCACAGTATCCGTGCTCGACACCTGCACAACACAAGCCAAAGAACATGCGCATAATCCCAGTTGTCAATCACTCATCACTCAGAGACTCGGCATACACCCATGTATCCGCAACCTCCCCCTCGATGAGTGCATTGTCAACTACCAACACAAATCATAATGGAATAGAGGGAGGAAGGAAGAAAGAGATAGAACTCAACCAAATGACCCAAAAGCATAGCAAAGCCGAAGAAGGTCAAGTGGAAAGAGCAAAACAACTTGGTTCCCAAAGACATGAGCAACGGCTCAATGCAACCAAGCAAGGCAAAGCTAGCCCTCAAGAAGAGGTAGAACAAACTCAACACCACTAGCAAGAAAACTTGATACCAATTGAAAGATCAACTGAAATTCAAGCAAAACAGATCTAGCTCTCATGAAGAGGAAGAACAGGCTCAACACCGCTAGCGAAGCAGCTCGATACCAACTGTTACCAACTCAGAAACCATAAGAGTTTGATACCAATTGAAGAGCTGAAAATGTTTGCTAGTCCCTCAAGAAAGAGGCAAAGGCTCAACACAACTAGCAAACTCCCCCTCAAATAGTGCACACAACCCAGGGAACACATGATTTGTCAATATTTACTCCCCCTTAGTTGAAAATGCACCATCAAGCAAATGTGCACAAGCACTAAAATTTCTCCCCCTTGACAGAATATCTCCCTCCAAAAATGCATATGAGTGAAGATGCAAGTTAGCAGCTTCAGGAATATAATCATGAGAGTGCAAAGATGCTCTACACAGTTCTGATCCGATGACTCAACAACATCCATAAGAAGCTAGCAAACGCTCTAACTGATCACTAAATACGAAATATGAGAGCAAAGCGAGCAGTTTTCAGCCAAAAAGGTATTCATCATCAAAATAGCACAAAACATGTATAGACAGGAAGTCAGACAAGTGCTAAACATGTATACAAGGTGAACTACCCCTAGCACAGTTCAATCATCATGCTATAGAATGAAACATAGACTTGTGTATCCAAATTTTATCGGAGTTGCAGCGGTTAAATTACACAAGTTTAAATTTCAGCATTTGATTGCGAGAGGTTGAGAGCTTGTCATTGCCTAACTTTTCAACTGTGCGAAGCCTATGCAAAAGCAGTCAGAAGCTTAAAGCAACAGCTTCGGTCATACACTACACAGCTCAAGTTTAACTCAAAGTGCAATGAGAAATAGTCTCAAAACTGTGATGTGCTGACAAGCAATCCCATCTCGATCTTTCCAATTCACTTAAATTGGTTCAGATTTTAAAACAGAATATGAACATACCAAGCAAGTGAATGAATCAACACTAGAGACATAGCAACCTAGCATATATGAAAAGCACAAGTGACTTCAACACATTCTACACATGCTAGTTGCAAATCTCAATGGTGAAAATTTTCAAGTTTTATGTTCATTAATCAGATTCACCATTCATAAAATAGCTCCACTCACAACATGTAATAGTGATCAGAAAGAGCATAAGACATAACATCATCATAAAGCATCGGAGCAAATACTATACAGAGCATAGTTACATTCTAAAGATTATATACATGAAGCTCTGAATGTAAATATGCAAGATGAAATGCAAAGATGCATGATGAAAGCAAATAAAAAACACAAAGTCAGTTTATAATACAAGAGTCAAAATGTTTCCTCCATCTAAAAGGGGAAACACACACCAAGCTCACCTCTCAACCTAGCAAAAGTTGATTGATCTAAAGGCTTGGTGAAACTATCAGCCAACTGATGATGAGTATCGACATGGCGCAGGTTGCTATCACCCTTCTCATAGTGGTCTCGCAGAAAATGAAAGCGCACATCAATGTGTTTGCTCTTAGAGTGCAACACGGGGTTCTTAGCAACGCTAATAGCACTCGTGCTGTCACAAAGTAAATGAACGTGAGAAAAGCTCAGACCAAAATCACGCATAGTGGCCATCATCCAAAACAACTGGGAACAGCAGCTAGCCGCAGCAACATACTCAGCCTCCGTGGTAGACTGGGCGACACTAGACTGCTTGCGAGAAGACCACGATACAAGAGAAGAACCAATAAACTGGCAAGTCCCAGAAGTGGACTTGCGCTCAATCCGGCAACCAGCAAAATCGGCATCGGAATAACCATAAAGGGAGAGGGTGAAGGAAGCAGAATATCAAATCCCAAACTCAGGAGTGAAGCATAAGTACCTCATAATGCGCTTGACCGCCTAACGGTGAGAAGTGCACGGCGACGACTGACATCGCGCGCAAAGACACACCGCGAACTGAATGTCCGGGCATGTCGCCGTCAGGTACAGCAGCGACCCGATCATACTCCGGTACTCCTTCTGTTCCACTGCTTCTCCCTCCTTGTCCGCATCCAGGGCCATCGTGGTCGACATGGGTGTTGGAAGAGGCTTGGCCTCACCCATATCGAATTTCTTCAGGATATCCTTGGTATACTTACCCTGGTGCACAAACGTTCCCTCTCGAGACTGCTTGATTTGCAATCCGAGGAAAAACGTCAACTCGCCCATCATGCTCATCTCAAACTCCCTGCTCATAGTATCTGCAAACTTGGCAACCAAAGCGTGAGAAGAACCACCGAAAATGATATCATCCACATAAATTTGGACCAAGAGAGTGTCACTGCCTTGCTTGAGGAGAAAGAGCGTTTTATCCACACATCCCATTTTAAAACCCTTAGCAAGCAAAAAGGTTTTCAACCTATCATACCAGGCTCTAGGGGCTTGTTTCAAACCATACAAAGCTTCGTGAAGTTTAAAAACATGGTTTGGAAACTTGGGATTTTCGAAACCGAGGGGTTGTCTAACATACACTTCCTCTTCTATGTAGCCCTTTTAGAAAGCACTCTTGACATCCATTTGAAAAAGTTTAAACCCTTTGGATGCAGCAAAAGCCAAGAGTATCCTAATCGCCTCCAAACGAGCTACAGGAGCAAAAGTCTCCTCATAGTCTATTCCCTCCTTCTGACTATACCCCTGGGCTACAAGTCTGGCCTTGTTTCTCACAACATGGCCATCTTCTCCTTGTTTGTTTTTGAAAACTCATTTTGTCCCAATAGGGTGACACTCAGGAGGAAGAGGAATAAGAACCCAAACCCGATTTCTCTCAAAGTTCTCAAGCTCCTCATGCATGGCATTGACCCAATCAGGATCCGTCAAAGCGTGTCCAATATCTCGGGGTTCAAAATCAGCAACAAATGCAGAATGAGCAAAGTGAGAGATTTGTTGTGACCTTGACCGAGTGACCCATTCGCCGATGCTGCCGATCATCTGTTGAGGCGGGTGTTGGCGCTGAATGTGGCATGACGCCTCCCGAGCTGAAGTAGCCTCCCCCTCAACAGCAGCTGGTGCCTCCTCGGGTACAAAAGGTACCGCTCGAGATGGCGGATCCCATGACCCCCAAGTCGAGGAAGAGGGATCGGGGCCGTGAGTCATAGTAGAAGCCGCTCTTTGCGGCACAACAGGTGGAGGAGGTGCTGGGTCATCCATCCCTTCCGCACCCTCTTCCTCATCATCAAAGAGAGGCTCGCCAACCTCATGATCACCTGCACGCTCAAAACGAGAAGAAGGACAAACCATGGTCTCCTCGAAGGTGACATCGGATGTCTCCATGACTCGGTTAGTATCAAGGTTAAGTACAAGATAAGCTCGAGTGTGAGTGCCATAACCCAAAAATACACCGTCAGAAGAACGAGACTCAAACTTGTCTAAGTTGCCCTTTTTGAGTATAAAACAATGGCAACCGAAAACTCTAAAATAACTCACTTTGGGCTGTTGTCCAAAACACAACTCATAAGAAGTCTTTTTCAAGAAAGCTCAGAGAAAAATGCGATTGGAAATGTTGCATGCAGTGCTCATAGCTTCGGCCCAATATCTCCTAGGAGTCCTATGCTCATCGAGCATCGTCCTGGCCATCTCTACAAGGGTCCTATTCTTCCTTTCTACAACACCATTCTGAGGCGGTGTGTAGGGGGAAGAAAACTGATGCTCTAAACCCAAAGAGTTGCAAAACTTCTCAAAATTCGAGGTTTTGAACTCGGAACCGTTATCACTTCTAATAGCTCGCATTGAGTTCAAAGGGAACTCATTCTGAAGACGCAAAATCAGATTGCGAGCAAAAGAGAAAGTCTCAGTTTTCTCAGCTAAAAAGAAAACCCACGAATATCTTGAAAACTCGTCAACAACAACAAGCACATACCACTTCCCCCCAACCGAGCTCACCCGAGCCGGACTAACAAGGTCCATATGCAACAGCTCTCTAGGGCGCTTAGTCATGACCTGAGTCACTAGATGGTGGGGAGTGGCAACCATCTTCCCATGTCTACAAGAATGGCAAACAAGATCCTTCTCCATGGATAACTTGGGCAATCCTCGGATTAGGCCAAGTGAGCTAAGCCTTGCAAGCAAGTCGAAGCTCAAATGTCCTAGTCTCCTATGCCACTTCCAAAGATCAGAGGAGGAAGGTCCAGCCAAAAGACAACGATAAACTCCAAATGACTCTGAGAAATCCGCACGAAAGACTTTCCCAAAGGGCGAAATCACACAAACAAGATTGCCCTGAGGTTCCAAAATACGACTGAGATTCGGCTTAAAACGAATCTCATAGTCGTCATCAAAGAGTTGCGAAACAGAAAGAAGGTTAAAGTGCAAATTAGAAACAAGAGCAACATCGCGCAACACAAAGTGCTCATTAACTCGCACCGACCCGCGAGACAACACTCTACATTTGCTATTGTCGCCGAAGGTGATAAACTCCTTTCCGGCAACCGGACTAAGACTAGAGAACCACTTGGCGTTTCCGGTCATGTGCCTCGAGCAACCGGAATCCACCAACCAAACGTTCTCCAATCGTTTTACCTACATCAATAAAAAGACATAGGGTGAGCATACGGTCCAACACTGGGGTTAGTGAAATAGGGAGAATATCAGTGTTGGGCCGGCTGCTCAAAAGAACGGTTAGCAAAAAAACCATTCCTAGCACGCCTACGGGAAGAGCGATCACCACGTTGAGGAAAACATGGTCCGCTAAGGGAAGAGCGTCCATCGCGATACTCAAAACGCGTTGGGGGAAAACTCTCAACAACAAAGCCACCGCCACGGGGTCCATAGCCTACAACTGCAGGCTCCCGCCGGGCACGTCCTTTCCGCTGCCTAGGCTGATGCGAACCCGCTAGGGTTTTTGCCCGATCTTTCGATGAGAAACGGGGATAACTCGATTGGTGGATGGAGATGACGTTCACGGCCCGACTACAGCCCTCAAGACCGCGCCTTAGCAACCGATACACCACGTCCAATAGCCGTCACGATCTTGTGGAGCGCGACAACCAGCCCCTAGGGCTCCCGTCCTGCAAGCAATCGAAGAACTAGCAAGAACGAGGAAACAAGCACTGAATTTGCAAGATGAAATTGAAGGTTTCAAACTGAATCTTAATCAACAATGGGGTTCCGAAGACAAGGAGACGGGCGGCTGATCCTGCACGCGCGCCTACAAGCAAGTAGCTAAGGCTAAACTTGATCTAAACAAAACCCAAACCGACCATGGCGGCTATAGAGGGATATAAGTAGATGGATTGACGACCAAAAGAGTGTTGGGGTCGTCCTCCAACCCTAGGACGCGTCCCTAATGGACCCAACTTGATACATGGGCCATAAGCCCAAAATGAGGTGACGCAGCACCCTGGACAGCAAGACCTGTCGACGGTAATTGGATCATTGCCGCTGCTGCCGAACAGATATTGACGTGGGACTTGATTCATATGAAAGTAAAATTGATAAGCTTTCCAACAAGTCCTGAAGCGCCTGAATCCAAATCCGTATGCAACCGTGGTGGCGGTCACAAGTTGGCGCTTTGCTGCAGTCCGAATCCAGCTACCGCGAGTCCTTCTCCCTTTCGGTCTTCTCCTCGGTTCCTAATCAAAAGAAGAGTGCACGCGTTTCCATTGTCTAAACAAGATGGACAAGAGCTTATCATGGAACTCACTTGATGATTAAGTTGACGAGCACGAGCACGAGTAAGAGGACCAGCTATAGGTTGTGTCGGAGAGGATGTATCGCTGGTGTTAATGTCCTCATCATCCTCCCTTTCTTGCATTTGAGTCGTCCTCGACTCAAGCTCATCTTCCTCACCCAAATAAGGCTTCAAATCTGCAATGTTAAATGTGGGACTAACCCCAAAATCTGCAGGAAGATCAAGCTTATATGCATTCTCATTAATTCGTTGCAGCACTTTAAAAGGACCATCAGCTCTAGGCATCAATTTGGATTTTCTCAGTTCTGGAAATCTATCTTTTCGCAAATGCAACCAAACCAAATCCCCAGGTTCCAGAATCAATTGCTTTCTACCTTTATCTCCAGCGCATTTGTACTTAGCATTCATGCGCTCTATGTTTTCTTTAGTGGCTTCATGCAATTTTAACATTAATTCAGCACGTTGCTTAGCATCAAAATTCATTTTTTCAGAACTTGGCAAAGGCATTAAATCAATAGGAGCACGTGGCAAGAAGCCATAGACAATCTCAAAAGGACACATTTTTGTAGTAGAATGCAATGAACGATTATAAGCGAACTCAATATGAGGTAAACATTCTTCCCACATCTTAATATTCTTCTTTAAAACAGCCCTTAACATAGTGGATAAAGTTCTATTCACAACTTCAGTTTGACCATCAGTTTGGGGATGACAAGTGGTGGAAAATAAAAGCTTAGTCCCCAATTTAAACCACAAAGTCTTCCAAAAATGACTAAGAAATTTAGCATCACGATCAGAAACAATTGTGTTGGGCACACCATGTAAGCGAACAATTTCTCGAAAGAACAAATCAGCAATATTTGTAGCATCATCAGTTTTATGACATGGTATGAAATGTGCCATCTTAGAAAATCTATCAACAACCACAAACACACTATCACGTCCCCTCCTAGTCCTTGGTAAACCCAACACAAAATCCATAGATATATCCTCCCAAGGAGCATTAGGAACAGGAAGAGGTAGATACAAACCGTGGGGATTTAACCGTGACTTTGCCTTTTGACATGTTGTGCAACGAGCAACAAACCTCTCCACATCTCTCTTCATCCTTGGCCAAAAGAAATGACCAGCAAGTATGTCCTCGGTCTTCTTTGCTCCAAAATGTCCCATCAAGCCACCTCCATGTGCTTCCTGCAACAACAACAAACGAACAGAGCTAGCTGGAATGCATAGCTTGTTAGCTCTAAACACAAACCCATCACTAACGATGAATTTGTTCCATCCTTTTCCATCTTTACAATGCAGCAACACGTCTCTAAAATCAGCATCGTGAACATATTGGTCCTTAATTGTTTCTAACCCAAAGATCTTATAATCAAGTTGATTCAGCAAAGTATATCTCCGTGACAAAGCATCAGCAATAATATTCTCCTTCCCTTTCTTGTGTTTAATAATATAAGGAAAAGATTCAATAAATTCAACCCATTTTGCATGCCTACGATTCAGTTTTCCTTGACTACGAATATGTTTTAAAGATTCATGATCAGAATGGATAACAAACTCTTTGGGCCACAAATAATGCTGCCATGTCTCTAATGTTCGAACAAGAGCATAGAGTTCTTTATCATAAGTAGAATAATTGAGAACAGGCCCACTCAATTTCTCACTAAAATATGCAATAGGCTTTCCCTCTTGTAACAAAACACCTCCCAGACCAATTCCACTAGCATCACATTCAAGCTCAAAAGTCTTATTAAAATCAGGAAGTTGTAGGAGAGGCGCGTGAGTTAACTTATCTTTCAACATGTCGAATGAATTCTCTTGTGTTTTGCCCCACTCAAAAGGCACCCCCTTCTTGGTAAGCTCATTCAATGGTGCAGCAATGGTGCTGAAATCCTTCACAAAACGGCGATAGAATCCAGCAAGTCCTAGGAAACTCCGCACCTGGGTGATAGTCTTTGGAACAGGCCATCCCTGTATAGCTTCCACCTTGGCTTGATCAACCTCAATTCCCTGTGGAGTTACAACATAACCAAGAAAAGACACTCGATCGGTGCAAAAGGTGCACTTCTCAAGGTTACCAAATAAGCGTGCCTCGCGTAGTGCATTAAAAACAGCACGTAAATGATCAAGATGTTCATCCAATGATTTGCTGTAAATTAATATATCATCAAAATATACGACAACGAATTTCCCAATGAAAGCACGCAAAACCTCGTTCATTAATCTCATGAAAGTACTAGGTGCATTAGTTAACCCAAAAGGCATGACTAACCACTCATATAAACCGAACTTAGTTTTGAAAGCAGTTTTCCATTCATCTCCCAATTTCATACGAATCTGGTGGTACCCACTACGTAAATCAACTTTTGAAAACACAACAGCACCACTCAGTTCATCTAGCATATCATCTAATCGTGGAATAGGGTGTCGATATCGAATGGTGATATTATTAATAGCTCTACAATCAACACACATACGCCATGTTCCATCTTTCTTAGGCACTAAAATTACTGGAACAGCACAAGGGCTAAGGGATTCTCGCACATAACCTTTGTCCAGTAGTTCTTGCACTTGTCGCTGAATTTCCTTTGTTTCTTCCGGGTTTGTCCTGTATGGCGCACGGTTTGGCAAAGATGCACCAGGAATAAGATCAATTTGGTGCTCAATCCCGCGTAGTGGTGGCAGCCCCGCTGGTACCGCACTTGGAAACACATCGCAATACTCCTGCAAAACGTTAGCAACAGCAGGGGGCAAAGAACATTGCATATCCTCAATTGAAATCAAAGCATCCTTGCATATCAAAGCATAAGCAACAGAAGTGGATGCATTGAACTCATTAATATCTGATTTGGTAGCTATCATACAACGTCCTTTCAGTTTTATCTCATCTTTGTTACCAATTACAGATGCGAACCCGCTAGGGTTTTTGCCCGATCTTTCGATGAGAAACGGGGATAACTCGATTGGTGGATGGAGATGACGTTCACGGCCCGACTACAGCCCTCAAGACCGCGCCTTAGCAACCGATACACCACGTCCAATAGCCGTCACGATCTTGTGGAGCGCGACAACCAGCCCCTAGGGCTCCCGTCCTGCAAGCAATCGAAGAACTAGCAAGAACGAGGAAACAAGCACTGAATTTGCAAGATGAAATTGAAGGTTTCAAACTGAATCTTAATCAACAATGGGGTTCCGAAGACAAGGAGACGGGCGGCTGATCCTGCACGCGCGCCTACAAGCAAGTAGCTAAGGCTAAACTTGATCTAAACAAAACCCAAACCGACCATGGCGGCTATAGAGGGATATAAGTAGATGGATTGACGACCAAAAGAGTGTTGGGGTCGTCCTCCAACCCTAGGACGCGTCCCTAATGGACCCAACTTGATACATGGGCCATAAGCCCAAAATGAGGTGACGCAGCACCCTGGACAGCAAGACCTGTCGACGGTAATTGGATCATTGCCGCTGCTGCCGAACAGATATTGACGTGGGACTTGATTCATATGAAAGTAAAATTGATAAGCTTTCCAACAAGTCCTGAAGCGCCTGAATCCGAATCCGTATGCAACCGTGGTGGCGGTCACAAGTTGGCGCTTTGCTGCAGTCCGAATCCAGCTACCGCGAGTCCTTCTCCCTTTCGGTCTTCTCCTCGGTTCCTAATCAAAAGAAGAGTGCACGCGTTTCCATTGTCTAAACAAGATGGACAAGAGCTTATCATGGAACTCACTTGATGATTAAGTTGACGAGCACGAGCACGAGTAAGAGGACCAGCTATAGGTTGTGTCGGAGAGGATGTATCGCTGGTGTTAATGTCCTCATCATAGGCCTAGGAACTTGAGGTTCTGGACCTCTAGGCCTACCAGCACGCCTCTGAACATTCGGCACTTGTACATCATGGAAAGGATGGTACATGTCCGTGTTGTTCATCTCCTTTGCACGACGCGCCTCTCTCTTGCGCCGAAAGTAGAACTCACTCAAGTGACCATCTCTCCCACAGTGCTCACAGTGGTACCTCACCGCTCTCATAGGGGGTTGTTGGTACTAACGGTAGTGGGTATGGATCGCTTTGCCCTTCTGTGGCATAAGCTCCTCCTGGATGGGTGGCATGGTGTCTAGCTTGTTCTTGAGGTGGTTTGGTTTGGGAGCCCATGATTGTTTCTCGGGTGGAGCTCTCGGAGGTTCAACAAAGACCCCATCCTTGCTGTTAGGCTTGAGAGGCTCTTTGGGTGGAATCTTGGTAAGCTTGGGAGTAGTGGTGGAGTTGGGCTTCTCACATGGGTTCAGACCACTCGACTCTCCAATCTTCCCAAAAGACGAAACATCAACACCCGGAGCAAAACCTACACCTGGACCTCCAGCAGCTCGCTTGAATTGGGAGATCATCATCCCGAGCTGTGGCTCGCCACTAGACACCCATGACAAGATGGTCCGAAGGTATGTGTTTTCCTCCTCGGTTTGCATCTTGTCATGCTTCACGTTAGCGATCTCCATCTCCAAACCCTCACAAAGAACACACCTAGCCACACATGTGCTACCCGAGTTGGCCTCTTCAAGAGACACAATCTTGGCATTCTTCTCTGCCAACTCGGATTGCAAGCCCACACAGGACTTGCATGCACCCAACAACGAGGATCTAGCCTTCAGCTCATCCACCTCTCCTACCAACATAGCATACTTGCCTCTCAAAGTGAGAAGGTCAATCATGTGTGTGGTGCACATCTCACACTCCTCCTCATCGGTAACAACTATGGTGGACTTGACAGATTCAAGTTCCTTCACCGTATCCTCCCACTTCTGCCTAAACTCCTTGCGCTCTCTAGCAGCACGCCTAAGCAACTTATCCTGGCTAAGGAGCGCGGCAGTAAGCTTCTCGACCTCAGCAGAAAGCTCGTCGGGGGTCTGAGATACCTGGGAGGTGTCATCATCATCGTCGTCATTCCGAGGAGTGTCCTCCAGCTCGCCGTCGACCTCCTTGCCGAGGGCCATGGTGCAGAAGCCGTCGTCATCGGCGAAGAAGCAGAGGCCGTTCAGCTTGTCCTCGATCCTCTTCTTCTTCTCGGACTCGTCATCGCTTGAGGCAGCGGAGTCATCATCCGAGTCGTCGACGTTGCTGAGCGTGGCGAAGAACGCACGCTGCTCAGCCTGGGCCTTCTCCAAGTACTTCATCTTGATGTACTCCTTGTCGAAGCCGCCCTTCTGCTTGTGCTTTGCGGGGACGTACTTCTCCTTGCGCTTGCTGGAGTCGTACTTGTGCCCATGATCCGCCTTGCCAAAGATCTGCTTGTTCTTCTTCGGGCAATTGGCGATGAAGTGGTTGGGGTCGCCGCACTCGAAACAGCCCGAGCATCCTCCTCCGTGGCGACGGTTCATGCGGTTGTTGTGAAACCACGAGAACCTTTTGGCGAGCAATGCCAACTCGTCATCCCCCATGAACTGCAGCTGCTCCTCTGTGATAGAAAGAAGAGAAGAGAGTGCAAAGCCTCCAGAGGGGTTAGCAGAAGAGCCAGAAACCAAAGCCATTGACCGGCCAGAAGGATTTTCATAAGAAGCCCTTGCCATGGCGTGAATCTCACTGGACTTGAGCTTACTAAAGAGCTCATCGCAAGTGAGGGTCTCATAGTTAGGCGATTCCATGATCGTCTGAACCTTGAAGTCCCACACCGACCGATCAAGAGTATGCAAAAGCTTCAAAGCTCTCTCATGATCATCGAAAGGCAACGGCTCCTTGTTCGCCCTCATCCTGTTGACAATCACCTGAAAGCGAGTGAATAAACTTTCTATGCTATCGCCAGGCATATGTCGAAAGTTCTCATACTCTCGCTTGAACGACTCGTAGAGACGGGTTTTGACTTGAGAGGTCCCCTCATGGAAACGCATGAGGGTAGCCCAAATCTCCCGAGCCGTTGTGAGGTGAGAAACGCGATCAAACTCGGACATGCTCAAACAGGAGAAAAGAGCATTACGAGCTCGGCTATTGGCATCGTGCTCATCGATCTGACACTGTGTAACACGAGCAGCTAAGACCACGTAATCGGCAGAGTTGCAAATATCCCAAATGGAAACACCAATACTCTACAGATAGGCCGACATGCGTATCTTCCAATACGCATAGTTCGTCCCATCAAAAAATGGCGGTTTGCCCACGCCGCAATCCATGTCACCTTCTGTGGATCTGGAACCGGCTAAGGTGGAAGATCCTTAACCCGCTCCAATACCAATTGAAGAACAAAAAGTGCTACCAGAAAGCGACCAGAGGGGGGTGAATGGGAGCTTTAAATTTCTTTTCAGAAACTTTAAACCTCTGAACTGAAAATCAACCCCAAGAGCAAAACCGATGCGCGTGATGTCCACGACCCAAGAGAATGGGTCGATGTTCCCTTGGAACACAGTGGGACACCACAAAAATTCCCTCACCCAAGTTCACGTAGGTCAACTAGTGACAGGATGAACTTTGGGTAGTCCAAGGATTTAGGCTATTTTGTAAAGCGAGAAGCCCAATTTCTGTAGAGCACGAAGTCAGGAATCCAACGCAACAAGCGGATCTCAAATCGTAAGTCGGACGAACAGACTGCGGATGAAAACGCGCAGGACAAACTCGACCGGACTCTGCCTGCGTCCGGTCACAGACCACCGGACACGTCCGGTCAAAGAAAATCACTTCTGGACCCTTACTGTTTCTGACTGGACTCACTGTCCCTGTGCGTCCGGTCAAGTCTCAAGCGTCCGGTCGCAAGAATACAAGCGGATGAACAGTGTGTTGAGTGCGTCCGGTCAGTAACAAACAGAGCGTCCGGTCAAGTCGCGAATAAAGCACAGAGTGTGTTCAACGACCGGACTCTCAACCCTAGGGTCCGGTCTGCCCGACGCCAGAGTCCGGTCACCCCAAAAATCAGCTGTTCATCCACCGATCCGACACAAACTCTCCCAAAACGAAACCTCTAGGGTTCAAACTTGGAGAGATGAGTCACAAGGAGGATAGTGAGCTATCTCTAAGAGATCATGGCTTGAACCTATCTCCAAATCGGTGAATCAAAGAAATTCGGAGGAAGGGAGAAAAACTTGACTCGAAACGAAAATCGACCGATCTACTAGCTCGTGAGGTTAGAGGAGAATTCCTTCGGTGGAAAGAAGTGCCTCACGATCTAGAACATCTTTGTTCAAATAGAATCGCAAAAGACGCAACGAACAAAGAGATCAATCGACGGGAAAAACATGGAGAAAAGCAATCCGCGAAGAACAAGAACAAAACGCGAATCACAATCACGAATTTGCAACCGTGTGGCTACCACACGCTACAACAGTGAGATTACGGTCTCACTTTGTCAAAATCTCCAGTACACAGAGGTATGGTTCTCTGCGGATCTTAGTAGCTACAGCAGGGGATTGGGAGAGCAGGAAACCCTAGAAGCAAAGAGCAAATGACTGAGATAGATGGGGAGGTGGGTGTCTCTCCTTACTTATCCTAATTCTAATTCCCACTCTACCCCTAACTAATTACAGAGCGAACCAGCTAAACCCTAGGGTTATTCTGGACCAACTCGTGGTAGGTGGTGATCCGACGGCCACGCTCGCACAACTGGTAGCGTTGCCTCGACGCAACCTCACGGATTGCCGCCACGTGCCGCCACCGCTCTGCTTGTCCTTTTCCCAGACGTCGCACCCCCGGTTTTGTGGCCCAAACCGGGAAACCAACCTTCATAGCCAACCCCCGGTTTTGAGGCCTAAACCGGGAAACCAGCCGACCATCGCCTGAGTTTTGTGGCCCAAACTCAGCAAACCCGCAGCACCCAGGTTTTGAGGCCCAAACCTGGAAACCGTCCTCAGCCCGAGTTTTGTGGCCCAAACTCGGAAACCGTCAGCACCCAGGTTTTGAGGCCCAAACCTGGAAACCGTCCACTCGGTGGTTTTTCCATGGCTCAACCACCAAACCGAGCTATAGAAGGGATGCACCACCCGTGCACCCCGTCCACCTGCAAGTCTCCGCTCGTCGCTGTCCCAGGCTGTCAGCCACCAAAGCTGATCCTCAGACCACCGGTCCCTCAGTCCAAGCCTCACGTCCGCCCTTCGCCACTCTCGGTCCATCGGTACGACATGTCTCTACTTGACCTTCACCTTGCCTTTGATCACTATATCCGTGCTCGACACCTGCACAACACAAGCCAAAGAACATGCGCATAATCTCAGTTGACAATCACTCATCACTCAGAGACTCGGCATACACCCATGTATCCGCAATTGCCAATAAGTGAGATAACTGAGTGTTGTGGACAACGGAGATTGGCAGATTCCTGTAGTGTTGTGCTACAGTATTTCTAGTCGTGTCGTATGGGAAAACAGTATCATGCTAAGACGACCCTCTTGTCATGTTGAACGCATGCCCCACATTTAGCTGGAAGGATAACTCGTTTTGACCGCGAAGCCGCACACTTTTCCAGGCTGGTTCTCAAGTCCCACGCATCTGCCAAAGCCACGAAGGGGGTAGTGGGATGCGGGGGCGCGAAAAGTAATACCCGGGTGATTGTGGTTAAGTCCAACTCCTTTGCAGTCGGGCTTGCCTCCCGGTACGATGGTGGCGGTTGATACCGCGGCTTCTTGGAACAGTGTTGCGGTTATCTGTAGCTCACTGATGGGTGAGTGTGGTTTGTGTCATAAATAAAATCACCAGCTGATTAGGAATTGATTATAATCGCCATCGCTCTTGGATAGTGAGCACTTGACTTGAACACCGCTTTGTCTTGATACTGAAATATGATAGAACACGTGACAGCTATCGTGGTACTATTGGCAATTGTTATTCGGTCTGTTTGTTATATTATAGTGATGGTTGGATCACTACCATGACTATTGTTAGTACAGGAGCTAATCTAGTTAAATAGGCTAATCATTACTCAAACTTGCAGCTAGTAAACAGGAGAACAAGTTACTTACTACTTATGCTTTTACGCAAACTGTTATCTCATACCAGCTCCACTGTAAACTGACCTTGCATACTCCTTGGTGTCCCTTATTTCTGGTTTATGATGGGTAAATCTAGCTGAGTACCTTCTCGTACTCAGGGCCTTGTCCCCCTTGTTGTTGCAGATGGTCAGGTGTTCTATGGCTATTGCATCAACTGTCTCTGCCCCGCTTTGGGAGATAACTAGGTCATGGGCAATGACCTGTTCCATCCATACCTTTTGCTTTGTCAAGGATGACTACTGAATGGCACTGCATCAGACTATGTGTGTGTGATTTCAAAACTATGTTTTAAGGTTAAATTTCTCGTAATAACTAAGTTTGCTACTCCGATGATCTTATGTAATATTCTGTCATGTGATGGTTGATGCTGAACGATTACGATCCTATGTTGTTGATGTTGGAAAAGTTTGAAATCCTTGGAGATTTCACGGACTACCGGGTTTATATGGGCTCAAGTGTGTAAATTTATTGCTCCGGTGGAGAATTTCGTACTTGTGCTCTTATAAATTGGTCGGTTCTGTTACAGGCCCTTCGGAAGGGGATCACTAGAGTGGCCAGGAAGGGTGTCAAGTGTGTTCCTAAGATGGATAGGTTAGGGAACCCACACTTGCTTGCGAGGTGGAGCCTTGGGAGACTCAACAAGGATACCATCCTAGGTGATAGGCTTAGGTGGTTTAGGTGGGGTGATCTTGATAAGCTTAGGGAGAGTGGATGGTTTCTCATTCGGGTCTACTCCACTAAACTCACCGATTTAGCCAAAGACACTAGAGCCCTCAGCACCTAAAGCAAAGCCTACTGCCGGACCGCCAGTTCCCCTCTTGAACTGACTGATCATCATATCCAACTGCGGCTCACTGCATGACATCCAACTCAGGATGGACCGAAGGTATATGTTTTCCTCCTCGGTTTGCATCCTCTCATGCTGACAGTTGGCAATCTCAAGATCCATCGCCGCGCATCGCTCACATAGAGCAGACAAAGTCCTAACTGAGCTAGCCTTCATGGCTTCAGCAAACTTGGCACTAACTTCTGCCAACTCAGTTTGCAAGTCTGGACAGGACTTGCACGCACCTAGCAAAGAAGACCTCGCCTTCACTTCCTCTAGGTCCTTCCTCAGGGAGGCACAAACTTTGCACTCACCAACCAAGTCTAGCCTACTCTTCAGCTCATCAAACACCTCGATCAAAGAGGCATACTTGGTTTGCATGGTGGCAAAGTTGGTCATATGCATCGTGCACTCATCACACTCCTCCTCCTCGGACACCTTCACCTCGGTCCTAGCACTCTCAAGCTCCTTAAGAGCCTCTACCATTTTAACCTTAAACTCATTACGTTCTCTAATGGCATGCTTGAGTTGCTTGTCTTGACCGAGGACTATGTCAGCTAAGGCGTCGCGCTCACCGGTAAGACGATCAACAAGAGACGAGGATGATACCTCGGAAGCGTCGTCATCATCGTTGGTGTCAGTGGCCTTGTCCTGACACTTGCGGTCCTCCTCATCCAATGCCATGGTGCAGAAGCCCTTGGAGGAGTTGCCAAAGAAGCAGAGTCCGTTGAAGCGCTCTTCAGTCTTGTGCTCGGACCCTTCGTCGCTGGAGTCACCGTCGGAGCTGTTCTCGATGTCGCTGATGGAGGCGATGAAGGCACGCCGACCGGCGTCGAAAGCCTTCTCCACGTCCTCCTGGCGATAGCCACCCTTCTTCTTCCTCGCGGCCTTGTTCTCCGGCTTGGCCTTGCGCCTGGAGTTAGGGTTCTTGCCGGGGAAGCTCTTGTCACGCTTGGGGCATTTTGCGACGAAGTTATCCGGATCTCCACATCTGTAGCAGCCGTCATGTGCGCCAGCAAGCCGGCGATTCAGGCGGTTGTTTTGGTACCGCGAGAACCGGGTGATGATGAGGGCGAGCTCGTCATCGCCCAAGGCCTCCACCTGCTCCTCAGTCACTACAAGCAAAGAAGACAAAGCAAAGAGAGGTGGTGAAGCATCAGCGGTAAGAGTCGATCCACCCTTGCCTGAGACCAAAGCCATGGAATGTGAAGATGTGTTCTTCAGCTTGGCCTGAGTCAAGTGGTCGATCTCAGTGGACTTGAGCTTGCTGAATAGCTCGTCCACGGTGAGGGTGTCATAAGAAGGAGACTCAATGATAGTAGACACCTTCACCTCCCATACCTTCCGATCCAGGGCATATAGAAGCTTGAGTGCCCTCTCATGATCATCATAAGGTAGGTTGGCCCGATTGGCACGCATCTTGTCCACAATCGTTTGGAAACGAGTGAACATAGCGTCAGTCGTTTCTCCCTCCAACTGAACAAAGTTCTCGTATTCCCGCTTGTATGTCTCAAAGAGTCTGGTCTTGACCTGAACGGTCCCCTCATGATAGCTCTGAAGCTTCACCCAGATCTCTCGAGCAGTCTGAAGCTTGGAAACACGCTCGAACTTAGGAAGGGAGATGTTGGCCAAAAGCGCGTTACGAGCCTTGGAGTTGGCCTCATGCTGGTCAATCTGGATCTGACCCACATGAGCCGCAAGGAACCCATACTCGGCGTTCTCGCATATCTCCCAGATAGAAGATCCGATGCTGCAGAGATAAGCACGCATCCGAATCTTCCAATAGGGATAGTTCGTCCCATCGAAGTAGGGAGCCTTGTCGTTCCCTCGATCCATGTCGCCCTTAGGATCCGAAACCGATTAAGGTAGAGAAGATCCCTTAACCGGCTCCGATACCAATTGAAGGACCGAATTGGCGACCAGAGGGGGGTGAATGGGAGCCTCAAATTTCAAATCATGAAATAGATGGCCCTTGTCCCAGAAAGTCACCCCAAAAGCAAGACATGGGTTTGCAAGTATCCATGACCCCAGATTTAGGGTGGATGCTTCCTAGAAGCACAGTGGGATACTACACGACCCAAGAAGTCCAACGCGAAAATCAGAAACCAAACCTGAAGTCGGACAAACGAACCGCGGACAAAGCAGTGAACCTGTCACTGCATCGGACGCTAGCAGCGTCCGATGCCACCCTCACGGACGGGTCCAATGCAAAAAGGACCGTTCTGGAACCTTGCTGCATGACCATCGGACGCTGCTACAGTAACCACTCAGCGTCTGATGTGTTAGCGTTGGAGTGTCCGATGGCCAACGGAGCGTCCGATGCTCAGTTAAAATCACATAAAGTGACACGTGTCACAGGAGCGTCCGATGCTCCCGTGCTCAGCGTCCGATGCCCCGAAAACAACACAGTTCTTTGGCGATTGAACCTGATCTCCTCCGAATCAAAAGCTCTAGGGCTAAGACTCGATCTGAGAGGTCATAAGGATGTTAGTGAGCTACTCCTAAGAGATCATGGCTCGAATCTAACTCCAAACCGGTGAATCAAAGAAGTTTGGGGGAAATAGGAAGAAAACCGATCCAACACAAGAATCACTCGATCTACTAGATCGTGAGGTTTGTGATCGATTCCTTCGGTGCAAAGATGCGCCTCACGACCTAGAACAAGTTAGTTCAAGTGGAATTGAAAACCGTTCCTCGGAGAGGGAGAACGAAGCCAATCTCCGTGAACGCAAAAACCAAAACGCGAATTGATCCCGAATTCCAGCCAAAACTTCTCCACATGAGGAGACAACGAGATTACGGTCTCGTTTCCTCAAAATCCAAATACACAGAGGTATGATTAGTCGTCTCTGCGAATCATAGGCAGCGAGGTATGATTAGAACCTAAGCGGGGGCTAGAGAGAGAGCTCAGGAACATATGGCTGCCAGGATGGAGAGAGAGGAGGGGTGCCTCTCTTATTTACAGCCTAATAACAATAGTCCCCTTCTACCCCTAGATACAAGAGCGAAGCGGCCAACCCTAGTGGTATCCCGGTCCAACTCTGCTGATTGACCACGCGCCTTCCTCATCCTTAGCTTCGCCTCGACGCAAGCCTCCGGATGCCGCCACGTGCCGCCCTGTCGACCGCCGTGCCTTCCTCGTGGATAGCTTCGCCGCCCCGCCAGCCTGTCCACGCCGCCATGCGTCGACAGTCCTTTTTGGACCTCCCCTCGGTTTTGAGGCTGAAACCGGGAAACCTGTCCTCCAGCTGAGTTTTGTGGCCCAAACTCAAAAACCCGCGAGCCCAGGTTTTGAGGCCCAAACCTGGAAACCGTCCTCGCTGAGTTTTGAGGCCCAAACTCAGAAACCCGCCACCCCGAGTTTTGTGGCCCAAACTCGAAAACCGTCGAGGGTAGTTTTTAGAATCTCAACTACCAAACCCACGCCATAGACGAGATGTGGTTCGCACACCTCGAGTTCCAGCACCGATGCTAGAGCATGTCTAGCCTCCACGTCGGGCACAGTGCATTCGCCTTCCTTCTCGGCCTCCCGACAAGTGTCATGATGCCATCACCTTCCTCCCGACTCGGCCGATGCACCGCACATCCCCATGTGCTCTCGCTCGTCGATGCCATGTGCCAGCTACCACAGCTGGTCCTCAGGTCTCCCAGTCCGTCGGTCCAAGCCTCACGTCCGCCCTTCACGGCTCCCGGTCCGTCGGCACGGCACGTCTCTACTTGACCTTCACCTCACCTTCGACCACTGTCTCCGAGCTCCACACCAGCACATCAACACAACCAAGAGACATGTTGCCTCTCACCCCTTCCGGTGAGCCTGTTGCCGATCGCTCGTCACTCAGGAAAGGAACCACAAGGGCACATATCAACCTTGTGTTCGCAATCTCCCCCTTGATGAGTGCATCATCAACACATCATAACCGTGATAAAAAAGAAAATAAAATAGAAGTAGATAGAGAAGAAAGCTCACTCGAGATGACCAAAAGCCAAGGTAAAAGCCGAAGAGGGACAAATCGACTTAAGCAAAACTTGGTCCCCAAAGACATGGGCAACGGTTCGACACAACCAAGCAAAAGATCGGAGCAACAACTCATCAAAGAGCAAAACTCGATCAAAAATTGGAGCACAAGACTTGGTTCCCAAGGACATGGGCAACAGCTTGACGCAACCAAGTTAGAATCAAGCTAGTCCTCAAGAAGAGGCAGAAAGGGCTCAACACCACTAGCTGAAAGCTCAATACCAATCAAGAATCACCAAAACAAAATGGTGAAAACAGCTAGTCGCTCAAGACAGAGGCACAGAGGCTCGACACAACTAGCTGAAAGATTGATACCAAATAAAAGCCGACTCGGAGCAAAGCAGGAACGCTCCCCCTCACTCAAAGAACTCCCTCTCAACAAGTGACTCGGAAATTGCAAATTGTCACCACATTATAAAATGTTGTTCTCCCTCTTGGAAAAATTCCCCCCCTTGGGGGCAATTTGCAATCAAAAGAGAAGGGAAATGAGCTCGGTCAAGCGAAAACGGAGCTAGGCCATGCCTATCGGAGTCACGCAAATGCAAAAGAGTCAAAAATGCATGTTAGCAGCTTCAGGTATATAATCGATAGAGTGAAAGAATGCTCTAAGGAGTGCTGATCCGACTACAGAGCAATAAGCAAAAGTGCTTGCAAAGGCTCAAACTGATCACCAAAAACAAAATGTGAATTCACAAGCCAAATGAGTAGTTTTAAGCCGTTCAGAAAGGGTTTTCACCATTAAAATAGCACTGAACATGTATAGACAGGAAGTCAAACAAGTGCTAAACATGTATAAAAGGTGAACTACCCCTAGCAAAGTACAATCATCATGCTATATAATGAAACATAGACTTGTGTTTTCAGATTTTATCGGAGAATTTGCAGCGGTCATTAACACAAGTTTAAGTTCCGCATGTGATTGTGAGAGGTTGAAAGCTTGTCATTGCCTAACTTTTCAACAGAGCTAAGCCTATGCATATGTAATCAGAAGCATAAAGCATCGTTTTCGGTCTTACACTACATGGCTCGAGTTTAACTCAATGTGCAATGAGAAATAGTCTCGATAAAGCAATCCCATCTCGATCTTTTCAATTCACTAAAACCTGGTTCATTTTAAGAAGAATATGAACAGTCCAAGCAAGTGAAAGACTCGGAACTAAAGACATAGCAACCTAGCATATATGTATAGCATAAGTAACCTCAACACAATCTACACATGCTAGTTGCCAATCTCAATGGTGAACTTGTATCAAGTTTTAAGTTCATTAAGCATGTTCATCATTCTAAAAAATAGCTTAGCTCACAACATGTATCAGTGATCAAAGAGAGCCTAAGCTACAAGTATCATCATATATCATCGAAGCATACACTAATCAGAGGATAAGTTCATTCTAAGGAATATAGACATGAAGCTCGAAAATGCAAGATGTATACATGATGAAATGCATGCAAAAGTCAGTATCGGAGCAAAACAAGACTAAACAAACTCAAGTCCCAAAACAAAAAGGGATCAGAAAGTCAGTCTATAGTACATCAAACAAAATGATTCCCCTGTCCCCTAAAAGGGAAAACACACACCAAGCTCACCTCTCAACCTAGCAAAAGTTGAGAGATCCAAAGGCTTGGTGAAAATATCCGCAACCTGGTTATGGGTGTCTACATGCCTAAGATCAAAGTCACCTTTCTCGTAGTGATCACGAAGAAAGCGAAAGCGGACATCGATGTGCTTGGTCTTGGAGTGAAGAACAAGGTTCTTTGCTACACTAATGGCAGAAGTGCTATCGCAAAGCAAAGGGACCCGACTGAATTCTAGACCAAAATCAAGCAATGTAGCAACCATCCATAAAAGCTGCAAAGCGCAAGAAGCAGCGGCAACATACTCGGCTTCAGTAGTAGACTGGGCTACATTCGACTGTTTGCGAGAAGACCACAAAACCAGAGAAGAACCAAGAAATTGGCAAGTCCCAAAAGTAGACTTGCGCTCAAGACGACAGCCGGCAAAGTCCGCATCGGAGTAACCATAAAGCGAAAGGCTCGAAGAAGAAGAGTACCAAAGTCCGAACTCAGGAGTGTATCAGAGGTACCTCACGATGTGCTTGACCGCTTGCTTGTGAGAAGTCCAAGGGGACGCCTGATAGCGAGCGCACAAACACACAGAAAACTGTATGTCTGGCCTCGTCGCCGTCAAGTACAGGAGTGAGCCAATCATGCTCCTGTACTCCTTCTGGTCAACCGCCTCTCCGTCCTGTTCCGCATCCATCGCAACAGTTGTCGCCATGGGCGTCGTAAGAGGCTTGGCCTCGCCCATGTCGAACTTCTTCAGTATGTCCTTCGTGTACTTGCCTTGATGTACGAACGTCTCGTCTTGGGTTTGCTTGATTTGCATCCCAAGGAAGAAGGTCAACTCACCCATCATACTCATCTCAAACACCCTGCTCATTGTATCTGCAAACTTGGCAACAAGTGCATGAGAAGAGCCACCAAAGATGATATCATCCACGTAAATCTGAATTAAAAGGTTGTCATTGCCTTGCTTGAGGAGAAACAAAGTCTTATCTACCCGTCCCATTTTAAAACCCTTGGAAAGCAGAAAGGTTTTCAAACGATCATAACATGCTCTTGGGGCTTGTTTCAAACCATATAACGCTTTTGTGAGTTTGAAAACATGGTTTGGAAACTTGGGACTCTCGAAACCAGGGGGTTGTCTCACATAAACCTCTTCCTCTATATACCCATTCAAGAAGGCACTCTTGACGTCCATTTGGTAAAGCTTAAAAACCTTCAAAGCTGCAAAAGCTAGAAGGATCCTAATGGCTTCTAAACCGGCTATAGGGGCAAAGGTCTCCTCATAATCTATCCCCTGTTTCTGGCAAAAAAGCTGGGCTACTAGCCTAGCCTTGTTTCTCCCAACCATCCCATCCTCACCCTGTTTGTTCTTAAAAACCCATTTGGTACCTATAGGGTGACATTCTGGTGGAGGTGGAACTAGGGTCCAGACTTGGTTTCGCTCAAAGTTTTCCAACTCCTCATGCATGGCATTGACCCAATTAGAATCAGAGAGTGCGTGTCCAACATCTTTGGGCTCAAAAGAAGCAACGAATGCAGAATGAGCAAAGTGTGAGATTTCATACGCTCGCGACCGCGTGACTCGCTGGTCGATGCCGCCGATCATCTGCTGCGGAGGGTGGATCTGCTGAACGCTTTGGGGCCCTTTCCTCGCCTAAGTCGCCTCCCCCTCGCCAGATGCTGTCGCTCCCTCAGGTGCAGCCGGTGCTCGCTAGAGAGGTTGCTCAAGAGGACCCCAAGTAGTGGAAGTAGTGGGATCGGGTCCTCGAGCAGACGTCGTCGTTGCAGGGTCGAATGGGGCAGCTAGTGGAGTTGGCTCGGGATCACCCCAATCGGCGTCTTCCTGCTCCTCGTCCACACGGAGATAAAGGTGGGCATACTCGTATTACATATTTTGCTATGTCAAAAACTGAACCACATGGAGATTCAAGTCATATACTTTGATCGAGATGTGCATGTGTGTGAAAATATTTTTGTTTTTGAGCTCCTTAGTCAAATCTCTCTCTCTTTTTGAAATTTTGAGAGTACGTGCTACCATTATTTCTTCTTCTCTGTTTTTGGCAGGGTATTGATTATACCCCTAATTCTACATCGGGCACTTGCCCATTTTTTTAACATGCCTTTTTGGCATGGATTTGTTTTTCAATAGCCCGTAACTCTTTTTTTTTATTTTGAAAAGAGATAGAAGTGACATGTGGATCGAGCTTTTTATTTGCTGGATGGATGGATGGTATGTTATGCGTAACTCTTGGTGTAAAAGTTAGCGATGTCTTATGGAGTGTACGTGAATCTCGGATCATGGGTGTATGACAAGAATCTCGACATAGGTCACAAACAATTTGACAAAGCTCAAAGTAATTACAAGTAGCATATGAGTGGAAGGTTTTCAAAATGAATGACTCATATGGCTTTGGTAGGATATATGATCATTGAGGAACTTTGTATTTTCACTATTTTGAAAAATGAAAACTTCGGATGTCAGGTATCACTTAGAACAAAGTTATAGCAGAATCTATTTCATCGAATCAAATCAAGCAACAGCTTTAAGACAAGGATCATGCTTATGCGACCCACAAGTTTCAAGTTTCATAGGGTGAACAGTTTTAGCCAATGAATTAAATGTCAGGGAATTCAAAATTATAAACTAAGAAAGATTTTGAAACATGAAACAGAGCAACTATTCATCATTTCAACAAGGACTTAACAAGAGCATGCTTGACATAGAGATGTGAGTGGAATTATATTTTTTTCTTTTATATATATATGTTTTTATATTTGTACGAAATTGAAAATTCAAATATGTAATGCAAAGTTTTTAGAAAAGGAAACACGCAATGCAGATACAAGATACAAGGTACCTGGGGGGGGCTCCTCCCCCAAAGCTAGCTTGCAGCTACGGACCCCGGGGATAGTACCCCAGCGATGCCCAATGCGCCAGCTGCTGCTCTTGCTATTGTCAGAGCGGTTGAAGGACCGAGAACTCTACCAGAAAGCGACTAGAGGGGGGTGAATGGGAGCCTAAATAATTTCTTTCGAAACTTTGGCTTCTGTCCCACAAATCAACCCCCAAAAAACTTCGTGTGCAAACGTGATGCCAACGACCCTTGGAAGAGGGTGGATGATCTCTAGGATCACAGCGAGGCACCACCAAACGAGAGTAAACCAAACACCAAAAACTCCAGCTCAAGTTCAACCCCTAAAGCTGACTCCCGAACGTAGATGGACGGCTATGTCGGAAAATCTCCAAATACCGATGCTAACAAGTAGCAAAGATAGCTAGTGAGGTTCCTTGATGAACTCTAGGGCCAAACGAGAAGTCGGTGAAGGACCGAGAATGCTAAAGCAAGGCGACCAGAGGGGGGTGAATGGGAGCCTAAAAAATTTCTCTCAAAACTTTGGCCTTTGTCCCGAAAATCAACCCCCAAATGCTTCGACCGAAACGTGATGCCCACGACCCTTGGAAGAGGGTGGATGATCCCTTGGATCACAGCGAGGCACGACCAAACAAGAGCAAACCAAACTCAAAAAGCTTTGACTCAAATTTGACCCCAAAAACCGACTCCCGAACGTAGATGGAAGGCTACGTCGGGAAATCTCCAAATACCTATGCTAACAAGTAGCAAAGATACCTAGAGAGGTTCCTTGGTTAACTCTAGGGTCAAACGAGAAGTCCGAAAACCAAGCCAAAAAGCCGGGAGAGCAAACGCACTAAAAACAGCACACAGCAAGTTCCCGGACTGTCCGCGGGTACGGTCCCAAATTGTCCGGCTCAACTGCGGACTGTCCGCCGGTGAAAATCCCCAAAACGCAGTGTTGCTGCAACCTCCCAGGGTGATCCCGGACTATTCGCGGATCACAACGGCGGACTATCCGCTGGTCAAAATTCGACATTGTTCAACGAGACATGCAGCCACTGAACAGGCTCGACCCCGATGCGCGGACTGTCCGCGGGGTGAGTGGTGGACTATCCGCGACCACCCATTGAGGGCGATTTCGGTCGCCCTTCACCCAAATGTTCCCAAATTCAATCCAAATCAAAATCCCTTGTTCCCAAACATGGAGAAGATGATCACGAGATAGTTGGAAGACTACCCCCAAGAAATCATCCGCTCAAATCAACGAGAAATCAAAAGGGGGAGGTGTATGAACCGAAAAAGCGCCACGAAACTTGAATCGACCCGATCTACTTGTTCATGAGGAGTTAGATGAATTCCTTCGGTGGAAATAATCTCCTCACATCAAAGAACAAGTTGGTTCAAGTGGATTTGAAAAAGACGCAGCGTAGAGGGAGATCGAGTGACGGGAAAATCGTGGAGAAACGAAGAACGCGAAGAACAAATTCAAAACGCGAATCAAAGCCACGAATTGCAACCGTGTGGCTATCACACGAGACAATGGTGAGATTATGGTCTCACTTCCTCAAAATCTCAAGAACACAGAGGTATGATTGTCGTCTCTGCGGATCTCAGTAGCTACAGCAGGGAATGAGAGAGAGGAAACCCTAGAATGAAAATAGCAATGGTTGAGATAGGTTGGGAGGTGGGTGTCTCCCTCTACTTATCCTAATTCTAGTTCCCACTCTACCCCTAACTAATTTTAGAGCGAACCAGCTAAACCCTAGGGTTATTCTGGACCAACTCGAAGTAGATGGTGATCCGACGGCCTCGCCCGCACAACAGGTAGCTTCGCCTCGACGCGACCTCACCGATTGCCGCCACATGCCGCCACTGCTCTGCTCGTCCTTTTCATGGACCTCGCCCCTGGTTTTGAGGCCGAAATCAAGAAACCAGCCTTCATGTCCTCCCCTGGTTTTGAGGCCGAAACCGGGAAACCCGACGTCCATCGCCTGAGTTTTGTGGCCCAAACTCAGAAATCCGCCAGCGCCCAGGTTTTGAGGCTCAAACCTGGAAACCGTCCTTGGCCCGAGTTTTGTGGCCCAAACTCGGAAATCGGCCGCACCTAGGTTTTGTGGCCCAAACCTGGAAACCTTTCACCCAGTGGTTTTTCCGTGGCTCAACCACCAAACCGACGCCGTTGAGGGGATGCACCGCCCGTGCACCCCGTCCACCGACACGTGTCCCCAAGTCCTCGACCCGAGAAACACCATGCCCCACAAGTCTCTGCTCGTCGCTGTCCCAGGCTGTCAGCCACCACAGCTGATCCTCAGGCCACTGGTCCCTCAGTCCAAGCCTCACGTCCGCCCTTCACCGCTCTGGGTCCATCAGCATGGCACGTCCGCTGCACGGCACGCCCATCCTTCACCACTCTCGGTCCATCGGCACGGCACGTCACTACTTGACCTTCACCTTGCCTTTGATCACTGTATCCATGCTCGACACCTGCACAACACAAGCCAAAGAACATGCGCATCAAACCACTTGACAATCACTCATCACTCAAGATCCGGCATACACCCATGTATCTGCAATTTCCCCCTTGATGAGTGCATTGTCAACTATCAACACAAATCATATGGAAGAAGGAAGAAGGAGAAGGAGAAGTAGAGAACTAATCCAAATGACCCAAAAGCACAACCAAGCCAGGAGAAGGTCAACTGGAGTAGCAAAACAACTTGGTTCCCAAAGACATGGGCAACGGCTCGACGCAACCAAGCAAAGCAAAGCTAGCCCTCAAGAAGAGGTAGAACAGGCTCAACACCGCTAGCGAGAAAGCTCGATACCAACTGAAACTCTGAGAAAGCTCAACATTAATTGAAAAACTAGCCCTCAAGAAGAGGCAGAACAGGCTCAACACCACTAGTGAGAAAGCTCTATGACACCCTAAATTTGATTTTCTAAATTTAGTAATAAATTTGAGCTTTATTTAATTTTCTGAGCATTTAACCTAGGTCAAATATTAATTTTCGAATCATTAAAATAAACCCTTGGGCTTAGAAACATTTTTGTTGCATTCATGCCGGTGCATATAATTTTGTTTGAGTGTAGGATTAGTGTTGAGTGGTTTGAATTCAAACCTAGTTTGAATTTGAGCAAGTTTTGCTTTGAAAATAAAAAGAAAAGGCTTTCTTTCAAACTCTCTTCCTCTCCCTCCTTTCAGCCCACCAGCAGAACCGGCCCAACGTTTTTCCCCCTCCTCTCCCTTTTCTGTTTGGCCTGACCTAGCGCTGCAGCCCAGCCCGCAGCTCACCTTTCTCCTCCTCTCTCCCCGAGTCTGTCGGCCCAAGCGGCCTGCTCAACCCGTGCCCACCCCCCACGGCCTCACCCCCCCTCGCGCGAGCAAGCCCACTTCGCGGCCCAAGCGCAACCTGCATCGGTCGCTCGCCCGCGAGCGCCCGTGCCGCACGCCCGCACCCGCCGCTGACATCCCGGCCCCGCTCGTCAGCCGCATGCCCCCGCCTGTTGCATGGGCCCCACCTGGCAGCCTCCGTCTCGTTGTCTTCCTCGAGCCGCCGCTCACCGCGTCTGTTACCTTCGCCTCGCCTTCAATGGCCGGTGTGGACAGGCCATTAAGGCCATCAACCGGCGCCGCGTTAATGCCCAGGCGAGCCCCGCGACCCTTCTCCTCCATCTCCCGGCCTCTAAAAGGCCATAGCCCCCCCTGCCGAGCCATCCATTCTTCCGAACCCTAATCCCCAAACCTCCACCGCATCTCGCCCCTTCGAGCTCGCTGCCGTCGCCAAGAGCCGTCCAGTGGTGCTCGCGGTAACTCCCTCTCCCTCCCCGTGCCTTTCCCTTCGTTCTTGATGCGCTAGAACGCCCTATCATCAAGCTCCGAGCCATCTCCGATGGCGCCGCAGCGTTAGGGTGCTGCCCCGATGACCCTCAACCCCGGAATCCCCTCCCATCGAGTTCGCAGGGTCCCGTGGATCATCCCTGTAGCCTCGGTTAGGTCTTGGGCTGTCACAATCGCCGTTCCGGCAGGCCGCCGCCGTGCTCCGGCAGCTTCGATGGCGTGCCGCCGTGGGGAGCCCTGCTCCGGCCGCCGGCTGTTTGCCCCAAGCCTCCCAGCCGTTGATCCAAGCGCGGACAGCCCAGATTAGAACATACCCCTTCGGGTATGTGATCGGTCCACCAGAGCGCCATGGACTCGGTCCACATCGCTACCTCAGCACGTCCACAGCCCCGCGTGGTACACCGCGCCAATCGCGCAACGCCACGTGGTCGCCACGTCAGCTAGCCGACCCGGTCAGCAGCCACGCCAGCGCTCTTTTGCAGTTTAGCCCTTGGTTTTCTTCGAAATCAACCCGCGGTCCTCTCCAGTTATAAAACGCCCTGTTTTTATTTGTTTTAGACCCTGTGCTTTTGCAAAATAGGAGCCGTCGTCCTAACTGCGCAGAAATTACGATTTTGAATTGTTTTAAATCAAAAATGAGTTTGGTTTATTTACAAAAATGCCATTTGAACCTTGTTTTCAACATAACTTTTGATTTAAAAGCCCGATTAGAGTAATTCTTGCGCTCACGTGTTCGTAGAAACGCGTAGAATAGTTTTATAGCTTTTTATCTTGTTTTAGCACTATTTGGTGTACTGTTCTAATAGAAATACTATTTGTTTGCATGTGATGATTGTAATGGATGCTTGTGTGGTGTTCCTGAACCGTTTAGAGTTCGAGCAGTCCAAGGTGGCCATGAAGAAGATCTTCGAAGAAGTGGAACCATCAACACGAGTTTTTGGAAGGCAAGTGTAACATGAGTTCCTTTGTTACCCAGCAACCTTTTAATCACCTTTTCATATGCATGTGTCTAATATGATGAACCCTAGAGATTCTACCTAGAACTTTATTATCATGTATTCCTTGATACCTTGGGTTATGCATATGGGTAGTCTGCTTACCTTGCAAAATACTAAATATTAAAATGATAATCTTGATTAATGATTTATGGAACAATTGTTGGTTCTGAATCTTAAAGTGGCAACCCAGGATTTACAGTACAACCACGAGGAATACATGGCTCTGGTCTTAGCTAAGTACTCTGAATGCTCTAGCTCGTCTGTAGCTTACCGAAAGGGCAAGAGGGGCATACCATGTAGTTATGGCCCGGTCCCACTAGGGTAATTACTTTGGAGGATGGGGTGTTACCTTAGTGGGGAGGTGTTCATAACTCTTGGGAGATCCCTGCCGACCTTAGTGGGCATACCATGTAGTTATGGCCCGGTCCCATGTAGTTAGACCAACTTTGGAAAGGCTTCATAGTGATCCCTGCTGACTTACCTTGGTAGTGAGTTAAGAGGTTGGCCGCCTCGGGCAATGGGCAATCATGACTTGTGGGTAAAGTTGTACACAATCTACAGAGTTAAGAATAAACTGATATATCAGCCGAGCTCTCGGTCATGAGCGGCATGGATCCTTTATGAGACAGTTCTATGAACAATGTGGGTGATGATAATCTTGAAGATACTTAATTAAACTTTCACCATGGGAGCTTAAGCATAACCTAGTGACATAGGTCTAATAAATAAAACATGACTAACTAAAAATGCTTACCGCAGTTCAGCCGTGTCTAGCCTTTTGAGCCTTGCATCCCCCATGTTATAATTGTTGAGTATGGTGCACTCACCCTTGCTTTGCGTACAATCAATGAAAATCCCGGATGGGTACCAGATGGTGGAATCAAGTGAGCGGTTACAAAAGGTGTTCTAAGAGTTCTAGGCGAGTGTTCCCCCAGTCAATTGTCCCTGTGGAGTTTGGAGTCCCGAAGATTAGTTTCCGCTCTGCATTGTTTTAGATGTAAGCCTTGTTGTATCTATGTTTCGATATATAATAAAGCTTTGTCTTTGAGAAATTCCATATTTGTTGCTATATGTGTCTTGTGGACTTCCTGGGCACACATATAGAGGGCACTTGGTATTCTTCGGAAAACAGGGTGTGACAAGCTCGGTACCAACTGAAAGGCAAAAGAGCTCGATACCGACTGAACTTTACCAATTGAGCAAAAATCAACTGATAAGCACATCAAAACGCAAAAACTGCTAGTCCCTCAAGATAGAGGCATAGAGGCTCAACACAACTAGCAAAAAAGCTCCAAACCAATTGAAAAATCTGAGCCAATTGAAAAATGCTCTCAGCAAACTCCCCCTTCAACAATGCACACAACTAAGATATGATTTGACAATTTTCTCCCCCTTAGTTGATAATGCACTTATCAAGCAGATTTCTTCGTTCCAAATGCATATGAGTCAAAAATGCACGTTAGAAGCTTCAGGAATATAATCGATAGAATGAAAATATGCTCTACAAAGTGCTGATCCGATGACTCAACAATATGCACAAAATGCTAGCAAAGGCTCAAACTGATAACCAAATACGACATATGAACATATGAGCAGTTTTAGCCAAAAAGGTATTCACCATCAAAATAGCACTGAACATGTATAGACAGGAAGTCAAACAAGTGCTGAACATGTATACAAGGTGAACTACCCCTAGCAAAGTTCAATCATCTTGATATAGAATGATACATAGACTTGTGTTTTCAAATTTTATCAGAGTTGCAGCGGTTGAAATTACACAAGTTCAAATTTCAGCATGTGATTGCGAGAGGTTGAAAGCTTGTCATTGCCTAACTTTTCAACCGAGCTAAGCCTATGCAAAAGCAATCAGAACCTTAAAGCAACAATTTCGGTCATACACTACACGGCTCAAGTTTAATTGAAAATGCAATGAGAAACAGTCTCGATACCGTGATGTGCTGACAAGCAATCCCATCTCGATCTTTTCAATTCACTTAAAACTTGGTTCAATTTTATGACAAAATATGAACATACCAATCAAGTGATTGACTCAGAATTAGAGATATAGCAACCTAGCATATATGAAAAGCACAAGTGATTTCAACACATTCTACACATGCTAGTTGCCAATCTCAATGGTGAACAAATTTTAGATTTTATGTTCATTAAGCATATTCACCATACATAAAATAGCTTAGCTCACAACATGTATCAGTGATCAGAAAGAGCATAAGCTACAAGCATTATTATATAGCATCAGAGCATACTAGACAGAGCATAGTTACATTCTACAGAATATAGTCATGAAGTTGAAAAATTCAAAGATGCATGATGAAATGCAAGGACTAACCTATCAAAACAAAAACAAAACAAAACAAAAGAAGTCAGTCTACGATACAATAACCAAAATGTTCCCCCAACTAAAAGGGGAAACACACACCAAGCTCACCTCTCAACCGAGCAAAAGTTGATTGGTCCAACGGCTTGGTAAAAATATCTGCCAACTGATGATGAGTATCGACATGGCGAAGGTCGATATCACCCGTCTCAAAATGGTCTCGCAGAAAATGAAAGCGCACATCGATGTGTTTGGTCTTAGAATGCAGCATGGGGTTCTTAGCAACGCTAATAGCACTCGTGCTGTCACAAAGCAAAGGAACTCGAGAAAATCTCAGACCAAAATGACGCAAAGTGGCCATCATCCAAAGCAACTGAGAACAGCAGCTAGCCGCAGCAACATACTCAGCCTCTGTGGTAGTCTGGGCGACATTAGACTGCTTGTGAGAAGACCAAGAAACAAGGGAAGAGCCAATAAACTAACAAGTCCCAGAAGTGGACATACGATCAAGTCGGCAACCAGCAAAATCGGTATTAGAATAACCGCAAAGGGAGAGGGTGGAGGAAGCAGAATACCAAATCCCGAACTCAGGAGTGAAACGAAGGTACCTCATAATGCGCTTGACCGCCTGACGGTGAGAGGTGCACGGCGACGCCTGAAAGCGCGCGCAAAGACACACCGCGAACTGAATGTCCGGGCGTGTCACCGTCAGGTACTACAGCGACCCGATCATACTCTGGTACTCCTTCTGGTCCACAGCTTCTCCATCCTCATCCGCATCCAGGGCCGTCGTGGTCGACATGGGTGTTGGAAGAGACTTGGCCTCACCCATATCAAACTTCTTCAAGATGTCCTTGGTGTACTTGCCCTGGTGCACAAACGTTCCTACTCGAGATTGCTTAATTTGCAACCCGAGAAAGAATGTCAACTCACCCATCATGCTCATCTCAAACTCCCTGCTCATAAGATCTGCAAACTTGGCAACCAAAGCGTGAGAAGAACCACCGAAAATGATATCATCCACGTAAATTTGGACCAAGAGAGTGTCATTGCCTTGCTTGAGGAGAAAAAGCGTTTCATCCACACATCCCATTTTAAAACCCTTAGCAAGCAAAAAGGTTTTCAACCTATCATACCAGGCTCTAGGGGCTTGATTCAAACCATACAAAGCTTTGTGAAGTTTAAAAACATGGTTCAGAAACTTGGGATTTTCAAAACCGGGTCTATGTAGCCGTTTAAGAAGGCACTCTTGACATCCATTTGAAAAAGTTTAAACCCTTTGGATGCAGCAAAAGCCAAGAGTATCCTAATTTCCTCCAAGCGAGCTACAGGAGCAAACGTCTCCTCATAGTCTATCCCCTCTTTCTGACTATACTCCTGGGCTACAAGTCTGGCCTTTTTCTCACAATGTGGCCATCCTATCCTTGTTTTTTTTTGAAAACCCATTTTGTACCAATAGGGTGACACTCAGGAGGAGGTGGAACCAAAACCCAAACCCGATTTCTCTCAAAATTTCCTAACTCCTCATGCATGGCATTAACCCAATCCGGATCAGATAAAGCATGTCCAACATCTCGGGGTTCAAAATCAGCAACAAATGCAGAATGAGCAAAGTGAGAGATTTGTTGTGACCTTGACCTAGTGACACGTTCGTCAATGCTGTCGATCATGTGCTGAGGTGGGTGTTGGCGCTGAATGTGTCGTGGCGCCTCCCGAGCTGAAGAAACCTCCCCCTCAACAGCAGCTGGCGCCTCCTCGGGTACAAACGGTACAGCTCGAGGTGGCGGATCCCACGGCCCCCAAGTAGTCAAAGAAGAAGGGTCGGGGTCGTGAGTCGACGTAGAAGAAGCCGATCCTAGCGGCACAGCAGGTGCAGATGGTGCTGGATCATCCATCCCTTCAGCACCCTCATCCTCGTCATCAAAAAGAGGTTCGCCAACCTCGTGATCACCTGCACGCTCAAATCTAGAAGAAGGACAAACCATAGTCTCGTCGATGGTGACATCGGATGTCTCCATGACTCGGTTAGTATCAAGGTTAAGTACATGATATGCACGAGTGTGACTGCCATAACCCAAAAATACACCATCAGAAGAACGAGACACAAATTTGTCCAAGTTGCCTTTCTTGAGTATAAAATAGTGGCAACCAAAAACTCTAAAATAACTCACTTTGGACTGTCTTCCAAAATGCAACTCATAAGAAGTCTTTTTCAAGAAAGTTCGGAGAAAAATGCGATTGGAAATATAGCATGCACTATTCATAGCTTCGGCCCAATATCTCCTAGGAGTCCTATGCTCATCGAGCATTGTCCTGGCCAGCTCAACAAGGGCCCGATTCTTCCTTTCTACAACACCATTCTGTGGCGTTGTGTAGGGAGAAGAAAACTGATCCTCCAAACCCAAAGAGTCACAAAACTTCTCAAAGTCTGAGTTTTTGAACTCGGTACCATTATCACTACGAATAGCTCGCATCGAGTTCTTAGGGAACTTGTTCTGAAGAGGCAAAATTAGATTGCGAGCGAAAGAGAAAGTCTCAGTTTTCTCAGCTAAAAAGAAAACCTATGAATATCTTGAAAAGTCATCAACAACAACAAGCACATACCACTTCCCCCCAACCGAGCTCACCCGAGTCGGACCAACAAGATCCATGTGCAAAAGCTCTCCAGGGCGCTTAGTCATGACCTGAGTCACTGGATGGTGGGGAGCGGCAACCATCTTCCCATGTTTACAAGAATGGCAAACAAGATCCTTCTCCATGCACAACTTGGGCAATCCTCGGATTAGGCCAAGTGAACTAAGCCTTGGAAGCAAGTCGAAGGTCAAATTTCCTAGTCTCCTATGCCACTTCCAAAGATCAGAGGAGGAAGGTCCAGCCAAAAGACAACGAGAAATCCCAAAAGACTCCGAGAAATTCGCACGAAAGACTTTTACAAAGGGTGAAATCAAACACACAAGATTGCCCTAAGGATCCAAAATACGACTCAGATTCGGCTTAAAACGAATCTCATAGTCATCATCGAAAAGTTGCAAAACAGAAAGAAGGTTAAAATGCAAGTTAGAAACAAGAGCAACATCACACAACACGAAGTACTCATTAACTCGCACAGACCCACGAGAAAACACTTTACCTTTGCTATTGTCGCCGAAGGTGATAAACTCCTTTCCGGCAACTAGACTAAGACTGGAGAACCACTTGGCGTTTTTGGTCATGTGTTGTGAACACCCGGAATCAACCAACCAAATGTTCTCCAATCATTTTACCTATATCAATAAAAAGACATAGGGTGAGCAAACGGCCCAACACTGGGGTGAATAAAATGGGAAGAGTACCAGTGTCGTCCCGGATGCTCAAAAGAACGGTTAGTAGAAAAACCATTCCTAGCACGCCTACGAGGAAAGCGATCACCACGCATAGGAAAATGTGGTTCGCTAAGGGAAGAGTGTCCATCGCGATACTCAAAATGCGGTGGAGGGTAACGCTCAACAAAGCCACCGCCACGGGGTCCATATCCTGTGGACTAGGACCTTGAGGCATTGGACCTCTCGGCACATGTACATCATGGAAAGGATGGTACATATCCGCATTGTTCATCTCCCTTGCACGACGCTCCTCTCTCTTGTACTGAAACAAAACTCCATCAAGTGTCCATCTCTCCCACAGTGCTCACGACGGTACCTCACCGCTCTCATAGGGGGTTGTTGGTACTCACGGTAGTGGGTGTGGATCACTTTGCCCTTCTGTGGCATGAGCTCCTCCTAGATAGGTGGCATTGTGTCTAGCTTGTTCCTTAGGTGGTTGGGCTTGGGAGACCACACTTGTTTCTTTGGTGGAGCTCTCAGAGGTTCCTCATATACTCCATCTTTGATGTTAGGCTTGAGAGGCTCTTTGGGAGGAATCTTGGTTAGTTTAGGAGTATTGGTGGAGTTAGGCTTCTCACTCGGGTTAAGACCACTAAACTCTCCAACCTTGCCAAAAGAAGCAGCACTCTCCATCCCCTGAGCAAAGCCTACACCAGGACCTCCAGCAACACGCTTGAATTGGGCAATCATCATCCCAAGCTGCGGCTCACCACAAGACACCCATGACAAGATGGTCCGAAGGTATGTGTTTTCTTCCTCGGTTTGCATCTTGTCATGCTTCACATTCGCAATCTCCATCTCCAAACCCTCACACAAAATGCATCTAGATACACAAGTGCTACCCAAGCTGGCCTTCTCAAGAGACACAATCCTGGCATTCTTCTCTACCAACTCGAATTGCAATCCTGCACAAGACGTGCACGCACCAAGCAACACGGGTCTAGCCCGAAGCTCATACACCTCTCCAACCAAAGCAGCATACTTACCTCTCAAAGTGAGAAGCTCAGTCATGTGCTTGGAGCACATCTCACACTCACCCTCCTCAGAGACAACAACGCTGGACTTGGCAAGCTCATGTTCCTTCACCGTATCCTCCCACTTCTGCCTAAACTCCTTCCTCTCTCTAGCAGCACGCCTAAGCAGCTTATCTTGACTAAGGAGAGCGGCACTAAGCTTATCTACCTCAGCAGCAAGTTCATTAGGGGTCTGAGATACCTGGGAGGTGTCGTCGTCGTCATCGTCGTTCTGAGGGTTCTCCTCCAGCTGACTGTCGACCTCCTTGCCGAGGGCCGTGGTGCAAAAACCCTCGTTGTCAGTGAAGAAGCAGATGCCGTTCAGCTTGTCCTCAATCCTCTTCTTCTTCTCGGACTCGTCGTCGCTTGAGGCAGTGGAGTCGGCATCCGAGTCATCGACGTCGCTGAGCGTGGCGAAGAAAGCACGCTGCTCGGCCTGGGCTTTCTCCAAGTACTTCTTCTTGATGTACTCCTTGTTGAAGCCCCCCTTCCGCTTGTGCTTGGGAGGGGTGTGCTTCTCCTTGTGCCAGCCAGAGTCGTACTTGTGGCCACGATCGCCCTTGCCCGCCGCTTGCTGTCGGTGTTTGTTAACCGGCAACTCATCTTGAGGGATCTCAGATGATTTGTTCGGTGGGGATCGACGTTCGTAGAACTCGGCAAGTACACAGGGACAGCGATTTATACTGGTTCAGGCCACTAAATTGCATAATACCTTACGTCCAGTGTGGCGTGTGCCTTGTGTTATGATTCAAGATTCAATTGATAGGAGCCTGCGCCTGCTTCCCCTTATATATCCGGGTGAAGCATAGCACAGACTGAGTCCTAGTCGGTTACAACAAAGGAGTCCTATTCTAATTACAAGACTTCCTTTAGGAACTCGACTAAGTTACATCGAGAGTCCTAATCCAAGTATACTTCGTATCAAGTCTTCGGATCTCCCGTGTTGTCCAGAATTAGTTGGAGTAATCATCGTTTGATGATATCTCTGACATCCTGGTCCGTCAAGCCCTCGAGCTCTTCATCATTTCTTCAAAACGTTATCTTCCGGTTTCTCCTTGAGAATCTTCAAGTAATGTCCTGAGAAATCTTGAAGTGCTCTGTAGGTAAAGAACTTCTATGGTGTGCACTTTTTCCTGAAAAGTGCACCCATAGGGTGTAGCCCCCGAGCCTCTTGTTATTTATAATAACTTTGAGGATATTTTGAGCCCTTTCCGAGTAATCCTTGGGTAAGAAAAAACATTTCCTTTATAAAATATACCCTGCAGCCCCCGAGCCTGAGTTCTGAGTACTTAGTAGTCGGTTCTTGGGGTCTTCCAAATATATTACCGGGTAATCCATAAAGATTTTGAGAAATCGAAACATGGCACTGATATGTTGCTTAAATCATCCGAGTAATAAATATCCTGCTTCAGGTGGGTAATGTTTTCATCAAACATCCCTTATCACCCCCACTGACTAAAAATTACTGTGAAGTCAGCAACAATTGACCAATGACTGTTCCAGCTGTATGTATTTATAGTTCTTGTCGTTTTCCACAACTGCAAACTTTGTCGTCTTCCTCTTGAAGTGCGCATGGGAATCAAACCTATCACTGATGCCAGGCTTCACATGTGCAACAGTACATAGGGTAAATTATTGATTCTCTAGTCACTTATATCCGTGGACAATGTCCATAGACCAAGATGAACCGCCTATAAATACCCTACCTGGGAAGCAAGGAAACCATATCCTCTCAAGTATATGACTGCTCTTAGTCCCATGAGTATTGTAGTATCTATAGCGGAGATGCCCGAGCCCCTGGTATCTTCCTTATGTAAGATAGTTGATGTGTCCAGAAGAACTCTTGTGAAGGGATCATCCGCCAGGGTGGTTTCCAAGTGGTCGCGAGCAGAGGGATACAGAGGTGCACCTAGAAGAACTCTTGTGACTCCACTCAAAGACAACCTCGGAGTCACAGGTTGTCAAAAGGGCACTAGGGTTAGGGCCTCCCCCCGAGTTCCTTGGGTACTGGGGGGTGCCTTAAACCCGCCTTGGGATGCACTGAAAAGATAGTGTCTACCCAAGGTTCTGTGTCTGCTTTACTGCGTCTCACTGAACCCGGTCCTTGGTGCACTAGGCATCAAGACTCTGTACCTTGATTACACTAGAGTAGCATTTTACATCCTGATTGTACTTGTACTGGTAGTTGTTGTATCTCAAGATATATTCACATATCTCTGTTGTAATTCCGAGTAATAATAAATAAGATTCGAGTACTTGGAATATTTTCCGAGTCCTTTGTCTTTTTCTCCGAGTACTAACTGTGTCTTGTAAAAGAAGTAACGTTGTCTGCCTGCGGTGTACCTGTTCACTGCCTCTGACGCCGTCTGAAATGTCCCCCCAACCGTTAGGGTTTTGAACGGTTTCATAACTCCGTTTGGAAAAGATGAACGGTTGCCGAAACAGATCTATAATAAGCCGCCGTCAGGCCTATGATTTCTTCACGCTTCCATCTAGCCATTGCTTTCAGAACAAAAAATCCTCATAGCCAATCCTTTAGTTGATGCGTAGGAAATCCCTTGTCACCAACATGGGTCCTAAGAAGCAAGCTGCTGCGGAGAAGAGGAAGGCGAAAATCACCACCACCGGGAGGCCGCGCCATCCATGCCCGCTCACTGATGTCTTGGCATGGAAGATGCCAGATACCAGGCGGACGGAGCTTGCTTACTTGGCGCAACAAGGATTGCTCTGAACGCAGCCGCTTGATGGGTGGAGGGTCCCCACTGACCATCGCGCTCCTGCCCCCAATACGACAGAGATAGTCATGTTCAAATCCTTCGTGGAGCGAGGATTGAGGCTTCTAGCATCTGACTTCTTGCGGGGGTTGCTTCATTACCATGGTTTGACTCTCAACCATATCACTCCCAATGCCGGCTTCCACATTGTTATCTTCACCCATCTGTGTGAAGGTTTTCTGGGGATCTGCCCTTCCTTTACTCTGTTCCGCTACTTCTTCTGGGTGAAGTGTCAACCTAGTGACGCTAGCGTAGAGGTAGTCGGAGGGGCTAGCATCCAGCTTAGGCTAGAGGTAGCCACGCAGTATATTACTGTAGAGCTGTCGGATTCTGTCCGAGATTGGGCTGCCGGGTGGTTTTCATGGACAACCCCCCCCCCCCCCGCCAGCTCTTCGTCGCCACGACGGATGGCCTCCACAGAAGTGCCGGGAGTGGAAAGACAAGATTACCGCCGAGGAGGTAGAGACTGTCCAACCTCTCATTGACATGATAGAGGCGTTGAAGCTTTGCGGATTGAACGGGTACACCGTCGTTCAAGACTTCATTGCGCGCCGAATCCACCCACTCCAACAACGAGCCAATTTTGGCTTCGAGTACCTGGGCGTGAACGACCCGGGTCGTCATGATGCCGAGCAGCTATCTGACCATGAGATCCTGAGGAGGATGAACCGGCTGTTGAAGAGCCGTAAGTATCTTGTCCCAGTGAAGACCACCTTTTCTGCGATCAACCTGCCTCCACAGGTGAGTAGTTGAGCTGTTTTGTCTTTGAGATTCTTAGTAGATATTTTTCTGACTTGACCGAATTGTCTTCTTTTTATAGGGCCAGGGGAGGGATAACAATGATTGTCCACCCTTGCCCCCGGCGACTCAAGAAGGCGGAGGCATAACTCTCGGGGGTCCCATCCGAAGTGAGGACCTCCCAAACAAGTCGAGTTCTCCCGGTGACTTTGACTGGCTTGACTCAGATTTGACTGACTCTGATGTCGTGCTCATAGATCTGGAAGCCAAGAGTAGCCGGAAGAGGTCTCCGACTCCACTTCAAGAAGCCGGGGAACTTGTCCCAAAGAAGGCTCGCACTGGCAATGGCCGTGCTTGTCGAAAAATACTTGTCAACAGAATTGGCTGAAAAGCACTGTAATACGGGTGCTCCGGGTAAGGGGAAACCCGAGTACTTTGTAGTCGTTTGTGTTTGGATTTTAATAAATCCTTGTCTTATATCTTTGTTTGTTCCAAATGTTGAAACAGCCCAGGGGACTTCGAGCGATGCGGTCTCTGAAGAAGCTCCGGCTTCCGACCCGCAGTTGAAGAAACCGCTCTTGAAGCTGTCGCGAGCATTGAAGCTCGTAAAGTAAGTTACAGGACTTTACTTTAGAGTATCTGCATGTTCCTGGTACTAGCATGGACGCTTGTCTGTTGCAGGAAAATGAAGCCGGCTGCAGCACCTTCAAGTATTGTCCCTAAGACCCAGGCGGTAGAGGAGTCAGAGACGCTGAACAAGGATGAATCCAGCGTCCCTTCATCATTTAACCAGGTAGATCCTCTGCCCGGCTCCTCTCCGTCCAGATCCCAGGTCGATGCAGCGCTTGAAGCGGATGTTTTGCCTCAGGTTGGTGTGCAATTTTCAATCTTCCATTCTCCTGCTCAGTTGGAGTTTGACCGAGTAATCAATGAGTGGTTTTCCGCACTCGATAGCCGGATGAACCAACTCTGGAGATGGTCTTAGCCGACGTCCATGCTGAAGCTTCCACTCGCCCGTAGGGAGGGTACGAGGATGCCCCCGAGTCCTCGCGGCAAGGAGCGATGCTTGATGTTTTGGGGTACAACAAGGACCTCACCTGGCTAAAGGAGTTGAGTGAGCAAGTGATGGCACCTACCGAAGCGCTTCGACAATTTGTTGAGGTAATTCTCTTGAAGTCTTCTTCATATGTTGTAGTCTCATCCGAGTACTTATAGTATTGTTTCTATACAGGGCTTTGATGTGAAGGTCAAAGAACAGATCACTCGGATTCGCCAAGAGATTTCTCATGAGAATCAGAAGCTTAAAGACTACATCGCCCAAGATCAAATTAGCCAAAAGGTGCCCACCCAGCTTTTAAATAACCGCATCAACGAGCTGCAGAATAGTCTCAAGGTTGCTGTTGATGAGCGCGACGCTGCCAACAACCGAGGGATTGTGCTGATAGCCAAGGATGCTGCATTGGAGTAGAAAATAAAGGAGCTCAAGAAGTCTTCCAAAAAGCAGCTGGCTAGTAAGTTGAAAGTACTGTCCCGAGTCCTTATTGTTTTTGCAGACTGATGACATTTATCTGGCTGATGCATTTTCAGATGCAAACACGCTAGCTTCCGGGTGGCAAAATGCTTTCAACCGGAAGGAGGCGGAGCTCGAAGAGGTATATGCTAATGCGCAAAGTACTCTTCAAGAGGCCAAATTGATGTGTGACGGTGCTGACCGGGACCTCCTGCAGGCATTGAAGTCGACAAAGGAGTCGCAGGAAGGTCTTGAAGCGGTTCAAGCACAACTGAAGGCGCTGGAGCTTGCTATTGAGCCCGTGTTGGATATGATCCCGCGCCCTGAAGGAGCCGACGAGTCCTTGATTGATCGGGCCAAAGCTGCGCCCGGGCGGCTGACTCAGTATATCAAGGACATGGCAATTTGAGTGATGCAAGGTCTGCTGGCGACGCTACGGCTGCATATGCCGTCCTTCGACCTGTCGTGCATCATGACATTCCCTGAAGGCAAGAGCCATGAAGACCTTGTGGCAATGCAGGAGGAGGTCAAGCCCATGGCGGAGGAGTACTCGCAGATTCTTGATCTTGTAGAGTAGTCTAGCCTCCTTGGTTCTTCGACCGTGGTTTGTATTGCTTGTAAACAATTATTATTAAATATAAAGAATCAAGGTATTAGTTACTTTTGAGACTTGTAAATTTCATGTATGATCGACTCGGCATTGCAAGGAATGTCTTATCAATGGGTCGTTTTGTGGATGCGTGACCAGACGTCTTATTAGGCGGGTCTATCTGAGTGCTCTCTAGCACTTAAGTTTTGGGTCATATGACTTCGTTTCTCTAATAGTCTTTACTGATCTTATAGAGAACTTAGTCTGCCCGAGTACTACTCTTAGTACCCTTGTCCAAGGGATAACTTTGATCAAGCACCTCTAAAGGACCGAACGATGGTTCCTGTTGGGTGAATCATATCTTCTTGGTAGTCGCAGCTTGAGTGCGAAAGTAAGCGGACCTCTGTGCAATTAGTATATAACAGGGTGAGTATTACACCCCTTGTTATACCTTGTAGGAACGAGTATCTACTTTTGTAGGTACCATATTCGCTATAGGCTGACAGCCAGGTATTAAACCGTACTACTGAAGGACCGAGAAGCAACCAGAAAGCGACCAGAGGGGGGTGAATGGGAGCTTCAAAATTTCCTTTCGGAAACTAGTAGCCACTGTCCCGAGAATCACCCCAAAAGACAAACCCTAGAGCTTGCTAATGTCCACGACCGTAGTTGTAGGGTGGATGCTTCCAAGAAGCACAGCGGGACACTACACAACTCTAGAAAGCCAACGCAAAAGACGGAAACCAAGTCCGACAACGAACGAACGAACCGCGAACGAAACAGCGCAAAATAGTCACGATCGGACTCTGATCAGCGTCCGGTGAGCAGGGACCGGACGCGTCCGGTCACACAAAAACTGATCTGGGACCTTACTATTTCTGACCGGACTCACAGTGGGAGCGTCCGGTCTCAACCAGCCTAGCGTCCGGTCGTCTGAAAAAACCCGATGAACAGTAATGACTGAGCATCCGGTCAGTGATCAACAGATGCGTCCGGTCAACACACAGAAAAGAGCTACGAAGAACATTCAACGACCGGACTCTGACCGTGCGTCCGGTCAGCTCGAGTCGAGCGTCCGGTCACCACGACAGCAGCCTGTTTGTCCACCGATTCGACTCGATCTCACCTAAAACGAATCCTCTAGGGATCAAACATGGTGAGAAGAGTCAAAAGGAGTATAGTGAGCTATCCCAAAGAGATCATGGCTCGAACCTATCTCCAAATCGATGAATCGAAGAATTTTGGGGGAAAGGAGAAAACTTGACCCGAAACGAAAATCGATCGATCTCCTAGACCGTGAGGTTAGAGGTGAATTCCTTCGGTGGAAAGAAGTGCCTCACGATCTAGAACAACTTGGTTCAAGTGGTTTTGCAAAAGATGAACCGAGCAAAGAGATCAAGCGACGGGAAAATCGTGGAGGAAAAGGATTCCGCGAAGAACACAAACGAAACGCGAATCACAACCACGAACTGCAACCGTGTGGCTACCACACGCTACAACAGTGAGATTACGGTCTCACTTCCTCAAAATCAACAGTACACAGAGGCATGTCTCTCTGCGGATCTCAGCTAGCTACAGCAGGGGATGGGAGAGCAGGAAACCCTAAGTGCGAAAGAGCAAATGACTGAGATGGCTAAAACTGAGATAGGAGGAGGAGGGTGTCTCCCCGACTACTTATCCTAATTCTAGTCTAAGTACAATTCCTACTCTACCCCTCTCTATTCTAATTATAGAGCGAACCAGCTAAACCCTAGGGTTATTCTGGACCAACTCGGTGGTAGGTGTATCCGACGGCCACGCCCGCTCGATTCGAAGCGTTGCCTCGACGCAACCTCCAGATCGCCGCCACGTGCCACCCTCGCTCTGCACCCCCGGTTTTGTGGCCCAAACTGGGAAACCAGCCTTTTCCAGCCAACCCCCGGTTTTGAGGCCCAAACCGGGAAACCAGCCCACCAGCATCTGAGTTTTCAGGCCAAACTCAGCAAACCCTCAGAGCCCAAGTTTTGAGGCCCAAACCTAGAAACCGTCCTCAGCTCGAGTTTTGTGGCCAAACTCGGAAACCGTCCACGCCCAGGTTTTGAGGCCCAAACCTGGAAACCGTCCATCCGATGGTTTTTCCCTGGCTCTACAACCAAACCGACGTCGTAGATGGGATGCACCTCCCGTGCACCCTGTCCACCGACACGTGTCCCCGAGTCTACGACTCAGGCAACACATGACCGCATTTCTTCACTTGTCGTCGTCACAGGCTGCCAGCCACCACAGCTGATCCTTGGGCCTCTGGTCCCTCAGTCGAAGCCTCACGTCGGCCCTTCACCGCTCGGTACCTCGGCATGGCACGTCTGCCGCACGGCACGCCCATCCTTCACCGCACCCGGTCCGTCAGCACGACACGTCTCAACTTGACCTTCACCTCGCCGTAGATCACTGTATCCGGGCTCGACACCTGCACAACACAAGCCAAAGAACATGCGCATCATCCTAGTTGACAATCACTCAACACTCAGAGAGCCGGCATACACCCATGTATCCGCAATCTCCCCCTTGATGAGTGCATTGTCAACTACTCAAACAAATCATAATGAAAAGAAGAATAAGGAAGAAGGGGGAAGGAGAAGGAGAAAACTCAACCAAATGACCCAAAAGCATAGCAAAGCCGAAGAAGGTCAAGTGGAAAGAGCAAAAGAACTTGGTCCCCAAAGACATGGGCAACGGCTCGACACAACCAAGTAAAGCAAAACTAGCCCTCAAGAAGAGGTAGAACAGGCTCAACACCGCTAGCAGATAGCAATTGGAAACTCCAGAGAAAAGAGCTCAAACCAATTGAAGCCGAATGAAAATCGAAGCAAAATGCTAGTCCCTCAAGATAGAGGCACAGAGGCTCAACACAACTAGCAAAGAAAGCTCGAAACCAATGCCTTTCGGCCAAGCACGCTCCGAACCAATTGGAATGACTCCAAACTAAAAGAGAACCAATCGAAGACAAAATGCCCTGAAAATGTTTGCTAGTTCCTCAAGACAGAGGCAAAGGCTCAACACAACTAGCAAACTCCCCCTCGACAAGTGCAAGCAACTAGGAAAAAACCCCTTAGGTCCAACATGAGAAGAGCACAAAGATTTGATTTGAAATTCTCCCCCTTGACGAAAACTCCCCTTTAGTTGAACATCTAGGAGACATATGATTTGCAATTTCTCCCCCTTAGCTGAAAATGCACTAATCAAGAAAAGTCATCAAGGCAAGAAACTCCTCCTTCCAACATGCATATGAAGTCAGAAATGCAAGTTAGCAGCTTCAGGCATATAATCAAAAGAGTGCAAGAATGCTCTAAATAGTATAACTCCAATGACTCAACTAAGCACTCAAATAGCGAAGGCTCAAACTGATCACACATACGAAATATGAACCTATGAGCATGTGAGCAGTCTTTAGCCAAAAAGATAGTCACCATAAAAATAGCAATACACATGTATAGACAGGAATCCAAACAATTGCTAAACATGTATACAAGGTGAACTACCCCTAGCAAAGTTCAATCATCATGCATAGGAATGAAGCATATACTTGTGATTTCTTTTTTTTTATATCGGAGTTGCAGCGGTGAAATTACACAAGTTTAATTTCAGCATGTGATTGCGAGAGGTTGAAAGCTTGTCTTTGCCTAACTTTTCAACCGTGCGAAGCCTATGCATATGCAATCAGAAGCTTAAAGCAACAGTTTCGGTCATACACTACACGGCTCAAGTTTAACTCAAAGTGCAATGAGAAACAGTCTCGATACCGTGAGGTGTTGACAAGCAATCCCATCTCGATCTTTTCAATTCACTAAGACTTGGTTCAAACTTTAAACATGATATGAACAGACCAAGCAAGTGAATGACTCATAACTGGAGACATAGCAACCTAGCATATATGAAAAGCATGAATGGACTCAACACATCCTACACATGCTAGTTGCATATCTCAATGGTGAACATTTTCAGATTTTATATACATTAAGTAAATTCACCATTCCAAAAATAGCTCAGCTCATAACATGTACTAGTGATCAGGAAGAGCATAAGCTACAAGCATCCATATAAGCATCAGAGCATACTAAATAGAGCATAGTTACATTCTAGTGATTATAAACATGAAGCTCAGAATGTAAATGCGTATGCTGAAATGCAAAAAAGAAAAGAAAGACAAAAGAGTCAGTCAAATATACAAGATCCAAAATGTTTCCCCCATCTAAAAGGGGTAACACACACCAAGCTCACCCCTCAACTGATTAAAGGTTGATTCGTCTAAAGGCTTGGTGAAAATATCAGCCAGTTGATGATGAATATCGACATAGCGAAGATCGATATCACCCTTCTCCTGGTGGTCTCGCAGAAAATGAAAGCGCACATCAATGTGCTTGGTCTTCGAATGAAGCACAGGGTTCTTAGCAACGCTAATGGCACTCGTGCTGTCACAATGCAAAGGCACGCGAGAAAAGCTCAGACCAAAATCACGCAAAGTGGCCATCATCCAGAGCAACTGGAAACAGCAGCTAGCCGCAGCAACATACTCAGCCTCTGTGGTAGACTGGGCGACACTAGACTGCTTGCGAGAAGACCACGAAACAAGAGAAGAACCAATAAACTGGCAAGTCCCAGAAGTGGACTTGCGCTCAATACGGCAACCAACAAAATCGGCATCGGAATAACCGCAGAGGGAGAGGGTGGAAGAAGCAGAATACCAAATCCCAAACTCAGGTGTGAAACGAAGGTACCTGAAAATCCGCTTCACCGCCTGACGGTGAGAGGTGCGCGGCGACGCCTGAAAGCGCGCGCACAGACACACCGCGAACTGGATGTCCGGGCGTGTCGCCGTCAGGTAGAGGAGCGACCCGATCATGCTTCGGTACTCCTTCTGGTCCACTGCTTCTCCATCCACATCCGCATCCAGGGAAGTCGTCGTCGACATGGGCGTTGGAAGAGGCTTGGCCTCACCCATATCGAACCGCTTCAGCAAGTCCTTGGTGTACTTGCCCTAGTGCACGAACGTCCCTTCCCGGGATTGCTTGATTTGCAACCCGAGGAAAAACGTCAGCTCGCCCATCATGCTCATCTCGAACTCCCTGCTCATAGTATCTGCAAACTTGGCAACCAAAGCGTGAGAAGAACCACCGAAAATGATATCATCCACGTAAATCTGGACCAAGAGAGTGTCTTTGCCTTGCTTGAGGAGAAAGAGTGTTTTATCTACACATCTCATTTTAAAACCCTTAGCTAGCAAGAAGGTTTTCAATCTATCATACCAGGCTCTAGGGGCTTGTTTCAAACCATATAAAGCTTTGTGAAGTTTAAAAACATGGTTTGGAAACTTGGGAATTTCAAAACCGGGGGGTTGCTCAACATACACTTCCTCTTCTATGTAGCCGTTTAAGAAGGCACTCTTGACATCCATTTGAAAGAGTTTAAAACCTTTGGATGCAGCAAAAGCCAAGAGTATCCTAATAGCCTCCAAACGAGCTACAGGAGCAATAGTCTCCTCAAAGTCTATCCCCTCCCTCTGACTATAACGCTTAGCTACAAGCCTGGCCTTGTTTCTAACAACGTGGCCATCCTCTCCTTGCTTGTTTTTGAAAACCCATTTTGTCCCAATAGGATTACAGTTAGGAGGAGGAGGAACTAGAACCCAAACCCGATTTTGTTCAAAATTTTCTAACTCCTCATGCATGGCATTGACCCAATCAGGATCCGTCAAAGCGTGTCCAACATCTCGGGGCTCAAAATTAGCAACAAAAGCAGAATGAGCGAAGTGCGAGATTTGCTGTGACCTGGACCTAGTGACTCGTTCGTCGATGCTGCCGATCATCTGCTGAGGCGGGTGCTGGCGCTGGATGTGTCGTGGCGCCTCCCGAGCTGAAGTAGCCTCCCCCTCAACAGCAGCTGGTGCCTCCCCGGGTACAAAAGGTACCGCTCGGGGTGGCGGATCCCACGGCCCCCAGGAAGAAGAGGTGTCGGGGCCGTGAGTCGTCATAGAAGCCGCTCTTAGCGGCACTGCAGGTGGAGGGGGTGCTGGATCACCCATACCTTCAGCACCCTCGTCCTCGTCATCAAAAAGAGGCTCACCAACCTCATGATCACCTGCACGCTCAAAACAAGAAGAAGGACAAACCATGGTCTCGTCGAAGGTGACATCTGATGTCTCCATGACTCGGTTAGTATCAAGGTTAAGTACACGATATGCTCGAGTGTGAGTGCCGTAACCCAAAAACACACCGTCAGAAGAACGAGACTCAAACTTGTCCAAGTTGCCCTTTTTGAGTATAAAACAATGGCAACCAAAAACTCGAAAATAACTCACCTTGGGCAGTTTTCCAAAACGCAACTCATAAGAAGTCTTTTTCAAGAAAGCTCGGAGAAAAATGCGATTGGAAATGTAGCATGCAGTGCTCATAGCTTCGGCCCAATATCGCCTAGGAGTCCTATGCTCATCGAGCATCGTCCTGGTCATCTCTACAAGGGTCCGATTCTTCCTCTCTACAACACCATTTTGTGGCGGTGTGTAGGGGGAAGAAAACTGATGCTCTAAACCCAAAGAGTTACAAAACCTCTCAAAATCCGAATTTTTAAATTCGGAACCATTATCGCTCCGAATTGCTCGCATCGAGTTCAAAGGGAACTCGTTCTGAAGACGCAAAATCAGATTACGAGCAAAGCAGAAAGTCTCAGTCTTCTCAGCTAAAAAGAAGACCTATGAATATCTCGAAAAGTCATCAACAACAACAAGCACATACCACTTCCCCCCAACCGAGCTCACCCGAGCTGGACCAACAAGGTCCATGTGCAAAAGCTCTCCAGGGTGCTTGGTCATGACCTGAGTCACTGGATGATGGGGAGCGGCAACCATCTTCCCGTGTCCACAAGAGTGGCAAACAAGATCCTTCTCCATATGCAACTTGGGCAATCCTCGGATTAGGCCAAGTGAACTAAGCCTTGCAAGCAAGTCGAAGCTCAAATGTCCAAGTCTCCTATGCCACTTCCAAAGATCGGAGGAGGAAGGTCCAGCCACAAGACAACGAGAAGAGCCAAAAGACTCCGAGAAATTCGCACGAAAGACTTTTCCAAAGGGCGAAATCAAACACACAAGATTGCCCTGAGGATCCAAAATACGACTGAGATTCGGTTTAAAACGAATCTCATAGTCATCATCAAAAAGTTGCGAAACAGAAAGAAGGTTAAAATGCAGGTTAGAAACAAGAGCAACATCGCGCAACACAAAGTGCTCATTAACCCGCATAGACCCGCGAGACAATACCTTACCTTTGCTATTGTCGCCGAAAGTTATGAACTCCTTTCCGGCAACAGGACTAAGGCTGGAGAACCACTTGGTGTTTCCGGTCATGTGCCTCGAGCAACCGGAATCCACCAACCAAATGTCCTCCAACCGTTTTACCTACATCAATAAAAAGACATAGGGTGAGCATACGGTCCAACACTGGGGATAGTGAAGTAAGGGGAATACCAGTGTTGGGCCGGCTGCTCAAAAGAACGGTTAGCAGAAAAACCATTCCTAGCACGTCTAGGAGAGGAGTGATCACCACGTAGAGGAAAACGTGGTCCGCTAAGGAAGGAGCGTCCATCGCGGTACTCTAACCGCGGTGGGGGAAAACGCTCAACTACAAAGCCTCCGCCACGGGGTCCATAGCCTACAACTGCAGGCTCCAGCCGGGCACGCTCTCTACGAGGCCTAGGCCTAGCAACTTGAGGCACTGCACCTCTAGGCCTAGCATCTCTCCTCGGTGCTCTCTGCTGCCTAGGCCTGGGAACTTGAGGTTCTGGACCTCTGGGCCTAGCAGCACGTCTCGGTGCTCTCCTCTGAACATTCGGTGCATGTACATCATGGAAAGGATGATACATGTCCGGGTTGTTCATCTCCCTAGCACGGCGCGCCTCTCTCTTGCGCCTAAAGCAGAACTCGCTCAAGTGTCCATCTCTCCCACAGAAGTCACAATGATACCTCACCGCACGCAAAGGGGGTTGTTGGTACTCATGGCTGTGGGTGTGGATCACTTTGCCCTTCTGTGGCAATTCCTCCTGGATAGGTGGCATTGTATCCAGCTTGTTCTTTAGGTGGTTGGATTTGGGATGCCACACTTGGTTCTTGGGTGGAGCTCTCGGAGGTTCCTCAAATACCCCATCCTTGGTGTTAGGTTTGAGAGGCTCTTTGGGTGGAAGCTTGGTAAGTTTGGGAGTAGTGGTGGAGTTGGGCTTCTCACTAGGATTCAGACCACTCGACTCTCCAATCTTCCCAAAAGCAGAAAGATCAACACCCTGAGCAAGACCTACACCGGAACCTCCAGCAGCTCGCTTGAATTGGGAGATCATCATCCCGAGCTGTGGCTCACTGCAAGAGACCCATGACAAGATGGTCCGAAGGTATGTGTTTTCCTCCTCGGTTTGCATCTTGCCATGCTTGACATTCGCAATCTCCATCTCCAAACCCTCACATAAAGCACACTTGGACACACAAGTGCTACCTGAGTTGGCCTCCTCAAGAGACACAATCTCGGCATTCTTCTCTGCCAACTCAGATTGCAAGACAGGACAAGTCTTGCACGCACCCAACAAAGAAGGTCTAGCCTTCAGCTCATCCACCTCTCCTACCAACGCAGCATACTTACCTCTCAAGGTGAGAAGGTCAGTCATGTGCGTGGTGCACATCTCACACTCAACCTCCTCTGACACGACCACGGTGGACTTGGCAAACTCAAGCTCTCTCACCGTGTCCTCCCACTTCTACCTAAACTCCTTGTGCTCTCTAGCGGCACGCCTAAGCAACTTATCCTGACTAAGGAGCGCGGCAGTAAGTTTTTCGACCTCAGCAGAAAGCTCGTCGTGGGTGAGAGATACCTGGGAGGTGTCATCGTCGTCGTCGTTCTGAGGGGTGTGCTCCAGCTTGCCATCGACCTCATCACCAAGCGCCATGGTGCAGAAGCCGTCGTCGTCGGCGATGAAGCAGATACCGTTCAGCTTGTCCTCGATCCTCTTCTTCTTCTCGGACTCGTCATCGCTTGAGCAAGCGGAGTCGTCATCCGAGCCGTCGACGTCGCTGAGTGTGGCGAAGAACGCACGCTGCTCAGCCTGGGCCTTCTCCAAGTACTTCTTCTTGATGTACTCCTTGTCGAAGCCGCCCCTCCGCTTGTGCCTTGCGGGGACGTACTTCTCCTTGCGCTTGCCGGAGTCGTACTTGTGCCCATGATCGCCCTTCCCAGATGAATGCTTCTTCTCGGGGCAGTTGGCGATGAAGTGGTCGGGGTCGCCGCACTCATAGCATCCTGAGCGTCCTCCACCGCGGCGACGGTTCATGCGGTTGTTGTGAAACCGCGAGAACCGGTTGGCGAGCATAGCTAGCTCGTCATCCCCCAATGACTCAAGCTGGTCCTTTGTGACAGAAAAGAGAGACGAAAGAGCAAAACCTCCAAAGGGGCTAGAAGAGCCAGAAACCAAAGCCATAGTCGGGCCAGAAGGATTCTCATAAGAAGCCCTCGACATGGCGTCAATCTCACTAGACTTGAGCTTACTAAAGAGCTCGTCGCAAGTGAGGGTCTCATAGTTAGACGATTCGATGATCGCCTGGACCTTTGAGTCCCACACCGATCGATCGAGAGTATGCAAAAGCTTTAAAGCCCTCTCATGATCGTCGAAAGGCAACAACTCCTTGTTAGCTCGCATCTTGATGACAATCACCTGAAAGCGAGCGAATAAGCTTTCTATGCTCTCGCCAGGCATATGTCGAAAGTTCTCATACTCCCGCTTGTGCGACTCATAGAGACGGGATTTGACTTGAGAGGTGCCCTCATGAAAGCGCATGACGGTGTCCCAAATCTCACGAGCTGTGGGGAGGTGAGAAACGCGATCAAACTCCGACATGCTCAAACAGGAGAACAAGGCGTTACGCGCCCGGCTATTAGCCTCGTGCTCATCTATCTGAAGCTGAGAGACACAAGCAGCCAGGACAACGTAATCGACCCTGTGGCAAATCTCCCAAACAGAAGAGCCCATGCTCTGGAGATAGGCCGACATGCGTATCTTCCAATACGCATAGTTCGTCCCATCAAAGAACGGCAGTTTTCCCACGCCGCGATCCATGTCGCCTTCTGTGGATCTGGAACCGGCTAAGGTGAAAGATCCTTAACCTGCTACGATACCAATTGAAGGACCGAGAAGCAACCAGAAAGCGACCAGAGGGGGGGTGAATGGGAGCTTCAAAATTTCCTTTCGGAAACTAGTAGCCACTGTCCCGAGAATCACCCCAAAAGACAAACCCTAGAGCTTGCTAATGTCCACGACCCTATTTGTAGGGTGGATGCTTCCAAGAAGCACAGCGGGACACTACACAACTCTAGAAAGCCAACGCAAAAGACGGAAACCAAGTCCGACAACGAACGAACGAACCGCGAACGAAACAGCGCAAAACAGTCACGACCGGACTCTGATCAGCGTCCGGTCAGCAGGGACCGGACGCGTCCGGTCACACAAAAACCGATCTGGGACCTTACTGTTTCTGACCGGACTCACAGTGGGAGCGTCCGGTCTCAACCAGCCTAGCGTCCGGTCGTCTGAAAAAACCCGATGAACAGTAATGACTGAGCGTCCAGTCAGTGATCAACAGATGCGTCCGGTCAACACACAGAAAAGAGCTGCGAAGAACATTCAACGACCGGACTTTGACCGTGCGTCCGGTCAGCTCGAGTCGAGCATCCGGTCACCATGACAGCAGCCTGTTCGTCCACCGATTCGACTCGATCTCACCTAAAACGAATCCTCTAGGGATCAAACTTGGTGAGAAGAGTCAAAAGGAGTATAGTGAGCTATCCCTAAGAGATCATGGCTCAAACCTATATCCAAATCGATGAATCGAAGAATTTCGGGGGAAAGGAGAAAACTTGACCCGAAACGAAAATCGATCGATCTCCTAGACCGTGAGGTTAGAGGTGAATTCCTTCGGTGGAAAGAAGTGCCTCACGATCTAGAACAACTTGGTTCAAGTGGTTTTGCAAAAGATGAACCGAGGAAAGAGATCAAGCGATGGGAAAATCGTGGAGAAAACGGATTCCGCGAAGAACACAAACGAAACGCGAATCACAACCACGAACTGCAACCGTGTGGCTACCACACGCTACAACAGTGAGATTACGGTCTCACTTCCTCAAAATCAACAGTACATAGAGGCAAGTCTCTCTGCGGATCTCAGCTAGCTACAGCAGGGGATGGGAGAGTAGGAAACCCTAAGTGCGAAAGAGCAAATGACTGAGATGGCTAAAACTGAGATAGGGGGAGGAGGGTGTCTCCCCGACTACTTATCCTAATTCTAGTCTAAGTACAATTCCTACTCTACCCCTCTCTATTCTAATTACAGAGCGAACCAGCTAAACCGTAGGGTTATTCTGGACCAACTCGGTGGTAAGTGTATCCGACGGCCACGCCCGCTCGATTCAAAGCGTTGCCTCGACGCAACCTCCAGATCGCCGCCACGTGCCGCCCTCGCTCTGCACCCCCGGTTTTGTGGCCCAAACCGGGAAACCAGCCGTTTCCAGCCAACCCCCGGTTTTGAGGCCCAAACCGGGAAACTAGCCCACCAGCATCTGAGTTTTCAGGCCAAACTCAGCAAACCCTCAGAGCCCAGGTTTTGAGGCACAAACCTGGAAACCGTCCTCAGCCTGAGTTTTGTGGCCAAACTCGGAAACCCTCAGCCCGAGTTTTGTGGCCAAACTCGGAAACCGTCAGCCCGAGTTTTGTGGCCAAACTCGGAAACCGTCCACGCCCAGGTTTTGAGGCCCAAACCTGGAAACCGTCCATCCGAAGGTTTTTCCCTGGCTCTACCACCAAACCGATGTCATAGATGGGATGCACCTCTCGTGCACCCCGTCCACCGACACGTGTCCCCGAGTCTACGACTCAGGCAACACATGACCGCATTTCTTCACTTGTCGTCATCACAGGCTGCCAGCCACCACAGCTGATCCTCGGGCCTCTGGTCCCTCAGTCGAAGCCTCACGTCCGCCGTTCACCGCTCGGTACCTCGGCATGGCACGTCCGCCGCACGGCATGCCCATCCTTCACCGCACCGGGTCCGTCAGCACGGCACGTCTCAACTTGACCTTCACCTCGCCGTAGATCACTGTATCCGGGCTCGACACCTGCACAACACAAGCCAAAGAACATGCGCATCATCCCAGTTGACAATCACTCAACACTCAGAGACCCAGCATACACCCATGTATCCGCAACTACCTTTTGAGTTGTATTGAGCTCAGAGCTCGTAACTCGAGTATGGTTGCCGCTGGACCAATTTATCCAAGTAATATTATATATTAGTCTGTGGGATACAATAGCTAAAGCTTATTGTATCATTGAAGGACTTTATCTGACTAAGTAGTCGTGATGAAGTGTAATAAAAGATAAGTCATAAAGCTCTTGTTTCTGATGAACTTCAAACTTTATTAATATCCGGGAAATAAGTACATTTTCCCTGAGTCGAATTTGTAGCTTAATCCTTAGGTATGGAATTTCTTCAGATGCTCAATATTCCATGAATTTGGCAATGGAGAACCATCCTCAGTGACTACTTCAAATGACCCGGGTCTTGTTACTTTAGATACTATGTAGGGTCCTTCCCATGGGCTCAAAAGCTTGTGGCGCCCTGCGGTATTCTGAATCTTCTTCAGGACCATGTCGCCTACATGGAAGGTACGGTGATGGACGTTCTTGTCGTAGTAGCGCCTCATCCCTTGAAGGTATCTTGCTGACTGAAAGAGTGCGGCTAATCGGGCCTCTTCAAGACTGTCGACTTCTAGTCGCCTTGTATCACCAGCCTCGCCATCATTGTACTGCTCTGTTCGTGGCGACTTCCAGATTAGGTCTGCCGGGAGGATTGCTTCCGTGCCATATACTAGGAAGAAAGGAGTTTGGCCTGTTGCCCGACTTCGTTGTGTCCGTAGCCCCCAGACTACCTTAGGCAGCTCTTCGACCCACTTCCCGCCATGATCTTTTAGAAGGTCAAATAGCCTTGGATTTAATCCGGCAAGAATGAGGGCGTTTGCTCATTCAACTTGACCGTTTGATTGTGGATGAGCCACTGATGCATAGTCTATCTTAATTCCAAAGTCGCTGGCCCATGATTTGAACTCAATAGCCGTGAATGGGGACCCAAGATCAGTGATAATTCTGTGGCATCCCAAAGCGATGGAAATACTCTGCATGAATTGTACCGATTTGGATGCTTGAACTTGACCCACGGCATGTACTCAATCCACTTGGTGAATTTGTCGATTGCGACGTAGATGTACTCGAATCCTCCTGGGGCACGCTTAAGAGGACCCACCATGTCGAGTCCCCAACATGAGAAAGGCCATGACGGAGGAATACAGATCAACTCATGTGCAGGTATATGCTGTTGTTTGGCAAAGAACTGGCATGATTGACAGCGGCGGACTAAGTCTTCTGCATCTTTCAAGGCTGAGGGCCAATAGTACCCTGATTTGAAGATTTTTCCGACTAGTGTCCTTGATGCTGCATGGTTGCCGCAACACCCAGAGTGAACCTCATTTAGGATTTCTCTTCCTTCTTCTGGTGAGATGCACTTGAGTAGGACTCCAGATGAAGCGCCGCGTCGATATAGCCTGTCTCCAACTAGAACATAGTTTTTGCTACGTCTGGTGTCCTGCTCTGCAGCAGTTTTGTCACTGGGTAGTTTATGCTCCTTGAAGTAGTCAATGAAACTTGTGTCCAGTCAGGTGCTTAAGTTAGAATCTGAGCGGAGGTGGGGGGTCGACCTCATTCTTCTCTTCGATTGAAGGCTTGGATAGCTCATGTACGAAGTACCGCTGGGAACCAGAGCTCTGTCGGACCCCATTTTGCTAGGATATCTGCTGCCACATTAAGATCCCGGGTAATATAATGAGTTCCAACCCTGAGAAGTGCTTTTCTAGCTTGCGGACTTCAGTACAAGAGGCGTTCATTGTTTCCTTGGTGCAATCCCAATTCTTGTTAACTTGGTGAATTACACACAAGAATATCGCCATAGACTAGGAGTCGCTTGATGCCCATGCGACTGCTAACTTGAGTCCGTGTAGTAGTGCTTATATTCGCTTCATTATTGGTAGCAGGCCATAAGATCTGCAAACGTACTTGAGCTGCTCTCCAGCGGGTGATACATTAGTACTCCAGCCCCCTCTCCACCGAGTTTTAAGGACCCATCAAAGTACATCTTCCAATGTTCGGGAATAGCATTGTCCTGGATCTGCTGTATTTCTATCCACTCGGCGACGAAATCAGCTAGAGCCTGTGACTTGATTGCTTTCCTTGGAGTGAACTTGATGTTGAGCGCCCCCAACTCAACTGCCCACTTGGAAATTCTTCCGGTAGCATCACGATTGTGGAGAATTTCTCCCAATGGAAAATCCGTAACAACTGTGATCTCATGAGCTTTGAAATAGTGTCATAGCTTTCTTGAGGATATAAGTAGAGCATATAGTAACTTCTGTACTTGCGGGTACCTGACCTTTGAGTCGGAGAGTACCTCATTGATGTGGTTGCACGGGCCGTGCATCCCATCTACGACTCGGTTTGGTGGTTGAGCCACAGAAAAACCACCGAGTGGACGGTTTCCAGGTTTTGGCCTCAAAACCTGGGTGTTGATGGTTTCCGAGTTTGGGCCACAAAACTCGGGCTGAGGACAGTTTCCAGGTTTGGGCCTCAAAACCTGGGTGCTGCGGGTTTGCTGAGTTTGGGCCACAAAACTCAGGCCTTGGATGGCTGGTTTCTAGGTTTGGGCCTCAAAACCGGGGGTGGCTGTGTGAGGCTGGTTTCCCGGTTTGGGCCATAAAACCGGGGGTTCGACATCTGGGAAGGACAAGCAGAGCGTGGCGGCACGTGGCGGCAATCGTGAGGTTGCGTCGAGGCAACGCTACCAGTTGTGCAGGCGTGGCCGTCGGATCACCACTAGCGCGAGTTGGTCCAGAATAACCCTAGGGTTTAGCTGGTTCGCTCTGTAATTAGTTAGGGGTAGAGTGGGAATTAGGAATAGTTAGAATTAGGATAAGGAGGGGGAGACACCCACCTCCCATCTATCTCAATCATTTGCTCTTTGCTTCTAGGGTTTCCTTCTGCTCTCCCAATCCCCTGCTGTAGCTCTACTAAAGATCCGCAGAGAATCATACCACTCTGTGTACTGGAGATTTTGAGGAAGTGAGACCGTAATCTCACTGTTGTAGCGGTGGTACCACACGGTTGTAGATCGATGACTTGATTCGCGTTTTGTTCGTGTTCTTTGTGTTCTTCATTTCTCCGTGATTTTCCTGTCACTCGATCTCCTCTCTACTACTGCGTCTTTGCGAATCCATTTTGAATCAACTTGTTCTTTATAGTGAGGAGATCATTTCCACCAAAGGAATTCATCTAACTCCTCACGAACAAGTAGATCGGGTTGATTTCGTTTTCGTGGCGTTTTTTTCCGTTCATACTCCTCCCCTCTCGATTTCCCGGTGATTGAATCAATTTGAGCGGATGATTTCTTGGGGATAGTCTCCTAACTACCTCGTGATCATCCTCTCCAAGTTTGGGGTCAAGGGATTTTGGTTTGGATCGATTTAGGAGTGATTTGGGTGAAGGGCGATCAAAATCGCCCTCACTGAACAGCCGCGGACAGTCCGCCACCTGACCGGCGGACAGTCCGGGCGTCGGGGATCAGCCGAGTCAGTGGCTGTGTTCTTCGGCCGATTTGATTTTTCGTGACCGGCGGACAGCCGCAGTTGTGGGTCATGGATAGTCCGGGATCAGTCCAGGGGACTTCAGCAGCTTTGCTGTTTGGCGAGTTTTGCTGGCGGACAGTCCGCCCCTCGCTCGCGGACAGTCCAGCAGTACCACGGACAGTACGGGACCGTACCCGCGGACAGTCCGGGAACTCGCAGACTAGTGCTTTTCAGTGCATTTGGTCTCCCGGCCTTTCCGCTTGGTTTTGGACTTCTCGTTTGGCCCTATAGTTAGCCAAGAAACATCTCTACGTATCTTTGCTACTTGTTAGCATCGGTATTTGGGGATTTCTTGACGTAGTCTCCAAGCTACGTTCGGGACTCGGTTTTCAAGGGGCAAACTTGATCCGTTGCTTTTGCAAATTGGTTTGCTATCGCTTTGTGGCGCTCCGCTATGATCCTAGGGATCATCCACCCTCTTCCAAGGGTCGTGAGCATCACGGTTTCGATCGAAGATCTTGGGGTTGATTTTGGGGGACAAAAGGCCAAAGTTTCGAAGAGATTTTTGTGCTTTTGACTAGCCTCGATGCCTCGATGACTAACAAGGAATCCGAGTAACTGGCCTGAGGGTACCCCAAACACACACTTCGTGGCGTAGAGCCTCCATTGATAAGCGCATAACCAGGTAAAAGTTTCCTCCAGGTCTGGTATAAGGGTAGTCGGATCCTTTGTCTTTATGACCACATCATCAACATAAGCTTCCGCGTTGCGGCCGATTTGGTCACCCAAACAATCTTGGATAGCACGCTGGTAAGTAGCCCCCGCATTCTTCAACGCAAAGGACATGGTTTTATAACAGTAAGCTCCGAAGGGAGTTATAAATGATGTCTTGGGTTGGTCTTGTTCTTTGAGAGCAATCTGATGGTACCCGGTATAGCAATCCAGAAAGGATAATAGAGCAGAGCCTACGGTGGCATCAACTATTGGTCTATCCTTGGTAATCCGAAGGGATCCTTTGGACAGTGCTTGTTGAGGTCTGTGTAGTCGACACAACATGCGCCACTCGGCGGAGTTCTTCTTCTTGACTAGTACTGGGTTAGCTACACTCGGGGTGGAGGATTTTCTCTGATAAACCCAGCGCGAGTAGTTTATCTATCTCCTTCTTGATTGCCTCTTTCTTCTCTGGTGAGAATCTTCGTAGTCTTTGCTCGATGGGTCTAGAGCCCTCTTTTAACTCCAATTTGTGCTCAGCCAAGTTCCTTGGAACTCCAGGCATATCAGCCGGTTTCCAAGCAAATATATCTTTGTTTGCTCTGAGGAACTTGGTGAGCCGCGAGTTCCTATTCTTCAATAGGTGAGCACTGATAACCGCTGTCTTTGAGGGATCACCGGTTTCCAGGTCAATGGTTTTTGTAGATTTCTTTCTGCTGATGGTTGGATAGTACCCGCCTTCTTAGTTGGGATTTCTACATCTCCAGGCTTGGTGTTATGTACCATCTGAGCAAGTTCTTGTACTTCTAGGGCGAGTTGAGCTTTTTTGACGATTTGGACAGCCTCTGTGTCGCAGTCGAATGATCGCTTCAAGTCACCCCTAAAGGTTAGTGTTGGCGCAAAATGTGGTTGCGTGCCAAAAAGTGTGTTGGCGCAAAATGTGGTTCGCCGCGCCTCACACACAGTAAGCCGGAAAAAGCGTGGCTTCAATCGGGTACCCGGACGGTTTGAAATCCGGAGACGTGCCAGTCGGTTTGACCTGAAAACCAACAAGGGTTGAAACTGTGGCGGAACCGTCCTGATTATAAGAGTTCAAGTACTGTCTTAGTCGAATCCGTCTGACTTCGACTCATACTTGATCCCATATAACCCCGGTAGTCCGGAAATCTCGAAGGATTTCTATCACCGTACATCATACAGGATCGCATCGTTCAAGGATTACATTCGTAAAGATACATCTCAGCGAAAACGAACCGAATTTAAACACAGAGTGCGGAATTTAAAACGGAGTTATTACAATACTGAATTTTAAAAGTGCGGAAGCTGAAGTAGTTTAAAACACGACCACCACACTGTGGTCCAAATAAACATTGTTTGATAAACCCCACTCAACACGACTCACTCCTCCTTTTTAGATAATGTGCCACCAACAGTCTCAGACCAACAAAAGAAAAAGGGAAGCTTCTTCTGGACGACCCTGCCCGGGGCCTACTCCTCATCACCTTCCACTGGGTAGAGGTATGCTTATAATAGCCGAAGTAGACCTGGCCATCTGCAACAACGGATAAACCCTGAGTACGGGAATGTACTCAGCTAGACTTACCCGTCCCACTTAAAAATAAAGACTCCAAGGGTATGCAAGGCTTTTGAGGTGGAGCTGGGATCTTTCAGTTGCGAAAAGCTCAGATTCAGATAAGAGGTAAATAATGATAAAGATGAGCTGCCATTTTTAGACCTATTCCTTAACTCTAGGTTTTTCACCTGTACTAGAGCACTCACTTGAATCTATCAATGAATAATATAACCATATCCAGTTGACTTATCCACATTTTAGTTGAACCTTTTAAACATCACATGGAGTTGTATCATGGTGAAGCTCGCCATAGTTTCCCACAAACCGGGGGAGACGGCGACTCGAATTGAATTCCAAACCAGCTGGTGAAAAACCTTTAATACCAGCCCACACTTTCCCCGTCGGGTCCATGCATTGGGCAACCGCTCGATGCTTGTTCGTGGTGGTAATCGTCGTGGCTCACAGCACGGACCGCCCAATTGGAACCTGGCGATGGCCTCACGCGGCAGATCACAATTTCCATACTAGAGGGCACGACACGGGTTGAGACCGGCCCGAACAGCTTCTAACCAGCTTTGGGTTCGATGATTACGGCACTGACATATCCCTAAGTAAGAGGGGCGTTTCAAAAATGAACGAGGGCCAACATCGATACAAACCTACACGATCCAACGGACGGACTGCCCCAAGTTTCCAAACTTGTGCCTTGCCTTCCAGTTGACCGTATTTCACTACAACTCAGGTTTTCTTTTCACGATAACAAATATAGCCAACCGTGATCCGGTAACTACCCCATCAGGGTATCTCGGAAACATCCTCAGCTATTACTTTTATTCAGCAGGCTAAGCAATTGTACATTATAAAAGTAACAGGATAACAAGGCGGGTATTAATCAATAATCAAGGAGGGCAATGCAGCAAGTAGGATTCAATCAACTCCTAACCTAATGCATCACAATATAAAAGGACTCAAGTAATTTAATTGTAAATAATAGGAGACTTAGAATGCTCCGAGGCTTGCCTTGGGTGAAGACCGAGGCCTCGTGGGAGGGGCACTCGGGCAAGTTAGCGTCGCTGGCGGGGTCGACCTCCGGCTTGCTGAAGCTCCGGAATCTGCTGCTCGGCGTTTGCTTCTGGCTCCTGCTCGGGCTCCGGGAGTGTCGATCCTATTGCATGCGACGAATAATAAATATTTAAATGCGGGGTGCGAGGTGTGATGGTATGAGAAAGAGCATTTCTTGCAAACCAACAAAACCAACTTGTTGAACCACTTTTGACATTGAGGCAAATACTTATTTATTTCATAAACAAAATCCATTTATTCACCTATTTCTTATTTAATAATTCAAACGAAATTCAGGTTTGAACTGCAAGTGCATTTTTATGAACTCAGAAAAATCCACAAAAATTCCAGAAGGTAAATAACACTCACTGGACTTTACTGAACAATTTCCAGCCAAAAATAAAATACAAAACTGCAGATATAAAAATAACAAGTAAACTACTCAAAAGGTGCTTTGAACTAACTTTTCATCCCAAAAAGTGTCAAACAGCAGATTTCATAATTTTACTAGCTTTTTCTACTCATACACATCCTACTGTAGAGAACTTGTGTTCAGAGCATAAACACAACCCTACCCAAAATAACAAATCTATCCCAGTTAATCCATTTGAACTACAACCCTACTGGAAAAGGGTGCTAAACTCATTTTCATATTTTTTCAGATTCTACTCCACCTTTCATATTTATCAAGAAAGTTTCATGAACAGAAACATTATATTATTTCTTACATGAATTTCCAAAGGAAAACACAGAAAAGTACATTTGTAAAGTAACTTCAGATTTCTCCATACAACACTCATGCTTACATTTTTCTTAGCTTGAACATCATGAACAGAGACTTCACCCATTTTCCCACATTTTATTTCAACATATAAAACACCTTAATATTTATTCTAAGAAATCAGCCAAAAAAGACTTTTAACCATAACAGAAACTTTTTCTACATAAACAATGCATCATATATTTTTCATAGGTGTAAACATGATAATAAACTTACACAAAATTTTCCAGGATTATCTCAACCAGAAAACATATATAACTATTTATCTAAACCAAAGCTCATAAACTGAATTAAATAAAAACAGTAATAAAAACTTCTACCAAAATACTTTCATATTTTTTCATGATAGATCTACTCACAAGCAAGCTAGCAAAACTGAAAGCACTCCATATGGACTTTTAAAACGAGCTACACAAAAATAACAAGCATCACTGGAAAATAAAAGTAAAAGAAAAACATTTCAAACTCATCCCGGCCACTGCGTACACCCGGTCCATAGACCAGTGAGGGGCTGACGTGCGGGGTCCATGGGTCAACGGGACCCTCCTGTCGGTGAGAGCCGAACAGGGGACGGCTTTGACCGTCGATTCCTCGCCGATGGTGAGGTCGCCGGCGGGGAGGCTAGGCTCGATGAACTCACCTCGACGAGGCGCATCGAGTGGTATAGGTGGTTTGGCCAGCGCACGGCTGGAGCATGCCGGCGGCGAGCGGTGGCGCACGGTGGCGGCGGCAACACGTGGCTGCGCCGTTTCGGCGGTCGCCGGTGAAATGGGGGAGGCAAAAGCTCCTACGAACCCTAGGGAAACTACCAAGGGGTTGGTTTGGCTCGGATGGCTCCAGGGGAGCTTGGCCACGTGAGAGGTCTGCGCGGCGGCCATGGCGTTCGAGTTGGCCAGGGAGAGAGAGGTGTGGTAGCGTTAGGCTTGCTTGGATGGTGTGCGGCAGGAGCGGGATGAGCGTTCGCCGGTGGAGAAGCGAGAGATGGGAGGCGGTTCGTTAAGGCTTGTTGGCGTTCGACCTTGCTGTGGCTCGGTGAAGCTCGAGAGGAGAGGGGCTCGGCGGAGGCTTGGTGGATGAAGAATGGGAACTTGCCCTCCTTCGGCGGCGACAGCGACCGAAAGGGAACTTCGCGTTTCGGCAACGGTGGAGCTTGGCTGGGGAGTGAGCGCGCCACGACGTGTGCACGGTGATGGCGGAGCGGTGACGGAGGGAATCGAAGGGAGGTGCTCCGACGGGTCAGACGGAGAGTGGGTTTTCGGCGGGGCGTGCGTGGCGAGAGCGAGCGGAGCGCTCGGTCTTGCTCGGTGGCGTGGGGAGGGAGTGCGAGGCGAGTGTGAGTGTGTTGTGCAGTGATGAGAGCGAGCGAGAGAGGTGCTCGGGTCTTTGGCTCGGCCAGCGGGCGACCGTGGTCGTGGCGGGGCCGGCGACGGGCGTTGCGGCAGCGCGGCGCGGTCGGCGAGGCGGCGCGACAGGCAAGGCCGCGGGAAGTGGGCGAGCGACAGGCGGAGTGGATTTGCGGCAGAGGCGTGGCCGCCACGCGGCGCTCCGGCCGGCGTACGGCGCGGTGGGCGGTCGGGGCGACCGGCGCACGGCGTGCGGCGGGCGCGCGCGCGGGCACATGCAGCGAGCGTGCGGGCTGGGCCAAAAAGGCCAAACGGCCGAAAGTGGGGCGCGGAAGAAATTCGTTTTTCTTTTTCTTTTTCCAAAAACTTTTCAAACTTTGACCACTCAAAAACAGTTTCAAAAACTCCAAACTAGGTTTTGACCCAAATACAAAAGTTTCTCTCTCCAAATATTTTTCTCTACAACTTTCATATAGGACACTTTTTCTGAAAACTATTTTAAATCCTCCACATAAATAAAGCCAAATTTGAAATAAAACCATTTTGTTGACTTATTTTATTTACAAACTATTTTGAACTAGGTCAAAACTCCAACATAAAAAAACACTCTACTCAATGCTCTCTATTTTATAAACTCTTTGCCGAAGCAGAGATCCACTTAAATCATCAAGTCAAATAGAAATCCAAAATCCAACAATTAAACAAAAGCAAAAAGCACTCTTATGCACATGAAATGATGCAATGCATTGCTTATGCTTCTTTAGTAGCTAATTGCAGTGCCTAATGCAGTGCTTGACACTAGGGTGTCACAGCCCTTCCCCCTTAAAGAAATCTCGTCTTGAGATTTGAGTTACGTACCAATCTTTATAAAAAGCGGGGTAGTTTACGCGTAAGTACTCCTCTGTTTCCCAAGTCACATCATTGGGTCCGTGATTGCTCCAAAGAATCTTGTGAGTCTTCACTGTTCGGTGACGCGTCTCTCGGGTCTTGGTATCCAAAATCTCCTTGTGCTGCTCGTAGTACTCCAGATCCGATCTGATTGTGACATCTGGAATCCGAACTTCTTCTTGTTCTGGAACTCGAAGACACTTCTTCAGCTGTGATACGTGGAACACTGGGAAAACTGTGCTCATCTCCGGGGGTAACTGTACTTCGTATGCCACTTTTCCCTTCTTTGCTATGATCTGGTAAGGTCCCACATATCGAGGTGCTAGCTTCTTCTTAATTCCAAAACGTTGGACTTTTCTCATGGGTGAGACCTTAAGGTAAACATAGTCTCCTACTTGAAATTCCAGGGGTCTTCTCTGTGTGTTGGCATAACTCTTTTGTCTGGATTGTGCTACCTTAATGTGCTGCTGTACTGTTTGCACAATCTCTTCCGCATCCTTTACGTAATCTGACCCATAGAATCCTCGATCTCCTGATTCTACCCAATTTACTAGGGTTCTGCATCTTCGTCCATATAAAACTTCAAACGGTGCCATCTTTATACTCTCCTAATAGCTGTTGTTATATGAAAACTCGGCAAGGGGTAACCATTTTCTCCCATGACTCTCCTGATGATAGAACACAGCTCTTAGGATATCTTCCAGAATCTGATTTACTCTCTCCATCTGTCCTGCAGTTTGGGTGTGATAGGCGGAACTTCTTACCAACTTAGTTCCTAGCTACTTGTGCAACTGTTTCCAAAAACGTGCTATGAACTGGGGTCCTCTATCAGAAACAATCCTTTTTGGAACTCCATGCAATCTCAAGATATTCTGAATATACAGGTCTACATACTGGTGAGGCGGTGCGTAGTCTTAACTGGTATGAAGTGAGCCACTTTAGATAACCGATCCACGATAACCTAGATAGAATCATTTCCTTTTTGAGTGGTGGGAAGACCTGTGATGAAATCCATACTAATTTCTTTCCCCCATTTCCACTCTGGGATGGATAACGGTTGTAACAATCCGGCAGGTCTCAGGTGTATAGCTTTTATCCTGCAGCAAGTATCACATCTGGCGACATAGGCTGCGACTTCTTTCTTCATCTTTGACCACCAATACCTGGTTCTCAAATCCTGGTACATCTTACTGCTTCCTGGATGGATAGATAACTTTGAATTGTGAGCTTCATTCAGAATTCTTTCTTTCAGCTCGGTGTCTTTAGGAACAACCAACCTCTGATTATACCATAGAATTCCCTGCTCATCTGTGCGGAAGTTCAAAGAACTACTGGTTTCCACCTCTTCTTAATCTGACAGATCTCTTCATCAGTCCTTTGTCTCTCGATGATGTCACTTTCTAAGGTGCACTGAAGAGTGATATTGTTCAGCATAACAGAGTGCATAAGGTTAAATCCATCTTCCAACAGTGGTTGTAGGGAGTTGCAATGAGTCTTGCGACTCAAGGCATCGGCTACAACGTTTGCTTTTCCGGGGTGGTAATGCACTTCCAGGTTGTAATCCTTAATTAGCTCTAACCATCTTCTCTACCTCATGTTCAACTCTAGCTGGGTGAAGATATATTTCAGACTTTTTTGATCCGTGTACACATGACATAGATTTCCCATAAGATAATGTCTCCAAATCTTGAGGGCATGCACGACGGCTGCTAATTCCAAATCATGAGTGGGGTAATTCTCTTCGTGCGGTCTCAACTGGCGAGAAGCATAGGCGATAACTCTTCCATTTTGCATGAGTACACATCCGAGTCCAATCTTGGATGCGTCACAAAACACATCAAAAGGTTCCTCCAAGTTTGGCTGAGCCAGAACAGGCGCGGAAGTCAACAACGTTCGCAGGGTGCAAAAAGCCGTTTCACACTCTGGAGTCCATTCGAACTTCTTGTTTTTCTGCATTAAATGAGTCATAGGCTTGGCTATTCTCGAAAAATCCGGAATAAACCGACGGTAGTATCCGGCCAAACCCAAAAAGCTGCGTACCTCATGTACGGTAGTGGGTGCTTGCCACTCCATAACTTCTTGTACCTTAGAAGGGTCCACAGAGATTCCTTCCTCTGAAAGGACATGACCAAGGAAAGGTACCTTCTTCAACCAAAACTCACACTTGCTGAACTTAGCATACAACTTGTGCTCTCTAAGCCGGGTTAGAACGACTCGTAGATGCTCAGCATGATCCTTCTCATTTTCAGAATATACCAAGATGTCATCGATGAACACTACAACAAACTTATCCAACTCTAGCATGAAGACCGAATTCATCAGGTACATGAAATGTGCCGGTGCATTGGTCAATCCAAAGACATAACTAAATACTCATAGAGTCCGTATCTGGTAGAGAAAGCCGTTTTTGGCACATCTTCTCTTCTGATCTTAATCTAATGGTATCCTGACCTCAGGTCAATCTTGGAGAACACTTTTGCCTTTGACAACTGATCAAACAAGACATCGATTTGGGGTAAGGGATATTTGTTCTTTATAGTTACTACTGCATTTTACGGTCTATAATCCACACACATCCTCAGAGTTTTATCCTTCTTCTTCACAAGATAGCGGGACATCCCCAAGCGACGAACTAGGGCGTATCAAACCCTATCCAAAAGTTCTTGCAACTGAACCTTAAGCTCTGCTAACTCTTTAGCGTGCATTCTATATGGTCTTCGTGATATGGGTGCTGTTCCAGGGATTAACTCTATAGCAAACTCCACATTGCGGATACATGGGTGTATGCCGAGTCTCTGTGTGATGAGTGATTGTCAATGGAGATGATGCGCATGTTCTTTGGCTTGTGTTGTGCAGGTGTCGAGCACGGAGACAGTGATCGATGGCGGGTGAAGGTCAAGTTGCACGTGCCGTGCCGACGGACCGGGCGCGATGAAGGATGGGCGTGCCGTGCGGCGGACGTGCCATGCCGATGTATCGGACGGTGAAGGGCGGACGTGGACTTGGACTGATGGACTGGAGGCCGGAGGATCAGCTGTGGTGGCTGGCAGCCTGCGACAGCGACAGGCGGAGAAGTGCGATCATGTCGGTGGAAGGGGTGCACAGGCGGTGCATCCCCTCTTCGACGCCGGTTTGTTGGTAGAGCCCGGGAAAAACCAACAACGGTGGACGGTTTCCCGGTTTGGGCCTCAAAACCTGGGTGCTGGGTTTCCAGGTTGAGCCTCAAAACCTGGGAGTGGGCGGTTTCCGAGTTTGGGCCTCAAAACTCGGGCGCTGAGGGTTTCCGAGTTTGGGCCACAAAACTCGGGCTGGAGGCTGGTTTCCCGGTTTGGGCCTCAAAACCGGGGGCTGATGGAAAAGGCTGGTTTCCCCGGTTTGGGCCGCAAAACCGGGGGTGCAGAGTGGTGGCGGCACGTGGCGGCGATCTGAAGGTTGCGTGGAGGCGACGCGGAAGACCGTGCGGGCGTGGCCGTCGGATCTACCTACCACCAGCGGTGGACTAGAATAGCCTTAGGGTTAGGCTGGTCCGCTCTGTAAATTAGAGTAGAGAGGGGTAGAGTAGGAAATAGACTTAGGCTAGGTTAGTATAAGTAGTCTAGGGGAGACACCCTCCTCCCTATCTCAATCTCAGTTAGAGCTTTCATTTCCTAGGGTTTCCACTCTCCACACCCCTGCTTTAGCTAGTTGAGATCCGCAGAGAGACTCCACTCTGTGTACTGTTGATTCGAGGAAGTGAGGCCGTATCCTCACCTTGGATCCCATCTCTTGGTGTCAATTCGCGTTTTGATTTCATGTTCATCATGTTCTTCGCGGATTGCTTTGTGCCTTGAGTTTTCCCGTCGCTTGATCTTTGTGCTCGGTCCATCTTTCACGATTCCGTTTGAACTGAGTTGCTCTAGATCGTGAGGCACTTCTTTCCACCACCAGAAGAAATCATCTCTAACCTCACGGTCTAGGAGATCGATCAAGTTTTAGTTTCGGGTCTCTTTTTCTCTCTTTCCCCGAATTCCTTCGATTCACCGATTTGGAGTTAGGTTCGAGCCATGATCTCTTAGAGACAGCTCACTAACCTCCTTGTGACTCCTCAGATCGAATCCCAAGCCTAGAGCACTTGATTCGGAGGAGATCGGGTTGAATCGCCGGAGTTTCAGTACAGTCGCGGGTGACCGGACGCTCTGTCGGGCTGACCGGACGCACGCTTTCAGAGTCCGGTCGTTGAGCACGGCGCCAAGCTTTTCTGCGTACTGACCGGACGCTCGGACGCTCTCGACCGGACGCTCTGTTTGCATTTCGACCGGACGCTACGCTTGCACTGTTCCCGTGTCATTGTCTCATCTGACCGGACGCTCAGTGAACGACCGGACGCTTGAGCTCCGTGCGTCCGGTCGCGAACAGAGAGCTCCCAGAGCTGTTTTCTGACGACCGGACGCGTCCGTCCCTGCTGACCGGACGCAGGCCAGAGTCCGGTCGCTGCAGTTTCGCGCGTCTTCGTTCGCGGTTCGTTCGTTCTTGATCGGATTTGAGTTCCGTCTTTTGGGTTGGCTTTCTAGGGTTGTCTAGTGTCCCGCTGTGCTTCTAGGAAGCATCCACCCTACATCTAGGGTCGTGGACATTAGCAAGCTCTAGGTTTCGCTTTTGGGGTTGATCTTGGGACAGTGGCATCTAGTTTCCGAAAGGAAATTTTTGAAGCTCCCATTCACCCCCCCTCTGGTCGCTTTCGGGTAGCTTCTCGGTCCTTCAATTGGTATCGGAGCGGGTTAAGGATCTTCACCTTAGCCGGTTCCAGATCCACCGAAGGCGACATGGATCGCGGCGTGGGCAAACCGCCGTTTTTCGATGGGACGAACTATGCGTATTGGAAGATACGTATGTCGGCCTATTTGCAGAGCTTGGGCGCTTCGATCTGGGATATTTGCAACTCCCCTGATTACGTGGTCTTGGCTGCTCGTGTGACTCAACAGCAGGTCGATGAGCACGATGCCAATAGCCGAGCCCGTAATGCTCTTTTCTCTTGTTTGAGCATGGGTGAGTTTGATCGTGTTTCTCTCACTCGCTACGGCTCGGGAGATCTGGGACACTCTCATGCGTTTTCATGAGGGCACCTCTCAAGTCAAAACCCGACTCTACGAGTCGTTCAAGCGAGAGTATGAGAACTTTAGACATCAACCTGGCGAGAGCATAGAAAGTTTATTCGCTCGCTTTCAGGTGATTGTCAACAGGATGAGGGCTAACAGAGAGCAGTTGCCATTGACGATCATGAGCGTGCTTTGAAGCTTTTGCACACTCTTGACCGTTCGGTGTGGGACTCCAAGGTTCAGGCAATCATCGAATCGCCGAACTATGAGACCCTCACCTGCGACGAGCTCTTCAGTAAGCTCAAGTCCAGTGAGATTGATGCTATGGCGAGGGCTTCTTTTGAAAATCCTTCTCGCCCGTCCATGGCTTTGGTTTCCGGCTCTTCCTCTAACCCCTCAGCTGGCTTTGCGCTTTCTTCTCTCTTTTCTGTGACAGAGGACCAGCTGGAGTCTTTGGGAGACGACGAGTTGGCTTTGCTTGCCAACCGGTTTCTCGCGGTTCCACAACAACCGCATGAACCGTCGTCGCGGAGGAGGACGCACCGGATGCTACGAGTGCGGCGACCCCGACCACTTCATCGCCGACTGCCCCAAGAAGAAGAACAAGCATCTTGGGAAGGGCGATCACGGCCACAGGCGCGACTCCAAGTACAAGGAGAAGCACGTCCCCCAAGGCACAAGAAGCGGGGCGGCTTCAACAAAGAGTACATCAAGAAGAAGTACTTGGAGAAGCAGCAGGCTGAGCAGCGAGCGTTCTTCGCCACGCTCAGCGACGTCGACGGCTCGGATGACGACTCCGCTCGATCGAGTGATGACGAGTCCGAGAAGAAGAAGCTGGAGGACACGTTCAACGGCTTGTGCTTCTTCGCCGGCGACGAAGGCCTGTGTACCATGGCGCTCGGAGATGAGGTCGACGGCGAGCCGGAGCACACACCTCGGAACGACGACGACGACGACACCTCCCAGGTATCTCTCACCTACGACGAGCTTTCCTCCGAGGTGAGAAGTTGACTGCTGCCCTCCTTAGCCAAGATAAGTTGCTTAGGCGTGCCGCTAGAGAGCGCAAGGAGTTTAGGCAGAAGTGGGAGGACACGGTGAAGGAGCTTGAGTTCGCTCGGTCCCCGTGGTTGTGTCGGAGGAGTTGGAGTGCGAGAGTTTGCGCCGCGCACATGACGGATCTTCTCACTCTGAGGAGTAAGCATGCTGCGCTGGTAGATGAGGTGGATGAGCTCCGAGCTAGACCGCAGCTGTTGGGTGCGTGCAAGACTTGTCCTGTCTTGCAATCCGAGTTGGCAGAGAAGAATGCCAAGCTTGAGTCTTTTGAGAAGGCCGGCTCGGATAGCACTTGTGTCAAGAGGTGTGCTTTGTGTGAGGGCCTGGAGCAGGAGATGGCCAATGTGAGGCATGACAAGGTGCGTACCGAGGAGAAAACACATACCTTCGGACCGTCTTGTCATGGGTGTCTTGTGGTGAGCCTCAGCTCGGGATGATGATCTCCCAATTCAAGCGAGCTGCTGGGGCTCCTGGTGTAGGTCTTGGCCAGAGTGTTGATCTTTCAGCTTTTTTGGTAAGATTGGAGAGTCTAGTGGTCTGAACCCCTGTGAGAAGCCCAACTCCACCACTACTCCCAAACTAACCAAGCTTCCACCCAAAGAGCCTGCCAAGCCTGTCACCAAGGATGGAGTTGTAGTTTGAACCCCCCAAGGCTCCACCCAAGAATCCACAAATGGCAACCCAAGCCCAATCACCTAAAGAACAAGCTGACACAATGCCACCCATCCGAGAGGAGTTGCCACAGAAGGGCAAGGGCAAGGTGAACCATACCCACATCCCTGCAAACCAACAACCCCCTTTGCGCGCGGTGAGGTTTCAGTGTGACTTTTGTGGGCGGGATGGTCACCCTGAGTGAGTTCTGCTTTAGGCGCAGGAGAGAGGCGCGCCGTGCTAGGGAGATGCAGAACCTGGACATGTTTCACCCAGCTCGTGGTGGACATGCTCCGAAGCCTCAGGGGAGAGCTGCTAGGTCTGGAGGGAAGCATACCCAGCCTAGGCAGCAGGAGAGAGCCCCTAGGAGGGAGACTAGGCCTAGAGGTAGAGCACCTCAGTTTTGAGAGGCCTAGGCAGAGAGAGCTCCGAGGAGAGACGCTAGAGTTGAGCAGCAGGCTCCTAGGCGTAGATCTCGTAGAGAGCGTGCCCGACGGGGTCCTGCTTTTGCAGGTAACGGACCCCGTGGCGGAGGCTTTGTTGAGCGCCTTGTCCCACCGCAGGTAGAGTTTCGCGGTGAGCGCTTCTTCCCCAGCGGACCACGTTTTCCTGTGCGTGGTGATCGCTATCCCCCTAGACAGGATGGTTTTTACACTACGACCGTTCTTTTGAGCAGCCGGCCCAACACTGGTTTCCTTCTTATCTTCTAACTACCCCAGTGTTGGACCGTATGTTCACCCTATGTCTTTTTATTGATGTAGGAGGAGCGGTTGGAGGACATTTGGCTTGTGGATTCCGGTTGCTCGAGGCACATGACCGGAAATGCCAAATGGTTCTCCAGCCATAGTCCGGTCGCCGGAAAAGAGTACATAACCTTCGGCGACAAAGGTAAGGGCAAGGTATTGTCCGTTGGTGCAGTGCGGGTTAATGAGCACTTTGTGTTGCGCGAGGTTGCTCTTGTTTCTAACCTGCCATTTCACTTGCTTTCTGTTTCGCAACTTTTTCGTGAAGGCTATGAGATTCGTTTCAAACCGAACCTTAGCCGGATCTTAGATCCTCAGGGTGATCTTGTATGTCTGATTTCACCCTTTGGGAATGTCTTTCGCGCGAATTTCTCAAAGTCGTTTGGATCTTCTCGCTGTCTTTTGGCTAGTCCTTCTTCTTCTGATCTTTGGAAGTGGCATAGGAGGCTCGGTCACCTGAGTTTTGACTTGCTTGCAAGACTTAGCTCACTTGGCTAATCCGAGGATTGCCCAAGCTTTCGTTGGAGAAGGATCTAGTTTGCCATGCTTGCCGGCATGGAAGATGGTTGCTGCTCCCCACCATCCTTTGACCAAGGTTATGACCTCGCACCCCGAGAGCTTTTGCATATGGACCTTGTTGGTCCGGCTCGGGTGAGCTCGGTTGGTGGGAAGTGGTATGTGCTTGTTATTGTTGACGACTTTTCGAGGTATTCGTGGGTCTTCTTTTTAGTTGAGAAGTTCCGAGACATTCTCCTTCGCTCGCGATCTGATTTTGCGTCTTCAGAACGAGTTCCCTTTGAACTCGATGCGAGCGATTAGAAGTGATAATGGTTCCGAGTTTTAAAAATTCGGATTTTGAGAAGTTTTGTAAATGCCTTGGTTTGAGCATCAGTTTTCTTCTCCTATACACCACCCAAAATGGTGTTGTAGAGAGGAAGAATCGGACCCTTGTTGAGATGGCCAGGACGATGCTTGATGAGCATAGGACTCCTAGGCGCTATTGGGCCGAAGCTATGAACACTGCATGCTATATTTCGAATCGCATTTTTCTGAGAGTGTTTTTGAAGAAGACCTCTTATGAGTTGCGTTTTGGTCGCCAGCCCAGGTGAGTTATTTTAGAGTCTTTGTTGCCACTGTTTATATTGAAAAAAGGCAACCTAGACAAGTTTGAGTCTCGTTCTTCTGACGTGTGTTTTTGGTTATGGCACTCACACTCGAGCTTATCGTGTCTTAACCTTGACACTAACCGAGTCATGGAGACATCAGATTCACCTCTCGACGAGACTCTTGTTCTCCTTCTTCTCGTTGAGGCGTGATCAGGTTGGAGAGCCTTCTGAACGAGGTGCTGAAGAGCACCTACATGAATGCGAACTCGAGATTTGCTGATGGATGTGTGTCCCCTGCGCAGTGATTTATGGCCGTTGAGTTCAGATGTTCGCACGCTCTTCTCTCTGCGTCTTTTCCCGCCGTGGTGAGAGCTATCTTAGGAGTTCAGGCCGTTTGGTAGCCTTCTTTGGTATTATACTCTGAAGGACACATGTTCCGTAGATCCTTCTCCACTTGACCTTAGTGTTGCTCGAGTTTCTGGGCACTCGGTTATCTTTTCGTGGATGATGTCACGTTGACACTCAAGCGTTCTGGAGTAAATCAGGGAGGCTGTCCCAAACGCCGGACACATACGCTTGCGTCTTCTTTTGATCGAGGGTGGACTCTGTTCTTCTGACACACTGTTTGGTGAACCTAACCGAGATGGAGCGAGAGACTCTGCTGAAGGTGAGGAGACAGATTGGGAGCCCTCATGACGAGGAATCCTGCCTATGGACCCGCTGCTGGCTGTCGGGAGCCTCCTCCCCTGGCCCCGAGACGTCTTCTTCCTGGGGGCCGTGGATCCACCTCGCGCGGTACTTTTGTACCTGGGGTGGAACCAGCTACTGTTGAGGGGGAGGTTACTTCTTCCCGGGAGGCGCCACGACACATCATCGCCAGCACGCACCCCCTGAACAGATGATCGGAGACATCGACGAGCGAGTTACTCGCTCCAGGTCACAGCACATCTCGCACTTTGCTCATTCTGCTTTTGTTGCGTCTTTTGAGCCCCGAGATGTTGGACACGCATTGACGGATCCGGATTGGGTCAATGCCATGCATGAGGAGCTAGAGAACTTTGAGCGAAATCGGGTTTGGGTTCTAGTGCCACCACCTCCTGACTGTAAACCTATTGGGACAAAATGGGTATTTAAAACAAGCAAGGAGAGGAGGGCCACATTGTGAGAAACAAGGCCCGGCTTGTAGCGAAGGGTTATAGTCAGAAGGAGGGGATAGATTATGAGGAGACCTTCGCTCCTGTAGCTCGTTTGGAGGCTATTAGGATACTCTTGGCTTATGCTGCATCCATGGGTTTTCAAACTTTTCAAATGGATGTCAAGAGTGCCTTCTTAACGGCTATATTGAGGAGGAGGTCTATGTCCAGCAACCCCCCGGTTTTGAAAATCCCAAGTTTCCAAACCATGTCTTTAAACTCCACAAAGCTTTGTATGGTTTGAAACAAGCCCCTAGAGCCTGGTATGAGAGATTAAAAACCTTTTTGCTAGCTAAGGGTTTTAAAATGGGATGTGTAGATAAAACGCTTTTTCTCCTCAAGCAAGGCAAGATACTCTCTTCTCGGTCCAAATTTACGTGGATGATATCATTTTCGGTGGTTCTTCTCACGTTTTGGTTGCCAAGTTTGCAGATGCTATGAGCAGGGAGTTTCGAGATGAGCATGATGGGCGAGCTGACTTTCTTTCTCGGGTTGCAAATTAAGCAATCCCGAGAGGGGACGTTTGTGCACCAGGGCAAGTACACAAGGGACTTGCTGAAGCGGTTCGACATGGGTGAGGCTAAGCCTCTTCCGACGCCCATGTCGACGACGACTGCCCTGGATGCCGACACGGATGGAGAAGCAGTGGACCAGAAGGAGTACCGCAGCATGATTGGATCGCTGCTCTACCTGACGGCGACACGGCCGGACATTCAGTTCGCCGTGTGCTTGTGCGCGCGCTTTCAGGCTTCGCCACGCATTTCTCACCGTCAGGCGGTGAAGCGCATCTTCAGGTACCTTCGTTTCACGCCCGAGCTCGGGATTTGGTATTCTGCTTCCTCCACCCTCTCGCTTTGTGGCTTTTCTGATGCTGATTTTGCTGGTTGTCGCATTGAGCGCAAGTCCACTTCAGGGACTTGCCAGTTTATTGGATCTTCTCTTGTGTCGTGGTCTTCTCGCAAGCAGTCTAGTGTCGCTCAGTCTACCACGGAGGCTGAATATGTTGCTGCGGCTAGCTGCTGTTCCCAGTTACTCTGGATGATGGCCACTTTGCGTGATTTTGGTTTGAGCTTTACTCGAGTTCCTTTGCTTTGTGACAGCACGAGTGCCATTAGCGTTGCTAAGAACCCTGTGCTTCACTCGAAAACCAAACACATTGATGTGCGCTTTCATTCTTGCGAGACCACCAGGAGAAGGGTGATATCGACCTTCGCCATGTCGATACTCATCACCAATTAGCTGATATTTTCACCAAGCCTTTAGACGAATCAACCTTTAATAGGTTGAGGGGTGAGCTTGGTGTGTGTTTCCCCCCTTTTAGATGGGGGAACACTTTGAGATGCACAGACTGACTCTTTTATTTTGAGGCTCTTTTCTTTTGAGTTTCTTGAGTCTTCCCTTTTGGTATCTTCTTTCCTTCAGTTTTGTGTCGGGCATACGCATTTACATTCTGAGCTTCATGTCTATATTCACTAGAATGTAATTATGCTCTTGTTAGTATTGCTCCGATACTTATGATGATGCTTGTAGCTTATGCTCTTTCTGATCACTGTTACATGTTATGAGCGAGCTATTTTTTTGGAATGGTGAATTATGCCTAATGTATATAAATCTGAAAATGTTCACCATTGAGATATGCAACTAGCATGTGTAGGGTGTGTTGAGTCCATTCCTGCTTTTCATATATGCTAGGTTGCTATGTCTCTAGTTCTGAGTCATTCACTTGCTTGGTTGTTCATAACTTGCTTAAAATCTGAACCAAGTATTGTTGAATTGAAAAGATCGAGATGGGATTGCTTGTCAACACCTCATGGTATTGAGACTGTTTCTCATTGCACTTTGAGTTAAACTTGAGCCATGTAGTGTATGACCGAAACTGTTGCTTTAAGCTTCTGATTGCTTCGGCATAGGCTTCGCACGGTTGAAAAGTTAGGCGATGACAAGCTTTCAACCTCTCGCAATCACATGCTAAAATGAACTTGTGAATTCTTTTACCGCTGCAACTCCGATATGAATTTGAAATCACAAGTATATGCTTCATTCCTATGCATGATGATTGAACTTTGCTAGGGGTAGTTCACCTTGTATATATGCTTAGCACTTGTTTGGATTCCTTCTATACATGTCTAGTGCTATGTTGATGGTGACTATCCTTTTGGCTTAAAACTGCTCACATGCTCATATGCTTCATATTTCGTATAAGTGATCAGTTTGAGCCTTTGCTATTTGAGTGCTTAATTGAGATGTTGGAGCTATACTGATTAGAGCATCTTTGCACTCTTTTGACTATATACTTGAAGCTCCTAACTTGCATTTTGACTTCATATGCATTGTGGAAGGAGATCTTGTGTTCAGAGGGAGTTTATGCGAAGAGAGTTGCTTCTCCGATACCTTTTGGCCTTGATAAGTGCATTTTCAACTAGGGGGAGAAATTTACGCAAATCATATGCCCTGAAAATCTTTTGTCCTAGTTGCTTGCATTTGTCGAGGGGGAGTTTGCTAGTTGTGTTGAGCCGTTGCCTCTGTCTTGAGGGACTAGCAAACGTTCCTAGCTTCTCATGAGCTTTCATAAGTTTTTTCATTTGGCTTTCAATTGGTATCGTCTGGTGTGCTTTCCCATTTGGTTTGGGTTGATTTTCAATTGGTTCGGAGTGATTTTCTTGCTAGTTGTGTTGAGCCTCTGTGCCTCTATCTTGAGGGACTAGCATTTTGCCTCTGTTGTCCTCCGATCTTCAATTGCTATCTGCTAGCGGTGTTGAGCCTGTTCTACCTCTTCTTGAGGGCTAGCCTTGCTTTGCTTGGTTGCGTCAAGCCGTTGCCCATGTCTTTGGGGACCAAGTTTTTGCTTCATCCACTTGACCTTCTTCGGCTTTTTTAAGGCTTCTGGGTCATTTGGTTGGGTTTTCTCTTCCCACTCCTTCCTACCTCCTTCTTCTTATTCATGATTTGTTGTGGAGTTGACAATGCACTCATCAAGGGGGAGATTGCGGATACATGGGTGTATGCCGAGTCTCTGTGTGATGAGTGATTGTCAATGGAGATGATGCGCATGTTCTTTGGCTTGTGTTGTGCAGGTGTCGAGCACGGAGACAGTGATCGATGGCGGGTGAAGGTCAAGTTGCGACGTGCCGTGCCGACGGACCGGGCGCGATGAAGGATGGGCGTGCCGTGCGGCGGACGTGCCATGCCGATGTATCGGACGGTGAAGGGCGGACGTGGACTCGGACTGATGGACTGGAGGCCGGAGGATCAGCTGTGGTGGCTGGCAGCCTGCGACAGCGACAGGCGGAGAAGTGCGATCATGTCGGTGGAAGGGTGCACAGGCGGTGCATCCCCTCTTCGACGCCGGTTTTGTTGGTAGAGCCCGGAAAAACCAACGGTGGACGGTTTCCAGGTTGGGCCTCAAAACCTGGGTGCTGGGTTTCCAGGTTGAGCCTCAAACCTGGGAGTGGGCCGGTTTCCGAGTTTGGGCCTCAAAACTCGGGCGCTGAGGGTTTCCGAGTTTGGCCACAAAACTCGGGCTAGGAGGCTGGTTTCCCGGTTTTGGGCCTCAAAACGGGGGCTGAAGTGGAAAAGGCTGGTTTCCCGGTTTGGGCCTCAAAACCCGGGGTCCGAGTGGTGGTGGCGGCACGTGGCGGCGATCTGAAGTTGCGTGGAGGCGACGCGGAAGACCGTGCGGGCGTGGCCGTCGGATCTACCTACCACCAGCGGGTGGACTAGAATAGCCTTAGGGTTAGGCTGGTCCGCTCTGTAAATTAGAGTAGAGAGGGGTAGAGTAGAAATAGACTTAGGCTAGGTTAGTATAAGTAGTCTAGGGGAGACACCCTCCTCCCTATCTCAATCTCAGTTAGAGCTTTCATTTCCTAGGGTTTCCACTCTCCCACACCCCTGCTTTAGCTAGTTGAGATCCGCAGAGAGACTCCACTCTGTGTACTGTTGATTCGAGGAAGTGAGGCCGTATCCTCACCTTGGATCCCATCTCTTGGTGTCAATTCGCGTTTTGATTTCATGTTCATCATGTTCTCGCGGATTGCTTTGTGCCTTGAGTTTTCCCGTCGCTTGATCTTTGTGCTCGGTCCATCTTTCACGATTCCGTTTGAACTGAGTTGCTCTAGATCGTGAGGCACTTCTTTCCACCGAAAGAAATCATCTCTAACCTCACGGTCTAGGAGATCGATCAAGTTTTAGTTTCGGGTCTCTTTTTCTTCTTTCCCCCGAATTCCTTCGATTCACCGATTTGGAGTTAGGTTCGAGCCATGATCTCTTAGAGACAGCTCACTAACCTCCTTGTGACTCCTCAGATCGAATCCCAAGCCTAGAGCACTTGATTCGGAGGAGATCGGTTGAATCGCCGGAGTTTCAGTACAGTCGCGGGGTGACCGGACGCTCTGTCGGGCTGACCGGACGCACGCTTTCAGAGTCCGGTCGTTGAGCACGGCGCCAAGCTTTTCTGCGTACTGACCGGACGCTCTCGACCGGACGCTCTGTTTGCATTTCGACCGGACGCTACGCTTGCACTGTTCCCGTGTCATTGTCTCATCTGACCGGACGCTCAGTGAACGACCGGACGCTTGAGCTCCGTGCGTCCGGTCGCGAACAGAGAGCTCCCAGAGCTGTTTTCTGACGACCGGACGTCCGTCCGTCCCTGCTGACCGGACGCAGGCCAGAGTCCGGTCGCTGCAGTTTCGCGCGTCTTCGTTCGCGGTTCGTTCGTTCTTGATCGGATTTGAGTTCCGTCTTTTGGGTTGGCTTTCTAGGGTTGTCTAGTGTCCCGCTGTGCTTCTAGGAAGCATCCACCCTACATCTAGGGTCGTGGACATTAGCAAGCTCTAGGTTTCGCTTTTGGGGTTGATCTTGGGACAGTGGCATCTAGTTTCCGAAAGGAAATTTTTGAAGCTCCCATTCACCCCCCCTCTGGTCGCTTTCGGGTAGCTTCTCGGTCCTTCACACATCCCTATCTGGCGGTAGTCCAAGCAACTCATCAGGAAAAACATCCAGAAACTCACACACTACTGAGATCTCAGCTATCTGTTTTGCGGTGATATTGAACAACACTCCGATCTCATGGGGGTTTCGAGGTAACTTGAACCGAAAGGTAGACCCACTACGAGGGCTAACCATGGAAACTACACGCTCTGCGACATCAAGGTTGACTTTCCAAAGTTTCATCTAACCCATACCCAAGATTACATCCAGACCTAGACCAGGAATTACGATAGGATCCACTATGGCCTTCTTATCCCCAAAGGTCATTTCCACTCTTTTAGCCATTTTTCGCGCGGAGAGAACAGCTTCGGCGGAACTTATCTGATATCCCCGGTCTAACTCTATCAACTCAAGGTTACTTCTCAAAACAAAGTTCTCACTTATGAAAGAATGCGATGCTCCAGAATCAAACAACACAACTGCGGGGCATTGATTAACAAGAAACGTACCAGCGGTGACAGGCTCTCCTTCTGGCACTTCTTCCACGATGGTGTGATGCACATGACCTGTACGAGGTGGGGGCTGAGTGTACTGCTTCTTTGGGCGAGGGCACTGACGTGATAGATGTCCAGTCTGACCACAGTTATAGCATGGACCAATCACATATGGGGTCTTGGAACCTCCTGCACTTCCGGCTTTGTTCTTGTTCTGTATCAGGGGAGCGGTGTAGGGCTTCTGGAAACTGGGACGGGAACGGTTGGTAGTGCTCTTCCTCTGTGGGGGACGGTATCTTGCTCCTGTAACAGGCGGGCGATACGGGGTACGCGCTCCGAAAGGGGTCCTCTGTTGAGACGAACCTCCTTCGTTTGCACGACGGCGTGTCTCTGTCGCCAGCCGGCTGTCATTGGCCTCTTGATTGAGACAGTCACTGACGAAGTCACTGAAGGTGGTGCGGTGACTGTTGCCCATCTTGGAAAGCATGGCGGCACTCATGCCACGTTTGAAGCTTGCGATCTTCTTGGCCTCAGTATCAACAAAGTCTGGGGCGTAGCGAGCTAGGTTGTTGAAACTGTGGAGATACTCGGACATAGACCTAGTCCCCTGGGATAACCTCTTGAACTCTGCAACCTTCATTTCCATCAGACCACTAGGGATGTAGTGGTTGCGCATAGCGGTGGAGAACTGATCCCAAGTGACACGTGCATTTGCAGGCAAGGATGCATGGTACTGGGCCCACCACAGACCTGCGGGTCCTTCCAACATGTGTGCGGCATACTCCGCCTTGAGCTCTTCTGTCAGACGAAGCAGACGGAACGTTTGAGTGATGGAGTTGAGCCACTCATCAGCCTCAAGCGGTTCGATGGCTTCCTTGAACACAAGAGGGCGAGTGTCCAAGAAGTCACGGTAGGAGCTGTACTGGTTGGGCTCCGGGCCTTGACGTTGATGATGCTGCTGTGCAGTGTTGTTAGCGATATTGCGGAGGGTCGCCTCCATGTGCCTCTGCATCTCCTCCATGTTCTGTTGGCTACCCAAGAACTGGCCAAAGAATGCTTCCGGCATCATCGGCGACAGTGGGGGAGGTGGCAGATTCTCCTCCTGTCCTGCCCCCTGCCCACGCTGGCTGCGAGTGTGTGCCGGCATCTGCATATCCCATTAATAAGCAATCATTAGGTGATGTTACATCGATCATGAATAAATACTGCACTGTACATAATTCAAAAATTTAGCACACGACCAAGTATAATTACTCATTTCCATACAACATCACAAAACAATCGCTCGAAATTAGACATGCAAACGACGGATTTCCATAAAAGATGCTGGATCGAAGTCCGGACTTTGTCCAAAAGCTTACATGCCATCAACCATTTAAACATAAAACTAGCACATGTGTAGGGTGTTACATCACTTAGCGAGCAAGCTCAAGCTATACAAAAGAAAACGATCTCTAACAGCTAACGCTCAGGGGTCTCCAGCGGCGGATGCAGCGTCCTCTGCGTCGACGTCGATCATCGGCTCGTCAGCGTAATCCTCCTCTGGTGGGGCGTTGGGACCAATGACCTCTCCGTCCTGGGGATCCGGAACCTCAGCTGCCGGGGCGGCGGCCTCCTGTGCTGCGTGATGCATCTGATGGATGGCCTCGTGGAGCTGGTCGATGTAGGCCTGCTGTCCGTGGATCTGCTGTATCAACAGGTGGGCTCCCTCTCTGAGCTGGTCGAGCGCGGTGCGGGCCTCATCCCTCTGAAGAGCGGTGGTCAGGTACATCTGCTCTGCAACTGTCCTGGCAGTAGACTGTGCTGCTGCTGTAGTGCGGGCGTCGTCACGCTCCAGAGTGACCTGCTGAATCCTCTCCTACAGACGAGCAACCTCAGCGTCGAAGTCCTCCTGTAGCTTCCTCTTGCTCTGGTAGGTGGCGATGAGGGTGAAGGACACGCTCTCAAGAGTGCGCTCCAAACTCTCACATACACCTAGCAAAGCTCCAGTGGCGCTCATCGCAGGTGTCTCACAGTAGAACCTCTCCTCTGGGCTTCCTGTCAAGACCGACTCCGAAGTCTGCTTCCAGCGCAATGGAAAAAGTGATCCACGGGGAAACACTCCTGCCATAGCGCTAGCTAGGTCGACGGGGAAGCGGGCGATGATGTCTTTCAGCACTAGGTATGCTGCCCTGTTGGCTCCATCCTTGGCACAAGTGCCTCTGGTGATCTCCGTCCATCCTGTCCAGTGGGCTTGGTGGGCAAAGCCTAGACTTTGATCTCCACCATGACCAAGGAATCCAGCCCGTAGATCTCCTTCTGCCATGACTACCTGGGCTCCTGTCCCTCCTGATAGTCCACGGCCTGCAGAATCCGCCAAAGGATGGTCGGCAACCCGAAGTAGGACAAGAACGTCTTCCGGGTCAGCTTGGTGGCCAAGCGGTGACGCGGAACTCCTCTGCCTCCGGTGGCCTTGCGAGCAGTCAGCTTAGTTCGGGCCATCTGTAGAAACAAAAAGGGTTTCGAACTCTTGTGAGACGGATATTAAGTTGGCAAATTTTATGGAAAAGAGACAACTTTTAATTAAGGGGAGGAAATGTAAATGCATGAATATAAACATGATGCATGATCGTACCTACGTTCTCACTCACTAATATGATTCGTAAGTCCTAACGTTCTAGTCGGTGGCAAGAACGATCTCTCATGCGTTATCTACACGTTCTACTCGTTCGCATAGTTAGTGTACCTGCAGAAGATTCATTTCAGCCCAAAAATTCCCAATGATAAAACAATTGAGTATTGGCCAATATGCGCAAAATACATAGAAGCCAACACTAAACACCATGAACCAACATAGAAAACACCCTTGAAAACATTGATACTCTCGTATGTGTCCGCGTGGAGCTCGCACATACTTGGTATAAGAACTCTCACCTAGACCGACGGTTGGACGGTCATGCTCTCATATCTCACAAAATCATTTTATGCATGTTTTCGCGATCGACGCATTCTCTTTTTCCGAGAATGGACCAGCAAATAAAGATCCAGCATGAAGCAAAACCCTGAACCCTGTTAGCAGTAAGGCACCTGAATCCTAGTATAGGGCTTAAGGACGAGACTGGGCACACTTAGTAATTGAAAATAGTTTTGAAAGTAGTTTTGAAATACCCATTTTAGTTCGAAAATAGCTCTTTACGGAGGTAATCACTTGAACCATGCTCCGAAACCAACTGTGGCGGAACCGTCCTGATTATAAGAGTTCAAGTACTGTCTTAGTCAAATCCGTCTGACTTCGACTCATACTTGATCCCATATAACCCCGGTAGTTCCGAAATCTCGAAGGATTTCTATCACCGTACATCATACAGGATCGCATCGTTCAAGGATTACATTCATAAAGATACATCTCAGCGAAAACGAAACCGAATTTAAACCAGAGTGCGGAATTTAAAACGGAGTTATTACAATACTGAATTTTAAAAGTGCGGAAGCTCAAGTAGTTTAAAACACGACCACCACACGTGTGGTCCAAATAAACATTGTTTGATAAAACCCACTCAACACGACTCACTCCTCCTTTTTATGATAATGTGCCACCAACAGTCTCAGACCAGCAAAAGAAAAAAGGAAGCTTCTGGACGACCCTGCCCGGGGCCTACTCCTCATCACCTTCCACTGGGTAGAGGCAGTGCTTACAATAGCTGAAGTAGACCTGGCCATCTGCAACAACGGGATAAACCCTGAGTACGGGAATGTACTCAGCTAGACTTACCCGTCCAACTGAAAATAAAGACTCCAAGGGTATGCAAGGCTTTTGAGGTGGAGCTGGGATCTTTTAGTTGCGAAAAGCTCAGATTCAGATAAGAGGTAATTAATGATAAGATGAGCTGCCATTTTTAGACCTATTCCTTAACTCTAGTTTTTCACCTGTACTAGAGCACTCACTTGAATCTATCAATCAATAATATAACCATATCCAGTTGACTTATCCACATTTAGTTGAACCTTTAAACATCACATGGAGTTGTATCGTGGTGAAGCTCGCCATAGTTTCCCACTAACCGGGGGAGACGGCGACTCGAATCGAATTCCAAACCAGCTGGTGAAAGACCTCTAATACCAGCCCACACTTTCCCCGTCGGGTCCATGCATTGGGCAACCACTCGATGCTTGTTCGTGGTGGTAATCGTCGCGGCTCACAGCACGGACCGCCCAATTGGAACCTGGCGATGGCCTCACGCGGCAGATCGCAATTTCCATACTAGAGGGCACGACACGGGTTGAGACCGGCCCGAACAGCTTCTAACCGGCTTTGGGGTCGATGATTACGGCACCGACATATCCCTAAGTAAAAGGCGCGTTCAAAAATGAACGAGGGCCAACATCGATACAAACCTACACGATCCAACGGATGGACTGCCCCAAGTTTCCAAACTTGTGCCTTGCCTTCCAGTTGACCGTATTTCGCTACAACTCAGGTTCTTTTCACGATAGCAAATATAGCCAACCGTGATCCGGTAACTACCCATCAGGGTATTACGGAAACATCCTCAACTATTACTTTTATTCAGCAGGCTAAGCAATTCTACATTATAAAAGTAACAGGATAACAAGGCAGGTATTAATCAATAATCAAGGAAGGGCAATGCAGCAAGTAGGATTCAATCAACTCCTAACCTAATGCATCATAATATAAAAGGACTCAAGTAATTTAATTGTAAATAATAGGAGACTTAGAATGCTCCGGGGCTTGCCTTGGGTGAAGACCGAGGCCTCGTGGGAGGGGCACTCGGGCAAGTTAGCGTCGCTGGCGGGGTCGACCTCCTCGGCTTGCTGAAGCTCTGGAATCTGCTGCTCGGCGTTTGCTTCTGGCTCCTGCTCGGGCTCCGGGAGTGTCGATCCTATTGCATGCGATGAATAAAATATTTAAATGCGGGTGCGAGGTGTGATGGTATGAGAAAGAGCATTTCTTGCAAACCAACAAAACCAACTTGTTGAACCACTTTTGACATTGAGGCAAATACTTATTTATTTCATAAAACAAAATCCATTTATTCACCTATTTCTTATTTAATAATTCAAACGAAATTCAGGTTTGAACTGCAAGTGCATTTTTCTGAACTCAGAAAAATCCACAAAAATTCCATAAGGTAATTAGCACTCACTGGACTTACTGAACAATTTCCAAACAAAAATAAAATACTAAACTGCAGATATAAAAATAACAAGTAAACTGCTCAAAAGGTGCTTTGAACTAACTTTTCATCCAAAAGTGTCAAACAGCAGATTTCATATTTTTGTAGCTTCTACTACTCATACACATCCTACTGTAGAGAACTTGTGGTCAGAACATAAATACAAGCCTACCCAAAATAAACAAATCTATCCCAAGTTAAACCATTTGAACTACAACCCTACTGGAAAAGGGTGCTAAACTCATTTTCATATTTTCTCAGATTCTACTCCACATTTCATATTTCAAAAAGTTCCATGAACAGAAACATTATATTATTTCTTACATGAATTTCCAAACGAAAACACAGAAAAGTACATTTGTTAAGCAACTTCAGATTTCTCCATACAACAGCTCATGCTTACATTTTTCTTAGCTTGAACATCATGAACAGAGACTTCACCAATTTTCTCACATTTTATTTTCAACATATAAAACACCTTAATATTTATTCTAAGAAATCAGCCAAAAAGGACTTTTAACCATAACAGAAACTTTTTCTACATAAACAGTGCATCATATATTTTTCACAGGTGTAAAACATGATAATAAACTTACACAAAATTTTCTAGGAATTATCTCAACCAGAAAACATATATCCATTTATCTAAACAAAAGTTCATAAACTAAATTAAATAAAAACAGTAATAAAAACTTCTACCAAAAATACTTTCATATTTTTCCATGATAGATCTACTCACAAGCAAGCTAGCAAAACTAAAGCACTCCATATGGACTTTTAAAACGAGCTACACAAAAATAACAAGCATCTCTGGAAAATAAAAGTAAAAAAAAACATTTCAAACTCATCCCGCCACTGCGTACACCCGGTCCATAGACCAGTGAGGGGCTGACGTGCGGGGTCCATGGGTCAACGGGACCCACCTGTCGGTGAGAGCTGAACAGGGGACGGCTTTGACCGTCGATTCCTCGCCGACGGTGAGGTCGCCGGCGGGAGGCTAGGCTCGATGAACTCACCTCGACGAGGCGCATCGAGTGGTATAGGTGGTTTGGCCAGCGCACGGCCGGAGCATGCCGGCGGCGAGCGGCGGCGCACGGTGGCGGCGGCAACACGTTGCTGCACCGTTTCCGGCGGTCGCCGGTGAAATTGGGGGAGGCAAAAGCTCCTACGAACCCTAGGGAAACTACCAAGGGGGTTGGTTTGGCTCAGATGGCTCCAGGGGAGCTTGGCCACGTGAGAGGTCTGCGGCGGCGGCCATGGCGTTCGGCCGGGGAGAAGAGGAGATGGGAGGCGGTAGCGTTAAGGCTTGTTGGCGTTCTCACCTTGCCTTGGCTCGGTGAAGCTCGAGGAGGAAGAAGGGGCTCGGCGGAGGCTTGGTGGATGAAGAACGGGAACTTGCCCTCCTTCGGCGGCGACGGCGACCGAAAGGGGAACTTCGCGTTTTGGCAACGGTGGAGCTTGGCCGGGGAGTGAGCGCGCGCACGACGTGTGCACGGTGATGGCGGAGCGGTGTACGGAGGGAATCGAAGGGAGGTGCTCCGACGAGGTCAGAACGGAGATGGGTTTCGACGGTGGCGTGCGGTGGCGAGAGCGAGCGGAGCGTCGGTCTGCTCGGCTGCATGGGGAGGGAGTGCGAGGCGAGGGTGAGTGCGTGTGCGCTGAGCGAGGTGAGGAGTGAGTGCGGCTTGGATGGCGAGGGTGAGGTGTGCAGGGGCGAGTGAGGGAGTTGAGGGAGGAGAGTGTGAGAGTGAGGAGCGTGCGAGCGAGGGGAGCAGGGCGCGGCGGGCTCGGCCGGCGGGCGACCGTGGTCGTGGCGGGGCCGGCGACGGGACGTTGCGACAGCACGGCGCGGTCGGCGAGGCAGCGCGACAGGCAAAGCCGTGCGGGAGTGGGCGAGCGAGATCGTGGCGTGATCGCAGAGGAGAAGATCGCGCGGCGATAGGCGGAGGTGGATTTGCGGCAGAGGCGTGCCGCCACGCGCGCTCCGGCCGTCGTACGGCGCAGCGCGGTCGGGGCGACACGGCGCGCGGTGTGGCGGCGGGCGCGTGCAGGCGAGCGTGCGGGCTGGGCCGAAAAGGCCAAACGGGCCGAAAGTGGGGCGGAAGAAATTCGTTTTTCTTTTTCTTTTTCCAAAAACTTTTCAAACTTTGACCACTCAAAACAGTTTCAAAAACTCCAAAACTAGGTTTTGACCCAATACAAAAGTTGCTTCCAAATATTTTTCTCTACAACAACTTCATATAGGACACTTTTTTCTGAAAACCATTTTTAATCCTCCACATAAATAAAGCCATTTGAAACATAAACCATTTTGTTTGACTTATTTTTATTTACAAACTATTTTGAACTAGGTCAAAACTCCAACATAAAAAAACACTCTACTCAATGCTCTCCATTTTTAAAAACTCTTTGCCGAAGCAGAGATCCACTTAAATCATCAAGTCAAATAGAAATCTAAAATCCAACAAGTAAACAAAAGCAAAAAGCACTCTTATGCACATGAAATGATGCAATGCATTGCTTATGCTTCTTTAGTAGCTAATTGCAGTGCCTAATGCAGTGCTTGACACTAGGGTGTCACAGAAACCGTGAGAATAAACTGGAACATGCTGGATAAGACCAGACAGTTCCATATGTACGTCTTTGAAGCCAATCACGACGGCATACAGCTACAGAAGCTGTCTGTCGGTAAGTTCAAAGATCATTCAGCTAACATTAAGAATGAGCATATATCAACAGCTGGTTGCCGAATATACATGTAAGAAGATATCATCAAGATACAATGAATCATAAACAGGTAACTTGTAAATATAAATCCATCCAAACAACACATGCATAGGTTGATCCAATTAGTCCGCCGCACGTCTAATCTTCATAAACCCGTCAAGCATAAACTAAGTCTACGCCACTCCTTGTAATTAGATTAATCCACCGCATGATACAATCTAATGATAAGGAGCTAAAAGCATGCATGTATCTGAACAAATCTACAATGACTCATTACTCATGTAAGCTTAACCAAGCTCAGCAAACTAGACGAGTTGGGGTCCATGAAGAAGGAACAAACACACAAGTACGATTGAACTAATCTAAAACCTGCATCTGCCGCACGATACCTAGTTTTATCAAAGCCTAACCTTGATTGACATGCATGAACCCACAACACGTAACAATCTAGATTGAAAGTTAATTCGGCCGTCATGATCTTGGCATTTATTAAAACACAAGCAACTTGTGAAACAAGGCCGAACAAAGATCAATCTAGATTGGGCAAAAAGTGTTACAAAATTAAATAAAACAATGCAACACATGATAACTTAATGAATCTATCAGATCTTGCCAAATCTAACCGAGCTGATAACTATCTCGCCTTTGCTAAACATATGAATAAACGCCTGCCGCACGGTATCTATCCATAAGCAAAGCATAGGCAAAGACCTCTTGATTGCTAACAAGGGTCCGCCGCACAACCATTGAAAACAAACAAGACTACTTGCACCATATCTAAATCCACCGCATGATACTAGACATGATAACAAGGTTGTCGGGACTTACGGAGGTCGACGGATCAATGATTCCTCTCGAAGAACTCGACGACACGACTAGGGACTCGAAGTAGGCACGGGGCCGGTTTGTATTGATATGGTTGTGAACAGTTTTTTACAATAGCCAAGGGTTTATATTTATACCCTGGACACGATACAAGTCCTAAGAGGACACGACTATGAAACGTTAAAGGAAAAAAACTACATTTTTGGCCTTCAGCTCCCTTCAGAATCTTCATTGCCTTAATTGTCGCAATTTTGTTGCCCGATCAGCTCTTACTTCCATCGTTTCAAAGGAAACTCCCTTTTTCCCAGAATAGCCGACCACATGAGCAGTTGCCGAATCCTTGGAAACTAGCCCACCGCATGGATACCTACCGAATGCGGTCTTCTAGCCTTTCCTTCATCATGAAGCCATTCATGCTAAATATAGAACTAGTCGTCGAGACGTGCATGCTTTATATAAATTTATATTTAAATTGCCTTCTTTGCTTGCTTGCCACATCACAACGCCACCAAATCCAACTCCTGGCCAATGAGATCAGACCCCTCTGATTCTTGAATACTCATTTAATCTGTCACAGCCATGGTCGATTATCCTCGTGATCGGCTTCTCTTGCCATATCTATTTCCCGAATGGAGTCACACCCTTGTAAAATAGCCGACCGCACAGGTAGTTGCCGAAACTCTGAAAATTAACCGACCGCTTGACCGTCTGCCGAATGCTCTTCTCACTGCTCGTTGGGTCCTCCTGTCATTTTCTCAATGTTGACCAAAATCCAGTGTTAACAGTTAGAATGCCTTTAGGACCCGGCATCTTCAGCAGAAGGTACGTGTAGTGAGGTACTGCCATAAACTTGGCGATAGCTGGTCGCCCAAATATGGCATGGTACGATGACTCGAAATCGGCTACCTCAAAGCTGATGTACTCAGTCCGTTAATTGGTCTGAGTTCCAAAAGTGACGGGTAGTATGATCCTTCCGAGTGGTACAGCCGCCTTTTCGGGTACTATGCCGTAGAAGGGGGCGTTTGATGGTGTGAGCTGAGTTGCGATTTCCAAGTTCATCTTGCGTAAGGTGCTTGCGAAGATGACGTGGAGTCCTGCTCCTCCGTCGATGAGTACTCTTCCCAATTTGAACCCGACGACCGAAGGATCCAGGACTAGTGGGTAAGGCCCTGCATTGGAGACATTGGTCCATTGGTCCTCGCGAGAAAATTGATCGGATACTCGACCAATCAAGGTATCTGGGAGTAGCCGGCTCTGTAGACATGATCTCCCGTAGGGAAAGTTTCTGGAGACGTTTGCTGTCGCTGGTGGTTACTCCTCCGAATATGACATTGATGGTCCCTTTGGGGTGTTGGAAACCACCGGCGTCCTGCTTAGGGTCTTCAGCTACTTTCTTCCCCTTATCTTTCTTGTTTCTATTGAAGTCAGAATGCAAGTCTCGCTCCTTGAGCTGTCGTACCTAGCCTGATGTCCTCCTTTCAGATGGAAAGGGCATGGTCCGTCGAGTAAGTCGTCAAAGGTGGATGGCTTGTTTCCCTTCTTTTGAGGCTCCATAGCTGCAACAGTGTTGTCCCATGTTCTCTTGCGGGTGTTTTGCTGAGCTGCCTGGTTGCCTCTCTGGATGTTGCCTCGATCACCTTGCATGTTCCTTTCGGGAAAGCGTTCCTGTGTGCGTTCTTCTGTCGCCATCATGTAATTTACTGCCCGATGAAACTCGTCAGCGGTGGTTGGATCATGCTTTATGAAGTCCTTGTAATTGTATCTTTCACAAATTCCATTGCCAAAAAGGTCGATTACCTCTCTGTCTGTTATGTCAGAAACTGTGGAGCCAATTTCTGAGAAGCGTCTGTAGTACTCTCGCATTGTCTCATTTTTCTGCTGCTTGCAAGTCCTGAGCTTAGTCCGGGGATCTGATCTCTCGGGGACACCCGCAAAGTTCTCTATGAAGATACGATGGAGTTGTTCCCAGGAGTCAATGGACTCGGGCCTAAGCCTGTTGAACCATGCAAGTGGCATTGTTTCTAGGTCCATGGGGAGAAAAAGTGCTTTGACGTGGTTGCTTCCCCCTGCTAACTCGACTGCTTGAGCATACAGCCTGAGCCACCGTTTAGGTTCTGTCTTCACATTGTACTTTGAGTAGTTCCCGGGCTTGAATTTCCGTGGAAACGGGACTGTTCGGAGCCTTTGGGAAAAGCAAGGGAAGCGATCGACTATGTCAGATGCTGCAATTGCGACTCCTCGGTACGAAGATTTGGCTCCTCCTTCAGCTTGATCAGGTTTTTAGTTGCCCAGGCGACTCCTTACTGGTGCCCTGCCGAGTCTTTCATGAACGGGCCACCTATGGCTTGGGTGGGATGACGCTTGCTCATCAGCTAAGGACTCAAGGTTCCGGCCCTTGAGTTGTAGCGTGGTAGTCTGAAGCATGACCAATAGTCGCTCTTCGTCTGAAGTGCGGTTGTCCTTGGTTCCCATCTCTGTGGCCAGAGCGATGATGTTCTAGTAAGGTGTCTGGTAGACCCTGTGGCCAGGAACCCTCATAAATTCATGCTCAAGGTTGCAGGAGCAATCGGCTCGTCAGCGATTGTGATCATTCTAGGATTGATCCTCCTGGTGATGTTGAGAGCGAGCCTGACGCTCTGCTTCTTCTTCTAGATGCCTCCGATTATTATATACCTCAAGTCGTATGTTGTAACGTTCTTTGGCTTCCTTTCGATGATTTGCTCGCCTTCTGCGAGCATCTTTGGCTTGATTTTTCCTTATTCTTTCCGCCTTTAAGGACTATCGGTGTTTGTTAACCGGCAACTCGTCTTGAGTATGAGAACACAAGGTTGATATGTGCCCTTGTGGTTCCCTTCCTGAGTGATGAGTGATCGATCAACGGGCAACATGTCTCTTGGCTGTGTTGATGTGCAGGTGCGGAGCTCGGGCAGTGGTCGAAGGTGAGGTGAAGGTCAAGTAGGGACGTATCGTGCCGACGGACCGGGAGCGTGAAGGCGGACGTGAGCTTGGACCGACGGACCGGGAGACTTGAGGACCAGTTGTGGTAGCTGGCACGTGGCGTTGACAAGCAAGAGTACATGGGGATGTGCGGTCCATCGACCGAGTCGGGAGGAAGGTGACGGCGTCGTGACACATGGCGGGAGGCCGAGAAGGATGGCGAATGCACTGTGCCCGGCGTGGAGGCTGGACGTGCTCCGGCATCGGTGCTGGGACTCGGGGTGTGCGAACCACATCCCGTCTACGGCACGGGTTCGGTAGCAGAGCCTCTAAAAGCTACCCTCGACGGTTTCCGAGTTTGGGCCTCAAAACTCGGGGTGGCCGGTTTCCGAGTTTGGGCCTCAAAACTCGGCGTGGACGGTTTCCAGGTTTGGGCCTCAAAACCTGGGCACGCGGGTTTCTGAGTTTGGGCCACAAAACTCAGCCAGAGGATAGGTTTCCCGGTTTCAGCCTCAAAACCAGGGGGAAGCCCAGGTTTCCCGGTTTCGACCTCAAAACCGGGGGAGGTCCGCAAAAAGGACGGTCGACGTGTGGCGACGTGGAGAGGCTGGCGCGGCGGCGCAGCTATCCGCGAGGTAGGCGCGGCGGTCGACGGGGCGGCACGTTGCGGCATCCTGAGGCTTGCGTAGAGGCGAAGCTAAGGATGAGGTGGGCGCGTGGCCGTCGGATCGGCTATCAGCAGAGTTGGACCGGGATACCTCTAGGGTTGGCCGCTTCGCTCTTGTATCTAGGGGTAAAAAGGGGATTATTGTTTTAGGCTATAAATAATAGAGGCACCCCTCCTCTCCCTTTATCCTTGCAGTCATTTGTTCCTGAGCACTCTATCTCTAGCCCCTGCTTAGGTTCTAATCATACCTCGCTGCAAGCGATCCGCAGAGACGGGAATCATACCTCCGTGTATTTGGATCTTTAGAGGAAATGAGACCGTATTCTCGTTGTCTCCTCGTGTGGAGGAATTTCGGTTGAAATTGAATCGTGTTCTTTGTTCTTCACGTTTTGGTTTTTCATCTCCCGGAGATTTGCCTCGTTCTTCCTCTCCGCGAGATGATTTTCGATTCAACTTGAATCAATTTGTTCTTGGTCATGAGCCCCTCCTTTCTACCGAAGGATTTCTCCCGTAACCCCACGAATCCATAGATCGGGTCGATTTCGTGTTTGTTCTTCATTCTTTCCCCTTTTCGGTGATCCATGAATCTCTCTTGATTAATTTGGTTTGGTGTGATGATTTCTTATGATTAGCACCCCAATACATAAAGGATCACCTGGGAGAAATTTGATCGAAGTCCCATTTGATTTGGTGAAGTTCCGATCAATTTGGCTTTTGTCCCGAGCAGTTTTTCTGCTCTCTGTTCATCCGCGGACAGTCCGCGCCCCCAGTGGCGGACAGTCCGGGGATCGGGGCTGGTCAGGTCAGTCAGGCGCGGACCCCTGATTGTTCACTGTCAAGTGAACGGCGGACAGTCCACGGTACAAACCCGCGGACAGTCCGGGACCTGTCCAGCAGACTTACAGAACTATTCTCTTTCTGATCATTTGCCGGCGGACAGTCCGGACTCATAGTGTCGGACAGTCCGGCGTTGGGCGGACAGTCTGGGATCCTGACCCCGGACAGTCCGCAAAACCTGCAGTCTTTGCAGTTTTGCTCCGAGGCTTTGGGAGCTGCTTTTGGGGTTTCTCCGGAGGTTCCGATGTACCACTAGGACATCTCCTAGGTTATCCACCTACTCGTAGGTCGTGAACTCTCCGGTCATTTCGAGTCTTTGCTTTTGGGTGACTTTCTGGGACAAGGGCCATAATATTCACGAGTTGAATTTGAGGCTCCCATTCACCCCCCCTCTGGTAGCTAATCAGGTCCATCAATTGGTATCGGAGCCAGTTAAGGATCTTCTCTACCTTAATCGGTTTTGGATCCTAAGGGCGACATGGATCGAGGGAATGGCAAGGCTCCCTATTGGAAGATTCGGATGCGTGCTTATCTCAACAGCATCGGATCTTCTGTCTGGGAGATATGCGAGAACGCTGAGTACGTAGTCCTTGCGGCTCGTGTGGGTCAGATCCAGATTGACCAGCACGAGGCCAATTCCAAGGCTCGTAACGCTCTTTTGGCCAGCATCTCCCTTCCTGAGTTCGAGCGTGTCTCTGAGCTTGAGACGGCACGAGAGATCTGGGTGAAGCTTCAGAGCTATCACGAAGGGACCGCTCAGGTCAAGACCAGACTCTTCGAGACGTACAAGCGCGAGTACGAGAACTTTGTTCAGTTGGAGGGAGAGATGATTGACGCCATGTTCGCTCGTTTCCAAACGATTGTGGACAAGATGCGTGCCAATCGGGCTAACCTACCTATGACGATCATGAGAGGGCTCTCAAGTTGCTATACGCCCTAGATCGGAGGGTATGGGAGGTGAAGGTGTCGACCATCATAGAGTCTCCATCCTATGACACCCTCACCGTGGACGAGCTGTTCAGCAAGCTCAAGTCCACCGAGATCGATCACCTGACTCAGGCCAAGCAGAAGAACCCATCTTCACATACCATGGCTTTGGTCTCAGGCATAGGTGGATCAACTTTCTCTGCTGATGCTTCACCTCCTCTGTTTCTCTGTCATCTTTGCTTACAGTCACGGAGGAGCAGATGGAGGCGTTTGGAGACGACGAGCTCGCCCTCGTCATCACCCGGTTCTCGCGGTTTCAGAACAACCGCCTGAATCGCCGGTGTGGTGGCGCACGCGAGGGCTGCTACAAGTGTGGTGATCTAGACCACTTCATGGCGAACTGCCCCAAGAACGACAAGAACTTCCCCGGCAAGAACCGCAACTTCAGGTGCAAGGGCAAGCCAGAGAACAAGGCCGGGAAGAAGTAGAAGGGCGTCTATCGCCGAGAAGACATGGAGAAGGCTTTCAACGCCGGTCGGCGTGCTTTCCTCGCCACCAACAGCGACAGCGAGAAGACCTCCGACGGCGACTCCAGCGATGATGGGTCCGAGCACAAGACAAAAGAACGCTTCAACGGACTCTGCTTCCTCGGCCACTCCTACAAGGGCTTGTGCACCATTGCCCTGGATGAAGAGGACTCCAAGTGCCAGGCAAAGGACGCCGATGACGCCAACAGCGACGACGACGACGACGACAGCGCCTCTCAGGTATCAAACTCTTCAGTTGTCGATCGTCTCATTGATGAGCGAGATAGGTTTGCGGATCTAGTCGGTGTTCTGGAGAAGAGGCTTACGCAGGTTTTCCAAGAGCGCGGTGAGTTTAAGGCCAAGATGAAAGAAGCACTTAAGGAGCTTGAGTTGGCTAGGTCCGAGGAGAAGGTGGTCGATGAGGAGGAGTGTGAGGAGTGCACGATGCATATGACAAACTTTGCCACCCTGCAAACCAAGTATGCCTCTTTGATTGAGGTGTATGATGAGCTGAAGAGTAGGCTAGACTTGGTGGGTGATTGCAAAGAGTGTCCCTCCCTAAAGAAGGAGCTGGAGGAAGTGAAGGCGAGGCCTTCTTTGCTGGGTGCGTGCAAGCTTTGTCCTAGCTTGCGAACTGAGTTGGTAGAAGTTAGTGCCAAGTTTGCTGAAGCCGTGAAGGCCAGCTCAGTTAGCACCTTCTCCGCTCCATGTGAGCGATGCGTGGGGATGGAGCTTGAGATTGCCAACTGTCGGCATGCCAGGATGCAAACCGAGGAGGAAAACACATACCTTCGGTCCATCCTGAGTTGGGTGTCATGCAGTGAGCCGCAGTTGGGCATGATGATCAGTCAGTTCAAGAGGGGAACTGATTGCTCGGGAGTAGGCTTTGCTTCAGGTGGGAAGGGCGCTAGTACCTTTGGCAAGATCAGTGAGTTTAGCGGTGTGAACACGAGTGAGAAGCGATCCGCTATCCCTAAGCTTACCAAGATCACCCCACCTGAGCCTCCAAGCCTATCACCAAGGATGGTATCCTTGATGAACCTCCCAATGCTCCACCTCGCAAGCAAGTGTGGATTCCAAAAACCTAACCATCTTAGGAACACACTTGACACCCTTCCTGACGTCTCTTGTGATCCCTTCCGAAGGTCAAGCAGCCAGCCAGAGTGAACAACCCTCGCAACACTAGGAACCAACAACCCAAGAGAGTGGTGAGGTTTGAGTGCGAGTACTATCACCGTGAGGGTCACCTAGCTGAGTTTGCTTTCGGAGGAAGAGAGACGCTAGGAAGGAGTTGGAGCTAAAACACCAGGCCAGGCACCACCCTCTCCATGGTGTGCAGGGTCGGGGAGTTCAGAGGCAGGGCGCTAGACCTGGAGGTGCACCCCCTCAGGTAGCTAGGCCCCAGGCAGCTAGACCACGGGGTGGTGTGGCCCGTCGCGGTTCCGGTCGTCCTCAATACGACTGTGAACCGAGTGTAAGAGGTTTTTGCGGATACATGGGTGTATGCCGAGTCTCTGAGTGATGAGTGATTGTCAACTGAGATGATGCGCATGTTCTTTGGCTTGTGTTGTGTAACAGAACCGTCCAATTTATAAGAGCACAAGTACAAATCACGAAGGACTGTGAACCGAGGCAGTAAATTTGTGGCACTTGAGCCCCTATAAACCCGGTAGTCCGTGAAATCATGAAGGATTTCAAACTTTCCAACATCAACAACATAGGATCGTAATATTCAGCATCGACCGTCACACGACAGAGATTACATAAATAGTTTCGGAGTAGCAACTTAGTTATTACAACCCATGTTCGGAAATAAGTCGCGGAAGCTTAATTTGAAACATAGTTCTGGAAATCACCCACGCACACATAGTGATTACAGTGCCATTTAGTAGTCATCCTTAACATAGCAAAAGATACGAACAGACGAGGTCATTGCCCGTGACCTAGATATCACCCGAGGCTGGAAAGAGACAATTGATGCAATAACCATGGAAGACCTGGCCATCTGCAACACAAAGGGTAGAACCCTGAGTACGAGAAGGTACTCAGCTAGACTTACCCGCCTTAAACCAGAAATAAGTTGACCTCCAGGAGTATGCAAGGCTAGTATATAGTGGAGGATGGTAATGGACCACATTTTGCATAAAAGCCATTTGTTAATTAAGTAGTTCTCCTGCCTTTAGCTGTCAATTTAAATAGTAATTATCCTATTTACTAGATTCGCAAACTGCACTATAGCAAACATGGTAGTGATCCAACAATCACCAAAATGTAACAAACAGACCGAGTAACCATTTCCAAAAGTATTATGATAGCTGTCTCGTGTTCCACATTTTTCAGTATCAAGGTCGATCAGCGTTCGAGTCAAGTGCTCACTATCCAGGAGCGATGGCGATTATAATCGATTCCTAACCAGCTGGTGATTTATTTCCCACACAAACCACACCCACCCGTCGGTGAGCTACAGATGACCACAACATTTTTCCAGGAGTCGCGGTTTCAACCGCCACCATCACACCCGGAGGCAAGCTCGACTGCCAAGGAGTTGGACTTAACCACCATCACCCGGGTCTTACTATTCGCGCCCCCGCGTCCCACTAACTCTCCACCGTGGTTTCGGCTGATGCGTAGGACCTGAGAGCCGGCCTGGAACAATGAGCGGCTTCGTGGTCGGAACGAGTTATCCTTCCAGCTAAATGTGGGACATGCGTTCAACATCACAAGAAGTCTATCTTACAAGATACTGATTCCCATAAAACACGGCTAGAAATACTATAGCATACACTATAGGAATATGCCGATCTCCATTTTCCACAACACTCAGTTATCCCACTTAATGGAAATATCCGGTTAATCAGCCAAGTAACCACCTATTACTCGCGGGTAACATGAAGGTTGCCCGACTTCTACCGGTCTAAGCAATTCTAAGCATAACTCGGACCCGATTCTATATAGGTATCAAGGATAATATTTCAAGATAACAAGGTATGAATAGTGATGCATCAATGGTATCAAACAACTCCTATACTTAATGCAACAAACATCAACAGATTAAGTTAATTATAAACTGTGGGTAGTTAGAAATGCTCCGGGGCTTGCCTTTCTCAAAGGTGCTCGGTTGGTGATTCGGGCACTCCGAAAGTTCTTCTTCAAACTCTTCCCCGACAGCTCCTGGTTCCTGCTCCTGGGGCTGCTCCTCGTTTTCCTCTGCTATCACTGTCTCTTCTACCGAACCTGTTATGATGCATATGCGAGAATGAAGGGATGATACATGGGTATAGAAAATGCATTGCAATTGAATTGACCGAATAGGTGCATATTTCCTCTCCGATAGAGTGTAACACTCTATCGAAAGGTAGCTATGCTAAACACACAAAGTACGCTACTACGAATGCACTGAAAAGACTATTTTACCCCTGCTGTCCCCTCCATAAAAAACACAAATGCTTAATTAAATAAACTAATTATTCCACTAAAACAAGCTTATAAACTGCACCTTATAGCTAACAGCTTTAGAAAAATCTACAAAAATTATTGTAGTTCCTAACAGAAAATAAGCATATTGTAACAAATTTCAGGACAATTGCATTCTACATATTCTGTATGAAAAAGACAAATATCAGGGTGAAAAGATACTTTGAACTACACCCTATCTTAGCATTTCTGAAAAACATATATTCAAAAACACTAAACCCTAACTGCTACATGCACCCGACACAACTGCACCCAAGCGACTGACAACCGGGGCCCGTGGTCAAAGCGACCCCACCTGTCACACACAGGAAAAACAGAGGAGGCGTTGACCTCGCCGGAGCTCGCCGACGGCGGCTCCTCCGGCGAAACCATCACCACCTAACGACTCTACTCAACCATCCGCGTCGAATGGTACCCCACTCGACCCTAGCGACACGACGGATCGAGCACGACGCTGGCAATGGCGGCCACGGCGGCGCGGGCTCACCACGCCGGGCATCTCCGGCCATGCCGAGGCTAACCAAACCACGATTCCTACTCCTCGAACTCCCACGGATCTAGCGCAAGGCTCAGACGCCACTGTTTCACTCCGAAAGCTCGGGACCACGCCATGCCATTCTCCGGCAACAATGGCGGATGACGGCGATGGCGGACCGAGGCAACCAAACCCTAATCGGCTAAACCGACTTCACTACCTTCTTTCTGGACGCGCACTGACTGACGAACGCTAGCTAAAACATCTTGGAACCCATGGGAAGGGAGCCGACCACAGCGGACCGAGCTCGGCGGTCATGGCGGCCATGGCGGAAGCTCGTCCCGGCTTACCTAGGCACTTCTAGCGAGAGCTGGCTACGGCACGCGAAGCAGGAGGTGGAGGCGAGGTTGGCGGTGGGTTTTGCGGGGAGCAAACACGGCGAGACGACGGCGGACGGCGACTTCCCCCTTTTCGCCCGCGCGGTCGCCGACGAGAGCGCAAGGCAAGCAGAGAGGGAGAGTGAGCGCGTCTGGGAGGAGGAGAGCGTGCGCGGGCGCTTAAGCACGCCACGCCGCGCGCGCTGGCTGGGCTGGCCGGGCATCGGGCGCCACGCGGCAGGGGATTCCTGCGCGCGGTCGGCCACGACGCCGGCGAGTTCAAACTGAACCCCGCGATTCAGTTAACTCCCGGCCGACTGACGGGCGATTTTTGAACACGATTAACTCACTAACCACTCCATCAAACGCTAAACCAACTGCACCACTGGTTAGAGCTATACACCGACTGCAACTTTGGTTACAAGATCGAAACTGGTTCGGCTTGGGTTGGGCTCAGATCGATGCCAAACATGGCCTGACCGAACTGGTTTTCAGAGTTAGGACTTAGGAAAATTTCCAAGTCTAAAACCCTTCCAATTCTGTCTTGTGGACCCTAAAACACCATGCTAAACCCATTTTCATGAGTTGGTCCTTAAACAACTTTTGTTCTATACTAAATTCTACACACTTTTGCTTAAGGGCCCACAGCCATGCAAAGCTTCTATCACAGGAGGTCTTTGTTAGTCAAACAAAAGGACTTTAGAGGCTCTATAGGGTTGACTAGGGTTTAACTACTTGATTAGGCAAAATGTCCAGCATAACCATGCCTTCATTTTGACTCCTCAACAAAGTTAGATGGTTAGGAAGACTTAACCACTCCAAAGCAAGACAAGCAACACTTCATCAAAGCAAACTTATAAGCAAGCAAGCACATGAAATGACATTTTATGTGAGAAAAAGAATAACATATGAATGCTTCATGATCATGAGATGATTATGCATGATGAGAAATGATGTCATGCTAGCTTAACACCAGAGGTGTTACAGCCCTTCCCCCCTTAAAGATCTCGTCCCGAGATTTACTGACCATTGCTTATGGAACGATGGATAAACTTTCTGGAGATAGTCTTCCGTTTCCCAGGTTGCATCTCCGTCATCATGACGACTCCATAGAACTTTATACACCTTTACTAAGCGATTGCGAGTTACTCTTTCTTTGCTGTCCAAAACTCGCACGGGTTGCTCCTGATATGTGAGGTCTGATGCTAGCTTCAACTCTTGAGGTTCTATTCTTTCTTCCGGTACACGTAGACACTTCTTTAACTGTGAAACATGAAAAACTGGAAAGATCGAACTCATAGCTTCGGGTAACTGGAGTTGATAAGATACTTCTCCCTTTCTTTTCAAGATACGATATGGTCCAACATATCTCGGGGCTAGCTTCCTTTTAATGCCGAACCTTTGTACTCCCCTCATCGGAGTTACTTTTAGGTAAACATGATCTCCCTTCTTAAACTCCAACGGCTTCTTCTTTTATCGGCATAACTTTTCTGTCGGGATTGTGCTGCTTGTAAGTGTTGATGGATGATCTGGACCTTTTTCTCGGCTTCTGCCACGAAGTCTATTCCAAAATATCTCCTTTCCCCTGGTTCTATCCAGTTTAACGGAGTCACACACTTACGTCCATATAAAGCTTCAAATGGTGCCATCTTGATACTCTCTTGATAGCTATTATTGTACGAGAACTCTGCTAACGGTAGCCACGATTCCCATGATCCTTTGGAGGATAACACACAAGCTCTGAGCATATCTTCAAGCACTTGATTCACTCTTTCGGTTGACCTGCGGTCTGAGGATGATAAGCTGTACTGTGAATCAACTTCGTTCCCAAACCTTTATGTAACTGCTGCCAAAAGTGCGCGGTGAACTGAGATCCACGATCTGAAACAATTGTCTTTGGTATTCCATGCAAACGCACAATCTCTTTGATGTAGATATCTGCATACCGAGGCGGTCGATATCCGTTTTGACTGGAATAAAGTGAGCAGATTTGGTCAAACGATCCACTATTACCCAAATAGAATTATTTCCTTTTTCTGAGGTGGGTAATCCGGTTATGAAATCCATACTGATGTCTTCCCATTTCCAAACAGGCACAGATAACGGTTGTAACAACCCTGCAGGTTTCATATGCACTGCCTTAACTCTGCAACAAGTATCACACCTTGCAACATAGGCTGCTATCTCTTTCTTCATCTTGGTCCACCAAAAACGAGATTGTAGGTCATGATACATCTTACTGCTTCCTGGGTGAAGAGATAACTTAGATAAGTGGGCCTCATCTAAGATTTTATCCTTGAGATCTTTGTTCTTTGGCACGACAAGACGATCCCTGAACCATAACACTCCTTGTTCATCCAACTTAAAAGAAGTTAAAGGATCTTTTAACATCTTTCGCTTGATATGAGCAACTCCTTTATCTGACTTCTGAGCTTCCATGATCTGACTCTCTAGCGAGCAACCTAACTGAATGTTGAACAAAACTTCTGGATGTATCAGGTTAAACTTTTCTTCAAACAACGGTTGCACCACAACACAGTGCGATTTCCGACTTAAAGCATCTGCAACCACATTGGCCTTTCCTGGGTGATAGTGAACTTGCAAGTTATAGTCCTTTATCAGCTCCAGCCATCTTCGCTGTCTCATGTTCAACTCAGGTTGAGTGAAGATATACTTCAGACTTTTGTGATCGGTATAGATGTTGCACACATTTCCCAACAAGTAGTGTCTCCATATCTTTAGAGCATGCACTACTGCCGCTAATTCCAAATCATGTGTAGGATAGTTAACCTCATGTTTCCTCAACTGTCTTGAAGCATACGCTATCACGCGTCCATCTTGCATTAGCACACAGCCCAAACCTATCTTGGATGCGTCACAAAACACATCAAAAGGTTTCTCTATATCCGGTTGAGCCAAAACAGGGGCAGTGGTCAACAGTTCCCGTAAGATTCGGAAAGCTGCTTCGCACTCCTCTGTCCAAACAAACTTCACATCCTTCTGTAGCAACGATGTCATCGGTTTTGCAATCTTGGAGAAATCCGGAATGAAGCGACGATAGTAACCAGCCAAACCTAGAAAACTTCTGACTTCCGTGACGGTGGTTGGTGCCTTCCAATCCATAACCTCTTGTACCTTTCCAGGATCCACTGAGATTCCATCTCCTGATAACACATGTCCAAGAAAATGAACTTTCTTCAACCAGAACTCACACTTACTGAACTTAGCATATAACTTATGCTCTCGAAGCCTTGTTAGAACTATCCTCAAGTGTTCCGCATGATCCTCTTCGTTCTCTGAATATATCAAGATATCATCCAAAAAGACTATCACAAACCGATCCAACTCAGGCATAAACACAGAATTCATTAGATACATAAAGTATGCAGGAGCATTTGTCAAGCCAAACGACATGACAAGATACTCATACAACCCGTACCTAGTGGAAAAAGCCGTTTTAGGTATATCCTTAGGTCTGATCTTGATCTGATGGTACCCTGATCTTAAGTCTATCTTGGAAAACACTCTAGCTCTCGTCAACTGATCAAAGAGGATATCAATCCGAGGTAAAGGATACTTATTCTTGACTGTTACTGCATTCAAAGGCCTGTAATCCACACACATACGCAGACTTTTATCCTTCTTTTTCACGAAGAGCGCAGGACATCCCCACTCGGATGAACTTGGTTGAATCAAACCTTTATCCAACAACTCTTTCAACTGAACCTTCAACTCCGCTAACTCATTAGGAGGCATACGATACGGTCTTCTGGATATAGGTGCTGTTCCAGGTATCAACTCTATTGCAAACTCCACATCCCTATCCGGAGGTAAACCAGGTAGCTCATCTGGAAACACATCCGGAAACTCACATACTACAGGGATTTCCTGAAGATCCGCCACTTGTACTGCACAACTCATAGCACTGAGATTAAGACGGTCAGGAAGAAACACTTGAAATCTTTTGTTTTCCTCGGGGTCCTTCAAAGAGATTATCCTTCTTCCGGTATCTAAGACCACTTCCCACTTTTTCATCCAGTCCATTCCGAGGATAACATCCAAGGATAGACCTGGCATGACTACTAGGCTTACTCGATACCGCTTACCTTCCAAACTAAGAGTAGCTCCACATACCACTTGATTAGACAACACACTTGCACTAGCTGAGTTTATTCGAAACCCAAAATCCATTGTTACCATTTCCTGATTATGCTTAAGTGCAAATGCTTGACTTACAAAAGATGGGATGAACCAGAATCAAACAAAACAACTGCAGAGATATTGTTGATAGAGAACATACCAGCTGTTACAGGCTCACCCTCTGAGATGCCTTCCAAAGAGGTATGATGCACACGAGCTTGCACTGGATTGGTCTTCTTTCTTGGGCTAGGACATGTCCTGGACAGATGCCCTTCTTTGCCACAGTTGTAACATGGCCCCTTGACGTAGCTGCCTGCGAAGTTCTGATTTCCTGTCCTGCTTTGTACTGCGATGTCTGACCTTTTGCCACTTTCTGGACCTTGGCTTGCTGCTGATTTCCCTGAAAACGACGCTGAGGAGGCTTGAACCGCGCTCCCCGTGCTGCTACATGAAACTGAGGACGATTCGCCACTTGATTTCTGTTCTGCTGTGCTCCTGTATCAAAAGTTTTCTTGCGGGCTTTAGATGCACTATAGAGATTGTTGTGGTTTTCTTGAGTCAAACAGTCACTGACGAAGTCATTGAACTGGGTTCTGGAAGAGTTTCCCATCGACTTCAGGAGCTTTGGACTTAGGCCCCTCTTCATACAAGCAATCTTCTTTGCATCGGTGTTGACATACTCAGGCGCATAACGAGCAAGATTGTTGAAAGCATGAAGATATTCAGCCATTGTTTTGGTACCCTGAGTCAAACTCAAAACTCTGTTACCTTCATAGCCATTAAACCGGGAGGAATATAATGGCCCCGAAAAGCTGCTGTAAACTGTTCCCAAACTATAGGTTGAATTGCCGGAAAAGCGGTACGGTGATGTGCCCACCATATACCGGCTGGTCCCTGCAACTGATGAGCCGCGTATTCCACCTTCAGAGATTCCGTCAGACGGAGCAACCTGAACTTCTGTTCGACAGTGTTGATCCATTCGTCTGCTTCCAAGGGTTCCACTGCTTCCTTAAAGATCGGAGGTCTAGTGTCCAAGAAGTCCTTAAACGTGCTGTACTGATTAACATCTTGACCACCCAGACCTGCAGCCTACGGGTATTCTCAGCGATGTTTTGGAGATTTGCTTCCATGTTGCGTTGCATAGCTTCCATGCTACGCTGACTTCCCAAAAACTGAGCAAAGAACTGCTCTGCCGTATAAGGAGGAGGAGGAGGAGGATTGGCTTCCTCGCCCTGTCCACTCCCATCTGCACCACTGGCACTGCCGGCTCCACGACGAGTGTTCACCATCTGCATAGCCAATCAATAATCGATGAGTGATGCCATATATATAGATCAAAATGCGTAATGACTGCAGTACTGTATTCGAACATAGTTCATACAATAAGGCACATTCACAAGTTGTTCCACACAAATAACATCACAAACAGATTATACGAAAAGCGCTTAATACTCGCATGGACACGAACGGATAAGCACAACGATAGCCTGATACTTAAAACGGTTCAAAGGTAGCAACAAGGTTCTTAAGCTTACAACACATCAAAGGTTCCACAGATCCAACATAACCGATACACAAGACCACAACGATAAACATCGAGACCTAAACTCTAATCGCTCTCAGCATCTGACACATGACCCTCGACATCATCGGCTCCATCATCTTCCTCTTCTTCTTCGTCTTCTTCTTCCTGATTAGCGAAGAGCATTCCTCCATCTTCATCACCGCCATCAGCAAGAACAACTCCCAACTCCCCATCCATCTCGGCTGCACCTGGAGGATGGTATGGATGAAGCTGGTTGTGAAGACGATGCACTTCCTCATGGAGGTTGTTGTTGTAGGCTTCAGATGTCGCCAACTGCTGCTCCAAGGCCACGATACGAACTCTCATATCCACCTCTTCTTCCCATGCTTGATTTCGCTGCTGAAGAAGCCTTATCATCTGATTCTCCGCACTCCGATTAGCATGCTTCTCACGCCCTAGCTGCTCTTGCAGCCTGATGATCTCTTGAGCTGCGACTACATTCCTGCGAACCACCTGATCCTTCTCTATGGTCATCTGCTTCAGCTCTTCCTGCATCTTTTCCACTTCTTCATCAAACTCACGCTGAGCTTGCCTTTTCTCATCCCTGACATGGTGATAGGACTCAGTCATACTGCACAAGCTGTGTTGCATGACCGCGTACCCCTTCATTACCGCATACATGGCACTTGCTGCTGGGCCATCACATGCCTGAAGCTCACTAGGACTGCCCTCAATTGCTTCCTGCTTGGTCTGCACCCAAACATCCTTGAACGGGTCAGCCCTCGGAAACACTCCTGCCAGAGCCCGACTGAGGTCTTCCGGGAACCGCTCCATGATGTCCTGGAGAATGAGGAACGCTGCTGACTGCGCACCTTCCCAAGGATCCCTTCCTTTGCTCTCATACATCCAACCGGACCACACAGATCCATCTTCCCTGGGCTTCACCACTGCGGTAACATACACCAAAGTGGTGTTTTCCAGAGGCTCTTTCGACCAGAAGTAGCGAGGCTCTCGACCATCCGGGTATCCCACAGAACGCAGAACCCTCCAGAGCAACGTAGGTGTCCCAAACACATCCAGAAACTTTGCCTTGCACCTCTCCGACCTAGGTGCCAACTGGTGTCTGGGAACCCTGCCGCCCGTTGACTTACGTGCGGTTTCCTTAGTCCGTCCCATCTGTAGCAGGATTATCATGATAACATAAGCATAGGTCTTCCAACTCGAGCAATGAATCCATAAAGGGTGGAAGTAATGCAAAAAGGAAAGAAAGCATTATGCCATGATATGTATATGTATGAAAACGTTCCGTACGTCCTTTCCACTACATAAGAACTATGCGGTGGCAAACCACGATACTCTCATACGTTAACTATTTCGTTCTAACGGTGCGTAGTTAGTGTACCTGCAGAAGATCCATTTCAGCCCTGCCCCACAGTATGATAATCATGCATTGCTGAAATTTAAATCTAGATACTCACCTAGGTGTACACCCCGTATACACGTAAGCAGTATATGCACCCATTTAAAGTATCACCCCCGTTACCGCGTACCTTCCCCCACATTCGTGTGTTGACGTACGCAGGTTTCAGTCTCAACTAACACTCCCCTAGGTCGACGGTTGTTCGACCATGCTCTCACAACTTTCCTTACCTTGGCGTAGAGGCAACTGATCCATACATTACCATTCCGAAGAATAGCACCCATACAATTTCACCCTTGCCGTATGGACGACAGAATAAACGAAAATCAAGTATGATGCAAGACCCCTCCAAGTTAGTACTTAAATAAGCCACCTGAGATCCTATGGGCATAAAGGATATGACCACTGGCACACTTATTTTTTTTTAAAAAAATTTCCTTCTACACCGACTTTGTGAATGTTTGAAAATAATTTTTTTACTCCAAATTATTTTTATTACCAATTTTTAGTCCTATGAACAGTACCCGCTGAATTATGCTCCGATGCCAGCTGTAACAGAACCGTCCAATTTATAAGAGCACAAGTACGAAATTCTCCGCCGAGGCAAAATGTGCAGCAAATTTGTGGCACTTGAGCCCCTATAAACCCGTAGTCCGTGAAATCACGAAGGATTTCAAACTTTCCAACATCAACAACATAGGATCGTAATATTCAGCATCGACCGTCACACGACAAGATTACATAAATAGTTCGGAGTAGCAACTTAGTTATTACAACCATGTTCAGAAATAAGTCGCGGAAGCTTAATTTGAAACATAGTTCTGGAATCACCCACGCACACATAGTGATTACAGTGCCATTTAGTAGTCATCCTTAACATAGCAAAAGATACGAACAGAAGAGGTCATTGCCCGTGACCTAGATATCACCCGAGGCTGGAAAGAGACAATTGATGCAATAACCATGGAAGACCTGGCCATCTGCAACAACAAAGGGTAGAACCCTGAGTACGAGAAGGTACTCAGCTAGACTTACCCGCCTTAAACCAGAAATAAGTTGACCTCAAGGAGTATGCAAGGCTAGTATATAGTGGAGGCTGGTAAGGACCACATTTTGCATAAAAGCCATTTGTTAATTAAGTAGTTCTCCTGCCTTTAGCTGTCAATTTAAATAGTAATTATCCTATTTACTAGATTAGCAAACTGCACTATAGCAAACATGGTAGTGATCCAACAATCACCAAAAATGTAACAAACAGACCGAGTAACCATTTCCAAAAGTATTATGATAGCTGTCTCGTGTTCCACATTTTTCAGTATCAAGGTCGATCAGCGTTCGAGTCAAGTGCTCACTATCCAGGAGCGATGGCGATTATAATCGATTCCTAACCAGCTGGTGATTTATTTCCCACACAAACCACACCCACCCGTCGGTGAGCTACAGATGACCGCCACCATCACACCCGGAGGCAAGCCCGACTGCCAAGGAGTTGGACTTAACCATCACCCGGGTCTTACTATTCGCGCCCCCGCGTCCCACTAACTCTCCACCGTGGCTTCGGCTGATGCGTAGGACCTGAGAGCCGGCCTGGAACAATGAGCGGCTTCGCGGTCGGAACGAGTTATCCTTCCAGCTAAATGTGGGACATGCGTTCAACATGACAAGAAGTCTATCTTACAAGATACTGATTCCCATAAAACACGGCTAGAAATACTGTAGCATACACTACAGGAATCTGCCGATCTCCATTTTCCACAACACTCAGTTATCCCACTTAATGGAAATATCCGGTTAATCGGCCAAGTAACCACCTATTACTCGCGGGTAACATGAAGGTTGCCCGACTTCTACCGGTCTAAGCAATTCTAAGCATAACTCGGACCTGATTCTATATAGGTATCAAGGATAATATTTCAAGATAACAAGGTATGAATAGTGATGCATCAACGGTATCAAACAACTCCTATACTTAATGCAACAAACATAACAGATTAAGTTAATTATAAACTGTGGGTAGTTAGAAATGCTCCGGGGCTTGCCTTTCTCGAAGGTGCTCGGTTGGTGATTCGGGCACTCCGGAAGTTCTTCTTCAAACTCTTCCCCGACAGCTCCTGGTTCCTTGCTCCTGGGGCTGCTCCTCGTTTTCCTCTGCTATCACTGTCTCTTCTACCGAACCTGTTATGATGCATATGCGAGAATGAATGGATGATACATGGGTATAGAAAATGCATTGCAATTGAATTGACCGAATAGGTGCATATTTCCTCTCCGGTAGAGTGTAACACTCTATCGAAAGAGTAGCTATGCTAAACACACAAAGTACAGCTACTATGATGCACTGAAAAGACTATTTTACCCCCTGCTGGTCCCCCCATAAAAAGACACAAATGCTTAATTAAATAAACTAATTATTCCACTAAAACAAGCTTATAACTGCACCTTATAGCTAACAGCTTTAGAAAAATCTACAAAATTACTGTAGGTTCCTAACAGAAAATAAAGCATATTGTACAAATTTCAGGACAATTGCATATCTACATAATTCTGTATGAAAAAGACAAATATCAGGGTGAAAAGATACTTTGAACTACACCCTATCTTAAAAAGTGTCAAACAACAAATTTCATATTTTGTTTAGAACTTTTTAGCATAAGAGCAGTCTATAAAAATTAGAGACTCAAATTCCATATATTTTAATTACTACAAATTATACAAGAAAACAGCATTTAATTAATTTAAAGGTTAACTTCAAATTATTTCACAACCAAACAGTAGTTATCATTTTTCTGTGACTCTACATCACCTACACAGTTCATCAAAACAAATCCATATTTTTCTGAACAAAACATGATTTATTATACATTAAACAAGATATCAGCCTAAACATAAATTAATTACTACTGCACATAAAAATTATTATAACAGGGCATATTATATTTTTCATGTACAGATCTCATCAAAACAAACTTAACAAAATTGGTTTCACATTTATTGGATTAACAGAACTTAAGTTATGATTTAAACAAGCATTATCAACATTTCTGAAAAACATATATTCAAAAACACTAAACCCTAACTGCTACATGCACCCGACACAACTGCACCCAAGCGACTGACAACCGGGGCCCGTGGTCAAAGCGACCCCACCTGTCACACACAGGAAAAACAGAGGAGGCGTTGACCTCGCCGGAGCTCGCCGACGGCGGCTCCTCCGGCGAAACCATCACCACCTAACGACTCTACTCAACCATCCGCGTCGAATGGTACCCCACTCGACCCTAGCGACACGACGGATCGAGCACGACGCCGGCAATGGCGGCCACGGCGGCGCGGGCTCACCACGCCGGGCATCTCCGGCCATGCCGAGGCTAACCAAACCACGATTCCTACTCCTCGAACTCCCACGGATCTAGCGCAAGGCTCAGACGCCACTGCTTTCACTCCGAAAGCTCGGGACCACGCCATGCCATTCTCCGGCAACAATGGCGGACGACGGCGATGGCGGACCGAGGCAACCAAACCCTAATCGGCTAAACCGACTTCACTACCTTCTTCCTGGACGCGCACTGACTGACGAACGCTAGCTAAAACATCTTGGAACCCACGGGAAGGGAGCCGACCACGGCGGACCGAGCTCGGCGGTCATGGCGGCCATGGCGGAAGCTCGTCCCGCGGCTTACCTAGGCACTTCTAGCGAGAGCTGGCTACGGCACGCGAAGCAGGAGGTGGAGGCGAGGTTGGCGGTGGGTTTTGCGGGGAGCAAACGGCGAGACGACGGCGGACGGCGACTTCCCCCTTTTCGCCCGCGCGGTCGCCGGCGAGAGCGCAAGGCAAGCAGAGAGGGAGAGTGAGCGCGTCTGGGAGGAGGAGAGCGTGCGCGGGCGCTTAAGCACGCCACGCCGCGCGCGCTGGCTGGGCTGGCCGGGCATCGGGCGCCACGCGGCAGGGGATTCCTGCGCGCGGTCGGCCACGACGCCGGCGAGTTCAAACTGAACCCTGCGATTCAGTTAACTCCCGGGCCGACTGACGGGCGATTTTTGAACACGATTAACTCACTAACCACTCCATCAAACGCTAAACCAACTGCACCACGGGTTAGAGCTATACACCGACTGCAACTTTGGTTACAAGATCGATCACTGGTTCGGCTTGGGTTGGGCTCAGATCGATGCCAAACATGGCCTGACCGAACTGGTTTTCAGAGTTAGGACTTAGGAAAAATTTCCAAGTCTAAAACCCTTCCAATTCTGTCTTGTGGACCCTAAAACACCATGCTAAACCCATTTTCATGAGTTGGTCCTTAAACAACTTTTGTTCTATACTAAATTCTACACACTTTTGCTTAAGGGCCCACAGCCATGCAAAGCTTCTATCAAGGAGGTCTTTGTTAGTCAAACAAAAGACTTTAGAGGCTCTATAGGGTTGACTAGGGTTTAACTACTTGATTAGGCAAAATGTCCAGCATAACCATGCCTTCATTTTGACTCCTCAACAAAGTTAGATGGTTAGGAAGACTTAACCACTCCAAAGCAAGACAAGCAACACTTCATCAAAGCAAACTTATAAGCAAGCAAGCACATGAAATGACATTTTATGTGAGAAAAGAATAACATATGAATGCTTCATGATCATGAGATGATTATGCATGATGAGAAATGATGTCATGCTAGCTTAACACCAGAGGTGTTACATGTTGTGCAGGTGTCGAGCACGGATACAGTGATCAGAGGCAAGGTGAAGGTCAAGTAGAGACGTGCCGTGCCGATGGACTGAGAGTGGCGAAGGGTGGACGTGAGGCTTGGACTGAGGGACCGGTGGCCTGAGGATCAGCTATGGTGGCTAGCAGCCTGGGACAGCGATGAGCGAAGACTTGCGGTCATGTGTTGCCTAAGTCGTGGACTTGGGGACACCTGTCAGTGGACGGGGTGCACGGGCGGTGCATCCCCTCTACGACGTCGGTTTGGTGGTAGAGCCAGAGAAAAACCATCGGGTGGACGGTTTCTAGGTTTGGGCCTTAAAACCTAGGCGCTGATGGTTTTCGAGTTTGGCCACAAAACTCGGGCTGAGGACGGTTTCCAGGTTTGGGCCTCAAAACCTAGGTGCTGCGGGTTTGCTGAGTTTGGGCCACAAAACTCAGGCATTGGTGGGCTGGTTTCCCGGTTTGGGCCTCAAAATCGGGGGCTGACTGTGAAGGCTGGTTTCCTGGTTTGGGCATCAAAACCGGGGGTGCGACGTCCAGGAAAAGGACGCGGAGCGGTGGCGGCAATCGGGAGGTTGCGTCGAGGCAACGCTACGAGTTGTGCGGGCGTGGCCGTCGGATCTACCTACTACCGAGTTGGTCCAGAATAACCTTAGGGTTTAGCTGGTTCGCTCTGTAAGTAGAGAGGGGTAGAATAGGAATAGAGTAGGAATTAGGAATAGGTTAAGTAGGGGGAGACACCCTCCTCCCCAATGATCTCAGTCAATTGCTCTTTGCACTTAGGGTTTCCTGCTCTCCCAATCCCCTGCTGTAGCTAGCTGAGATCCGCAGAGAACCATACCTCTGTGTACTGGAGACTTTGAGGAAGTGAGGCTGTAACCTCACTGTTGTAGTGTGTGCTAGCCACACGGTTGCAGATCGATGTGTTGATTCGCGTTTTGGTTCGTGTTCTTCGCGTTCTTTATTTCTCTGCAATTTTCCCGTCACTCGATCTCTCTCCTCACTGTGTCTTTGCGAAATCCGTTTGAATCAACTTGTTCGTATTTGAAAGGAGATCATTTCCACCGAAGGAATTTATCTAACTCCTTACGAACAAGTAGATCGAGTTGATTTCGTTTTCGTGGTGCTTTTTCATTCTTGGTCTTCCCCTTTCGATTTCCCGGTGATTGAATCAATTTGAGCGGATGATTTCTTGGGGATAGTCTCCTAATTACCCCGCGATCATCTTCTCCAAGTTTGGGAACGTGGGATTTTGATTTGGATCGAATTTGGAGAGATTCGTGAGAGAGGCGACTAAAATCGCCCTCTCTATTCATCCGCGGACAGTCCGCCATTGGACCCGCGAACAGTCCGCGCGTCGGGATTGAGCCAGGTCAGTGGCTGCGGGTCTCGGTCGCGTTACTGTTCCTTGACCGGCGGACAGTCTGCCGTAGGAACTCGCGGACAGTCCGGGAGTCGTCCAGGAACTGTTCAGCATCTTTGCTGTTTTGGTCTTTGACCGGCGGACAGTCCGCCGTTGGTATTCGCGGACAGTCCGGGAACTGTCCAGGGGACTTCAGCAGCAGTGCGGTTTTGCTCTTTTGGTCGGCGGACAGTCCGCGACCTGAGCCCGGACAGTCCGCCACTGGGCAGACAGTCCGCTACCGTACTGCCGGACAGTCCGGGACTTGGCTGTAGCTTCTGGTTGTGTGCGTTTGCTCTCCCGTCTTCTTCGGTTGGTTTCCGTACTTCTCGTTTGGCCCTAGAGTTGATCAAGGAACCTCTCTAGGTATCTTTGCTACTTGTTAGCATAGGTATTTGTTAGCACCAGATTTTCGCACAGTAAGGGTATGACAGGTGGGCCCGACTAGAAGAAGGAAGAGATTCGGCGAGCAATCGGTAACTGTTTGGTCCTCAGAGTTTCGGTAACTGTCTACGCGGTCGGCTATTTCACAAGGCAGTAGGCTCCATTCGGGAAACGCGTGTTGCGAGTAAAGCTGCCTTGCACGAGAAGACACGTGAAGATGGAAGGCGCCGAAAGGTTTAGGAATATGATTTATATTTTTCCTTATTGTAAGTCATAATCGTCTAGGACTTATGCTTCATCCAGGGTATAAATATAAGCCCTCGACTATTGTAAAATTGTTCACAACCACATCAATACAAACCGGCCCCGTGCCATCTTCGAGTCCCTAGTCATGTCGTCGAGTTCTTCAAGAGGAATCATCGATCCGTCGACCTCCGTAAGTACCGGCAACCTTGCTATCGTGTCTAGTATCATGCGGTGGATTTAGATATGATGCAAGTAGTCTCGTACGTTAAGCTTAGTATCGTGCGGCGGATTTAAGCTTATGACGGGAAGTTTTTGCTTATGCCTTGTATCATATTGCAGCGGAGTTAGTCAGAGTAAAAATAGTTATCGGCCTCTTATGTTAGATTTGGCAGATCTAATAGATTCATCAAGTTATCATGTGTTATATGTTTTATTCATTTAATTCGTACAACACCTTTTTGCCCAATCTAGATTGATCTTCGTTCGGCCTTGTCGCACGAGTTTGTTTGTGATTTGCTGATTATAAGATCATAATGGTCGAACTGACTTTCAATCTAGATTGTTACATGTTGTGGGTTCATGCATGTCGATCATGTTTAGGCTTTGATAGAGCTGGGTGCCGTGCGGCAGGTGCAGGTTTTAGATTAGTTTAACCATGTTTAGCTTGTATGTTTCTTCTTCATGGACCCCAGTTCAGCTAGTTTGCCGATTCTGGTTAAGCTTACATGAGTAATGAGTACATATAGATCTGTTCAGATGTACGTATGCTTTTAGCTTCTTATAATTAGATCGTATCATGCGGTGGATTAATCTAATTATAAGAGGAGTGGTGTAGATTTATAGCAAGTGTATCATGCGGTGGATTAGCTTTGCTGAGTTTGCACTGACGGGTTTTATGAAGGCTAGACGTGCGGTAGACTAGCTGGATTAGCCTATGCATATGTTATCGGCATAGATTTGATATTTACATGTTGCCCTCTTTATCCTTTTGTTACATATGCGTTCGACATTCAATACGTTTATGAGTTTCATCTTTTACACTTGCTGTCGGTGTTTCGAACCCGGGGGTATGACACCAACGAGTAATATGATCGCGTGCTCTCTTCCTGGATGGTGATGCAAGATGACACAAGGATTTATCCTGGTTCGGGCAAAGAAGGCCCTACGTCCAGCGGGGGAGGAGGTTCTTGTATTACTTGCACCTAAGTGCTTGTACAGGGGCGAATACAAGCTCCATGAGCGTGGACCGGAGTCCGGACTCGTGTATGTGTGTGTGTGGACTCGTGTGTTGTCCCCCTCTGCGCGAAGGGCCCTGGCGTCCCCTTTTATAGATCAAGAGGAGGCCTGGGTTTACACAGGATTGACATGTACAGCACTCGGTATGGCGAAGGGCAGGAACTCTGTCTTGTCGAAGCCACTATAGCCAACGTGGGTGTTGCTGTTGGGGCGTCCTTGATGCGTGGCCTCCATCCTGGGCGCGGACGTGGAGGCGTGGCGACGTGGAAGCCGTACAGCACCCATCCCGGCACGTGCAGGACACGGCGGGGTCCCTCCGGGTCTTGGGGTACCTGTCCTCCAATAGCGTGAAAGTAGCCAGGGCTCGAGGGGCTCAGAGCCGGCCTCGAGGTGGCGCCTGCGGGGGTTCGAGTCCCCGCAGGTATGGGCAAGTCCGGGAAACCCGATTGAGCAGCAGGTATCCGGGCCTCGAGACGTGGCTTGGACGTGCAACAGTGTAAGATATGGGTTAACAGTGCCGTACTGGTGCCCTTTTACCCATTGTTGTAAAATGCTTGTGGAAAGCTTGCTACTGTGGTGTCACTGTGGTACACGTCGGGTTGCAGAGGAGGTGACTGGAGTAGGTGGGTGCATTAAATGCGCGGTATGGGGTTGAGGAGCAGGAAGCTTCCTCTTCGTGGAGGGCTTCGAAGGGTAGTGGGCCTCGCTCGAGGCCAGGCGCGGAGGGCTCGGGTGAGCGGAGGTTGAGCTCCAGCTCGAGGCCTAGGGTGTGATGAGCCTGAGGGATAGGCTATGCTGGAGGGGTCGAGGTACGCGGCGTCGTGGGCTCGGAGGGCTGATGTGCGGCTCGAGGCGGTCGCGGGGCTCGAGGAGCGGTGCGTAGTTGAGGGGCTCGAGGGTAGGTTACCAGGAGGCGGTCGGTAAGGTTTTGGCAAGTCTAAGCTCCCTGGCGGTGGGCCAGCGTTGCAGGCTCCGAGGGGTTGGTTTCTTGGAAGGTTAGCCTAGCTGGGTTATTAATTGGTGTTCTAGGCTTAACCTATTTGTTTGCGTTGATTGGGGGTACCCCTTTGGTGTTCCCCCGACAGTAGCCCCGAGCCCTTGTTTGAGTGTTTGCACTCGAGCAGGGGCTCCCGACTGGGATCTCGAGGGTTAGCCAGCCGGATCTCGAGGGTTTGGTTGCTTTGATTCCGTGGGTGTCGTGCGAGCGACACCGCGGGTGTAGCCCCCGAGGCCACGGGGGAGTGGTTAGGACTCCCTCGTGGGCTGTTTTGTGAGTGTGAATGTTAGTTGCGTTTTTTAGGTTCGGGGGTGTCGAGCCCCCGAGTTTTTTACCCTCTTTCGTCGAGGGGTGCCAGGCTGAACCGACCGGCCGGCACTTCGAGCCGTCCGGCACGCCGGTTGCCCGGCTTGTCATCCCGCGAGTCCTTTCGATCGGATGCGAGGGGGATGCCTCGTACTACCACGAGCGGGCGAGTATCGAGGTTCCCGGTGAGCTGGTAACGGGGAATCCAAGTGAGACCTCGTGCCCCGTTCGATAGGGGTCGACTGTAGCCCGGAGGCGATCTCATAAAGCATGGGTGCTCAGTCTGCAGGAGTGTCGGGTCCATTCGATAGGACCCGGTGGCTCGATGCCTCCCTCCGAGGGGATCTCACTCACTGCATGTCGTGCTCCCCGCCTTGGATACACGTGAGGGGCCTCGAGGGCTTGGCCCTCGAGCGATGCTGCGAGTGGCGCCCCTGGTGTCCCTGACTCGGGTGCTCGAAGCCGGCTGTCGAACCCTCTTCGAGGGCCAGCCTTCGCTGCTTCGAGACTTAGGGCCGGGGCCCGTTTTTACCTTCCTGGAGAAGCCTCCGTCGCTTGGAAACCTTCCGCCCGTTGGGCGCGCCTTTTTAGGCGAGGTAGTGGAGATCGTGGCGCTAGGGCGACTGACAAGAAGTCGGAGCGGCGGCCGTGGTGGGCCCGGAGAAGTGGAGCGGATGCGGAGTTGCCGCGTGTACCTGTCGACCAGCTCGAGATGCGGTTAGGTGGGCACATTAAATGCGTGCGGTTACTTTTTCCGCCGTCGTGGGAAACCCCGCCCGCTGGGGTTTTCTCTTATAAATATCGAAAGAGGGGAAGAGGGACCCTTTACTTTGCCTTTGCCTTACCGCCGCCGTAGCCTCCGCACGCCTTCTTCCCGAGTTAGTCGATTGGGAATTTTCCGGCCGTCCGTCCGCTGCTCGGGTACGCGCCGTCATCGCCATGGCTGCCCAGACACAAGCGCTGCCGGCCGAAGACTGGAGCCCGACGAAGGTGACGCAGCGCGAGATGGACTCGTTGGTGGCCCAGGGGCTTCTCCGTCCCAACCCGGAGGAGGGACCCGCGTGGTGGGCTATCCCGTCGGCGGATCACCGGAGCCGCACCCGCCGGAGGGGTACGTGGTGAGCTTCACGCGCTACCACCGCATGGGGCTCGGTGTCCGCCGAGCCGCTTCATGCGGGCGTTGACCCACCACTACGAGGTGGAGCTGCAACACTTCTCCCCCAACTCAATTTCGCACGCCGCCATCTTCGCCGCGGTGTGCGAGGGGTACCTGAAGATCGAGCCGCACTGGGAGATGTTCGTCCACCTCTTCCGGGGCGAGCTCTTCATCAAGGCCTTGAAGCCCAGCGGGAGGCGGCTCGTGCGCATGGGCTCCCTCACCGTCACTGCGAGGGCTGGGACCTCGTCGGCCAATGTCCCCCGCGAATACCTCCGCTACAAGCTTTCCACCAACCAGGCTGGGTGGGACGACCACTGGTTCTACCTGCGGAATGAAGGTGGTCTCCTTCCGCAGTACACCGGCAGGGTCCTCACTCAGCGCCCGGAGAAGTGGACCTGGGGTGTCGCGGCGGACAGGCAACGCCACCTGGTTCCGCTGATGAAGATGATGAGGATGCTGGTGGACGAGAAGAATCTGACCGTTCAGGCGGTCATCTGGGCGTTCCATCAGCGAAGGGTTCTTCCGCTGGCGGACCGCCCCCTTCTTATGCACGAGATGGGGCCGAAGGCCCAGCTCGAGGCGCTAAATCGGTCGAGGATGGCCGAGGAGAGGCTGCCTCGGAGCGAGGGCGTCTCCCGGGTGTCGATCACGATCCAAGGGTCGTTCGTCCCTGAGGACGCCAACCTGATCGCCATGGCACCCGACAAGGGGTGTCTGACCTGGTAAGCCCCCTCGAGCTAAGCCCCCGAGCCTCCTCCCCCTTTCTCTTTCTCCGAACCTTGTACATTCTTCTTGTGGTTTTTCTCGTCATGCTTCTTCTTCCTCGCAGGGGACGTTTACTTGTCGTGCGTCGAGGCCCCCGGTGAGGGAGGACGCCGCGGATACCCAGGTGAGGCGCCTCTCTGCTCAGAAAGACAAGGAGAGCAAGGATGCCAGAAGAGGAAAGAGAAAGACAAAAACTTGCGTCGCTCGGCTCGGGAGCAGAGGCTGGCGAGGGCTCGTCGTAACCGGCAGCCTGGAGATGGGTCCCCCGAGCTCAGCTCTTCGAGCTCGGAGGAGGAGAGTGATGATGAGGAGGAAAGTGACGACGAGGGGATGGATGCGCGTCTGAGGCGCGCGGGGGTCGTCGACGTCCGGGCTGACCGTTCCTCTGTGCAGGAGGATGTCTTGGAGGTCCCTCGGGCGAAGGGATCGCGCGGGACGCAGCCGCGGAAGGCGGTGCCGAGCCCTGCCTCGTCGGGGGCTCAAGGCCCGTTGAGCTCCGTGCCGGACGTGCCCCCGGACGCAAGGAAGCCTCGGACCCGGGGGCCGTCGCCGCGGCACAGAAGGAGGCCACGGCCACGTCTGCCCAGGCGGGGGGTCTCGAGAAGGGCCGCCCTCGAGAAGCGGCCAACACGTCGAGAGGGACTCCGGGTCCGATCGCCGCAAGTCGCCGAGGGCGGCGTCGAGCCCGCGGAGGAGCGGGCAACATGAGGGGGCGTCGAGCCCCCGCCATGATGACCGCCGGGCGGGGAGCCATGAGCGCTCCCGGAGCTCCTCACCGCACCGTCGTCGGGAGAAGGAGACCGACGCGGGGGGACGCGACCGCCGGCACGTGCGCCGGAGCAGGTCCCGGAGCCCGCGCAAGGAAGGGCGCCACGAGGACCGCTCGAGGGGGACACGGTCCCCCCGGGACAAAGGCAGGAGGAGAGCACCCCACTGGGGTCGGCCACGAGACGCATCGGGCGCTTTCCCCCGTCCAAGCCACGTGGAGACGGCTCAGGGGCGTGGCTCGAGCTATGGGTCGGGCTCGAAGCCCCTGAGCGGGTCCGGCGATTCGGGGAAGAGGTCCCGCCCTCACTTTGGGTGAGTAGGTCTCCTTAATTTCGTTGGTGAGGAAACTTTACCTTTTTACCTTTGGTGATATGTGCTGTTTTCTGGCTTTTCAGGGAAAAGCGCCCCCGGCAGGAGATGGTCCCCGTGGCGTCCAAGCGGGCCAAGACCTCGAGTTCTGCCGAGGTCCAAGCACCTCGAGGTATGGCTCCTTCTTCCGCTGGGGAGGCCGCTTGGCTGGCGAGGGCTCGAGCGGCCATGGCTCGGGGAAACCAGATGGCCGCCGCGGATCTTGGTGAGGCCGACGCCGTCGACCACGGGGGTCGAAGCTTTTTCCTGTTTCTGACGACGTTGTTCTTCTTTTTCAGCAGGGACCACGGCTCCTGGCGCCAAGCCTGCCGCCACCGCGTCCGTCGCGGCACCGCATCCTCTTCCTCCTCCTCCTCCTCAGATGGCGCCTATCGAGAGGGCCACTCCTCCCCCCGTCGCGACGACCATCTCGGGGGGAGCTCCCGAGACAAGCATGGCTCCGTTGGCGTCTGGGGCTGAAGGGTCGGCGGTCCTCGAGTTCCCGGTCGACGCGAGCCGGCCCGCGGAGAAGGGGAAGGAGGGAGAGGCGTCGGTGGAGAGGGTGCCGACGGTGGAGGAGCTCCTGGACGAGCTGGAGCGGGTGCCGCCCCCGGTCGAGGCTCAACGCTGGAGGAAGCGCTCGAGGCACCGGCCGGGGTCGACAAGACGCCGGAGGACCCGACGAGGGGGGGAGGTTGGCGACGAGCCACCCTTCGAGCGACCCGCTACCGCTCGAGTCCCTGCCTCTACGCGAGGCCGTACCATCGCCTCGGACGAAGCAGCAGGAGGAGACGGCGGAGGTGCGGGGAGAGCCACAGCCGGTGCCGCCGGTTGGTGGTTTGCAGCTGGCGCTGCTTGAGCCGGAGGTCGAGGGCCCGCCCATCGTCGAGCTTGATCGACCGGCGTGGTCATATCCCGACGCGCCGAGCTCCTCCCGCGCCCTGATCCCCGTGGAGCGATCGGCTCGGCAGGGAACTCCGCGGGAGGCGGGGTTGATCTTCAGGGAGCTGGCCGCGCTCGTGGCGGAGGCGGAGCAGTCCTTCTCGGAGGAAGCGGAGAGGTCCGCGCAGGCGGCGGCTGCCCTCGCGAAGGCGCAGGCGCAACTCCAAGAGCTCCGTGCCGAGCTGGATCGGAACGCCCAGATGGCGAGCCGGCTCAACGCCGCACAGGCGGAGGCTCGGGCGGCTCGGGACGAGGCCGCTCAGGCAAAGGAGGAGGCCACCACCGCGCTGTCCGAGGCGGAGGCGTCGAAGAAGGATGCCGCCGATGCTCGAAGTGAGGCCGCTACCGCCCGGTCCGCAGCGGAAGCGGCGAAAAGGAGGCCGAGAGGGCCCAAGGCGAAGCCGCCCGCCCGATCCGCAGCGGAGGCGGCGAAGAAGGAGGCCGAGGAGGCCAAGAACGGAGTCGCCACCGCCCAGGCTGTAGCGGAGGCGGCGCGGCAAGAGGTGATCCGGAAGGATCTGGCCCTTGCCGATACGGGCAAGCTGGTCGAAGGCCTCAGGGCTGAAAAGCTTGACGTGCTGTCCGAGAAGCGTAGGCTCGAGCAGCGCGTCGAGGGCCTCGCCAGCGACCTCGCCGCTCTGGGCGCGCACTGCGATGGTAATTTTCATGCCTTTGCCTTGATTTCGAGGTTTTTGTCACGTCGCGGTCTCACTCTTTCTTGTTGTTGCACAGAGGTCGAGAAGACCGCCGAAGAGCTTCGTGAGACGAACAGGGCCCTCGTGGATCAACTTCAAGATGAAGCCATGGTGGCGGAGCGGGCAGGCGTTACCCTCGACAGGCTCGGCTCCATGTGGGGTGCCCCTCCGGTGGCCGCGGCAGAGGGCACGGTGGCTCGGGGCGACGCCCTGGTGGACGCCTTGTGCTACTTTGACGTGGCCGCGCGGGACCGCGTCCGGCACGCTCTCCACCATGGCGTCAAGCAGGCGCTCGCGGCCGTCCGCTCCGGCTTCCGCTTCCCGGTCAATGTCGTCGCCAAGGGCTTCATCGAAATCGAGGGGAAGGACGAAGAATGGAACGACCGCCGTGTCGAGAAGATCCTCGAGAAGGTGGACAAACCGGGGGCGGCGTTCGCGAAGATCTTCGAGGAAGATGTGTTGCCTCCTGACGCAGGCAGCGGTGTTGAAGGCCCGCCTCCTCCTGGCCTGGACGTCGAGGTTGAGCCCGCTGCGGAAGATCTCGGGAAGAGTACCAGACCGACGAGGAATAAGGCCTGCGTGCCAAATTTGGGCGTCGAGGCCCTTGTAAGAGATTATGTCATGACTTGTGGCTTGTCGAGGTCAACATGTGTATATATGACTTGTTTGTTTAACGAAGCCGTTTTTTCTTTTCAAATTTATTCGATCGTTTCTCTTTGTCGTTAGCTCGAGTTTCTGCAGGCTTGGTCTGTGTTCCTTCGATACGCGTCACGAGTTCCTCGAGGGGAGGCGTAGGTAGGGTACCGTAGCCCGGGGGCGTAGGTGGCCGTCTACGTCGACGCCTCCCGACTCTTGGAAGCTCGAGGTATTTTCGGACTTAGACGTTGCTAGTTCGCTCGGGTACGAGTCGAGATGAGGGTCGAATTTTTGAAAGGAAAAACGCTTTTTTCCGGAGTCTGGGGGGAGTCCCCCTGTCAGCCCCCGAGGGAGGCTCGACCCTGGGCAAGCAGGGTCGAGGCTACCTTAAGTTGCTAAGTAATATGAAAGACAGTGCACGAGTTGCTCATTCATATTTAACATGTTTGTACAAAGCAACAAAATGAACAAGGCCTCGAGGCCTTTAGGGTAGAAGCGACGTAGCTGAGATATGTTCCATGCGTTCGTCAGGATCCTGCCTTGACCGTCATAGAGCTTGTATGTTCCTGGCTTGAGCACCTCAGCTACGGTGTACGGGCCCTCCCATGGAGGGGTGAGCTTGTGGCGCCCTCGATTATCCTGCAGCCGTCGAAGCACGAGGTCCCCACCGCCAGGTCCCTCTTGCGCACGTGCTTGTCGTGGTAGCGTCGAAGTGTTTGCTGGTAGCGCGCGGAGTTGATGAGCGCCACGTCTCGGGCCTCCTCGAGCTGGTCCTTGGCGTTGGCGAGCCTTTCATCGTTGGTTTGCTCGTTGTAGGCTCGAAGTCGAGGGGAGCCGTACTCGAGGTCCGTAGGCAAGACAGCCTCGGCGCCGTAGGTTAGGAAGAACGGAGTGAACCCGGTGGCTCGACTCGGCGTAGTCCTGAGGCCCCACAGCACCGAGGGGAGCTCTGCAGCCCACCCCTTTCGAAAGTTTTGAGGGTCTTGAACAGCCTCGGCTTCAGCCCATGGAGTATCATGCCGTTGGCGCGCTCGACCTGCCCGTTGCATTGAGGGTACGCGACCGAGGCCCAGGTCACGCGAATGTTGTTGTCGTCGCAGAAGTTGGTGAACTTTTTGCCCGTGAATTGGGTGCCATTGTCGGTGATGATGACGTTAGGCACCCCAAACCGGTACATGATGTCGGCGATGAACTCGACAGCCTTCTCGGAGGTGGGGTCGCCTATGGGCTTGGCCTCGATCCACTTGGTGAATTTGTCGATGGCCACGAGCACATGCGTGTACTTTCCAGTTGTCGTCTTGAGGGGGCCCACGAGGTCGAGCCCCCAGACGGCAAACGGCCAAGTGATGGGGATCATCTGCAGGGCGTGCGCGGGCTGGTGCGTTTGCTTGGCGTAGAACTGACACCCTTGGCAAGCTTGGACCAGGCGCTTGGCGTCTCCGATGGCGGTTGGCCAGTAGAAGCCTTGCCGGAAGGCGTTCCCTACCAGGGTCCTTGGCGCTGCATGGTGGCCGCAAGCCCCCGAGTGCATGTCGTCGAGGAGCCTGCGTCCCTCCTCGAGGGGGATGCAGCGTTGAAGGATTCCTGATGGGCTTCGACGGTACAGCTCTCTTTCGTCGCCGTAGATGACGTAGGTCTTGGCCTTTCGAGCGATGCGTCGGGCCTCCGTCTTATCCTCCGGTAGCACGCCTTGCGTCAGGTAGTCGAGGGGTCGCGATGAAGGAGAGGCGGGCGTATCAATCTGCATTGCCTCATCGGATGTCGAGGGGTCGTCTCGAGGGGTGGCGTTAATGGTCGAGCCCCCGCGTCTGGCTCGAGGTGTGGCGTCGAGGGGCCAGCCCCCGGGCCGATTTTGACGGATGGCTCGAAAACGTCCCTCGAGAAGACATCTGGTGGAACCGTGCCGCGCGTGGACGCCAACTTTGCCAGCTCGTCTGCGGCCTCGTTGTATTTTCGAGCGATGTGGTTGAGCTCGAGGCCGTAGAACTTGTCTTCTAGCTTGCGCACTTCTCCGCAGTATGCCTCCATCTTGGGATCGATGCAGCTCGAAGCCTTCATAACCTGGTTGATGACGAGCTGCGAGTCCCCTCGAACGTCGAGGCGTCGGACCCCGAGCTCGAGGGCGATGCGCAGCCCATTGACGAGGGCCTCGTACTCGGCGACGTTGTTGGAGGCGGGGAAGTGCAAGCGTAGCAGGTAGCGCATGTGGACTCCGAGGGGTGAGATGAAGAGCAGGCCTGCGCCTGCCCCCGTCTTCATGAGGGATCCGTCGAAGTACATGGTCCAGAGCTCGGCTTGGATTTGCGCCGGCGGGAGCTGGGTGTCGGTCCATTCAGCAACGAAGTCTGCCAACGCTTGCGACTTGATGGCTTTTCGCGGGGCGTAGGTGATGGCCTCCCCCATTAGCTCGGCGGACCACTTGGCGATGCGCCCCGTGGCCTCCCGATTGTTGATGATCTCACCGAGGGGGAAGGATGACACCACCGTTACGGGATGAGCGAGGAAGTAGTGCTGGAGCTTGCGCCTCGTGATGATGATGCCGTAGAGCAGCTTCTGGATGTGCGGGTACCGGACCTTGGCCTCGGAGAGTACCTCACTGGTGAAGTACACCGGCCGTTGGACCGGCAACGCACGACCCTCCTCGTGCCTCTCGACGACTATGACCGCGCTGACCACCTGAGTGGTTGCGGCCACATAGAGGAGAAGGGACTCGGGGGGATCGTCACCCTGGGCTGGTCGTGGTGGCACGAGGATTGGCGCGGAAGTCAGCAACCCCTTCAACTTGGTTAGGGCGTCCTCGGCTTCAAGGGTCCACGCAAAGCGTTCCGTCTTCTTCAGCAAGCGGTAGAGAGGTAGCGCCTTTTCCCCTAGCCTCGAGATGAACCTACTGAGAGCAGCTAGGCAGCCTGTCACTTTCTGTACGCCCTTGAGGTCTCGAATTGGGCCCATCCTCGTGACTGCTGAGATCTTTTCGGGGTTGGCCTCGATCCCCCGTTGTGAGACAATGTAGCCAAGTAGCATGCCCCGGGGCACACCAAAGACACATTTCTCGGGGTTGAGCTTCACATTCTTGGCCCGGAGGCACTCGAACGTGGTCTCGAGATCGCTGATGAGGTTCCCGACTTTCTTGGTTTTAACCACGATGTCATCGACGTAGGCCTCGACGGTTTTGCCTATGTGTTCGCCAAAGATATGCTGCATGCAACGTTGGTACGTTGCCCCGGCGTTTCGAAGGCCGAAGGGCATTGTAACGTAGCAATACATACCAAAAGGCGTGACAAAAGAGGTAGCGAGCTCGTCGGATTCTTTCATCCTAATCTGGTGGTAGCCGGAATACGCATCGAGAAATGAAAGTACTTCACACCCCGCAGTGGAATCGACAATCTGATCAATTCTAGGTAAAGGAAATGGAACTTTTGGACACGCTTTATTCAGACCAGTGTAGTCTACACACATCCGCATTTTTCCATTCTTTTTCCTAACTAGTACAGGGTTAGCTAGCCACTCTGGGTGAAATACCTCCTTGATGAACCCGGCCGCCAAAAGCTTGTGCACCTCCTCGCCGATGATCCTGCGCTTCTCCTCGTCGAAGCGGCGCAGGCGTTGCTTCACCGGTCTGGACCCGGCCTGGATCTCCAAGGCGTGCTCGGCGACTCCCCTCGGTATGCCTGGCATGTCCGAGGGGCCCCACGCAAACATGTCGATGTTCGCGCGGAGAAAGTCGACGAGCACTGCTTCCTATTTAGGCTCGAGGCTGGCACTGATGGCCAGCGTCTTGCCATCGGTCGAGGTTGGGTCGACGGGTATCAGCTTGGTGTGCTCTGCCGGCTCGAAGGCGCCGGCGTGACGTTTTGCTTCAGGGGCCTCTTCGGTGGCCAGGGCCGCTAGGGCTTCGAGCGAGTCGAGGTGGACGTTGGCCTCCCCACGCTCGACGCACTCCACGTCGCAGTGGTACGCGTGCTCGTAGGAGGTGTCGATGGTGATGACCCCTTTCGGCCCCGGCATCTTGAGCTTCAAGTACGTGTAGTTGGGAACCGCCATGAACTTGGCGTAGCCTGGCCGGCCGATGATGGCGTGGTAGGTCCCTTGGAATCCAACCACCTCGAAGGTGAGCGTCTCCCGGCGGAAGTTAGCCGGCGTGCCAAAGCAAACCGGCAGGTCGATGCGCCGAGGGGTGAGCCTTCTTCCCTGGTACGACTCCGTGGAACCCCCCGACGCTGGGTCGGAGCTGATCCCTCGAAATCCCCAGGAGGTCGAGAGTCTCGAGGTATATGACGTTGAGGCTCGAGCCCCCATCCATCAACACCTTGGAGAACCCGTCGACGATGACGGGGTCGACGACGAGGGGGTACGCCCGGATTTACGACATGGTCCGGATGGTCGTTACGGTCGAATGTGATCGGCGCGTCGGACCAGTCGAGGTACTGGGGGTGTCGTGGCGGAGTGCGAAGACCTCCCGGCGTTCCTTCTTCCCTCCCGAGCTGAGAGCCCGACGGTTGGGCCCCCGTAGATCATGAAGCAGTCACGCACCGGGGGGAAACCCGCGTCCCCGTCGTCGCGTCGTTTGTTGTCCTTGCCCTTAGGCGTGTCCTCCTTCTTGTCGTCGAGCTTGGCGTAGAAGCCCTTCAGCAGTCGGCAGTCTTTTAGCTTGTGATTCACGGGGCCCTTGTGATAAGGGCAGGGGTCCTCGAGCATCTGGTCGAAAACAGCCCCGTCAGGGGGCCTCGAGGTTTCTTATGGTCGAGGGCGCCCATGAGCACTTCTTCATCGTCGTCGTCGTCGGCGTCGCGCTTCGCCTTTTGACCTTTGCTTTTATTCTTCTTCTTTTTTGTTGTTGTTGTTGTTGTTGCGGTTCTTGGCGTCGTTGCCCTTGTTCGAGCCCTCCGGCGCGGTCACCGCCTTACCTTTGTCCGTGGAGCGGCCAAAAAATGCCCCCACTGCCTCGTCGCCTGAGGCAAAGCTGGTGACACGATCCATCAGGTCCTCGACCGTCCTGGGACGGTAGCGTCCTAGCTCATGAACTAGCTCTTGGCATATCGTGCCCGCGAGGAACGCTGAGATGACGTCCTCATCAGGCACGTGGGGGAGCTCGAGGCGCTGCTTCGAGAATCGCCGAGCAAAGTCGCGGAGGGGCTCGTCCGCTGCCTGCCTGCAACGCCGTAGATCCCAGGGGTTGCCTGGGCGCACGCAAGTCCCCTTGAAATTCCCGTCGAAGACCCTGACTAGGTCGGCCCAGTCGTGGATCCGATCCGGCGGGAGCCCCTCGAGCCACCGGCGGGCGGTGTCCGAGAGGTAAAGTGGGAGTTGGCGTATGATCACACGGTCGTCGCTCTTTGCTCCGCCCAGTTGGCAGCCTAGGCGGAAGTCCGAGAGCCAGAGCTTGGGCTCGACCTCCCCGTCATACTTCACGATGTTGGTCGGTGGTCGGAAGCGTCGGGGGAGGGTTGAGCTGCGGATGGCCCGGCTGAAGACTCTGGGGCCCGGGGGCTCGAGGACTTGCCGGTCCTCGTCACTGTCGTAGCGCCCCCCTCGATGGGCGCTATAGCCACGCTCTTGGGCCCCCTTGTCCTTGCGCCGGCGGTTGATGTCGTTGCGGGCGTCATTGGGGTCTCGAGGTGGCCGGTTGTCGACGATCCGTTCCCGGACTGGCCTAGCTCGAGAGGCGTCCGGCTGGTGGACGGACGTCTCGCGCTCGTTGCGGGGCGTGTCTGCTGGTTTCCCCGAGGCCGCCCCGCGCGCCGCGAGGCTGAGCTCTCGGCCTGCTGCACAGCGGCTGTCTCGAGGAGGTTCTTCATTTCCCCGAGCATGCGCCTGGCGTCAGGGTTGGAGACGGCGGGTAGATCACGGAGCAGCATTGCCGCCGCCACCACGTTCTGCCCGGCTCGCGGGAAACGCAGCTCGGGGCGTGCTGGTGCCCCGTCCTCGAGGATCTGCCGGTGGACCTCTCGAGCGCGGGCACGGAACACCGGCGCCTCGAGGCTGGGCTGGTTCCTAGTGCTATAGTTTTTCTCGAGTTGCAGAAGGCGCTGTCGCTCCTCCTCAGCCTTGGCGATGGCCTCCCGCAGCTGCGCGAGCTGCGCCGCCCGGTCGTCACTGCTGAGATGGTGCAGCCGGTGTCGGGGGTTAATTCCTCCCCTGACCGCGTGATCCTCCTGCCGCAGCCAGTTTTCGGGCTCTTCGAGGTTGAGCGCCGGCCTGGTGTCGTCGTCGCAGTCGTCCTCGGCGTCGTCCACGTCCCCCTCGAGCTGGAAGCACTCCCTGGTGGGGTCCCAGAGGTCAGGGTCGTGGTAGTCGTACTCATCGGAGTCGGAGCTGCTGATGCCCGCGCCGCCCTGGCTCGTGCCGGGACTGCAGCTCGCGGAACCACTCCCCGAAGGTGGCTCGACGAGGTGGCTCGACGGCTCGTGAGAGGCCGTGGTCGACGTGCACGGGGTAGACAATCTCCAGGTCGGTGGTGGCTCGTAGGAGTATGCCCAGACGCTCCTCCCGCTCTATGGCCGCCCAGTCCTGACGGCGCTCGTCGAGGCGGTGGGCGTAAACAGCCGCGGAGTTGTTGAGGCCAAACGGGAACCGCTGGCGTCAGGCGCGGTACACCCCGTGCGGGAGGAGGCCTAGGGGTGTCGATGGAGCACGGCTCAGGGGGCTCTGGCCAGGCTCCCGGTCCGTGCGCGTGACGAACGCGAACTCGCTGGGGGAGTGCGCACGCGCCCCTGGAAGTCTCCCAGCCGCGCGCCGGGCAGGTTTCCTCTCGGGGACTCTGCGTCGGCCGGGGGAAGTGGGAGTGCGCCGCGGGCACCGCCCTTGCCCGGCATCGATGGTGACGACGGCGCCGCTCGCGAGTGGCGACGCGTGTGGTGCGGGCGACGCGCCACGCCCCCCGCCGGGGTGGCGTGACATGCCCTCCGCTCGGGCTCGCCGTGGAGAGCAGGGTCAGCTCGTTGCCGTTGCCGATGGCCTGGAACTCGAGGCTCCCGAACCAGACGACGGCACCAGCCGAGAACGAAGGAGGGAATGAAGCCATCTAGAAAACAACGAGAAATCGACTCGGACACACGAAGCACCCTACCTGGCGCGCCAACTATCGGTGTTTCGAACCCGGGGGTATGACACCAATGAGTAATATGATCGCGTGCTTCTCTTCTGGATGGTGATGCAAGATGACACAAAGATTTATCCTGGTTCGAGCAAAGAAGGCCCTACGTCCAGCGGGGGAGGAGGTTCTTGTATTACTTGCACCTAAGTGCTTGTACAGGGGCGAATACGAGCTCAATGAGCGTGGACCGGAGTCTGAACTCGTGTATGTGTGTGTGTGTACTCGTGTGTTGTCCCCCTCTACGCGAAGGGCCCTGGCGTCCCCTTTTATAGATCAGAGGAGGCCTGGGTTTACACAGGATTGACATGTACAGCACTCGGTATGGCGAAGGGCAGGAACTCTGTCTTGTCGAAGCCACTGTAACCAACGTGGGTGTTGCTGTTGGGGTGTCCTTGATGCGTGGCCTCCATCCTGGGCGCGACGTGGAGGCGTGGCGACGTGGAAGCCGTACAGCTCCCATCCCGGCACGTGCAGGACACGGCGGGGTCCCTCCGGGTCTTGGGGTACATGTCCTCCAATAGCGTGAAAGTAGCCAGGGCTCGAGGGGCTCAGAGCCGGCCTCGAGGTGGCGCCTGCGGGGGGTTCGAGTCCCCGCAGGTATGGGCAAGTCCCGGGAAACCCGATTGAGCAGCAGGTATTCGGGCCTCGAGACGCGGCTTGGACGTGCAACAGTGTAAGATATGGGTTAACAGTGCCGTACTGGTGCCCTTTTACCCATGCTTGTTGTGAAAACGAGACTTGGCTCTGCCCTGGTTCACTGTGGTACACGTCGGGTTGCAGAGGACGTGACTGGAGTAGGTGGGTGCATTAAATGCGCGGTATGGGGTTGAGGAGCAGGAAGCTTCCTCTTCGTGGAGGGCTTAGAAGGGTAGTGGAGCCCTCGCTCGAGGCGGGCGCGGAGGGCTCGGTGAGCGGAGGTTGAGCTCCAGCTCGAGGCCTAGGGTGTGATGAGCCTCGAGGGATAGGCTATCGTGCTGGAGGGGCTCGAGGTTCCGCGCGGGGTCCCGAAGCGGTGCGTAGCTGTAGCGGGCTCGAGGGGTAGGTTACCAGGAGGCGGTCGGTAAGGTTTTGGCAAGTCTAAGCTCCCTGGCGGTGGGCCAGCGTTGTAGGCTCCGAGGGGTTGGTTTCTTGGAAGGTTGGCCTAACTGGGTTTATTAAATGGTGTTCTAGGCTTAACCTATTTGTTCGCGTTGATTGGGGGTACCCCTTTGGTGTTCCCCCGACACTTGCCGAATGACATTATAAATCTGTTCTGACAAACAACTTCTATAGCTGTGTGCCATCACGATTGGCTTTCAAAGCCGTGCATATGGAACTGTCTGGTCTCACCTAGCATGTTCCAAGGTATTCTCGTACTTTTATCCCTTGTTGGTTTTCAGGTCAAACCGACTGGCACGTCTCCGGATTCAGCACACTCCGAGCACCCGATTGAAGCTAGCCTCGTTCGGCTTGCTGTGTGCCTTGACGCGAGGCGTCACGTTATGCGTCAACACACACTTTGGCACGCTCGGTGGGACCACTTCATTTCAAGATGCCTGAGATTAACGAAGATCAAGTCTTCGAGGTGACCATGGACGATTTGCCGCTAGAATCAAAAGATCTGGTGCAGCGAGCTTGTGATGAATTCCAGCGCAAGTGCTTGGAGACCTTCTCCAAGAATAAAAGCGGCAAAGTCTATCAGAAGCAGACATGCGCGAAGGTTGTTCCTCATCACCAACTTGAGCTACCTGACGGTAGCGAAGAAGCGGCTCTCCAGAAGATTGCGGAGATGATGCATAGGATCATATCAGGAGCAGTGACCAATCATCAATCGGCTTTCTTGAACACCTTTCGTGCCATCATGGTCGATACTTTCGGTCCAAACGCAGATAAGTACTTTGAAGAAGCTGCTGGTTCGGTACAGGGACCGTTGTTGTTCCAAGTACCTCAACGGCGGAGGATTGCCGAAAACAGTGGAGCTGGCCCAAGCACAGGAGGGTTGGTTTCTCAGCAGATGCAACAACCTCCCCAGACCTATTGCCAGCTCGCGTTCGGTACAATGGGGAATGTCCCACAATCTGCTTCTAGAGTGTCTCCTGTGGCGAACAGGATACAGAAAGATATGTTTGGAGATAGATATCGGGAGTTTATGGACTATAACTCGATTAATGCTCTTCCGAATCCAGGATACAGGAGTTCGGCAGGACCACATGCTGGGGGCAAGCACAAATAGCTCCTGATTCAAATGTTGACCTCATCATGCATAAGTTGGCTGATATGATGCAGAATCAGTTCAGCCTAAAGCCAAAGAATCAGACATACACATACAAATCTCCTTACCCAGAATGGTACAATCGGGTGGCTCTTCCTCCGAGAATCAAACCTCCCACTGACCTTACCAAGTTCTCGGGCCAAGATGATACCAGTACAAGGGAACATATCTGCCGCTACCTGATGCAGCTTGGCGAGGTATCGACGAATGAAGCTTGGAGGATTCGATACTTCCCATTATCATTAACAGGACCAGCCTTCTCTTGGTTCGCCTCTTTGCCTGCGAATTCCATCAATACATGGGCAAAGTTGGAGCAAAAGTTCCACTCGTATTTCTTTACGGGGGCCAGTGAGAAGAAGTTGGTTGATCGCATGAGCTTAAGGATGAAACCTGGCGAAACGCCACAAGAGTATATGCGCCGATTCAGGGAAACGAAAAATCTTTGCTATTCGTTGAATTTGTCGGATGACCAATTGCCGGGAATAGCTATAGCTGGCATGTTGCCGAGTATCAAGGAAAAGCTGTTCGGCATGGAGTTTGAGGATCTCGGGCAGTTATCACAAAGGTTGGCGACGATGAGCAATCAAGCTCAGGGATTCAAGAGGAACAACCAGTTCCAGAAAGGTAACATAGCTGCCAAGATGTATCAGGCTTTCTTGGAAGATGCAGTTGATTACGACGATGAAGATGAAGTAATAGCTGCAGCCGAGATAATCTGGGCCAAGGACCCAACTCAAGTCAACCAGCGATGGCTAAGGCAGCAAAAAGGTACCTATGATTTGATGTTTCCAAGTCAGATAAATATTCGAATATCTGTTGAAGGAAGGACGCATCAAGTTGCCGGAAGGTCATCCTATGCTGCTCCCTGAGGGGTCAAAGATAAGAGGTATTGTGGTTTCCACAATACCAAATCCCACTCATAAATGATTTCCGAGTGTTCAGAGTGCGGATTCAGAGGTTATCCAGGACGGACACCTGAGGTTTGATGGAAAGATGAAAGTGGATGGTAGTCCTTTTGGACAGAATACCGTGTCCTTCTCTATCAATATGATCAATGCAGCCGATTTTGGGGGTAAGAACAAGATGAAAGTTTTAACTTCCGATAGAGCGAAGGAAGCTGGTGCTGTTGACCCCGATCGGCAGATTACAAGTAGAGAGCTTCAACAAAGGGTTCGGTTCCAAAATAGCCGAACTGAGACAGGTGGAACCTCTAGACCCAGAGTCACGACACGTATTCTATTGAACAAATGGCGTCGCGAACAGGAACGATATCAAAAGCAGAGGTTTTATGAAGAGCAAAAGTTCCTGGAAAAGCAGAGGAGGTACGAGGAAGTGATGTACCGAAAAGAACGAGAAGATATGGGGGAGCAGGAACAATCTCATTGGGAATGCTCATTCTTCCAGTATTGTTGGAACGAAGGCTTGAAGCTGCCTGTTAAGAACAACTGCCCTGAATGCAGTAATCAATACTCCGAGTACAGGCAATCTCGAGTCAACCGCCGTTCTGTCCATAAAAGGCTTGGGGCATGAATCCCTGAGGACGATCGGTGCTTAACAATAAATAATTCTGAGAATCGGCGGGGAAGATTTGTCGATCAAAGTTGGGCTCATACTGAAGAAGAAGAATACCGTGAGTATGTGTGGCAAAAAGGGCAATGGTGCCCGCCAGGTTTAAGGAAGAGCCAGAAGAGGAGGGTGCAGCGCTTGAGGAACAGAGAGTTAGAACAGGCAGGCACCAAAACGAAATGAATTTGGCGTCCTAAAGAGAAGCCGGATGGAAGTAGTCATTCAGCTGATACATGCATGGCGTTCTTCCTCCCATCAGAGTTTGCAGCCCCCGAGAATCAAGATGTCCAAGACGAGACATATTCGGACTTCGATGAAAGTGAATTTCAGGATTTGTTAGCTCATCTCGTCTTGGCTCAAAAGGCAGTATTTGATAAACCAATCAGGCATCGACACTTGAAGCCGCTTTATATGAGAGGGTACGTCAATGGCAAGCCACTGACCAAGATGTTCATTGATGGAGGAGCTGCTATCAATATCATGCCATATACCACCTTCAGAAAGTTTGGCATGACAAGTGAAGATCTATTGAAAACCGACATGGTGTTGAGGGACTTTGTAGGCAATTCCTCTGATACACGAGGAGCAGTCTATGTCGAGTTAATGATTGGGTCTAAAACCTTGATCACCACCTTCTTCGTCATTGATGGCAAGGGGGCATACAGTTTGCTATTGGGAAGAGATTGGATACATGCAAACTATTGTGTGCCATCGACTATGCACCAGTTCCTCATCCAGTGGATTGGAGATGATATTGAGATCGTCTATGCTGATGATTCTGTAAGTATTGCTAATATAGAGCCCATCTACTGGGAATATGAAGGTGTCGAGTGTTTTCTGGAAGAGCTTCTTGGAGGAGGAGGTCCTGTGAATGTCTTCGATGAGGACCAACAGCCGATTCAAACGATCGGCTCTCAGAGTAATTTTTAGAATCCAATTAATGGTAATGGAGAGGTGATTGAGACCAAAGTTTCATATCTGCTGACAAGGAATAAAGTGTTGATAATGAAGCCGAAGTAGGATCGGTATGCACAAGTTTGGGTCTCAGATATGCTTCGAAATCTGCAAACCTTTAAAGGGGTGCTGATTATTTCTTCATTACCGGAGCTAATGGAAACTCAGAAAAGATTCATACAAAGTGACGTGCAACAGAAGCTTGTGAGGAGATTAGAGTTATATGAAAACACTTCCATGACTTGGCGATTGTTTCGAATTGTACGTGACGGCCGATAAGCCTTATAATAGGATCGGTCCTTATTTTAAGTTTTAAGGGAGAGATGAGTAGCAGATTGCCTTAGCCGAAAATGTTGAACCCAAGAAAGGGTATTCGGCTGTAATAAAAATTTTGATTCGTATGTGTTGCTCGTCGGTTGAAGCTTCGGCACTACTTGTTAAAAGCCGAACGCATGAAAGTTATGTAACTCGAGGGATATTTTATAAGCCAATGTAAAAGCATCGCCTTTAGCAGAAAAAATATTCCAAAGAATTAAGTTATAGCCGATATTTTTACATATCGCCTTTAGTATAAGTTCATAACCTTGGTAACCCTAGCGTTTTTCAAGTTAGCAGGTTTATCGAAGGAAGAGAAAGATGTAGTGCAGTAAATACAATGCCAGGTGACATGACGCATCCGAGATAAGATCTAGTCGGCTAAGCTAACGTCATACATTCGGCAAACGTTTTTCTAAAGGAATTTTTGCAATCAAGAGAGGATCGCTAAAGAATTAAGAAATGGAATGAACATTACTCAGAAGGAAGACGAGCTTTTACAAGATCTGTCCTAAAGAACAAACTACTCTTGAAATGGTTTGATCAAACTAAGAATCAATGGTTTCAGCAAAGGGCAATGACGTAACTGTCAGGAGCTTTGGGATCTTCAAAATCGTCCGAAAGTGCATCTGCAAGAAAAGGATAGCCTTTTTTGAGTCAAGAACTCGTCACCACCAGCTTGAGGAAAAACCCCAGGGGAACTGGCAGAAGAAGAAGATATGTCAGACATGTGCAAAGCTTAATCAGAAGTGAAGGCCTAAGATGAACAAGGAAAGCTATTGCAAGGGGGCAGAAAATGGTTTTTACTCATGATGTTGTTTTCTCTCTTTGGTTCAAGCCAAGAGCACAAGACTGGAATTTTTGTGAATTAGACTTGAAGTTGGAGGTGGTGACTTGGCTGAGGCCATATTTATAAAGCTATAAGCTGCACTTTGGGAGGCCAGGCGTCAGACTAGAGTTTTTTGCAATTTATGGGCCGATATTGGGTCAAAAACAAGTCTGTGTTAACCTAAAATGGCTCAAGATTCCAAGGCCTAAAAGGCCAATTGAGGTTCGGCTAAAAGAAGATTGCTATGTGAAGTATTCAGTTTCGGTTAATTATTCGGAAGAATCAAATCGCCAGTTGGCACTAAAGACAGGAAAGCTGAAAGGTGCTATTTTGATGTCATCATAGGTCAAAAAACTGGAAAAATAATTGAGGGGACTCCAAATCTAATATAATCAATTGGATTGAGCATAGTTATCAGCAACAGCCGATGAAATATGCATCGCCGCTAAGATAAGAAGAGAGTCCATAGCTAGTACACGGAACAGAATACACCTTGATCTCGAAGGATCAATCACAGGTTGATCTCAGAAGGACGGACAAAGGATTTTTCGCTTATTTACAAGAGGGGAAGCAAATTACAATGAAAAGTCAGTTCGTCCATTCTATTCTATTCCTAATGGGAAGGTCGAAGTCGAAGGAATCAGCCAGATCTGTTCCAGCTTCTTTCATGTCATCAACAGAGCGTGCCACCCTATATTCTAGTCCTCGCTCACAAACGTCAAAATGACGGTAGTCGGCGCCAGAGTGAATCCCAACGGCATTGAAGGCAAGTGCTGCACTGTAACCCATGCCGGCCCTGGAGATGTCGGGGAGAACCCGATTGACCTCGTTCACCCGCCTTAGAGCTGCCGTGCCTGGCACGTTGGCTGTGACAGTAAGGTCGGCAATGGCAGCTTCGAGGGAATGAAGCTTAGCCTCCAAAGCTAAGAAAAGGGAGGATCAATAAAACAGAGAAGGAGAATAGGGAAAGCATAGTAGAGGAATACTTACCGACGGCCTGTTCCCGAGCGGCATCACGCTCTCGAGAGATTCGAGTAATCTCCCGATTTCTCCTTTCTAGATCAAATTGAAGATCCGTGATCTTCTGAGTCAGGACCTCAGGAAAATCTTCGTCGACGCTCCTAGACAAGAACAACGATGTAAGGACAGCTGCTTCGTCTTCAAACGAAAGCAATGAAGAGCAACCTCTTCCTAGAGGTACTGGAGGCCCCAAGCACGGAACTGTGATGGCTTGCTTCGGAAGACATATTCTATACGGATTAAAGGATGATAGAGGAAAAGAGGGTTTTCTGGTTTTGAGAACTAAAGCGGAGGAGTTCGGAAAGCACAGGCCGAAGTGAAGTAAAGGGGAGAGTTTAAAAGACCCCAAGTGCATCGGGAGACGAATCGGCATGTACGGTAATTATGACATGTGAAGACAGATGCTTCTAGAGGTTCCGCGTCAGTGCAAGAAGAAAAAGAATTTTGGAATAAAACATTTATCCCAAAATTAGGGGGCATATGTTAACACCAGATTTTCGCACACGTAAGGGTATGACAGGTGGGCCTGACTAGCAGAAGGAAGAGATTCGGCGAGCAATCAGCAACTGTTTGGTCCTCAGAGTTTCGGTAACTGTCTACGCGGTCGGCTATTTCACAAGGCAGTAGGCTCCATTCGGGAAACGCGTGTTGCGAGTAAAGCTGGCATGCACGAGAAGACACGTGAAGATGGAAGGCGCCGAAAGGTTTAGGAATATGATTTATATTTTTCCTTATTGTAAGTTGTAATCGTCTCGGACTTATGCTTCATCCAGGGTATAAATATAAGCCCTCGACCATTGTAAAATTGTTCACAACCACATCAATACAAACTGGCCCCATGCCATCTTTGAGTCCCTAGTCGTGTCGTCGAGTTCTTCGAGAGGAATCATCGATCCGTTGACCTCCGTAAGTACCGGCAACCTTGCTATCATGTCTAGTATCACGCGGTGGATTTATATATGATGCAAGTAGTCTCGTACGTTAAGCTTAGTATCGTGCGGCGGATTTAAGCTTATGACGGGAAGTTTTTGCTTATGCCTTGTATCGTGCGACGGATTAATTCATGAGTAAAAATAGTTATCGGCTCTGTTAGATTTGGCAGATCTAATAGATTCATCAAGTTATCATGTGTTATATGTTTTATTCATTTAATTCGTACAACACCTTTTGCCCAATCTAGATTGATCTTCGTTCGGCCTTGTCGCACGAGTTTGTTTGTGCTTTACTGATTATAAGATCATAATGGTCGAACTGACTTTCAATCTAGATTGTTACATGTTGTGGGTTCATGCATGTCGATCATGTTTAGGCTTTGATAGAGCTGGGTGCCGTGCGGCAGGTGCAGGTTTTAGATTAGTTTAACCATGTTTAGCTTGTATGCTTCTTCTTCATGACCCCAGTTCGGCTAGTTTGCTGATTCTGGTTAAGCTTACATGAGTAATGAGTACATATAGATCTGTTCAGATGTACGTGTGCTTTTAGCTTCTTATAATTAGATCGTATCATGTGGTGGATTAATCTAATTATAAGGAGTGGTGTAGATTTATAGCAAGTGGTATCATGCGGTGGATTAGCTTTGCTTGAGTTTGCACCTGACGGGTTTTATGAAGGCTAGACATGCGGCAGACTAGCTAGATTAGCCTATGCATATGTTATCTGCATAGATTTATATTTACAAGTTGCCCTCTTTATCCTTTTGTTACATATGCGTTCGGCATTCAATACGTTTATGAGTTTCATCTTTTACACTTGCCGAATGACATTATAAATCTGTTCCGACAAACAGCTTCTATAGCTGTGTGCCCTCGCGATTGGCTTTCAAAGCCGTACATATGGAACTGTCTGGTCTCACCCAGCATGTTCCAAGGTATTCTTGTACTTTTATCCCTTGTTGGTTTTCAGGTCAAACCAACTGGAACGTCTCCGGATTCAGCACACTCCGGGCACCCGATTGAAGCTAGCCTCGTTCGGCTTGCTGTGTGCCTTGACGCGAGGCGTCACGTTTTGTGTCAACAGTATTTAGGAGTTTCTCGACGTAGCCGTCTATCTACGTTTAGGACTTGGTTTTTGGGGTCAAATTTGTTCCGGCACTTTTGGCTTTTGGTTTGCTATCGCTTTGTGGTGCCTCGCTGTGATCCAAGGGATCATCCACCCTCTTTCAAGGGTCGTGGGCATCACGTTCTCGGTCGTAGCTTTTGGGGGTTGATTTTGGGACCATCGACCAAAGTTTCGAAAGAAATTTTTGAGCTCCCATTCACCCCCCTCTGGTCGCCTTGCTAGTGTATTCTCGGTCCTTCAATTGGTATCGGAGCGGGTTAAGGATCTTCCACCTTAGCCGGTTCCAGATCCAAAGAAGGCGACAGGATCGCGGCGTGGGCAAACCGCTGTTTTCGATGATGGACGAACTATGCGTATTGGAAGATACGCATGTCGGCCTATCAGCAGAGTTTGGGTGCTTCCATTTGGGATATTTGCAACTCTGCCGATTACGTTGTCTTGGCTGCTCGTGTGACTCAGCATCAGATCGATGAGCACGATGCCAATAGCCGAGCACGTAATGCTTTTTTCTCATGTTTGAGCATGAGTGAGTTTGATCGCGTTTCTCCTCGCTACGGCGGGAGATTTGGGCCACCCTCATGCGTTTCCATGAGGGAACCTCTCAAGTCAAAACCCGACTCTACGAGTCGTTCAAGCGAGAGTATGAGAACTTTCGACATATGCCTGGCGAGAGCATAGAGAGTTTATTCGCTCGCTTTCAGGTGATTGTCAACAGGATGAGGGCTAACAAGGAGTTTTGCCTTTCGACGATCATGAGAGGGCTTTGATGCTTTTGCATACTCTTGATCGGTCGGTGTGGGATTCCAAAGTTCAGGCGATCATCGAATCACCTAACTATGAGACCCTCACGTGCGACGAGCTCTTCAGTAAGCTCAAGTCCAGCGAGATCGATGCCATGGTGAGGGCTTCTTATGAAATCCTTCCGGCCGCAATGGCTTGCGATGCTAATGGAGGCTTTGCTTTGCATTCTACTTTCTGTCACAGACATGGATCTCTCGAGTTGCTTTGCTTGCAACCCCTCTGGAGGCGCTTTGCATTCTCTGTCCGTAGAGGAGCTTGGAGTCTCTAGGAGAGCGACTTTGCTTGTGCCACCACCGGCTCGCGGTCCACAACAACGCATGAACCGTCGCCGCGGAGGAGGACGCTCGGGATGCTACGAGTGCGGCGACCCGACCACTTCATCGCCAACTGTCCCAAGAAGAACAAGCATTCTGGGAAGGGCGATCATGGGCACAAGTACGACTCCGGCAAGCGCAAGGAGAAGTACGTCCCCGCGAGGCACAAGCGGAAGGGCGGCTTCAACAAGGAATACATCAAGACGAAGTACTTGGAGAAGGCCCAGGCTGAGCAGCGTGCTTTCTTCGCCACACTCCGCGACGTTGACGACTCGGACGATGACTCTACTTCCTCAAGCGACGACGAGTCCGAGAAGAAGAAGAGGATCGAGGACAAGCTCAACGGCCTCTGCTTCTTCGCCAACGACGATGGCCTCGGCACCATGGCCCTCGGCAAGGAGGTCGGCGGCGACACTCCTCGGAACAACAACGACGACGACGACACCTCCCAGGTATCTCTGACCCCCGATGAGCTTTCTGCTGACGTCGAGAAGCTTACTGCCGCGCTCCTTAGTCAAGATAAGTTGCTTAGGCGTGCCGCTAGAGAGCGCAAGGAGTTTAGGCAGAAGTGGGAGGACACGGTGAGGGAGCTTGAGTTTGCTAAGTCCACCGTGGTCGTGTCTGAGGATGTCGAGTGCGAGATGTGCACCACGCGCATGACTGACCTTCTCACTTTGAGAGGTAAGTTATGCTGCGTTGGTAGGAGAGGTGGATGAGCTGAAGGCTACCCCCTCGCTGTTGGGTGCGTGCAAGACTTGTCCTGTCTTGCAATCTGAGTTGGCAGACAAATGCCAAGATTGTGTCTCTTGAAGAGGCCAACTCAGGTAGCACATGTGTGGCTAGGTGTGTTCTTTGTGAGAGTTTGGAGATGGAGATCGCAAACGTGAAGCATGACAAGATGCAAACCGAGGAAGAAAACCCATACCTTCGGACCATCTTGTCATGGGTGTCTTGTGGTGAGCCGCAGCTCGGGATGATGATCTCCCAATTCAAGCGAGCTGCGGAGGTCTGGTGTAGGTTTTGCTCCGGGTGTTGATCTTTCTGCTTTTGGGAGATTGGAGAGTCGAGTGGTTTGGAAAACCCGAGTGAGAAGCCCACTCCACCACTACTCCCAACTTACCAAGCTTCCCACCCAAAGAGCCTCTCAAGCCCTAACACCAAGGATGGGGTCTTTGTTGACCTCCAAGAGCTCCACCCAGAAACAATCATGGGCTCCCAAACCAAACCACCTCAAAACAAGCTTGACACCATGCCACCCATCCAGGAGGAGCTTATGCCACAGAAGGACAAAGTGATCCACACCCACTACCGTGAGTACCCCACAACCCCCTTTGAGAGCGGTGAGGTACCATTGTGAGCACTGTGGGAGAGATGGACACTTGAGTGAGTTCTGCTTTCGGCGCAAGAGAGAGGCCGCCGTGCTAGGAGATGAACAATGCGGACATGTACCATCCTCTCCATGATGTACATGCGCCAAATGTTCAGAGACGTGCTGCTAGGCCCCCGAGTCCAGAACCTCAAGTTCCCAGGCTAGGCAGAGGAGAGCTCCGAGGAGAGATGCTAGCCTAGAGGTGCAGTGCCTCAAGTTCCTAGGCCTAGGCCTCGTAGAGAGCGTGCCCGCGGAGCCTGCTGTTGTAGGCTATGGACCCTGTGGCGGTAGCTTTGTAGTTGAGCGTTTTTCCCCCACCCCGTTTTGAGTATCGCGATGGACGCTCCTCCCTTAGCGGACCACGTCTTTCTAAACGTGGTGATCGCTTCCTCCATAGGTGTGCTAGGAATGGTTTTTTTCTGCTAACCGTTCTTTTGAGCAGCCGACCCAACACTGGTATTCTCCTTACTTCACTAACCCCAGTGTTGGCCCGTATGCTCACCCTATGTCTTTTATTGATGTAGGTAAAGATTGGAGAACGTTTGGTTGGTGGATTCCGGGTGTTCGAGGCACATGACCGAAACGCCACGTGGTTCTCCAGTCTTAGTCTGGTCGCCGGAAAGGAGTATATCACCTTCGGCGACAACAACACAGGTAAGGTGTTGTCTCGTGGGTCTATGCGAGTTAATGAGCACTTCATGTTGCGCGATGTTGCTCTTGTTTCTAACTTGCATTTTAACCTTCTTTCTGTTTCGCAACTTTTTGATGATGACTATGAGATTCATTTTAAACCGAATCTCAGTCGTATTTTGGACCCTCAGGGCAATCTTGTTTGTGTGATTTCGCCCTTTGGGAAAGTCTTTCGTGCGGATTTCTCGGAGTCTTTTGGCATTTCTCATTGTCTTGTGGCTGGACCTTCCTCTTCTGATCTTTGGAAGTGGCATAGGAGACTTGACATTTGAGCTTCGACTTGCTTGCAAGGCTTAGTTCACTGGCCTAATCCCAGGATTGCCCAAGTTGCATATGGAGAAGGATCTTGTTTGCCACTCTTGTAGACATGGGAAGATGGTTGCCGCTCCCACCATCCAGTGACTCAGGTCATGACCAAGCACCCTGGAGAGCTTTTGCACATGGACCTTGTTGGTCCGGCTCGGGTGAGCTCGGTTGGGGGAATGGTATGTGCTTGTTGTTGTTTGATGACTTTTTGAGATATTCGTGGGTCTTCTTTTTAGCTGAGAAGACCGAGACTTTCTCCCTTGCTCGCAATCTGATTTTATGTCTTCAGAATGAGTTCCCTTTGAACTCAATGCGAGCAATTAGGAGTGATAATGGTTTCGAATTCAAGAATTCGGATTTTGAGAAGTTTTGTAACTCTTTGGGTTTAGAGCATCAATTTTCTTCCCCTACACACCGCCCCAAAATGGTGTTGTAGAGAGGAAATTGGACCCTTGTAGAGATGGCCAGGACGATGCTCGATGAGCATAGGACTCCTAGGCGATATTGGGCCGAAGCCATGAGCACTGCATGCTATATTTCCAATCGCATTTTTCTCCGAGCTTTCTTGAAAAAGACTTCTTATGAGTTGCATTTTCGAAAACTGCCCAAGGTGAGTCATGTTCGAGTTTTTGGTTGCCACTGTTTTATACTCAAAAAGGGCAACTTGGACAAGTTTGAGTCCTCCTTCTTCTGACGGTGTGTTTTTTGGGTTATATGGCACCCACCTTGAGCTATCGTGTACTTAACCTTGGCACTAATCGAGTCATGGAGACATCCGATGTCACGTTCGATGAGACCATTGGTTTTGTCCTTCTTCTCGTTTTGAGCGTGCAGGTGATCACGAGGTTGGCGAGCCTCTTTTCGATGATGAAGAAGAAGGTGCTGAAGGGATAGATGACCCAGCACCTCCTCCACCTGCTGTGCCGCAAAGAGAGCGGCTTCTACGACGACTCCCGGCCCCGACACGTCTTCTTCCTGGCCGTGGGATGCGCCCACCCTCGAGCGGTACCCTTTTGTACCCGAGGAGGCACCAGCTGCTGTTGAGGGGGGCCACTTCGGCAAGGGAGGCACCACGACACATTCACGCCAGCAACCACCTCAGCTTCCGCAACTCGCAACCTCAACAGAACGTCACCCCACCCGGTCAAGGCAAATCTCTCACTTTTCTCATTCTGCATTTGTTGCTGATTTTGAACCCCGGGATGTTGGACACGCTTTGACGGATCCGGATTGGGTCAATGCCATGCATGAGAAGCTTGAGAACTTTGAGAGAAATTGGGTTTGGGTTCTAGTGTCTCCACCTTCTAGTGTCACCCCAATTGGGACAAAATGTGTTTTCAAAAACAAACAGGGAGAAGATGGCCATGTTGTGAGAAACAAGGCCAGACTCGTAGCCCAGATATAGTCAGAAGAAGGAGGGATAGACTATGAGAAGACGTTTGCTCCTGTAGCTCGTTTGGAGGCAATTAGGATACTCTTTGGCTTTTGCTGCATCCAAAGGTTTCAAACTTTTTTAGATGGATGTCAAGAGTGCCTTCTTAAACGGCTACATAGAAGAGGAGTGTATGTTAGAACAACGCCCCGTTTTCGAAAATCCCAAGTTTCCAAACCATGTCTTTAAACTCCACAAAGCTTTGTATTGTTTGAAACAACCCCTAGACCTGGTATGATAGGTTGAAAACCTTTTTGCTTGCTAAGGGTTTTAAAATGGGATGTGTAGATAAAACGCTCTTTCTCCTCAAGCAAGGCACTGATACTCTCTTGGTCCAAATTTACGTGGATGATATCATTTTCGGTGGTTCTTCTCACGCTTTGGTTGCCAAGTTTTGCAGATACTATGAGCAGGGAATTTGAGATGAGTATGATGGGCGAGTTGACGTTTTTCCTCGGGTTGCAAATCAAGCAATCCCGAGAAGGGACGTTTGTGCATCAGGGCAAGTATACCAAGGACTTGCTGAAGAGGTTCGATATGGGTGAGGCCAAGCCTCTTCCAACTCCCATGTCGACCACGATAGCCCTAGATGCGGACAAGGATGGAGAAGCTGTGGACCAGAAGGAGTACCGAAGCATGATCGGGTCGCTGCTCTACCTGACGGCGACACGCCCAGACATCCAGTTCGCGGTGTTTCTGTGCGCGTGCTTTCAGGCGTCGCCGCGCACTTCTCACCGGCAGGCGGTCAAGCGCATTTTCAGGTACCTTCGATTCTCACCTGAGTTCGGCATTTGGTATTCAGCTTCCTCCACCTCTCCCTTTGCGGTTATTCGATGCCGATTTTGCTGGTTGTCGCATTGAGCGCAAGTCCACTTCTGGGACTTGCCAGTTTATTGGTTCTTCTCTTGTTTCGTGGTCTTCTCGCAAGCAGTCTAGTGTCGCCCAGTCTACACGGAGGCTGAGTATGTTGCTGCGGCTAGCTGCTGTTCCCAGTTGCTTTGGATGATGGCCACTTTGCGTGATTTTGGTCTGAGTTTTTCTCATGTTCCTCTGCTTTGTGACAGCACGAGTGCCATTAGCGTTGCTAAGAACCCCTGCTTCACTCGAAGACCAAACACATTGATGTGCGCTTTCCACTTTTTGCGAGACCACCAGGAGAAGGGTGATATCGACCTTCGCCATGTTGATACTCATCATCACTGGCTGATATTTTCACCAAGCCTTTAGACGAATCAACCTTTAATCGATTGAGGGGTGAGCTTGGTGTGTGTTTCCCCTTTTAGATGGGGGAAGCTTTTGGATCTTGTATTATAAACTGACTCTTTTTCATTTATCTTTATTTCCTTTTGCATTTTAGCATACACATTTACATTCTGAAGCTTCATATATATAATCATTAGAATGTAACTATGCTCTCTGTAGTATGCTCCGATGCTTATGATGATGCTTGTGGCATATGCTCTTTCTGATCACTAATACATATTGGTGAGCTGAGCTATTTTTGAATCATGAACCTGCTTAACAAACTTAAAACTAAGAATATTCACCATTGAGATAGGCAACTAGCATGTTAGGATGTGTTGAGTTCACTCTTGCTTTTTCTCATATATGCTAGGTTGCTATGTCTCTTGTTCTGAGTCTCTCACTTGCTTGGTTTGTTCATTTTTTGTCAATAAAATTGAACCAAGTTATAGTGAACTGAAAAGATCGAGATGGGACTGCTTGTCAACACATCACGGTATGGAGACTGTTTCTCATTGCACATTTGAGTTAAACTCGAGCCGTGTAGTGTATGACCGAAACCGATGCTTTAAGCTTCTGATTGCATTTTGCATATGCTTCGCTCGGTTGATAAGTTAGGCAATGACAAGCTGTCAACCTCTCACACAAATATCTGCTAAACTTCTGAACTTGTGTTATTTCACCGATGCAACTCCGATCTAAAACTGAAATCACAAGTGTATGTTTCATTCTATAGCATGATGTTTGAACTTTGCTAGTGGTAGTTCACCTTGTATACATGATTAGCACTTGTTGTTCTCCTGTCTGTACATGTGTAGTGCTATTTGACGTGAATACCTTTTTGGGGAAAAAACTGCTCACTTTGCTCATATGTTCATAGTTCATATTTGGTGATCAGTTTGAGCCTTTGCCAGCTTATATGCTTTCCGGTGAGTCATTGGAGCTATACTGGTTAGAGCATCTTTGCATTCTCTTGACTATATTCCTGAAGCTGCTAACTTGCATTTTGACTCATATGCATTTTTGAAAGGGGGAGAACTTCTCTTGTTCGTAGGAGAACTTCTCTGGTTGGCACTTTTGGTGGTGCATTTTCTAAGGGGGAGCACTGTTTCTTGATAAGTGCATTTTCAACTAAGGGGGAGAAATTGCAAATCATTACCCTCCGTTTGAATTAAGGGGGAGCTTTCCTGGTTGTTTGCACTATTCAAGGGGGAGTTTTTGCTGCCTCCTGTTGGCCGTAAGGTTTTGGTATCGAGCTTTCCTTGCTAGTTGTGTTGAGCCTCTGTGCCTCTATCTTGAGGGACTAGCATTTTGCTTCGATTTCTTAATTGGTATTTGCTAGCGGTGTTGAGCCTGTTCTAACCTCTTCTTGAGGGCTAGCTTTGCTTTGCTTGGTTGCTCGAGCCGTTGCCCATGTCTTTGGGAATTAAGTTGTTTCGCTCTTTCCACTTGACCTTCTTCGGCCTTGCTATGCTTTTGGGTCATTTGGTTGAGTTCTCTCTCTTTCTCCTTCTTCCTTCTTCTGCTTCCATTATGATTTGTGTTGGTAGTTGATAATGCACTCATCAAGGGGGAGATTGCGGATGATGCGCATGTTCTTTGGCTTGTGTTGTGCAGGTGTCGAGCACGGATACAGTGATCAGAGGCAAGGTGAAGGTCAAGTAGAGACGTGCCGTGTCGATGGACCGAGAGTGGCGAAGGGCGGACGTGAGGCTTGGACTGAGGGACCGGTGGCCCGAGGATCAGCTGTGGTGGCTGGCAGCCTGGGACAGCGACGAGCGAAGACTTGCGGTCATGTGTTGCCTAAGTCATGGACTTGGGGACACTTGTCAGTGGACGGGGTGCACGGGCGGTGCATCCCCTCTACGACGTCGGTTTGGTGCTAGAGCCAGAGAAAAACCATCGGGTGGACGGTTTCCAGGTTTGGGCCTCAAAACCTAGGCGCGGATGGTTTTTGAGTTTGGCCACAAAACTCGGGCTGAGGACGGTTTGCAGGTTTGGGCCTCAAAACCTGGGTGCTGCGGGTTTGCTGAGTTTGGGCCACAAAACTCAGGCGTTGGTGGGCTGGTTTCCCGGTTTGGGCCTCAAAACCGGGGGTTGGCTGTGAAGGCTGGTTTCCCGGTTTGGGCCTCAAAACCGGGGGTGCGACGTCTAGGAAAAGGACGCGGAGCGGTGGCGGCACGTAGCGGCAATCGGGAGGTTGCGTCGAGGCAACGCTACGAGTTGTGCGGGCGTGGCCGTCGGATCTACCTACCACCGAGTTGGTCTAGAATAACCTTAGGGTTTAGCTGGTTCGCTCTGTAAGTAGAGAGGGGTAGAATAGGAATAGAGTAGGAATTAGGAATAGGTTAAGTAGGGGGAGACACCCTCCTCCCCAATGATCTCAGTCATTTGCTCTTTGCACTTAGGGTTTCCTGCTCTCCCAATCCCCTGCTGTAGCTAGCTGAGATCCGCAGAGAACCATACCTCTGTGTACTGGAGACTTTGAGGAAGTGAGGTCGTAACCTCACTGTTGTAGCGTGTGCTAGCCACACGATTGCAGATCGATGTGTTGATTCGCGTTTTGGTTCGTGTTCTTCACGTCCTTCGTTTCTCCGCGATTTTCCCATCACTCAATCTCTCTCCTTACTGCGTCTTTGCGAAATCTGTTTGCATCAACTTGTTCGTATTTGAAAGAGGATCATTTCCACCGAAGGAATTTATCTAACTCCTTACGAACAAGTAGATCGAGTTGATTTCGTTTTCGTGGTGCTTTTTCGTTCTTGATCTTCCCCTTTCGATTTCCCGGTGATTGAATCAATTTGAGCGGATGATTTCTTGGGGATAGTCTCCTTACTACCCCGCGATCATCTTCTCCAAGTTTGGGAACGTGGGATTTTGATTTGGATCAAATTTGGAGAGATTCATGAGAGAGGCGACTGAAATCGCCCTCTCTGTTCATCCGCGGACAGTCCGCCGTTGGACCCGCGGACAGTCCGCGCGTCGGGATCGAGCCAGGTCAGTGGCTACGGGTCTCGGTCGCATTACTGTTCCTTGACCGGCGGACAGTATGCCGTAGGAACTCGCGGACAGTCCGGGAGTCGTCCAGGAACTGTTCAGCATCTTTGCTGTTTTGGTCTTTGACCGGCGGACAGTCCGCCATTGGTTTTCGCGGACAGTCCGGGAACTATCCAGGGGACTTCAGCAGCAGTGCGGTTTTGCTCTTTTGGCCGGCGGACAGTTCGCGACCTGAGCCCGGACAGTCCGCCACTGGGCAGACAGTCCGCGACCGTACTGCCGTACAGTCCGGGACTTGGCTGTAGCTTCCGGTTGTGTGCGTTTTCTCTCCCGTCTTCTTCGGTTGGTTTCCGGACTTCTCATTTGGCCCTAGAGTTGATCAAGGAACCTCTTTAGGTATCTTTGCTACTTGTTAGCATAGGTATTTATGAGTTTCTCGACGTAGCCGTCTATCTACGTTCGGGACTTGGTTTTTGGGGTCAAATTTGTTCCAGCACTTTTGGCTTTTGTTTTGCTATCGCTTTGTGGTGGCTCGCTGTGATCCAAGGGATCATCCACCCTCTTCCAAGGGTCGTGGGCATCACGTTCTCAGTCGTAGCTTTTGGGGGTTGATTTTGGGACAATCGGCCAAAGTTTCGAAAGAAATTTTTGAGCTCCCATTCACCCCCCCCCCCCTCTGGTCGCCTTGCTAGTGTATTCTCGGTCCTTCAGTTTTGCTGCTCAGTCCCATAGCGGACCACCTTTTCAGTATGGTGGTGATCGCTTTTCTCAAATGGGACAAGTAGGTCAGTTTGGAGGTTTTCCGTTCCATAGCAGACCACCCTTTCAGGTTGGTGGTGATCGCTATCCACCCATGGGACGAGGACAGCTTGGTGTTGCTACTAACACTTTTTCTGGGCCTATGACACAGCACTGGTATCCTTCTTAGTATACTAACCCCAGTGTTGTGCCATATGCTCACTTCTTGCCTTTCTATTGATGGAGGAACTTCGGTTGAAGAACATGTGGCTCATGGATTCTGGGTGTTCGCGCCACATGACCGGAAAGAAGGAATGGTTCTCCAGCCTTAGCCCCGTGATGCACAAGGAGTACATCACTTTCGGGGATAATAGTAGAGGTAAGGTTATTTCTCAAGGAGCCATTCGGCTCAATGAGAACTTTGTCCTTAAGGATGTTGCTTTGGTTTCGAACTTGCATTACAATTTGCTTTCTGTTTCGCAACTTCTTGAGGATGATTGTGAAGTGCGCTTTAAGAAGGGTTTGAGTCATGTTTTAGACCCTCGGGGAGATCTTGTTTGTTGGATCGTCCCTTTTGGCCGTGTTTTCAGAGCCGATTTTTCTCGTTCGTTCGGCTCTGCCAGATGTTTGATGGCAGGTCCTTCTTCTGATTTGTGGAAGTGGCATAGGAGGCTCGGTCACTTGAGTTTTGACTTGCTTGCAAGACTTAGCTCACTTGGCCTAATCCAAGGACTGCCCAAGCTTAAGTTTAACAAGGACCTCGTTTGCCATCCTTGTCGTCACGGGAAGATGGTTGCTGCTTCTCACCCACCTGTTAATCAGGTGATGACAAAGTGACCCAGCGAGCTCTTACACATGGACACAGTTGGTCCAACTCGGGTCTGCTCAGCGGGTGGGAAGTGGTATGTTCTTGTGATCGTTGACGATTTTTCGAGATATTCTTGGGTATTCTTCATGGAGGGTAAGGATGAAGTTTTTCCTTTTGCTCGTGATCTGATTTTGAAGTTGAAAACTGAGTTTTCTCCTGATACCATTAGAGCTATTCGTAGCGATAATGGTACTGAGTTTGATAACTCTCAGTTTGCTTCTTTCTGTTCTTCTAATGGAATCGAGCATCAGTTCTCTTCTCCTTATGTCCCCCAGCAGAACGGTGTTGTTGAGCGCAAGAACCGGACCCTTGTTGAGATGGCCAGGACGAAGCTCGATGAGCATAGGACTCCTAGGTGTTTTTGGGCCGAGGCAATCAACACCGCCTGCCATATTTCAAATCGCATCTTTCTTTGGGCTTTCATGAAGAAAACTTCTTATGAGTTGCGTTTTGGTCGGGTACCCAAGGTGACTCATTTTTGGGTGTTTGGGTGTAAGTGCTTTATCCTGAAGCAAGACAATTTGGACAAATTTGAATCTCGTTTTGCTGATGGCGTGTTTCTTGGTTATGCTTCGCATTTGCGTGCTTATCGAGTTCTTAACCTTGAAACTAAACGGATAGTGGAGACCTGCTGTAACACCCCAGGTGTTCGCCGTGAGTTAAGCCGTCAGTTGAGCACGGACTTGGTATATCAAGCGACGATCAAGAACTAAATTCAAGGTTAGTTAGTGATGATCGAAGTGTCGGGATCAATCTCAGAGGCAGAATCTCAGTTTGATTTATTCGGGAAATAATTAATGGAGCTAGTTAATAATGATTATCAAATTATCAATATTCTGGATTTATGCGAAACATGGATTTTTCATATGACCCACCTCCATTCCTGTCTATAGTAACTGGTGAAAAAGTTTCATGAAGTTTGGAATAAAAAAGTCACATGAAATGACGAGTCGCAGCTTTGCCGGTACTGACTGATTAACAGAAGAAAATCATTCGGGTCCAACCAAGTGTCGCGATTATGCACGATCAACTATATATGAACTCACGGTCAAAAGTTATGAAAGTTCCGTGTTGAGCAGACGACCGGAAAATGTTCCGACCGACGAGAAAACCTGATTCGGATCCTACCGGGTGACTACTTTGACCGGCGTTGAACGGTATTTCCGGATATTCGCATGTCAGCGCACCTTAAACGAAAGTTGTAGTACAGATCGAGAGGAACAAATTTTGTTTTATGGCCGAGACCTGGATCGGTGCCAAAAATAGTGAAAACGAGCTCACAAGATGAAGTACAACGCAGTTTTCAAGTTCCGGAAATTGGTTTAGTCTGTACCGCGAAATTGGAATTTCGGTCACCACGAAGCTGCCGTCGACGATCGTTACCGGGCAAACCATTGGGAATCTTACCATGTGCATTTAATAAAAGTCGGAGTATTCGGCGAGACGGCGACAACAAAATTGGTTTGGTTGAAATCGATGTCCGTTTGAGCAGTGTTTGCAATTTTGGAGTTTGACCAAAAATTTCCGGAAACTTGCCATTTTGGGAAAAATTTCACGCAAGAAATATGTCGCGTGGCCGACCGGCCTCCTCCCGAGGCCGCGCTCCTGTCCGCTCCTGCCCCCTCCGTCAAAAGCCGAGTCCGGCTTCTCTCTTCCCCTCTCCACTCGGCTCCTCTCCCTTCTCCCTCACCCTCTTTCTCCCTTCTCTCTGATTGCTGAACTCGAGAGAAAGGACAGCAGCCATGGCCGCCTGCTCCTCCGGGCTCCTTCTTTCCCTTCCCACCTCCATAGATAGCAGCAGTGAAGCAGCACCTTGCTGATCCCCTTTCTTTCCCCTCCTCTCTGCGCCCTCCTGCAAGCCGCGCAGAAGAGCGATCCTTCTGGCCGCGCGAGGTCGCGCCCCTCCTCTCTGGTCGCGGCTTCAGGCTGCGCCCTTTCTGCAGGAAAGCAGCAGCAGGCAGCAGCGCTAGGAAGCAGCCACCAGCGCCCCTAGCCCCAAACCCTAGCGCCTGCCTCCTCTTCCTCCTAGCAGAGCCGGCCATCCCCACGGTCTCCCGAGTTTTCTCCCGTGAAATAATGGTGAAGGGTAGATTTGTGAAGCTAAAACTCTTTGCAGGTGTCTTTTTGTAAAGTTGCTTGACTCAATAGGTTTACTAATTGATCCTTGGTTATTTTGTGCAGAATCCAGGGACCCAGATGCGAGATCTTCTTTTTAATTACGTTTTTGTTTAGTTAATAAATCTGGCTGAAATTTGTAAATTACGTGGTAAATTGTATGTTTGTCCAAAAATTGCAAATGAGCACTTTTTGGAATCCTTATGAGTAGATCTGTCCAGTGGTTGCATAATATTTGGCTGTTAATGGAAGTTTTGTGCTGTGATGATTGATTTGTGTTAAATAGGTTTAAATAGGGAGAAAATGATATCTAATGTTATGTTGCTTGAAATGATGTGAAATTTTTATGGTAGGCTCCTCTGGTCATCTGTGTGCTATGATAAAAATTTCAGAATCTTTGGTGCAAGTATGAATTAGTTATAAATATATCTTTCTTTCAGCTTATTAAATGAATTAAAATGATTTGTGATAAATGTTTGCATGTAAAAATAGAAATAGTGCTTCCACTGCCTTCCAATGATGTTGCTGTAGCTTAGATAATTTTATCATGGCTAGGTGTGGTCCAAAGCCTAGTATTTTAGATTTACCTTCTCTCTATAATTCATTTCGGGATGTTCTGGACAGTTTTTAGGGCATAAATAGTTGCCCTTGTAAGTTGTGTTTTCTGTAAACTTGTCTATAGAAAAGTCATAGATAACTTACATATCTAGCTGGTGTTAAAGTTTCATGATTTTTGTCTAATGGATTAGGAGTTATGGCTGTTCAAAGTTCAGTTCAGAGATAGGTGCTCTCTAGAATCTCTGGACCAGATTTGAGGAAGTATTAGTTTGACCATGTTAACTTGCAAATACATGCTGAGGTGTTTAAATATAATTTGTAGGAATTTCATAAGCTCCAAATTGTCTTTTAGAGTGTGGTAGCTCTAGCTGTGATTTTAATTGCTTTGCTGTTGTGTGTATGCCCCAGTTTTGCTGAAATGGCTGCATGTTTAGTTTCTGTTATGGTAATTATTTCGTGATAATAGTTTATGTTTTCTGAAGATGTGTTCTATACAAAAGTTGTAGATAACATCTTAATCTAGCTGGTCACCAAATTGTATGGCCATAGGCCTAATAGTTTTGGAGATATGGCTGTTGTAAGATTACTGTCAAGTTTTGCCTACATTCTGTCCAGATCTGAATAATGGGCTTGTTTCACCTAGTTAACTTGTGATTCATGCTTAGGTGCTTATAAAAGAGTTGTAGTGCTTTTTATAAGCTTTCTAAATTGTCTTAGCTCATGTTCACTGGATATCTATAACTTGCGTTATAGCTGTTTAAGTGCAGATGGCTAAATCTGTCCAAGTCTGGACAGAGATGCCTATTTATGTTAATTAGCCCTGGTTAACTTGTGAATCATCTTGAGATGATTATAGATGATTTGTAGAAAACTTAATAAACTTTCTAAAAAGTCTAGGGGAAAGTTCCCAGGTGCTATAGATCTTTAGTTATGGTTGTTTTAAGTTACTGTTGTTGATGTGTGGCTAGTTCTGTCCAAGTGTGGACAGAGCTGCACTAATCATGTTGTTTGACCTTGTTAATGATTGATTCACTTTGATCTAACAATAAGAAAGATTTAGATAATCTTGTAAGATTTCTAGAATGTCTAATTGCATGCTCATGTGATATTTATATTGTGAGTTATGCTTCTCTGAAGCTCTGTCTGTCCTGCTGTCCAACAGTTGGATAGAGCTGCATATTTATTTGTTTCTGAGTTAGATAACCTTTGAATTAGCTCTTGTGGTAAATAACAAAGTTGTAGCTAATCATGTTAGTTTTCCAGAAAGTCTTAGTGAACCTTGTTTGGAGGTCTGTAGCATGAGTTATGATTAAAAGAGTGGACTGCTGTCCTATCATTCGGAGTGGAGTTTGTGCTCTATTACTTGTTTGTGAAATGCGCTTAGAGGTGTGCTAAGTTATCCCGATTACTTATGTGAAACCATGATGAATGTTTGTTATTAGTGCTTGTGCTCAGTGTTTACTAGTAGTTACTTGTGCTATGTGCTTATGCTTGCTTAATATATTATTTCATGAGCATTCATACATATGCATTGTGCATCTCATATCTAGGTTCGCTAGATGGAAGAACGTCAAGCAAAGGACGTGGTGGTGGAGCCAAACCTCAAGATGATGGTTTGGTGGTCGCTCGGAGATGATGGTGTTGGTGAACCACAAGTTGCTGGAGTGGTGACATTCCCGAAGATGGTGCCATCTAACACTAACATAAGTGTTGTTTCCCAGGCAAGCCCCGGAGCATTCTAAGTCTCCTACCATTCTTTTATAAATGCAATCGAGTCAATATAATGATTGTTGCATTAAGTTATAGGAGTTGAATGATACCATTGATGCATTACTTACTTATCCTTGTCCACCCATAATTATTATCATGATATCCCTGTTAGGTCTAGGCTCGATTATATGCTTAGCCCTGCTTAGACCGGTAAAAGTCGGGTGATTTCCTGTGTCCCGCATATAGGTGGATACTGATCATGTTTAGCCTTGTGCTATCATGGAGATAATCATGTGTTAATTAAACTGAGACCGGGCAGGATGTAGGAGCAGCAGGACATGGGTTCTGTGTGCTAGTAGTCTCCCGTCTGTGTCGATTAGGAACCGACGAAGGCACACCTCAGTCATTTTGAACGCGTCAATCACTTAACGGAGCAGGTGCGGGTACCTCCCGTGAAGCCGAGTAAGGTTTTTTGAGCCGGTGATGGAGATGTTGACGCCTAACACCCAGGGCCTTATATGAACCGTGGGCAACTATTCTGAGCAACATGGCATGGTCCGTGGACAGGCAGGGCCTGATTGACCTGGCATGACCGTGGGCAGTTATAGCTTGAGCGACCTGGCATTGAGATAACCCCCGGTGTAGAAGGGCCCATGACCGTCCCACGTGTTGTGTTCTCGAACCTCCTGAATTGGTCGCCAACGGCCGCCTGGCAAGGTGTGATGGGGCGAGTGTGCGACATTTTTATCCCCAGCTGGTAGGAATCGATTATAATCGCCATCGCTCCTGGACAGTGAGTAACTTGACTGGGCATGTGTTACCGTTGTAACTTATGGAATTAAAGATAGTTATGGTACTGAATCTGAAAGGCTATTGATGAAATAGTCACTCTTGCTTGATTAATTAGCCAAGTGATTGCTCTAGATCAGGTGCAAAACTAGTTAATCGGGTTAATTACATAAAATTGACTGCTAATACTCTAATGATGATTATCTAATATTAAAAATGCTTTTATGCAAAAAGATAAGTATAGCCAACCCCAGATACAGCCTTGCATACTCCTTGGTGTCACTTTATTTCTGGTTTATGACGGGTAAGTCTAGCTGAGTACATTCGAGTACTCAGGGTTTATCCCACCTTGTTGCAGGTGAAGGTTAGGCCTGCCGAAAGGTGATGGCCAGTGCCGGTGGGCTCGGCAGTTCCATACTTCTTCTCTTATGCTGTTGTTGGAGGATGTCACTCAAGCTAGCAAAGTATTTCAACTTATGTTATGGTATTCATTTCAAAGCTATGTTGTTTCTTCTAAATTAAATGGAACTCAACTCGTATCATTCTTTGTGAACTCTATTGTAATATTATTTCCGCTGCAAAGCTCCATGGACATGATTTGTATTTGCTTGACCATGCGATCTTGGTTGAATATTGAAATGTTTGAAATCCTTCGAGATTTCCGGACTACCGGGTTTATATGGGCTCAACTATGCTAATTCAGCTGCTTCGGTGGAGGTTTTCGCACTTGTGCTCTTATAAATTGGTCGGTTCTGTCACAGCTGGCATCGGAGCAAGGTTAAGCATAATACTGTCATGTGCATGGTTTTAAAACAAAGTGTTGTTTTGAAAAGCCTATTTTATCTAAAAAGCTTTAGCTAGTAGCCAAGTTTGTCAAAACCTAATTTGTAAACTTTGTGACAGCGATAACCTCCAGTTATGCCCAACTAGGACTTCTAGGTGGCTTAGTTAAGTAATACTAACTTTGGAGGTTTTTACTTTATTGCAACGACACGTCGACTTTAAAAGGTACGTGTAGATGACCGCACTATGCTACCCTGTGGTCTAATGTTGGAGGTAGCCCTCACATATGATGTACTCATATATGTGGGGTAGTTGAATTTATTTTATGCAACGTCGCACCTACGCTCAGGTAAGTGTGAGTTGTGAGAGCATGACCAAATAACTGTTGGTGTAGGGAAGTGCTAGTTTGGTATTGGAACCCGTACTCCTAAGCACACGAAATCGGGTGAAGGTATTTAATTGTGGGAGTAATACTTTTCTGATGGGTGGATATACTACTTACGTGTATACTGGGTATGCACCTAAGATAGTATCTAGATTTAAATTCCTGCAATGTATTTTTATCTGTTGTGGGAATGGGCTGAAATGAGATTTTCTACGGGTACGCTAACCTCGAATACGTATGTATAGTTGACGACTAGCTATATCAAGAGTGCGTGTTATGCCACCGACCTAGAACGCGATTGCTACCTCAGGTTAGCAATTGGTGAGGACGTATAGGATGAGCATACATCTTGTTGTGCATTGCTCATGAACATGCTTCTCTCACCTTTGTTCTAATAATAAACAACTTGTTGCAAGAGTGTGAATAATGTAATGATAAAATATAATGGTTGTTTATGCATCAAAATGCTTCCCCACCCTTGTTCCTGTAATGGTAAAGTTTGTAGTGAACTAGTGTTTCACTATGATGTGCTAGCTTGCTTGTAAAAGTTAGAATTAAATGCTCTAATTAATGTTGTGTGATGATCTAAGCTAGATGTAATATGGTCTTGTTCATGATGATTGGTAGTGTGCAATGTTTTATATGAGTGCTTTCCTGATTAGCTAAATAAGTGATTGCTTGTTTAGACTAGAAATAAATACTCGTATGATGTTGTTTAGATAACCCTCCTAGCTCATCAGGATTGTGTGTTGTCTTGCTCTGCTTCCTATATGCTAGAAGAGTAGTTAGACAATAAGTTTCTAACAGGTAGCAGTTTCCCCCTATGTGGAAATGCCTTGTTGTAACCCAATGTTGGTATGATGTTATCCTGCTTGTGTGGCAAAACTATGCTATGTCTGTAATTCAATGTTTTGAGTTAGGATGCTCCCTTTTGGGTGAAACCAATTGGGTTAGTTTTGTTTGATATACTCCACCTAAAGAAGCAATAAAACTTATTGTTTGAGCCTGTTTTGTATGCAGTTTTGTTTGGGTACGCTAAGTGCTTCCTAAACATGTAATTTCTAGTTTTGTTAGCTTTAACATGCTCTAGCAAGGGAATGTTCTACACATGTTGTTTAAATGTTGAATAATAATGTAATTTTGTTTCATGCTCATTTTCTTGCAATAGTGAGAACTAGAGTTATATGAATTAAAGTTAGTGAAACTAATTTTAATACCATACTAGTATCATGTTGCTGCAAGAAAAATGTAAAACTTGTTGTTTGACAACATTAAATAGCATAAACCTGTTTAAGTTGTTTTGAACATGTTACTTGCTAGATTTATGTAGGTTGTTTACTTGCTCAAATAGGCTGAAATGCTAGTAATAGCCTACTAAATGTATGAAGTGAGCTGCTATAATCTTTCTAGAAGTCCCTGGAAGTAGAATGAAACAACTCTATGTCTGACCTTGCTAAAGTTGGTAAATTAATAAGTGCATGTAAGAAATTTAATTTGGGTTAACCATGAACTGTCTAACATGTTTAAGATGTATACAAACTGTTTTTCATACATGGTTATGTCTGGAATTATGTTTTTATGTGCACCATGCTTTATAATTGCTCTCTAACCTAGCGTTAATCTTTGCTAGTCATATGTTTGTAAAAACTAAAAGCTTGCAACAAATTTAAGTGGCTGCAGTTTAGCTTTTATAACATATTTAGAATATCTTAAACTGTTGATTATGCTTGATTGTACCCTCAAATCAAGTTGTTGCATGCTGCTTGTTAGTTGTCACCTAGTGTTTGTTTATTCCTTTTTGGAATGTAGACTATGCATGAGCTTGTTGCTTGACTGATAGCTTTATCTGCTAGATAAGTGAGTTAACTTAAAAGTGTAAACTGCTTATAGTTAACAAACAAGTATTTCCTAGTTTGCTTGGTATGTTGCTCCTAGATATAGAGTTGTGCTCCAATCTAGTAAACCGGAAATAAAATACTGACAACCTCTGTCCACCATATTTTGCATGTCTATATTTGCTTGTATGCCCTAGATAGATGCTTGTCTTGTTTGAGCTTGGTGGGTATTGTTGGTTGCTTTAGCTGATTGGTTGTGTGATCCAAATGCTTGTTAAGGCTGTGTGTAGATGTGTTTTTATCTAACTGATGCCTTGGTTAGTCAACCTTTGTCCTCGGGGAGTATAGGAGTGGTTTGTCAACCTTCGCTTAGAATCATGCTCAAGCCGTCTTGACCTTCCGAGATGCCTTTAGTTGAACCCAGGTTGCTTAAAGGCTTGTGTTGTGTGTCTAGTTTTGATGGTTTAGAATGCTTGTGCCAAAAACCTGAACCTAGGCTTGTCCATGCCTTTTGTTGGACCAGTTAGCCCTAGTTAACCTTCCAAAAATCCTAGATGCCAAACCATGGTATGCCTATGCTTGTTGTGTGGCCATGCCTCTAACAAACCTATAGATCCAAGTTTGGCCTAAAAGTGTTGCCTAAGCCATAAATGTTTGGTACCCTTTTGCTGTGAAGGCCCTTGTTTGTTTAACCAGCCAAGTTAAGTTCCAGTTATCCTCAGCCTTTATCCATAGTTTGTCATGCCTAGTGTGGAGACCATGTCCAAACCCATGTACCCCTCGGTTGCTCTTTTGTTGCTACTTGGCCAAATCAAGTTCATGAAATCCTTCATCTTGTCATGACCTCGATGTGCACCAGACGAATCCTTGATGTCTTGTGCCATGTTTTATCCTTGAAATCACCTCCTTGTTGATTTCCAAACCTTGTGATCATCCTTGTTTTGCTAGCTCATGCCTTGCACGTGGTGCCTATCCATGCAACATTTATCTGCATCATGTGGGATTCCTCACTGGTTGTGGATTCGGTAATAGTGTCTTGGTTAAGAACTAATGGTGCCGCGACGAAACCGAGAGCCTCTTGTGGCGGCCGACACAAGTTTGTGCTACTCGGCACGCGCTGGTACCGTGGGTTATAATCAACATCTATTATAGAACTACGCCAATTTGTTATCTTTCATGAAGCTCCCTCCTTGATTATCTCCTATATTCCTCAGAAAAATCCTTATGTCGGCTCGGATAAGGCAGTATTTCTTTCTAAAAATGGCAAAGAGGATGACTTTCCAAGAATCGGTCAAAGATGAAACCAGTAGCAGACTGTAAGATGTGGTAGACAAAGGACTCTGTTGGATCAACAACAAAAGAAGGAGTATCATATATGGCCATAGTGAAGCAAAGTGGTACATAATTCTTAAAAATGGGCAAGTATCAGCTGAAGGATGAGTACCAGAAATGGTGTGTTATTGATCCAGATCCCCAAGGTCCAGAAGTTTTCTGTCTGAACATAATATATATATCTACATGATGATCTTGTAGTCAACCGAACCTTCTAGATATGTCTGATTCTCTGCTGACTTTGGTGGTGACTATGTGCATTGATAACCGACAGTGCTTGCAGTAAAAGCTAAAATCTTAGAGCTTTTTAGTGTTGAGAGGCAACTGATTAGTTTTGGTCATTGAAAAGCTAATCTTCAATTCAGAAATGACTCTTTGGTAGCTATGAAGGCTATGTCTCACAGATCAATGTTATGCCAGAAGTCTGTAACCCAGTGATATTGTTTGCGGCACATGTACATCCAAGTCTCTGACATGTTCCAGCCAGCTCCATCTGAGAGAAATTTTAATGGTAATACAAAACAGTACGCCAGCCTATTAACTCAGTCAGAATTATGCATCAAGTAAGGACTGCTTGGCGATACATTGGGCTATTATGGAAAGATTATCCCAGATTATTTTGGATGAAGCCAGAAAGAATTTTCAGAATCAGTCTCTTATTTTTGGGCAGTCCAGGTGTCCTACCAAAATCAACTATTAGAAGTGCAGATTAATGGCAATTGAAGTGTCAACCGGCAGGTTTCAGATTGTGTTCCTGTAGTGCTGAGTGAATTTAAGGAGATCACTCTCTCACCGAAGTAGTTCAACAAGTCAGTTCCACTAAGTTCCAACTACACCATAGAGAAGAATGATGCTGATATGCTTAGTAGTGTATCGAGATTCAGTAACTTCGTATTTTTACCCAAGAGGTTGCATCAAATTTAACCTGAGTCACTGTGACAGCTTAAGAATTTCAGTAAAGAAGGATGTGTGAAAACGTGGATTTGGTAGAGTCAGTTATCACATTCACCGCTCTTTTATCAGATTCAGATAATACCGTGTTATCATCAGAAAAAGAGAATTGCACGCATGGAACCTTATGTAGCTTCCCATCGATTGCTATCTGATGGAACAGATGATCACAGTAGTGCAAATAATGATTGCAGTCGGTCAGTTCCTCCTAGTCTCAATCAGACGAAGATCCAATATTTGAAGTAATATTATCTTGGATTCCTCCCAAAGTAATAATGCAGTTTTGGTTTTCTTTTAACCCGGCAGTGATATTGAGTGTACCTCAATGCTCGATGGAAGTCAGTGAAGAAAATTCTTGTGACAAGAGCTAGTAACGGGAAATGATATGGAAACAGCTCAGAAAGTTGTTCTGTCCTAGCAGTTTCTGTTCTGTCGAGAAGTAAGTATCTTGAGCTATCAATAGCCGGTGATTAAGGATGGGTGCTATGCTTCTCTTCCCTTGAAAAGTCTTACGTCCGGAATCTTGGGACAAGATTCTTTTAAGGGGGAGGTCTGTAACACCCCAGGTGTTCGCCGTCAGTTAAGCCGTCAGTTGAGCACGGACTTGGTATATCAAGCGACGATCAAGAACTAAATTCAAGGTTAGTTAGTGATGACCGAAGTGTCGGGATCAATCTCAGAGGCAGAATCTCAGTTTGATTTATTCGGGAAATAATTAATGGAGCCAGTTAATAATGATTATCAAATTATGAATATTCCGGATTTATGTGAAACATGGATTTTTCATATGACCCACCTCCATTTCTGTCTATAGTAACTGGTGAAAAAGTTTCATGAAGTTTGGAATCAAAAAGTCACATGAAATGATGAGTCGCAGCTTTGCCAGTACTGACTGATTAACTGAAGAAAATCATTCGGGTCCAACCAAGTGTCACGATTATGCCCGATCAACTATATATGAACTCACGGTCAAAAGTTATGAAAGTTCCGTGTTGAGCAGACGACCGGAAAATGTTCCGATCAACGAGAAAACCTGATTCGGATCCTACCGGGTGACTAGTTTGACCGGCGTTGAACGGTATTTCCCGTTATTCGTATGTCAGCGTGCCTTAAACGAAAGTTGTAGTACAGATCGAGAGGAACAAATTTTGTTTTATGGCCCAGACCTGGATCGGTGCCGAAAATAGTGAAAACGAGCTCGCAAGATGAAGTACAACGCAGTTTTCAGGTTCCGGAAATTGGTTAAGTCTGTACCGCGAAATTGGAATTTCGGTCACCACGAAGCTGCCGTCGACGATCGTTACCGGGCAAACCATTGGAAATCTGACCAAGTGCATTTAACGAAAGTCGGAGTATTCGGCGAGACGGCGACAACAAAATTGGTTTCGTTGAAATCGAAGTCCGTTTGAGCAGTGTTTGCAATTTTGGAGTTTGACCAAAAGTTTCCGGAAACTTGCCATTTTGGGAAAGAAATTTGGCAAAAATTTCAGGGAAGAAATCTGTCGCGTGGCCGACCGGCCTCCTCCCGAGGCCGCGCTCCTGTCCGCTCCTGCCCCCTCCGTCAAAAGCCAAGTCCGGCTTCTCTCTTCCCCTCTCCACTCGGCTCCTCTCCCTTCTCCCTCACGCTCTTTCTCCCTTCTCTCTGATTGCTGAACTCCAGAGAAAGGACAGCAGCCATGGCCGCCTGCTCCTCCGGGCTCCTTCTTTCCCTTCCCACCTCCATAGATAACAACAGTGAATTAGCACCTTGCTGATCCCCTTTCTTTCCCCTCCTCTCTGCGCCCTCCTGCAAGCCGCGCAGAAGAGCGACCCTTCTGGCCGCGCGAGGTCGCGCCCCTCCTCTCTCGTCGCGGCTTCAGGCTGCGCCCTTTCTGCAGGAAAGCAGCAGCAGGCAGCAGCGCTAGGAAGCAGCCACCAGCGCCCCTAGCCCCAAACCCTAGCGCCTGCCTCCTCTTCCTCCTAGCAGAGCCGGCCATCCCCACGGTCTCCCGAGTTTTCTCCCGTGAAATAATGGTGAAGGGTAGATTTGTGAAGCTGAAACTCTTTGCAGGTGTCTTTTTGTAAAGTTGCTTGACTCAATAGGTTTACTAATTGATCCTTGGTTGTTTTCTGCCGAATCCAGGGACCCAGATGTGAGATCTGCTTTTTAATTATGTTTTTGTTTAGTTAATAAATCTGGCTGAAATTTGTAAATTACGTGGTAAATTGTATGTTTGTCCAAAAATTTCAAATGAGCACTTTTTGGAATCCTTGTGAGTAGATCTGTCCAGTGGTTGCATAATATGTCAGCTGTTAATGGAAGTTTTGTGCTGTGATGATTGATTTGTGTTCAAAAGGTTTAAATAGGGAGAAAATGATATCTACTGTTATGTTGCTTGAAATGATGTGAACTTTTTATGGTAGGCTCCTCTGGTCATCTGTGTGCGATGATAAAAATTTCAGAATATTTGGTGCACGTATGAATTAGTTATGAATATATCTTTCTTTCAGCTTATTAAATAAATTAAAATGATTTGTGATAAATGTTTGCATGTAAAAATAGAAATAGTGCTTCCACTGCCTTCCTATGATGTTGCTGTAGCTTAGATAATTTTATCATGGCTAGGTGTGGTGCAAAGCATAGGATTTTAGATTTACCTTCTCTCTATAATTCATTCCGGGATATTCTGGACAGTTTTTTGGGCATAAATAGGTGCCCATTGTAAGTGGTGTTTTCTGTAGAACTTGTCTATAGCAAAGTCATAGATAACTTACATATCTAGCTGGTGTTAAAGTTTCATGATTTTTGGTCAAATGGATTAGGAGTTATGGCTGTTCAAAGTTCAGTTCAGAGATAGGTGCTGTCTAGAATCTCTGGACCAGATTTGAGGAATGTATTAGTTTGACCATGTCCAAATCATGCTGAGGTGTTTAAATATAATTTGTAGAAAATTTCATAAGCTTTTCAGAATGTCTTTTAGACAAGTGTAGCTCTAGCTGTGATTTAATTGCTTAGTTGTTGTGTGTATGCCCAGTTTTGCTGAAATGGCTGCATGTTTAGTTTCTGTTGTGGTAATTAGTTCGTGATAATATTGATGTTTTCTGAAGATGTGTTCTATACAAAAGTTGTAGATAACTTCTTTATCTAGCTTGTCACCAAATTGTATTGGAGATATGGCTGTTGTAAGATTACTGTCAAGTTTTGCCTACATTCTGTCCAGATCTGAATAATGGGCTTGTTTCACCTAGTTAACTTGTGATTCATCCTTAGGTGCTTATAAAAGAGTTGTAGTGCTTTTCATAAGATTTCTAAATTATCTTAGCTCATGTTCACTGGATATCTATAACTTGCGTTATAGCTGTTTTAGTGCAGATGGCTAAATCTGTCCAAGTCTGGACAGAGATGCCTATTTATGTTAATTAGCCCTTGTTAACTTGTGAATTATCTTGAGATGATTATAGATGATTTGTAGAAAACTTAATAACCTTTCTAAAAAGTCTAGGGGCAAGTTCCCAGGTGCTATACATCTTTAGTTATGGTTGTTTTAATTTACTGTTGTTGATGTGTGGCTAGTTCTATCTAAGTGTGGACAGAGCTGCACTAATTATGTTGTTTGACCTTGTTAATTATTGATTCACCTTTATCTAACAATAAGAAAGATTTAGATAATCTTGTAAGCTTTCTAGAATGTCTAATTGCATGCTCATGTGATGTTTATATTGTGAGTTATGCTTCTCTGAAGCTCTATCTGTCCTGCTGTCCAACAGTTGGATAGAGCTGCATATTTATTTGTTTTTGAGTTAGATAACCTTTGAATTAGCTCTTGTGGTAAATAACAAAGTTGTAGCTAATCATGTTAATTTTCCAGAAAGTCTTAGTGAACCTTGTTTGGATGTCTGTAGCATGAGTTATGATTAAAAGAGTGGACTGCTGTCCTATCATTCGGAGTGGTGTTTGTGCTCTATTACTTGTTTGTGAAATGCGCTTAGAGGTCTGCTAAGTTATCCCGATTGCTTATGTGAAACTATGATGAATGCTTGTTATTAGTGCTTGTGCTCAGTGTTTACTAGTAGTTACTTGTGCTATGTGCTTATGCTTGCTTAATATATTATTTCATGAGCATTCATACATATGCATTGTGCATCTCATATCTAGGTTCGCTAGATGGAAGAACGTCAAGCAAAGGACATGGTGGTGGAGCCAAACCTCAGGATGATGGTTTGGTGGTCGCTCGGAGATGATGGTGTTGGTGAACCACGAGTTGCTGGAGTGGTGACATTCCCGAAGATGGTGCCATCTAACACTAACATAAGTGTTGTTTCCCAGGCAAGCCCCGGAGCATTCTAAGTCTCATACCATTCTTTTATAAATGCAATCGAGTCAATATAATGATTGTTGCATTAAGTTATAGGAGTTGAATGATACCGTTGATGCATTACTTACTTATCCTTGTCCACCCATAATTATTATCTTGATATCCCTTTTAGGTCTAGGCTCGATTATATGCTTAGCCCTGCTTAGACCGGTAAAAGTCGGGTGATTTCCTGTCTCCCGCATATAGGTGGATACTGATCATGTTTAGCCTGGTGCTATCATGGAGATAATCATGTGTTAATTAAACTAAGACCGGGCGGGATGTAGGAGCAGCAGGACATGAGTTCTGTGTGCTAGTAGTCTCCCGTCTGTGTCGATTAGGAACCGACGAAGGCACACCTCAGTCATTTTGAACGCGTCAATCACTTAACGGAGCAGGTGCGGGTACCTCCCGTGAAGCCGAGTAAGGTTTTTCGAGCCGGTGATGGAGATGTTGACGCCTAACACCCAGGGCCTTATATGAACCGTGGGCAACTATTCTGAGCAACCTGGCATGGTCCGTGGACAGGCAGGGCCTGATTGACCTGGCATGACCGTGGGCAGTTATAGCTTGAGCAACTTGGCATTGAGATAACCCCCGGTGTAGAAGGGCTCATGACCGTCCCGCGTGTTGTGTTCTCGAACCTCCTGAATTGGTCGCCAACGGCCGCCTGGCAAGGTGTGATCGGGCGAGTGTGCGACATTTTTATCCCCAGCTGGTAGGAATCGATTATAATCGCCATCGCTCCTGGACAGTGAGTAACTTGACTGGGCATGTGTTACCGTAGTAATTTATGGAATTAAAGATGGTTATGGTACTGAATCTGAAAGGCTATTGATGAAATAGTCACTCTTGCTTGATTAATTAGCCAAGTGATTGCTCTAGATCAGGTGCAAATCTAGTTAATCAGGTTAATTACATAAAATTGACTGCTAATACTCTACTAATGATTATCTAATATTGAAAATGCTTTTATGCAAAAAGATAAGTATAGCCAACCCCAGATACAGCCTTGCATACTCCTTGGTGTCACTTTATTCCTGGTTTATGACGGGTAAGTCTAGCTGAATACATTCGAGTACTCAGGGTTTATCCCACCTTGTTGCAGGTGAAGGTTAGGCCTGCCGAAAGGTGATGGCCAGTGCCGGTGGGCTCGGCAGTTCCATACTTCTTCTCTTATGCTGTTGTTGGAGAATGTCACTCAAGCTAGCAAAGTATTTCAACTTATGTTATGGTATTCATTTCAAAGCTATGTTGTTTCTTCTAAATTAAATGGAACTCAACTTGTATCATTATTTGTGAACTCTATTGTAATATTATTTCCGCTGCAAAGCTCCGTGGACATGATTTGTATTTGCTTGACCATGCGATCTTGGCTGAATGTTGAAATGTTTGAAATCCTTCGAGATTTCCAGACTACCGGGTTTATTTGGGCTCAAGTGTGCTAATTCAGCTGCTTCAGTAGAGGTTTTCGCACTTGTGCTCTTATAAATTGGTCGGTTCTGTCACACCTGTGAGGTCACATTCGACGAGACTATGCCTTGTGTTTCTTCTGCTTTTGATGTTGCAGGAGAACAGGAGCTGGGAGAGACCATCTTTGTGGAGGAGGAGCAGGAGAATGTCGATTGAGGTGATCCCGAGCCAACTCCAATGGCTGCCCCCGTCGACCCTGCGACGACTACTTCAGCACGAGGACCCGATCCCACTACATCTTCTTCTTGGGGTCCTCTAGAGCCACCTCTTCAGCGAGCACCAGCTGCACCTGAGGGAGCGACAACATCTGGCGAGGGTGAGGCGACTTCGGCGAGGCAAGCGCCCCGGAGTGTTCAGCAAGTTCACCATCCGCGCCAGATGATCGGCGGCATCGACCAGCGAGTCACGCGGTCGCGAGCGTATGAAATCTCACACTTTGCTCATTCTGCATTCGTTGCTTCTTTGGAGCCCAAAGATGTTGGACACGCACTTTCTGATTCTAACTGGGTCAATGCCATGCATGAGGAGCTAGAAAACTTTGAGCAAAACCAAGTCTGGACCTTAGTTCCACCTCCACCAGAATGCCACCCTATAGGTACCAAATGGGTTTTCAAAAACAAAGAGGGTGAGGATGGGATGGTAGTGAGGAACAAGGCTAGGCTAGTAGCCCAGGGTTTTTGCCAGAAAGAGGGAATAGACTATGAGGAAACCTTTGCCCCTATAGCCCGTTTAGAAGCCATTAGAATCCTTCTAGCCTTTGCTGCTTCGAAGGGTTTTAAGCTTTACCAGATGGATGTCAAGAGTGCTTTCTTGAATGGGTATATAGAGGAAGAGGTTTATGTTAGGCAACCCCCTGGTTTCGAGGATCCCAAGTTTCCAAACCATGTTTATAAACTTTCAAAAACTTTGTATGGTTTGAAACAAGCCCCGAGAGCGTGGTATGATCGTTCGAAAACCTTTCTACTCTCCCAGGGTTTTAAAATGGGACGGGTCGATAGAACTTTGTTTCTCCTCAAGCAAGGCAATGACACCCTGTTAGTCCAGATTTACGTGGATGATATCATCTTTGGTGGCTCCTCTCACGCTCTTGTTGCGAAGTTTGCAGATACTATGAGCAGGGAGTTTGAGATGAGTATGATGGGTGAGTTGACCTTCTTCCTCGGGTTGCAAATCAAGCAAACCCGAGACGGGACGTTCGTGCATCAAGGCAAGTACACGAAGGACATCCTGAAGAAGTTCGACATGGGCGAGGCCAAGCCTCTTACGACGCCCATGGCGACGACTGCTGCGATGGACGTGGACCAGGACGAAGAGGCTGTTGACCAGAAGGAGTATAGGAGCATGATCGGCTCGATCCTGTACCTGACGGCAACGAGGCCGGACATACAGTTTTCTGTGTGTCTGTGCGCTCGTTTTCAGGCGTCCCCTCGGACTTCTCACAAGCAAGCAGTCAAGCGCATCATGAGGTACCTCCGATACACTCCTGAGTTTGGACATTGGTACTCTTCTTCTTTGACTCTTTCGCTTTGTTGTTACTACGATGCAGATTTTGCCGGCTGTCGGCTTGAGCGCAAGTCTACTTCTGGGACTTGTCAATTTCTTGGCTCTTCACTGGTTTCGTGGTCTTCTCGCAAACAGTCGAACGTAGCCCAGTCTACTACAGAAGCCGAGTATGTTGCTGCTGCTTCTTGTGCTTCGCAGCTTTTATGGATGGTTGCTACATTGCGTGATTTTGGTCTAGATTTCAATCGGGTCCCTTTGCTTTGCGATAGCACTTCTACCATTAGTGTAGCAAAGAACCCTGTTCTTCACTCCAAGACCAAACACATCGATGTTCGCTTTCACTTTCTTTGTGATCACTATGAGAAAGGCGACATTGATCTTAGGCATGTAGACACCCATAACCAGGTTGTGGATATTTTCACCAAGCCTTTGGATCTCTCAACTTTTGCAAGGTTGAGAGGTGAGCTTGGTGTGTGTTTCCCCTTTTAGATGGGGGAAGCATTTTGATGTACCATAGACTGACTTTCTGATCTTTTTGTTTTTGGGTCTTGAGTCTTTTAGTTTTGTTTTTGGCTCTGATTCTGACCTCATCTTTCATACATCTTGCATTTTCGAGCTTCATGTCTATATTCCTTAGAATGAATTTATGCTCTGAGTAGTGATGATGTATGATGATACTTGTAGCTTAGGCTCTTCTTGATCACTGATATATCCTGTGAGCTAAGCTATTTTTCAGAATGATGAACATGCTTAAAGAACTTAAAATTTGATACATGTTCACCATTAAGATTGGCAACTAGCATGTGTAGGATGTGTTGAGGTCACTTGAGCTATTTCATATATGCTAGGTTGCTATGTCTCTAGTTCTGAGTCCTTCACTTGCTTGGACTGTTCATATCTTGCTTAAAATGAACCAAGTGTTAGTGAATTGAAAAGATCGAGATGGGTTTGCTTTGTCAGCACATCACGGTATCGAGACTGTTTCTCATAGCACTTTGAGTTAAACTTGAGCCGTGTAGTGCAAGACCGAAACCGATGCTTTAAGCTTCTAATTGCATATGCATAGGCTTAGCACGGTTGAAAAGTTAGGCAATGACAAGCTTTCAACCTCTCGCAATCACATGCTGAATTTGAACTTGTGTTAACAACCGCTCCAATTTCTCCGATAAAATCTGAAAACACAAGTCCATGTTTCACTCTATAGCATGATGATTGAACTTTGCTAGGGGTAGTTCACCTTGTATACATGTTTAGCACTTGTTTGACTTCCTGTCTATACATGTTCAGTGCTATTTTGATGGTGAAACCCCTTTCTGAATGTCTTAAAACTGCTCACATGACTTATGTATTCATATCTTGTATTCGGTGATCAGTTTCAGCCTTTGCTAGCACTTTTGCGTGTTGCTATGTAGTCGGATCAGCACTCTTTAGAGCATTTATTCACTCTCTCGAGTATATACCTGAAGCTACTAACATGCATTTTTTAACTCATATGCATGTGTTTGACTCCGATAGACATGACTTAGCTCCGTTTTGCTCTTTTGAGCTCTTTTTCCCTCTCTTTTGATTGCAAATTGCCCCCAAGGGGGAGAAGTGTCTTTGTGGTGACAATTTGCAATTTATGCTTCTCTTGTTGAGGGGGAGTTCTTTGAGTAAGGGGGAGTCTTTTTGTCTATGTTGCTCTGAGTCTGCTTTTATTTGATATCGATCTTTTCAGCTGGTTGTGTCGAGCCTCTATGCCTCTGTCTTGAGGGACTAGCTGTTTTTCATCATATTTTTGATGGTTCTTGATTGGTATCGGGCTTGCTGCTGGTTGTGTTGAGCTTCTGTGCCTTTATCTTGAGGGACTAGCAGTAGCTACTTCTTATGCAGTCTTCTTTTGGTATTGAGCCCTCAGCTAGTGGTGTTGAGCCCCTTCTGCCTCTTCTTGAGGACTAGCTTGTTTCTGACTTGGTTGCGTCGAGCCGTTACCCATGTCTTTGGGAACCAAGTCCTGTGCTCTGTCTTGATCGAGTTTTGCTCCTTGATGAGTTGTTGCTCTGATCTCTTGCTTGGTTGTGTCGAACCGTTGCCCAAGTCTTTGGGGACCAAGCTTCGCTCATCTCGATTTGTGCTTCTTCGGCCTTTTATCTGGCTTTTGGACATCTCGAGTGAGTTTTTCTCCTTCTACCCAATTCTGCTTTCTTTCTATTTTGGTTACGGTTACTATGAGTTGACGATGCACTCATCAAGGGGGAGATTGAGAACACAAGGTTGATATGTGCCCTTGTGGTTCCCTTCCTGAGTGATGAGTGATCAATCAACGGGCAACATGTCTCTTGGCTGGGTTGATGTGCAGGTGCGGAGCTCAGGCAGTGGTCGAAGGTGAGGTGAAGGTCAAGTAGGGACGTGTCGTGCCAACGGACCGGGAGCGGTGAAGGGCGGACGTGGAGCTTGGACCGACGGACCAGGAGACCTGAGGACCAGCTGTGGTAGCTGGCACGTGGCGTTGACAAGCAAGAGTACATGGGGATGTGCGGTGCATCGGCCGAGTCGGGAGGAAGGTGATGGCACTTGGCGGGAGGCCGAGAAGGATGGCGAATGCACTGTGCCCGGCATGGAGGCTGGACATGCTCCGGCATCAGTGCTGGGACTCGGGGTGTGCGAACCACATCCCGTCTATGGCACGGGTTCGGTAGCAGAGCCTCTAAAAGCTACCCTTGACGGTTTCCGAGTTTGGGCCTCAAAACTCGGGGTGGCCGGTTTCCGAGTTTGGGCCTCAAAACTCGGCGTGGACGGTTTCCAAGTTTAGGCCTCAAAACCTAGGCATGCGGGTTTCTGAGTTTGGGCCACAAAACTCAGCCTGAGGACAGGTTTCCCGGTTTCAGCCTCAAAACCGGGGGGAAGCCCAGGTTTCCCGGTTTTGGCCTCAGAACCGGGGGGAGGTCTGCAAAAAGGACGGTCGACGCGTGGCGGCGTGGAGAGGCTGGCGCGGCGGCACAGCTATCCGCGAGGTAGGCACGGCGGTCGACGGGGCAGCACGTGGCGGCATCCTGAGGCTTGCGTCGAGGCGAAGCTAAGGATGAGGTGGGCGCGTGGCCGTTGGATCGGCTATCAGCAGAGTTGGACCGGGATACCCCTAGGGTTGGCCGCTTCGCTCTTGTATCTAGGGGTAAAAAGGGGATTATTGTTTTAGGCTATAAATAATAGAGGCACCCCTCCTCTCCCTCTATCCTTGCAGTCATTTGTTCCTGAGCACTCTCTCTCTAGCCCCTGCTTAGGTTCTAATCATACCTCGCTGCAAGCGATCCGCAGAGACGGGAATCATACCTCCGTGTATTTGGATCTTTTGAGGAAACAAGACCGTATTCTCGTTGTCTCCTCGTGTGGAGGAATTTCGGTTGAAATTGAATCGTGTTCTGTGTTCTTCACGTTTTGGTTTTTCATCTCCCGGAGATTTGCCTCGTTCTTCCTATCCACGAGATGATTTTCGATTCCACTTGAATCAATTTGTTCTTGGTCGTGAGCCCCTCCTTTCTACCGAAGGATTTCTCCCCTAACCCCACGAATCCTTAGATCGGGTCGATTTCGTGTTCTTTCTTCGTTCTTTCCCCTTTTCGGTGATCCACGAATCTCTCTTGATTGACTTGGTTTGGTGCGATGATTTCTTAGGATTAGCACCCCAATGCATAGAGGATCACCTGGGAGAAATTTGATCAAAGTCCCTTTTGATTTGGTGAAGTTCCAATCAATTTGGTGCGATGATTTCTTAGGATTAGCACCCCAATACATAGAGGATCACCCGAGCAGTTTTTCTGCTCTCTGTTCATCCGTGGACAGTCCGCGCCCCCAGCGGCGGACAGTCCGGGGATCGGGGCTGGTCAGGTCAGTCAGGCGCAGACCCCTGATTGTTCACTGTCAACTAAACGGCGGACAGTGGGCGGTACAAACCCGCGGACAGTTCGGTACCTGTCCAACAGACTTGCAGGACTGTTCTGTTTCTGATCATTTGCCGGCGGACAGTCCGGACTCACAGTGTCGGACAGTCCGGCGTTGGGCGGACAGTCCGGGATCCTGACCCCGGACAGTCCGCAAACCTGGAGTCTTTGCAGTTTTGCTCCAAGGCTTTGGGAGCTGCTTTTGGGATTTCTCCGGAGGTTCCGCTGTACCACTAGGACATCTCCTAGGGTATCCACCTACTCGTAGGTCGTGAACTCTCTGATCGTTTGGAGTCTTTGCTTTTGGGTGACTTTCTGGGACAAGGGTCATACTATTCACGAGTTGAATTTGAGGCTCCCATTCACCCCCCCTCTGGTCGCTAATCCGGTCCTTCAGAGTAATCTCAGACGATTTGTTCGGTGGGGATTGGCATTTGTAGGACTTGGCGAGTACACAGGGACAGCGATTTATACTGGTTCAGGCCGCTAAATAGCGTAATACCTTACGTCCAGTGTGGCGTGTGCCTTGCGTATTGTTATCCGGGTGAGCCTTAGCACATACCGAGTCCTAACCAGTTACATCAAAGGAGTCCTATTCTAATTACAAGACTTCCTTTTACAACTCGGCTAAGTTACAAACGAGAGTCCTAAACCAAGTACACTTTGTAACAAGTCTTCGGATCTCCCGTGTCGTCCGGGATTAGTCAGAGTAATCATCTACTGATGACGTCTCTGACATCCTGGTCCGTCAATCCCCCGAGCTCTTCATCATTTCTTCACGACGTTATCTTCTAATTTCTTCTTGAGAATCTCCGAGTAATGTTTTGAGAAATCTTGAACTACTCCGAGAATAAAGAAATTCCATGGTGTGCGCTTTTTACAAAAAGTGCACCCATAGGGTGTAGCCCCCGAGCCTCTTGTTATTTATAATAACTTTGAGGATCTTTGGAACCTTTTCCGAGTAGATTTTGAATAAGAAAAAACATTTCCTTTATAGATTATACCCTGCAGCCCCCGAGCCTGAGTTCCGAGTACCATAGTAGTCGGTTCTCGGGGTCTTCTAAATGAAGCCATCAGGTAATCCATGAAGGTCTTGAGGAGTCGAAATATGACACCAATCTTTTGCTTAAACCGTCCGAGTAATAATAGTTCAGCTTCAGGTGGGTAATGTTTTCAACAAACATCCCATATCACCCCCCACTGAATAAAAATTACCATAAGTCCAGCAATAATTGACTGGTGACTGTTCCAACTGTGCGCAATAATGATGTTTGTCGTTTTCTGCAACTGCAAACTTTGTCGTCTTCGTCTTGAAGTGCATGTGAGAATCAGCTCTGTTACCCATGCCGGGCTTCACATGCACCACAGTACATAGGGTAAATTATTGATTCTCTGGTCACTTACATGCGTGGATAATGTCCATAGACCAAGATAAACCGCCTATAAATACCCTGCCTGGGAAGCAAAGAGCTCATATCTTTCGAGAGTGTAGAACTTCTTATTAGTTTCATGGGTATTGTAATAGAACTTCGTGATGTTTAAAGCCTTCATAGAGCGGGGATTGGGGCTTCCTGCTTCGGATTTCTTCCGTGGATTGCTGCATTACTCTGGTTTGACTCTAAACAATATTACTCCCAATGCGCTTCTTCATATTGCAATCTGCGCCCATCTCTGTGAGGCTTTTCTTGGGATATGTCCCTCTATTACCCTTTTCCGCTACTTTTTCTGGTTTAAGTGTCAACCTAGTGACGCTAATACCGATGTAGTCGGAGGGGCTAGTCTTCAGGTTAGATTGGAAGTAGCCAATCAATATATAACTGTTGAGTTGTGTGAGTCGGTTAAAGACTGGGCTGCTGGGTGCTTCTATATGGGTAACCCACCCCCAGCTCTTCACCGTCATGATGGATGGCCACCACAGAAGTGCGGTGAATGGAAGGAGAAGCTTACAAGTGAAGAAGTAGGGGCTATCCAACCCCTCCTCATTATGATAGACGCTTTGATAATCGATGGGCTGACCGGATACACTGTCGTTCAAGACTTTGTTGCCCGGCGCATCCACCCGCTTCAGCAGCGAGCCAACTTTGGGTTCGAATACCTGGGTAAGAATGACCCAGGTCGCCACGCTGTCGAGAAATTGGCAGACTGTGAAATCCTCTGGAGAGTGAACCGGCTGCATAAGGACCGTGAACGTCTTGCTCCAGTGATGACATCCTTCTCCGCCATTAATCCTCCTCCTCCGGTAAGTACTTAATTTGTCATGTCGTCAAGGTTCGGAATAGATACTCTTCTGACCTGATTGGACATCCTTCTGTTTTTAGGGCCAGGGGAGAGATAACAATGATTGTCCTCCCCTGCCTTCGGCAACTGAAGAAGGCGGAGGCATCGCGTTGGAAGGTCCAATCAGAAGTGAGGATCTTCCTAACAAACCAAGTTCGCCTGAAGATCTTGACTGGCTTTACACAGAATCAACTGACTCTGATGTCCTGCTTATAAACCCAGAGGCTAAGGGTAGCCGGAAGAGGTCGCCGACTCCTCAACTAGAAGCCGGAGGACCTGTCCTTAAAAGGGCTCGCACTGGTAATCGCCGTGCTTGTCGAAAATGCGGATACATGGGTGTATGCCAAGTCTCTGAGTGATGAGTGATTGTCAACTGGGATGATGTGCATGTTCTTTGGCTTGTGTTGTGCAGGTGTCGAGCACGGAGATAGTGATCAGAGGCAAGGTGAAGGTCAAGTAGAGACGTGCCGTGCCGATGGACCGAGAGTGGCGAAGGGAGGACGTGAGGCTTGGACTGAGGGGCCGGTGGCCTGAGGATCAGCTGTGGTGGCTGGCAGCCTGGGATAGCGACGAGCGAAGACTTGCGGTCATGTGTTGCCTGAGTCGTGGACTTGGGGACACGTGTCGGTGGACGCGGTGCACAGGCGGTGCATCCCTTCTACGGCGTAGGTTTGGTGGTAGAGCCAGAGAAAAACCATCGGGTGGACGGTTTCCAGGTTTGGGCCTCAAAACCTGGGTGCTGAGGGTTTCTGAGTTTGGTCACAAAACTCGGGCTGAGGACGGTTTCCAGGTTTGGGCCTCAAAACCTAGGCGCTGCGGGTTTGCTGAGTTTGGGCCTCAAAACTCAGATGCTGGTGGGCTGGTTTCCCGGTTTAGGCCTCAAAACCGGGGGTTGGCTGTGAAGGCTGGTTTCCCGGTTTGGGCCTCAAAACCGGGGTGCGACGTCCAGGAAAAGGACGCGGAGCAGTGGCGGCACGTGGCGGCAATCGGGAGGTTGCGTCGAGGCAACGCTACGAGTTGTGCGGGCGTGGCCGTCGGATCTACCTACCACCGAGTTGGTCCAGAATAACCTTAGGGTTTAGCTGGCTCGCTCTGTAAGTAAAGAGGGATAGAATAGGAATAGAATAGGAATTAGGAATAGGATAAGTAGAGGGAGACACCCTCCTCCCTTCCTATCTCAGTCATTTGCTCTTTGCTTCTAGGTTTTCCTGCTCTCCCTCTCCCCTGCTGTAGCGAACCTGAGATCCACAGAGAAGAGAACAATACCTCTGTTCCCGTGAGATTTTTAAGGAAGTGAGACCGTAATCTCACTATTGTAGCGTGTGGTAGCCACACGGTTGCAAATTCGTGGTTGTGATTTGTGTTTTGCTTGTGTTCTTCGCGGGTTGCTTTTCTCCACGTTTTTCCCGTTGATCGATCTCTCTACTCGGTGCGTCTTTTGCAAATCTGTTTGAACTGAGTTGTTCTAGATCGTGAGGCACTTCTTTCCACCGAAGGAAATCTTCTCTAACCTCACGAGCTAGTAGGTCGGTCAATTTTCGTTTTGGATCGAGTTTGTTCCTTTTGTCCCGAATTCTTCCAATTCACCGATTTGGAGTTAGGTTCGTGCCATGATTCTTTTGGGATAGCTCACTAACATCCTTGGAACTCCTCATACCAAGTCTAGGCTTTAGTGCTTTTGATTCGGAGGAGATCGGGTGAATTTCGCGGAAGAACAACGCTGTTTTGGGACCATCGGACGCTGAACCTGGGAGCATCGGACGTTGAGTTCGTCACACCGGAGCGTCCGTTGCCACGTGTCACCGGACAGTGATTTTAAAGGAGCATCGGACGCTGACCATCGGAGCGTCCGTTGTCATCGGACGCGCCGGAGGTCGAGCATCGGACGCTTCTATTTCACTGTAGCAGCGTCTGATGCCTATGCAGTAAGGTTCCAGATTTGCTCTGTTTGCATCGGACGCGTCCGTTGGTTGGTCATCGGACGCTGCCAGCGTCCGATGCTGCTGAGTTTGCGCAGTTTCGTCCGCGGTTCGATCGTTCGTTGTTGGTTCTGATTTCCGGCTTTTGCGTTGGATTTCCGACTTCGTGCCCTACAGAAATCTGGCTTCCCGCTTCACAGAATAGCCTGAATCCCCCTAGCGTTGCTCGGGGGAGGTTGAGGTTACCCAAAGTTCATCCTGTCACTAGTTGACTTGCGTGAACTCGGGTGAGGAAGCTTTTGTGGTGTCCCGCTGTGTTCCTACGGAACATCCACCCATTCTCTTGGGTCGTGGACATCACACGCATCGTTTTTGCTCTTGGGGTTGGTTTTCGGAATAGTAGCGACAAGTTTCTGAAAGGAAAATTTGAAGCTCCCATTCACCCCCCCTCTAGTCACTTTCTGGTAGCACTTTCGGTCCTTCAATTGGTATCAAAGCGGATTAAGGATCTTCCACCTTAGCCGGTTCCAGATCCACAGAAGGTGACATGGATCGCGGCGTGGGCAAACCGCCGTTTTTCGATGGGACAAACTATGCGTATTGGAAGATACGCATGTCGGCCTATCTACAGAGTTTGGGTGCTTCCATCTGGGATATTTGCAACTCTGCTGATTACGTGGTCTTGGCTGCTCGTGTCTCCCAGCTTCAGATCGATGAGCACGATGCCAATAGCCGAGCCCGTAATGCTCTCTTCTCATGTTTGAGCATGAGTGAGTTTGATCGCGTTTCTCACCTCGCTACGGCTCGGGAGATTTGGGCCACCCTCATGCGTTTCCATGAGGGAACATCTCAAGTCAAAACCTGACTCTACGAGTCATTCAAGCGAGAGTATAAGAACTTTCGACATATGCCTGGCGAGAGCATAGAAAGTTTATTCGCTCGCTTTCAGGTGATTGTCAACAGGATGAAGGCTAACAAGGAGCTGTTGCCTTTCGACGATCATGAGAGGGCTCTCAAGCTTTTGCATACCCTTGATCGGTCGGTGTGGGATTCCAAAGTTCAGGCGATCATCGAATCACCTAACTATGAGACCCTCACGTGCGATGAGCTCTTCAGTAAGCTCAAGTCTAGTGAGATTGATGCCATGGCAAGGGCTTCTTATGAGAATCCTTCTGCCCAACTATGGCTTTGGTTTCTGGCTCTTCTGCTAACCCCTCTGGAGGTTTTGCTCTTTCGTCTCTCTTTTCTGTCACAGAGGACCAGCTGGAGTCTTTGGGGGATGACGAGTTGGCAATGCTCGCCAACCGGTTCTCGCGGTTCCACAACAACCACATGAACCGTCGCCGCGGAGGAGGACGCTCAGGGTGCTATGAGTGCGGCGACCCCGACCACTTCATCGCCAACTATCCCAAGAAGAAGCACTCATCTGGGAAGGGCGATCATGGGCACAAGTACGACTCCGGCAAGCGCAAGGAGAAGTACGTCCCCGCGAGGCACAAGCGGAGGGGCGGCTTCGACAAGGACTACATGAAGAAGAAGTACTTGGAGAAGGCCCAGGCTGAGCAGCGTGCGTTCTTCGCCACGCTCAGCGACGTCGACGGCTCGGATGACGACTCCGCTTGCTCAAGTGACGACGAGTCCGAGAAGAAGAAGAGGATCGAGGACAAGCTGAACGGCCTCTGCTTCTTCGCCGACGACGACGGCTTCTGTACCATGGCCCTCGGCAAGGAGGTCGACGATGAGCTGGTGAACTCCCCTCGGGACGACGGCGACGACGACACCTCCCAGGTATCTCTGACCCACGATGAGCTTTCAGCTGAGGTTGAGAAACTTACTACTGCGCTCCTTAGTCAAGATAAGTTGCTTAGGCGAGCCGCTAGAGAGCGCAAGGAGTTTAGGCAGAAGTGGGAGGATACGGTGAAGGAACTTGATTCTGTCAAGTCCACCGTGGTCGTTACTGATGAGGCGGAGTGTGAGATGTGCACCACGCACATGACTGACCTTCTCACTTTGAGAAACAAGTATGTTGCGTTGGTAGGAGAGGTGGATGAGTTGAAGGCTAGACCCTCGCTGTTGGGTGCGTGCAAGACTTGTCCTGTCTTGCAATCCGAGTTGGCAGAGAAGAATGCCAAGATCGTGTCTCTTGAGGAGGACAGCTCGGGTAGCACTTGTGTGTCTAGGTGTGCTTTGTGTGAGGGTTTGGAGATGGAGATTGCGAATGTGAAGCATGACAAGATGCAAACCGAGGAGGAAAACACATACCTTCGGACCATCTTGTCATGGGTGTCTTGTGGTGAGCCGCAGCTCGGGATGATGATCTCCCAATTCAAGCGAGCTGCTGGAGGTCCTGGTGTAGGTTTTGCTCAGGGTGTTGATCTTTCTGCTTTTGGGAAGATTGGAGAGTCGAGTGGTTTGAACCCGAGTGAGAAGCCCAACTCCACCACTACTCCCAAACTTACCAAGCTTCCACCCAAAGAGCCTCTCAAGCCTAACACCAAGGATGGAGTGTTTGAAGAACCTCCGAGAGCTCCACCCAAGAACCAAGTGTGGCATCCCAAACCCAATCACTTGAAGAACAAGCTTGATACGATGCCACCTATCCAGGAGGAGTGTTTGCCACAGAAGGGCAAGGTGATCCACACCCACAACCATGTGTACCAACAACCCCCTTTGAGAGCGGTGAGGTACCATTGTGAGCATTGTGGGAGAGATGGACACTTGAGCGAGTTCTGCTTTCAGCGCAAGAGAGAGGCGCGCCGTGCTAGGGAGATGAACAACCCGGACATGTACCATCCTTTCCATGATGTACATGTGCCGAATGTTCAGAGGAGAGCTGCTAGGCCTAGAGGTGCAGTGCCTCAAGTTCCTAGGCCTAGGCCTCGTAGAGAACATGCTCGGCGGGAGCCTGCTGTTGTAGGCTATGGACCCCATGGCGATGGCTTTGCAGTTGAGCATTTTCCCCCACCGCATTTTGAGTATCGCGGTGAGCGCTCCTTCTCCAGCGGACCACGTTCTTCTAAACGTGGTGATCGCTTCCTTCGTAGGTGTGCTAGGAATGGTTTTTTCGCTAACCGTTCTTTTGAGCAGCCGGCCCAACACTGGTATTCCCCTTACTTCACTAACCCCAGTGTTGGCCCGTATGCTCACCTTATGTCTTTTTATTGATGTAGGTAAAACGATTGAAGAATGTTTGTTTGGTGGATTCTGGGTGTTCGAGGCACTTGACCGGAAACGCCAAGTGGTTCTCCAGTCTTAGTCCGGTCGCCGGAAAGGAGTATATCACCTTCGGCGACAACAGCAAAGGTAAGGTGCTGTCTCATGGGTCTGTGCGAGTTAATGAGCATTTTGTGTTGCGCGATGTTGCTCTTGTTTCTAACTTGCATTTTAACCTTCTTTCTGTTTCGCAACTCTTTGATGATGACTATGAGATTCGTTTTAAACCGAATCTCAGTCGTATTTTGGATCCTCAGGGCAATCTTGTGTGTTTGATTTCGCCCTTTGGAAAAGTCTTTCGTGCAAATTTCTCGGAGTCTTTTGGCACTTCTCGTTGTCTAGTGGCTGGACCTTCTTCTTCTGATCTATGGAAGTGGCATAGGAGACTAGGACATTTGAGCTTCGACTTGCTTGCAAGACTTAGTTCACTTGGCCTAATCCGAGGATTGCCCAAGTTATCCATGGTGAAGGATCTTGTTTGCCACTCTTGTAGACATGGGAAGATGGTTGCCGCTCCCCACCATCCAGTGACTCAGGTCATGACCAAGCGCCCTGGAGAGCTTTTGCACATGGACCTTGTTGGTCCGGCTCGGGTGAGCTCGGTTGGTGGGAAGTGGTATGTGTTTGTTGTTGTTGATGACTTTTTGAGATATTCGTGGGTCTTCTTTTTAGCTGAGAAGACTGAGACTTTCTCCTTTGCTCGCAATCTGATTTTGCGTCTTCAGAACGAGTTCCCTTTGAACTCGATGCGAGCTATTAGGAGTGATAATGGTTCCGAATTCAAGAATTCGGATTTTGAGAAGTTTTGTAACTCTTTGGGTTTAGAGCATCAGTTTTCTTCCCCCTACACACCCCCTCAGAATGGTGTTGTAGAGAGGAAGAATCGGACCCTTGTAGAGATGGCTAGGACGATGCTCGATGAGCATAGGACTCCTAGGCGATATTGGGCCGAAGCTATGAGCACTGCATGCTATATTTCCAATCGCATTTTTCTTCGAGCTTTCTTGAAAAAGACCTCTTACGAGTTGCGTTTTGGAAAACTTCCCAAGGTGAGTTATTTTAGAGTTTTTGGTTGCCATTGTTTTATACTCAAAAAGGGCAACTTGGACAAGTTTTAGACTCGTTCTTCTGAGGGTGTGTTTTTGGGTTATGGCACTCACACTCGAGCTTATCGTGTACTTAAACTTGACACTAACCGATTCATGGAGACATCAGATGTCACCTTTGATGAGACCATGGTTTGTCCTTCTTCTCATTTTGAGCGTGCAGGTGATCATGAGGTTGGCGAGCCTCTTTTCGATGATGAAGAAGAAGGTGCTGAAGGGATAGATGACCCAGCACCTCCTCCACCTGCTGTGCCGCAAAGAGCGGCTTCTACTACGACTCACGGCCCCGACACCTCTTCTTCCTGGGGACCGTGGGATCCGCCACCTCGAGCGGTACCCTTTGTACCCGGGGAGGCACCAGCTGCTGTTGAGGGGGAGGCCACTTCAGCAAGGGAGGCGCCACGACACGTTCAGCGCCAGCACCCGCCTCAGCAGATGATCGGCAGCATCAACGAACGCGTCACCCAGTCAAGGCAAATCTCTCACTTTGCTCATTCTGCATTTGTTGCTGATTTTGAACCCCGGGATGTTGGACACGCTTTGACGGATCCGGATTGGTTCAATGCCATGCATGAGGAGCTTGAGAACTTTGAGAGAAATCGTGTTTGGGTTCTAGTGTCTCCACCTTCTGAGTGTCATCCTATTGGGACAAAATGGGTTTTCAAAAACAAACAGGGAGAAGATGGCCATGTTGTGAGAAACAAGGCCAGACTCGTAGCCCAGGGATATAGTCAGAAGGAGGGGACAGACTATGAGGAGACGTTTGCTCCTGTAGCACGTTTGGAGGCTATTAGGATACTCTTGGCTTTTGCTGCATCCAAAGGTTTCAAACTTTTTCAAATGGATGTCAAGAGTGCCTTCTTAAACGGCTACATAGAAGAGGAGATGTATGTTAGACAACCCCCCGGTTTCAAAAATCCCAAGTTTCCAAACCATGTCTTTAAACTCCACAAAGCTTTGTATGGTTTGAAACAAGCCCCTAGAGCCTGGTATGATAGGTTGAAAACCTTTTTGCTTGCTAAGGGTTTTAAAATGGGATGCGTAGATAAAACACTCTTTCTCCTCAAGCAAGGCACTGATACTCTCTTGGTCCAAATTTACGTGGATGATATCATTTTCGGTGGTTCTTCTCACGCTTTGGTTGCCAAGTTCACAGATACTATGAGCAGGGAGTTCGAGATGAGCATGATGGGCGAATTGACGTTTTTCCTCGGATTGCAAATCAAGCAATCTCGGGAAGGGACGTTCGTGCACCAGGGCAAGTACACCCGGGACATTTTGAAGAAATTCCACATGGGTGAGGCCAAGCCTCTTCCAACACCCATGGCGACCACGACGGCCCTGGATGCGAACAAGGAAGGGGAAGCAGTGGATCAGAAGGAGTACCGGAGTATGATCGGGTCGCTGCTGTACCTGACGGCGACACGCCCGGACATCCAGTTTGCGGTGTGCCTCTGCGCGCGCTTTCAGTCGTCGCCGCGCACTTCGCACCGTCAGGCGGTCAAGCGCATTATGAGGTACTTATCCTTCACTCCAGAATTTGGGATTTGGTATTCTGCTTCCTCCACCCTTTCCCTTTGCGGTTATTCCGATGCCAATTTTGCTGGTTGTCGCATCAAGCGCAAGTCCACTTTTGGGACTTGTCAGTTTATTGGTTCTTCTCTTGTATCGTGGTCTTCTCGCAAGCAGTCTAGTGTCGCCCAGTCTACCACGGAGGCTGAGTATGTTGCTGCGGCTAGCTGCTGTTCCCAGCTACTCTGGATGATGGCCACTTTGCGTGATTTTGGTCTGAGCTTTTCTCGTGTTCCATTGCTTTGTGACAGCACGAGTGCGATTAGCGTAGCTAAAAACCCCGTGCTTCACTCGAAGACCAAACACATTAATGTGCGCTTTCATTTTCTGCGAGACCACTATGAGAAGGGTGATATCGACCTTCGCCATGTCGATACTCATCATCAGCTTGCTGATATTTTCACCAAGCCTTTGGACCAATCAACCTTTAATCGGTTGAGAGGTGAGCTTGGTGTGTGTTTCCCCTTTTAGTTGGGGGAAACATTTTGGTTCTTGTATTATAGACTGACTTTTTTTCTTTTGCCTTTGTTTCCTTTTGCATTTTAGCATACACATTTACATTCTGAGCTTCATTTATATACTCATTAGAATGTAACTATGCTCTATGTAGTATGCTCTGATGCTTATGATGATGCTTGTAGCTTATGCTCTTTTTGATCACTAGTACATGTTGTGAGCTAAGCTAGTTTTTGAATGGTGAATTTGCTTAACAAACTTGAACTTAAAAATGTTCACCATTGAGATATGCAACTAGAATGTGTAGGATGTGTTGAGTTCACTCGTGCTTTTCATCTATGCTAGGTTGCTATGTCTCTAGTTCTGAGTCTCTCACTTGCTTGGTTTGTTCATATCTTGTCAATAAAATCGAACCAAGCTTTAGTGAACTGAAAAGATTGAGATGGGACTGCTTGTCAACACATCACGGTATCGAGACTGTTTCTCATTGCACATTTGAGTTAAACTCGAGCCGTGTAGTGTATGACCGAAACCGACGCTTTAAGCTTCTGATTGCATTTTGCATAGGCTTCGCTCGGTTGATAAGTTAGGCAATGACAAGCTGTCAACCTCTCACAAACATCTGCTAAAATTCTGAACTTGTGTTATTTCACCGCTGCAACTCCGATTTAAAACTGAAATCACAAGAGTATGCTTCATTCTATAGCATGATGTTTGAACTTTGCTAGGGGTAGTTCACCTTGTATACATGAATAGCACTTGTTGTTTTCCTGTCTATACATGTGCAGTGCTATTTTGATGGTGAATACCTTTTTGGCTAAAAACTGCTCACTTTGCTCATATGTTCATAGTTCATATTTGGTGATCAGTTTGAGCCTTTGCCAGCTTTTATGCTTTCTAGTGAGTCATTGGAGCTATACTGTTTAGAGCATCTTTGCGTTTCCTTGACTATATTCCTGAAGCTGCTAACTTGCATTTTTGACTCATATGCATTTTGGAAGGGGAGAAATCTGCGTGTTGGCAGTTTTTGTTGGTACATTTTCTGAAGGGAAGCATTGGTTCTTGATGGTGCATTTTCAACTAAGGGGGAGAAAATTGCAAATCATAACCCTCCATTTGTTTAGGGGGAGCCTTCCTGGTTGTTTGCACTATTCGAGGGGGAGTTTTGCTGCTTCCTGCTGGCCGTAAGGCATTAGTATCGAGCTTTCTTGCTAGTTGTGTTGAGCCTCTGTGCCTCTATCTTGAGGGACTAGCATTTTGCTTCGATATTTTCAATTGGTTTTTTTGCTAGCGGTGTTGAGCCTGTTCTACCTCTTCTTGAGGGCTAGCTTTGCTTTGCTTGGTCGCGTCGAGCCGTTGCCCATGTCTTTGGGGACAAAGTTGTTTCACTCTTTCCACTTGACCTTCTTCGGCTTTTCTATGCTTTTGGGTCATTTGGTTGAGTTCTCTCTTCTCCTTCTTCCTTCCTTCTTCTACTCCGATATGATTTGTGTTGGTAGCTGACAATGCACTCATCAAGGGGGAGATTGCGGATACATGGGTGTATGCCGAGTCTCTGAGTGATGAGTGATTGTCAACTGGGATGATGTGCATGTTCTTTGGCTTGTGTTGTGCAGGTGTCGAGCACGGAGATAGTGATCAGAGGCAAGGTGAAGGTCAAGTAGAGACGTGCCATGCCGATGGACCGAGAGTGGCGAAGGGCGGACGTGAGGCTTGGACTGAGGGACCGGTGGCCCGAGGATCAGCTGTGGTGGCTAGCAGCCTGGGATAGCGACGAGTGAAGACTTGCGATCATGTGTTGCCTGAGTCGTGGACTTGGGGACACGTGTCGGTGGACGGGGTGCACGGGCGGTGCATCCCTTCTACGGCGTAGGTTTGGTGGTAGAGCCAGAGAAAAACCATCGGGTGGACGGTTTCCAGGTTTGGGCCTCAAAACCTGGGTGCTGAGGGTTTCCGAGTTTGGCCACAAAACTCGGGCTGAGGACGGTTTCCAGGTTTGGGCCTCAAAACCTGGGCGCTGCGGGTTTGCTGAGTTTGGGCCTCAAAACTCAGATGCTGGTGGGCTGGTTTCCCGGTTTGGGCCTCAAAACCGGGGGTTGGCTGTGAAGGCTGGTTTCCCGGTTTGGGCCCCAAAACCAGGGTGCGACGTCCAGGAAAAGGACGCGGAGCGGTGGCGGCACGTGGCGGCAATCGGGAGGTTGCGTCGAGGCAACGCTACGAGTTGTGCGGGCGTGGCCGTCGGATCTACCTACCACCGAGTTGGTCCAGAATAACCTTAGGGTTTAGCTGGCTCGCTCTGTAAGTAAAGAGGTGTAGAATAGGAATAGAATAGGAATTAGGAATAGGATAAGTAGAGGGAGACACCCTCCTCCCTTCCTATCTCAGTCATTTGCTCTTTGCTTCTAGGTTTTCCTGCTCTCCCTCTCCCCTGCTGTAGCGAACCTGAGATCCACAGAGAAGAGAACAATACCTCTGTGCCCGTGAGATTTTTGAGGAAGTGAGACCGTAATCTCACTATTGTAGCGTGTGGTAGCCACACGGTTGCAAATTCATGGTTGTGATTTGCGTTTTGCTTGTGTTCTTCGCGGGTTGCTTTTCTCCATGTTTTTCCCGTTGATCGATCTCTCTACTCGATGTGTCTTTTGCAAATCCGTTTGAACTGAGTTGTTCTAGATCGTGAGGCACTTCTTTCCACCGAAGGAAATCTTCTCTAACCTCACGAGCCAGTAGATCGGTCGATTTTCATTTTGGATCGAGTTTGTTCCTTTTGTCCCGAATTCTTCCAATTCACCGATTTGGAGTTAGGTTCGAGCCATGATTCTTTTGGGGTAGCTCACTAACATCCTTGGAACTCCTCATACCAAGACTAGGCTTTAGCGCTTTTGATTCGGAGGAGATCGGGTGAATTTCGCGGAAGAACAGCGTTGTTTCGGGACCATCGGACGCTGAACCTGGGAGCATCGGACGCTGAGTTTGTCACACCGGAGCGTCCGTTGCCATGTGTCACCTGACAGTGATTTTAAAGGAGCATCGGACGCTGACCATCGGAGCGTCCGTTGTCATCGGACGCGCCGGAGGTCGAGCATCGAACGCTACTGTTTCACTGTAGCAGTGTCCGATGCCTATGCAGTAAGGTTCCAGATTTGCTCTGTTTGCATCGGACGCGTCCGTTGGTTGGTCATCGGACGCTGCCAGCGTCCGAAGCTGCTGAGTTTGCGCAGTTTCGTCCGTGGTTCGATCGTTCGTTGTCGGTTCTGATTTCTGGCTTTTGCGTTGGATTTCCGACTTCGTGCCCTATAGAAATCGGGCTTCCCATCACCCCCCCTATGGTCGCTTTCTGGTAGCACTTTTGGTCCTTCAGAAAAGTTGTTTTATCTCAAGAATTGTCTGATAAGCACTCTAAGCCGGGTGCTCCTGGTAAGGGAAAACCCGAGTACTTTGTAGTCCTTTTGAGTGTTGATGATCTCTTGTCTTATATATGTCGCTGTATCAGATGCTGGGACGGCGCAAGGAACTTCAAGCAGCGTAGTGTCTGAGAACCCTCCGACTTCAGACCCGCTTCAGCCGCTCTTGAAGCTACCAAAGCCTTTGAAGCTCGTGAAGTAAGTTTTCAGTTTTGTAGAGTGTACACAGAGTTCTGATGCTGACATGTATACTTGTCTGCTTGCAGGAAGGCAAAACCAGGTGCAACAGCCTCGAGAACCGTTCCTGATCCTCAGGCGGTAGAGGAGTCGGAGCCGCTGGCCAAGGATGACTCCAGTGTGCCGCCAACATTCAGTCAGGTAGATGCGCTGCCTGGCTCTTCTCCGTCCAAGTCTCGGGTTGATGCTGCTCCTGACGCGGATACTCTTCCATTGCTTCAGGTTGGTTGGCCGTACTCCATCTTTCGTTCTCCCGCTCAATTGGAGTTTGACCAAGTGTGGAGTAACTGGTTTTTTCGTACACGGTAGCCGGATGAGCCTACCCTGGACATGGTCTTGACGGAGATACATGCAGAGGGCTCAGCTTTTCAGCAGGGAGGATCTTTTGATGCACCCGAGTCCTTGCGCCAAGGAGCTACGCTTGATGTGTCCGGGTATGATCAGGATCTTACTCGGCTGAGGGAACTGAAGGATCAGGTGAGGGCTCCCTTTAAAGCTCTTCACCAATTTGTTGAGGTAAGAGTCTCAATCTCTTCTTGTTATACTGTAAACTCATCCGAGTACTGACAATATTATTATATTGTAGTCCTTTGACTTCAAGGTTAGAGATCAAATCACCCGGATCCGCCAGGAGTTGTCTCGTGAAAACCAAGAGCTCCGGGACTATATTGCCCAGGACCAGATTAGCCAGAAGGTAGCCACTCAGGTTCTGCATAGTCGTATTAATGAACTCCAAGGCAACCTCAAGGAAGTGGTAGCGGAGCGTGACGCTGCTAACAACCGAGAGGTTGGGCTGATAGCCAAGTCTGCTGCCATGGAGCAGAAATTGAAGAGCTTAAGAAGGGATCTAAAAAGCAGCTTGAAGGTATACTTGGAGTTTCTGTGTCGATCTGCTCTGTAATATTAGTCGGATGGCATGATAACTGACTGTTGTGTATGCAGATGCGAATAAACTAGCTTCTGGGTGGCAGAACGCCTTCAACCGAAAGGAAGCAGAGCTTGAAGAGGTATTTGCTAATGCGCAGAGTACTCTTCAAGAAGCCAAATTGATGCGTGAGGGTGCTGACCGGGACCTTCTGCAGGCTTTGAAGTCTATAAAGGAGTCGGTGGAGTCCCTGAAGGCTTTGGAGCATGCCGTCGAGCCCCTGCTCAACAGGATTCCGAGGCCGGCGGGAGTCGACGAGTCTTTGATTGAACGGGCCAAGGCTGCACCTGGGCGGCTGGCGCAATATATCAAGGATATGTCGATCTCCGTGGTGCAGGGTTTGATGGCAACGCTGCGGCTGCATCTGCCGTCCTTTGACCTGTCCGCTCTGATGACCCTTCCAGAGGACAAAGGTGACGAGGACCTTGCGGTAATGCAGGAGGAGGTGAAAGCCGCCGCGGAGGAGTACTCACAGATATTAGATCTTGTAGAGTAGTTTAGACTCCTCAGTCTCTGCAGCTTGTATCTCCTGAAAACAATTATTATAAGATATCAAAAATATTGGTTACTTTTGAATCTTGTGAATTGCATGTATGTCCAACTCCATATTGCGGCAAATTTCTTTTGCAATGGGTTGAGTTTATTTGTTGTGGATGTATGACCAGGCGTCTAATTAGACGAGTCTATCCGAGTGCTCGCTAGCACTTTAGTTTGGGTCGTGTGACGTCGTTTCTCTAACCATTGTGTAGAGAACTTAGTCTTGCCCGAGTACTACTCTTAGTACCCTTGTTCAAGGGATAACAATGATCAAGCACCTCTTGAAGGACCGTAGCATTGGTTCCTTTTGGGTGAATCATATCCTCTTGACGATCGCAGCTTGAGTGCGAAGGTGGGTGGACCTCTGTTCAGGATGTATGTAACAGGGTGAGTACTGTCTCGCCTTGTTACGCCTTATAGGAACTAGTCTCCACTATGGTGGATTCCATATTCGCTATAGGCTGGTAGCCGGGTGTTAAGCCGTACTACCTTGTGAGTTGTATTGAGCTTGAAGCTCGTAACTCAAGTATGGTGTCCGCTGAACCAATCTATCCGAGTAACATTATATATTAGTCGGAGAAAAGCCCTGCTATTGCAGAGACTGTTATGCGACTGAGTAGTCGTGATGAGGTGTAGAAAATAGCCTGGATAAAAGTTCTTATGTCGTATGAACTTCAAACTTTATTAATATCCGACTAATAAATACAATTGCCCTGAGTCAGTATTGTAGCATAGTCCTTAAGTATGGAATTTCTTCAAATGCTCAATATTCCATGAATTTGGCAGTGGAGATCCATCTTCAGTGACTAGCTCAAATGACCCGGGTCTTGTTACTTTGGATTCAATGTAAGGACCTTCCCATGGACTCATGAGCTTGTGACGTCCAACGGTGTTCTGAATTTTCTTCAACACCATGTCGCCTACTTGGAAGGTTCGGTGATGGACGTTCTTATCATAATAGCGCCTCATCCCTTGAAGGTATCTTGGTGATTGAAAAAGTGCGGTTAGTCGGGCTTCCTCAAGGCTGTCGACTTCTAACCGCCTGGTGTCATTAGCTTCGCCCTCGTTGTACTGCTCCGTTCGTGGGGAGTTCCAGATTAAGTCAGCTGGTAGGATTGCTTCAGTGCCATATACCAGAAAGAAAGGTGTTTGGCCTATTGCCCGACTTCGTTGTGTTCGTAGCCCCCTGACTACTTTAGGCAATTCTTCAACCCATTTGCCGCCGTGATCTTTTAGGAGGTCAAATAGCCTTGGTTTTAATCCGGCGAGAATCAGGGCGTTTGCCCTTTCAACTTGGCCATTGGACTGAGGGTGAGCAACAGATGCGTAGTCTATCTTGATTCCACAGTCGCTGGCCCATGACTTGAATTCGATAGCCGTAAAGGGGGACGCAAGATCAGTGATGATTCTGTGCGGCATTCCAAAGCGATGAAAGATGCTCTGCATGAATTGGACTGACTTGGAAGCATTGAACTTGACCAAGGGCATGTACTCGATCCATTTTGTGAACTTGTCAATTGCGACGTAGATGTACTCGAATCCGCCTGGGGCACGCTTGAGTGGACCCACCATATCGAGTCCCCAGCATGAGAAGAGCCATGACGGAGGGATGCATATCAGTTCATGTGCGGGTACGTGCTGCTGCTTGGCAAAGAACTGGCATGATTGACAGCGGCGGACTAAGTCTTCCACGTCTTTTAAAGCTGAGGGCCAGTAGTATCCTGACCTAAAGATTTTTCCAACTAGTGTCCTTGAAGCTGCGTGATTACTGCAGGACCCAGAGTGGACTTCATTCAAGATTTCCCTGCCTTCTTCTAGTGTAATACACTTGAGGAGGACCCCTGATGAAGCTTCGCATCGGTACAACTTATCCCCGACTAGAACATAGTTTTTGCTGCGCCTGGTGACTTACTCTGTTGTAGTCTTGTCGCTTGGCAGTTTATGTTCATTGAAGTAATCAATGAAAACTCGTGTCCAGTCGGGTGCTAGAGATAGGACCGGGGTTGCGGGTTCTGGCTCGAACTCCTCCTTCTCTTGGATTGAGGGCTTGGATAACTCATGTACAAAGGTACCACTAGGAACTTGTGCTCTGTCAGAACCCAATTTCGCAAGTATATATGCTGCCACGTTGAGATCCCGGGTAACATAAATGAGTTCCAGTCCTGCAAAGTGTTTTTCCAGCTTGCGTACTTCAGCACAATAGGCGTTCATTGTTTCCTTCGTACAGTCCCAGTCTTTATTAACTTGGTGAATGACCACGGAAGAATCTCCATAGACTAATAGCCGCTTGATGCCCAAAGTGACTGCTAGTTTAAGTTCGTGGAGCAGTGGCTCATATTCTGCTTCATTGTTGGTGGCTGGCCATAATATTTGCAGAACATATTTGAGCTGTTCGCCCATGGGTGATACAAGGAGGACTCCGGCTCCTGCTCCTCCGAGTTTTAGGGACCCATCAAAGTACATCTTCTAATGATCGGGAGTAGCGTTGTCTCTAGTCTGCTGTATTTCAGTCCTTTCGGCGACAAAATCAGCTAGGGCTTGAGACTTGATAGCTTTCCTCGGAGTGAACTTGATGTTGAGTGCCCCTAATTCAACTGCCCACATGGAAATCCTTCCAGTAGCATCACGGTTGTGAAGGATTTCTCCTAGAGGGAAATCCGTGACTACCGTGATCTCATGAGCTTCGAAGTAGTGCCGCAGCTTTCTTGAGGATATGAGTAAAGCATAGAGCAGTTTTTGTACACTCGGGTACCTGACCTTCGAGTTAGATAGTACCTCGCTGATGTAATAAACTGGTCGTTGGGTGTCGTAGATGTGCTTGTCGTCTTTGCGCTCCACCACGATTGCTGTGCTGACAACGTGTGTGGTAGCTGCAATATACAGCATCATCGGTTCCCTGGGCTCCGGCGGCGTCAGTATGGCTGAATTGGTAAGATAGCCTTTGAGTTGTTCAAAAGCCTTATCCGCTTCTTCCGTCCACTGGAATTTGTCACCGGCTTTAAGCAATTTGAAGAAAGGCAATCCCTTTTCTCCGAGCCGTGAGATAAATCGATTTAACGCTGCCATGCACCCGGTGAGTTTCTGAACGTCTCGGACAGAGGTAGGGGGCTTCATGTTGATGATAGCTGTGATCTGCTTTTGACTAGCCTCGATACCTCGATGACTAACGAGGAATCTGAGTAGCTGTCCTGAGGGTACCCCGAAGACGCATTTGGTTGGATTGAGTCTCCATTGATACGCACGTAATCAGTTGAAGGTTTCCTCTAGGTCTGATATCAGGGTAGTCGGATCCTTTGTTTTTATGACTACATCATCAACATAAGCTTCTGCATTGCGGCCAATCTGATCACCCAGGCAGTCTTGGATGGCGCGTTGATAAGTAGCCCCTGCGTTCTTTAGTCCGATGGACATAGTTTTGTAACAGTATGCTCCAAAAGGAGTAATGAACGATGTCTTGGGTTGGTATTCTTCTTTGAGGGCAATCTGATGGTACCCGGAGTAGCAATCCAGAAAAGAGAGTAAAGCGGAGCCTGCGGTGGCATCAACTATTTGGTCTATCCTTGGTAATCCGAAAGGATCCTTGGACAATGTCTATTGAGGTCTGTGTAGTTGACACACATGCGCCATTCAGCATAGTTCTTCTTCTTGACTAGCACTGGGTTAGCTAACTGAAGGACCGAGAAAGCACTAGCAAGGCGACCAGAGGGGGAGTGAATGGGAGCTCAAAAATTTGTCACGAAACTTTGGCCTATTGTCCCAAAATCAACCCCCAAAAGTTACGACCGAGAACGTGATGCCCATGACCCTTGGAAGAGGGTGGATGATCCCTAGGATCACAGCGAGGCACCACAAAGCGATAGCAAACCAAACATCAAAAGCAACAGATCAGGTTCGACCCTCAAAAACCATGTCCCAAACGTAGATTGACGGCTAGGTCGAGAAATCCCCAAATACTAATGCTAACAAGTAGCAAAGATACCTAGAGAGGTTCCTTGGTCAACTATAAGGTCAAATGAGAAGTCTGAAAACCAAGCGAAGAAACCGGGAGAGCAAATGCACAAAACCGGAGGCTTCCGCCAATCCGTGGACTGTCCGGCCCTGGGGTCCCGGACTGTCGGCCCCTACTGCGGACTGTCCGCCGGCCAAACACGAGAAACAACAACTCTGCTGGAACCTCCCTGGACGTTCCCGGACTGTCCGCCAAGTACAACGGCGGACTGTCCGTGGTTCAAAAATCGCTTGCTCAACAGCGCGGAGTAAGGCTACTGGTCTGGCCGACCCTGACGCGCGGACTGTCCGCCGGTCAAAACCGCAGACTGTCCGCCAACGAACAGAGAGGGCGATTTCAGTCACGTCCTCTCCAAATCTCTCCAAATTCGATCCAAATCAAAATCCCACGTTCCCAAACTTGGAGAAGATGATCACGGGGTAGTTAGGAGACTATCCTCAAGAAATCATCCTCTCAAATCGATTCAATCACCGGGAAATCGAAAGGGGAAGATCAAGAATGAACAAGCGCCACGAAAACGAAATCAACCCGATCTACTTGTTCGTGAGGAGTTAGATGAATTCCTTCGGTGGAAGTGATCTCCTTTCAAAAACGAACAAGTTGATTCAAATGGATTTCGCAAAGACGCAGTAGGGAGAGAGATCGAGTGACAGGAAAATTGCAGAGAAATGAAGAACGCGAAGAACACGAACAAAACGCGAATCAACACATCGATCTGCAACCGTGTGGCTAGCACATGCTACAACAGTGAGGTTACGGCCTCACTTCCTCAAAATCTACAGTACACAGAGGTATGGTTCTCTGCGGATCTCAGCTAGCTACAGCAGGGGATTGGGAGAGCAGGAAACCCTAAGTGCAAAGAGCAAATGACTGAGATAGATGGGGAGGTGGGTGTCTCCCCCTACTTATCCTAATTCTAACTATTCCTAATTCCCACTCTACCCCTAACTACTTACAGAGCGAACTAGCTAAACCCTAAGGTTATTCTGGACCAACTCGATGGTAGGTGGATCCGACGGCCACGCCCGCACAACTCGTAGCGTTGCTTCGACGCAACCTCCCGATTGCCGCCACGTGCCGCCACCCGCTCTGCCGTCCTATTCCTGGACGTCACACCCCCGGTTTTGTGGCCCAAACCGGGAAACCAGCCTTCACAGCCAACCCCCGGTTTTGAGGCCCAAACCGGGAAACCAGCCCACCAATGCCTGAGTTTTGTGGCCCAAACTCAGCAAACCTGCAGCACCCAGGTTTTGAGGCCCAAACCTGGAAACTGTCCTCAGCCCAAGTTTTGTGGACAAACTCGGAAACCATCAGCACCCAGGTTTTGAGGCCCAAACCTGGAAACCGTCCATCCGATGGTTTTTCTCTGGCTCTCTGTTCTTCCGCGGACAGTCCGCGCCCCCAGCGGCGGACAGTCCGAGCATCGGGGCTGGTCAGGTCAGTCAGGCACAGACCCCTGATTGTTCACTGTCAAGTGAACGGCGGACAGTCCGCAGTACAAACCCGCGGACAGTTCGGTACCTGTCCAGCAGACTTGCAGGACTGTTCTGTTTCTGATCATTTGCCGGTGGACAGTCCGGACTCACAGTGTCGGACAGTTCGGTGTTGGGCGGACAGTCCGGGATCCTGACCCCGGACAGTCCGCAAACCTGGAGTCTTTGCAGTTTTGCTCCGAGGCTTTGGGAGCTGCTTTTGGGATTTCTCCGGAGGTTCCGCTGTACCACTAGGACATCTCCTAGGGTATCCACCTACTCGTAGGTCGTGAACTCTCCGGTCGTTTCGAGTCTTTGCTTTTAGGTGACTTTCTGGGACAAGGGCCATACTATTCACGAGTTGAATTTGAGGCTCCCATTCACCCCCCCTCTGGTCGCTAATCCGGTCCTTCAGTGTAATCTGAGACCATTTGTTCGGTGGGGATCGGCGTTCGTAGGACTCGGCGAGTACACAGGGACAGCGATTTATACTAGTTCAGGCCGCTAAATAGCGTAATACCTTATGTCCAGTGTGGCGTGTGCCTTGCGTATTGTTATCCGGGTGAGCCTTAGCACATACCGAGTCCTAACCAGTTACAACAAAGGAGTCCTATTCTAATTACAAGACTTCCTTTTACAACTCGGCTAAGTTACAAACGAGAGTCCTAAACCAAGTACACTTTGTAACAAGTCTTCGGATCTCCCGTGCCGTCCGGGATTAGTCGGAGTAATCATCTACTGATGACGTCTCTGACATCCTGGTCCGTCAATCCCCCGAGCTCTTCATCATTTCTTCACGACGTTATCTTCTAATTTCTTCTTGAGAATCTCCGAGTAATGTCTTGAGAAATCTTGAACTGCTCCGAGAATAAAGAAATTCCATGGTGTGCGCTTTTTACAAAAAGTGCACCCATAGGGTGTAGCCCCCGAGCCACTTGTTATTTATAATAACTTTGAGGATCTTTGGAACCTTTTCCGAGTAGATTTTGAATAAGAAAAAACATTTCCTTTATAGATTATACCCTGCAGCCCCCGAGCCTGAGTTCCGAGTACCATAGTAGTCGGTTCTCGGGGTCTTCTAAATGAAGCCATCAGGTAATCCATGAAGGTCTTGAGGAGTCAGAATATGACACCAATTTGTTGCTTAAACCGTCCGAGTAATAATAGTTCAGCTTCAGGTGGGTAATGTTTTCAACAAACATCCCATATCACCCCCCACTGAATAAAAATTACCATAAGTCCAGCAATAATTGACTGGTGACTGTTCCAACTGTGCGCAATAATGATGTTTATCATTTTCTGCAACTGCAAACTTTGTCGTCTTCGTCTTGAAGTGCATGTGAGAATCAGCTCTGTTACCCATGCCGGGCTTCACATGCACCACAGTACATAGGGTAAATTATTGATTCTCTGGTCACTTACATGCGTGGATAATGTCCATAGACCAAGATAAACCGCCTATAAATACCCTGCCTGGGAAGCAAAGAGCTCATATCTTTCGAGAGTGTAGAACTTCTTATTAGTTTCATGGGTATTGTAATAGCAGTAGCGGAGATGATCGAGCCCCCGGGTGTCTTCCTTCTGTAGAGTAGATGAAGTGCCCAGAAGAACTGTTGTGAAAAGACCATCCATTAGGGTGGTTTCCAAGTGGTCGCGAGCAGAGGGACATAGAGGTGCGCCTAAAAGAAATCTTGTGACTACCACTCGTAGATAACCTCGGAGTCACAGGTTGTCAAAAGGGCGGCGAGGGTGATTGTCTTCCCCGAGTTCCTTGAGTACTGGGGTGGTACCAAAGACCCACCTTGGGATGCATTGAAAAGATAGTGTGTACCCGAGGTTCTGTGTCTGCTTTACTGCGTCTCACTGAACCCGGTCCTTGGTGCAATAGGCATCAAGGCTATGTACCTTGAATTCACTAGAGTAGCGTTTTACACCTTGATTGGACTTCTGTTGAAAGTTGTTGTATCTCAAGATGTTTCCATGCATCTCTGTTGTAATTCCGAGTAATAATAACAAAGATCTGGGTACTTGGAATATTTTCCGAGTCCTCTGTCTTGTTGCCCGAGTACTAAATGTATCTTGCGGAAAGAAAACTTGTCGGTTGACTGTTCTGTTCTCTATCTCTGACGCCGTTGGACACGTGTTCCCAGCCGTTAGGGTTACAGACGTTGCCATGACGCCGTTTAGGAAAGTCGAACGGTTATCAAAACAGATCTATAATAAGCCCCCACCGGGCTTGTGCTTTCCTCACGCTTTCATCAAGCCATTGCCTTCAGAGCTAGAAATCCCTTAGCCATCTCGCAGTGAATGCGTAGAAAGTCTCTCGTTACTAACATGGGTCCCAAGAGGCAATCTGCAATGGAGAAGAGAAAGGCTAAGATCACCATCACCGGAAAGCCTAAGCATCCGAACCCGCCAACTGACGTCTTGGCGTGGAAGAAGCCGGACACCACCCTGGCGGAGCTGGCATTCCTGGCGCAGCAAGGATTGCTGCGGGCGCAACCACTTGATGGATGGAGGGTACCCAATGATCATCGCGCTCCTGCCCCCAACACCACGGAGATCGTGATGTTTAAAGCCTTCATAGAGCGAGGATTAGGGCTTCCTGCTTCGGATTTCTTCCGTGGATTGCTGCATTACTCTGGTTTGACTCTAAACAATATTACTCCCAATGCGCTTCTTCATATTGCAATCTGCGCCCATCTCTGTGAGGCTTTTCTTGGGATATGTCCCTCTATTACCCTTTTCCGCTACTTTTTCTGGTTTAACTGTCAACCTAGTGACGCTAATACCGAAGTAGTCGGAGGGGCTAGTCTTCAGGTTAGATTGGAAGTAGCCAATCAATATATAACTGTTGAGTTGTGTGAGTCGGTTAAAGACTGGGCTGCTGGGTGGTTCTATATGGGTAACCCACCCCCAGCTCTTCGCCGTCATGATGGATGGCCACCACAGAACTGTGGTGAATGGAAGGAGAAGCTTACAAGTGAAGAAGTAGGGGCTATCCAACCCCTCCTCATTATGATAGACGCTTTGATAATCGATGGGCTGACCGGATACACTGTCGTTCAAGACTTTGTTGCCCAGCGCATCCACCCGCTTCAGCAGCGAGCCAACTTTGGGTTCGAATACCTGGGTAAGAACGACCCGGGTCGCCACGCTGTCGAGCAATTGGCAGACTGTGAAATCCTCTGGAGTGTGAACCGGCTGCATAAGAGCCGTGAACATCTTGCTCCAGTGATGACATCCTTCTCCGCCATTAATCCTCCTCCTCCGGTAAGTACTTAATTTGTCATGTCGTCAAGGTTCGGAATAGATACTCTTCTGACCTGATCGGACATCCTTCTGTTTTTAGGGCCAGGGGAGAGATAACAATGATTGTCCTCCCCTGCCTCCGGCAACTGAAGAAGGCAGAGGCATCGCGTTGGAAGGTCCAATCAGAAGTGAGGATCTTCCTAACAAACCAAGTTCGCCTGAAGATCTTGACTGGCTTTACACAGAATCAACTGACTCTGATGTCCTGCTTATAGACCCAGAGGCTGAGGGTAGCCGGAAGATGTCGCCGACTCCTCAACTAGAAGCCGGAGGACCTGTCCTTAAAAGGGCTCGCACTGGTAATCGCCGTGCTTGTCGAAAATGCGGATACATGGGTGTATGCCGAGTCTCTGAGTGATGAGTGATTGTCAACTGGGATGATGTGCATGTTCTTTGGCTTGTGTTATGCAGGTGTCGAGCACGGAGATAGTGATCAGAGGCAAGGTGAAGGTCAAGTAGAGACGTGCCGTGCCGATGGACCGAGAGTGGCGAAGGGAGGACGTGAGGCTTGGACTGAGGGACCGGTGGCCTAAGGATCAGCTGTGGTGGCTGGCAGCGTAGGATAGCGATGAGTGAAGACTTGCGGTCATGTGTTGCCTAAGTCGTGGACTTGGGGACACGTGTCGGTGGACGGGGTGCACGGGCGGTGCATCCCTTCTACGGCGTAGGTTTGGTGGTAGAGCTAGAGAAAAACCATCGGGTGGACGGTTTCCAGGTTTGGGCCTCAAAACCTGGGTGCTGAGGGTTTCTGAGTTTGGCCACAAAACTCGGGCTGAGGACGGTTTCCAGGTTTGGGCCTCAAAACCTGGGCGCTGCGGGTTTGCTGAGTTTGGGCCTCAAAACTCAGATGCTGGTGGGCTGGTTTCCCGGTTTAGGCCTCAAAACCGGGGGTTGGCTGTGAAGGCTGGTTTTCCGGTTTGGGCCCCAAAACCAGGGTTGTGATTTGCGTTTTGCTTGTGTTCTTCGCGGGTTGCTTTTCTCCACGTTTTTCCCGTTGATCGATCTCTCTACTCGGTGCGTCTTTTGCAAATCCGTTTGAACTGAGTTGTTCTAGATCGTGAGGCACTTCTTTCCACCGATGGAAATCTTCTCTAACCTCACAAGCTAGTAGATCGGTCGATTTTCATTTTGGATCGAGTTTGTTCCTTTTGTCCCGAATTCTTCCAATTCACCGATTTGGAGTTAGGTTCGAGCCATGATTCTTTTGGGATAGCTCACTAACATCCTTGGAACTCCTCATACCAAGACTAGGCTTTAGTGCTTTTGATTCGAAGGAGATCGGTTGAATTTCGCGGAAGAACAGCGTTGTTTCGGGACCATCGGACGCTGAACCTAGGAGCATCGGACGCTAAGTTCGTCACACCGGAGCGTCCGTTGCCACGTGTCACCTGACAGTGATTTTAAAGGAGCAACGGACGCTGACCATCGAAGCATCCGTTGTCATCGGACGCGCCGGAGGTCGAGCATCGGACGCTACTGTTTCACTGTAGCAGTGTCCGATGCCTATGCAGTAAGGTTCCAGATTTGCTCTGTTTGCATCGGACGCGTCCGTTGGTTGGTCATCGGACGCTGCCAGCGTCCGATGCTGCTGAGTTTGCGCAGTTTCGTACGTGGTTCGATCGTTCGTTGTCAGTTCTGATTTCCGGCTTTTGCGTTGGATTTCCGACTTCGTGCCCTACAGAAATCGGGCTTCCCGCTTCATAGAATAGCCTGAATCCTGTCACTAGTTGACTTGCTTGAACTCGAGTGAGGAAGCTTTTGTGGCGTCCCGCTGTGTTCCTAGGGAACATCCACCCATTCTCTTGGGTCGTGGACATCACGCACATCGTTTTTGCTCTTGGGGTTGGTTTTCGGAACAGTAGCGACAAGTTTCTGAAAGGAAAATTTGAAGCTCCCATTCACCCCCCCCCCTCTAGTCGCTTTCTGGTAGCACTTTTGGTCCTTCAGAAAAGTTCTTTTATCTCAAGAATTGTCTGATAAGCACTCTAAGCCGGGTGCTCCTGGTAAGGGAAAACCCGAGTACTTTGTAGTCCTTTTGAGTGTTGATGATCTCTTGTCTTATATATGTCGCTGTATCAGATGCTGGGACGGCGCAAGGAACTTCAAGCAGCATAGTGTCTGAGAACCCTCCGACTTCAGACCCGCTTCAGCCGCTCTTGAAGCTACCAAAGCCTTTGAAGCTCGTGAAGTAAGTTTTCAGTTTTGTAGAGTGTACACAGAGTTCTGATGCTGACATGTATACTTGTCTGCTTGCAGGAAGGAAAAACTAGGTGCAACAGCCTCGAGAACCGTTCTTGATCCTCAGGCGGTAGAGGAGTCGGAGCCGCTGGCCAAGGATGACTCCAGCGTGCCGCCAACATTCAGTCAGGTAGATGCGCTGCCTGGCTCTTCTCCGTCCAAGTCTCGGGCTGATGCTGCTCCTGACGCGGATACTCTTCCATTGCTTCAGGTTGGTTGGCCGTACTCCATCTTTCATTCTCCCGCTCAATTGGAGTTTGACCGAGTGTGGAGTAACTGGTTTTTTCGTACACGATAGCCGAATGAGCCTACCCTGGACATGGTCTTGACGGAGATACATGCAGAGGGCTCAGCTTGTCAGCAGGGAGGATCTTTAGATGCACCCGAGTCCTTGCGCCAAGGAGCTACGCTTGATGTGTCCGGGTATGATTAGGATCTTACTCGGCTGAGGGAACTGAAGGATCAGGTGAGGGCTCCCTTTGAAGCTCTTCACCAATTTGTTGAGGAAAGAGTCTCAATCTCTTCTTGTTATACTGTAAACTCATCCGAGTACTGACAATATTATTATATTGTAGTCCTTTGACTTCAAGGTTAGAGATCAAATCACCCGGATCCACCAGGAGTTGTCTCGTGAAAACCAAGAGCTCCGGGACTATATTGCCCAGGACCAGATTAGCCAGAAGGTAGCCACTCAGGTTCTGAATAGTCGTATTAATGAACTCCAAGGCAACCTCAAGGAAGTGGTAGCGGAGCGTGACGCTGCTAACAACCGAGATGTTGGGCTGATAGCCAAGTCTGCTGCCATGGAGCAGAAATTGAAGAGCTTAAGAAGGGTTCTAAAAATCATCTTGAAGGTATACTTGGAGTTTCTGTGTCGATCTGCTCAGTAATATTAGTCGGATGGCATGATAACTGACTGTTGTGTATGCAGATGCGAATAAACTAGCTTCTAGGTGGCAGAACGCCTTCAACCGAAAGGAAGCAGAGCTTGAAGAGGTATTTGCTAATGCGCAGAGTACTCTTCAAGAAGCCAAATTGATGCGTGAGGGTGCTGACCGGGACCTTCTGCAGGCTTTGAAGTCTATAAAGGAGTCGGTGGAGTCCCTGAAGGCTTTGGAGCATGCCGTCGAGCCCCTACTCAACATGATTCCGAGGCCGGCGGGAGTCGACGAGTCTTTGATTGAACGGGCCAAGGCTGCACCTGGGCGGCTGGCGCAATATATCAAGGATATGTCGATCTCCGTGGTGCAGGGTTTGATGGCAACGCTGCGGCTGCATCTGCCGTCCTTTGACCTGTCCGCTCTGATGACCCTTCCAGAGGACAAAGGTGACGAGGACCTTGCGGTAATGCAGGAGGAGGTGAAAGCCGCCGCGGAGGAGTACTCACAGATATTAGATCTTGTAGAGTAGTTTAGACTCCTCAGTCTCTGCAGCTTGTATCTCCTGAAAACAATTATTATAAGATATCAAAAATATTGGTTACTTTTGAATCTTGTGAATTGCATGTATGTCCAACTCTATATTGCGGCAAATTTCTTTGGCAATGGGTTGAGTTTATTTGTTGTGGATGTATGACCAGGCGTCTAATTAGACGAGTCTATCCGAGTGCTCGCTAGCACTTTAGTTTGGGTCGTGTGACGTCGTTTCTCTAACCATTGTGTAGAGAACTTAGTCTTGCCCGAGTACTACTCTTAGTACCCTTGTTCAAGGGATAACAATGATCAAGCACCTCTTGAAGGACCGTAGCATTGGTTCCTTCTGGGTGAATCATATCCTCTTGACGATCGCAGCTTGAGTGCGAAGGTGGGTGGACCTCTGTCCAGGATGTATGTAACAGGGTGAGTACTGTCTCGCCTTGTTACGCCTTATAGGAACTAGTCTCCACTATGGGGGATTCCGTATTCGCTATAGGCTGATAGCCGGGTGTTAAGCCGTAAAACCTTATGAGTTGTATTGAGCTCGAAGCTCGTAACTCAAGTATGGTGTCCGCTAAACCAATCTATCCGAGTAACATTATATATTAGTCGGAGAAAAGCCCTGCTATTGCAGAGACTGTTATGCGATTGAGTAGTCGTGATGAGGTGTAGAAAATAGCCTGGATAAAAGTTCTTATGTCGTATGAACTTCAAACTTTATTAATATCCAACTAATAAATACAATTGCCCTGAGTTAGTATTGTAGCATAGTCCTTAAGTATGGAATTTCTTCAAATGCTCAATATTCCATGAATTTGGCAGTGGAGATCCATCTTAAGTGACTAGCTCAAATGACCCAGGTCTTGTTACTTTGGATACAATGTAAGGACCTTCCCATGGACTCATGAGCTTGTGACGTCCAATGGTGTTCTTAATTTTCTTCAACACCATGTCGCCTACTTTGAAGGTTCGGTGATGGACGTTCTTATCATAATAGCGCCTCATCCCTTGAAGGTATCTTGCTGATTGAAAAAGTGCGGTTAGTCGGGCTTCCTCAAGGCTGTCGACTTCTAACCGCCTGGTGTCATCAGCTTCGCCCTCGTTGTACTGCTCCGTTCGTGGGGAGATCCAGATTAAGTCAGCTGGTAGGATTGCTTCAGTGCCATATACCAGAAAGAAAGGTGTTTGGCCTGTTGCCCGACTTCGTTGTGTTCGTAGCCCCCTGACTACTTTAGGCAATTCTTCAACCCATTTGCCGCCGTGATCTTTTAGGAGGTCAAATAGCCTTGGTTTTAATCCGGCGAGAATCAGGGCGTTTACCCTTTCAACTTGGCCATTGGACTGAGGGTGAGCAACCGATGCGTAGTCTATCTTGATTCCACAGTCGCTGGCCCATGACTTGAATTCGATAGCCGTAAAGGGGGAAACAAGATCAGTGATGATTCTGTGCGGCATTCCAAAGCGATGAAAGATGCTCTGCTTGAATTGGACTGACTTGGAAGCATTGAACTTGACCAAGGGCATGTACTCGATCCATTTTGTGAACATGTCAATTGCGACGTAGATGTACTCGAATCCGCCTGGGGCACGCTTGAGTGGACCCACCATATCGAGTCCCCAGCATGAGAAGGGCCATGACGGAGGGATGCATATCAGTTCATGTGCGGGTACGTGCTGCTGCTTGGCAAAGAACTGGCATGATTGACAGCGGCGGACTAAGTCTTCCACGTCTTTTAAAGCTGAGGGCCAATAGTATCCTGACCTAAAGATTTTTCCAACTAGTGTCCTTGAAGCTGCGTGATTACCGCAGGACCCAGAGTGGACTTCATTCAAGATTTCCCTGCCTTCTTCTAGTGTAATACACTTGAGGAGGACCCCTGATGAAGCTCCGCATCGGTACAACTTGTCCCCGACTAGAACATAGTTTTTGCTGCGCCTGGTGACTTGCTCTGCTATAGTCTTGTCGCTTGGCAGTTTATGTTCATTGAAGTAATCAATGAAAACTCGTGTCCAGTCGGGTGCTAGAGATAGGACCGGGGTTGCGGGTTCTGGCTCGAACTCCTCCTTCTCTTGGATTGAGGGCCTGGATAACTCATGTACAAAGGTACCACTAGGAACTTGTGCTCTGTCAGAACCCAATTTCGCAAGTATATATGCTGCCATGTTGAGATCCCGGGTAACATAAATGAGTTCCAGTCCTGCAAAGTGTTTTTCCAGCTTGCGTACTTCAGCACAATAGGCGTTCATTGTTTCCTTCGTACAGTCCCAGTCTTTATTAACTTGGTGAATGACCACGGAAGAATCTCCATAGACTAATAGCCGCTTGACGCCCAAAGTGACTGCTAGTTTAAGTTCGTGGAGCAGTGGCTCATATTCTGCTTCATTGTTGGTGGCTGGCCATAATATTTGCAGAACGTATTTGAGCTGTTCGCCCACGGGTGATACAAGGAGGACTCCGGCTCCTGCTCCTCCGAGTTTTAGGGACCCATCGAAGTACATCTTCCAATGATCGGGAGTAGCGTTGTCTCTAGTCTGCTGTATTTCAGTCCTTTCGGCGACAAAATCAGCTAGGGCCTGAGACTTGATAGCTTTCCTCGGAGTGAACTTGATGTTGAGTGCCCCTAATTCAACTGCCCACTTGGAAATCCTTCCAGTAGCATCACGGTTGTGAAGGATTTCTCCTAGAGGGAAATCCGTGACTACCGTGATCTCATGAGCTTCAAAGTAGTGCCGCAGCTTTCTTGAGGATATGAGTAAAGCATAGAGCAGTTTTTGTACTTGCGGGTACCTGACCTTCGAGTTAGATAGTACCTCGCTGATGTAATAAACTGGTCGTTGGGTGTTGTAGATGTGCTTGTCGTCTTTCCGCTCCACCATGATTGTTGTGCTGGCAACGTGTGTGGTAGCTGCAATATACAGCATCATCGGTTCCCTGGGCTCCGGCGGCGTCAGTATGGCTGAATTGGTAAGATAGCCTTTGAGTTGTTCAAAAGCCTTATCCACTTCTTCCGTCCACTGGAATTTGTCACCGGCTTTAAGCAATTTGAAGAAAGGCAATCCCTTTTCTCCGAGCCGTGAGATAAATCGATTTAACGTAGCCATGCACCCGGTGAGTTTCAGAACGTCTCGGACAGAGGTAGGGGGCTTCATGTTGATGATAGCTGTGATCTGCTTTTGACTAGCCTCGATACCTCGATGACTAACGAGGAATCTGAGTAGCTGTCCTGAGGGTAACCCGAAGACGCATTTGGTTGGATTGAGTCTCCATTGATACGCACGTAATCATTTGGTTGGATTGAGTCTCCATTGATACGCACGTAATCAGTTGAAGGTTTCCTCTAGGTCTGATATCTGGGTAGTCGGATCCTTTGTTTTTATGACTACATCATCAACATAAGCTTCTGCATTGCGGCCAATCTGATCACCCAGGCAGTCTTGGATGGCGCGTTGATAAGTAGCCCCCGCGTTCTTTAGTCCGAAGGACATAGTTTTGTAACAGTATGCTCCAAAAGGAGTAATGAACGATGTCTTGGGTTGGTCTTCTTCTTTGAGGGCAATCTGATGGTACCCGGAGTAGCAATTCAGAAAAGAGAGTAAAGCGGAGCCTGCGGTGGCATCAACTATTTGGTCTATCCTTGGTAATCCGAAAGGATCCTTGGACAATGTCTGTTGAGGTCTGTGTAGTTGACACACATGAGCCATTCAGCAGAGTTCTTCTTCTTGACTAGCACTGGGTTAGCTAACTGAAGGACCGAGAAAGCACTAGCAAGGCGACCAGAGGGGGAGTGAATGGGAGCTCAAAAATTTGTCTCAAAACTTTGGCCTATTGTCCCAAAATCAACCCCCAAAAGCTACGACCGAGAACGTGATGCCCATGACCCTTGGAAGAGGGTGGATGATCCCTAGGATCACAGCGAGGCACCACAAAGCGATAGCAAACCAAACGTCAAAAGCAACAGATCAGGTTCGACCCTCAAAAACCATGTCCCAAACGTAGATTGACGGCTAGGTTGAGAAATCCCCAAATACTGATGCTAACAAGTAGCAAAGATACCTAGAGAGGTTCCTTGGTCAACTACAAGGTCAAACGAGAAGTCCGAAAACCAAGCGAAGAAGTCGGGAGAGCAAATGCACAAAACCGGAGGCTTCCGCCAATCCGCGGACTGTCCGGCCCTGGGGTCCCGGACTGTCGGCCCCTACTGCGGACTGTCCGCCGGCCAAACACGAGAAACAACAACTCTGCGGGAACCTCCCTGGACGTTCCCGGACTGTCCGCCAAGTACAACGGCGGACTGTCCATTGTTCAAAAATCGCTTGCTCAACAGCGCGGAGTCAGGCTACAGGTCTGGCCGACCCCGACGCGCGGACTGTCCGCCGGTCAAAACCGCGGACTGTCCGCCAACGAACAGAGAGGGCGATTTCAGTCACGTCCTCTCCAAATCTCTCCAAATTCGATCCAAATCAAAATCCCACGTTCCCAAACTTGGAGAAGATGATCACGGGGTAGTTAGGAGACTATCCTCAAGAAATCATCCTCTCAAATCGATTCAATCACCGGGAAATCGAAAGGGGAAGATCAAGAACGAAAAAGCGCCACGAAAACGAAATCAACCCGATCTACTTGTTCATGAGGAGTTAGATGAATTCCTTCGGTGGAAGTGATCTCCATTCAAAAATGAACAAGTTGATTCAAATGGATTTCGCAAAGACGCAGTAGGGAGAGAGATCGAGTAACGGGAAAATTGCGGGGAAACGAAGAACGCAAAGAACACGAACAAAACGCGAATCAACACATCGATCTGCAACCGTGTGGCTAGCACACGCTACAACAGTGAGGTTACGGCCTCACTTCCTCAAAATCTACAGTACACAGAGGTATGGTTCTCTGTGGATCTCAGCTAGCTACAGCAGGGGATTGGGAGAGTAGAAAACCCTAAGTGCAAAGAGCAAATGACTGAGATAGATGGGGAGGTGGGTGTCTCCCCCTACTTATCCTAATTCTAACTATTCCTAATTCCCACTCTACCCCTAACTACTTACAGAGCGAACCAGCTAAACCCTAAGGTTATTCTGGACCAACTCGATGGTAGGTGGATCCGACGGCCACACCCGCACAACTCGTAGCGTTGCTTCGACGCAACCTCCCGATTGCCGCCATGTGCCACCACTGCTCTGCCGTCCTTTTCCTGGACGTCGCACCCCTGGTTTTGTGGCCCAAACCGGGAAACCAGCCTTCACAGCCAATCCCCAGTTTTAAGGCCCAAACCGGGAAACCAGCCCACCAACGCCTGAGTTTTGTGGCCCAAACTCAGCAAACCCGCATCACCCAGGTTTTGAGGCCCAAACCTGGAAACCATCCTCAGCCCGAGTTTTGTGGCCAAACTCGGAAACCATCAGCACCCAGGGTTTGAGTCCCAAACCTGGAAACCGTCCATCCGATGGTTTTTCTCTGGCTCTACCACCAAACCGAAGCTGTAGAGGGGATGCACCGCCCATGCACCCCGTCGACCGACACGTGTCCCTAGGTCCTCGACCCAAGCAACACCGTGCCCGCAAGTCTCCGCTCGTCGCTGTCCCAGGCTGCCAGCCACCACAGCTGATCCTCGGGCCACCGGTCCCTCAGTGCAAGCCTCACGTCCGCCCTTCGCCACTCTCGGTCCCTTGGCACGGCACGTCTCTACTTGACCTTCACCTTGCCTCTGATCACTGTATCTGTGCTCGACACCTACACAACACAAGCCAAAGAACATGCGCATTATCCCAGTTGACAATCACTCATCACTCAGAGACTCGGCATACACCCATGTATCCGCACTAACCACTCGGGGTGGAGGATTTCTATGATGAATCCAGCCGCGAGTAGTTTGGCTATTTCCTTCTTGATTGCCTCTTTCTTCTCTGGTGAAAATCGTCGTAGTCTTTGCTTGATAGGTCTAGAGCCTTCCTTTAACTCTAATCTGTGCTCAGCCAAGTTCCTTGGGACCCCAGGCATGTCTGTTGGTTTCCAAGCAAATATGTCTTTGTTTGTTCTAAGGAACTTGGTGAGCGCGGGTTCCTATTCTTCAGATAGGTGAGCACTAATAGTCGCTGTCTTGGAAGGATCACCGGTTTCCAGGTCAATGGCTTTTGTGGAGACCTCTGCTGATGGTTGAATAGTACCCGCCTTCTTTGTTGGGATTTCTGAATCTCAAGGCTTGGTATTAAGCACCATCTGAGCAAGTTCTTGTACTTCCAGGGTGAGTTGAGCTTTTTCAGCGATTTGGACAGCCTCTGTGTCGCAATCAAATGATTGCTTCAAGTCACCTCTGAAGCTTAAGATTCCTTTGGGACACGGCATCTTCAATAAGAGGTATGGGTAGTGGGGTACTGCCATAAACTTGGCAATAGCAGGTCGCCCGAATATGGCGTGATACGATGATTCGAAGTCGGCTACCTCAAAACTGATGTACTCTGTTCTGTAATTGATCAGAGTTCCAAAAGCGACGGGTAGTATAATCCTTCCGAGTGGTACAACCGCTTTTCCGGGTACTATGCCGTAAAAAGGAGCGGTTGATGCTGTGAGCTGGGTTGCGAGATCTAGATTCATCTTCCGTAGGGTGCTTGCAAAGATAACATTGAGTCCTGCTCTGCCATCGATGAGTACCCTACCAAGTGTATATCCAGCTACCGTGGGGTCCAAAACTAGCGGATAATGGCCTGCATTGGAAACACTGGTCCATTGATCTGCTCTGGAGAAATTAATCGGATGTTCGGACCAGTCGAGGTATTTGGGTGTCGCTGGTTCGGTGGACATGATCTCTCGCAGGGAAAGCTTCTGAAGCCTCTTGATGTCGCTGGTAGTTAGTCCCCCAAAGATGACATTAATAGTTCCTTTGGGGTGCTGAGAGCCACCGGCGTCCTGTTGAGGATCCTCAGCTGTCTTCTTGCCTTTGTCTTTCTTGTTCTTGTTGAAGTCGGGGTTCAAGCCTCGCTCCTTGAGCTGTCGGCAGTGCCTTGCTTGATGTCCACTTTTCGGATGGAAAGGGCAGGGTCCGTAGAGTAAGTCATCCAAGGTGGATGTCTTGTTTCCCTTCTTCTGAGGCTCCATGGCAGCAACAGTATTATCTCCTGCCCTTTTCCGGGTATTTTGCTGTGGTGCCTGGTTGCCTCTCAGGTTGTTTCCTCGATCACCTTGTGTGTTTCTATTGGGGAAGCGTTTCTATGTGCGTTCCTCTGTCGCCATCATGGAGTTTACAGCCCGGTGGAACTCGTCAAATGGTGGTCGGGTCCTGCTTGATGAAATCTTTGTAATTGTACCTTTCGCAAATGCCGTTGCCAAAGAGGTCAATTACTTCTCTATCTGTGATGTCGGATACTGTAGAGCGGATTTCTAAGAATCGCCTATAGTATTACCGCATTGATTCGTTTTTTTGTTGCTTGCAGGTTCTGAGCTTAGTCCGGGGATCTGATCTCTCTGGGACACCAGCAAAGTTTTCAACGAAGATACGATGTATTTGTTCCTAGGAGTCGATGGACTTGGGTTTAAGCCTGTCAAACCAAGCAAGTGGCATTGTCTCTAGAGCCCTTGGGAGGTAGAGTGCTTTGATGTCGTTTCTTCCACCAGCTAGCTCAACTGCTTGAGCATACAGTCTGAGCCATCGTTTGGGTTCTGTCTTCCCGTCGTACTTGGAGTAGTTCCCGGGTTTGAATTTTCGCTGGAACGAGACTGCTCGAAGCCTTTGGGAAAAGCAGGGGAAGCGATCTACTGCGTCGGATGCTGCAACTGCGACTCCTATGTATGAAGATTCGACTCCTCCCTCAGCTTGATCTGGTACTCGGTGGCCCAGACGACTCCTTGCTGGGATACGTCCGAGTCGTTCTTGAACTGGCCGCCTCTGGCTCGGGTGAGATGAAGCTTGCTCATCAGCTAGGGATTCAAGATTCCGCCCCCGTAGTTGGAGTGCGGTAGTCCGGAGCATGACCAGTCGTCGCTCCTCATTAGGGGTGCGGTTGGGCTTGGCTCCCATCTCCATAGCTAGAGCTAGTATGTTTTGATAGGGAGTCTGGAAGACTTTATGGCCGGCGACCCTCATGAACTCAGGTTCAAGGTTGCGAGAACAATCAGGGCGCCGTCTGTTAAGATCATCCTGGGAGTGATTCTCTTCAGTGCGAGCTTGACGCTCTGCCTCCACTTCCAGACGCCTACGGGTGTTGTACTCTTCTAGTCGTGCATTGTAGCGATCTACAGCTTCCTTACGGTGAGTTGCTCGCCTTCTGCGGGCCTCCTTAGCTCTATTCCTTCGGATTCTTTCAGCTTTCAAGGACTCGGTTTCCGCGGGTCCTTCCGGATCATTGTCAGAGATCATACTCAGAGTTTCATCGTCTTGACAGACATCTGGTGGGGTTGGTGGTCATAGAGATGATTGATGCCCCGCCATGAAGACTTCACGAGTGTAACCCTAGTTTGATGATCCCGTTGTTATAGATTCCAAAGTAGAAGTGCTGGAGATTAGTTCTGTTGTGGAGTTGTGTTCCTCAAAAGGGAGCTGATGTCCATGCTGATATGGAAGTTGCTGGTCAATTGTGCCAACCAGTCTAGCCGAAACAGGCTGAATTGGCCAATGGACAATGTTACCCTCCTTAGTAGAGCTGAAAATGAGCCCTTGCTGACCTCCCGTCAAAGGTATCTGCTGACACTCTTTGAATTTTGCACTGATCAGGTTCTGGAAGTTTTCACCAGGGTTCCGCAGCCCAAAGGTGATACCATAGCTGGTGTCTGGGTCCTTTTCATCAGACTTTAAGTTGGAGTAGGAGTCGGGCGCTTCTGCATGGTCCCCAGGGTGCTGCGGGTCTTGGATTGCTAGATTTGCTAAGCTCTGGGCGAGATCCTCTGTCTTTGGCGTGGCTTGCAGTTTTGATTCAGTGTCAAGCTGCCTGTGCAGCTTTCCTTGATCATCCGCGATGCAAGTCCATGAGCCAAAAAACGAAAATTGACCCCGTTGAGAACATGTTGTCGTGGTTCGCCGGGCTCTTGGTCGTCGAATCGCCGAAAGCCCCTACCTGGCGCGCCAGCTGTCGGTGTTTGTTAACCGGCAACTCGTCTTGAGTAATCTCAGATGATTTGTTCGGTGGGGATCGACGTTCGTAGGACTCGGCAAGTACACAGGGACAACCATTTATACTGGTTCAGACCACTAAATAGCGTAATACCTTACATCCAGTGTGGCGTGTGCCTTGCGTATTGTTATGATTCAATGTTCGATGATCTGGAGCCTGCGCCCGGCTCCCCTTATATATCCGGGTGAGCCTTAGCACAGACCGAGTCCTAACCGGTTACGTCAAAGGAGTCCTATTCTAATTACAAGACTTTCTTTTACAACTCGGCTAAGTTACAAACGAGAGTCCTAAACCAAGTACACTTCGTAACAAGTCTTTGGATCTGCCGTGCCGTTCGGGATTAGTCGGAGTAATCATCTACTGATGACATCTCTGACATCGTGGTCCGTCAAGGACTCGGTTTCTCCGGGTCCTTCTGGGACGTTGTCGGATATCATGCTCAAGGTTTCATCATCGTGAAGGACCTCTCGAGGAGTTGGAGGTCATAGAGATGATTGATGTTCTGCCATGAATACTTCACGAGTGAAGCCTTGGTTTGTTGATTCCGGTGTAACCGACTCTAAGGCACTGGAGTTTAGCTCTGTTGAGGTCTCGTGTTCCTCAAAGGGGAGCTGATGTCCGTGTTGGTATGGAACTTGTTGGTTGATTGTGCCAACTAGCCTCGCCGGAGCTGGCTGTATTGGCCAATGGACAATGTTACCCTCCTTGGTAGAGCTGAAAATGAGTGCCTGCTGAGCTCCGGTCAAAGGAATCTGTTGAAACTTTTTGAGTCTTGCATCAATCAGGTCCTGGAAGTTTTCAGCCGAGTTCCGCAGTCCAAAGGTGATGCCATGTCTGGTGTCCGAGTCCTTTTCATTCTCAAAGTCTGAGTCTGAGTAGGAGTCGGATGCTTTTGGTTGGTCCTCGGAACCTTGCGGATCTTGGATTGCAAGGTTTGCTAGGTTCCGGGTGAGATCTTCCATCTTTGGCGTGGCTTGCGCTTCTAATTCTGTGAGGAGTTGTCGATGTAGCTTCCCTTGATCATCCGCGATGCAAGTCCACGAGCCAAAAACGAAAATTGATCCCGCCGAGAACATGTTGATGTGGCTCATTGAGCTCTAGATCGTTGAATCACCGAGAGCCCCTACCTGGCGCACCAGCTGTCGGTGTTTGTTAACCGGCAACTCGTCTTGAGGGATCTCAGATGATTTGTTCAGTGGGGATCGGCGTTCGTAGAACACGGCGAGTACACAGGGACAACGATTTATACTAGTTCAGGCCGCTAAATAGCGTAATACCTTACGTCCAGTGTGGCGTGTGCCTTGTGTTATGATTCAAGATTCAATTGATAGGAGCCTGCGCCTGCTTCCCCTTATATATTCGGGTTAATCATAGCACAGACCGAGTCCTAGTCGGTTACAACAAAGGAGTCCTATTCTAATTACAAGACTTCCTTTAAGAACTCGACTAAGTTACAGCAAGAGTCCTAGTCCAAGTATACTTCGTATCAAGTCTTCGGATCTCCCGTGCTGTCCAGAATTAGTTGGAGTAATCATCGTTTGTTGATATCTCTGACATCCTGCTCTGTCACTTGCTAGTTCTTCTTTGGGCAGTTGGCGATGAAGTGGTCCGGATCGCTGCCCTCATAGCACCCAGCGCGTCCTCCTACACGATGACGGTTCATGCGGTTGTTGTGGAACCACGAGAACTGGTTGGCAAGCAAAGCCAACTCGTCGTCTCCCATGAACTTCAGCTGCAAACCTTCTAGCCCATCTAAGGCTTTGCTTTCTGGCTCTTCTACTAACCCCTCTGGAGGCTTTGCACTTTCCTCTCTTCTTTCTGTCAGAGAGGAGCAGCTGGAGTTCATGGCATCAATCTCACTAGACTTGAGCTTACTAAAGAGCTCGTCACACGTGAGAGTCTCATAGTTAGGCGATTCAATGATCGCCTGAACCTTCGAGTCCCAAACCGACCGGTCGAGAGTATGCAAAAGCTTGAGAGCCCTCTCATGATCGTCGAAAGGCAACAGCTCCTTGTTAGCCCTCATCCTATTGACAATCACCTGAAAGTGAGCAAATAAACTTTCTATGCTCTCGCCAGGCATGTGTCGAAAGTTCTCATACTCCCGTTTGTGCGACTCATAGAGAAGGGATTTGACTTGAGTGGTTCCCTCATGGAAATGCATGAGGGTCGCCCAAATCTCACAAGCCGTGGGGAGGTGAGAAATGTGATCATACTCAGACATGCTCAAATAGGAGAAAAGAGCATTACGGGCTCGGCTATTGGCATCGTGCTTATCGATCTGTAGCTGAGTAGCACGAGCAGCCAAGACCATGTAATCTTCCTTATTGCAAATCTCCCAGACAGAAGCACCCATGCTCTGAAGATAGGCCGACATGCGAATCTTCCAATACGCATAGTTCGTCCCATCGAAAAACGGTGGTTTGCCCACGCCGCGATCCATGTCGCCTTCTATGGATCTGGAACCGGCTAAGGTGGAAGATCCTTAACCCGCTCTGATACCAATTGAAGGACCGAGAATGCTAAAGCAAGGAGACCAGAGGGGGGTGAATGGGAGCCTAAAAAATTTCTCTCAAAACTTTGGCCTTTGTCCCGAAAATCAACCCCCAAAAGCTTTGACCGAAACATGATGCTCACGACCCTTGGAAGAGGGTGGATGATCCCTTGGATCACAGCGAGGCACCATCAAACAAGAGCAAACCAAATGCAAAAAGCTTCGGCTCAAATTCGACCCAAAAAATTGACTCCCGAACGTAGATGGAAGGCTACGTCGGGAAATCTCCAAATACCTATGCTAACAAGTAGCAAAGATACCTAGAGAGGTTCCTTGGTTAACTCCAAACGAGAAGTCCGAAAACCAAGCCAAAAAGCTGGGAGAGCAAACGCACTAAAAAACAGCACACAGCGAGTTCCCAGACTGTCCGACTCAACTGCGGACTGTCCGCGAGGGGATGGCGGACTGTCCGCCGGTGAAAATCCCCAAAATGCAGTGTTGCTGAAACCTCCCTAGGTGATCCTGGACTGTCCGCGGATCACAACGGCGGACTGTCCGCCGGTCAAAATTCGACACTATTCACCGAGACACGCAGCCACTGAACAGGCTCGGCCCCGATGCGCGGACTGTCCGCGACCACCTAGTGAGGGCGATTTCAGTCGCCCTTCACCCAAATCATCCCAAATTCAATCCAAATCAAAATCCCTTGTCCCCAAACTTGGAGAAGATGATCACGAGATAGTTGGAAGACTATCCCGAAGAAATAATCCGCTCAAATCAACTCAATCAATGGGAAATCGAAAGGGCAAGGTGTATGAACCGAAAAAGCGTTACGAAACTTGAATCGACCCGATCTACTTGATCGTGAGGAGTTAGATGAATTCCTTCCGTGGAAATAATATCCTCACATCAAAGAACAAGTTGGTTCAAGTGGATTTGAAAAAGACACAGCGTAGAGGAAGATTGAGTGACGGGAAAATCGTGGAGAAACGAAGAACGCGAAGAACAAATTCAAAACGTGAATCAAAGCCACGAATTGCAACCGTGTGGCTATCACATGAGACAATGGTGAGATTACGGTCTCACTTCCTCAAAATCTCAAGAACACAGAGGTATGATTGCCGTCTCTGCGGATCTCAGTAGCTACAACAGGGAATGGGAGAGAGGATACCCTAGAATGAAAATAGCAATGGCTGAGATAGGTTGGGAGGTGGGTGTCTCCCTCTACTTATCCTAATTCTAGTTCTCACTCTACCCCTAACTAATTACAGAGCGAACCAGCTAAACCCTAGGGTTATTCTGGACCAGCTCGAAGTAGATGGTTATCCGATGGCCACGCCCGCACAACAGGTAGCTTCGCCTCAACGCGACCTCACCGATTGCCACCACGTGCTGCCACCGCTCTGCTTGTCCTTTTCACGGACCTCGCCCCCGGTTTTGAGGCCGAAACCGGGAAACCAGCCTTCATGTCCTCCCCCGGTTTTGAGGCCGAAACTGGGAAACCCGACGTCCATCGCCTGAGTTTTGTGGCCCAAACTCAGAAACCCGCCAGCGCTTAGGTTTTGAGGCCCAAACCTGGAAACCGTCCTCAGCCCGAGTTTTGTGGCCCAAACTAGGAAATCGGCCGCACCCAGGTTTTGTGGCCCAAAGCTGGAAACCGTTCACCCGGTGGTTTTTCAGTGGCTCAACCACCAAACCGACACCGTAGAGGGGATGCACCGCCCATGCACCCCGTCCACCGAAACGTGTCCCCAGTTCCTCGACCCGAGCAACACCATGCCCCACAAGTCTCTGCTCGTCGCTGTCCCAGGCTATCAGCCACCACAACTGATCCTCATGCCACTGGTCCCTCAGTCGAAGCGTCACGTCCACCCTTCACCGCTCTGGGTCCATCGGCATGGCACGTCCGCCGCACGACACGCCCATCCTTCACCACTCCCGGTTCATCGGCACGGCACGTCTCTACTTGACCATCACCTTGCCTTTGATCACTGTATCCGTGCTCGAAACCTGCACAACACAAGCCAAAGAACATGCGCATCAAACCAGTTAACAATCACTCATCACCCAAGATCTGGCATACACCCATGTATCCGCTTGACATACAGATGTGAGTGGAATTATATTTTTTTTCTTTTATATATATATATGTTTTTATATTTGTATGACATTGAAAATTCAAATATGCAATGCAAAGTTTTTAGAAAAGGAAACAAGCAATGCAGATACAAGATACAAGGTACCTGGGGGGGCTCCTCCCCCAAAGCTAGCTTGCAGCTACGGACCCCGGGGATAGTACCCCAGCGACGCCCAATACGCCAGCTGCTGCTCTTGCTATTGTCGGGGCGGTTGAAGGACCGAGAACTGTACTAGAAAGCAACCAGAGGGGGGTGAATGAAGCCTAAATAATTTCTTTTGAAACTTTGGCATCTGTCCCACAAATCAACCCCCAAAAAACTTCGTGTGCAAACGTGATGCCACGACCCATGGAAGAGGGTGGATGATCTCTAGGATCACAGCGAGGCACCACCAAACGAGAGTAAACCAAACACCGAAAAATCCGGCTCAAGTTCAACCCCTGAAACTGACTCCCGAACGTAGATGGACGGCTATGTCAGAAAATCTCCAAATACCGATGCTAACAAGTAGCAAAGATACCTAGAGAGGTTCCTTGATGAATTCTAGGGCCAAACGAGAATTCCAGAAACCAAGCGGAAAAGCCGGGAGATCAAGTGCACTAAAAACCAACACACAGCGAGTTCCCGGACTGCGGGTACGATCCCGGACTGTCCGCGGTACTGCCGGACTGTCCGCGGGAGAAGGGCGGACTGTCCGCCGGCAAAGTCCCCAAAACAGCACTGCTGCTGAATAGCCCTTGGACAGTCCCAGACTGTCCGCGGGTTCCAACGGCGGACTGTCCGCCAGTCAACCCGAACACAAACAGTTGAGTTGCGGATCCACTGGTCTAGCTCGAGCCCGACGCGCGGACTGTCCGCGGTCACAATGGCGGACTGTCCGCCAACACCCAAAGAGGGCGATTTCGATTGCCCCTCTCACAAATCTTCCCAAATCCGATTTAAATCAAAATCCCTCGATCCCAAACTTGGAGAAGATGATCACAAGATAGTTAGGAGACTATCCCCAATAAATCATCCACTCAAATCATCTCAATCAACGGGAAATCGAAAGGGAAGGAGAAAGAACGAGAAAGTTGCCACGAAACTTGAATCGACCCGATCTACTTGTTCGTGAGGGTAGAGATAAATTCCATCGGTGGAAATGTTCTCCTCACATAAAACAACAAGTTGATTCAAGTGGATTTGAAAAAGACGCAGCGAGGAGGGAGATCAAGTGACGGGAAAATCATGAAGAAATGAAGAACGCGAAGAACAAGTTCAAAACGCGAATCGCAATCACGATTGCCAGCCGAAATTCGTCCCCACGAGGAGACAACGGGAATCTAGTCCTGTTTCCGCAAAATCCAAATAAATAGAGGTATTGTTCACCGTCTCTGCGGATCTCAGTAGTTATAGCAGGGATTGGGAGAGCAGGAACCCAAGAAAGAAAATAGCAATGGCTGAGATAGTCTGGAGGGAGGGGTGGCCTCTCCTTATATAGCCTAATACAATTATTCCCCTTCTACCCTTACAACTAATGAGCGAGCAGGCTAACCCTAAGAGTATTCCTTACCAACTCGAGGTTGATGTTGATCCGATGGCCACGCCCGCACATCAGGTAGCTTCGCCTCAACGCGACCTCACCGTGAAGGACCGAGAGTGCTACCATAAAGCGACCAGAGGGGGGGGGGGGTGAATGGGAGCCTAAAATTTCTTTTCGAAAGTGCTGGCCTTTGTCCCAACAAAATCAACCCCAAGAGCAAATCCTACACACGTGATGTCCACGACCCAAGAGAATGGGTGCATATTCCCTAGGAACACAGCGGGACACCACAAAAGTTCCCTCACCCAAATCCACGCGAGTCAACTAGTGACAAGACGGATTTTGGGTAACCTCAACCTCCCCCGAGCAACGCGAGGGGGATTCAGGCGTTTTGGAAAAGCGGGAAGCCCTATTTCTGTAGAGCACAGAGTCAGGAATCTAACGCAAAAACCCAAAACAAAATCCGAAGTCGAATGATCAAACTGCGGATGAAACAGTGAAGAAATCACTGCATCGGACGCTGGCAGCGTCCGATGCCCAAGCACCGAACGCGTCCGATGCAAACAGGACCAGTCTGGAACCTTACTGGACTGGCATCGGACGCTGCTACAGAGAAACCCTAGCGTCTGATGCTAGACCCCCGGCGCGTCCGATGGCAACGGACGCTCCGATGGTCAGCGTCCGATGCTCCATCAAAAACGCTGTCAGACGACACGTGGCACCGGACGCTCCGATGGTTTGAGCTCAGCGTCCGATGCTCACGAACTCAGCTTCTGATGGTCCCAAAACAGCACAGTTCTTCCGCGAAATTCACTCGATCTCCTCTGAATCAAAAGCACTAAGGCTTAGACTTGGTGTGAGGAGTTCCAAGGTGGTTAGTGAGCTATCCCATGGGAATCATGGCTCAAACCTAACTCCAAATCGAGGAATTGGAAGAAATCGGGACAAGGGAAGCAAAACCGATACAAAAGGAAAATCAATCGATCTACTAGTTCATGAGGTTAGAGGTGAATTCCTTCGGTGGAAAGAAGTGCCTCACGATCTAGAACAACTCTGTTCAAACGGATTTGCAAAAGATGCATCGAGCAAAAAGATCGATCCATGGGAAAAACGTGGAGAAAAGTAACCCACGAAGAACACGAACAAAACGCGAATCACAACCACGAATTTGCAACCGTGTGGCTACCACACGCTACAATAGTGAGATTATGGTCTCACTTCCCCAAAATCTCACGGGCACAGAGGTACTGTTCTCTTCTTTGTGGATCTCAGGTTCGCTACAGCAGGGATGTGGGAGAGCAGGAAACCCTAGAAGCAAAAGAGCAAATGACTGAGATGGATGGGGAGGTGGGTGTATCCCCCTACTTATCCTAATTCTAACTATTCCTAATTCTCACTCTACCCCTAACTACTTACAGAGCAAACCAGCTAAACCCTAATGTTATTCTGGACCAACTCGAGGGTAGGTGGATCCGACGGCCACGCTCGCACAACTCGTAGCGTTGCCTCGACGCAACCTCCCGATTGCTGCCACGTGCCGCCACCGCTCTGCGTCCTTTTTCTGGATGTCGCACCCTGGTTTTGTGGCCCAAACCGGGAAACCAGCCTTCACAGCCAACCCCCGGTTTTGAGGCCCAAACCGGGAAACCAGCCCACCAACGCCTGAGTTTTGTGGCCCAAACTCAGCAAACCCGCAGCAACTAGGTTTTGAGGCCCAAACCTGGAAACCGTCCTCAGCCCGAGTTTTGTGGCCAAACTCGGAAACCATCCGCGCCCTGGTTTTGAGGCCCAAACCTGGAAACCGTCCACCTAATGGTTTTTCTCTGGCTCTACCACCAAACCGAAGCTGTAGAGGGGATGCACCGCCCATGCACCCCGTCCACCGACACGTGTCCCCAAGTCCGTGACCCAAGCAACACCGTGCCCGCAAGTCTCCGCTCGTCGCTGTCCTAGGCTGCCAGCCACCACATCTGATCCTCGGGCCACCGGTTCCTCAGTCCAAGCCTCACGTCCGCCCTTCGCCACTCTCGGTCCCTCGGCACGGCACGTCTCTACTTGACCTTCACCTTGCCTCTGATCACTGTATCCGTGCTCGACACCTGCACAATACAAGCCAAAGAACATGCGCATTTTCCCAGTTGACAATCACTCATCACTCAGAGACTCGGCATACACCCATGTATCCGCAATCTCCCCCTTGATGAGTGCATTGTCAACTACCAACACAAATCATAAGGAAATAGAAGGAGGAAGAAGGAGAAGAGAGAACTCGACCAAATGACCCAAAAGCATAGCAAAGCCGAAGAAGGTCAAGTGGAAAGAGCAAGACAACTTGGTTCCCAAAGACATGGGCAACGGCTCGACGCAACCAAGCAAAGCAAAGCTAGCCCTCAAGAAGAGGTAGAACAGGCTCAACACCGCTAGCAAATACCAATTGAAAAATCGATGCAAAATGCTAGTCCCTCAAGATAGAGGCAAAGAGGCTCAACACAACTAGCAAAGAAAGCTCGATACCAAAGCCTTATGGCCAACAAGAAGCAAAGCAAGCTCCCCCTTGCATGGTGCACACAACGGATTCCTCTCCCCATAGTGAAACATGGGAGGCATGATTTGTCCAAATTTCTCCCCCTTAGTTGAAAATGTACCATCAAGCAAAAGGAACCGAAAGCAATTTTCTCCCCCTTAGAAAATGCACCAATCAAAAGTGCCAACAAGAGAAGTTCTCCCCCTTCCAACATGCATATGAATCAAAATGCAAGTTAGCAGCTTCAGGAATATAGTCAAGAAAATGCAAAGATGCTCTAAACAGTATAGCTCCAACGACTCACTGGAAAGCATACAAGCTAGCAAAGGCTCAAACTGATCACCAATTACGAAATATGAACATGTGAGCAAAGTGAGCAATTTTAGCCAAAAAGGAATTCACCATCAAAATAGCACTAGACAAGTATAGATAGGAAGTCAAACAAGTGCTAAACATGTATACAAGGTGAACTACCCCTAGCAAAGTTCAATCATCATGCTATAGATTGAAACATAGACTTGTGTATCCAGATTTTATCGAAGTTGCAGCGGTTAAGATTACACAAGTTCAAATTTAGCATGTGATTGCGAGAGGTTGAAAACTTGTCTTGCCTAACTTTTCAACTGTGCGAAGCCTATGCAGAAGCAATCAGAAGCTTAAAGCAACAGTTTCGGTCATACACTACACAGCTCAAGTTTAACTCAAAGTGCAATGAGAAACAGTCTCGAAACTGTGATGTGTTGACAAGCAATCCCATCTCGATCTTTCTGATTCACTTAACTTGGTTCAAATTAAAGACAGTATATGAACAGACCAAGCAAGTGATCAACTCAGAACTAGAGACATAGCAACCTAGCATATATGAAAAGCACAAGAGTGATTTCAACATATTCTACACAAGCTAGTTGCACATCTCGATGGTGAACATTTGCAGGTTTTAAGTTTAATAACAAGTTCACCATTTCAAAATAGCTCAGCTCATAGTATGGATTAGTGATCAGAAGGAGCATAAGCTACAAGCAACAACGTAAAACATTGGAGCATACACTACACAGAGCATAATTACATTCTAATGATTATATCCATGAAGCTCAGAATGTAAAAGCGTATGCAAAAGATGCAAAAAGATACTAATTGAAGAAACAAACAGAAACGAAAAGTCAGTTTATGATACAAAAAATGTTTCCCCCATCTAAAAGGGGAAACACACACCAAACTCACCCCTCAACCGATTAAAGGTTGATTCGTCTAAAGGCTTGGTGAAAATATCAGCCAACTGATGATGAGTATCGACCTGGCGAAGGTCGATATCACCCTTCTCATAGTGGTCTCGCAGAAAATGAAAGCGCACATCAATGTGTTTGGTCTTCGAGTGAAGCACGGGGTTCTTAGCAACGCTAATAGCACTCGTGCTGTCACAAAGCAAAGGAACACGAGAAAAGCTCAGACCAAAATCACGCAAAGTGGCCATCATCCAAAGCAACTGGGAACAGCAGCGAGCCACAACAACATACTCAGCCTCCGTGGTAGACAGGGCGACACTAGACTGCTTGTGAGAAGACCACGATACAAGAGAAGAACCAATAAATTGGCAAGTCCCAGAGGTGGACTTGCGCTCAATGCGACAACCAGCAAAATCGGCATCGGAATAACCGCAAAGGGAGAGGGTGGAGGAAGCTGAATACCAAATCCCGAACTCAAGTGTGAAACGATGGTACCTGAAAATGCGCTTGACCGCCTGACGGTGAGAAGTGAGCGGCGACGCCTGAAAGCGCACGCACAGACACACCGTGAACTGGATGTCCGGGCGTGTCGCCGTCAGGTAGAGCAGCGACTCGATCATGCTTCGGTACTCCTTCTGGTTCACAACTTCTCCATCCTTGTCCGCATCCAGGGCCGTCGTGGTCGACATGGGTGTTGGAAGAGGCTTGGCCTCACCCATATCGAACCTCTTCAGCAAGTCCTTGGTGTACTTGCCCTGGTGCACAAACGTCCCTTCTCGGGATTGCTTGATTTGCAACCCGAGGAAAAACGTCATCTCTCCCATCATGCTCATCTCAAACTCCCTACTCATAGTATGTGCAAACTTGGCAACCAAAGCGTGAGAAGAACCACTGAAAATGATATCATCCACGTAAATTTGGACCAAGAGAGTATCAGTGCCTTGCTTGAGGAGAAAGAGCGTTTTATCTACACATCCCATTTTAAAACCCTTAGCAAGCAAAAAGGTTTTCAACCTATCATACCAGGCTCTAGGGGCTTGTTTCAAACCATACAAAGCTTTGTGAAGTTTAAAGACATGGTTTGGAAACTTGAGATTTTTGAAACCGGGGGGTTGTCTAACATACACCTCCTCTTCTATGTAGCCGTTTAAGAAGGCACTCTTGACATCCATTTGAAAAAGTTTGAAACCTTTGGATGCAGCAAAAGCCAAGAGTATCCTAATTGCCTCCAAAAAAGCTACAGGAGCAAACGTCTCCTCATAGTCTATCCCCTCCTTCTGACTATATCCCTGGGCTACGAGTCTGGCCTTGTTTCTCACAACATGGCCATCTTCTCCCTGTTTGTTTTTGAAAACCCATTTTGTCCCAATTGGGTGACACTCAGAAGGTGGAGACACTAGAGCCCAAACCCGATTTCTCTCAAAGTTCTCAAGCTCCTCATGCATGGCATTGACCCAATCCGGATCCGTCAAAGCGTCACTACAAGAAATGCTTGGCTTTTTGACATAAAATCCATTTGTGACACTGGCTTTTTGACGTTAATTATGACATAGTTATGTGAATTATGACATTAGTTATGTGTATTATGACAAAGTGCAATGTCAAAAAATGATTGCCCTTCAACTCATGTCATAACTAACGTATTATGACATAAACTCATGTCATAACTAAAAAATTATGTCATAAACCATACATAATTAACGTCAAAAAGTCAGTGTCACAAATGGATTTTATGTCAAAAAGCCAAGCATTTCTTGTAGTGCGTGTCCAACATCCCGGGGTTCAAAATCAGCAACAAATGCAGAATGAGCAAAGTGAGAGATTTGCCTTGACCGGGTGACGCGTTCGTCGATGCTGCCGATCATCTACTGAGGCGGGTGCTGACGCTGAATGTGTCGTGGCACCTCCCTTGCCGAAGTGGCCTCCCCCTCAACAGCAGCTGGTGCCTCCTCGGGTACAAAGGGTACCGCTCGAGGTGGCGCATCCCACGGCACCCAGGAAGAAGAAGTATCGGGGCCGTGAGTCGTCGTAGAAGCCGCTCTTTGCGGCACAGTAGGTGGAGGAGGTGCTGGGTCATCTATCCCTTTAGCACCTTCTTCTTCATCATCGAAAAGAGGCTCGCCAACCTCATGATCACCTGCATGCTCAAAACGAGAAGGACAAACCATGGTCTCGTCGAAGGTGACATCGGATGTCTCCATGACTTGGTTAGTGTCAAGGTTAAGTACACGATAAGCTCGAGTGTGAGTGCCATAACCCAAAACACACCGTCAGAAGAACGAGACTCAAATTTGTCCAAGTTGCCCTTTTTGAGAATGAAACAATGGCAACCAAAAACACGAAAATAACTTACCTTGGGCAGTTTTCCAAAACGCAACTCATAAGAAGTCTTTTTCAAGAAAGCTCGGAGAAAAATGCGATTGGAAATGTAGCATGCAGTGCTCATAGCTTCGGCCCAATATCGCCTAGGAGTCCTATGTTCATCGAGCATTGTCCTGGCCATCTCTACAAGGGTCTGATTCTTCCTCTCTACAACACCATTCTGAGGCGGTGTGTAGGGGGAAGAAAACTGAAGCTCTAAACCCAAAGAGTTACAAAACTTCTCAAAATCCGAATTCTTGAATTCGGAACCATTATCACTCCTAATAGCTCACATCAAGTTCAAAGGGAACTCGTTCTGAAGACGCAAAATCAGATTGCAAGCAAAGGAGAAAGTCTTGGTCTTCTCAGCTAAAAAGAAGACCCACGAATATCTCGAAAAGTCATCAACAACAACAAGCACATACCACTTCCCACCAACCAAGCTCACCCGAGCCGGACCAACAAGGTCCATATGCAAAAGCTCTCCAGGGCGCTTGGTCATGACCTGAGTCACTGGATGGTGGGGAGCGGCAACCATCTTCCCATGTCTACAAGAGTGGCAAACAAGATCCTTCTCCATATGCAACTTGGGCAATCCTCGGATTAGGCCAAGTGAACTAAGCCTTGCAAGCAAGTCGAAGCTCAAATGTCCAAGTCTCCGATGCCACTTCCAAAGATCAGAAGAGGAAGGTCCAGCCACAAGACAACGAGAAATGCCAAAAGTCTCCGAGAAATTCGCACGAAAGACTTTCCCAAAGGGCAAAATCACACAAACAAGATTGCCCTGAGGATCCAAAATACGACTGAGATTCGGCTTAAAACGAATCTCATAGTCGTCATCAAAGAGTTGCGAAACAGAAAGAAGGTTAAAATGCAAGTTAGAAACAAGAGCAACATCGCGCAACACAAAGTGCTCATTAACTCGCACCGACCCACGAGCCAAAACCTTACCTTTGCTATTGTCGCCGAAGGTGATAAACTCCTTTCCGGCGACTCGACTAAGACTGGAGAACCACTTGGCGTTTCCGGTCATGTGCCTCGAGCAACCGGAATCCACCCGCCAAACGTTCTCCAATCGTTTTACCTACATCAATAAAAAGACATAGGGTGAGCATACGGTCCAACACTGGGGTTAGTGAAATAAGGGGAATACCAGTGTTGGGCCGACTGCTCAAAAGAACGGTTAGCAGAAAAACCATTCCTAGCACGTCTACGGGGAAAGCGATCACCGCGCTGAGGAAAGCGTGGTCCACTGGGGAAAGAACGCTCACCGCGATACTCAAAACGCGGTTGAGGAAAGCGCCCAACTACAAAGCCACCACCACGGGGTCCATAGCCCACAACTGCAGGCTCCCGCCAGGCACGTCCTCTCCTCTGCTGCCTATGCCTAGGAACTTGAGGTTCTGGACCTCTGGGCCTAGAAGCTCTCCTCTGAACATTCGACACATGTACATCATGGAAAGGATGGTACATGTCCGGGTTGTTCATCTCCCTAGCACGGCGCGCCTCTCACTTGCGCCGAAAGCAGAACTCACTCAAGTGTCCATCTCTCCCACAGTGCTCACAATGGTACCTCACCGCTCTCAAAGGGGGTTGTTGGTACTCACGGTAGAGGGTGTGGATCACTTTGCCCTTCTGTGGCATAAGCTCCTCTTGGATGGGTGGCATGGTGTCAAGCTTGTTCTTGAGGTGGTTTGGTTTTGGAGCCCATGATTGTTTCTTGGGTGGAGCTCTCGGAGGCTCAACAAAGACCCCATCCTTGGTGTTAGGCTTGAGAGGCTCTTTGGGTGGAATCTTGGTAAGCTTGGGAGTAGTGGTGGAGTTGGGCTTCTCACATGGGTTAAGACCACTCGACTCTCCAATCTTCCCAAAAGATGAAACATCAACACCCAAAGCAAAACCTACACCAGGTCCTCCAGCAGCTCGCTTGAATTGGGAGATCATCATCCCGAGCTGTGGCTCGCCGCTAGACACCCATGACAAGATGGTCCAAAGGTATGTGTTTTCCTCCTCGGTTTTCATCTTGTCATGCTTCACATTTGCGATCTCCATCTCCAAACCCTCACAAAGAGCACACCTAGCCACAAATGTGCTACCTGAGTTGGCCTCTTCAAGAGACACAATCTTGGCATTCTTCTCTGCCAACTCAGATTGCAAGACAGGACAAGTCTTGCACGCACCCAATAGCGAGGGTCTAGCCTTCAGCTGATCCACCTCTCCTACCAACGCAGCATACTTACCTCTCAAAGTGAGAAGGTCAGTCATGTGCTTGGTGCACATCTCACACTCCACCTCCTCAGAAACGACCACGGTGGACTTAGCGAACTCAAGCTCCCTCATGGTGTCCTCCCACTTCTGCCTAAACTCCTTGCGCTCTCTAGCAGCACGCCTAAGCAACTTGTCCTGACTAAGTAAGGCGGCAGTAAGCTTCTCGACCTCAGCAGAAAGCTCGTCGTGGGTAAGAGATACCTGAGAGGTGTCGTCGTCGTCGTCGTTCCGAGGGGTGTCCTCTAGCTTGCCGTCGACCTCATCACCAAGGGCCATGGTGCAGAAACCCTCGTCGTCGGCAAAAAAGCAGAGACCGTTCAGCTTGTCCTCGATCCTCTTCTTCTTCTCGGACTCGTCATCGCTTGAGCAAGCGGAGTCGTCATTCGAGCTGTCGACGTCGCTGAGCATGGCAAAGAACGCACGCTGCTCAGCCTGAGCCTTCTCCAAGTACTTCTTCTTGATGTACTCCTTGTCGAAGCCGCCCCTCCGCTTGTGCCTCGCGGGGATGTACTTCTCCTTGTGCTTGCCGGAGTCATACTTGTGCCGATGATCGCCCTTCCCAGATGTGTTCTTCTTCTTGGGACAGTTGGCGATGAAGTGGTCGGGGTCACCGCACTCATAGCATCCTGAGCGTCCTTCTCCGCGGCGACGGTTCATGCAGTTGTTGTGGAACCGCATGAACCGGTTGGCGAGCATCGCCAACTCGTCATCCCCCAAAGACTCCAGCTAGTCCTCTGTGACAGAAAAGAGTGAAGAAAGTGCAAATCCTCTAGAGGGGTTAGCAAAAGAGCCAGAAACCAAAGCCATAGTCGGGCCGGACGGATTTTCATAAGAAGCCCTCGACATGGCGTCAATCTCACTAGACTTGAGCTTACTAAAGAGCTCGTCGCAAGTGAGGGTCTCATAGTTGGACGATTCGATGATCGCCTGGACCTTTGAGTCCCACACTGACCAATCAAGAGTGTGCAAAAGCTTCAAAGCCCTCTCATGATCGTCAAAAGGCAACAGCTCCTTGTTCACTCTCATCTTGTTGACAATGACCTGAAAGCGAGCGAATAAACTCTCTATGCTCTCGCCAGGCATGTGTCGAAAGTTCTCGTACTCCCGCTTGTGTGACTTGTAGAGACGAGATTTGACTTGAGAGGTTCCCTCATGGAAGCGCATGAGGGTCGCCCAAATCTCACGAGCTGTGGGGAGGTGTGAAACGCGATCAAACTCAGACATGCTCAAACAGGAGAAGAGAGCGTTACACGCTCGGCTATTGGCATCTTGCTCATCCATCTGAAGCTGAGTAACACGAGCAGCCAAGACAACTTAATCGTCCCTGTTGCATATCTCCCAAATAGAAGAGCCCATGCTCTGAAGATAGGCCGACATGCGTATCTTCCAATACGCATAGTTCGTTCCATCAAAGAACGGCAGTTTGCCCACGCCGCGATCCATGTCGCCTTCTGTGGATCTGGAACCGGCTAAGGTGGAAGATCCTTAACCTGCTCCGATACCAATTGAAGGACCGAGAGTGCTACCAGAAAGCAACCAGAGGGGGGGTGAATGGGAGCCTAAAATTTCTTTTCGAAGGTTTTGGCCTTTGTCCCAACAAAATCTACCCCAAGAGCAAAGCCTCCACACGTGATGTCCACGACCCAAGAGAATGGGTGGATGTTCCCTAGGAACACAGCGGGACACCACAAAAGTTCCCTCACCCAAATCCACGCGAGTCAACTAGTGACAAGACGGATTTTGGGTAACCTCAACCTCCCCCGAGCAACGCGAAAACCCAAAACCAAATCCAAAGTTGAATGATCAAACTGCGGATGAAACAGTGAAGAAATCACTGCCTCGGACGTTGGCAGCGTCCGATGGCCAAGCACCGGACACATCCGATGCAAACAGGACCTCTCTGGAACCTTACTGGACTGGCATCGGACGCTGCTACAGTGAAACCCTAGCGTCCGATGCTAGACCCCCGGCGCGTCCGATGGCAATGGACGCTCCGATGGTCAGCGTCCGATGCTCCTTCAAAAACGCTGTCAGACGGCACGTGGCACCGGACGCTCCGATGGTTTGAGCTCAGCGTCCGATGCTCACGAACTCAGCGTCTGATGGTCCCGTAACAGCATAGTTCTTCCGCGAAATTCACTCGATCTCCTCCGAATCAAAAGCACTAAGGCTTAGACTTGGTGTGAGGAGTTCCAAGGTGGTTAGTGAGCTATCCCATGGGAATCATGGCTCGAACCTAACTCCAAATCGAGGAATTGGAAGAAATCGGGACAAGGGAAGCAAAACCGATCCAAAAGGAAAATCAACTGATCTACTAGTTCGTGAGGTTAGAGGTGAATTCCTTCGGTGGAAACAAGTGCCTCACGATCTAGAACAACTCTGTTCAAACGGATTTGCAAAAGATGCACCGAGCAAAAAGATCGATCGACGGGAAAAACGTGGAGAAAAGTAACCCGCGAAGAACACGAACAAAACGCGAATCACAACCACGAATTTGGAACTGTGTGGCTACCACACGCTACAATAGTGAGATTACGGTCTCACTTCCTCAAAATCTCACGAGCACAGAGGTATTGTTCTCTTCTCTGTGGATCTCAGGTTCGCTACAGCAGGGATGTGGGAGAGCAGGAAACCCTGAATCAAAAGAGCAAATGACTGAGATGGATGGGGAGGTGGGTGTCTCCCCCTACTTATCCTAATTCTAACTATTCCTAATTCCCACTCTACCCCTAACTACTTACAGAGCGAACCAGCTAAACCCTAAGGTTATTCTGGACCAACTCGATGGTAGGTGGATCCGACGGCCACGCCCGCACAACTCATAGCGTTGCCTCATCGCAACCTCCCGATTGCCGCCACGTGCCGCCACCGCTCTGCGTCCTTTTTGTGGACGTCGCACCCCCGGTTTTGTGGCCCAAACTGGGAAACCAGCCTTCACAGCAAACCCCCGGTTTTGAGGCCCAAACCGGGAAACCAGCCCACCAACGCCTGAGTTTTGTGGCCCAAACTCAGCAAACCCGCAGCACCCAGGTTTTGAGGCCCAAACCTGGAAACCGTCCTCAGCCCGAGTTTTGTGGCCAAACTCGGAAACCATCCGCGCCCAGGTTTTGAGGCCCAAACCTGGAAACCGTCCACCCGATGTTTTTCTCTGTCTCTACCACCAAACCGAAGCTGTAGAGGGGATGCACCGCCCGTGCACCCCGTCCACCGACACGTGTCCCCAAGTCCACGACCCAAGCAACACCGTGCCCGCACGTCTCCACTCGTCGCTGTCCCAGGCTGCCAGCCACCACAGCTGATCCTCGGGCCACCGGTCCCTCAGTCCAAGCCTCACGTCCGCCCTTCGCCACTCTCGGTCCCTCGGCACGACACATCTCTACTTGACCTTCACCTTGCCTCTGATCACTGTATCCGTGCTCGACACCTGCACAACACAAGCCAAAGAACATGCGCATTATCCCAGTTGACAATCACTCATCACTCAGAGACTCGGCATACACCCATGTATCCGCACACGGGATGCCGCTGTTGGTAGTTCTTAACTTCACTAATGATAGAGCTAGGCAACTATCCCCCCGGTAACGGCCCAGAAATGCTTGTTGACACTTGCTAACGTCGTTACTAGGAGCAGACTATGAAATCTATCCCTGGCAACGGCGCCAGAAATGCTTGTAGCAAGTCCGGTCACTATACCTAAAGGAGCGAAGCTAAAGCAGCTATCTACTAATGTCAAATGGGGTTGTCAATCCCGACACTAGTAGGAGCTAGCTAGAGAGATTGCAATCTATCTAGAGGAGATTCTGCAGGCGCACAGAACTATCATAGTAGCACTTCGCCTGGGAGTACCAGGTGTCGATTTATTTGATCCCAAAGGAAGGCTAGGGTGGTGTATGAGTCGAGTCAAGGAGGGGATGAGAGTCAAAGAATAAGAAACGGAAAAGGAGAGAAGAGAAGAGAGGAGATGAAAGGCTAGAAAGAATTTATGAGTGGATAGGTAAGGATGAAATTAATAGTTAAGGTAAGGTGGATAGACAGGTAGATAAGGGGAATAAGATAATTAAGGATAACTAATAAAACTTACTAATAACTAATAACTACTCCTAGATAACTACGAAGCAAGATAGGAAAATGCCAAATAAGCAACCAAGTTAAGTATAGTTTTATTCCTATCTTTTCAAGTACCGAGGCGTACTAGCCTTTACCACTGACTTAGGTTGAACGCTAGCACAACGAGCCTTACTTTTAAACTAGACCAACTACGTGGTGGAATTCAAGGCGCACAGGGCTGTCACCACCTTCTTACTACCACAGCTATCCGGGGTCTAGCCGTATCTGAAGGTAAGTCTATAACTAAGCACCACGCCTAATTATATTCTAACTATCTCTATCCTGGCCTAGAATAGAGACACCCTTGCGAACGTCAGAGCAAATACTTGACTTAATAAGATAAACACTAAACTAACTAAGCAACCTATTGGCAAAGATCAAACACTAAGCACACTAGAGATTAACTACTATGGCTAAGTGAATTGAAATGTAGGATAACTAGGTACTCAAGCAATCAATCAAGTATACTACTCAATACTGGTAAGTAGAATGTTGGATTCACACCTGCTCGGCCCCCGTTAGCAAACAGGGCGCGGAGCGAGGGTGGACAATGGTCAGCTATGCGCGAAGGTAAGGGCGTTGGCACAAGGAGATAAGCGGTGAAAATATTTCTCTCCTCCCAAAAATCGTCGTCTTTACACTGTTCAACTCTTGATTTTTATAGGGAATACCAAGGGGTGATAGCATAATTACAATAGGGTACAAAAAGATTCCCCGGCACCACATAGGCAGAAAGGGCAAAGCCGTAAATGTACAGCAGAAGAGGAAACCCTAATCGGTCTTCCTCCTGTCCGCCGCCACCTTGCTCCGTCTGCCTTCAACGGAGAACAAAGGAAAACGGACCTTCGCCTTCGCCGGTCCTTGGGTCAGCATCCCCTCACCACTTGCCAAGCATGACGCCTCAACGACAAAGCTTCGGAACGTGCGAAGGTTACTTATTACGTGTTCGGAGCACCTTTACCTGCGAGAAACAAAGCGAACTCCGAGGGTTAGATTTGCATCCGAAGGTTAGGCTGTCGAAGGTTAAGGCGAACGACCCAGAACAACCCCTACTATCGGGAGGGCGAGGCTTTGTGAGGGCGCGCGGGTCGCGCGGAGGTCCTTTTTTCTGCTCAGCCCACGCGGCGCCACTGCCGAGGGTCCCTTCTCCCAATAGTAGCCCCTCGTTGCCTTGGATCTAATGAACAGTATTTAGGCCCAAGCAGCGCTCTTGGACGGGAAAAGTAAAAAGACCCTTGGCAGCGACGCCCGCGGCTGCTTTGGGCTGGGCCGTTGCACTGTTTGTTTGTATTGTTGAAGCCTGTTTCATTTTTTGCGCCGTGGTTTTCGGTCGTTGTGCCGATTTTGTCGGGTTGGGGTGTCCACCTCATGGCCTATAAATAGGAGGGGTTGGTGGGGGATTGAGCCGTGCCTTCATTTGTTCTAGCCACCCTGCTGCTGCTCGCTTTCTTTCTGCGAAGGTTGGTTTTTGTCTAGATTTCGAAGGTTGTGAGTTTGGTGCTCTTCGAAGGTTTTGGCTTGAGAGATGGCTAGGTCTAAGCAGACGGCTCGAGTTGTTTCTCCCTCCGCTGCAGATGAGCGGGTGACCTTTGAGTTTGGGCTAAGCCGCGTTTGTAGCTCTGATTTGGCTGCATATGTTAAGCGAGGGTGGATCGAGGAGGGGAAGGCGAGGACCAGTGCTGGGGAAACTGTGCCAAAGCCTGATGTAGACGAGGTTGTTGTTTTTGAGGAATTTTTCGAGGCTGGGCTGCGCTTCCCTGTTGATTTTTTTGTGACAGCTGTTCTTCAGAGGTTCAACCTGAGGTTCCATCAGCGTACACCTTCGTGCTTTACAAAGATGTCAGTGTATGTTTGGGCATGCCGCTCGCAAGGTATTGTTCCACAAGTCGAGGGTTTCATTCGGACGCATCGTGTGCACATGCAACCTCGCAAGATAACGGACCGCGAGGGTAACACCAGTCTGGGTCAGTTTATTGTGTATACTTTTTGTCACCGCGCTGGGTCGGAGTTGCCGGTGCAGGCTCAGAAAAATAAGTGGGCCAGCGGGTGGCAAGAATTCTGGTTTTACTATAAGCTTGATGGAGTGTCCGAGCTTTGTGGCGAGCTCCCGCCTCTTGGCGAAGTGAGTGCCGAAGCTCAGATGAGTCCCGAGGCGCACGCCGCGGTTGACTGTCTGAGGGTGGTTGCGCGTTCACAGTGTGCTCGCGATTTGGTCGAGGATTACTGCTGCGCTAATGCGTGGCCCCTCAGTCGGAAACAGGCTTGGTTTCCGGTACAGGAGGACTCGAGGTACGAGGGTCGTGGATTGAAGAAGCCGAAGCTTGATTTGGGCAAGATTTGGGAGAGGGTTTTAAAGAAGTTTCTGAGGCGTCAAGATGGAGTTGACGCCATTTATAAGCGCGTTCAGCAGAGGGCTGAAAATCTCATTGGGAAACTGTCTACCCTTGAGGCTAAAGCTATCCACAGCTCGGTGGGAAGCGGGGGTCGAGTTAACAGAGTTTTTGACATGCTTGGGATTCAGTATGCCGATTGGCCTGCTCCGTCGAGCGAGGATGCGCCAAAGAAGAGGAAGCGAGTTTCTGCGAAGGAGAGAGGTAATGTTTCGCGGCCGAAGAGAGGTCGTGGCCGTGGTCGCGGTGGCGCCGGCGGCCAGGTGAAGGCACTTGCGACGAAGGTCGCAGTAGGCTTTGTTGCTACCGACACTTCCTCATCCTCGGCCATTGCCTCGAGCGACCGAGGTGCTGGTAAGATTGGAGGACGGGTACCCCGCATGGGCGGCCTTGGTGCTTTGATCCAGATCTCGGATGATAAAGGTGTCTCCGATGATGATGAGAGAGAAGAGAAGGAAGAGGAAAAGGAGGGGGTACTGAAGAGGACTCATCCGACGAGGATAGTGATACATCAAGTAGCGAAGGTAACTCCGATGAAGACGTATCCATCGAGGACGCTCGAGGAAAAGGAATAGCCTCGTCCAGTGTTGGTGCTGCGGCTGCGCGAAGCATTGATGACATCATACGGGACTTTGAGCCAGAGAGTCCTCCGCGAGGGTCATTCCCTGAGTTTGCTGGCTCGCACATTTGGGTCGATGGTTTTGAGTTTAAGGGTGATCTCGAATCGGTGCAGACCCTGGGGAAGAGGTCGTATGGCGAGGCTAGCCGGTCAAGTCTTCCTTATTATGCGAAGAAACTTGGAGTTTCTGATCCGGCGACCGAGCTTTTCACGAGTCTGGACCTTCGAGAGTGTCACTTGCAGTGTGCTCCGGAGGAAAGATGCTTTCTGGGTCGGGTGTTTAACCGTATCTGTGTGCCGGAAGCAGAGCTTCGGCTGGCCAACGAGCCCTTGGAGAGACTTCACGATGATATTGACGTCAAAGTGGCTGAGCTGATGCTCCTCAGCCGGTCGGCACGCCGGAGGGCAAGTTACAATCTCCACTATCTGAATGGCCGGTTGAGTGACGCGGAGAAAGCTAATAAAGAGCTTCGCCAGAGTTTGGAAAACAAAGAGATTGAGCTCAAAGCTGCTCTAGAGAAGGTTAAGAAATCGCGAGAGGAAGCACAAGAGGTTGCGAATAGCAATGCGGAGCTCCTAGCTGCTAGCCGGCAAAAGGACAAGGATTTGTTGGCTGCGAACAAGCGCATAGAAGAGCTATCCATGGAGCTGGCTACCCAAGCCGAGGCTTGGCGGGAAAGCATGGGGAGGGTTAAAAATAAGATAGATACATGCTTGACCGAAGCCGGAGGTTTTGCCGGGGAACCGCTGCCTGCAACTAACGTAGAGGCCTTTGAAGGTTGGCTGAGTAACGAGCTGGACGTCTTTAGCTCGTTGGTTGGCAATGCGGCCGACTTTGGTGGCTATGCCGGGGCTTTGGCGATGGCCAGCACGCTTCGTCTTGCAGATTGTGAGCACCTTCGCAAAGTCAAAAGGCCAAACCATGCTTTTCCGTCGGTTGACGAGGTGCGCCGGATGAAGGCTGATGACGCCGACGTTCGGAACTGTGCGATGCGATTGCTTCGCAAGTTTTGGATTGCTGGTGGCGGCCGAGCTCTTGCCTTTGAAGAAGCTGCCGAGGCTACTCGTCAGGTTAGTTAGGTATTTTTTTTAATTATGGTTTTTTGGGGTTTGTTATGGTGATGAAGGGTTTGGTATTTGATTTTGGATGTTTTGTCGTTTATTTTTCCCTTGCAGGCTCGGAAGGACGCGATGCCCTCGCCGCCAGCGACTGTTGATGCTGGTGGTAGCTCCGAAGCCATTCCTGTGCCCGGCGTTGTGGAGGTTGCGCCTGTCGAGGCTGAAGCCTTGGCTGAGAACGCTCCGAGCACTGAAGAAGCTGTTGTAGAAGCGGTGGCAACGGAAGGGGTTCCTGCTAAAGGCTCGGGTGCTGCCATTGGCGGAAGTCTGGATGCTACCGTCGACGAAGCTGTGGCTGAGGAGCGCGGTGAGGCCGGGCAGGTGTGAACCTAGGGTTGTTTAGGCGAGAGGGTCATTTTGTCAAGGGTGCGGAGGTTGTAAAAACTTAATGACGCTGTGACACTTTCCTATTTTGTGTAAATGCACGTTCCTGACGGAACCATGCTAGAAGTGTTTGATGTGATGCCACTGACGCTTAATTATCAAGATACTTTTATAACTGGTGAATCGTGGGCTCGTGCTAAGCTAAAACATCCTTCGCTAGCCTTCGAGCGTTTTTGGTGGTCGAAAGTGCGAAGGTACGATTTAAGAAACAGCCGGTCGAGTCGTTTTTGGCGTGAAGCGGACTATACTGATCGACAAGCTACCCATCAATTGTTTGGTTCTTGTTCGTCCTCGCAAGCTGGTATTGATGACGATATTGATGAGAAAACAGCCTTGGATTACTTGTTTGAGCGAACCAAACTAGATTTAGGTTCGGATGGATCATTGGTGGTTCCAAAGGAGGAACCTTCGGAGGCTAGTGATGTAGGCCGTACATATATGTATCGGGCAAGGGTTTTGTCTGGGGAGCTGCCAATTGTTCCGGCAGCTCCTTTGTTGTGGGGACCCATCGTTGCGGTGGAGCCAGAGTTCGAGGAGGGTAGCGAGGGCTCTGGTGATTTGATGTTAATTGAATGGAGCGATGGTTCCTTGTAATTTTCCCAGTTTGACTGTCGTTGAGAAGTTATTTTTGTAAATGAACGGGAACACTGTATGTTTGTTTTGTGTCATTGCGATTCGTTTGTGTAATTTGGTTGATGGATTTTTTGTCGTTATCGGATATTGATGAGGCTCGTTGGCTGTCCGGCTCTGCGATGTTTTGTTGTGTGTAATGTTTAGCTCAAAAGGAACGACGCCGCCTTTTTGTTTAAGCGAGGCTCGTTTTTGCGTTGAGAAGTTTTAAGAAAAAACAGCGACGCCCCCTTTTCTTTTTAGCGAGGCTCGCTTTTCATTGAGAGATGTTTTAGAAGATAAAACAGCGACGCCCCCTTTTCTTTTTAGCGAGGCTCGCTTTTGCGTTGAGAGATGTTTTGGAAGATAAAACAGCGACGCCCCCTTTTCTTTTTAGCGAGGCTCGCTTTTGCGTTGAAAGATGTTTTAGAAGATAAAACAACGACGCCCCCTTTTCTTTTTAGCGAGGCTCGCTTTTGCATTGAAAGATGTTTTAGAGGATAAAACAGTGACGCCCCCTTTTCTTTTTAGCGAGGCTCGCTTTTGCGTTGAGAGCTGTTTTTAGAAGATAAAACAGCAACGCCCCCTTTTCTTTTTAGCGAGGCTCGCTTTTGCGTTGAGAGCTGTTTTTAGAAGATAAAACAGCGACGCCCCCCTTTCTTTTTAGCGAGGCTCGCTTTTGTGTTGAGAGCTGTTTTTAGAAGATAAAACAGCGACGCCCCCCTTTCTTTTTAGCGAGGCTCGCTTTTCGTTGAGAAAGCTGGACGTATGGTTTGTGTCTCGCCTTTTATTTTGGGTGTAGGTGGAAAAATGCGTTTTAAGTCCTGGCGTGCGTGTTTGGCGAGGGTACTCGACTCTTTGGTGCCCTTGTCTTGGGTGGAGGTGAAGTTTCCTTTTTACGAACCCCTGGCGTGTTTTGCGAGGGTTCACGATTTTTTGTACTTCACGCCTCCCCTTATTTTAGGTGGAGGTGAAGTTTGATTTTTTGCGAGCCCCTGGCGTGTGTCCGCGAGGGTTCTCGACTTTTTGTACTTCGCGCCTCCCCTTATTTTAGGTGGAGGTGAAGTTTGCTTTTTACGAGCCCCTGGCGTGTTTTGCGAGGGTTCTCGATTTTTTGTACTTCATGCCTCCCCTTATTTTAGGTGGAGGTGAAGTTTGCTTTTTTGCGAGCCCCTGGCGTGTTTTGCGAGGGTTCTCGATTTTTTGTACTTCGCGCCTCCCCTTATTTTAGGTGGAGGTGAAGTTTGCTTTTTTCGAGCCCCTGGTGTGTTTTGCGAGGGTTCTCGATTTTTTGTACTTCGCGTCTCCCCTTATTTTAGGTGGAGGTGAAGTTTTCTTTTTTTGAGCCCCTGGCGTGTTTTGCGAGGGTTCTCGATTTTTTGTACTTCACGTCTCCCCTTATTTTAGGTGGAGGTGAAGTTTGCTTTTTTGCGAGCCCCTGGCGTGTGTCCGTGAGGGTTCTCGACTTTTTGTACTTCGCGCCTCCCCTTATTTTAGGTGGAGGTGAAGTTTGCTTTGAAAAAAGTTTGTTTTTTGAAGCAATCTCCGAGGGTTATCATCGATTTTAACGCTCTTGTAGAAGAGCTACTTTTTTCATTGCTTATTACTAAAAGCAATAATTTGGAGTTTTGCTTTTTCTGGGGATTCTAGCCTGTATTGATGGTTTGGATACTGCCTCGTTAAAAAACCTTACGCCCCTTCGTAAGGAAAAAGAGTGCAGCTCCTCTGTTTTTGTTACATGCATGGAAACGAAACGAAGCAAGGTTGAAAAAACAGATTACATAATGCGAGGGCTCGCTAAGGCTCCGCTATGGGTAATATTTGCGAAGGTCGTCAATATTCCAAGTGTGAGGCCGGGTGTTCCCCTCGCTGTCGGAGAGGTGAAATGATCCGGGACGATTGCATTCTACTATGAGGTATGGACCCGTCCACTTTGGCTGAAACTTCCCCGCCATGTTGGCGTTTTGCTTCCGAATTAGAACGAAGTCACCCTTTTTTAGTTCTTTGATTCTCACCTTTTTGTCTCTCCATTTTTTTGTCTCTTCTTGATACTTGCGAAGGTTGTGCACTGCGTTGCATCTTGTTTCTTCGAGTAAGTCTTTGTCAAGCAGTTGGCTTTGTTCGTTTTCTTCGATGGTTGTTCTGAGTGACCCATACTTGACTTCTTCTGGTAACACAGCTTCCTCGCCAAACAGGAGCTTGAAGTGTGTGAATTTGGTGGCTCTGCACTCCGAGGTGTTATGAGACCAGGTGACGGAGGTTAGCTCTTCTGCCCATTTTCCTTTGGGCCTGCCTTGCAACTTTTTTGATATGGCTTGGAAAATTGTTGCATTGGCTCTTTCGACTAAGCCATTGGATTGAGGGTGCCGGACTGATGCGAAGCATAAGATTGTTCCGATTTGAGCGCAGAATTCTTTGAAAACCTCGCTATCAAACTGAGTGCCGTTGTCGACAGTTAAATGTTTGGGAACTCCAAACCGACAAACTAATTGCTGCCAGAATAACTTTTTTACTGCAAGGGATGTAATGGAAACGAGTGGTCTAGTTTCGATCCACTTCGTGAAATATTCCACGGCTACCACAGTGCAGCGGAGGTTTCCTGGAGCTGTTGGTAGTGGACCGACGAGGTCCATTGCCCATCTTTGCAGAGGCCAAGTTGGGCATATGAGAGTTGTAGGAGCCCCTGGGGCATTTTGATTTTTTGCCGTTAGTTGGCAACCCTCGCAATGTTTGACGATGCTTTCTGCGTCTCGTAGCGCTGTTGGCCAATAGAAGCCCTGCCGGAAAGCTTTTCCAACTAACGCCCTCGGGCCGTTGTGTGAGCCACAGATGCCTTCGTGAATAAGCTTGAGAATATCGTTTCCTTCAGACTGTGACAAGCATTTGAGCCATGGGGAGGTTACCGAAGCTTTGTACAGAATGTTGCCCACAATCTTGTACCCTCGTACTCTTTGTTTTAGTCTGTTTTCTTCTTCCTTGGACTCGGGCTCGTGGAGCCCTTTGATATAGGCTATGATAGGTGCTCTCCAGTCCTCGCTGTGAATTGTACTGATCAACTTGGTGTTCTTTTCTGGGGTTTCGAAGGCTGATTGAATCGCAACCTCGTGGAACACATCTGGGGGTAGCTGAAGTTGTTGTGCTGTTGCTTTAGCTAGGCAGTCTGCCTCGTTGTTTTTGGCCCTCGGAATTGCTTTCACCGTTATGACGAGGAAGAATGATTCTAACCTTCGGACATATTGAAAGTATTTTTGCAGCTCTGGATCTTTCGCTTTGTAGTTCTTCTCAATGTGCCCCGCGATAACTTGTGAGTCTATATTGATGACTGCCCTTCGGACCGACAATGATCGAAGCCTTGAAAGCGCTAGTATTATGGCTTCGTATTCGACGGAGTTGTTTGTGCATTTGAAATCAAGTCTTCTTGCATATCTTAGCTTCGACCCGGATGGCGAGACTAGGATGGCCGAGGCCCCAGCTCCAGTTGCACCCCAGGCTCCGTCGACATATATGGTCCAAAACGGGTCTTGTTGAGGTCCATCGCTGCGAGGATCAGGTGTCCACTCAGCTATAAAATCTGCTTGTGCCTGTGATTTGATTGCTGTTCTGCCGACGAAGGTTATGGCGTAACTGTTAAGCTCAACTGCCCATTTTGCTATTCTTCCAACTGCCTCGTTGTTCTTGAAAATGTTTTCGAGGGGGTATGCCGAAGGTATATGGATCTCGTATGCCTGGAAATAATGCTTGAGCTTTCTAGATGCCATGACCATGGCGTATGCTATCTTCTCGAGCTCTGAGTAATTCCGCTTGGGACCTTCGAGGGTTTCTGATACATAGTAGATTGGGGCTTGCCTTGTCCTGTTGTTCTCGTGTAACTCTTTGATCAGGACTGCGCTTGCTGCGTGAGGCGAAGCTGCGACATACAGCAGTAATAGGTCTCCTTTACTTGGACTGGTTAAAATAGTCAAGTTGGTGAGATACTTTTTCAAGTCCTCGAAGGCTTTTTGCTGCTGAGGTCCCCAATTGAATGGTGCAGTGCTTCTCAAAGTTTCAAAGAAAGGTAACCCTCGCTCAGCGGATCTGGAGATGAATCTGCTGAGTGCTGCTAAGCGGCCTGACAGACGCTGAGCTGCTTTTTTGGTTGTTGGGGGTTCCATATTGATGATAGCATCAATCCTCTTGGGGTTAGCTTCGATTCCCCTTGCTGAAACGATGCAACCCAGCAGTTTTCCTTCGCTTACCCCGAAAACACATTTTTCGGGGTTTAACTTTAATCCGGCAGACCGAAGATTGCTGAACACTCTCGATAAGTCTGAAATATGGTTTTCTTTCAGCTCACTTTGGACAACCAGATCATCGACGTAGGCAGAGACGGCGTGTTCATCTTTGAAGACTTCCGATGTCATGCGTGCGAAGGTTGAGCCTGCGTTTTTTAGGCCTTCTGCCATTCTTCGAAAGCAAAAAGTGCCCGAGGGTGTGTTGAAGCTTGTTTTGTCCTCGTCTTCTTCATTCATCCAGATCTGGTGGTATCCTGAGAAGCAATCGAGAAGGGACAGCATTTGGCAACCAGCTGCTCTGTCGACCAGGGCGCTTATGTTATGGAGGGGAAAATCGTCCTTCGGACATGTGAATTCTACACACATTCGCCATTTCATGTTCTTTTTCTGAACAAGGACCACGTTTGAGAGCCAAATTGGATATTTGACAAGGCAGATGACACCTGCGTCCAATAGCCTTTTCACCTCAGCCTTCGCTGCCTCTTTCCTTTCTTCTAACATTTTGCGAAGCTTCTGGTTAACGGGGCGATAGCCTGGTTTGATGTTTAGGCTGTGCTCTATCAGAGTTCTGTTTACCCTCTTTAGGTCCTCTACGGACCAAGCGAAGGTATCGAAGTTTTCTTTGAGGAAAAAGACGAGGTTGTTTTCTGATTGGGGATCTAGGTTAGCTGAAATAAACACCTTTCTTTCAGTGTTGCCCTCGAAAAGTTGGACTTGTTTGGTATCTTCCTTGGGTGATACCCTCGTTTTGTCAGTGCAAACTTCACCTTCGATGCTGAGGTCTGTAGCTTGAGGCTTGGATAAGTTGTGGACATTACGTTGTCCTGGTGCTACAGTTCCCTCGGCTGCCCTTGCAATGTCTTGGTCCCCATATACTGCAACCACCCCCTTTGGAGTGGGGAGCTTCATGCATAGGTATGCGGGGTGAATGACTGCGTTGAATGCGTTAGTGACCTCTCGGCCGAATATTGCATTGTACGGGTAAAACATGTCGACGACGTCAAAAGTTATGTGCTCGGTTCTGCAGTTCATTTGGTCGCCGAAGGTCACAGGCAGTGATATTTTATCGACAGCTCTGACTTGTTGACCGCCGAAGCCGTATAGAGGGTTGTCCGCAGGTTGCAGGAGGTTCCTGTCAAGCTTCATGCTGTCGAAGGTTGAGGCGAACAGGATGTCCGCGGAGCTTCCTGTGTCAACCAGAATTTTAGTTACTGTCCACCCTGCCAAATTGGTCTCGATCACCATAGCGTCGGTATGAGGGTAATCTCTCAGTTTCATGTCACTGGAGTCGAAGGTTATAGGAATGTGAGACCATCGACCGAATTTGTGAGGTCCTTCGACGGCTACATGGTGTACTCGTCTGGCATGTTCCTTTCTCTGCCTTTTGTTGCCATGGTCTTCATTTGAACCCCCGGTGATGGCTAGTATTACACCGAAGGTTGATGTTGGGTTGTTGATGGTTGTTTGGTTCTGGGCTTCGGATTTGATGGGTTGAGGCGCTGGTAAGGCGGGTATTGGTGGTGGTGGTGGTAGAGCATTGTTGACTTGTTGGGTGGTTGGGGTTTGGTTTTGGGGGGTTGTTGGGTATGTGACTGTGTAAGGTGGGTTTTGGCGTTGTGGGATCACGGTTGGCTGGTAAGAGGTTTGGTTGTAAAGTGGGTGGTGTGCGTACATGGGTTGTTGCGAGGGTAGGCCGTAGTTTATGGGGGTATAGTGGTATGGAGGATTTGGTGGGTGGAAGTTTGGTTTCCTGGTGTGGTTGATGGTTTGGTTGTCTGCCGAAGCGGCTCTTTTGGACTCCTGGAACTCTTTTCCCTTGGCGAAGCATTCGCATTGCTTGGTAGTGTGCCCTTTTCCAAGACCACAAAAATGACAATACATTTTCGCGGGATCTTTCTGCTGGTTCTGTTGATCTGGCGGGGGTGGCAAACCTTCAGCGCTTTGGTTGCTCGGAGGTTGAGTGCCCCGTCTTTGGTCTTCGTAGTGTACTGCTTTGTTGATGGCCCCAACGTTGCTTTGTTCTTGGCGAGGGTAGTTTTCCCTCGGTTGAGGCCTCGGCTGTGGCTTCTGTTGTGACCTCCGAGCGTCGGACTTTGCCCGGAAATCCATGTCTGCTCTACAGTATCTTTCCATTGTCTCATGCAATTCTTCGATTGTATTTGTCGGCTTCCGAGCAAATTTCGAAGAGCATGGGCCTGGACGCAGACCGCTGACTGCAGCGAGGATGACAGCCTCGTCGGATATCCCCGGGGTTCTTGCTCTGATTTGAATAAACCTCCGCCAATAGTCTTGAAGTGGTTCGCGTTCTTCTTGTTTGCAGTTGAACAACTCAATGGGGTTGGATGAGGCTGGTGTAATGCCTTTGAAGTTTGTACAGAGCCTGTCCCTGAGGTTGGCCCAGGAATCCACAGTTCCGGGGCGGCGGTTGCTGTACCAAGTTTGTGCAATGTCTCGCAGGATGATGACAAAAGACTTTGCCATTGTTGATTCATCTCCGCCTGCTGCGGCAACTGCTGCCTCTTAGCTCATTATGAATTGGCGAGGGTCGGTAAGCCCGTCGTAATGGGGTAGATTTTGTGGATTGTAGCATGGTGGCCATGGTTGGGTTTGTAGTATCTGGGAGAGTGGTGACTTTGGGTCATAGGGCATTTGGTGTTGTTGGGCACTGCGTTGATTGCGAAGGTTTGGCTCTATCTCATCTGGGTAGAGTTGGCGAAAGTTTGGTTGTCTAATGAGGTGTGGTTCTGGGTGTCTTGGTGGTGGTGGGGGTGGTGGATGGCGGCGGAGGTTGCCGTGATCTTGCTCATTTCCCTCCTGTGGTGGTGGCATTTCCCCATCGTTCCATCCCTCGGCTTCGGCTTCAGCTGCCGCGAGGGACTCCTCCATTCGGCGAAGCTGCTCTCTTGCTTCATCCGCCTTTTGTCTGATAAGACGCAGCCGGTCATGCCTTTCAAGCCGGTCCAGGCGCCTCTTCTTTTCTTGTAACTCAGCTTGAAGTCTTTCTAAAGCTTCGAGGCCCAACTCCTCCTCATCTCCCTCCCCATCTCCTCTGGAGGTATGCGGGTGTGGCTGTGATCCCGGCCGAGTGTGAGGGCCCGGGACCTCCGTCCCTGGGGCAACTTCTTCTGTTTCCGATGGTACTACATTCTCTTCCACAGGCTGGATTGTCGCCGTGGCCTCTCTGGTCACACGAGGGTCTCTGGTAGCGGGCGCTCTCCTGTTTCCTGCCATTTTGAACTCCGCTCCCCAGGGACGGCGCCAAACTGTTGGATTCACACCTGCTCGGCCCCCGTTAGCAAACAGGGCGCGGAGCGAGGGTGGACAACGGTCAGCTATGCGCGAAGGTAAGGGCGTTGGCACAAGGAGATAAGCGGTGAAAATATTTCTCTCCTCCCAAAAATTGTCGTCTTTACACTGTTCAACTCTTGATTTTTATAGGGAATACCAAGGGGTGCCGGCATAATTACAATAGGGTACAAAAAGATTCCCCGGCACCACATAGGCAGAAAGGGAAAAGCCGTAAATGTACAGCAGAAGCGGAAACCCTAATCGGTCTTCCTCCTGTCCGCCGCCACCTTGCTCCGTCTGCCTTCAACGGAGAACAAAGGAAAACGGACCTTCGCTTTCGCCGGTCCTTGGGTCAGCATCCCCTCACCACTTGCCAAGCATGACGCCTCAACGACAAAGCTTCGGAACCTGCGAAGGTTACTTATTACGTGTTCGGAGCGCCTTTACCTGTGAGAAACAAAGCGAACTCCGAGGGTTGGATTTGCATCCGAAGGTTAGGCTGTCGAAGGTTAAGGCGAACGACCCAGAAGAGCCCCTACTATCGGGAGGGCGAGGCTTTGTGAGGGCACGCGGGTCGCGCGGAGGTCATTTTTTCTGCTCAGCCCACGCGGTGCAACTGCCGAGGGTCCCTTCTCCCAACATAGAATAAAGTAATACTTGAAATGATGAACTAGAATATAGTAAAGTGCTTGAGTTACAAGAGCAAAACCTGAACTGGATATGAAGGAAGACTCTTCCCAACTCCATGACCGATTACTCGCACGCTTCTACTCTTGAGCTAAGGCTTGAGCAGCACTTCCGCGAGGGCAATGAGGCAAAGATGCCTTGCTCTACTAGCTACCTACTTGCCTAAGCTTGGCTAAATCCTAGTCTATTAGCTCTCTAGCATTAGCCTTGCTTTCCTCTTTGCTTCTTCCTTCCCTTCCTTGCTTGATCGGAAGTGACACCTCCAGGGGGGTATTTATAGGGGGCAGCCAACCGACCTAGGGCAAACCCTAGTGGCGGGCGCCAGCCCTAGGTGGCGGCCGCCACCCACCTGGCCCTTGGATGCACCGCCATTGATCCTACGGTCTCCAGGGACTCCTCCAAGGTGGTTCCAAGGTCGGTTGCATGTCCAAATAACTGTCACATGGGCAATTAGGTCATGATCCACGTGACATCTCTTCTTAGCCCTCTGATGCCACCGACCTAGTGAACAAGGGCTAAGATTTGACCCTAGGGTGGTCACACGAATCAGTGACGTGGCAGGGGAGAGTTTGGGCCTCCCCTTGGTGGCGGGCGCCACCCCACTAGGGCCCAAATGGGCCCTGGTGAGTGGGCGCGGCCCCTGGTGGGTCCATTCTCCAAATTTGGTCCAAATCCTGCATTCAAATAAAAATCTATGGACATGTGGAATTTGGTTAGTTTGAAACCTATTTGACTACTTTTCATGGCTTTTTGTTGAATTTTTGGGTAAAATGTTGATGGTAAAACAAGTGTTTAAGGATGATCAACAAGCTCCCCTAAGCTAACCTGTTGCTCGTCCTCGAGCAACCATGCGGTTTAGGCATTGAGCATGAAATAGATAGCAACTTAATATGTCTGCAAGTGCATGTTGTATAGTGAGAAATAACTTAGCATATATCATTAATCATAGCAATGTGGGGCTTATAGCTTTTCACTTCAAACATGCAAGAGTGAAATAAAGCAGTAGATAGCTAACTTTTATCTTGCTTAGGTTTAACTAGGATTCTGTCTGGAGGTTTTTAAAGGTTTTCAAAAGATAAAAACTTGCTTAAGTCCTCCAAGATTCACTCAATCACTCAATGGTGTTTAAATCCTCACTTAGGCCAAAATGTAGCCTCTCCTATTTCTAAAGAATGATATGTGGAGTTATAGGTAGGCTAAGAATCATGAGCAAATTGCATAATGTTTATTGCTAAGCTAGACACTCAGATCATAAGGAGCAGCAAATCATAAATATTGATCAAGATGTGCATGTGTGGTTATGTGGAAGTGTATAGAGAGATATTTCATTATCCTTCCTAGTTAATTTCTAGGGTCTAGAGCTAATGATAACTCTCTCTCTCTCTATTTTTTTACTCGATACATAGTGAGTAGACAAAAATATGTCCTCACATTTTCTTAGGACATAGTCCTCTCTTGAGCTACTTTGCTCACTTTTTGCATATCTCTTTTTTTTAGCTCTAGATTTCCCCAGATTGTCTATAGGAAAGGATTTTAGAAATGAAAAGGGGGAAGAGAGAGAAATTCTTATTCCCAGTGTAGGAATAGCATAAGGCTAGCAATGGAACGTTTGACAAGGTATTGCATATCTCCAGTGTAGAGAATGAGCAATTTATTTGGTGGTTGCAAACTTCCAAAGTGGAGAGTAAGCAATTTATGGTGGGTGGGTGTATCTTGATCAAAAGAAATGATAAGCTTCTCTACTAAGATCTATGAGGTCTAACAAAGCTCAACACAAACAAAGCTCTTTGTGGTTTTGACTAACAAATATTTGGCTAGTGGTGGGATGGGATAAAATCCAGGAGGATCTTTTGCAAGGTTTTCATGATTTTTAAAAGAAATCCTCCAGATTAGTTCCTAATTTCACCTTAGCAAGTTTAAAAAATCACTCCATTTCTAACTAACTTTATTCACTAAGCATGATTTTAGTTAAAACATGTGCAACCCACAAAAGCTACTACTTAGATAAAACTAGTTATTCTAACTATAACAATAGCATTTGCATGACATATTTTATTTCTTATTCAGGTTCCAACATTTTTAAGCAGATTTTATCATTTTTACTCATGGGATAATTACTTAGGCAAGTATATAATATTCAAAAAATTTCAAAAGATATAGAATTTAAGAACCGAACATAAAGAGTAAGGTTGAAACATACCTTATTGGCGTGAGGATGTCCCCCAAGCTGGCTTCCTGCTTGGTGAAGGGTCTTCATCTTTCTCGGTCGGAGCTCTTGTTCTTATTTTATTAAAAAGGAAACTATCTAATGTTGTGAAAAGGGAAACTATCCTATTATGATATTTTATTATTCTAGCTAAGTTAACATATACTTATGCATATAACTAATGATAACTGATTTTTTTAGTTACATGCATGACATATGTTATTTATTCGAAAAAAAGAAATTTGAAGGGAAATTTAAAAGTAAATCCATAACTGAGATCCATGGAATTTCATCCTTATTGGGTGGATCTTCTTCCTTGGGTGCTTCTTCTTTAGTACTTCATCGGGTTCTTCTTCTTTTGGCAGCTCTCCTTTGTTATATGAATTACACAACTCAGGAGAAGGTGGTTCTTTCTTTCTGTTCCACCTTGTTCTTGGGCGCCTCTTCTTGGTACGAACGGGTTTTGCTTCCTGCATGTTAGCGGCATATGCGGGACCACGGGAAAAGAAGAATATTTCCTTCCTCCCTCCTAATGTCATTTGGATTTTACCACTCCCCACATATATGCAAGCATCAACAGTGTTCAAGAAAGGTCTACCTAAGATTAGAGGCACATCTTTCCTATTTCCCATATCTAGTATTATGAAATCAGCAGGAACATATGAACCTCTAATATGAACAGGTAAATTAGTGACTATTCCTTCTACATAGCATGTTGATTGATCAGCTAGCACAACATAGGCAGATGTGGATGACATGGGTGGAAAGAACGAGATTTCATAGAAATCCTTAGATAAAATGTTCACACTCGATCCTAAGTCACACATGACATTTTTAAAGACTTCACTAAAGATTGAGCATCTAATTATGGGACTACCAAGATTACCCTTTTTAACAGTCATGGTTTGATCTTCATAATAGTTAAAATATTTTATTTCAATCATATTTGCAGTTTCCATGTTAGGTTTAGCCGGAATTTTGCCAGTTTCAAAAGATGGTATGATCGCAGCAAGTTGAGCTAATTGGGTTTCTAACATCTTATTAAAGCTAAGTTGATTTTTCAGAGCAGATGAGAAATCTTCCAATTTAGCATTTATGTTCTCAAGCATTTTATCATTTGACATTAATTTCTTATTCAAAAATTCAGTAGTTCTACATTGAGAGTAGACTAGATTCTTTAAGAACGAGAAATTATCACTACTTTGGAAATTAGAGCGAGGGAATGAATTATTACCTTGAGAGTTGTAGTGCTGATTCCATTCTTGATCTTGTTGACGGAAACCGTTGTTGTTGTTGTTGTTGATGAAGTTCAAATCTTCATGTAACTCGGGGCAGTGGTTCCCAGAATGTCGGGTTTCTCCACAGATTTCACAAGTCATGTAGGATTCCAGAGATTGGACACTCTCTTGTTGGTTCATCTTCTCACAGCTGTCCAGCTTCTTGGCCAACAGGTCCATCTTGGCCACGATCATGTTGGCCTCCTTAAGGGAATGCATACCTTGCTTACGGGGCTGCAGTCTCTCGTCATTCCATCCTTGGTTCGACACCATCTTCTCTGTGAGAGACTTAGCATCTGCAACATTCAGAGAAAAGAATGCACCGCCGGCGGCGACATCCAAATGGCTTCTAGAGAGTGGGGTTAGGCCATGGTAGAAGTTCTGGATCAACAGCCAGTCCTCCATACCATAGTGTGGTGAAGGACCGGATTAGCGACCAGAGGGGGGGGTGAATGGGAGCCTCGAATTCAACTCGTGAATAATATGGCCTCTGTCCTAGAAAGTCAACCAAAAACAAAGACTCGAAACGACCGGAGAGTTCATGACCTACGAGTAGGTGGATACCCTAGGATATGTCCTAGTGGTATAGCAGAACCTCCGGAAAAACCCCAAAAGCATCTGCCAAAGCCTCAGAGCAAAACTGCAAAGTCTGCAGGTTCGCGGACTGTCCGGGGTCAGGGTCCCGGACTGTCCGCCCAACGCCGGACTGTCCGACACTGGAAGTCCGGACTGTCCGCCGGCAAAAGACGAGAAACAGAACTGTTCTGCAAGTGTGCTGGACATGTCCCGGACTGTCCGCGGGTTTGTACCGTGGACTGTCCGCCGTTCACTTGACAGTGAACAATCAGGGGATTGTGCCTGACTGACCTGACCAACCCCGATCCCCGGACTGTCCGCCGCTGGGGGCGCGGACTGTCCGCGGATGAACAGAGAACAGAAAAACTGCTCGGGACAAAAGTCAATTCGATCAAACTTCAATCAAAACAAAAGGGGCTTCGATCCAACTTCTCCTAGGTGATCCTCTATGTATTGGGGTGCTAATCCTAAGAAATCATCGCACCAAACCAAGTCAATCAAGAGAGATTCGTGGATCACCGAAAAAGGGAAAGAACGAAGAACGAACGCGAAATCAACCCGATCTATGGATTCGTTGGTTTGGAGAGAATCCCTTCGGTAGAAAGAAGGGGCTCACGAACAAGAACAAATTGATTCAAGTGGAATCGAAAATCATCTCGCGGAGAGGGAGAACAAGGCAAATCTCCGGGAGATGAAAAACCAAAACGTGAAGAACACAGAACACGATTCAATTTCAGCCAAAATTCCTCCACACGAGGAGACAACGAGAATACGATCTCATTTCCGTCTCTGCGGATCGCTTGCAGCGAGGTATGATTAGAACCTAAGCAGAGGGCTAGAGAGAGAGAATGCTCAGGAACAAATGACTGCAAGGATAGAGGGAGAGGAGGGGTGCCTCTCTTATTTATAGCCTAAAACAATAATCCCCTTTCTACCCCTAGATACAAGAGCGAAGCGGCCAACCCTAGGGGTATCCCGATCCAACTCTGCTGATCGCCAATCCGACGGCCACGCGCCCATCTCATCCTTAGCTTCGCTTGGACGCAAGCCTCAGGATGCCGCCATGTGCCACCCTATCGACCGCCGCGCCTACTTCACGAATAGCTGCGCCGCCGCGCCAGCCTCTTCACGCCGCCACGCGTCGACCGTCGTTTTTGCGGACCTCCCCCCGGTTTTGAGGCCGAAACCGGGAAACCTGGGCTTCCCCCCGGTTTTGAGGCTGAAACCGGGAAACCTGTCCTCAGGCTGAGTTTTGTGGCCCAAACTCAGAAACCCGTGCGCCCAGGTTTTGAGGCCCAAACCTGGAAACCGTCCACGTCGAGTTTTGAGGCCCAAACTCGGAAACCGGCCACCCCGAGTTTTGAGGCCCAAACTCGGAAACTGTCAAGGGTAGCTTTTAGAGGCTCTGCTACCGAACCCGTGCCGTAGACGGGATGTGGTTCGCACACCTCGAGTCCCAGCACTGATGCCGGAGCATGTCCAGCCTCCACGCCGGGCACAGTGCATTCGCCATCCTTCTCGGCCTCCCGCCAAGTGTCACGACGCCATCACTTTCCTCCCGACTCAGCCGATGCACCGCACATCCCCATGTGCTCTTGCTTGTCAACGCCACGTGCCAGCTACCACATCTGGTCCTCAGGTCTCCCGGTCCGTCGGTCCAAGCTCCACGTCCGCCCTTCACCGCTCCCGGTCTGTCGGCACGACACGTCCCTATTTGACCTTTACCTCACCTTCGAACACTGCCCGAGCTCCGCACATGCACAACAACATAGCCAAGAGACATGTTGCCCGTTGATCGATCACTCATCACTTAGGAAGGGAACCACAAGGGCACATATCAACCTTGTGTTCTCAATCTCCCCCTTGATGAGTGCATCGTCCACTCATAGTAACCGTAACCAAAAGAGAAAGAAAGCAGAATTGGGTAGAAGGAGAAAAACTCACTCGAAATGCCCAAAAGCCAGAGAAAAGGCCAAAGACGGACAAATCGAGATAAGCGAAGCTTGGTCCCCAAAGACATGGGCAACGGTTTGACACAACCAAGCAAGAGATCGGAGCAACAACTCATCAAGGAGCAAAACTCGACCAAGACAGAGCATAGGACTTGGTTCCGAAAGACATGGGCAACGGCTCGATGCAACCAAGTCAGAAACAAGCTAGTCCTCAAGAAGAGGCGGAAGGGGCTCAACACCACTAGCTGAAGGCTCTATACCAAAAGAAGACTGCAAAAGAGGCAGCTACTACTAGTCCCTCAAGATAGAGGCACAGAGGCTCAACACAACCAGCAGTAAGCCCGATACCAATCAAGAGCCATCAAAATATGATAAAAAACAGCTAGTCCCTCAAGACAGAGGCACAGAGGCTTGACACAACTAGCTGAAATGATCGATATCAAATAAAAGCTGACTCAGAGCAACATAGGCAAGAAGACTCCCCCTTACTCAAAGAACTCCCCCACAACAAGAGAAGCATAAATTGCAAATTGTCACCACAAAGACACTTATCCCCTTAGGGGGAAATTTGCAATCAATAAGAGCGGGAAAAAGAGCTCAAAAGAGCAAAACGGAGCTAGGTCATGCCTATCGGAGTCAAACACATGCATATGAGTTAAAAATGCATATTAGCAGCTTCAGGTATATACTTGAGAGAATGAATAAATGCTCTAAAGAGTGCTGATCCGACTACATAGCAACACACAAGAGTGCTAGCAAAGGCTCAAACTGATCACCGAATACAAGATATGAATGCATAAGTCAAGTGAGCAGTTTTAAGCCATTCAGAAAGGGGTTTCACCATCAAAATAGCACTGATCATGTAGAGACAGGGAGTCAAACAAGTGCTAAACATGTATACAAGGTGAACTACCCCTAGCAAAGTTCAATCATCATGCTATAGAGTGAAACATAAACTTGTGTTTTCAGATTTTATCGGAGAAATTGCAGCGGTTGTTAACACAAGTTCAAATTCAGCATGTGATTGCGAGAGGTTGAAAGCTTGTCATTGCCTAACTTTTCAACCGTGCTAAACCTATGCATATGCAATTAGAAGCTTAAAGCATCGGTTTCGGTCTTGCACTGCACGGCTCAAGTTTAACTCAAAGTGCTATGAGAAACAGTCTCAATACCGTGATGTGCTGACAAAGCAATCCTATCTCGATCTTTTCAATTCACTAACACTTGGTTCATTTTAAGCAAGATATGAACAGTCCAAGCAAGTGAAAGACTCAGAACTAGAGACATAGCAACCTAGCATATATGAAATAGCTCAAGTGACCTCAACACATCCTACACATGCTAGTTGCCAATCTCAATGGTGAACATGTATCAAATTTTAAGTTCTTTAAGCATGTTCATCATTCTGAAAAATAGCTTAGCTCACAAGATATATCAGTGATCAAGAAGAGCCTAAGCTACAAGTATCATCATACATCATCACTACTCAGAGCATAAATTCATTCTAAGGAATATAGACATGAAGCTCGAAAATGCAAGATGTATTAAAGATGAGGTCAGAATCGGAGCCAATAACAAAACTAAAAGACTCAAGACCCAAAAACAAAAAGATCGGAAAGTCAGTCTATGGTACATCAAAATGCTTCCCCCATCTAAAAGGGGAAACATACACCAAGCTCACCTCTCAACCTAGTAAAAGTTGAGAGATCAAAAGGCTTGATGAAAATATCCGCAACCTGGTTATGGGTGTCTACATGCCTAAGATCAATGTCGCCTTTCTCATAGTAATCACGAAGAAAGTGAAAGCGAACATCGATGTGTTTGGTCTTGGAGTGAAGAACAGTGTTCTTTGCTACACTAATGGCAGAAGTGCTGTCGCAAAGCAAAGGGACCCGACTGAAATCTAGACCAAAATCACGCAATGTAGCAACCATCCATAAAAGCTGCGAAGCACAAGAAGCAGCGGCAACATACTCGGCTTCTGTAGTAGACTGGGCTACGTTCGACTGTTTGCGAGAAGACCACGAAACCAGTGAAGAGCCAAGAAATTGACAAGTCCCAGAAGTAGACTTGCGCTCAAGCCGACAGCCGGCAAAATCCGCATCGGAGTAACCACAAAGCGAAAGAGTCGAAGAGGAAGAGTACCAAAGTCCGATCTCAGGAGTGTATCAGAGGTACCTCATGATGCGCTTGACTGCTTGCTTGTGCGAAGTCCGACGGGATGCCTGAAAACGAGCGCACAGACACACAAAAAACTGTATGTCCGGCCTCGTTGCCGTTAGGTACAGGAGCGAGCCGATCATGCTCTTGTACTCCTTCTGGTCAACAGCCTCTCCATCCTGGTCCGCGTCCATCGCAGCAGTCGTCGCCATGGGCGTCGTAAGAGGCTTGGCCTCGCCCATGTCGAACTTCTTCAGGATGTCCTTCGTGTACTTTCCTTGATGCACGAACGTCTCGTCTCGGGTTTGCTTGATTTGCAACCCGAGGAAGAAGACCAACTCACCCATCATACTCATCTCAAACTCCCTGCTCATGGTATCTGCAAACTTGGCAACAAGTGCGTGATAGGAGCCACCAAAGATGATTTCATCCACGTAAATCTGGACTAACAGGGTATCATTGCCTTGCTTGAGGAGAAACAAAGTTCTATCAACCCGTCCCATTTTAAAACCCTTGGAGAGAAAAAAGGTTTTCAAACGATCATACCACGCTCTCGGGGCTTGTTTCAAACCATAGAACACTTTTGAAAGTTTATAAACATGGTTTGGAAACTTGGGATCCTCAAGACTAGGGGGTTGCCTAACATAAACCTCTTCCTCTATGTACCCATTCAAGAAAGCACTCTTGACATCCATCTGGTAAAGCTTAAAACCCTTCGAAACAGCAAAGGCTAGAAGGATTCTAATGGCTTCTAAATGGGCTACAGGGGCAAAGGTTTCCTCATAGTCTATCCCCTCTTTTTGGCAAAAACCCTGGGCTACTAGCCTAGCCTTGTTCCTCACTACCATCCCATCCTTACCCTCTTTATTTTTGAAAACCCATTTGGTACCTATAGGGTGGCATTCTGGAGGAGGTGGAACTAGGGTCCAAACTTGGTTTCGCTCAAAGTTTTCTAACTCCTCATGCATGGCATTAACCCAGATAGAATCAGAAAGGGTGTGTCCAACATCTTTGGCCTCGAAAGAAGCAACGAATGCAGATGAGCAAAGTGAGAGATTCCATACGCTTGCGACCGCGTGACTCGCTGGTCGATGCCGCCGATCATCTACTGCGGGGGGTGAACTTGTTGAACGCTCCGGGGCGCTTGCCTCGCCGAAGTCACCTCCCCCTCGCCAGATGTTGTCGCTCCCTTAGGTGCAGCGGGTGCTCGCTAGAGAGGTGGCTCTAGAGGACCCCAAGAAGAAGATGTCATGGGATCGGGTCCTCGAGCTGAAATAGACGTCGCAGGGTCGACGGGGGCAGCTAGTGGAGTTGGCTCAGGATCACCCCAATCGGCATTCTCCTGCTCCTCCTCCACAAAAATGGTCTCTCCCAGCTCCTGTTCTCCTGCAACATCAAAAGCAGAAGAAACACAAGGCATAGTCTCATCGAATGTGACCTCGCAGGTCTCAACTATCCGGTTAGTTTCAAGGTTAAAAACTCGATAAGCACGCGAATGCGAAGCATAACCAAGAAACACGCCATCAGCAGAGCGAGACTCAAATTTGTCCAAATTGCCTTGCTTTAGGATAAAGCACTTACACCCAAACACCCAAAAATGAGACACCTTGGGAACCCATCCAAAACGCAACTAATAAGAAGTTTTCTTCATGAAGGCTCGAAGAAAGATGCGATTTGAAACATGGCAAGCGATGTTGATCGCCTCGGCCCAAAAACGCCTAGGAGTCCTATGCTCATCAAGCATCGTCCTGGCCATCTCAACAAGGGTCCGGTTCTTGTGCTCAACAACACCGTTCTGCTGGGGGACATAAGGAGAAGAGAACTGATGCTCGATTCCATTAGAAGAATAGAAAGAAACAAACTGAGAGTTATCAAACTCAGTACCATTATCGCTACGAATAGCTCTAATGGTATCAGGAGGAAACTCAGTTTTCAACTTCAAAATCAGATCACGAGCAAAAGGAAAAACTTCATCCTTACCCTCCATGAAGAACACCCAAGAATATCTCGAAAAATCGTCAACGATGACAAGAACGTACCACTTCCCACCCGCTGAGCAGACCCGAGCTGGACCAACTGTGTCCATGTGTAAGAGCTCGCCGGGTCGCTTTGTCATCACCTGATTAACAGGTGGGTGAGAATCAGCAACCATCTTCCCGTGACGACAAGGATGGCAAACAAGGTCCTTCTGAAACTTAAGCTGGGGCAATCCTTGGATTAGGCCAAGTGAGCTAAGTCTTGCAAGCAAGTCAAAACTCAAGTGACCGAGCCTCCTATGCCACTTCCACAAATCAGAAGAAGGACCAGCCATCAAACATCTAGTAGAGCCAAAAGAACGAGAAAAGTCGGCTCTGAAAACACGGCCAAAAGGAACGATCCAACAAACAAGATCTCCCCGAGGGTCTAAAACACGACTCAAACCCTTCTTAAAGCGCACTTCACAATCATCCTCAAGAAGTTGCGAAACGGAAAGCAAATTGTAATGCAAGTTCGAAACCAAAGCAACATCCTTAAGGACAAAGGTCTCATTGAGCCGAATGGCTCCTTGAGAAACAACCTTACCTCTACTATTATCCCCGAAAGTGATGTACTCCTTGTGCATCACGGGGCTAAGGCTGGAGAACCATTCCTTCTTTCCGGTCATGTGGCGCGAACACCCAGAATCCATGAGCCACATGTTCTCCAACCGAAGTTCTTGCATCAATAGAAAGGCACGAAGTGAGCATATGGCACAACACTGGGGTTAGTATACTGAGAAGGATACCAGTGCTGTGTCATAGGCCCAGAAAAAGTGTTAGGAGCAACACCAAACTGTCCTCGTCCCATGGATGGATAGCGATCACCACCAACCTAAAAGGGTGGTCCGCTTTGGAACGGAAAACCTCCAAACTGACCTACTTGTCCCATTTGAGCAAAGCGATCACCACCATACTGAAAAGGTGGTCCGCTATGGGACTGAGCAGCAAAGCCTCTTACACTCGGCTCACAGTCGTATTGAGGACGACCGGAACCGCGACGGGCATGACCACCACCCCGTGGTCTAGCTGCCTGGGGCCTAGCTACCTGAGGGGGTGCACCTCCAGGTCTAGCGCCCTGCCTCTGAACTCCCCGACCCTGCACACCATGGAGAGGGTGGTGCCTGGCCTGGTTGTTCAGCTCCAACTCCTTTCTAGCGTCTCTCTTCCTCCGAAAGCAAAACTCAGCTAGGTGACCCTCACGGTGACAGTACTCGCACTCAAACCTCACCACTCTCTTGGGTTGTTGGTTCCTTGTGTTGCGAGGGATGTTCACTCTGGCTGGCTGCTTGCCCTTCGGAAGGGGATCACTAGAGACGTCAGGAAGGGTGTCAAGTGTGTTCCTAATATGGTTAGGTTTGGGAACCCACACTTGCTTGCGAGGTGGAGCCTTGGGAGGTTCATCAAGGATGCCATCCTTGGTGATAGACTTGGGAGGCTCAGGTGGGGTGATCTTGATGAGCTTAGGGACAGCGGATGGCTTCTCACTCGGGTTCACACCGCTAAACTCACCGATCTTGCCAAAGGTACTAGCGCCCTTCCCACCTGAAGCAAAGCCTACTCCCGAGCAATCAGTTCCCCTCTTGAACTGACTGATCATCATGCCCAACTGCGGCTCACTGCATGACACCCAACTCAGGATGGACCGAAGGTATGTGTTTTCCTCCTCGGTTTGCATCCTGGCATGCCGACTGGCAATCTCAAGCTCCATCCCCACGCATCGCTCACATGGAGCGGACAAGGTGCTAACTGAGCTGGCCTTCACGGCTTCAGCAAACTTGGCACTAACTTCTGCCAACTCAGTTCGCAAGCTAGGACAAAGCTTGCACGCACCCAGCAAAGAAGGCCTCGCCTTCACTTCCTCCAGCTCCTTCTTCAGGGAGGGACACTCTTTGCAATCACCCACCAAGTCTAGCCTACTCTTCAGCTCATCATACACCTCAATCAAAGAGGCATACTTGGTTTGCAGGGTGGCAAAGTTTGTCATATGCATCGTGCACTCCTCACACTCCTCCTCATCGACCACCTTCACCTCGGACCTAGCGAACTCAACCTCATTAAGCGCTTCTTTCATCTTGGCCTTAAACTCACCGCGCTCTTGGAAAACCTGCGTAAGCCTCTTCTCCAGAACGCCGACTAGATCCACAAACCTATCTCGCTCATCAGTGAAACGATCGACAACTGAAGAGTTTGATACCTGAGAGGTGTTGTTGTCGTCGTCGTCGTCGCTGTTGGCGTCATCGGCGTCCTTTGCCTGCCACTTGGAGTCCTCTTCATCGAGGGCCATGGTGCACAAGCCCTTGGAGGAATGGCCGAGGAAGCAGAGTCCGTTGAAGCGTTCTTCTGTCTCGTGCTCGGACCCATCATTGCTGGAGTCACCGTCGAAGGTCTTCTCGCCGTCGCTGATGGTGGTGAGGAAAGCACGCCGACCGGCGTCGAAAGCCTTCTCCATGTCTTCTCGGCGATAGACGCTATTCTTCTTCTTCCCGGCCTTGTTCTCTAGCTTGCCCTTGCGCCTGGAGTTGAGGTTCTTGTCGGGGAAGTTCTTGTCGTTCTTGGGGCAGTTCGCCATGAAGTGGTCTAGATCACTACACTTGTAGCAGCCCTCGCGTGCGCCACCACGCCGGCGATTCAGGCGGTTGTTCTGAAACCGTGAGAACCGGGTGATGACGAGGGCGAGCTCGTCGTCTCCAAACGCCTCCATCTACTCCTCCGTGACTGTAAGCAAAGATGACAGAGAAACAGAGGAGGTGAAGCATCAGCAGAGAAAGTTGATCCACCTATGCCTGAGACCAAAGCCATGGTATGTGAAGATGGGTTCTTCCGCTTGGCCTGAGTCAGGTGATCGATCTCGGTGGACTTGAGCTTGCTGAACAGCTCGTCCACGGTGAGGGTGTCATAGGATGGAGACTCTATGATGGTCGACACCTTCACCTCCCATACCCTCCGATCTAGGGCGTATAGCAACTTGAGAGCCCTCTCATGATCGTCATAGGGTAGGTTAGCCCGATTGGCACGCATCTTGTCCATAATCGTTTGGAAACGAGCGAACATGGCGTCAATCATCTCTCCCTCCAACTGAACAAAGTTCTCGTACTCGCGCTTGTACGTCTCGAAGAGTCTGGTCATGACCTGAGCGGTCCCCTCGTGATAGCTCTGAAGCTTCACCCAGATCTCTCGTGCCATCTCAAGCTCAGAGACACGCTCGAACTCAGGAAGGGAGATGCTGGCCAATAGAGCGTTACGAGCCTTGGAATTGGCCTCGTGCTGGTCAATATGGATCTGACCCACACGAGCCACAAGGACTACGTACTCAGCGTTCTCACATATCTCCCGGACAGAAGATCCGATGCTGTTGAGATAAGCACGCATCCGAATCTTCCAATAGGGATAGTTCGTTCCATCGAACCATGGAGCCTTGCCGTTCCCTCGTTCCATGTCGCCCTTAGGATCCGAAACCGATTAAGGTAGAGAAGATCCCTTAACCGGCTCTGATACCAATTGAAGGACCGGATTAGCGACCAGAGGGGGGTGAATGGGAGCCTCGAATTCGACTCATGAATAGTATGGCCTCTGTCCCAGAAAGTCACCCAAAAACGAAGCCTCGAAACGACCAGAGAGTTCACGACCTACGAGTAGGTGGATGCCCTAGGAGATGTCCTAGTGGTACAGCGGAACCTCCGGAAAAACCCCAAAAGCATCTGCCAAAGCCTCGGAGCAAAACTGCAAAGTCTGCAGGTTCGCGGACTGTTGGTAACACACTTGTCGAACCCCCGCACTTGCACAGAGTGAACGGCTAAGGTGGCCAAGCGTCGGAAGTAAAGCGGAAGCGAAGGTTTGAACTCAATCAATGCTGTGGAGTACTCATCCCCCCGCACTGTTCATCCCCTGGTATTTATAGGGAATGCCAAGGGACGCGGTCCAAATTACAAAAGGGTACAGGAAAGATTCCTCACCTCCACGCAGGGAGGGAGGGCAAAAATGTAAACACACAGCTGAAGCGGAAACCCTAATCGGCCCCCCTCTAATGCGCCGCCACCTGGTTCCGTTCACCTTCGGAGAGGGGGGCGGAGATTTGTCCTTCGGCCGCGCCCGCCCTTGGGCCCGCGCTCCTTCGCCGTCTGTAGGACCTTCGGCTTTACTCGCCTTCGGGAGAGAGGGCCGAAGGTTTGTCCTTTGGCTGTGCTCACTGACCTTCGACTCTGCTCACCTTCGGGCCAACGCGCCTCCGTCGCCTGCTTGGTCCGCTGACCTTGGGACCCGGCGAAGGTCGCCTGTCGTGCCGCGAAGCCTTAACCTGCAGGGAGTGCAAAAAGGGAGCATCGAGGGTCGAACTCATGTCCGAAGGTTAGGAAATTGACCCCGAAAGGAGGGGGGACCTCGCGAGGACACAAAGACCAAGCGAAGGTTGATCTTGGCACCATATCGGGCGGTGTTTTTGCCGAGGGTCCTTTTCCCCAACAGTAGCCCCTCGTTGCTTTGGATCTGAAGAACGGAGTTTTAGGCCCAAGCAGCGCATTTTGGACGGGAAAACGTAAAAGGACCCTTGGCAGCGACGCCCGCGGCTGTTTTGGGCCGTATCGTTGTACTGTAGTTCGTACTGTTGAGGCCCGTTTCGTTTTTGGCGCCGCGTTTTTCGATTGTCGTGCCGATACTGTCGCGGGAGTGCCGGCCGCTTGGTCTATAAATAGGAGGGGTAGGTGAGCGGTAAAGGACGTGCCCTCGTTCGCCCTAGCCACCCTGCTGTTGCTATTTTCCTGTAGCGAAGGTTTGTTTTAGTTTGACTGCGAGGGTCGAGACAGGCGTTCGCTGCGCGAAGGTGTTAGCGATTAGAGAGATGGCTAGGCTGAAGCAGACTGCTCGTGCTGCTTCCCCTGTTTCGACGGAAGAGGGGATTACCTTCGAGTTTGGGCTCAGCCGAGTGTGCGCATCGGAGATTGCGTCTTATGTTAGGTGGGGTTGGATCGAGGAGGGCAAGGCGAGGACCAGCGTCGGGGAGACGGTGCCGAAGCCGGATGCGGATGAAGTTGTAGTGTTTGAAGAATTTTTTTCGGCTGGCCTTCGCTTCCCGGCCGACTCCTTTGTGGCCTCTGTGTTGCGAAGGTTCAACCTGAAGTTTCATCAGCTGACACCTTCATGTTTTACGAAGATGTCGGTGTATGTGTGGGCGTGCCGTTCCCAAGGTATCGCTCCAAACGTCGAAGGTTTTGTTCGCACTCATCGGGTGCATATGCAGCCTCGGAAGATTGATTGTGGCAAGGGTAACAGTTGTCTGGGTCAATTTGCTGTGTACACATTCTGCCACCGCGCTGGGTCGGAGTTGCCAGTGCAAGCTCAGAAGAACAAGTGGACCAGCGGGTGGCAGGAAAGTTGGTTTTACTACAAGCTCAGTGATGTGGCGGAGCTGTGTGGTGAGCTCCTGCATCTTGGGGATGTAAGTGCGGAGGCCAAAATGGACGGCGAAGCACACGCGGCTGTTGATTGTTTGAGGGTTGTCTCGCGCTCTTAGTGCGCCCGCGACCTGATTGAAGAGTATTGTTGCGCCAAGATCTGGCCTCTTCGCGAGAAACAAGTGTGGTTTGAGGTTGAGGATGACCCTCGCTACCAGGGCAAGGGGTTGAAGAGACCGAAGGTTGATTTGAACAAGGTCTGGGCAAATGTTTTCAAGAAATTTCCCAGGCGAGAGGATGGGCTCGAGGTTATATATAATCGCGTGCAGCAGTGGGTGGAGGAGTTAGTTGGCAAATTGTCAACGTTGGAAAATAAAGCTATACATAGCGCGATGGGCGCCGAAGGTCGGGTTAACCGACTGTTTGACATTCTTGGCATTGAGTATCCAAACTGGCCCGCTCCGTCGAGCGAAGATGCTCCGAAGAAGAGGAAGCGTGCCGCAGCGGGAGATGGAGGAGTTGTCTCTCGGCCGAAGAGGGGTCGTGGCCACGGGCGCGGCGGTCCCGGTGGCCGGGGGAAGGTGTTGGCGACGAAGGTCGCAGCTGTTGTTGGTGCTTCGGGCACTTCCACATCCTCGGCCGTTGCCTCGAGCGGCCGAGGTTCTGCTAAGGTTGGAGGAGTGGTGCCCCGTGTGGGCGGTATCGGAGCTTTAATCCAGATCTCGGATGACGAAAGCGTCTCCGAAGACACCGACAAGGAAGAGAGAGAAAAGGAGAAGGGAAGGGGGGTAGAGGATTCATCTAGCGAGGGCAGCGATTCATCCGGCGGCGAGGATAACTCCGATGAAGACGTTTCTATTAGGGACACCCGAGGAAAAAGGACAGCTTCGTCCAGCGCTGTTGCTGCGGCTGCCAAAGATGTTGAAGAAGTGTTGCGGGATCTGGAGGGAGAGAGCCCTCGGCGAGGGTCACTGCCCGATTACGCCGGCACGCACATTTGGGTCGAGGGATCCGAAATTAATGGTGACCGTGAATCGGACCCGGTGTCTGGAAAGAGGCCATATGGCGAAGCTAGCCGGACAAGCCTTCCTTACTACGCGAAGGAGCTTGGCGTTACTGACCCGGCAACCCATCTGTACACGAGCGCGGACCTTCAGGCGACTCGTTTGCCATGCTCTCCGGAGGAAAGGAGATTCCTGGGTCGCGTGTTTAACCGGGTCTGTCTGCCGGAAGTGGAGCTTCGGCTCGCTAGCGAGCCCTTGGATAATATTCATGATGATATTGATGTGAAGGTGGCTGAGCTGATGCTCCTCAACCGGTCGGCGCGTCGAAGGTCTAGTTACAATCTTCATTATCTGAACGACCGGTTGAAAGACACGCAGAAAACCAACAAGGAGCTTCGCCGGAGCTTGGAGGACAAGGATGCGGAGCTGAAAACTGCTTAGAGGAGGCTAAGAAGTGGAAGAAAGAAGCGCAAGAGGCTGCGAGGACCAGCGCGGAGCTCCTCGCTGCAGGACGGCAAAAAGATAAAGACTTGGCGTCTGCAAACGAGCGCGCAGAAAAGTTGTCAACGGAGGTGGCAACCCAGGCCGAGGCTTGGCGTAGTAGTCTATCTAGGGTTAAAGCTAAGATAGACACATGCTTGACTGAAGCCGGGGGTTCAGTCGGGGAGCCACTTCCTACAGTCAGCGCAGAGGCTTTCGAAGGTTGGTTAAGCAACGAGTTGGATGTGTTTAGCTCATTGGTCGGGAATGCGGCTGATTTTGGCGGGTATGCCGGTGCGTTGGCGATGGCTGGAACCCTCCGACAAGCGGACTGCGAGCACCTTCGGAAAGTTAAGAAACCCAACCATATTTTTCCGACCGTTGATGAAGTGCGGCAAATGAAGGCTGATGATGCCGAGGTCTGGAACTGTGCGATGCAGTTGCTTCGCAAGTTTTGGATTGCTGGCGGCGGCCGGGCTCTTGCCTTCGAGGAGGCTGCCGAAGCAACTCGTCAGGTTCGTGTTGTTGAAGGGTCACGTTTGGCGTTATTTCAATGATTATGGGCTTGGTATTGACTCGTGTTTTCATTTTGTGTTTTTGGTGTTTACAGGCTCGTAGGGAGGCGATGCCTTCGCCGGCTGCGGCCGTTGAAATTGGCGGGAGCTCCGCGGGGGCTGATGCTCCTTGCTCTGTAGAGGCTCCGCCGCTCGAGGCTGAAGCGTTGACTGCGGAAGCCTCGGTTTCCGGCAAAGGTGTCGAACGAGAGGTGGCTGCGGAGGAGGCACCAACTGATGTTGCGGAGGCTGTAACTGGCGAGATCGAGACGGGCGAGCTGGACGGAAGCGAGCAGGTGTGAAGTTTTTGAAGTTGTATAGATGAGGTCGTTTTGTAATGGTTGCGATGCTTGTAAAACTTGGGGATGCTGAGATACTTTTCGGTATTTATGCAATGCAGGTTCCTGACGGAACCGTGTTAGAAGTATTTGATGTGACGCCACTGACGCTTAATTACCAGGATACATTTATAACTGGCGAGTCGTGGGCCCGTGCAAAGTTAAAACATCCTTCGTTGACCTTCGAGCATTTTTGGTGGTCAAAGGTGCGAAGGTACGATTTGAAGAATAGTAGGTCGAGCAGCTTTTGGCGCGAGGCGGACTTTACTGATCGTCAAGCTACGCGCTATTTGTTTGGTCCGTCTTCGTCTTCGCAAGTTGCTTTAGACGATGATATTGATGATAGTAGTGCGTTAGATTATTTGTTTGGGCGAAGTAAGCTTGAAGTGGGTCCCGACGGATCGCTGGTGGTTCCGAAGGAGGAACCTACGGATGTGGATGAAGTACATCGTACATATATGTATCGGGCGAGGGTTTTGCCTGGTGAGCTGCCGATTGTTCCGGCAGCTCCTTTGTTGTGGGGACCTATTGTTGTGGCGGAGCCGGAGTTCGAGGAGGTTAACGAGGGCTCTGGGGATTTGATGTTGATTGAAGGGAGCGATGGTTCCTTGTAAAAGATTTTTTATTTTTCGTATATGTTTGTTGTTGTAACGTTTGTAACAGTATGAGAAAAAAGTATGGGTTTGGTGCCATGTTTGCTGCACTATTTAATGTTTCTTATATTGTTTAATAGCGAGGCCCCATTTTACTTTTAGCGAGGCTCGCGCATTTTCTCTCGTGATGAGCTTGTTTTGAAAAAACAGCGACGCCCCCTTTTTCTTTTTAGCGAGGCTCGCGCGTTTGCTCTCGTGAGCTTGTTTTGAAAAAACAGCGACGCCCCCTTTTTCTTTTTAGCGAGGCTCACGCGTTTGCTCTCGTGAGCTTGTTTTGAAAAAACAGCGACGCCCCCTTTTTCTTTTTAGCGAGGCTCGCGCACTTGCTCTCGTGATGAGCTTCTGTTGTGCTTTGCGGGGGTGCTTGAGTTTTTGGACTTCGCGCCTCCCCCGCTGGGTTGAGGTGAAATTTGCTTTCTTGCGAGCCCCTGTTGTTTGTGCCAGGATGCTCGACTTTCCTCCCCTTATCTTAGGCGGAGGTGAAGTTTGCTTTTTTGCGAGCCCCTGTCGTTTGTGCCAGGGTGCTCGACTTTCCTCCCCTTATCTTAGGCGGAGGTGAAGTTTGCTTTTTGCGAGCCCCTGTCGTTTGTGCCAGGGTGCTCGACTTTCCTCCCCTTACCTTAGGCGGAGGTGAAGTTTGCTTTTTTGCGAGCCCCTGTCGTTTGTGCCAGGGTGCCCGACTTTCCTCCCCTTATCTTAGGCGGAGGTGAAGTTTGCTTTTTTTGCGAGCCCCTGTCGTTTGTGCCAGGGTGCTTGACTTTCCTCCCCTTATCTTAGGCGGAGGTAAAGTTTGCTTTGAAAGGAAAAGGAATGTTTTTCGAAGCAATCTTAGCAGGTTTTCAACGAATGTAGCGCTCTTGAGAGAGACCCGCTTTTTCGATGTTTGGGAGTAGAGGTTTGGAGATTTTACTTTTTTGGGGGTTCTAATCTGTATTTATGCTTTGGATACTACCTCGTTAAAAAACCTTATGCCCCTTCGTAAGGAAAAAGAGTGCAGCTCCTTTGTTTGGCCACGTTTATAGAAATGGGAACATGAAAAGCGAAGATAAATTACAACTTGCGAGGGCTCGCTAGGGCCCCGCTATGGGTAGTATTTGCGAAGGTCGTCGATGTTCCAAGTGTGAGGCAGGATGTTACCCTCGCTGTCGGAGAGGTGGAAAGAGCCAGGACGGTTGCTTTCCACAACCAAGTATGGACCTGTCCACTTGGGCTGAAATTTTCCTGCCAAGCTGGCGTTTTGTTTTCTGATGAGGACGAGGTCACCCTTCTGCAAATCTTTGATTCTGATCTTTTTATCTCTCCATTTTCTGGTTTCTTCTTGGTACTTGCGAAGGTTGTGCACTGCATTGCATCTTGTTTCTTCAAGTAAGACTTTATCGAGCGATTGGGCTTGCTCGTCAGGTGCGAGGGTTGTTCTGAGCGATCCATATTTTAGCTCTTCTGGAAGCACCGCTTCTTCGCCGAACAGCAGCTTGAAAGGAGTGAATTTTGTTGCTCTGCACTCTGAGGTGTTGTGAGACCAGGTGACCGAAGATAGTTCATCGGCCCATTTACCCTTGGGTCTGCCCTGCAGCTTTTTGGAGATAACTTGGAATATTGTTGCATTGGCTCTTTCAACCAGGCCGTTGGATTGCGGGTGTCGGACGGAGGCGAAGCATAACATTGTCCCAATTTGTGCACAGAATTCTTTGAAGACCTCGCTGTCAAACTGAGTGCCGTTGTCGACGATTAGATGCTGCGGAACTCCAAAGCGACAGACTATTTGTTACCAGAAAAACTTTTTTACTGCGTGGGAAGTGATGGAGGATAGTGGCCTTGTTTCAATCCATTTTGTGAAGTATTCCACAGCTACCACCGCATAGCGAAGGTTCCCTGGAGCTGTCCGTAACGGGCCTACAACATCCATCGCCCACCTTTGCAGGGGCCAGGTTGGGCATATGAGGGTTGTGGGTGCCCCCGGAGCGTTTTGGTTTTTTTCCATCAGCTGACAACCTTCGCAATGCTTGACGATGGTTTCCGCATCTCTTAATGATGTTGGCCAGTAGAAGCCTTGCCGAAAAGCTTTTCCTACTAGTGCCCTCGGGCCATTGTGCGAACCACATATACCTTCGTGGATGAGTTTGAGAATGTCATTACCTTCGGACTGTGACACGCACTTGAGCCAAGGTGAGGTTACCGAAGCCTTGAATAGGGTGTTATCCACAATCTTGTACTCTCGCACTCTTTGCTTCAGTCTGTTCTCTTCTTCTTTAGAGCTGGGTTCATGGAGTCCTTTGATGTAGGCCATGATAGGTGCTCTCCAATCTTCGCACTGAATTGCGCTGATTAGCTTGATGCTGATTTCGGAAGCTTCGAAGGCTGACCGAGTGGTAACCTCGTAGAACACGTTCGGTGGAAGCTGTAGCTGCTGTGCGGCTGCTTTGGCTAAGCAATCTGCCTCGCTGTTTTCGGTTCTTGATATTGCTTTTATAGTTATGCCGAGGAAGAAGGATTCTAACCTTCGGACATGTTGAAAATATTTTTGGAGCTCTGGATCTTTTGCTTTGTAGTCCTTTTCAATGTGCCCCACAATGACTTGAGAGTCTGTGTTGATGAGTGCCCTTCGGACTGATAACGATCGCAGTCTTGAAAGTGCCAGAATCACAGCTTCATATTCAGCGGAGTTGTTTGTGCATTTGAAGTCAAGCCTTCATGCGTATCTCAGCTTCGACCCGGAAGGCGAGATTAGAATGGCCGAGGCACCGGCTCCAGTTGCACCCCAGGCCCCATCGACGTAAACGATCCAAAACTGGTCCTGCAGCAGCTCGCCGGGGCGAGGGTCGGGTGTCCATTCGGCTATGAAGTCAGCCAGCACTTGTGATTTGATCGCTGTTCTGCCAACGAAGGTTACAGCATAACTGTTAAGCTCGACTGCCCATTTTGCTATTCTTCCAACTGCTTCATTGTTTTTGAAAATGTTCTCGAGAGGGTAAGACGAAGGTACGTGGATCTCGTGCGCCTGGAAATAGTGCTTGAGCTTTCTTGATGCCATGACGACGGCGTATGCTATTTTCTCAAGATCCGAATAATTTCTCTTTGGGCCTTCGAGGGTTTCTGAAACATAGTAGATTGGGGCTTGACTGGTTTTGTTGTTTTTGCGGAGCTCCTTGATGAGGACTGCGCTTGCTGCGTGTGGCGAAGCTGCGACGTAAAGTAACAATAAGTCTCCCTTGCTTGGGCTGGTTAGGGCAGTCAAGCTGGTCAGATACTTTTTCAACTCCTCGAAGGCCTTTTGCTGCTGGGGACCCCAGTTGAATGGAGCGTTGCTTCTGAGTGTTTGAAAGAAGGGTAACCCTCGCTCTGCGGATCTTGAGATGAATCTGCTAAGTGCTGCTAAACTGACCGGTTAGACGCTGAGCTGCTTTCTTGGTCGCCGGAGGTTCCATGTTCATGATGGCATCAATCTTCTCAGGGTTAGCTTCGATTCCTCTGGCTGAGACGATGCAACCTAGCAATTTACCTTCGCTCACCCCGAAAACACATTTTTCTGGGTTTAGTTTCAGTCCGGCGGACCGGAGGTTGCTGAATACCCTCGATAAGTCTGGTATGTGGTTCTCTTTTAGTTCACTCTGGACAACTAGGTCGTCGACATAGGCAGAGACAGCATGCTCATCCTTGAAAACTTCGGAGGTCATGCGAGCGAAGGTTGAGCCTGCATTTTTCAAACCTTCTGCCATCCTTCGGAAGCAAAAGGTGCCCGAGGGTGTGATAAAGCTTGTTTTTTCCTCGTCTTCTTCATGCATCCAAATCTGGTGATAGCCTGAAAAGCAATCGAGGAGGGATAGCATTTGGCAACCTGCCGCTCTGTCGACCAGGGTGCTTATGTTTGGGAGGGGGAAGTCATCCTTCGGACAGGCTTTGTTCAAGCAAGTGAAATCCACGCACATTCGCCATTTTTTGTTCTTCTTCTGGACTAGGACCACATTTGAGAGCCAAGTTGGGTATTTGACTGGGCGAATGACGCCTGCGTCCAAAAGCCTTTTTACCTCAGCCTTCGCTGCCTCCTTTCTTTCTTCTGACATCTTGCGAAGCTTTTGTTTGATTGGGCGATAACCTGTTTTGATGTTCAGGCTATGCTCGATCATTGATCTGTTGACTCCTTTTAGGTCTTCTGCGGACCAAGCGAACGTGTCGGAATTTTCTCTGAGGAAGGTGACGAGGTTGCCTTCTGATTGAGGGTCTAGATTGGCTGAGATGATCACCTTTCTTTCGGTGTTACCCTCAAAGAGTTGGACTTGTTTGGTTTCCTCCTTTGGCGCTGCCTTCACAATGTCATTGCAGAGTTCACCCTCGTCGCTGATACCGGGGGTTTGAGCTTTTGACAAGTTGTGTACATTGCGTTGCCCCGGGGCTACGTTCCCTTCAGCTGCCCTTGCAATGTCTTGGTCCCCAAATACTGCGACCACACCCTTCGGAGCGGGAAGCTTCATACATAGGTACGCGGGATGGATGACAGCATTGAATGCGTTCGTGACCCCTTGGCCAAAAATGGCATTGTATGGGTAGAACATGTCGACGACATCAAATATTATGTGCTCAGTCCTGCAGTTGATTTGGTCGCCGAAGGTCACGGGCAGAGAAATTTTTCCGACGGCTCTCACTTGTTGACCACCGAAGCCGTATAGGGGGTTGTCAGCAGGTTGCAGAAGGTTCCTGTCAAGCTTCATGCTGTCGAAGGTTGAAGCGAACAAGATGTCAGCGGAGCTTCCTGTATCGACCAGTATTTCGGTGACAGTCCACCCAGCGAGGTTGGTTTCGATCACCATAGCATCTGTGTGAGGGTAATCTCTTAGCTTCATGTCACTGGAATCGAAGGTTATGGGGATGTGAGACCAACGACCGAATCTATGTGGTCCTTCGACGGCCACGTGGTGAACTCGTCCGGCATGTTCCTTCCTCTGCCGTTTGTTACCATGGTCCTCATTTGAACCTCCGGTGATAGCTAGAATCACACCGAAGGTTGAAGTTGGATTGTTGATGGTCGGTTGGCTCGGGGCTTCGGCTTTGACAGGTTGTGGTGCTGGTAACGCAGGGATTGGCGGTGGTGGTGGCAGAGCGTTGGTGGATTGGTGGGTTGTTGGAATTTGGTTTTGGGGGGTTGTTGGGTATGTGACTGTGTAAGGTGGGTTTTGGCGTTGTGGGATGGTGGTTGGCTGATAAGAGGTTTGGTTGTAGAGTGGGTGATGAGTGTAAGTGGGTTGTTGCGAAGGTAGGCCGTAGTTTATGGGGGTATAGTGGTATGGGGGATTTGGTGGGTGGAAACATGGTTTCCTTGTGTGGTTGATGGTTCGGGAGTCTGACGAAGCAGCTTTCCTGGATTCCTGGTATTCTCTTCCCTTGGCGAAGCATTCGCATTGCTTTGTTGTGTGCCCCTTTCCCATTCCACAGAAGTGACAATACATTTTGGCAGGATCTCGCTGCTGGTACCGCTGATTCGGCGGAGGTGGCAAACCCTGCGGGGCTTGGCTGCTCGGAGGTTGAGCGTCCCGTCTTTGATCTTCATAATTTGTTGCTTTGTTGATTGCACTGACGTTGTTTTGCTCTTGGCGAAGGTTACCTTCTCTCGGTTGGGGCCTCGGCTGTGGCCTCTGCTGAGACCTCCGAGCATCAGACTTCGCTCGGAAGTCCATGTCTGCTCTACAGTATCTTTCCATTGTCTCGTGCAATTCTTCGACTGTATTTGCCGGTTTTCGAGCAAATTTCAACGAGCACGGGCCCGGGCGGAGGCCGCTGACTGCAGCGAGGATGACAGCCTTGTCGGATATGCCCAGGGTTCTTGCTCTGATTTGAATAAACCTCCGCCAGTAATCTTGGAGCGGCTCGCGCTCGTCTTGCTTGCAATTGAACAATTCGATGGGGTTTGACGGGGCTAGAGTGATGCCCTTGAAATTTGTGCACAGTTTGTCTCTGAGGGTGGCCCAGGAATCCACAGTTCCGGGGCGGAGGTTGCTGTACCATGTTTGTGCGATGTCCCGCAGAATGATGACAAAGGATTTTGCCATTGTTGATTCATCACCGCCTGCTGCGGCAACTGCTGCTTCGTAGCTCATGATGAATTGGCGAGGGTCGGAAAGTCCATCATAGCGAGGTAGGTTTTGTGGATTGTAACATGGTGGCCAGGGCTGCGTTTGGAGTGTTTGGGAGAGTGGTGACTTTGAATCATACGGCATTTGGTGTTGCTGATGCCTTCGCTGAATGCGAAGGTTTTGTTCTCTCTCATTTGGGTAGAGTTGGCGGAAGTTTGGGTGTCTCACGGGGTATGGCTCCGGGTGTACTGGTGGTGGTGGGGGTGGGGGTGGTGGATGGTGACGAAGGTTGTCTTGGTTCGGCTCCTCATTCCCCTCTCGCAGTGGGGGTATCTCCTCATTCCAGCCTTCGGCTTCGGCTTCTGCTGCAGCGAGGGATTCCTCCATACGGCGAAGCTGCTCCCTGGCCTCATCAGCCCTCTGTCTGATCGAGCGCAATCGGTTATGCTTCTCAAGCTGTTCCAGGCGCCTCTTCTTCTCTTGCAGCTCAGCCTCGAGCCTTTCAAGGGCCTCGAGGCCCATCTCTTCTTCTTCTTCTCCCTCTCCTTCTCCCGAAGTGTGGGGGTGCGGCTGTGCCTCCTCTCGGGCCTGGGGGCCCGGGGCTTCAAATTCTGGGGTGGCACCCTCTGCTCCCGAGGGTTGCACAATCTCCTCAGCGACGAAGGTGAGCGGAACCACCGTCGCTGCCTCACTGGCGACGCGTCGTTCCCTTGCTGTGGGCGCTCTCCTGTTTCCTGCCATTCCGAAATTCTCGCCGCTCCCCACGGACGGCGCCAAACTGTTGGTAACACACTTGTCGAACCCCCGCACTTGCACAGAGTGAACGGCGAAGGTGGCCAAGCGTCGGAAGTAAAGCGGAAGCGAAGGTTTGAACTCAATCAATGCTGTGGAGTACTCATCCCCCCGCACTGTTCATCCCCTGGTATTTATAGGGAATGCCAAGGGACGCGGGCCAAATTACAAAAGGGTACAGGAAAGATTCCTCACCTCCACGCAGGGAGGGAGGGCAAAAATGTAAACACACAGCTGAAGCGGAAACCCTAATCGGCCCCCCTTCAATGCGCCGCCACCTGGTTCCGTTCACCTTCGGAGAGGGGGGCGGAGATTTGTCCTTCGGCCGCGCCCGCCCTTGGGCCCGCGCTCCTTCGCCGTCTGTAGGACCTTCGGCTTTACTCGCCTTCGGGAGAGAGGGCCGAAGGTTTGTCCTTTGGCTGTGCTCACTGACCTTCGACTCTGCTCACCTTCGGGCCAACGCGCCTCCGTCGTCTGCTTGGTCCGCTGACCTTGGGACCCGGCGAAGGTCGCCTGTCGTGCCGCGAAGCCTTAACCTGCAGGGAGTGCAAAAAGGGAGCATCGAGGGTCGAACTCACGTCCGAAGGTTAGGAAATTGACCCCGAAAGGAGGGGGGACCTCGCGAGGACACAAAGACCAAGCGAAGGTTGATCTTGGCACCATATCGGGCGGCGTTTTTGCCGAGGGTCCTTTTCCCCAACACGGACTGTCCGGGGTCAGGATCCCGGACTGTCCGCCCAACGCCGAACTGTCCGACACTGGAAGTCCGGACTGTCCGCCGGCAAAAGACGAGAAACAGAACTGTTCCTGCAAGTCTGCTGGACAGGTCCCGGACTGTCCGCGGGTTTGTACCGCGGCCTGTCCGCCGTTCACTTGACAGTGAACAATCAGGGGATTGCGCCTGACTGACCTGACCAACCCCGATCCCCGGACTATCTACCGCTGGGGGCGCGGACTGTCCGCGGATGAACAGAGAATAGAAAAACTGCTCGGGACAAAAGTCAATTCGATCAAACTTCAATCAAAACAAAAGGGGCTTCGATCCAACTTCTCCCAGGTGATCCTCTATGTATTTGGGTGCTAATCCTAAGAAATCATCGCACCAAACCAAGTCAATCAAGAGAGATTCATGGATCACCAAAAAAGGGAAAGAACGAAGAATGAACGCGAAATCAACCCGATCTATGGATTCGTGAGGTTAGGAGAGAATCCCTTCGGTAGAAAGAAGGGGCTCACGAACAAGAACAAATTGATTCAAGTGGAATCGAAAATCATCTTGTGGAGAGGGAGAACAAGGCAAATCTCCAGGAGATGAAAAACCAAAATGTGAAGAACACAGAACACGATTCAATTTCAGCCGAAATTCCTCCACACGAGGAGACAACGAGAATACGGTCTCGTTTCCTCAAAAGATCCAAATACACAGAGGTATGATTTTCGTCTCTATGGATCGCTTGCAGCGAGGTATGATTAGAACCTAAGCAGAGGGCTAGAGAGAGAGAATGCTCAGAAACAAATGACTGCAAGGATAGAGGGAGAGGAGGGGTGCCTCTCTTATTTATAGCCTAAAACAATAATCCCCTTTCTACCCTTAGATACAAGAGCGAAGCGGCCAACCCTAGGGGTATCCCGGTCCAACTCTGCTGATCGCCGATCCGACGGCCACGCGCCCATCTCATCCTTAGCTTCGCCTCGACGCAAGCCTTAGGATGCGGCCACGTGCCGCCCTGTCGACCGCCGCGCCTACATCGCGAATAGCTGCGTCGCCGCGCCAGCCTCTTCACGCCGCCACGCGTCGACCGTCCTTTTTGCGGACCTCCCCCCGGTTTTCAGGCCAAAACCAGGAAACCTGGGCTTCCCCCCGGTTTTGAGGCTGAAACCGGGAAACCTGTCATCAGGCTGAGTTTTGTGGCCCAAACTCAGAGACCCGCGCGCCCAGGTTTTGAGGCCCAAACCTGGAAACCGTCCACGCCGAGTTTTGAGGCCCAAACTCGGAAACCGGCCACCCCGAGTTTTGAGGCCCAAACTCGGAAACCGTCGAGGGTAGCTTTTAGAGGCTCTGCTACCGAACCCGTGTCGTAGACGGGATGTGGTTCGCACACCCCGAGTCCCAGCACCGATGCCGGAGCATGTCCAGCCTCCACGCCGGGCATAGTGCATTCGCCATCCTTCTCAGCCTCCCGCCAAGTGTGACGACGCCATCACTTTCCTCCCGACTCGGCCGATGCACCGCACATCCCCATGTGCTCTTGCTTGTCAACGCCACGTGCCAGCTACCACATCTGGTCCTCAGGTCTCCCGGTCCGTCGGTCCAAGCTCCACGTCCGCCCTTCACCGCTCCCGGTCCATCGGCACGACACGTCCCTACTTGACCTTCACCTCACCTTTGACCACTGCCCGAGCTCCGCACCTGCACGTCAACATAGCCCAGAGACATGTTGCCCGTTGATCGATCACTCATCACTCACGAAGGGAACCACAAGGGCACATATCAACCTTGTGTTCTCATGTGGACAAGCAGCGACGTACTCTTGCATATCTCCCAAGCCTTGGGAATAGATTCCTTGGCTTGTTGCGTAAAGCTGGAGATTTTGTTGCGAAGAACGTTCGTCTTGCCCATCGGAAAGAATTTAGCGAGAAAAGCATTGGAACACTTGTCCCATGTGTCTACATCATTGCGATTGGTATAGAACCAATGCTTCACTTTTCCCAAGAGAGAAAAGGGAAAGAGACGAAGACGGATGGCTTCTTGGGTTATCCCCTTAATGGTGAAGGTGTCACAAATCTCCAAAATTTTTTGGAGGTGAGCATTGGCATCCTCATGAGCTTTGCCACAAAATGGACTAGCTTGGACCATCATGATCAGAGCCGGTTTCAACTCAAAATTGAGGTTGGCATGGATCACGGCTGGTCCTGTCGCTACATTGGCGGCAGAAGGAGCAGAAAACTCACGAATGGTCTTGTTGGCCATCGTGAAGGTAGAACGAGATAAGAAAGAAAGAAGATGAAGAAGAAGGAAAAAGATAAGAAGGACTAAGGAAAGAAAGAATGAGGAAAGATGGGATTCGCTAAGCGGGAGCTTAAGCGATGATAAATTCGACAAGGACTCCAAGGATACACCGATTGCCTTCCCCGGCAACGGCGCCAGAAATGCTTGTTGGTAGTTCTTAACTTCACTAAAGATAGAGCTAGGCAACTATCCCCGGTAACGGCCCAGAAATGCTTGTGAACACTTGCTAACGTCGTTACTAGGAGCAGACTATGGAATCTATCCCTGGCAACGGCGCCAGAAACGCAATCTACCTTAACTATACCTAAAGGAGTGAAGCTAAAGCGGCTATCTACTAATGTAAAATGGGGTTGTCAATCCCGACACTAGTAGGAGCTAGCTTCAGAGATTGCAATCTACCTAGAGGAGATTCTGCAAGCGCATAGAACTATCGTAGTAGCACTTCGCCTGGGAGTACCAGGTGTCGATTTATTTTATCCCAAAGGAAGGCTAGGGTGGTGTTTGAGTCGAGTCAAGTAGGGGATGAGAGTCGAAGAATAAGAAAGGGAAAAGGAGAGAAGAGAAGAGAGGAGATGAAAGGCTAGAAAGAATTTATGAGTGGATAGGTAAGGATGAAATGAATAGTTAAGGTAAGGTGGATAGACAGGTAGATAAGGGGAATAAGATAACTAAGGATAAATAATAAAACTAACTAATAACTACTCCTAGATAACTACGAAGCAAGATAGGCAAATGCCAAATAAGCAACCAAGTTAAGTATAGTTTTATTCCTATCTTGTCAAGTACCGAGGCGTACTAGCTTTTACCACTGACTTAGGTTGAACGCTAGCACAACGAGCCTTACTATTAAACTAGACCAACTACGTGGTGGAATTCATGGCGCACAGGGCTGTCACCACCTGCTTGCTACCACAGCTATCCGGGGGTCTCGCCGTATCTGAAGGTAAGTCTATAACTAAGCACCACGCCTAATTATATTCTAATTATCTCTATCCTGGCCTAGAATAGAGACACCCTTGCGGACGTCAGAGCAAATACTTGACTTAATAAGATAAACACTAAACTAACTAAGCAACCTATTGGCAAAGATCAAACACTAAGCATACTAGAGATTAACTACTATGGCTAAGTGAATTGAAATGTAGGATAGCTAGGTAATCAAGCAATCAATCAAGTATACTACTTAATACTGGTAAGTAGAATAAAGTAATACTTGAAATGATGAACTAGAATATAGTAAAGTGCTTGAGTTACAAGATCAAAACCTAAAATGGATATAAAGGAAGACTCTTCCCAACTCTAGGACCGATTACTCGCACGCTTCTACTCTTGAGATAAGCCTTGAGCAGCGCTTCCGCGAGGGCAATGAGGCAAGGATGCCTTGATCTACTAGCTACCTACTTGCCTAAGCTTGGCTAAATCCTAAGCTATTAGCTCTCTAGCTTTAGCCTTGATTTCCTCTTTGTTTCTTCCTTCCTTTCCTTGCTTGATCTGAAGTGACACCTCCAGGGGGGTATTTATAGGTGGCAGCCAACCGACCTAGGGCAAACCCTAGTGGCGGGCGCCAGCCCTAGGTGGCGGCCGCCCCCCTGGCCCTGGGATGCATCGCCATTGATCCTACGGTCTCCAGGGACTCCTCCAAGGCAGTTCCAAGGTCGGTTGCATGTCCAAATAACTGTCACATGGGCAATTAGGTCATGATCCACGTGACATCTCTTCTTAGCCCTCCGATGCCACCGACCTAGTGACCAAGGGCTAAGATTTGGCCCTGGGGTGGTCACACGGATCAGTGACGTGGCAGGGGAGAGTTTGGGCCTCTCCTTGGTGGCGGGCGCCACCCCACTAGGGCCCAAATGGGCCCTGGTGAGTGGGCTCAGCCCCTGGTGGGTCTATTCTCCAAATTTGGTCCAAATCCTGCATTCAAATAAAAATCTATGGACATGTGGAATTTGGTTAGTTTGAAACCTATTTGACTACTTTTCATGCCTTTTTGTTGAATTTTTGGGTAAAATGTTGATGGTAAAACAAGTGTTTAAGGACCATCAACAGCTGCCACGTGCCGCTCATCCTTTTCACGGACCTCCTCCCGGTTTTGAGGCCGAAACCGGGAAACCTCGGCCATCCCCCAGTTTTGAGGCCGAAACCAGGAAACCTGTCGTCCGTCGCTTGAGTTTTGTGGCCCAAACTCAGAAACCCGCCAGCACCCAGGTTTTTAGGCCCAAACCTAGAAACCGTCCTCAGCCCGAGTTTTGTTGCCCAAACTCGGAAACCGGCCGCACCCAGGTTTTGAGCCCTAAACATGGAAACCATCCACTCGGTGGTTTTTCTGTGGCTCAACCACCAAACCGACGTCGTAGAGGGATGCACCGCCCGTGCACCCCGTCCACACACAAGTCTTCACTTGTCGCTGTTCCAGACTGTCAGCCACCACGACCGATCCTCAGGCCACCGGTCCATCAGTCCAAGCCTACGTCCGCCCTTCACCGCTCCGAGTCCATCGACACGGCACGTCTCTACTTGACCTTCACCTTGCCTTCGATCACCGTCTCTGTGCTCGACACCTCCACAACACAAGCCAAAGATCATGCGCATCATCCCAGTTGACAATCACTCATCATCACAAGATCCGACATACACCCATGTATCCGCAATCTCCCCCTTGATGAGTGCATTGTCAACTACCAACACAAATCATATGAAGGTAGAGAAAAGAAGGAAGAAGAAGTAAGCAAACTCAACCAATCGACCAAAAGCGAAGCAAAGCCAGAAGAAGTCAAAATGGAATGAGCAAGACAACTTGGTTCCCAAAGACATGGGCAACGGCTCGACGCAACCAAGCAAAGCAAAGCTAGCCCTCAAGAAGAGGTAGAACAGGCTCAACACCACTAGGAAGAATGTAGTCGGAGCCAAAGAGACAAAGACAAGCTAGTCCCTCGAGAAGGAGGCAAAGGCTCAACACAACTAGCAGAACCGCTCCAAACCAATTGAAATTGAAAAACGCTCCCCCTTCAATAGTGCACACAACTACGGACATGATTTGTCAAATTTCTCTCCCTTAGTTGAAAATGCACACAACAAGGCAAAATGCATATGAGTCACAAATGCAGGTTAGCAGCTTTAGGTATATAGTCGATAGAAAGAATAGATGCTCTAAAGAGTGCTGATCCAATGATTCAACAACAAGCATAAATGCCAGCAAAAGGCTCAAACTGATCACAGAATACGAAATATGAACATATGAGCAAAGTGAGCAGTTTTAAGCCATTTATAAAGGGTTTCACCATCAATATAGCACCAAACATGTATAGACACGAATTTACACAAGTGCTAAACATGTATACAAGGTGAACTACCCCTAGCAAAGTTCAATCATCATGCTATAGAATGAAACATAGACTTGTGCTTTCAAAATTTTATCGGAGTTGCAGCGGTGATCACACAAGTTTGAAATTTCAGCATGTGATTGCGAGAGGTTGAAAACTTGACATTGCCTAACTTTTCAACCGAGCTAAGCCTATGCATAAGCAATCAGAAGCTTGAAGCAACGGTTTCGGTCTTACGCTACATGGCTCAAGTTGGACTCAATGTGCAATGAGAAACAGTCTCCATACCGTGATGTGTTGTCAAGTAATCCCATCTCAATCTTTTCAATTTACTTAGACTTCGTTCAAAATTTAACAGAATATGAACACACCAAGCAAGTGAAGGACTCAGAACTAGAGACTTAGCAACCTAGCATATATGAAAAGCACAAGTAACTTCAACATATTCTACACATGCTAGTTGCCAATGTCAATGGTGAACATGTCTCAAATATTATGTTTGATTAAGCATATTCACAGTTCTGGAAAGTAGCTCAGCTCACAACATGTATCAGTGATCAAGAAGAGCCTAAGCTACAAGAATCATCATATATCATCGGAGCATACACTAATCAGAGCATAGATTCAATCTATAGATTATAGACTTCTTCAGAACCAGAAACTAAACAAGATAAAAGAAGATGCAAATATGATGAAATGCAAAAACTAAACAAAAACAAGAAAAAGAAGTCAGTCTATGATACAAGAACCAAAATGTTTCCCCCAACTAAAAGGGGAAACACACATCAAGCTCACCTCTCAACCTAGCAAAGGTTGATTGGTCCAAAGGCTTGGTGAAAATATCTCCCAACTGAAGATGAGTATCGACATGGTGAAGGTCGATATCACCCTTCTCATAATGGTCTCACAAGAAATGAAAGCGCACATCAATGTGTTTGGTCCTGGAAAGCAGCACGGGGTTCTTAGCAACGCTAATCACACTCCTGCTGTCACAAAGCAATGGGACTCGAGAAAAACTCATACCAAAATCACGCAAAGTGGCCATCATCCACAACAACTTAGAACAACAGCTAGCCACAGCAACATATTCTGCCTCTGTAGCAAACTGTGCAACACTGGACTGCTTACGAGAAGACCAAGAGACTAGAGAAGAACCCAAAAACTGACAAGTCCTAGAAGTGGACTTGCGCTCAAGTCGGCAACCAGCAAAATCTGCATCCGAGTAACCGCAAAGGGAGAGGGTGGAAGAAGCATAATACCAAATCCTGAACTCAGGTGTGAAACATAAGTACCTCATAATGCGCTTGACTGCCTGATGATGAGAAGTGTGCGGCGACGACTGAAAGCGCGCGTAGAGGCACACCGCGAACTGAATGTCCGGGCGTGTCGCTGTAAAGTACAGCAGCGACCCGATCATACTTCGGTACTCCTTTAGGTCCATAGCTTCTCCATCATTGTCCGCATCCAGGGCCGTCGTGGTCGACATGGGTGTTAGAAGAGGCTTGGCCTCACCCATATCGAACTTCTTCAATATGTCCTTGGTGTACTTGCCCTGGTGCACAAACGTCCCTTCTCAGGATTGCTTGATTTGCAACCCGAGGAAAAACGTTAACTCGCCCATCATGCTCATCTCAAATTCCCTGCACATAATATCTGCAAACTTGGCAACCAAAGCATGAGAAGAACCACCGAAAATGATATCATCCACGTAAATCTGAACCAAAAGAGTGTCATTGCCTTGCTTGAGGAGAAAGAGCGTTTTATCTACACATCCCATTTTAAAACCCTTATCAAGCAAAAAGGTTTTCAACCTATCATACCAGGCTCTAGGGGCTTGTTTCAAACCATACAAAGCTTTCTGAAGTTTAAAAACATGGTTTGGAAACTTGAGATTTTCAAAACAGAGGGGTTGTTTCACATACACTTCTTCTTTTATGTAGCCGTTTAGGAAGGCACTCTTGACACCCATTTGAAAAAGTTTGAAACCCTTGGATGCAGCAAAAGCCAAGAGGATCCTAAGTGCCTCCAAATGAGCTATAGGAGCAAAAGTCTCCTCATAATCTATCCCCTCCTTCTGACTATACCCCTGGGATACAAGTCTGGCCTTGTTTCTCACAATGTGGCCATCCTCTCCTTGTTTGTTTTTGAAAACCCATTTTGTACCAATAGGTGACACTCAGAGGGAGGTTGAACAAGAACCCAAACCCGAATTCTCTCAAAGTTTTCTAACTCCTCGTGCATGGCATTAACCTAGTCCGGATCAGATAAAGCATGTCCAACATCTCAGGGTTCAAAATCAGCAACAAATGCAGAATGAGCAAAGTGAGAGATTTGTTGTGACCTTGGCCGAGTGACGCGTTCGTGGATGTCGCCGATCATGTGTTGAGGAGGGTGTTGGCGCTGAATGTGTTGTGGTGCCTCCCTTGCTGATGTAACCTCCCCATCAAAAGTAGCTGGTGCCTCCTCGGGTACAAGTAGTACAGCCCGAGGTGGTGGATCACACGGCCCCCATGTAGTGGAAGAAGATGGGTCGGGGCCGCAAGCAGTCATGGTCGAAGTCGACCCAATCGGCACAGCAGGTGGAGGAAGTGCTGGATCATCAATTCCTTCAGCACCTTCTTCCTCATCATCAAAAGGAGATTCACCAACCTCATGATCACCCGCACGCTCAAATCTAGAAGAAGGACAATGCATGGTCTCGTCGATGAAGGACCGAAAATGCTAAAACAAGGCGACCAGAGGGGGGGGTGAATGGGAGCCTAAAAATTTCTTTCGGAATGTTTAGGCCTCTGTCCCAGAAAAACAACCCCAAGAGCAAAACCAAAGCGTGTGATGTCCACGACCCAAGAGAATTGGTGGATGTTCCCTAGGAACACAGCGGGACATCACAAAAACTCCCACGCCCAAGTTCACACAGGTCAACTAGTGACAGGATGAATTTTGGGTAACCTCAACCTCCCCTGAACAACGCGAGAGGGATTCAGGCTATTTTACAAAGTGGGAAGCCCAATTTCTGTAGAGCATGAAATCGAAAATCCAACGCAAAAAGCGGATCTCAAATCGGAAGTCAGATGAATGAACTGTGGACGAAAACGTGACAAGCACCACTGATCGGACTCTGCCTGTGTCCGATCAGAGACCATCGGACGCGTCTGGTATGACAAAAACCGCTAGGGAACCTTACTGTGTTGGACCGGACTTTGGGGGTCAGTGCGTCCGGTCACAGCCTGAGCTTCCGGTCACATAAAATGGAAACGATGAACAATGCAAGCAACGAGTCCGGTCACGTCCTCAAGTGCGTCCGGTCAAAAGTTCTCTCAGCGTCCAGTTAGTTACACAAAAAAGGTTTCGCTCAGCCTTCAACGACCGGACTCACGGGGAGCATCCGGTCGTTGAACAGCGAGCGTCTGGTCACCCCGACGCAGTGTTGTTCATCCACCGATTCGACTCAATCTCACCCAAAATGAAACCTCTAGGGTTCAGACTTGGTGAGAAGAGTCACAAGGAGGATAGTGAGCTACTCCTAGGAGATCATGGCTCGAACCTATCTCCAAATCGATGAATCGAAGGGATTCGGCAAAAGAGAGAAGAAACTCGATCCAAACCGTAACTTGACCGATCTATTGCTACAAGTGATTAGAGTGCAATTCCTTCGGTTAAAAGATCGCAAACCCGTTCGTGCACAAAGTGGTTCAAACGAAATCGAAAACCAACTCCCGGAGAGAAATAAGGAGGCAAATCTCCGTGAAGGCTAAAAATGAAAACACGAAGAACACACAAGCAAGAACGCGATTTGATCTCAATTTCCAGCCTAAACTCCTCCACACGAGGAGACAACGAGATTATGGTCTCCTTTCCTCAAAAAGCAAATACACAGAGGTATGATTCACCGTCTCTGCGGATCTCAGTAGCTACAACAGAGATTGGGAGAGCAGGAAACCCAAAGTGAAAGTAGCAAAATGGCTGAGATTGTTTGGGAGGTGGGTGTCTCCCTCTACTTATCCTAATTTTTTTCCCACTCTACCCCTAATGATACAGAGATGGAACCAGCTAAACCCTAAGGCTATTCTGGACCAGCTCGAAGTAGATGGTGATCCGACGGCCACGCCCGCACAACTGGTAGCTTCGCCTCGATGCGACCTCACCGATTCCCGCCACGTGCCGCCACCGCTCTGCTCGTCCTTTTCACGGACCTCCCCCCCGGTTTTGAGGCCGAAACCGGGAAACCAGTCTTCAAGTCCTCCCTCGGTTTTGAGGCCGAAACCGGGAAACCTGTCGTCCATTGCCTGAGTTTTGTGGCCCAAACTCAGAAACCCGCCAGCGCCCAGGTTTTGAGGCCCAAACCTAGAAACCGTCCTCAGCCCGAGTTTTGTGGCCCAAACTCGGAAAAACCCGCAGCACCCAGGATTTGTGGCCCAAACCTAGAAACCGTCCACCCGATGGTTTTTCTATGGCTCAACCATCAAACCGAAGCCGTAGAGGGGATGCACCGCCCGTGCACCCCGTCCGCCGACACGTGTCCCCAGGTTCTCGACCCGAGCAACACCGTGCCCCGCAAGTCTTCTCTCGTCGATGTTCCAGGCTGTCAGCCACCACAGCTGATCCTCAGGCCACCGGTCCCTCAGTCCAAGCCTCATGTCCGCCCTTCACCGCTCCGAGTCCATCGGCACGGCACGTCTCTACTTGACCTTCACCTTGCCTTCGATCACTGTCTCCGTGCTCGACACCTGCACAACACAAGTCAAAGAACATGCACATCAAACCCGTTGACAATCACTCATCACTCAAGATCCGACATACACCCATGTTTCCGCAGTAGAAGGTGACATCGGATGTCTCCATGACTCGGTTAGTATCGAGGTTAAGTACACGATATGCACGAGTATGATTACCATAACCCAAAAATACACCGTCAGAAGAACGAGACTCAAACTTGTCCAAGTTGCCTTTCTTGAGTATAAAACACTGGCAACCAAAAACTCTAAAATAACTCACTTTGAGTTTCTTCCCAAATAGCAACTCATAAGAAGTATTCTTTAAGAACGCACGGAGAAAAATGCGATTGGAAATATAGCATGCAGTGTTTATAGCCTCGGCCCAATACCGCTGTTACAACCCAGGTGTTCGCCGTCAGTTAAGCCGTCAGTTGAGCACGGACTTGGTATATCAAGAAACGATGAAGAACTAAATTCAAGGTTAGTCGGTGATGACAGAAGTGCCAGGATCAATCTCAGAGGCATAACCTCCGTTTGAATTATTCGGGAAATAATTAATGGAGCCAGTTAATAATGATCGCCAATTTATGAATATTCAAGATTAATGTTAAACTGGGATTTTTCATGTGTCCCATCTCAGTTCATGTCTATAGTAACTGGTGAAAAAGTTTCATGAAGTTTGGAATCAAAAACTCACATGAAATGACGAGTCGCAGCTTTGCCAGTACTAGCCGATTAACTGAAGAAAATCATTCGGGTTCAACCAAGTGTTGCAGTTATGCCCAATCAACTATATATGAACTCACGGTCCAAAGTTATGAATGTTCCGAGTTGAGCAGATGGCCAGAAAATGTTCCAACTGACGAGAAACCCTAATTCGGATCCTACCGGCTGATTGCTTTGACCAGCGTTGAATGGTATTTCCGGATGTTTGCCCTAAAGCAAAGTTGTAGTACAGATCGAGAGGAAGAAATTTTGTGTTATGGCTGAGACCTGGATCAGTGCCAAAAATGGTGAAAACGAGCTCGCAAGATGGAGTACAGTGCAGTTTTCAGGTTCCGGAAATTTGTTAAGTCTCTACTGTGAAATCGGAATTTCGGTCACCGCGAAGCTGCCGTCGACGATCGTTACCGGGCAAACCATTGGGAATCTGAACAAGTGCCTTTAACGAAATTCGGAGTACTCGGCGAGACGACGACAACAAAATTTGTTGCATCGAAATTGGAGTCCGTTTGAGCAGTGTTTGCAAATTTGGAGTTTGACCGAAAGTTTCCGCAAACTTGCCAAATTAGGAAAGAAATTCTGCAAAAAAATTTGCCGAGCTCCTCCATCTGTTGCCGCACCAATAAAAGGTCGGCTCTCCCACCGGTCTCCATCCCCTTCTTCCCCCTCGCAAAAAAAAAACAAAAGAGGGAGACCGAGCTCCTTCCACTAGTAGAGAAAGGGTCTTTAGTCCCGGCTAAAATGGGCTTTTAGTCCCGGGTATGCCAACCGGGACTAAGAATTCGGGACTAAAGGTCCCGGCCTTTAGTCCCGGGTGCATTCAACCGGGGCTAAAGGTCCACAGAGGAAAAATAAATATGTGCTGTGTGAGATTCGAACTCAGCACATCTCGCCTCAGGCACGCTTACCAACTGAGCTACGCAACTCACGTGATGTAGTTCTGGACGTTTTCCTTTTGAATCCACTCGGGAAGGACCTTTAGCCCCGGTTGGTAACACCAACCGGGGCTAAAAGGACCTTTAGTCCCGGTTGGTAACACCAACCGGGGCTAAAGGTTCACCCTTTAGCCCCGGTTGGTGTTACCAACCGGGACTAAAGGTCCAGCACCTTTAGTCCGGGTTGATAATACCAACCGGGGCTAAAGATTCACCTTTAGCCCCGGTTGGTAACACCAACCGGGATTAAAGATCTTTAGCCCCGGACGCAATTTTTGTTCGAGACTATAGCTCAATTGATAGATCGTCTAAAGGCCTGTTCTCTACTAGTGTTCGGTCCTTCTCCCGTTCTTCCCCTCGGTCTCTCCCTCCATAGCCGAGCCTTGGAGCTGTTGCAACACCGGTTCTCCCTCTTCCTCCTCGCCTTCGGCAAATGCGACAGCAGGTCCATGCTCCTCCACTTTCATCTTTTTTTCCTTCGTGCGTCATGTCCTGACCGCGGCATTGCTAGGCCCGTTCTGCGCGGCCTTCCCGGAGCCGCGACTTCCTGTGGTCGCTGGTGTCGCGGCCAGCAGGAAGCAGCCTCCCCCAGCAGCAGCAAGGAGACGGCGCCAGAGCAGAAGCCCTACAGCCAGCCCTCCAAACCCTAAGCAGCAGCGACTACTGTCCTGCGCGCCTCTGTAGGAGGAGCCGCAACTCTGCGTGTTCAGGCGCGGTCAGGGGCCAGGTCGTCGCCAGCTCCAGCAGGTAGCAGCCAGCGCCGGGGTCGGCCACCAGTGAGCAACAGCGGCCCCAAACCCTAGCTCTTGAAGCCCGACCATCCGTGCCCGAGCTCGATTCTTCCCGGTCGATCTCGCGAGCTTCTCCCGTGAAATCCATGGTGAGGACTATCTAGCGAGGCTGAAACTTTTTGTAGGTATTTTTATGTAATGTTCTATGACTCATTAGATTTACTAACAAGTCCTTGGTTGATTTGTGCAGATCCGGGGGTTCCAGATGCATAATTTGCTTTTATTCACGTTTTTAATTAATTAGCAAATCTGATGCAAATTTGTAAATTACGTGATAAATTGTATGTTTGTCCAAAAATTACATATATGGACTTTTTGGATCCTTGTGAAGAGTGCTATCCAGTGGATGTATCATATGTGGTCTGTTAGTGCAAAGTTTCTGTTGTGATGATTGATTTGTGTTAAATAGGTTTAAATAGGGAGAAAATCATATCTGCTATTGTATTATTTCGTTTCCTGTGAAATTGTTATGGTAGGCTCATGTGATGTGTGTAGCGTGATAAAAATTTCAGAATATTTGGTGCATGCATGCATTAGTTATCTTGTTCTCAGCCCATTGATTGGATTAAAATGGTTTGTGATAAATGTTTGCAAGTAAAAATGGAAATTATGGTTCTACTGCCTTTATATGATATTGTTGTAGCTTGGGAAATTTTATTGTGGCCAAATTTTATGCAAAGCATAGAGTTTTAGATTTATCTTCTCTCTATAGTTCATTTCGGGATGTTCTCGACAGTTTTTAGGGCTTAAATAGTTACCCCTTGTAAATGGTGTTTGCTGTGAAACTTGTTTATAACAAAGTTGTATATAACTTACATATCTAGCTTGTGTTAAAGTTTCATGATTTTTTCTCAAATTGATTATGAGTTATGGCTGTTCTAAGTTCAGTTTCAGAAATGGTTGCTCTCTGTTTGTGCCTAGATCAGATTCTGTGAATGCAATTGTTTCACCATGTTGACTAACGAATCATGCTGAGATGTTTAAAGATGATTTGTAGAAAATTTCATAATATTTCCAAAATGTCTTGTTGTGTGTCATTTAGAGTTGTGTAGCTCTACTTATGATTTAATTACCTAGCTGCTATATGTATGTCCAGTTTTTGCTGATTGGCTGGAGAGTAAATTTCTATTGTGATAATGATTTTGTGTTGTAGATATTGTTTGCTGTAGATGTGGTCTATACAAAAGTTGTAGATAACATCTTAATCTAGCTTTTCACCAAATTGCATGGCCATAGGCATAATAGTTTAAGAGATATGGCTGTTGTAAGATTGCTGTCAAGTTTTGCCTACATTCTGTCCAGATCTGAATGTTTGGATTGTTTCCCCTAGTTAACTTGTGATTCATGCTTAGCTGCTTATAAAAGAGTTGCAGTGCTTTTCATAAGCTTTCTAAATTGTCTTAGCTCATGTTCACTGGATATCTATAACTTGAGTTATAGCTGTTTTAGTGCAGGTGGGCAAATCTGTCCAAAGTCTGGACAGAGGTGCCTAATTATACTAATTAGCCCTTGTTAACTTGTGAATCATCTTGAGATGATTATAGATGATTTGTAGAAAACTTAATGATCTTTCTAAATAGTCTTTGGGAAAGTCCCCAGGTATTATAGATCTTTAGTTATTATGGTTGTCCTAAGTTACTGTTGTTGATGTGTGGCTAGTTCTGTCCAAGTGTGGACAGAGCTGCACTAATAGTTTGGTTTGACCTTGTTAATGATTGATTCACCTTAAGCTAATATTACAAAATATTTAGATAATCTTGTAAGCTTTCTAGAATGTCTAATTGCATGCTCATGTGATTTTTGTATCTTGAGTTATGCTTCTCTGAAGCTCTGTCTGTCCTGCTGTCCAACAGCTGGACAGAGCTGCATTGTTATCTGCTTTTGTGCTATATAACCTTTGAATTGGCTCTTATGGTGAATAACATTGTAGACAATTGAGTTAGCTTTCCATAAAGCCTTATCTCACCTTGTTTGGAGATCTGTAGCTTGAGTTACAGTTAAAAGAGTGGACTGCTGTCCTGCTGTCCAAATCTGAGTGTTTGTGTTTGATTGCTTAACTTGGCTTAAGTTGATTAGGTGAACTTAGTGATCAATTTAAAAGTGTGCATAACCTGTTGGTTGTTGTGTGCTTTGGTGTGTGCTAAGTTATCTTAATTGTTTGCATGAATTTTGTGCTAAGTGCTTGTTAGTGGTTGCTTGTGATATGTGATCAATATATTACTTCGGGAGCATTCATACATATGCATTGTGCATCTCATATCTAGGTTCGTTAGATGGAAGAACGTCAAGCGAAGGACGTTGTGATGGAGCCAAACCTCAGGATGATGGTTTGGTGGTCGTCCGGAGATGATGGTGTTGGTGAACCCCACAAGTTCCTGGAGCGGTGATGACCTGAAGTGGTGCCATCCAACACTAGCTTAAGTGTTATTTCCCATGCAAGCCCCGGAGCATTCTAAGTCTCCTATCATTCTTTTATAAATGCAATCGAGTCAATATAATGATTGTTGCATTAAGTTATAGGAGTTGAATGATACCGTTGATGCATTACTTACTTATCCTTGTCCACCAGTAATTATTATCTTGATATCCCTGCTAGGTCTAGGCTCGATTATATGCTTAGCCCTGCTTAGATCGGTAAAAGTCGGGTGATTTCCTATCCCCCGCAGTAGGTGGATGCTGATCATGACTAGCCTGGTGCTATCATGGACATAACCATATGATAATTAATCTGAGACCGGGCGGTTTATAGGAGCAACAAGACATGGGTTCTGTGTGCTAGTAGTCTCCCGTCTGTATCGCATAGGACCCGTTTGGGAATGTCCCTTCAGTCAAATTGAACACGTCAATCACTTAACGGAGTAGGTCGGAGTACTTCCCGTGAAGCCGAGTAAGGTTATTCGAGCCGGTGATGGAGATGTTGACGCCTAACACCCAGGGCCTCAGCTGTACCGTGGGCAACTATTCTGAGCACCCTGGCATGGTCCGAGGGCAGGCAGGGCCTGATCGACCTGGCATGACCGTGGGCAGCTATAGCTTGAGCGACCTGGCACTGAGATAACCCCCGGTGTAGAAGGGCCCATGGCCGTCCCGCGAATTGTGTTCTCGAATCTCCTGAGTGGCAGCCGACGGCTACCTGGCAAGGTGTGATCGGGCGAGTGTGCGATATTTTATCCCCAGCTGGGTAGGAATCGATTATAATCACCATCGCTCCTGGACAGTGAATAATTGAATGTAGATCATCACCCGTAGAACTTATGGAACTAAAGATGGTTATAATGTTGAATCTGAAAGGCTATTGATGAAATAGTCACTCTTGCTTGAATAAGTAGTCAAGTGCTTGCTCTAGATCAGGTGCAAATCTAGTTAATCATGTTGATTACATAAAATTGACTGCTAATACTCTAATGATGATTATTTAATAATGAAAATGCTTTTATGCAAAAGGTAAGTATGGCCAACCCCAGACACAGCCTTGCATACTCCTTGGTGTCACTTTATTTCTGGTTTATGACCGGTAAGTCTAGTTGAGTACATTCGAGTACTCAGGGTTTATCTCACCTTGTTGCAGGTGAAGGTAGGCCTGCCGAAAGGTGATGGCCAGTGCCGGTGGGCTCGGCAGTTTCATACTTCTTTTCTTGTGCTGTTGTTGGAGGATGTCACTCAAGATAGCAAAGTATTTCAACCTATGTTATGATATTCATTTCAAAGCTATGTTGTTTCTTCTAAATTAAATGGAACTCAACTTGTATTATTATTTGTGAACTCTATTGTAATATTATTTCCGCTGCAAGCTCCATGGACATGACTTGTATTTGCTTGACCATGCGATCTTGGCTGAATGTTGAAATGTTTGAAATCCTTTGAGATTTCTAGACTATCGGGTTTATATGCGCTCAAGTGTGCTAATTCAGCTGCTTCGGCGAAGGTTTTCACACTTGTGCTCTTATAAATTGGTCGGTTCTGTTACAGCTGGCATCGGAGCAAAGGTTAAGCATAATACTGTCATGTGCATGGTTTTAAAACAAAGTTTTGTTTTGAAAAGCCTATTTTATCTAAAAAGCTTTAGCTAGTATGCAAGTTTATCAAAACCTAATTTGTAAACTATGTGCTAGCGACAACCTCCAGTTATGCCCAACTTAGGACTTTCAGGTGGCTTAGTTAAGTAATACTAACTTTGGGGGTTTTTACTTTCTTGCAACGACACGTCGACTCAAAAGGTACGTGTAAATGACCGCACTATGCAACCATGTGGTCTAATGTTGGAGGTAGCCCTCACATATAATGTACTCATATATGTGGGGTAGTTGAATTTATTTTATGCAACGTCACACCTACGCTCAGGTAAGTGTGAGTGTGAGAGCATGACCAAACAAATAGCAGGGTTTACTTATTATTACATCGCCACTTGGCGGAATTCAAACATCTCAAGACATCCAGAACAGCATCAGAAGACACGATCTCGGTGGTAGACTTGTCGACTCCTCCGACTTGAGCGTAGAATAAGGCCCCCTAGTTCTCCCATCCATCGCCCTCGTAGTCATACTCGGGCTCAACACCTATTAACCAAATTTTCAGTACGATTTGTACTGGCCACACTTTCCCATCCTATGCTTAAATTGCTATGTGGTAGGTGGATGCAAGGGTAGAGCAAAAGAACCTAATATGGCTGTAGTTTTCCTATGCATATAGTCATCTTTTATAGTATATAATTCGTCGAGTTTTATTCCCATCATCCAGTCACGTGATCGGCCACCCGATCACCCTCCCGGATGTCCCATCCAGACCATCCACACACATCTTACCACACACTCTCGCACTCTCTAGGCGGCAAGGGCGACTCCCTCTCGCTCCTTGCCTCAACGGCCATGCCGGACCTATCAACCAGGGGAAGAGAAGAGAAAGGACACCTCTCACTAAGTCCGGCGGACTCTGAGCACCATAGTGTTGTCCATGACCGTGGACACGGCTATACGTATAGATCGATCGACTCTGTAAAGCGTGTACGCCTGGAACCACAGGTTAGCCATCATCGACGATCGCGCTCGCCTAGGCTGATTCCAAACTTCCCCCTAGTCCGCAACGATGCCATCCTACCACTCAGCCCTGGGGCACCCCGGTGGAAAACCACCGTAACGCTGAGACTATGAGACGTGGATCCTGGAGTACCAAATAAAACACCACGTTGTCTTAGGAGGGTGTGGGTATCCAGCCCTTACCTCCCTACACTTATCACCTTTCAGCCTAGCAGTAATGGCATCGCTTCGCCCAGGGGGTAGGAACGGTTCTGTGCCCATACAAGAACAAGTGGCGTGCACGAAGGTACTATGGCCGGTAGCCCCAGCGCAATCAGTCCTATGGACCGGACAAGATATCTCCTCCTCGGGGCTTTCATCGCCCCCGTGCTGACACAGCACCTCTATCCCGAGGGTTCGTCCCACGAAGACACTCCCCCCAGGACCTCTTCTCAAGTTCACAATGTAACCGCCACAGGTACTCCCCAGGGAATGCCCAGGTCACATTCCCTCGGCAAGACTCGTCACCGGACACATCGTAGATCTTGTCCGATCGACTCGACCCTCACCTTTTGTCCAAAATTTGGAAAACAAGTTTAATTTGGTTTCAAATTGAAAGTTAATTTCCAAAATCAGTTTTATCCCCTTTTGTGTAGTTTAATAATTAAGCACAATTTGGATATATGACCAAAAACAAAGTTGTATATAATTTAATAAGGAACAACTTTTATATTGGTGAAATTTGAAGTTGTTCAGAAAATTCAAAAGTAATTCTGAATTCAGTTTGGTCCAAATTTGAATTTGAACTCCATTTCAAAATCCAAGCAGAACTTGACTTTGGTTCTTAAAGCAAGTTTGTAGAACACAAAATTTGGAAAAACTTTTGTTTTAGGAGTTTTTGTCGTGCAGTACAAAAATCTAGAGAAAAAGAAAAGGGGGAGGTTCCCTCGCTAAAGTAGAATGGAAGAGGGGGAAAGAACAGAGCGCGGTGCTCTGCACCTGGAGCTGTCGCGCCGCTGCCGTGTCCGCCGCGCGCCACGACCATCTCCACGCAGCTGCTTGCTTGCTGTGTTGTCCGCAACGTGGAGAGCGATCCAGCGCTTGCATCGCCAGAGCCAGCCACGCAGCAGTCGCCGTTCTGCTCCTCGCTCTCGCTTGCTCTGTTTTCGCGGCGAAGGCCGAGCCATGTCCGCGAGTGGATTTCGCTGCCATCGCTGCATCCTCGGATCCTCCATCTCACAGATAGTTCCGCTTCACTCCCTTGTTTCCCCTGAGCCAACTAGCCCGAACTCAAGAGCTTCCTTTTGCCCTCGCCACAGTCTTCTTCTTCGTTGCCGGCAGGGAGCCGCCGCGGGCACCATGGCCGTGGTCACGACAAGCCACAGCCTCTCCGGCCCAACCAGTCACACCAGAAGCTCCGTGGTGCTCTGCTGATCACGGCCGGCCCATTAATTAGGTCGCTACCGCCTTCGTTTGGTTAGTCCGCGCGACTTGCCATCCGTGCAAGCTCCGCCGTCGCCTCGCGCATGGCCAACCTTGGTCGCGTTATCCTCCAGTGAGTAGAGGGTGCGCACCATGTTCGAGTTGAGTCCCTAAGTGTGTTGCGTCCCTTGTCTAGGTCTCTACCGTGTCGTCTTGGTCTGTCCGCATGGCTCGCCGTCGGCGCAGGTCGCCGCCATGGCCGCCACCGTGGACCGCGCGTGTCCGAGTCGTTTCCATCCGAGTTAGGGGGCGCATCGTGGTCGCGAAGTGTACCTTGGTGTTATGCTACCTTAGTCTAGGTCGCTACCGAGCCCTAGCAGCCGGAACGTCGCGTCGCTGCCGTGCTCGGCGTGGCCGAGCCGCCATAGCCGCTGTCAGCTCGAAGTCGAGTGGGTGCTAGGTCTAGAGAGGGGTGGAATCGATGCGCGAGGTCAAGACGGGCGCTGAGGCCCTCGCCGTCGCCGGAGACCTCGCCGGCGCTGAGGTCGGAGGGCGGTCAACGCGGCCGAGCGACCGGTCAAGGCCCGATCGGATTCTGGTCGTGGCTTGAGCGTGAAGGAGAAGGCCCGACGCCTGGGGCCCCCTGTCAGCGAGAGAGAGAAGAGTTTTTCCTTTTTCTAGATTAAGGGAATAGTATGGTGCTTTGTCTTTTTCATATGTTTTTGTGGGAAGCTCCAAAATTTGTGAAAATTTTTTAGTAGCTTTCTCAAGCTTTCTAATATTTAAGAAAAATATGAAACTTGAGTTTTGAACAAAGTTTGAAAGTGATTTAAATGGGTCTTTTTATTAATAAATGGACATTGATGATTTTTGTAGGCTTACTTAAATGTCCAAAAATCAGGAAACTATTTTTGCCACTGTTTTTAGCTGAAAAGGTATCTTCACAAAAATTTTGAGCTCTGTTGGAGAAAATAAATTTTATTCTTATTTCCATGCTTTATTTAATCATTTAAATGTTTATAGTTTGATTTAATTCTGCAGGTGTATATGTTTGTTCAAAAATTGTGATATTTGTTTTGCCACTGTTATTTATATAATTAATCATCTCAAAAAGTTTGGGCTCAATTTGACAAACTTATATATAAATCCTTATTCTATGTTTAATTTATAAAAAAGATGGTTAATAAAGTTTTATTTGAGTAATTAGGTAATTAAGTGTTTATAGGAAGTTATGACTAATCTTGTATCTTCAGTAATCTGTTGTTTGATGGTTATGTTTCATGCATTTAGTTGATCATGTTTGATTTGTTATAGATCAAGTAATGCCTTTAAGTTTTAATGCATTATATTGATTTAGTTACTGGACCAGTCCTCTTTAATGGACAGTTTTCATGATTAAGTTTATGTTTTCTGTAAATAAGTAGTATACTCAAGTTGTAGTTAACTTTCATATCTAGCTTGTCCAAAAATTTCATGATTTTAGGCCTGCTAGATTAGGAGATATAGTTTTTATAAGTCAGCAGGACAGATCTGTCCTACCTTTGGACAGATCTGAGGTTTTGTAGTTGTTTGAGCTATTTAAGTTGTGAATCACCTGTGGCCATAATAGGAAAGATGTAGTAAACTTTATAATCTTTCTAGATTGTCAAGGATCACCCTTTTTGGTGACCCATAGCTCCAGTTATGGTTGTTGGAAGTTGGATCAGCAAATCTGTCCTAGCTCTGGACAGCAATGTTTATTCAAGTTAGTTAACCAAGTTGCCTATAGAAACAACCCTGGGTGATGTTAGCAAGTTTGTAGACAATTTGATAAGCTTTTCAAATTGTCTTGGATCACCCCTTTTGAATCTTGGTAGCTCTAGTTATGGCTTGATTAGTATAGAACATGTAATCTGTCCAAAGTTTGGGGCAGCAGGTTTTACATCTTGTGTGACTTTGGGTTATTGTTTGAAGACCATGGGACACATCTCATTTTGTGCTCCTATGGCTTGAGTGATGTTTTAATAAACCTTAGTCATCTTAGTTAACCCACCTAAAGGTGTTTGTGGTCGTAGTTAAATGTTAAGTAAGAAACCGTGGTGGTAAGTTGCAAGTTGGTTTTGTTGGTTTGCAACTTTACCGCGAAGAAAGTTGTACTCGACTTTCCTTAAGTTTGTTTAATCTTATGTTATAATTGTCCTGCACCTTAGCATGCATTCCATGGCATCATACTAAGCATACATCATTTATCTACGTAGTATCCGAGAGTGTTGGAGTCATGTTGATCAAGCTTTGGTGATCACCCTTGTCGAACAAGCCTCGGAAGGAGATTCTTGTTGGACAAGCTTCATCGAGAAGACTTAACTTCTAGATGAAGGAACTAACCTTTGTGGATCATTCTTGGATCCTATCTTCCCTGCAACGAAGGCAAGCCCCGGTTCATTTAACCATTTCCCTGAATTTACAATTACACTTACTTTCGATAACCTGATGCATTAAATGTTTATCAAATAAATGCTTTAAACCTGTTGATGCGTGATCAACCTTGTTATCGGTATATCATTCCTTGATACCTGCTTTATGCAACTGATAGAAATGCTTAGCCTTGCTTTATGAAGCTTTTGGCAAATGTTTTCAATATTTATCGTTTTGGAATAATAATGAGAAAGAATGATGGTTAAGACCAGACGGACACCTGCATCGACCCTTGGATCGGTGTAGGGTAACCCGGATGTGTCGGTTTAGGGTTAACCGTTGTTGGCCTGCTAGATTGAGAAACTGTGAAGTACCGATCATATGCTATGGTAAGCTCTGCCTTGGTGGTTCTTAAATGAGAATGGCTAATCACGCACTGGGAGTGGAGAGATGACGGGAGTACTAGCTACCCTCGTGGGTTAAAGTTCTGGATTGGAGGTGTACAAGTACTCTCGGGTGGCGCGGACCCGGTCTTGTTTGGAGGATCCGAGGTTGGGGTTGGTATATGTGTGACCCAGGGTCTACATATATCGTATGATCGTGGAAAACTCCCTGATCTGGTTGAATCGGTTCGAATCGTCGTGCTCCTCGGTTATGGAGACTCAATCTACTGACCCGCACCGTAGAATGAAAATGGAACTGGTTTGGGAAAGAATGATAATGATCTTTCACTAATGTTCACTATCAATTCTTACTATGTACTTAAATGATTAAGTAAAATTTGGATCTAGGATTACTCTAGTAAGCTTTTATGCAAATGAAAAGTACTGTTGAGCCTACCCAAAACCAGCATGACCCTGAAGCCTTTTCTGTTGACGGATAAGTCTTGCTGAGTATCGACCGTACTCAGGGTTTGTTAACCCCTGTTGCAGGTTTCTAATAGGTGATGTTGATCATGATCATGTCAGTGGGTTTGACGTGGTCTGATTGTTCTTCTTCTCCAACTTAGGTGCTCCACCTAAGTGTGGTTCTGTAATATTATTCTGCTTCCGCAATACAAGTATGTTATGTAAAAAGTAACTTATTCATATTTGTAAAGATTATCTATCTTGCTTCCGCACTCCGATGGTATTTGGTAACCAATGTTGTAATGTTGTAATTATTCCAACCTTCATGATGATGATCCTGTGGTTCGTGGATAATTCGGGGTTCTCTCGGGGACACCCGACAGATCTTTCCAGTAATGTGCTTCATTTGCACTGTCATTGGGCTCCTTATGACGATGACGTGTGCAAGTGGGCCACATTAATGGGAGGTTCTGCCACAGCGCGGTCCATGGTGGACTTCCCGAGCCGGTCTATGGACCGCTGGCGGGGTCTGTGGTGGACCGCGTCCACTCCCCCCTTTCTCCTCTACTAGTCCACACACACTGGGTGCACGTGACGGTTTCCCCTCATCCCTCTGTTCTTCCCCCCCCCCTTTTCTTCTGCCCACGCGACGTCCATCGGCGGCGAGCTCTTCTCCTTTCCTTCGCTCGGCAGTGACTATGCGAGCCGATGGTGTCCTCCAGGGCTTCCCCGTGTTGCGACGAGCACGGCGAGGTGCAAAAGGCGGGGCCTTGTTTCCCCCCAGGGGCTTGGTGATGGCGCGGTGGCGGCTGACGGCGTCCGACCGAGACGGCGAGCCGGTGTGAGGAGGTTACGACCGTGTGAGAGGTCTCCATGGCTCATGGCTGGGGTCGGTAGGCACGTTGTACTGCTACCGGCGGCGAGCAAAATTCGCGGCGGAGTCCGCTCCTCGTGCACGGGCGCGGCGGTGCCCCGGTGGTTCTTGGCTCCCGTGGTCAAGGCCACCGGGAGGGCCCGGGGTGTACTTGAGGGTGTGGCTGGGTGCGCTGTGTCGAGGCGGGGCTGGTCGGCTACTCCTCTTGACTGGGATAGCTAGCAAAGGCTGGAAAAGGCTTCGCCATGGTGGTGCACCGGCCATGGCGGGCACGCTCGGCGCGACGTCCGTTCGGGCATTCCCGAGCCCGTGCGGCTCAGCATCGCTAGCTCTTGCTCGATTAGTGTGTGTGACGTGTGCTGTGGTGCGCTACGCAGGGTGGTGTTGGGTACAGCGGTGCCTTGCCTCTTCCAGTCGGGAAGTACGCGGCGGAGCCCTTGGTGTCCATAGCGAGTGCGCGTTCGGCAAGCAGAGACGGATGGCGCTCACCGTAGGGCTCGTGGGGGCAAGGATGGTGATGTAGTGGCGAGGCGAGGTCGTGGCGATTCGAGGCAGTGCAGGGAGAACTGCAGCGTCGATGTAGTCGATTGGTGCGTCGTCCTCCGCTCCGGCGTCTCCGGCAGAGCTCCGAGTAGAGCCTCGGACAGGGCTCCGTCCTCCGACTTCACTTCCGCCTTCTTCCCTTCCTTCTCTCTTCCGGCTCGGTGGGCTGTTCGGTGGTTGCCACCAGAATGGCGGCGAGTGGCTAGGAAGGGGCTAGGGCTGGCGGTGCGGCGTTTTATAGCCGCCCGGCGGCCATGGCTATGATGGACGGCGGGGAACAGTGGAGGGGCACGTGTAGGGCGGATGCGGCATTAGAGTTAGGGCTCCGGGGTAGGTGCGAACGGGAGAGCGGGCTGGCGCTCCCAATTGCAGCGGCGGCCGGTCAAAAGCGGCCATGGCGACGTCAGCGCGGCGGCCGCGCTTATCCGAGGGGAGGAGGGCGCTGCACTCCGGATGCGTGGACGTGGCGTCCATCCGCGCGTGGTCTCTCCAACGGGTCGAACAGGGACAACGAGGATACGAGGCGCTGCCTTGGATTCGCTCCAGCGCGGGGCGATCTGCCTCGGCGCAAGGGAAAAGTAGAGGAGGGGGAAAAAAGGTGGGGGATGACAGGTGGGGTCGGCGGGGCCACCTGTCAGCCGGTTAGAGAGGGGAAAGGGAGCGAGAGCGTGCCCGGCTGCGAGCTGGGTCGACGAGCGTTGCGGGCCGCACGGTCCAGGGCGGTGCGCGCACGCGCGGTTGGGCCGCAACGCGCGTGTGTGGGCTGCGTGTGAGGGGAAAACCGGCTAGGCCGGTTGGGCTATCTCGGGCTTCTTTCCACCTCTCTTTATTTCTGATTTCTCTCCCTTTTTCCAATCTCCAACATGCATATAAACTAAGGGTGTGTGTGTGAGCTTGTGTGGGACCCACTTTGGTCTCTAGGGGTTGGTTAGGTTTTTAGGGCATCATATGCCGAGGTTACCGGTGTCAGTATACTAGGATTTGGATCAAAGTCCTTATAAAGATTTACCTTATGCTACACACATAAAATGATAAGAACCAAACCATCATAAATTAGATAACAATGCATATGCTTTTATCTCTACATGGGTGTTACCTATGCATCTAGGGAGGGTTTCCTATATGGCACTCACCAAGCTTGGGTTATTTTCAAAAAGTTTTGAAAGTTATGATTTTTGGGTTATGGGTTTTCTCCAGGTTGTTACAGACTTCCGCCCTCACCAGGATCTCGTCTCGAGATTCAGGGTAAACATACCTGTCGAAAAGGTAATGGTAGATCATCCGAAGCTCCGATTCTTTCTCCCAAGTGGCCTCCCTTTTTGTGTGATTGCTCCACTGTACCTTGCACATGGGAATGGTGGTGCTTCTGGTTTCCTTGACTGCTTTGTCTAGAATGCGGGTGGGGTGTTCCCTGTACTCAAGGGTATCTTGTAGATCCAACACATTGGTGGGTAGCTGTTCTTCTGGCAGCTTCAGGCACTTGCGCAACTGTGACACATGAAAAACGGGGTGTACTCCAGCTAGCTCTTCAGGTAACTCGACCTTGTAAGCCAACTTGCCTATCCTTTTGCATATCCTGTACGGGCCCACGTATCGTGGCACCAACTTCCCTTTCACATGGAACCTGATTGTCCCTCGGAGTGGGGATACCTTGAGGTACACGTAGTCTCCCACTTTGAATTCCAAGTCCCTGCGTTGGTTGTCTGCATAGCTCTTCTGCCTGGTCTGAGCAGCCTTCAGGTTCGCACACATTTGTGCGACCCCTTCTTCGGCATCCTTGATCTTGGCTGGTCCAAAGAATGATCTCTCTCCCACTTCTGACCACATCAGAGGAGTGCGGCACTTTCGACCATATAGTGCTTCAAACGGTGACATCTTGAGACTGGCCTGGTAGCTGTTGTTGTATGAGAACTCTTCATGAGGTAAACTCTTCTCCCAATCCGACCCATATTTGAGCACGCATGCTCTCAACATATCTTCCAAGATCTGGTTTACCCTCTCTGTCTGACCATCAGTCTGTGGGTGGTATGCGGTGCTATAGTTCAGTCGTGTCCCGATCGCCTTGTGCAGGCTCTTCCAGAAGTGTGATACGAACTGGGTGCCTCGGTCGGACACAATTATGGTGGGGCCCCGTGGAGTCTTAATATGTTCTACACATACAGGTCTGCCAGTTTTTCCCCACTGTAGCATGTCTGAACAGGTATAAAGTGGGCTATCTTGGTCATTTGATCTACTATTACCCAGATTGAGTCATGCCCTTTGGGTGTTCGCGGAAGCCCCACTATGGAGTCCATGGATATGCCTTCCCAGTTCCATTCGGGTAAGTCCAGTGGCTTGAGTAGTCCTGCCGGTCTCTGGTGCTCGGCCTTTATCCAGTTGCAAATGTCACATCGTGCCACATGTCCGGCTATGTCGGCTTTCATGTTGTTCCGCCAGAAACTCTTCTTCATGTCAGCATACATCTTGGTGCTCCCTGGGTGAATACAATACCTGGAATCATGTCCTTCGTAGAGGATTTCATCTCGCAACGCTTCGTCCTCGGGAATACAGACTCTATCCTTATACCACACTGTCCCTTGTTTATCCTCCCAAAACTCAGGCACTTCCCTTTCTCATCAAACGACGTATATCTCTGATTTCCGCGCAGTTTTGCTGTCCCTTCCAGATGCATTCCTCCAGGTCATAATGTATTCGAAGGGCATTCAGCTGACCTGTGGGTACTACCTCCAGACGTAGATTTTCCATCTCCTTGCTCAACTCTTCTGGCATGGTGCATGTCTCAAGGTGGTGGCAGTAACTCTTACGACTGAGAGCGTCCGCGACTACATTGGCCTTTCCTGGGTGATAGTGTATCTCCAGATTGTAATCCTTGATCAATTCCAACCATCTGCGCTGTCTCATGTTTAGGTCTTCTTGGGTGAAGAAGTACTTGAGACTCTTGTGATCAGTGTAGATGTCACACTTGTTCCCAATCAAGTAATGCCTAATCTTCAAGGCGTGTATCACCGCGGCAAGTTCTAGATCGTGCGTAGGGTAGCGCTGCTCATGATCCTTCAACTGACGGGATGCATAGGTGAAGGACCGAGAAGCTAGCCGAAAGCGACCAGAGGGGGGGGGTGAATGGGAGCTTCAAAATTTCCTTTCGGAAACTAGATGCCACTGTCCCAAAATCAACCCCAAGAGCGAACCCTAGAGCTTGCTAATGTCCACGACCCTAGATGTAGGGTGGATGCTTCCTAGAAGCACAGCGGGACACTAGACAACCCTAGAAAGCCAACGCAAAAAGACGGAACTCGAATCCGATCAAGAACGAACGAATCCTGGCGAACGAAAACGCGCGAACTACTGGATCGACCGTACTCTGGCCAGCGTCCGGTTCAGCAGGGACCGGACGCGTCCGGTGGTTAAACAAAATCGTCTCCTGGAACCTTACTGTTCGCGACCGGAACTCACGGGTACGGAGCGTCCGTCGAGAGCAGTGCGTCCGGTCAGAAGCGAACAAACACGATGAACAGTGGTAGCGATGCGTTCACGGTCAAAACGTGAAACTGAGCGTCCGGTCAAAGTGAAGAACATGGCAACGTGCTGTTCATCGACCGGGACTCACGGATCCGAGCGTCGGTCACCCAGACTGAGCGTCCGGTCGCTCTGCAGCAGCCCTGTTCGTCCACCGATTTGCCTCTATCTCACCCAAAACAATTCCTCTAGGGTCAACCTTGGTGAGATGAGTCACAAGAGTATAGTGAAGCTATCTCTAAGAGATCATGGCTCGAACCTATCTCCAAATCGATGAATCGAAGAATTTCGGGGGAAGGGAGAAAACTTGACCCGAAACGAAAAATCGATCGATCTCCTAGACCGTGAGGTTAGAGGATGATTCCTTCGGTGGAAAGAAGTGCCTCACGATCTAGAACAAACCAGTTCAAACGGAATTGCAAAAGATGAACCGAGCAAAGAGATCAAGCGACGGGAAAATCGTGGGAAAAAGGATTCCGCGAAGAACACGAACAAAAAACACGAATCACACCCACGAATTGCAAGCCGAAGCGCAAACACACGCTACGACAAGGAGGTTACGGCCTCCTTTCCTCAAAATCAACAGTACACAGAGTTGCAAGTCTCTCTGCGGATCTCAGCTACAGCAGGGGATGGGAGAGCAGGAAACCCTAAGTGCAGGAAGCAAATGAGATGGCTAAAACTGAGATAACTGAGATAGGGAGGAGGGTGTCTCCCCTGACTACTTATCCTATTCTAGTCTAAGTCTATTTCCTACTCTACCCCTCTCTATTCTAATTACAGAGCGAACCAGCTAAACCCTAGGGTTATTCTGGACAACTCGGTGGTAGGAGTAGATCCAACGGCCACGCCCGCACAACTCGTCCGCGTTGCCTTCACGCAACCTTCCGATTGGCCCCCACGTGCGTCCTCGCTCTGCCACCCCCGGTTTTGTGGCCCAAACCGGGAAACCAGCCTTTTCCAGCAACCCCCCGGTTTTGAGGCCCCAAACGGGAAACCAGACTCCAGCCTGAGTTTTGTGGCCCAAACTCAGAAACCCGCAGCGCCCGAGTTTTGAGGCCCAAACTCGGAAAACCGCCACATCACCCCGAGTTTTGTGGCCAAACTCGGAAAACCATCCGCGCCCAGGTTTTGTGGCTCAACCTGAAAAACGAGCACCCGAGTTTTGAGGCCCAAACTCGAAAAACCGTCCACCCGGTGGTTTTTTCCCTGGCTCAACCACCAAACCGGAGCTGTTAGAGGGGATTGCACCGCCCGTGCACCCCGTCCAACCGACACGTGTCCCCAGGTCCTCGACCCGAGCAACACCAGTGCCCCGCAAGTCTCCGCTCGTCGCTGTCCCAGGCTGCCAGCCACCACAGCTGATCCTCAGGCACTCCGGTCCCTCAGTCCAAGCCTCACGTCCGCCCTTCACTGCTCGATACATCGGCATGGCACGTCCGCCGCACGGCACGCCCATCCTTCATCGCACCCAGTCCGTCGGCACGGCACGTCTCAACTTGACCTTCGTGCTCGACACCTGCACAACACAAGCCAAAGAATATGCGCATCAAACCCATTGACAATCACTCATCACTCAGAGACTCGGCATACACCCATGTATCCGCAATCTCCCCCTTGATGAGTGCATTGTCAACTACACACACAAATCATAAAATGAAAGAAGAAGGTAGGAGGAAGGAGAGGAAGAGAACTCAACCAAATGACCCAAAAGCATAGCAAAGCCGAAGAAGGTCAAGTGGAAGAAGCGAGAACTTGGTCCCCAAAGACATGGGCAACGGCTCGACGCGACCAAGCAAAGCAAAGCTAGCCCTCAAGAAGAGGTAGAACAGGCTCAACACTGCTAGCAAAAAACCAATTGAAAATCGGAGCTAAAAATTGGCAAAGTGCTAGTCCCTCAAGATAGAGGCACAGAGGCTCAACACAACTAGCACGAAACCACTTCGAACCAATTGAAAAACAATCGAAAAGGCTTCGAACCAATCGAAATCAAACTCGATGCTAGATGAGGAAAATGTTTGCTAGTCCCTCAAGACAGAGGCAACGGCTCAACACAACTAGCACACTTCCCTCGACAAGTGCAAGCAACCAGGGACTCCCCCTGAGGTCCAACAAAAGAAGAGCATAAAGATCTGAAAATCTCCCCCTTAGCAAAAGCTCCCCCTTAATTGAACGCCAGGAGACATATGATTTGTAAAAACTCTCCCCCTTAGTTGAAAATGCACTTATCAAGAACCAGGAACCGAGTAAAGGTCTCCCCTCAACAAAATCTCCCCCTTTTCAAAAATGCATATGAAGTCAGAAATGCAAGTTAGCAGCTTCAGGCATATAATCAAAAGAGTGCAAAAATGCTCTAATCGGTATAGCTCCAATGGCACAACTAAGCACTTCAAATGGCGAAGGCTCAAACTGATCACACATACGAAATATGAAGCATATGAGCAAGTGAGCAGTTTTTAGCCAAAAAGATAGTCACCATCAAAATAGCACTACACATGTATAGATAGGAATCCAGACAAGTGCTAAACATGTATACAAGGTGAACTACCCCTAGCAAAGTTCAATCATCATGCATAGGAATGAAGCATATACTTGTGATTTCATTTTTATATTGGAGTTGCAGCGGTGAAGACTTCACAAGTTCAATTATTTAGCATGTGATTGCGAGAGGTTGAAAGCTTGTCTTTGCCTAACTTTTCAACCGAGCGAAGCCTATGCCGAAGCAATCAGAAGCTTGAAGCTACGGTTTCGGTCATACACTACACGGCTCAAGTTTAACTCAAAGTGCAATGAGAAACAGTCTCGATACCGTGAGGTGTTGACAAGCAATCCCATCTCGATCTTTTCAATTTACTAAAGCTTGGTTCAAATTTTAAACATGATATGAACAGACCAAGCAAGTGAATGACTCATAACTAGAGACATAGCAACCTAGCATATATGAAAAGCAGGTATGGACTCAACACACCCTACACATGCTAGTTGCATATCTCAATGGTGAGCATTTTCAGATTTATATACATGAAGCAAATTCACCATTCAAAAATAGCTCAGCTCATAACATGTATTTGTGATCAGAAGGAGCATAAGCTACAAGCTTCAACATAAGCATTGGAGCATACTAAACAGAGCATAGTTACATTCTAGTGATTATAAACATGAAGCTCAGAATGTAAATGCGTATGCTAAAAATGCAAAAGAAAAGAAAGACAAAAGAGTCAGTCAAATATACAAGATCCAAAATGTTTCCCCCATCTAAAAGGGGAAACACACACCAAGCTCACCCCTCAACCGATTAAAGGTTGATTCGTCTAAAGGCTTGGTGAAAATATCAGCCAGTTGATGATGAGTATCGACATGGCGAAGGTCGATATCACCCTTCTCCTGGTGGTCTCGCAGAAAATGAAAGCGCACATCAATGTGTTTGCTCTTCGAGTGAAGCACGGGGTTCTTAGCAACGCTAATGGCACTCGTGCTGTCACAAAGCAAAGGCACGCGAGAAAAGCTCAGACCAAAATCACGCAAAGTGGCCATCATCCAAAGCAACTGGGAACAGCAGCTAGCCGCAGCAACATATTCAGCCTCCGTAGTGGACTGAGCGATGCTAGACTGCTTGCGAGAAGACCACGAAACAAGAGAAGAACCAATAAACTGGCAAGTCCCAGAAGTGGACTTGCGCTCAATACGACAACCAGCAAAATCGGCATCCGAATAACCGCAAAGGGAGAGGGTGGAGGAAGCAGAATACCAAATCCCGAACTCAGGCGTGAAACGAAGGTACCTGAAAATCCGCTTCACCGCCTGACGGTGAGAGGTGCGCGGCGACGCCTGAAAGCGCGCACACAGACACACCGCGAACTGGATGTCCGGGCGTGTCGCCGTCAGGTAGAGGAGCGACCCGATCATGCTGCGGTACTCCTTCTGGTCCACTGCTTCTCCATCCACATCTGCATCCAGGGCAGTCGTCGTCGACATGGGTGTTGGAAGAGGCTTGGCCTCACCCATATCGAACCGCTTCAGCAAGTCTTTGGTGTACTTGCCCTGGTGCACAAATGTCCCCTCTCGGGATTGCTTAATTTGCAACCCAAGAAAGAATGTCAGCTCGCCCATCATGCTCATCTCGAACTCCCTGCTCATAGTATCTGCAAACTTGGCAACCAAAGCGTGAGAAGAACCACCGAAAATGATATCATCCACGTAAATCTGGACCAAGAGCGTGTCTTTGCCTTGCCGGAGGAGAAAGAGCGTTTTATCTACACATCCCATTTTAAAATCCTTAGCAAGCAAAAAGGTTTTCAACCTATCATACCAGGCTCTAGGGGCTTGTTTCAAACCATATAAAGCTTTATGAAGTTTAAAGACATGGTTTGGAAACTTGGGATTTTCAAAACCGGGGGGTTGCTCAACAAAAACCTCCTCCTCTATGTAGCCGTTTAAGAAGGCACTCTTGACATCCATTTGAAAAAGTTTGAAGCCTTTGGATGCAGCAAAAGCCAAGAGTATCCTAATAGCCTCCAAACGAGCTACAGGAGCAAACGTCTCCTCATAATCTATCCCCTCCTTCTGACTATAGCCTTTCGCTACAAGCCGGGCCTTGTTTCTAACAACGTGGCCATCCTCTCCTTGCTTGTTTTTGAAAACCCATTTTGTCCCAATAGGCTTACAGTCAGGTGGAGGTGGAACTAGAACCCAAACCCGATTTCGCTCAAAATTTTCTAACTCCACATGCATGGCATTAACCCAATCCGGAACCGTCAAAGCGTGTCCAACATCTCGGGGCTCAAAATTAGCAACAAAAGCAGAATGAGCGAAGTGCGAGATTTGCTGTGACCTGGACCGAGTGACCCGTTCGTCGATGTTGCCGATCATCTGTTTGGGGGGGTGCTGGCGCTGGATATGTCGTGGCGCCTCCCGGGAAGAAGTGACCTCCCCCTCAACAGCAGCTGGTTCCACCCCGGGTACAAAAGGTACCGCGCAAGGTGGAGGATCCCACGGCCCCCAGGAAGAAGAGGTGTCGGGGCCGTGAATCGTCGTAGAAGCCGCTCTTTGCGGCACGACAGGTGGAGGGGGTGCTGGATCATCCATACCTTCAGCACCCTCGTCCTCGTCATCAAAAAGAGGCTCTCCAACCTCATGATCACCTGCACGCTCAAAACGAGAAGAAGGAGAAATAAGAGTCTCGTCGAAGGTGACATCTGATGTCTCCATGACTCGGTTAGTATTAAGGTTAAGTACACGATAAGCTCGAGTGTGAGTGCCATAACCCAAAAACACACCGTCAGAAGAACGAGATTCAAATTTGTCCAAGTTGCCCTTTTTGATTATAAAACAATGGCAACCAAAAACTCGAAAATAGCTCACCTTGGGCAGTTTGCCAAAACGCAACTCATAAGAAGTCTTTTTCAAGAAAGCTCTCAGAAAAATGCGATTGGAAATATAGCATGCAGTGTTCATAGCTTCGGCCCAATAGCGCCTAGGAGTCCTATGCTCATCAAGCATCGTCCTGGCCATCTCAACAAGGGTCCGATTCTTCCTCTCTACAACACCATTTTGGGGCGGTGTGTAGGGGGAAGAAAACTGATGCTCCAAGCCAAGGCGGTTACAAAACTTCTCAAAATCTGAATTTTTGAATTCGGAACCATTATCACTTCTAATAGCTCGCATCGAGTTCAAAGGGAACTCGTTCTGAAGACGCAAAATCAGATTGCGAGCGAAGGAGAAAGTCTCAGTCTTCTCAGTCAAAAAGAAGACCCACGAATATCTCGAAAAGTCGTCAACAACAACCAAAACATACCACTTGCCACCAACCGAGCTCACCCGAGCCGGACCAACAAGGTCCATGTGTAAAAGCTCTCCGGGGTGCGAGGTCATGACCTTAGTCACTGGATGGTGGGGAGCGGCAACCATCTTCCCATGTCTGCAAGAATGGCAAACTAGATCCTTCTCCATCGAAAGCTTGGGCAATCCTCGGATTAGGCCAAGTGAGCTAAGTCTTGCAAGCAAGTCGAAGCTTAAATGACCGAGCCTCCTATGCCACTTCCAAAGATCGGAGGAAGAAGGACTAGCCAAAAGACAGCGAGAAGAACCAAACAACTCCGAGAAATTCGCGCGAAAGACTTTCCCAAAGGGCGAAATCAGACATACAAGATCGCCCTGAGGATCTAAGATGCGACTAAGGTTCGGTTTAAAACGAATCTCATAGTCATCATCAAAAAGTTGCGAAACAGAAAGCAAGTTAAAATGCAGGTTAGAAACAAGAGCAACATCGCGCAACACAAAGTGCTCATTAACCCGCACCGTCCCACGGGATAATACCTTACCTTTACTATTGTCGCCGAAGGTTATGTACTCCTTTCCGGCGACCGGGCTAAGGCTGGAGAACCACTTGGCGTTTCCGGTCATATGCCTCGAGCAACCAGAATCCACCAACCAAATGTCCTCCAACCGTCTCACCTACATCAATAAAAAGACATAGGGTGAGCATACGGTCCAACACTGGGGTTAGTGAAGTAAGGAGAATACCAGTGTTGGGCCGGCTGCTCAAAAGAACGGTCAGTGTAAAAACTATTCCTAGCCTGTCTACGGGGGTAGCGATCACCACGTACGGGAAAACGTGGTCCGCTGGGAAAGAAGCGCTCACCGCGGTACTCAAATTGCGGTGGGGGGAAGCGCTCAACTAAGCCTCCGCCACGGGGTCCATTACCTGCAAAAGCAGGACCCCGTCGGGCACGCTCTCTACGAGGTCTACGCCTAGGAGCCTGGGGCTCAACTCTAGCGTCTCTCCTCGGAGCTCTCGTCTGCCTAGGCCTAACAAACTGAGGTCCTGGACCTCTAGGCCTAGTCTCCCTCATAGGAGCTCTCACTTCCTGCCTAGGCCTGGGAGCCTGACCTCCAGACCTAGCTGCTTTCCTCTTGCCCTTCGGAGCATGTCCACCATGAGCTGGATGGTACATGTCCGGGTTCTCCATCTCCCGAGTACGGCGCGCCTCTCGCTTGCGCCGGAAACAGAACTCGATCAAGTGACCATCCCTCCCACAGAAATCACACTGGTACCTCACCGCACGCAAAGGGGGTTGTTGGTGACCAGGGCTGTGGGTGTGGTTCACTTCGCCCTTCTGAGGCAAACACTCCTCTCTAATGGGTGGCATAGCATCAAGCTTGTTCTTGAGGTGGTTTGGCTTGGGTGCCCAAATTTGGTTCTTGGGAGGAGCTCTCGGGGGTTCCTCAACCACACCATCTTTGGTGGTAGGCTTGGCAGGCTCTTTGGGTGGAAGTTTGGCAAGCTTGGGAGTAGTGGTGGAGTTAGGCTTCTCACATGGATTCAAACCACTCGACTCTCCAATCTTCCCAAAAGCAGAAAGATCAACACCCTGAGCAAAACCTACACCAGGAGCCCCAGCAGCTCGCTTGAATTGGGAGATCATCATCCCGAGCTGCGGCTCACTACAGGAGACCCATGACAAGATGGTCCGAAGGTATGTGTTTTCTTCCTCGGTTTGCATCTTGCCATGCTTCACATTGGCAATCTCCATCTCCAAGCCCTTGCACAAAACGCACCTCGCCACTCCAGTGCTACCTGAGCTGGCCTCCTCAAGAGACATAATCTTGGCATTCTTCTCTGCCAACTCAGATTGCAAGACGGGACAGGTCTTGCATGCACCCAGCAAAGAGGGTCTAGCCCTCATCTCATCCAGCTCTCCAACCAACGCAGCATACTTTCCTCTCAAAGTGAGAAGATCAGTCATGTGCGTGGTGCATGACTCACACTCAACCTCTTCCGACACAACCACGGTGGACTTGGCAAACTCAAGCTCCCTCACCGTGTCTTCCCACTTCTGCCTAAACTCCTTGCGTTCTCTAGCGGCACGCCTAAGCAACTTGTCCTGACTAAGGAGCGCGGCAGTAAGCTTCTCGACCTCAGCAGAAAGCTCGTCGTGGGTGAGAGATACCTGGGAGGAGTCGTCGTCGTCGTCGTTGTTCCGAGGGATGTGCTCCAGCTTGCCGTCGACTTCATCACCAAGCGCCATGGTGCAGAGGCCGTCGTCGTCGGCAAAGAAGCAGAGACCGTTCAGCTTGTCCTCGATTCTCTTCTTCTTCTCGGACTCATCATCGCTTGAGCAAGCGGAGCCGTCATCCGAGCCATCGACGTCGCTGAGCGTGGCGAAGAACGCACGCTGCTCAGCCTGGGCCTTCTCCAAGTACTTCTTCTTGATGAACTCCTTGTCGAAGCCGCCCCTCCGCTTGTACCTCGCGGGGACGTACTTCTCCTTGCGCTTGCCGGAGTCGTACTTGTGCCCATGATCGCCCTTCCCAGATGAATGCTTCTTCTTGGGGCAGTTGGCGATGAAGTGGTCGGGGTCACCGCACTCATAGCATCCTGAGCGTCCTCCACCGCGGCGACGGTTCATGCGGTTGTTGTGGAACCGCGTGAACCGGTTGGCGAGCATTGCCAACTCGTCATCCCCCAATGCCTCAAGCTGGTCCTCTGTGACAGAAAAGAGTGAAGAAAGTGCAAAGCCAGCAGAGGGGTTAGAAGAGCCAGAAACCAAAGCCATAGTCGGGCCAGAAGGATTCGCATAAGAAGCCCTCGACATGGCGTCAATCTCACTGGACTTGAGCTTACTAAAGAGCTCGTCGCAGGTGAGGGTCTCATAGTTAGGCGATTCGATGATCGCCTGAACCTTGGAATCCCACACCGACCGATCAAGAGTGTGCAAGAGCTTCAAAGCACGCTCATGATCGTCAAAAGGCAACTGCTCCTTGTTAGCCCTCATCCTGTTGACAACCACCTGAAAGCGAGCGAATAAACTTTCTATGCTCTCGCCAGGCTGATGTCGAAAGTTCTCATACTCACGCTTGAACGACTCGTAGAGTCAGGTTTTGACTTGAGAGGTGCCCTCATGGAAACGCATGAGGGTGTCCCAGATCTCCCGAGCCGTAGCAAGGTGAGAAACACGATCAAACTCACCCATGCTCAAACAAGAAAAGAGAGCATTACGGGCTCGGCTATTGACATCGTGCTCATTGATCTGTTGGTGAGAAACACGAGCAGCCAAGACCACGTAATCAGCAGAGTTGCAAATATCCCAAATAGAGGCGCCCAAGCTCTGCAGATAGGCCGACATACGTATCTTCCAATACGCATAGTTCGTCCCATCGAAAAATGGCGGTTTGCCCACGCCGCGATCCATGTCGCCTTCGGTGGATCTAGAACCGGCTAAGGTGGAAGATCCTTAACCCGCTCCGATACCAATTGAAGGACCGAGAAGCTATCCGAAAGCGACCAGAGGGGGGGGGGTGAATGGGAGCTTCAAAATTTCCTTTCGGAAACTAGATGCCACTGTCCCAAAATCAACCCCAAGAGCGAACCCTAGAGCTTGCTAATGTCCACGACCCTAGTTGTAGGGTGGATGCTTCCTAGAAGCACAGCGGGACACTAGACAACCCTAGAAAGCCAACGCAAAAGACGGAACTCGAATCCGATCAAGAACGAACGAACCGCGAACGAAAACGCGCGAAACTGGATCGACCGGACTCTGGCCTGCGTCCGGTCAGCAGGGACCGGACGCGTCCGGTTGCTCAAAATCTGATCTGGGAGCTCTCTGGAACTGACCGGACTCTGTCCAGGGGAGCGTCCGGTCGGTTCTCCTGCGTCCGATCACACAGAGACAAAACACGGGAACAGTAGCACCGGTGAGTCCGGTCACTCAACAATCAGAGCGTCCGGTCGAGCTGCAGGGAGACTCGCTGAGCATTCAACGACCGGACGCACTTGGTCAGCGTCCGATCGGCCCGATGCCAGCGTCCGGTCAGAGCACAGCAGTCCCGTTTGTCAACCGATTTGTCTCAATCTCACCTAAAACAATTCCTCTAGGGATCAAACTTGGTGAGATGAGTCACAAGGAGTATAGTGAGCTATCTCTAAGAGATCATGGCTCGAACCTATCTCCAAATCGGTGAATCAAAGAATTTCGGGGGAAGGGAGAAAACTTGACCCGAAACGAAAAATCGATCGATCTCCTAGACCGTGAGGTTAGAGGATGATTCCTTCGGTGGAAAGAAGTGCCTCACGATCTAGAACAAACCAGTTCAAACGGAATTGCAAAGAATGAACCGAGCAAAGAGATCAAGCGACGGGAAAATCGAAGGGAAAAAGGATTCCGCGAAGAACACGAACAAAACACGAATCACACCCACGAATTGCAAGCCGTAGCGCAAACACCCGCTATGACAAGGAGGTTACGGCCTCCTTTCCTCAAAATCAACAGTACACAGAGTTGCAAGTCTCTCTGCGGATCTCAGCTACAGCAGGGGATGGGAGAGCAGGAAACCCTAAGTGCCGAAAGCAAATGAGATGGCTAAAACTGAAATAACTGAGATACAGGAGGAGGGTGTCTCCCCTGACTACTTATCCTATTCTAGTCTAAGTCTATTTCCTACTCTACCCCTCTCTATTCTAATTACAGAGCGAACCAGCTAAACCCTAGGGTTATTCTGGACCAACTCGGTGGTATGTAGATCCAACGGCCACGCCCGCACAACTCGTCCGCGTTGCCTTCACGCAACCTTCCGATTGCCGCCACGTGCCATCCTCGCTCTGCACCCCCGGTTTTGTGGCCCAAACCGGGAAACCAGCCTTTTCCAGCAACCCCCGGTTTTGAGGCCCAAACCGGGAAACCAGCCTCCAGCCTGAGTTTTGTGGCCCAAACTCAGAAACCCGCAGCGCCCGAGTTTTGAGGCCCAAACTCGGAAACCAGCCCATCACCCGAGTTTTGTGGCCAAACTCGGAAACCATCCGCGCCCAGGTTTTGTGGCTCAACCTGGAAACCGAGCACCCGAGTTTTGAGGCCCAAACTCGGAAACCGTCCACCCGGTGGTTTTTCCCTGGCTCAACCACCAAACCGGAGCTGTAGAGGGGATGCACCGCCCGTGCACCCCGTCCACCGACACGTGTCCCCAGGTCCTCGACCCGAGCAACACCGTGCCCCGCAAGTCTCCGCTCGTCGCTGTCCCAGGCTGCCAGCCACCACAGCTGATCCTCAGGCACTCCGGTCCCTCAGTCCAAGCCTCACGTCCGCCCTTCACTGCTCGATACATCGGCATGGCACGTCCGCCGCACGGCACGCCCATCCTTCATCGCACCCAGTCCGTCGGCACGGCACGTCTCAACTTGACCTTCACCTTGCCCTCGATCACTGCCTCCGTGCTCGACACCTGCACAACACAAGCCAAAGAACATGCGCATCAAACCCGTTGACAATCACTCATCACTCAGAGACTCGGCATACACCCATGTATCCGCAATAGGCAATGACTTTCCCATTTTGCATCAGTACGCAGCCAAGTCCTTGTCAAGAAGCATCGCAATACACCACAAAGTCTTGACGAATGTCACGTAGTGCTGGCACTGGGGTGGTAGTGAGCCTCTCTTTCAGGGTTTGGAAACTTTTCTCGCACTCGGGCGTCCATTCAAACTCATTCGTCTTCTTCAAGAGGTTGGTCATTGGGCGAGCTATCTTAGAGAAATTCTCAATGAAGCGACGGTAATATACCGCCAATCCGAGAAAAGTCCGGATATCGGTCACATTCCGAGGCTGCTCCCAGCTCTTTACTGCCTCGATCTTTTCGGGGTCTATGGCGACTCCTTCGGCGGTGAGCACATGCCCCAGGAAGCCAACCTCTTCAAGCCAGAACTCACACTTGCTGAACTTGGCGTACAACTAGTTCCGTCTCAGCTTCTCCAACACTATCCTTAGGTGTTGTTCGTGCTCCTCAGTGGTGGACGAATAGACCAAAATGTCATCGATGAACACTACCACAAACTTGTCCATCTCCTCCATGAACACCTTGTTCATCATGTTCATGAAGTATGCCGGGGCATTCGTGAGCCCAAACGACACCACAGTGAACTCGTACTGTCCATACCTTGTCATGAAGGCGTTTTTCGGAATGTCCTCGGGTCGGATCTTCATTTCATGATATCCTGAACGAAGGTCGATCTTGGAGAAATACTTGGCATTCCTCAACTGATCCAGTAGGTCATCAATTCTGGGCAAGGGGTACATGTTCTTGACGGTTACGGCATTCAAGTTGCGGTAGTCAATGCACATCCTCTTGGATCCCTCCTTCTTCTTTATGAACAACACCGGCGATCCCCAAGGGGAAGCACTAGGCTTGATGTAGCCCTTGTCTGACAACTCCCTGAGTTGTTTCTTGAGTTCTTCCAACTCGTCCACAGACATGTGGTATGGCCTTTTTGCAATTGGCCCTGTCCCTGGTAACAGATCTATCACAAACACCACATCTCTGTCGGGTGGCATCCCAGGTACTCCCTGACTATAGGCACAGCCTCCATAGCCTGACTTTCCATAGCACACAACATGGACACTGATCTCTCCTGATCTGGCTGACATCGAACTGTATAACCTGCAGGGTGTGTGACTTGCACAAACCTCGGTGAACATGATATCAGCCCATGGTGCTGGGTCAACCAGTCCATTCCTAAGATAACATCAAAACCATCTGAAGGGAGTAAGGTGAGGTTGGCTAGAAAAGGGTGTCCCTCGATCACTATGCTCACGCTCAAGCATATCTTAGTGCTTCTGAAGTTCCCGAGTGGGGAGCTTGTGACTATTGCCTCTCGGCGGGGTGTAACTGGCACTAGGTGCTTTTGTGCAAACCTGGAAGATATGTAGGAGCATGTAGCCCCTAAGTCAAAAAAAACCGAAGCCTTGGCTCTGTGAACAACAAACATACCGTACACCACGTTGGGAGCCTCCTGGGCCTCCTCCTCAGTCATGTGGTTGAGGCGGCCTTGAGCTGTCTTGGCGGGAGTCCTGTATGGCGTGCCTTGGTGCGGCGGCTTCCTTGCTGAAGGCGGCACAGGCGGGTTGACAGTCTTCTTCTCAGGGCAGGCAGCCACCCTGTGCCCGGGCTGCCCACAGCCGTAGCAGGTGAAAGGCGCACCGCCTGTGGGTGCTAGTGCGATAGCCTTCCACGTGCCGCTGCTCTCAGCGGGGCGGGGGTAGTTCGCGGTGTAGGTACCCCCACCTCGACTTGGTGCAGGCGAAGCCCTTGGCACAACACGGGGACGCTGATGAGAGGGAAAGCTTCCCCTCATCCTTGATGCAGTCGGGGCCCTGGAAGACCCCTCGGAGCGGCGTTTCTTCTCCCTGAACATGACATCGCCCTCCAGGCGGTCTGACTCGATCGTCATGGCTTTGTTCATCATCTCCCTCAAGGTGTGACAGGTAGCACTTGACAGGCTCAGCTTGATGCGAGTATTGAGCCCCTTCTTGAAGTACATCTTCTTCTTCTCAGTCGGGGTCTCCTCTGGAGCGAAGCGCGTCAGCTTGATGAAGCGGTTCCCATAGTCTTGGACCCTCTGAGATCCCTGAGTAATGTTGCGGAACTCCTCCACCTTAGCATCCATTGCTCCCTCAGGCACATGGTACTCACGGAACGCCTCCACGAATTCCTCCCAAGAGATGTGGGCCGTTCTTCATGGGTCTCCTGGAACCCATCCCACCATGCGCGTGCAGCACCAGTGAGTTGATGAGCTGCGACACCGACACACTCCTCGTCGGAGCAAGTGGTCAGGTCCAGCTTCTTCTCCATCTCCCTCAACCAGTCCTCGGCATCGAGGGGGTCATTGGAGCTATCGAAGGTAGGCGGCCTCAGCTTTAGGAAGCCCTCCAACTTGCGCTGGAAGTCATTGGGTAGACCTCCGTTGTGACGTATCATGCTTTCCGCCAGAGTCTCTAGCAGACGTGTCTGGAGGTCCATCACCTCGGTCAACTGGGGTGGTGGCGGAGGTGGCGGCGCATTCTCCATTGGCGGTTCTTCTCCGGCCGGTGGCGGCGGCGGTGGTGTTGCAGCCCTCAGCGGCGACGGTGGTGGCACCTCTTCCTCGAAACGGGGCAGCTCATTGCCAACGCGCCCTCCATGCCGACCTCTCCTACCTCGGGCAGCAGGGGCCGGGGATGGAGTGCAGTTCTCCAAGCGAACTGAGCGGCGGTTCGACATCCTGCTTCTCCATCGACTGGGTTAAGAGGCATGGGTTAGGTGATTTATAAGTCTTTAATTAGTTCAGGTTTTAAAAACTTTAACACTCAATCAAAGAAGCATGAACAACCATAAGATGCATAAACTCCAAGCATTCATTACATTATTTGATTACATGGCGATGTCTCCAGCAGCTACGCTTGGCAGACTCGCGAGAAATCGCTCTACACGCAGGTAGGCTCCAAAAGGTGATGATTCTACTCTACTCTGGATGGATCATGATTGTAGCCACGCAGGGCTCTCCATCGCTCTTCTCCTACTGCCTACGACAGGGTACCAACCTAAGACTGACTAGGAGGCGGTGTAGGGGCGCAGTCCATGTCCTGGAGCTCGGCGTTGGTGCGGTGGAGTCTGGACACGTACTCGAGTGCCTCCTTCAGCTCGGGAGTCATCGTGGGCTCCAGGAGCTCCTCGGCTGGGCAGGCGGCCAGGTTTAGCTGAGTGGGCTTGATGCGGAACTTCTCCTGGCGCGGCTTCTTGCGGGCGCAAATCGACACCTTCTCCTTCATGTTCTCATACTCCTCCAGGCGCTTGGCATCCGACTTCTTCCAGGCCTCAAGGATGCGATCGGCCTTCTCTTTGAGATACTCAGTGTACTTGACATAATCCTTGAGGTGTTGCTTGTTGTGGTCGGCATTGATTGCGATCTGCACCATCTTTCCTTCCACAGCGTTGAGGCGGTTGGTCATTGCCATCTTCAGAAATCCGTACCTCTTCTCCTTGTTCAGATGCTCCTGTAAGGACATCCTCTTGCGCTCCAGTGTGTCCTCCAACTCGAACACCTTGCTATCTAGGTAGTCATTGTGAAGTTCAAAGTCTCCTGCCTTGTCTTGCAGATCGGCGATCTCTGCCTTCAGCATGGCTTCCCGCTCCTTGTAGGTCAGATCCACACAGTAGAGGTCCATGCGCAGACCCTGGATGATCTCGCGCAGTCGCTTCTTCTCCTGTTCCTCGGCTAGAAAAGCTTCATCAGCTTGGAACAGCATGTCCCGATAGCCATGGTTCTAGGAGATCAACTCCATGATGTACCGATCCTGGTCAAGCACATGTTGCCCTGTCACTTGAAGGCAATCATCATCTTCACGGAGAGCGAAGCGATCGGCATCCACCACATGCCTCCAAGTGTTCTGGGTGAGGTCAAGAGCACGGGGAAGCAAGCGGCAGGGCCCATCCTTGAGAAGCTCGTGAGCGTCACGCCTCACTCGACGGAGTGCTGAACGAGAGACGGACTGAACACAAGCCTCAATGGACGTCTCCGCCTCCATCTCAGTGAAAGCGGTCAGCTCGGGAGCTGCATTGTTGGCGGAGATCTGGAGATGGACAACGATGTGTCCTTGCAATCCAACTCCGTCTGGTCCTGGCTCCCCCCGGCAAGTGTACCAGACCTCCTCCGGGAGAACTCCCAACTCCTCCAGCACGTCGTACAACATCCTTGCATAGCCACCGTAGCTCGTCCCCTCGATCAGCAGCTCGATGGAGGGAGGCATCTGCAAAGCGAGAAAGATTCGGGGTCGTAGGTTAGTTCTTTTTGGTAGGATAGCAAGAAAAGAGGTAAAGGTTTTGGTAGAAAATAGGTTTTTGACAAGGGTCGGTCCTGATTCTGTCGGCCATTTCTAGGGTCTCGTCCTACGGTCAAGTATGGCTTTGATACCAACTGAAACGTACCACGATTTCCTCAAAGGGAAATCCACAGATACAACAACAATGCTACAGTCTCCGAAGATCATGCCATCACATTATCATGGGAATTCAGTTGATAACCAAAGTGCATACATCGAATCCCTGTTTAAGAGTACAAATAGCAGGGTTTACTTATTATTACATCGCCACTTGATGGAATTCAAACATCTCAAGACATCCAGAACAACATCAGTTGACACGATCTCGGTGGTAGACTTGTCGACTCCTCCGACTTGAGCATAGAACAAGGCCTCCTAGTTCTCCCATCCATCGCCCTCGTAGTCATACTCGGGCTCAACACCTGTTAACCAAATTTTCAGTACTATTTGTACTAGCCACACTTTCCCATCCTATGCTTAAATTGCTATGTGGTAGGTGGATGCAAGGGTAGAGTAAAAGATCCTAATATGGCTGTAGTTTTCCTATGCATATAGTCATCTTTTATAGTATATAATTCGTCGAGTTTTATTCCCATCATCCAGTCACGTGATCGGCCACCCGATCACCCGCCCGGATGTCCCATCCAGACCATCCACACACATCTTACCACACACTCTCGCACTCTCTAGGCGGCAAGGGCGACTCCCTCTCGCTCCTTGCCTCAACGGCCATGCCGGACCTATCAACCAGGGGAAGAGAAGAGAAAGGACACCTCTCACTATGTCCGGGGGACTTTGAGCACCATAGTGTTGTCCATGACCGTGGACACGGCTATACGTATAGATCGATCGACTCTGCAGAGCCTGTACGCCTGGAACCATAGGTTAGCCATCATCGACGATCGCGCTTGCCTAGCCTGATTTCGAACTTCCCCCTAATCCGCAACGATGCCATCCTACCACTCAGCCCTGGGGCACCCCGGTGGAAAACCACAATAACGCTGAGACTGTGAGACGTGGATCCTGGCGTACCAAATAAAACACCACGTTGTCTTAGGAGAGTGTGGGTATCCAGCCCTTACCTCCCTACACTTATGACCTTTCAGCCTAGCAGTAATGGCATCGCTTCGCCCAGGGGGTAGGAATGGTTCTGTGCCCATACAAGAACAAGTGGTGCGCACGAAGGTACTATGGCCGGTGTTGACTCTTGCTAACGTTGTCACTAGGAGTAGACTATGGAATCTATCCCTGGCAACGACGCCAGAAAGGTTTGTTGGTACTTCTTAATGTAAGAAGTATAACTAACTATTCGTCTGACAATTGGTAGGTTACGCAAGCGCACAGAATAAGTCTATTGTAGCACTTCACCCGGGAGTAACCGAGTATCGTATTTATTTCCACAGGGAAGCTACCATGGCAGAACTAACACTAGGACTGCCATGAACAACTAGTGATTCTAGCAGGGTTGATAGAGATGTATGAATGGGGGTTGGTTTCTAGTACTACTAAAAAGAAATAAAGAAAGACTAGCTATTACTAACCTAATCGGCGGGGTCCGGCTGATGAACAGATTAATATTTTCCTACACACTTACGATCACAACTAACTTAGCAATAAAGGTTTTATCTAGTTCTTCAACCGTACACACCCTCTGGACTATTTACCTCAGACGTGCACAACGAGGTTTATGATTTAAGAACTAACCCAACTACGTGGTGGAATTCAAGGCTCCTAGGGCTGTCACCACCTGTTTGCTGCCACAGCTATCCGGGGGGCTAGCCACAAACTAAGGTATAACTAGTCTAAGCACCGCGCTTACAATAATATATACTACTCTAATCTTGCGTCCAAAACTAGAGCACTGATTACTCAGCGAAGAACCCAAACTAGATACAAACTAAATACTAAGTTATCTATGATCGAAAGCACTCAACAAGAATAATAAGTAAAGAACTTAAAGTAAATGCTGAAAGTAGAAGAACACTAAGATAAATGAGGAAAGAGTAGGAATTATACCAGAGACTCTTGGAATATCCTCTATTACAACTCTAGCTCTTCTCTTCTACACTCTCGCTCTCACTCTAAGTCTCTCAACTAGAGTGTTACTCCACCAGAGCTTCGCTTACAAGAGAGTGGGACTAATGAGGTGAGGTCTGAGTACAAATGAGCTCGGGGGGTCCTATTTATAGCCTAAGGGACCTAGGGTTAGGTCAGGGGGGTGAGTGTGGTGGCGGGCGCCAGCCCTAGGTGGCGGCCGCCACCCCCTGGCCCTTGGATCCACCGCCTCTTCACCAACGGCATCCAGGAGGTCCTCCAAGTCGGTTTGGGGTCGGTTAGGGTTGTCCAATAACCGTCACATGGGCAATTAGGCCATGATCCATGTGACGCTGCTTCCTAGCCCTTGGATGCAATGACCTAAGTGATCAGTGGCTGCAAATGAGTGTGGCACGCCTCCCCTAGATCAGTGACGTGGCAGGGGAGGAGTTTGGGCCTCACTCCCCTGGCGGCCGCCAGTTATGGGTGGCGGGCGCCACCCCACCTTGGCCCAAAGTGAGCCCAGATGAGTGTGCTCGCCTCCTGGTGGGTCCTCTTGGTCATTTTGCTCAAAAACCCTGCAATTTCCTACATTCAAATAAAACTCAAGGACAAGTGGAAATCGTTAGTTTATAAAAGGTTTTTGGTTGATTTTAGGCCCTTGTGTTGTGTTATATGACCTTGTTGATGCTAAGAATATGACACTTAGTGAGCGTCAACAAGCTCCCCCAAGCTTACCTCTTGCTCGTCCTCGAGCAAGCATGGACATGAAATAATCTTGGAAACTCTGTGTTTTTGTTGTGTATGCCCATATTATTTTCATCACCATGGAATTGGTAGCCTTCCCTGCACTCAAGATTAGAACAAAAGGCCATCAAGAAAGAAGGTTTGTCTTTCCCTTCCCTATTTTGCTAATCAAGATATGTGGAGTTTTTTTTTGCAAGTTTTGTTCAAAAGGAAGCATGCTTAGTAACTTATGTGGCTCACTCGATCACTCATATTTGTATGTGGAAATGGAAGACTTGTCCTCTCACTAAGATTTTATGTGGGGTTTAATGGGTAGGATAAAAGTGAGCATGCAATGCTAGCATAATTTTGCTAAGTTAGACAAATGGAGCAAAGGAGCAACAAGTCATAGGTTCAGACCAGGAATGTGCAAGTGTGTGGTATTTATTGTGGCTAATACTTTCATGAAACTTCTCCTTTCTATCTCATTTGTGGGATCATGGCTATGAATGAGAGCATTTGCTCTTTTGGATTTTCTCTTCCTTCTAGAGCACTTGCTCTTTTTTTTCTAGAGCACTTGCTCTTTTGAATTTTCTTTTCTTTCTAGAGCACTTGCTCTCTTTTTTTTAACTACTATAGCCATGTCCCTGAGATTTCATTATGGAGCATGATATTTTGCCATGAAGTATTCCTAACAATGAACGGAAATAAAGGCATGTCGTGTGCGTATTCTCAGTGTAAGAATAGCACTATATAGGTAGGTGTAAGTGAATTCCTTGGTCTAAAAATATGACAAGTTTCTCTACCATGACTATCAACAAAAGTCTAACTAGCTCAACACTAACATGCAGCAAGTGGAAGCTCCTACTCTAAGAGTAAAAATTATTTGGCTTTGGTAGGACTCTCTTTGCCACAGGAGTACTTAGAGCAAGTTTTTAAATTTTTCAAAATAATTACTCCACAAACTTGACTTTCTCAAGTCAAAGTAGAAACTTACTTCCTCTTTACTTGGTCTAATGCTCATGTCTCAAGTTTAGTTCTAGCATACGTTTTCCCATGATAACTCTAATGCATGGCATACATTTTTATTTAGAAAGACTTATGATGAGAGAATTTCATTTATTACTATTTATTTATTATATATATAATTAATTGCAAATTAACTAAGATAAAACTCAAATTTAAATTACTGAAATAAAAATAAAACTGACAGAAATAAAGATGGCAGTGATACTTACCTCTTTGACGGGGGTCCTCCCCCAAGCTGGCTTTTGGCGTGGTTGGGTTACATCCATCCCTGACGACGGTACATGTCGTCCCAGTTCTGCTGGTTCTGCTGCAGGAGAGAAGAAATATTACCCAGTTCTACACCAGTTTCCTGGCGGAATTCCTGGAAATTTTGGTTCAAGTTGTTCAAGTTCTGACGAATTTCGGCAGTATCCATTGTGAGTCCATTCATTTGGTGCTAAAGATATCCCATATCGCGCATCCACTCATCCTGATGAAAGGACGAATGGCGAGCGGCCTGTGGCGAGATTCTCCTATGGAAGAACTCATCACCACGGCCAGTGTACCGGGTGGATCCTCCCAAGGAGTGGGATGAACTCCCCTACTGGGATGAGTGAAAGGATGGTTCCTGGCCGTATTCCCATCGCGGATGTTGCGGTTGTTGCCAATTCGATCCTCCTGCTTGGTGCGAGCCAGGGGGTGTCAAATGACCATAGTGTGCTGCTCCTTCATACTGCCCTGCATGGAAAGGGTCAAACTCTTGTGCCGCTGCTGCTGCTCTTGCGGCCTCTTCTGCTGCACGGGTCTGCGCTCGCGTCCTGCTCCTAGGAACCTGCATGATGTTCTCTCAGGCCAACCTACGGTTTTGCTCTGCCTCGGTTTCCAGGGCCAAAAGTAACGTTGGTGCATTCACCAACCAAAGCGACAAGTCACGAAGAGCGATTTTATTCACATAATCTTGGTAGATCATGTGAATCTCACCGGTCTCCTGGTTCTCACGCAAGTGGTGTCCTTGCAAGAAATGCTCCATGGTCAAAAGGTCTTGGTCGCTAGGAATGTAGGAGTATATAGCGGTGTTCAGCAGACCCATGTTAAAAGCCAGTCTAGTTATCTATGATGTCATTTCAATATTTCCAGTGCGTTGATTAAATTTAGACCAGTAGTCTGCCATGGCCTTGGCGGGTGATACTTTTATGTGGTTTACTAGAGCATAAAGCAGCAGCATTTCAGGCTTTTTAATTGGTCTCAAGTTAGGCCTTGGAAAGAGTGTGATACTAATATACTTGTGGAAAAACCTGAGCATGGGGTTGTCGATATTACTTGTACGGGGCAAGCCTGGGTCTCTGTTCCCAAAAATGCTTTTCCAGAATTCATTCCTATTGAATCCCGTACAGGCAGATTCCAAGCTCAGCAAGCATGAATCATTAAAGTTTAGATTCTTGCTGAACTGCCTCCACGTTACAGAATGTTCTTCATTAAAAAGCCAAAATGTTATGTGATTAGCAGATATTTGCATTGTGGCCAGAAATTCTATTGTGAGGGGAAGGTTTCCCTCCTCATTAACCTTCCATGCATCTTCCCATCCCAAGGTTCGAGAAATATATAGAAACTCACTGTCCATACCAGTGCGACTTAGCAAGTCGGCGTCGATGTGGCGGGTGTGAACGAACTCCCTCTCATTGAGGATGTTCCGGGCCTGCCGTTCCCGATCACTCTGCCAGATGATATCATTGACGGAGTTCAGGATGCGGATGGTCGGTCCAGCCTGGTGTGTGGGTGGAGAGTCCCGATCCACCGACATTTCGTTGGTGGATGGAGTACCCCACCCGGCGCTCTCCTCATCACTCCCAGCAAAGCGAATGTGGGTGTTTGCTCTCGACGAACTTCCCTCACCCTTACTCTTCTTCTTCTTGCCGGTGAAGAAGTTCTTGAGAGGGCCCATGACTTCCTTGCTAGTGCTCAAGGTGGCTGGTGTTTTTGTGTTTTGAGTGAGTTGTAGGAACTTGCATGTGGTGTGGGTAGTATTTATAGGCTGAGGATGGAAGGGGGAAGGATGTGAGCTCCTCCCACCTGGCGGGCGCCACCAATAAGTGGTGGGCGCCACCCCACATTGCCCATTTTTGCCTGCAACCGACACATGAGGTTTCCCTCGTAATGTCCACTGAAATTCCAAGTGGGGAATAAAGTGGTAGGGTCGGTGCAAAGTGAAAAGAGTGTAACCTCTAAAATGGGGCAAGTGGGCAGAAAATTTCAAAGACCACTTCTTCATCCTGGTCATACTTTATACCAAGGATGGTGGAAAACTTACTCGGGAGCAGTTTTGTACCGAAATGTGGAAATAGAGGTGGCGGGCGCCAGGAAAAAGTGGCGGGCGCCACCCTCCTTGGCTGAATTTCACTCCAACTCAGCCCTCCTTTCACCTAGTGCTCTCCTTGTCACTCTCCATCACATGTGCACCAGAATTTTTGGGTGGAGATGTGTCCAAGAGGTGGAGTGAAGAGAGGGAGACATGGGGAGACATGGGAGTGAGTGATTGCATTGAAATGAGCAAAGCCATGGGTCTCCCTTGGTGTTATTTGGGTCTAGGAGGAAGGTGTAATAGTCTAGAGATTGGCTAGTGCTCCCTAGTGCACCCTAGGGTGGCGGGCGCCAGCTTTGGGTGGCGGGCGCCACCCCTATGGCTGCCCTAAACCCCCTAGGAGCCACCTAATCACTCTAGTAAACATCTAATTTGCACGAAAATTAATTTGCTTAAGTAAAAACGAAAATTTAAATGAGGGATAAAGACTTACCTTAGCCAAACTTACCTTGGTTAGCCGCTTTGGATTCCCGATTAGTGTCGCCTTTATGGTGGTTGTGGTGGAATGTCGGCACCGACGAACTTTGCTGACGGGTGTTTTTCCGGTCGCGGTGTGAACTCGAATTTCTCCTCCTTTCCACTGATGTGGAGCTGAATTTCTCTAGCTCCTACATCAATGGTGGCTTTTGCAGTGCTCAAAAATGGCCGTCCCAAGATCAATGGTGTCCGGTGGTCGGGATTAATATCCAGAACCACAAAATCCACCGGGACAAAGAGATTCCGGATTTTCACCGGAATATTCTCTGCTATTCCCGCGGGATATCGGAGCGATTGATCGGCTAGCTGCAAACATATAGAAGTAGGGGACAAGGTATGATGATTTAATTTATCATATATTACCTTGGGCATGATGTTGACGCTTGCTCCCAGATCACAGAGTGCATGGTCGAAGTGCTGCTCTCCAATTGAACATGCGATCGTTGGGTTTCCTGGGTCCTTCTTCTTTTCTAGGAGTTGGTTTAAAATGACCACACTGCAATCTTTGGTCAATTTAACCACATCCCTACTTGGAATTGGTTTCATCTTATTGACCATGTCTCTCAAATATTTCGCATAAGTTGGAACCTGCATAGCGTCAATAAATGGCACATGTATATATAATTTTTGAATTACCTCGACGAATTTCTTGAATTGGTCGCCTTCCATCAGATTTCTGTTTCGATCTGGACGAGGTAATACATGTGTATCATAGAATTCATGAGGAGCAGTTCGTACCTTGGATGAAGGTTCAGCTGGGGTCTCCTCTTCTTCGTCTTCTTCAACATTAACAATATTTTTCTTTGCAGCAGTATTACTACTAGGAACTAAATTAGGATGAGGTGGATCACGAGTGGATTTACCACCTCTCGTGGTTATAGCTTTTACCTCCTCATAGTATTTAATTTAAGATTTAATGTTATCTATTGTTTGCTCTAATCTCTTATTAAAATTAATTTGTTCCTTAAATGCTTCAGAAAAATCTGTTAGTTTAGCATAAATTCCTTCTAACATTTTATCATGTTCAATTAATTTATTATTTATGCTATCATTAATTCTACCTTGATTAGAAACTAATTTTCCAATAGGAGAATTAAATACGGAGGTTTGAGGCATACCTTTATTATTCCATTGTTGGATCATTGGAATTGGAGGTTCTCCGTAGCCACCATTATTAAGAAGGGATTTGGCATCCTCTTTCTTAATTTCTGCTTGACCTTCACTTGACAACGTGGCTCTTTGCTTGGCGTAGTACTCCCTTGCAGCACGATCTCTCTTCTCATTTATCCTTTGCTCTTGCAATTTTACCAAAGTTTGCAGGGTAATAGAATCAGCTTGCTTAATTTCAGAAATACCTCTAGCACGTTTTTTTATCCATCCTTGATTCGCCACCATCGTCTCGATCAGTTTGGTTGCCTTCTCTACAGTGAGAGAGAGGTATGCACCTCCGGCGGCAGCATCAATGTGTTGTCGAGATTCTTGCTGGAGTCTATGGTAGAAGCTCTGGATCAAGTACCAGTCTTGCATACCATGGTGGGGACAGTTTTCGACATACTCTTGTAGTCTCTCCCAAGCTCCAGTGATTGTTTCTTCGTCTTCCTGTCCAAAGTTGGAAATCTTGCTACGGAAAAGAATAGTCCGACTTATCGGGCAGAACTTGTTGAGGAATTGATCCGCGCATCTCACCCACGTCAGCAGGTGACAAGAGTTGAAGAGGAACCACTGCTTCGCTTTTTCCACTAATGAAAATGGAAAAAGACGAAGTCTGATGGCATCCTACGAAACTCCCTGCACAGAAATTGTACTACATATCTCCAGAAAATTCCGGAGGTGAGCATTGGCATCCTCGGAAGGTTTGCAATTAAATGCAATAGCTTGCGTCATACGTATTAAGTGAGGTTTAAGCTCAAAATCTACATTACTAGTAGAAGGTAACACTGGAATGTGAGCAAGAGTAGGCATGGAATACTCACAGAGTGTTTTGGTCAACGTCGATGTTGATTGATCGTTGGAGCAGCTTGGTTCGTCAATCACTTTTGACTGGGATTCTTGTCTTGATGAACTCCTCTCGCAAAAATCCAGGTTCTTCCTTGCAGGAGTGAGATTAGCTCTCGCTCTCGTAAGGATGGCCTCATGATCTTCTTGATAGTCGCTTGGAAGATTGAATCCGGCCATGACTACTTGAACGATCACAAACAACGAACAATATATATATATACCCGCTAGAACTACGGGGGTTAATTCAATAGAAATCACAAAGAATTAATTCTAGCCAATTGCTTCCCCGGCAACGGCGCCAGAAATGCTTGTTGACTCTTGCTAACGTCGTCACTAGGAGTAGACTATGGAATCTATCCCTGGCAACGACGTCAGAAAGGTTTGTTGGTACTTCTTAATGTAAGAAGTATAACTAACTATTCGTATGACTATTGGTAGGTTCCGCAAGCGCACAGAATAAGTCTATTGTAGCACTTCACCCGGGAGTAACCGAGTATCGTATTTATTTCCACAGGGAAGCTACTATGGCAGAACTAACACTAGGACTGCTATGAACAACTAGTGATTCTAGCAGGGTTGATAGAGATGTATGAATGGGGGTTGGTTTCTAGTACTACTAAAAAGAAAGAAAGAAAGTCTAGCTATTACTAACCTAATCGGCGCGGTCTGGCCGATGAACAGATTAATGTTTTCCTACACACTTACGATCACAACTAACTTAGCAATAAAGGTTTTATCTAGTTCTTCGAACCGTACACACCCTCTGGACTATTTACCTTAGACGTGCACAACGAGGTTTATGATTTAAGAACTAACCCAACTACGTGGTGGAATTCAAGGCTCCCAGGGCTGTCACCACCTGTTTGCTACCACAGTTATCAGGGGGGCTAGCCACAAACTAAGGTATAACTAGTCTAAGCACCGCGCTTACACTAATATATACTACTCTAATCTTGCATTCAAAACTAGTGCACTGATTACTCAGCGAAGAACCCAAACTAGATACAAACTAAATACTAAGTTATCTATGATCAAAAGCACTCAACAAGAACAATAAGAAAAGAACTTAGAGTAAATGCTGAAAGTAGAAGAACACTAAGGTAGATGAGGAAAGACTAGGAATTATACCACAGACTCTTGGAAGATCCTCTATTACAACTCCAGCTCTTCTCTTCTACACTCTCGCTCTCACTCTAAGTCTCTTGTTGGTAACACACTTGTCGAACCCCCGCACTGGCACAGAGTGAACGGCGAAGGTGGACAAGCGTCGGAAGTAAAGCGGAAGCGAAGGTTTGAACTCAACCAATGCTGTGGAGTACTGATCCCCCTGAAAGTCCCCCCGCACTGTTCATCCCCTGGTATTTATAGGGAATGCCAAGGGACGCAGGCCAAATTACAAAAGGGTACAGGAAAGATTCCTCACCTCCACGCAGGGAGGGAGGGCAAAAAAGTAAACACACAGCTGAAGAGGAAACCCTAATCGCCCCCCCTCCAATGCGCCGCCACCTGGTTCCGTTCACCTTCGGAGAGGGGGCGGAGATTTGACCTTCGGCCGTGCTCGCCCTTGGGCCCGCGCTCCTTCGCCGTCTGTAGGACCTTCAGCTTTACTTGCCTTCGGGAGGGAGGGCCGAAGGTTTGTCCTTTGGCTGTGCTCACTGACCTTCGACTCCGCTCACCTTCGGGCCAACGCACCTTCGTCGCTTGCTTGGTCCGCTGTGACCTTGGGACCTGGCGAAGGTCGCCTGTCGTGCCGCGAAGCCTTAACCTGCAGGGAGTGCAAAAAGGGGGCATCGAGGGTCGAACTCACGTCCGAAGGTTAGGAAATTGACCCCGAAAGGAGGGGGACCTCGCGAGGACACAAAGACCAAGCGAAGGTTGATCTTGGCACCATATCGGGCGGCATTTTTGCCGAGGGTCCTTTTCCCCAACAGTAGCCCCTCGTTGCTTTGGATCTAAAGAACGGAGTTTTAGGCCCAAGCAACGCATTTTGGATGGGAAAACATAAAAGGACCCTTGGCAGCGACGCCCGCGGCTGCTTTGGGCCGTATCGTTGTACTGTAGTTCGTACTGCTGAGGCCCGTTTCGTTTTTGGCGCCGCGTTTTTCGATTGTTGTGCCGATACTGTCGCGGGAGTGCCGGCCGCTTGGTCTATAAATAGGAGGGGTAGGTAAGCGGTGAAGGACGTGCCCTCGTTCGCCCTAGCCACCCTGCTGTTGCTATTTTCCTGTAGCGAAGGTTTATTTTAGTTTGACTGCGAGGGTCGAGACAGGCGTTCGCTGCGCGAAGGTGTTAGCGATTAGAGAGATGGCTAGGCTGAAGCAGACTGCTCGTGCTGCTTCCCCTGTTTCGGCGGAAGAGGGGATTACCTTCGAGTTTGCGCTCAGCCGAGTGTGCGCATCGGAGATTGCGTCTTATGTTAGGTGGGGTTGGATCGAGGAGGGCAAGGCGAGGACCAGCGTCGGGGAGACGGTGCCGAAGCCGGATGCGGATGAAGTTGTAGTGTTTGAAGAATTTTTTTCGGCTGGCCTTCGCTTCCCGGCCGACTCCTTTGTGGCCTCTGTGTTGCGAAGGTTCAACCTGAAGTTTCATCAGCTGACACCTTCATGTTTTACGAAGATGTCGGTGTATGTGTGGGCGTGCCGTTCCCAAGGTATTGCTCCAAACGTCGAAGGTTTTGTTCGCACTCATCGGGTGCACATGCAGCCTCGGAAGATTGATTGTGGCAAGGGTAAAAGTTGTCTGGGTCAATTTGCTGTGTACACATTCTGCCACCGCGCTGGGTCGGAGTTGCCAGTGCAAGCTCAGAAGAACAAGTGGACCAGCGGGTGGCAGGAAAGTTGGTTTTACTACAAGCTCAGTGATGTGGCGGAGCTGTGTGGCGAGCTCCCGCCTCTTGGGGATGTAAGTGCGGAGGCCAAAATGGACGGCGAAGCACACGCGGCTGTTGATTGTTTGAGGGTTGTCTCGCGCTCTCAGTGCGCCCGCGACCTGGTTGAAGAGTACTGTTGCGCCAAGATCTGGCCTCTTCGCGAGAAACAAGTGTGGTTTGAGGTTGAGGATGACCCTCGCTACCAGGGCAAGGGGTTGAAGAGACCAAAGGTTGATTTGAACAAGGTCTGGGCAAATGTTTTCAAGAAATTTCCCAGGCGAGAGGATGGGCTCGAGGTTATATATAAGCGCGTGCAGCAGTGGGTGGAGGAGTTAGTTGGCAAATTGTCAACGTTGGAAAATAAAGCTATACATAGCGCGATGGGCGCCGAAGGTCGGGTTAACAGACTGTTTGACATTCTTGGCATTCAGTATCCAAACTGGCCTGCTCCGTCGAGCGAAGATGCTCCGAAGAAGAGGAAGCGTGCCGCAGCGGGAGATGAGGGAGTTGTCTCTCGGCCGAAGAGGGGTCGTGGCCGCGGGCGCGGCGGTCCCGGTGGCCGGGGGAAGGTGTTGGCGACGAAGGTCGCAGCTGTTGTTGGTGCTTCGGGCACTTCCACATCCTCGGCCGTTGCCTCGAGCGGCCGAGGTTCTGCTAAGGTTGGAGGAGTGGTGCCCCGCGTGGGCGGTATCGGAGCTTTAATCCAGATCTCGGATGACGAAAGCGTCTCCGAAGACATCGACAAGGAAGAGAAAGAAAAGGAGAAGGGAAGGGGGGTAGAGGAGTCATCTAGCGAGGGCAGCGATTCATCCGGGAGCGAGGATAACTCCGATGAAGACGTTTCTGTTGGGGACACCCCAGGAAAAAGGATAGCTTCGTCCAGTGCTGTTGCTGCGGCTGCCAAAGATGTTGAAGAAGTGTTGCGGGATCTGGAGGGAGAGAGCCCTCGGCGAGGGTCACTGCCCGATTACGCCGGCACGCACATTTGGGTCGAGGGATCCGAAATTAATGGTGACCGTGAATCGGACCCGGTGCCTGGAAAGAGGCCATATGGCGAAGCCAGCCGGACAAGCCTTCCTTACTACGCGAAGGAGCTTGGCGTTACTGACCCGGCGACCCATCTGTACACGAGCGCGGACCTTCAGGCGACTCGTTTGCCATGCTCTCCGGAGGAAAGGCGATTCCTGGGTCGTGTGTTTAACCGGGTCTGTCTGCCGGAAGTGGAGCTTCGGCTCGCTAGCGAGCCCTTGGATAATATTCAAGATGATATTGATGTGAAGGTGGCTGAGCTGATGCTCCTCAATCGGTCGGCGCATCGAAGGTCTAGTTACAATCTTCATTATCTGAACGACCGGTTGAAAGACACGCAGAAAACCAACAAGGAGCTTTGCCAGAGCTTGGAGGACAAGGATGCGGAGCTGAAAACTGCCTTAGAGGAGGCTGAGAAGTGGAAGAAAGAAGCGCAAGAGGCTGCGAGGACCAGCGCGGAGCTCCTCGTTGCAGGACGGCAAAAAGATAAAGACTTAGCGTCTGCAAACGAGCGCGCAGAAAAGTTGTCAACGGAGGTGGCAACCCAGGCCAAGGCTTGGCGTGATAGTCTATCTAGGGTTAAAGCTAAGATAGACACATGCTTGACTGAAGCCGGAGGTTCAGTCGGGGAGCCACTTCCTACAGTCAGCGCAGAGGCTTTCGAAGGTTGGTTAAGCAACGAGTTGGATGTGTTTAGCTCGTTGGTCGGGAATGCGGCTGATTTTGGTGGGTATGCCGGTGCGTTGGCGATGGCTGGAACCCTCCGTCAAGCGGACTGCGAGCACCTTCGGAAAGTTAAGAAACCCAACCATATTTTTCCGACCGTTGATGAAGTGCGGCAAATGAAGGCTGATGATGCCGAGGTCCGGAACTGTGCAATGCGGTTGCTTCGCAAGTTTTGGATTGCTGGCGGCGGCCGAGCTCTTGCCTTCGAGGAGGCTGCCGAAGCAACTCGTCAGGTTTGTGTTGTTGAAGGGTCACGTTTGGCGTTATTTCAATGATTATGGGCTTGGTATTGACTCGTGTTTTCATTTTGTGTTTTTGGTGTTTACAGGCTCGTAGGGAGGCGATGCCTTCGCCGGCTGCGACCGTTGAAATTGGCGGGAGCTCCGCGGGGGCTGATGCTCCTTGCTCTGCAGAGGCTCCGCCGCTCGAGGTTGAAGCGTTGACTGCGGAAGCCTCGGTCTCCGGCGAAGGTGTCGAACGAGAGGTGGCTGCGGAGGAGGCACCAACTGATGTTGCGGAGGCTGTAACTAGCGAGATCGAGACGGGCGAGCTGGACGAAAGCGAGCAGGTGTGACGTTTTTGGAGTTGTATAGATGAGGTCATTTTGTAGTGGTTGCGATGCTTGTAAAACTTGGGGATGCTGAGATACTTTTCGGTATTTATGCAATGCAGGTTCCTGACGGAACCGTGTTAGAAGTATTTGATGTGACACCACTGACGCTTAATTACCAGGATACTTTTATAACTGGCGAGTCGTGGGCCCGTGCAAAGTTAAAACATCCTTCGTTGACCTTCGAGCGTTTTTGGTGGTCAAAGGTGCGAAGGTACGATTTGAAGAATAGTAGGTCGAGCAGCTTTTGGCGCGAGGCGGACTTTACTGATCGTCAAGCTACGCGCTATTTGTTTGGTCCGTCTTCGTCTTCGCAAGTTGCTTTAGACGATGATATTGATGATAGTAGTGCGTTGGATTATTTGTTTGGGCGAAGTAAGCTTGAAGTGGGTCCCAACGGATCGCTGCTGGTTCCGAAGGAGGAACCTACGGATGTGGATGAAGTACATCGTACATATATGTATCGGGCGAGGGATTTGCCTGGTGAGCTGCCGATTGTTCCGGCAGCTCCTTTGTTGTGGGGACCTATTGTTGTGGCGGAGCCGGAGCTCGAGGAGGTTAGCGAGGGTTCTGGTGATTTGATGTTGATTGAAGGGAGCGATGGTTCCTTGTAAAAGATTTTTTATTTTTCGTATATGTTTGTTGTTGTAACGTTACTTTGTAACAGTATGAGAAAAAAGTATGGGTTTGGTGCCATGTTTGCTGCACTATTTAATGTTTCTTATATTGTTTAATAGCGAGGCCCCGTTTTACTTTTAGCGAGGCTCGCGCATTTGCTCTCGTGAGCTTGTTTTGAAAAAACAGCGACGCCCCGTTTTCCTTTTGGCGAGGCTCGCGCGTTTGCTCTCGTGAGCTTGTATTGAAAAAACAGCGACACCCCGTTTTCCTTTTAGCGAGGCTCGCGCGTTTGCTCTCGTGAGCTTGTTTTGAAAAAACAGCGACGCCCCCTTTTTCTTTTAGCGAGGCTCGAGCATTTGCTCTCGTGAGCTTGTTTTGAAAAAACAGCGACGCCCCCTTTTTCTTTTTAGCGAGGCTCGCGCATTTGCTCTCGTGATGAGCTTGTTTTGAAGAAACAACGACGCCCCCTTTTTCTTTTAGCGAGGCTCGCGCATTTGCTCTCGTGATGAGCTTCTGTTGTGCTTTGCGGGGGTGCTTGACTTTTTGGACTTCGCGCCTCCCTCATTTTTGGCGGGGGCGAAGTTTGCTTCTTGGGAGCCCCTGGCGCGTTTGCGAGGGTGCTTGACTTTTTAGACTTCGTGCCTCCCCCACTGGGTTGAGGTGAAGTTTGCTTTTTTGCGAGCCCCTGTCGTTTGTGCCAGGGTGCTTGACTTTCCTCCCCTTATCTTAGGCGGAGGTGAAGTTTGCTTTTTTGCGAGCCCCTGTCGTTTGTGCCAGGGTGCTCAACTTTCCTCCCCTTATCTTAGGTGGAGGTGAAGTTTGCTTTTTTGCGAGCCCCTGTCGTTTGTGCCAGGGTGCTCGACTTTCCTCCCCTTATCTTAGGCGGAGGTGAAGTTTGCTTTTTTGCGAGCCCCTGTCGTTTGTGCCAGGGTGCTCGACTTTCCTCCACTTATCTTAGGTGGAGGTGAAGTTTTCTTTTTTGCGAGCCCCTGTCGTTTGTGCCAGGGTGCTCGACTTTCCTCCCCTTATCTTAGGCGGAGGTGAAGTTTGCTTTGAAAGGAAAAGGAAAGTTTTTCGAAGCAATCTTAGCAGGTTTTCATCGAATGTAGCGCTCTTGAGAGAGACCCGCTTTTTCGATGTTTGGGAGTAGAGGTTTGGAGATTTTACTTTTTTGGGGGTTCTAATCTGTATTTATGCTTTGGATACTGCCTCGTTAAAAAACCTTACGCCCCTTCGTAAGGAAAAAGAGTGCAGCTCCTTTGTTTGGCTACATTCATAGAAATGGAAACATGAAAAGCGAAGATAAATTACAACTTGCGAGGGCTCGCTAGGGCCCCGCTATGGGTAGTATTTGCGAAGGTCGTCGATGTTCCAAGTGTGAGGCAGGATGTTACCCTCGCTGTCGGAGAGGTGGAAAGAGCCAGGACGGTTGCTTTCCACAACCAAGTATGGACCTGTCCACTTGGGCTGAAATTTTCCTGCCAAGCTGGCGTTTTGTTTTCTGATGAGGACGAGGTCACCCTTCTGCAAATCTTTGATTCTGATCTTTTTATCTCTCCATTTTCTGGTTTCTTCTTGGTACTTGCGAAGGTTGTGCACTGCATTGCATCTTGTTTCTTCAAGTAAGTCTTTATCGAGCGATTGGGCTTGCTCGTCAGATGCGAGGGTTGTTCTGAGCGATCCGTATTTTAGCTCTTCTGGAAGCACCGCTTCTTCGCCGAACAGCAGCTTGAAAGGAGTGAATTTTGTTGCTCTGCACTCTGAGGTGTTGTGAGACCAGGTGACCAAAGGTAGTTCATCGACCCATTTACCCTTGGGTCTACCCTGCAGCTTTTTGGAGATAGCTTGGAATATTGTCGCATTGGCTCTTTCAACCAGGCCGTTGGATTGCGGGTGTCGGACGGAGGCGAAGCATAACATTGTCCCAATTTGTGCACAGAATTCTTTGAAGACCTCGCTGTCAAACTGAGTGCCGTTGTCGACGGTTAGATGCTGCGGAACTCCAAAGCGACAGACTATTTGTTGCCAGAAAAACTTTTTTACCGCGTGGGAAGTGATGGAGGATAATGGCCTTGTTTCAATCCATTTTGTGAAGTATTCCACAGCTACCACCGCATAGCGAAGGTTCCCTGGAGCTGTCGGTAACGGGCCTACAAGATCCATCGCCCACCTTTGCAGGGGCCAGGTTGGGCATATGAGGGTTGTGGGTGCCCCTGCAGCGTTTTGGTTTTTTGCCATCAGCTGACAACCTTCGCAATGCTTGACGATGGTTTCCGCATCTCTTAATGATGTTGGCCAGTAGAAGCCTTGCCGAAAAGCTTTTCCTACTAGTTCCCTCGGGCCATTGTGCGAACCACATATACCTTCGTGGATGAGTTTGAGAATGTCATTACCTTCGGACTGTGACACGCACTTGAGCCAAGGTGAGGTTACCGAAGCCTTGAATAGGGTGTTATCCACAATCTTGTACCCTCGCACTCTTTGCTTTAGTCTGTTCTCTTCTTCTTCAGAGCTGGGTTCATGGAGTCCTTTGATGTAGGCCATGATAGGTGCTCTCCAATCTTCGCACTGAATTGCGCTGATTAGCTTGATGCTGATTTCGGAAGCTTCGAAGGCTGACCGAGTGGTAACCTCGTAGAACACGTCCGGTGGAAGCTGTAGCTGCTGTGCGGCTGCTTTGGCTAAGCAATCTGCTTCGCTGTTTTCGGTCCTTGATATTGCTTTTACAGTTATGCCGAGGAAGAAGGATTCTAACCTTCGGACATGCTGAAAATATTTTTGGAGCTCTGGATCTTTTGCTTTGTAGTCCTTTTCAATGTGCCCCGCAATGACTTGAGAGTCTGTGTTGATGAGTGCCCTTCGGACTGATAACGTTCACAGCCTTGAAAGTGCCAGAATCACAGCTTCATATTCAGCGGAGTTGTTTGTGCATTTGAAGTCAAGCCTTCGTGCGTATCTCAGCTTCGACCCGGAAGGCGAGATTAGAATGGCCGAGGCACCGGCTCCAATTGCACCCCAGGCCCCATCAACGTAAACGATCCAGAACTGGTCCTGCAGCAGCTCACCGGGGTGAGGGTCGGGTGTCCATTCGGCTATGAAATCAACCAGCACTTGTGATTTGATCGCTGTTCTGCCAACGAAGGTTACAGCATAACTGTTAAGCTCGACTGCCCATTTTGCTATTCTTCCAACTGCTTCGTTCTTTTTGAAAATGTTCTCAAGAGGGTACGACGAAGGTACGTGGATCTCGTGCGCCTGGAAATAGTGCTTGAGCTTTCTTGATGCCATGACGACGGCGTATGCTATTTTCTCAAGCTCCGAATAATTTCTCTTTGGGCCTTCGAGGGTTTCTGAAACATAGTAGATTGGGGCTTGACTGGTTTTGTTGTTTTTGCGGAGCTCCTTGATGAGGACTGCGCTTGCTGCGTGTGGCGAAGTTGCGACGTAAAGTAACAATAAGTCTCCCTTGCTTGGGCTGGTTAGGGCAGTCAAGCTGGTCAGATACTTTTTCAACTCCTCGAAGGCCTTTTGCTGCTGGGGACCCCAGTTGAATGGAGGGTTGCTTCTGAGTGTTTGAAAGAAGGGTAACCCTCGCTCTGCGGATCTTGAGATGAATCTGCTAAGTGCTGCTAAACGACCGGTTAGACGCTGAGCTGCTTTCTTGGTCGCCGGAGGTTCCATGTTCATGATGGCATCAATCTTCTCAGGGTTAGCTTCGATTCCTCTGGCTGAGACGATGCAACCTAGCAATTTACCTTCGCTCACCCCGAAAACACATTTTTCTGGGTTTAGTTTCAGTCCGGCGGACCGGAGGTTGCTGAATACCCTCGATAAGTCTGGTATGTGGTTCTCTTTTAGTTCACTCTGGACAACTAGGTCGTCGACATAGGCAGAGACAGCATGCTCATCCTTGAAAACTTCGGAGGTCATGCGAGCGAAGGTTGAGCCTGCATTTTTCAAACCTTCTGCCATCCTTCGGAAGCAAAAGGTGCCCGAGGGTGTGATAAAGCTTGTTTTTTCCTCGTCTTCTTCATGCATCCAAATCTGGTGGTAGCCTGAAAAGCAATCGAGGAGGGATAGCATTTGGCAACCTGCCGCTCTGTCGACCAGGGTGCTTATGTTTGGGAGGGGGAAGTCATCCTTCGGACAGGCTTTGTTCAAGCAAGTGAAATCCACGCACATTCGCCATTTTTTGTTCTTCTTCTGGACTAGGACCACATTTGAGAGCCAAGTTGGGTATTTGACTGGGCGAATGACGCCTGCGTCCAAAAGCCTTTTTACCTCAGCGGGAACCACCGTCGCTACCTCACTGGCGACGCGTCGTTCCCATGCTGTGGGCGCTCTCCTGTTTCCTGCCATTCCGAAATTCTCGCCGCTCCCCACGGACGGCGCCAAACTGTTGGTAACACACTTGTCAAACCCCCGCACTGGCACAAAGTGAACGGCGAAGGTGGCCAAGCGTCGGAAGTAAAGCGGAAGCGAAGGTTTGAACTCAACCAATGCTGTGGAGTACTGATCCCCCTGAAAGTCCCCCCGCACTGTTCATCCCCTGGTATTTATAGGGAATGCCAAGGGACGCGGGCCAAATTACAAAAGGGTACAGGAAAGATTCCTCACCTCCACGCAGGGAGGGAGGGCAAAAAAGTAAACACACAGCTGAAGCGGAAACCCTAATCGGCCCCGCTCCAATGCGCCGCCACCTGGTTCCGTTCACCTTCGGAGAGGGGGGCGGAGATTTGACCTTCGGCCGTGGTCGCCCTTGGGCCCGCGCTCCTTCGCCGTCTGTAGGACCTTCGGCTTTACTTGCCTTCGGGAGGGAGGGCCAAAGGTTTGTCCTTTGGCTGTGCTCACTGACCTTCGACTCCGCTCACCTTCGGGCCAACGCGCCTTCGTCGCTTGCTTGGTCCGCTGTGACCTTGGGACCCGGCGAAGGTCGCCTGTCGTGCCGCGAAGCCTTAACCTGCAGGGAGTGCAAAAAGGGGGCATCGAGGGTCGAACTCACGTCCGAAGGTTAGGAAATTGACCCCGAAAGGAGGGGGACCTCGCGAGGACACAAAGACCAAGCGAAGGTTGATCTTGGCACCATATCGGGTGGCGTTTTTGCCGAGGGTCCTTTTCCCCAACATCTCTCAACTAGAGTGTTACTCCACCAGAGCTTCGCTTACAAGAGAGTGGGACTAATGAGGTGAGGTCTGAGTACAAATGAGCTCAGGGGGTCCTATTTATAGCCTAAGGGACCTAGGGTTAGGTCAGGGGGGTGAGTGTGGTGGCGGGCGCCAGCCCTAGGTGGTGGCCGCCACCCCCTGGCCCTTGGATCCACCGCCTCTTCACCAACGGCATCCAGGAGGTCCTCCAAGTAGGTTTGGGGTCGGTTAGGGTTGTCCAATAACCGTCACATGGGCAATTAGGCCATGATCCATCTGACGCTGCTTCTTAGCCCTTGGATGCAATGACCTAAGTGATCATTGGTGCAAATGAGTGTGGCACCCCTCCCCTGGATCAGTGACGTGGCAGGGGAGGAGTTTGGGCCTCACTCCCCTGGCGGCCGCCAGTTATGGGTGAGTGTGCTCGCCTCCTGGTGGGTCCTCTTGGTCATTTTGCTCAAAAACCCTGCAATTTCCTACATTCAAATAAAACTCAAGGACAAGTGGAAATTGTTAGTTTATAAAAGGTTTTTGGTTGAGTTTAGGCCCTTGTGTTGTGTTATATGACCCTGTTGATGCTAAGAATATGACACTTGGTGAGCGTCAACAGGCGGTAGCCCCAGTGCAATCAGTCCTAAGGACCTGACAAGATATCTCCTCCTCGGGGCTTTCATCGCCCCCGTGCGGACATAGCACCTCTATCCTGAGGGTTCGTCCCACGAAGACACTCTCCCCCAGGACCTCTTCTCAAGATCACAATGTACCCGCCACAGGTACTCCGCAGGGAATGCCCAGGTCACATTCCCTCGGCAAGACTCGTCACCAGACTCATCGTAGATCTTGTCCGATCGACTCGACCCTCACCCACATGCACCCAAGACACACGGCAAGATCTCCCCATATTCCACCCCGTTGTTATGGCACCACGTGCCTTAGCCAAGCACAAGCATCATCACAAGCATCACATTACAGATATAATGCATAGAAGAAGCAAGTAGCAGGTATGAGTAAGCGTTGTCTAGCCTATAAGCGGGTGTGCAGGGGAAAGGTTGCGCCAAGGTAAAGGCTTCATAAGCAATCTATCATGCAACCTATCACAGTTCAATTGCAGAAAGTAAAGCACTAGCGTCTACATTATTGCATGTCTAATAGGTTCTACGGGGTTGGATGGGCTGTGGCACCTTCGGAATTGTCGTCTCCGAGCTCCTCCTGGTACTCGTAGTCGTCCTCCTCAGGGTCCTGCTCCTCCGGGGCTGAAAAACGAGACGTAACGTCGCAATAAGCGACTCCTCAAAGAAGCAACTGAAATCCAAAAGATCCAAATTCACTCAAACATAGGCCTATGATGTAGTACTTATTTTTAGAAAAATTTAGAAACTAGTTTCGTATTTTTCTGAGACCGTATGAATTTCTTATGAATTTTCTTAGTTTGAAATCATTTCTGAAAAGGAAAAGATCCAAAAATCCTTTCTGCTGACACGTGGCGTGTTCTGGCCGTGACACTTGGCACCTTCCGGTTCGTTCAGGGCTTTGTGTGGCTGACAAGTGGGACCCGGTTTCAGTTAACGTTGACCGGTCAACGGTCAACGCTGACCGGGCCATGACTGGGTTTTGGCGGGCCGAATATGGGCTAGATTTGGGCCAGTCTGGGCCGGGCCGGCCCGGACACGTGTCGGCCTGTGCACGTGGCCACATGGCGCCTTGGGCCCTTGTTGGGCCTGTGAGATGGGCCGAAGCCCTGGGCACGGTCCTTGGTGGACTTCCCGAGCCGGTCTATGGACCACTGGCGGGGTCTGTGGTGGACCGCGTCCACTCCCCCCTTTCTCCTCTCCTGGTCGACACGCACTGGGTGCACGTGACGATTTCCCCTCATCCCTCTGTTCTTCCGCCCCCATTTCTTCTGCCCGCGCGACGTCCATCGGCGGCGAGCTCTTCTCCTTTCCTTCGCTCGGCAGTGACTATGCGAGCCGACGGTGTCCTCTGGGGCTTCCCAGTGCTGCGACGAGCACGGCGAGCTGCAAAAGGCGGGGCCTTGTTCCCCCAGGGGCTTGGTGACAGCGCGGTGGCGGCTCACGGCGTCCGACCGAGACGGTGAGCCGGTGTGGGGAGGTTACGGCCGTGTGAGAGGTCTCCGTGGCTCCTGGTTGGGGTCAGTAGGCACGTTGTACTGCTTCCGGCGGTGACCAAAATTCGCGGCGGAGTCCGCTCCTCGTGCACGGGCGCGGCGGTGCCCCGGTGGTTCTCGGCTCCCATGGTCAAGGCCACCGGGAGGGCCTGGGGTGTACTTGAGGGTGTGGCTGGGTGCGCTGTGTCGAGGCGGGGCTGGTCGGCTACTCCTCTTGACTGGGATAGCTAGCAAAGGCTGGAAAAGGCTTCTCCATGGCGGTGCATCGGTCATGGCGGGCACGCTCGGCGCGACGTCCATTCGGGCGTTCCCGAGCCCGTGCGGCTCGGCATCGCCAGCTCTTGCTCGATTAGTGTGTGCGACGTGTGCTGTGGTGCGCTACGCAGGGTGGTGTTCGGTAGGGCGGTGCCTTGCTTCTTCTAGTGGGGAAGTACGCGGCGGCGCCCTTGGTGTCCATGGCGAGTGAGCGTTCGGCAAGCAGAGATGGATGACGCTCACCGTAGGGCTCGTGGGGGTTAGGATGGTGATGCATTGGCGAGGCGAGGACGTGGCGATTCGAGGCAATGCAGGGAGAACCACAGCGTCGATGTAGTCGATCGGTGCGTCGTCCTCGGCTCCGGCGTCTCCAGCAGAGCTCCGAGTAGAGCCTCGGACAGGGCTCCGTCCTCCGGCTTCCTTTCTGCCTTCTTCCCTTCCTTCTCTCTTCCGGCTCGGTGGGCTGTTCGGTGGTTGCCACCAGAATGGCGGCGAGTGGCTAGGAAAGGGCTAGGGCTGGCGGTGCGGTGTTTTATAGCCGCCCGGCGGCCATGGCTGTGATGGACGGCGGGGAACAGTGGAGGGGCACGTGTAGGGCGGATGCGGCATTAGGGTTAGGGCTCCGGGGTAGGTGCGAGCGGGAGAGCGCTGCACTCCGGATGCGTGGACGTGGCGTCCATCTGCACGTGGTCTCTCCAACGGGTCGAACAGGGACGGCGAGGATACGAGGCGCTGCCTAGGATTCGCTCCGGCGCGGGGCGCTCTGCCTCAGCGCAGGGAAAAAGCAGAGGAGGGGGAAAAAGGTGGGGGGTGACAGGTCGGGTCGGTGGGGCCACCTGTCAGCCGGTTAGAGAGGGGAAAGGGATCGAGAGCGTGCGCGGCTGCTAGCTGGGTGGCGAGCATTGCGGGCCGCGCGGTCCAGGGCGGGCGCGCGCACACGTGGTTGGGCTGCAAGGCGCGTGTGTGGGCCGCGTGTGAGGGGAAAACTGGCCAAGCCGGTTGGGCTATCTCGGGCTTCTTTCCACCTCTCTTTTATTTCAGATTTCTCTCCCTTTTTCCAATCTCCAACATGCATATAAACTAAGGGTGTGTGTGCGACCTTGTGTGAGACCAACTTCGGTCTCTAGGGGTTGGTTAGGTTTTTAGGGCATCATATGTCGAGGTTACCGGTGTCAGTATACTGGGATTTGGATCAAAGTCCTTATAAAGATTTACCTTATGCTACACACATAAAATGATAAGATCCAAATCATCATAAATTAGATAACAATGCATATGCTTTTATCTCTACATGGGTGTTACCTATGCATCTAGGGAGGGTTTCCTATATGGCACTCACCATGCTTGGGTTATTTTCAAAAAGTTTTGAAAGTTGTGATTTTTGGGTTATGGGTTTTCTCCAGGTTGTTACAGGTTGGCAATTTGTGAGGACGTATAGGATGAGCATACATCTTGTTGTGCATTGCTCATGAACATGCTTCTCTCTTCTTTGTTCTAATAATAAACAACTTCTTATCAAGTGTGACTAATGTAATAATAAAACATGATAGTTGTTTGCGCATCAAATGCTTCACCACCCTTGTTCCTATAATGGTAAAGTTGTTGTGCACTAGTGCTTCAATATGATGCGCTAGCTTGCTTGTAAAAGTTAGAAATGAATTTTCTGTTTGATGAGGTATGTTGCCCTGAATTAGATGTAATATTGTCTTGTCATGATGTTTGGTAGTGTGCAAGGTTTTATATGAGTGTTTCCATGTCGTCTAGATAAATGATTGCTTGTTTAGACTTGCAATGTACAAGCAAAGCAATATGAAGAGCCATCCCCCTCCCCCTAGACGAGGGGTGCCCATCCTCTGCTTCACCTCCCGGGAAGGTATGGATTTCCGGAAAGGCATGGAGTGAGCGGAGAAGAATACCCTTTGACTACTCGAGAAGGGTATTCGGCATAGAGAACGGAATCAGGGAGCTATCGTTTCTAGTTGTTTAGATAATCTTGTCCGTTAAGGGATGAGGTCAATGAGTGTTTTAGTTCCATTTCTCCCTTAACGGTCTAGGCAAGTTGTATAGATAGTAGTTAACCTAACCACTTTATTTATATAAAAGATAGGTTAACTGATCAATTTCCTTTTTGGAAGGGGGCGCGGGGGGAAACCTTTTTAAAGGGTTCACCCGAATAACCCTTCCAAGCCAACTGTTTTTTGGAAAGGGGGTGTGGGGGAAAACCTTTTTAAAGGGTCTGACCCTGCTCCCCTTTCCAAGCCAAAGCTAAAGTAAGTACTTGTATGATGTTGTTTAGATGACCCTGCTAGCTCATCATGGTTGTGTGTGGCCTTGCTCATCATGACTGTGTGATATCTTGCTTGGCTTCCGGTATGCTGGAAGAGTGGTTAGACAACAAGCTTCTAACTGTTAAAATTTTCCCCTATGTTGAAATATCTTGTAGTAACTAAATGGCTGGTGTGATGTTATCCTGCTTGTGTGGCAAAACTATGCTATGTTGTAATTCAATGGCTTGAACTAAGAAACTCCCTTTGGGTGAATCCAATTGAATTAGTTTTGTTTTGAAATGCTCCACCTAAAGAAACAATAAAACTTGCTGCTTGAGCATGTTTTGTATGCAGTTTGTTTGGGTATGCTAAGTGCTTCCTAAACATGTAATTCTAGTTTTGTTAGCTTTAACATGCTTCAGCAAGGAATGTACTACACATGTTGTTTAATTGCTTTTTCCTGCTATAATCATGTAATTCTATTTCATGCTTATTTTCTTGCAATCATGAGAACTAGAGTTATATGAATTAAAAGTTTGTGAAACCAATTTTCGTACCTCACTAGTAGCATGTTTCTGCAAGAAAAATGTAAAACTTGTTGTTTGACAGCATTAAATAACTTAAACCTATTTGAGTTGTTGTAAGCATGTTTGCTTGCTAGATTGGTGTAGGCTGTTTTACTTGCTCAAATATATTGAAATGCTAGTAATAGCCTACTAAATGCGTAAGAGAGCTGCAATAATCTTCCTAGAATTCTCTGGGAGTAGATTGAAACAGCTCTATGTCTCACCTTGCTAAAGTAGGTAAATTATTAAGTGCATGTAAGAAATTTAATTTGGCTTAATCATGAACTGTCTAACATGTTTAAGATGTATACAAACTGTTTTTCATGCATGGTTATGTCTAGAATTATGTTTCCATGTGCACCATGCTTTATAATTGCTCTCTAATCCCGCTTTAATTTATACTAGTCATGTGCTTGTAAGAATTAAATGCTTGCAAACAATTCAAGTGGCTGCAATATTAGCTTTTCTAACATATTTAATGTATCTTAAACTATTGATTATGCTTGATTGTACCCTCAAATCAAGTTGTTGCATGTTGCTTGTTAGTTGTTGCTACCTAGTGTTTGTTTATTCCATCTTGGAATATAGACTATGCATGAGCTTGTTGCTTGATTGATAGCTTCATATGCTAGATAAGTGAGTTAACTTAGGTTGCAAACTGTTATAGTTAACAAACAAGTATGCCCTAGTTTGCTTGGTATGTTTGCTTCTAGATAATGAGTTGTGCTCCAATCTAGTAAACAGGAAATAAAATACTGACAACCTCTGTCCACCATGTTTTGCATGTCTATGTTTGGTTATATACCATAGATAGATGCTTGTCTTGTTTGAGCTTGATGGGTAGTGTTGGTTGCTTTAGCTGATTGATTGTGTGTTCCAAATGCTTGTTAAGGCTGTGTGTAGATGTGTTGTTATCTAACTGATGCCTTGGTTAGTCAACCTTTGTCCTCGGGGAGTATAGGAGTGGTTTGTCAACCTTCGGTTAGAATTGTGCTCAAGCCCTCTGGACCTTCTGAGATGCCTTTAGTAGAACCCTTGTTGCTTAAAGGCCAGTGTTTTTGTGTCTAGTCTTGATGGTTTAGAATGCTTGTGCCAAAAACCTGAACCTATACTTGTCCATGCCTTTTTGTTGGACCAGTTAGCCCTAGTTAACCTTCCAAAAATCCTAGATGGCAAACCATGGTATGCCTATGCTTGTTGTGTAGCCATGCCTCTAACCAACCTGTAGACCCAAGTTTGGCCTTAGAGTGTTGCCTAAACCATAGATGTTTGGTACCCTTTGTTATGAAGGCCCTTGTTGCTTTGACCAGCCAAGTTTAGTTCCTGTTAACCTCAGCCTTTGACCATAGTTGTCTTGCCTAGTGTGGAGACCATGTCCAAACCCATGTACCCCCTCGGTTGCTTTTGTTGCTACTTGGCCCAATCAAATTTATGAAATCTTTTGTCTTGTCATGACCTTGATGTGCACCGGACGAATCCTTGTTATCTTGTGCCATGTTTGTCCTGGAAATCGCATCCTAGTGATTTTCCAAACCTTGTGATCATCCTTGTTTTGCTAGCTTATGCCTTGCATGTGATGCCTATCCATGCAAGATTTGTCTGCGTCATGTGGGATTTCTCACTGGTTAAGAACTAATGGTGTCGCGACGAAACCGAGAGCCCCTTGTGGCGGCCGACACAAGTTTGTGCTGCTCGGCATGCGCTGGTACCGTGGGTTATGATCAAGATCTATTATGGGACTACGCCAATGTGTTATCTTTCATGAAGCTTCCTCCTTGATTATCTCCTATATTCCTTCAGAAAAATCCTTATGTCAGATCGGATGTGGCAGTGTTTCTTTCTGAAAGTGGCAAGAAGGATGACTTTTCAAGAATCGGTCAAGGATGAAAGCAGTAGCAGACTATAAGAGGTGGTAGACAAAGGACTCTGTTGGATCAACAGCAAAGAGTAAGCATCGTATATGGTCACAGTGAAACAAGTGGCACAAAATTCTTAAAAGTGGGCAAGTATCAGCTGAAGGATGAGTACCAGAAATGGTGTGTTATTGATCTAGATCCCTAAGGTCCAGAAGTTTTCTGTCTGAACTTAATATATATATCTGCATGGTGATCTCGCAGTTAACCAAATCTTCTCAGATGTGTCTGATTCTCCACTGACTTTGGTGGTGACCATGTGCATTGTTATCCGACAGTGCTTGCAGTAAAGGCTGAAACCTTGGAGCTGTTTAGTGTTGAGAGGCAACTGATTAGCTTCGGTCATTGAAACGCTAATCTTCAGTTCAAAAATGACTCTTTGGTAGCTATGAAGGCCATGTCTCACAGAACAATGTTATGCCATAAGTCTGTAAATCCACTGATATTGTTTGTCGCACTCGTACATCCAAGTCTCTGACACGTTCCAACCAACTACCCCGGGGAGAATTTTTTAATGGTAATACAAGACGGTACGCCAGTCCAGTAACTCAAGTCAGGATTATACCGGGAGTAAGGACTTCTTGGTGATACGTTCGGCTACTATGAAAGGGTTATTCCAGATTATATTGGATAAATCTAGAATGGACATTCAGAATCAGTCTCTTATTCTGGACCAGTCAAGGTGTCCTACCAAAAATCAACTATTAGAAGTGCAGATTGATGACAAATTGTAGTGTCAACCGACGGATTTCAGATTATGTTCCTGCATTGCTGGAAGAATTTAAGAAGATCACTCTCTGACCCAAGTAGTTCAACAAGTCAGTTCCACTAAGTTGCAACTACACTGTTGGAGAACACACTTGCCCTACCTCCGCACAAGTGCAGGGTAGTGGCGAAGGTGGTAAATCGTCAGAACCAAATGCGAAGCTACAAAAGGAATTGGAACAGTGGTGCTGTGTTTCTCTTCCCAAAAAATCCCGTGCTTTACACTGTTCACCCCCGGTATTTATAGGGGATACCAAAGGGCACTAACCAAATTACAAAAGGGAACAAGAAAGATTCCTCTGCGCCATACAACGGAAGGGTAGAATCGTACAAACACGGATGCTACAAAAAAAACCCTAGCTTGCCTTCCTCCTGCCCGCTGCCATTTGGTCCTCCTCACCTTCGCGGGAAAGTGAGGGTCACGCCGTCGACTCCGCTAGCTGCGAGGCCTGCATTAGCTCGCCATTCGCCGAGCTTGACGTCTCAAGCAGAGGACCCTCGGAACATGCGAGGGTCGCTCTCTATGTTCTCAGCGCGCCTTTACCTGCAAGAAACACAATGAACTCCGAGGGTTGGGTTCATATCCGAAGGTTAGGAAACCAATCCGAAGGGTCCAACTGACGGAGGGAAGAAACTCTGTGAGGGCGCGCGGGTCGCGCGAAGGTTGTTTCTCGAGCCAGCCTACGTGGCGCCACTGCCGAGGGTCCCTTTCCCCAGCAGTAGCCCCTCGTTATCTTGGATGTAAAGAACAGTGTTTAGGCCCAAGCAGCGCTCTTTTAATGGGAAATATGACGAGACCCTTGGCAGCGATGCCCGCGGCTGCTTTGGGCCGGGCCATTGTACTATTGTTTGCACTGTTGAGGTCCGTTTTGTTTTTTTGCGCCATGGATTTTGGTTGTCGTGCCAGTTTTGTCGGGTGTGATGGCTCGTCTCACGGCCTATAAATAGATGGGGTTGGTGGGCGGTTTGAGGACGTGCCCTCCTTTGCTCTAGACATCCTGCTGCAACGCATTTCTTGTTGCGAAGGTTGTTTTTGTCTAGTTGCGAAGGTTGTGAGTATTCTATTCTTCGAAGTTGTCAGTTTGAGAGATGGCTAGGTCTAAGCAAATAGCTCGTGTTGTTTCTCCCTCCGCCGCGGATGAGGGGGTGACCTTTGAATTTGGGCTCAGCCGGGTCTGCACTTCGGAGTTGACGGCTTATGTCAAGCGAGGTTGGATCGAGGATGGAAAGGCAAGGACCAGTGTTGGGGAGACTGTGCCGAAGCCTGATGCTGATGAGGTTGTTGTGTTTGAAGAGTTCTTTTCATCTGGTCTGCGCTTCCCAGTTGATTCCTTTGTGACTTCGGTTCTGCAAAGGTTCAATCTGCGTTTCCATCAGCTCAGACCTTCGTGCTTCACGAAGATGTCAATATATGTCTGGGCTTGCCATTCTCAGGGTGTACTTCCTTACGTTGAGGGTTTTGTTCGAACCCACCGTGTGCACATGCAGCCTTGCAAGATTTCTGATCGCGAAGGTAACACCAGTCTGGGTCAGTTTGCGGTGTATACCTTTTGCCATCGCGCCGGGTCGGAGTTGCCGGTTCAGGCCCAGAAGAACAAATGGAGCAGTGGTTGGCAAGAGTTTTGGTTCTACTACAAGCTTGGTGGTAACGCCGAGCTTTGTGGCGAGCTTCCGCTCCTTGGAGATGTGAGCACCGAAGCCAAGATGAGTGCTGAGGCGCATGCCGCCGTTGATTGTCTCAGGGTTGTTGCGCGATCTCAGTGTGCTCGCGACTTGGTCGAGGAGTACTGCTGCGCTAAAGTATTGCCCCTGAGTCGGAGACAAGTATGTGTTGGTAGTTCTTAGCTTCACTAAAGATAGAGCTAGGCAACTATCCCCGGTAATAGCCCAGAAATGCTTGTTGGCACTTGCTAACGTTGTTACTAGGAGTAGACAATAAAATCTATTCCTGGCAACGGTGTCAGAAGTGGTTGTAGCAAGTCCGGTCACTATACCAAAAGGAGTGAAGCTAGAGCAGCTATCTACTAATGTCAAATGGGGTTGTCAATCCCGACACTAGTAGGAGCTAGCTAGAGAGATTGCAATCTAGCAAGAGGAGATTCTGCAAGCGCACAGAACTATCATAGTAGCACTTCGCCTGGGAGTACCAGGTGTCGATTTATTTGATCCCAAGGGAAGGCTAGGGTGGTGTATGAGTCGAGTCAAGGAGGGGATGAGAGTTGAAGAAATAAGAAAGGGAAAAGGAGAGAAGGGAAGAGAGGGGATGAAAGGCTAGAAAGAATATATGGGTGGATAGGTAAGGATGAAATGTATGGCTAAGGTAAGGTGGATGGATAGGTAGATAGAGGGTAACTAAGGATAACTATTGATAACTAACTAACTACTAACTACTAATAACTAATCCTAGATAACTACAAGCAAGATAACTACGAAGCAAGATAGTTACGAAGCAAGGCAGGCAAAAGTCAATAAAGTAACTAAGTTAAGTAAAGTTTTATTCCTATCTTATCAAGTACCGAGGCGTACTAGCCTTTACCACTTATGTTGACGGTCATTAAACACCTGTTTTACCATCAACACTTTACCCTAAAGTCCACCGAAAAAGCATGAAATGTAGTCAAATAGGTTTCAAACTAACCAAATTCCACATGTCCATAGATTTTTATTTGAATGCAGGAATTTGGACCAAATTTGGACATTTGAAGCACCAGAGGCCAAGCCCACTCACTAGGGCCCAAATGGGCCTAAGGAGGGTGGCGCCCGCCACCCCTAGGTGGCGCCCGCCACCTCTAAGTGGCACCCGCCACTTGGGTTGGCCCAAGTGCCACTCCCTGCCACGTCACCGATCCGTGTGACCTCCCCAAGGCCAAATCTTGGCCATTGGTCAGTAGGTCAGTGGCATCGGACGGCTCAGGATGAAGTGGCGTGGATCAAGGCTAAATGGCGGTTGCTAGGACATGCAATCGACTTCCAAACCGCCTTGGACAAACACCTGGAGGCCGTTGGATCAAGGACGGTGCATCCAGCGGCCAGGACACTGGTGGCCGCCAGTAGGGGGTGGCGCCCGCCACCTGACCTAACCCTAGGTCGGCTGGCTGCCCCTATAAGTACCCCCTCACTCATTTGGGCTATAAATACCCCCCTGGTACCACACCTACACCAGTACCATTCCAAGCAAAGCAAGAGAAGCAAGTGAGAGTTAGGTTAGAAGCTCAGAGAGCTTAGGCAAGTAGGTAGCTAGTAGAGCAAGGCATCTTCGCCCTCGCGGTAGCGCTGCTCAAGGCTTAGCTCAAGAGTAGAGGCATGCGAGTGATCGGTCCTGGAGCTGGGAAGAGTCTTCATTTATCTCCAGTTCAGGTTTTGCTCTTGTTACTCAAGCATTTACTATATTCTAGTTCATCATTTCAAGTATTACTTTATTCTACTTATCAGTATTGAGTGGTATACTTGATTGATTGCTTGAGTGCCTAGCTATCCTACAGATCAATTCACTTAGCCATAGTAGTTAATCTCTAGTGAGCTTAGTGTTTGATCTTTGCCAATAGGTTGCTTAGTTAGTTTAGTGTTTATCTTATTAAGTCAAGTGTTTGCTCTGACGTCCGCAAGGGTGTCTCTATTCAAAGCTAGGGTAGAGATAGTTAGAATATAGTTAAGCGTGGTCCAAGTCAAGTTCGGACCTAAAAACCGACTCCCGAACGTAGATAGAGGGCTATGTCAGAATTCCTCCAAATACCTATGCTAAGTAGCAAAGATAGTTAGAGAGGTTCCTAGGTGAGCTCTAGGAGCAAACGAGAAGTCCAGAAATGAAGCGGAAAAGTCAGGAGAGCAAAAGCACTAAAATGCAACCTACAGCCGATTCGCGGACTGTCTGGGCTCCTGGTGCCGGACTGTCCGCGCTAGGGGCGGACTGTCCGCGAAGCCCTAGCGGACTGTCCACCGGCTATGAAGCAAAAATAGCAACACTGCTGCAAAGTCCCTGCGCGACTCGTGGACTGTCCGCGCCTTATACGGCGGACTGTTCGCCGGTCAAAGTGACCGTGAGCAGTGCGCGCTGCGCTCGTTCTGGTCTGGCCGAGCCCGATGGCCGGATAGTCCGCGACCAAGGAGCGGACAGTCCGCCACTGCCCAGAACGCCCAAAAACGCCACGGGACAAAACCAAAATCGATTGGATCTTCACCAAATCGAACGGGGCTGCAACCAAACTTCTCCCAAGTGTTCTTCTACGTGTTGGGAGGCTAATCCTAGGATATCATCGCTTCAACCCAACTAATCCATGAGAAATCCGAAGAACACTAGAAAAGGGGAAGAAAGAAGAACAAAAATGATTTTGACCCGATCTACTTGTTCGTGAGGGTAGAGATGAATTCCTTCGGTGGAAATGTTCTCCTCACGTCAAAGAACAAGTTGATTCAAACGGAATTGCAAAAGACGCAGCGTAGAGGGAGATCGAGTGAAGGGAAAATCGTGGAGAAAAGAAGAACGCGAAGAACAAATTCAAAACACGAATTCAACCACGAATTTGATCCTTGGATTCAGAGGAATGGATGATTGATTAAGCACTCGGTGTCGGGCTACAAGCCACTCCTAGCAACACAAAGCTTGGATGACAAAAAGCTCAAGAACAAGAGCCAACTCTCCCTAACCCTAGCCTTCTCTCACAAAACACAAAATGAGAGAGACACCGTCCAAAGGATAGCTGTCCAACACAGGCCCTTCATCTATATATAGGCGCACGTCCAAATGACACAAACGCTCTAACATGAAGTACTAACCCAAATACCCCGTAGGGGTAAAACCGTCCAACTCTGGCAGTTTCCATTCGACGGCCACACGCCTTCTCATCCTTCGCTTCGCCTCGACGCAAGCTCCAGGATGCTGCCACGTGCCGTCACCGTCGACCGCCGTGCCTTCTCACCGATAGCTTCACCGCAACGCAAGCCTCTCGGTGCTGCCACGCGTCGACCGTCCTTTTGGACCTTCCCCCGGTTTTGAGGCCCAAACCGGGAAACCTGCCAGCCCAGGTTTTGAGGCCCAAACCTGGAAACCGTCCACCCCGAGTTTTGAGGCCCAAACTCGGAAACCCGCGAGCCCAGGTTTTGAGGCCCAAACCTAGAAACCGTGCATCCCGAGTTTTGAGGACCAAACTCGGAAACCGGCCACCCGAATTTTGAGGCCCAAACTCGGAAACTCGGAAACCGGCCACCCGAGTTTTGAGGCCCAAACTGAACCCGCACCGATGCCGATGCATGTCCAGCCTCCACGCCGGGCACAACGCCTTCGCCTTCCTCCTTGACTCGGCCGACGGCACTTGCGCCGCACGCAAGCCCGTGTCCGACCTCCCGCCAAGTGCCACGACGCCATCGTCTTCCTCCTGACTCGGCCGATGCATCGCACATCCCCATGTGCTCTCGCTCATCGATGCCACGTGCCATCTACCACAGCTGGTCCTCTGGCCCTCTGGTCCATCGGTCCAAGCCTCACGTCTGCCCTTCAGCACTCTAGGTACATCGGCATGGCACGTCCGCCGCACGGCACACCCATCCTTCACCATTCCTGGTCCGTCGGCACGACACATCTCTACTTGACCTTCACCTCGCCATCGACCACTGTATCTGAGCTCAACACCTGCACATCAACACAGCCAAGAGACACATGTTGCACACGCACACCAACACATGAAACACCACAACTCAACGCCACCGGTTAGTCATAAATATTAAGCACATAACGAGATAATGACTCAACCGGGAAAAGCCTCAAACCTTCCTTATCAAAGTCAATCATTCATCATATATGTTCTCAATCTCCCCCTTGATGAATGCATTGACTAAAAATAAAACAACAAAGGAAGGGTTTGAAGGCAAGCCTCATTCAAGTGCCCAAAATCCAAGCAAAAGCAAACACAAGGATACTTCAGATGAGGAAGGATCATGAAAACTCCAAATAAAAGGTCTCGGTCCCGAAAGAAACGGGAAAAGCGGGCAAAGCCTCCACACAACCGAAGAGTCAAGAGAAACAAGAGTTTCATGAAATCCCAAAAGGTACTCGAAAACCAATCTCAAATAAATTGTCAAACAATCATCACAAATGAAACCAAGGTACTTATCCACATGGGTTTCCAAATTTCTCCCCCTTGATGATTGAATTGACAAAGACTGAACACAAAGAGATGGTTTGAGATACCAAAACGGAAAACTTGGTCCCCAAAGATATGGGCAACGGCTCAACGCAACCAAGCAAAGGATTGGAGCAACAACTCATAAAAGAGCAAAACTCGATCACACAGAGCGAAAGACTTGGTTCCCAAAGACATGGGCAACGGCTCGACGCAACCAAGTCAAAAATGAGCTAGCCCTCAAGAAAAGGCAGAAAATGGCTCAACACCACTAGCTCAAGGCTCGATACCAATTAAGGCTGAATCAACGCATAAGAATGCAAAACTGCTAGTTCCTCAAGATAGAGGCATAGAGGCTCAACACAACTGGCAGAAGACTCGATACCAATCACAAGCAGCCAAAAATTGGTGAAAACAGCTAGTTCATCAAGACAGAGGCACATAGGCTCGACGCAACTAGCCGAAGGCTCCATACCAATCGAAAATACCAAACAAAAACTGCTAGTCTCTCAAGAGAGAGGCAACAATGGCCCAACACGACTAGCAGGCTCGATACCGATTGAGAAAAACACAAAGAGAAGCTCAACACTAAATGAAGCACAAACACATGGAACACGCGGAGAAGCAGCAGGACAAAAGCGACTCCTCCTGAAGGCAAGCCTATACACAAAAGCTATGCAACAAAGCTCATGACACCAATTACACTCCATACCAAAAGGTGGATACCAATTGAAACACATAAAAGAGCTATACCAATTGAAGAAGGACATAAAAGAGCTAAACTCCCCCTAGCTCAAAGCTCTCCCCAAAATGCATGACTCTCCCCTTTTGAGCCAACACTCAAGCTCCCCCTTGCAAACAGCTTCTCCCCCTTGACAAAAGGGAACATGCTGAGGGGTTTTGACATTTTTCACAAAGTTGACACAAACACAAGACAAGTCATCAACCAAAAGCATATGGGGGCAGTGAAAGGCATTGAAAAAGACCACAAAGAGTGTCGGAGCTGGGGGATATGTACACTAAGCTAAAAATGCATAATATGTGCAATGCAACAGCTTCAAGTCTATAGCAATCAGAATGAAAAGATGCTCAAAAGGGTGCTGCCCTGAAAGTGTAGCAACCAATACAAATGCTAGCAAAGGCTCAAACTGATCTAGTGAATACAAAATATGAACAATTTAGCATATGAGCAGTTTTAAGCCATTTGAAAAGGAGTTCACCACTAAAATAGCACTTAGCATGAATAGATAGGAAATCGAGCAAGTGCTAACTCAAGTACAAAAGGTGAACTACCCCTAGCAAAGTTCAATCATCATGTCATAGAATGAAGCATAGACTTGTGTCATTATCAAATTTTATCGGAATTTGCAGCGGTATTAACACAAGTTCAAATTAAAAGCATGTGATTGCGAGTGGTTGAAAGCATGATCATTGCCTAACTTTTCAACCGGGCTAAGCCTATGCACGAAAAGCATTCAGAAGCTTAAAGCACCGGTTTCGGTCTTACACTACACGGCTCAAGTTTAACTCAAAAGTGCAATGAGAAACAGTCTCGATACCATGAGGTGCTGACACATGCAATCCCATCTCGATCTTTTCATTTCACTTAGACTTGGTTCAAATTTTAAGCACAAGGTAAACATGAACAAACCAAGCAAGTGAATGACTCAGTGCAAGATACATAGCAACCTAGCATACAAAAGATAGCACAAGTGATCTCAACACATCCTACCCATGCTAGTTGCCACTCTCAATGGTGAACAAATTAAAAATTTCATAGTTGATTAGTCAAGTTCACCATTTGCAAAAATAGCTTAGCTCATAACATGTATCAAGTGATCAAAAAGAGCCTAGGCTACAAGCATCATCATGAACAAAAAATAGGGCATACCAAAAAGAGCATAATCTCATTCTCATTGCTCTAAACATGAAGCTCTAAAATGCACTAGAATACATGATGAAATGCATGCAAAACATAGTCTATCAACGACAAAACAAAACTAGCCTAAAAAGGAAAACCCAAAACAAAAGGGTATCGGAGAAGTCAAACTAAGATACAACAGGAAAAATGCTTCCCCAACTAAAAGGGAAACACACATCAAACTCACAAGCGAAGAGCCAGGAAACGCTCAAGCGACAGCCAGCAAAATCCACATCGAAAAGACCACACAACAAAAAGGGGTCAAGGAAGAAGAGTACCAAAACCCGAACTCAGAAGTGTGTCGGAGGTACCTCATGAAGCGCATGACCGCCTGCTGGTGTGATACCCGAGGGGACGCCTGAATCTGCTGAACTCCAGGGCGCCTACCTCGCCGAAGTCGTCTCCCCCTCGCCTGATGCTGTCGCTCCCACAGGTGCAGCTAGTTCTCACTGGACAGCTGCTCGAACGGAACCCCATGTCGTGAAAGAAGTGGGATCGAGCCTGGTCCGTGAGCCGAAATGCTCTCTCCTGGCTCCTATTCTCCTGCACACTCAAAGGCAGAAGAAAACACAAGGCATTGTCTCGTCTAGTGTGACCTCAAGGTCTCCACAAAACGGTTAGTCACATAAAAGCATAAGGTGAACTCTCAACAAAAAGAAGTCTACCTATGAATGATACCGCAAGGAGATCTGAATTCAATCTAGACATGACTACGATGCAACAGGATAAAGCACTATGGAGCAAAATGCAGCCTAAAGACATGATCAACCCAAACATAGCCTAAGCCTCAACACATGCTACAATGCAAGATAATGATAGCAATAGATCCAAAAGCATGTAACATGATAAAATCGTGGAAAGGCAAGTGCTCAAACTAATCATATCAACAGGGTACATGTAGCTAACTAAAACTAGCACCTGAAAAGTGATACCTAATGAACATCATACCACTACAAATAAAACTCATGGAGAAGTATGGTAAAACATGGTGTAATGTTCATGAGGATCACCAACTAGCATGAAAAGTGGATATTCCACAAAAGCTATACACAAGACTAGCATGACATGATATACAAGATAGCACATGCTAGACTAAAGCAAAACATGATACAAAGGAAAATGTACATGCAAGAACTATACAAGTGAGCACATGATAGTCCATCTCATACCACAAGAAATAAATCATGGATGTACAAGATATGAGTGTAAAAGAAAGATCACCGGATAGCAAAAGCCTCTTTGGAGGCAAATCTAAGCGGGATGTAGAGAACCATCAAATCTTGGTCATATCTAAAAGACCAAGTCCCATCAGGCGCATGTTCTCCACCCCGCGTCCTCATATCTACACACAAGAGGACAAAGCAGCCCGAGTCTTGGATCCCGAAGGGTTAGCAAGCATGTACTTGGGAACCCAAGACTTGGTCACAGATCTCAACTTATCTTGTGGGTTAGCATGATGCAAATGTTGGTTCAAATACAATTGTGAAGCACCCTTGGAAGCATTCCTCAAAAGGACAACTCGAGGAGAAGAACGAGTCGTACCATGGGATAGGAGGCAAACATCTTCCAAGGTTTTTGTAGAAGAACCAATAGAAGCACCATGAAAAGCATGACGTGGACCAAGAGAAGAAGCACTAGAAGCAGGTCCACGATCATGACCTATCCCACTAGAAAAGGAGTCATAAAACCCATCAACAAAGAGGGGCTTCTTACTAGGAGCACAAGCGTTCATGCCATGAGAAGGACTATGAACCACCATCTTCCTAGAAGAGCAAGCTTGGCGCAAACGTTTGGCACGCCGATAGCAAAAGCTTTCTTGATGCCCATCTTTCTCACAAAAAGAGCAATGGTACAAAGGCCTACTAGAAGGCACACCATTCTCCGACAAGTGAGAAGTCCCTTGGGACTTAGAATAAGAAGCATCAACATTTAACTTGGTGCCAACACTAGGAGCACACGTGCCATGGGAAAGGCTATGCGGCTTCCTAAAAGCCTTAGCTCGAATTTGTCGCTCGTGTTTGACACAGCGGAAACAAAAATCGAATGAGTGTCCATCCTTCTTGCAAAAGGTGCAATGGAAACCCGGATTGGGAGCACGAGTCCCAAAAATATGTGAAGCACCCTTATCAAGAGAAGTCTCTTGGACATCATCCGAAGAAACAACAAGGTTAGGAGTAGCTATGAAAGAGCTATCCGAAACCTTGACACTAGTGCTAACGTCAAAAGACTCACGCGCAACACAAGAACTCAACTCCGGTTGCAAAGATGCAGAGTTGGAAACATCAACATCGGAGTTGGAAGAAATGCATGACTCAAACGACTTAGCACAAAGGCTCTTGCATCTTTTGGCCAAAACCTCATTTTCAAACATGAGGCGGTCACAAGTACCACAAGGAGTGTTTCTCAGGTTTTCCATCTCCTTTTCAATGCACTCGGCATATGTGGTACACAAGAGCTCAATCTTCTTCTCAAGGTTGGCACTCATATCATTGTGCTCAACCAACTTAGCGCTCATATCATCGCGCAAAACTTTCAAAGCCAAAACTTCTTTTTCCAAATCAATGCATGATGTGCACATGAAATCTGTGGAAGAAACATCACCATTCACATCAAGCAAAGAATCATGAATAGCACAAGAAGTAAGGCAAGCATTTTTATTCAAAGAGCATGAGCTACAAGGCTTAGAATTTAATTCAACAATTTCAGCCCTAGCATGCTCGAGTTCAACTACACATGTCCTGTGAATCAAGCTTAATTCTCTAAGTCTAGCAACAAAAGATTCACAACAATCACATGGTGACAAAACATTTGACTTTAGCAAGGCTATTTCAGTTTTAGCACAATCAAGGTCCTTGCGCAAGTCAATGCAAACTAAACATGGTTTGGAAGCATTTGATTTCAACAATTCATTCTCAGATTTTAAGCTAGCAAGAGAAAATCCTAGCTCATCATTCTTCCTAACCATGTCACTACAAGAGGTGCAAGGCAAAGAGGCACTAGACTTCAACTTAGCAATGGAGCATTTTAATTTTTCTACCTTTCTACGCAAGGTATCACAAAGCTCATCATCCCTAGAGCAAGCCTCATATAAGTTGTGCAAAGCCAGAAGACCACAAGCAAGTGTACCTCTCTTGGCCTTGCCAAGTTGACATAGGAGATCCTCCTGTGAAAGCTCGTCATGTCGTAGAAGGTTCAGCAGATCGTTCACCTCGCGATCCCTCTCATCAACTGCACTCCTCCTTCTTCCCAAGATGTCGTCCTTGGAAACATTCAAACCAAAAGACAAAGACATACTTGAAGAAGAACTTGGTGCTACTTCCAAAAGCACCGTTAGTGTTAGCCAAACAAAAGCTCAACACCTTGACAAGCAAAGTCGGAAACACAACCGCTCTCAAAAGGTCGCCTTCACGGATCCAGAACCGGTTAAGGTAGAGAGATCCTTAACTGGCTCTGATACCAATTGAAGGACCGAAAATGCTAAAGCAAGGCGACCAGAGGGGGGGGTGAATGAGAGCCTAAAAATTTCTTCCGAAATTACGGCCACTATCCCAACAAAATCAACCCCAAAAGCTTCGGACTCAAACGTGATGCCCACGACCCTTGGAAGAGGGTGGATGATCCCTAGGATCACAGCGAGGCACCACACAAGACAGCAAACCAAAACTCCCAAAACTCAAAGTCAAGTTCGGACCTAAAAACCGACTCCTGAACGTAGATAGAGGGCTACGTCGGAATTCCTCCAAATACCTATGCTAACATGTAGCAAAGATAGTTAGAGAGGTTCCTAGGTGAACTCTAGGAGCAAACGAGAAGTCTGGAAACGAAGCGGAAAAGCCGGGAGAGCAAAAGCAGTAAAATGCAACCTACAGCCGATTCGTCGACTGTCTGGGCTGCTGGTGCCGGACTGTCCGCGCCAGGGGCGGACTGTCCACGAAGCCCTAGCGGACTGTCCGCCGGCTACGCAGCAAAAACAGCAGCACTGCTGCAAAGTCCCTGCGCGACTCGCGGACTGTCCGTGCCTTATACGGCGGACTGTCCGCCGGTCAAAGTGACCGTGAGCAGTGCGCGCTGCGCTCGTTCTGGTCTAGCCGAGCCCGATGGCCAGACAGTCCGCAACCATGGGGCGGACAGTCCGCCACTGCCCAGAACGCGCAAAAATGCCACGGGACAAAACCAAAATCGATTGGATCTTCACCAAATCGAACGGGGCTGCAACCAAACTTCTCCCAAGTGTTCTTCTATGTGTTGCGAAGCTAATCCTAGGATATCATCGCTTCAACCCAACTAATCCATGAGAAATCTGAAGAACACTAGAAAAGGGGAAGAAAGAAGAACAAAAACGATTTCGACCCGATCTACTTGTTCGTGAGGGTAGAGATGAATTCCTTCGGTGGAAATTTTCTCCTCACGTCAGAGAATAAGTTGATTCAAACAGAATCGCAAAAGATGCAGCGTAGAGGGAGATCGAGTGAAGGGAAAATCGTGGAGAAAAGAAGAACGCGAAGAACAAATTCAAAACGCGAATTCAACCACGAATTTGATCCTTGGATTCAGAGGAATGGATGATTGATTAAGCACTCAGTGTCGGGCTATATGCCACTCCTAGCAACACAAAGCTTGGATGGCTAAAAGCTCAAGAACAAGAGCCAACTCTCCGTAACCCTAGCCTTCTCTCACAAAACACAAAATGAGAGAGACACCGTCCAAAGGATAGTTGTCCAACACAGCCCCTTCATCTATATATAGGCGCACGTCCAAATGACACAAACGCCCTAACATGATGTACTAACCCAAATACCCCCTAGGGGTAAAACCGTCCAACTCTGGCAGTTTCCATCCGACGGCCACGTGCCTTCTCATCCTTCGATTTGCCTCGACGCAAGCTCCAGGATGCCGCCACGTGCTGTCACCGTCGACCGCCGCGCCTTCTCACTGATAGCTTCGCCGCAACGCAAGCCTCTTGGTGCTGTCACGCGTCGACCGTCCTTTTGGACCTTCCCCCGGTTTTGAGGCCCAAACCGGGAAACCTGACAGCCCAGGTTTTGAGGCCCAAACCGAGAAACCGTCCACCCCGAGTTTTGAGGCCCAAACTCGGAAACCCGCGAGCCCAGGTTTTGAGGCCCAAACCTGGGAACCGTGCATCCCGAGTTTTGAGGCCCAAACTCGGAAACTGGCCACCTGAGTTTTGAGGCCCAAACTCGGAAACCGTCGATGGTAGCTTTTTGAGGCTCAGCTACCGAACCCGCACCGTAGATGGGATGTGGTTCGCACACCCCAACCACCGGCACCGATGTCGATGCATGTCCAGCCTCCACGCCGGGCACAATGCCTTCGCCTTCCTTCTTGACTCAGCCGACGGCACTTGCGCCGCACGCAAGCCCGTGTCCGACCTCCCGCCAAGTGCCACGACGCCATCATCTTCCTCCCGACTCGGCCGATGCATCGCACATCCCCATGTGCTCTCGCTCGCCGATGCCATGTGCCAGCTACCGCAGCTGGTCCTCTGGCCCTCTGGTCCATCGGTCCAAGCCTCACGTCCGCCCTTCACCGCTCTAGGTACATCGGCATGGCACGTCCGCCGCACGGCACGCCCATCCTTCACCATTCTTGGTCCATCGGCACGGCACGTCTCTACTTGACCTTCACCTCACCATCGACCACTGTATCCGAGCTCAACACCTGCACATCAACACAGCCAAGAGGCACATGTTGCACACGCACACCATCACATGAAACACCACAACTCAACGCCACCGGTTAGTCATAACCATTAGGCACATAGCGAGATAATGACTCAACCAGGAAAAGCCTCAAACCTTCCTTATCAAAGTCAATCATTCATCATATATGTTCTCAACTTGCTTGCTGACCCTTCGGGATCCAAGGCTCGGGTTACTTTAGTCCTCTTGTATGTCGACATGAGGACGCGGGGTGGAGAACATGTGCCGAATGGAACTTGGTCTTTTAGATGTGATCAAGTTTTTGATGGTTCTCTGCATCCCGCTTAGATTTGCCTCCAAAGAGGCCTTTATAGCCCGGTGAGCTTTCTTATACACTCATACCTTGTACATTCATGTTCTATTTCTTGTGGTATGAGATGGACTTTCATGTGCTCACGTGTATAGTTCTTGCATGTACATTTTCTTTTGTATCATGTTTTGTTTAGTCTAGCATGTGCTATCTTCTGTATCATATGTCATGCTAGCTTTGTGCACAACTTTTGTGGAGTAGTCACTTTTCATGCTAGTCTGTGATCCTCATGAACATTATTCCATGCTTTACCATACTTCTCCATGAGCTTTACTTGTAGAGGTATGATGTTCATTAGGTGTCACTTTTCAGGTGCTAGTTTTTGTTAGCTACATGTATCCAGTTGACATGTTTAGTTTGAGCACTAGCCTTTCCACAATTTTATCATGTTACATGCTTCTGGATCTATTGCTATCGTTATCTTGCATTGTAGCATGTGTTGAGGATTAGGCTGTGTTTGAGTTGATCATGTCTCTAGGTTGCATTTTGCTATATAGTGCTTTATCCTGTTGCTTGGTAGTCTTGACTAGTTTGAGTTCAGATCTCCTTTGCGGTATCATTCATAGGTAGGCCTCTTTTTGTTGAGAGTTCACCTTATGCTTATTATGTGACTAACCGTTTTGTGGAGACCTTGAGGTCACACTGGACAAGACAATGCCTTGTGCTTCTTCTGTCTTTGAGCATGCAGGAGAACAGGGGCTTGGAGAGGGCATTTCGGCTCACGGACCCGATCCCATTTCTTCCACGACTTGGGGTTTCGTTCGAGCAGCTCTCCAATGAGCGCTAGCTGCACCTTAGGGATCGACAGCATCTGGCGAGGGGGAGACGACTTTGGCGAGGCAAGCGCCCTGGAGATTTCAGCATATTTAGGAGTCCCCTCGGGTATCACATCAGCAGGCAGTCAAGCTCATCATGAGGTACCCCTGACACACTTCTGAGTTTGGGTTTGGTACTCTTCTTCTTCGACCCCTTTGCTTTGTGGTTTTTCCGATGTGGATTTTACTGGCTGTTCGCTTGAGCGTTTCTTGGCTCTTCGCTTGTGAGTTTGGTGTGTGTTTCCCTTTTAGTTGGGGAAGCATTTTGCTTGTTGTTTCATAGTTTGACATCTCCGATACCCTTTTGTTTTGGGTCTTTCCTTATAGGCTAGCTTTTGCATGCATTTCATCATGTAGTTTAGTGCATTTTAGAGCTTCATGTTTAGAGCAATGAGTATGAGACTATGCTCTTTTTGGTATGCCCTGTTTATTCATGATGATGCTTGTAGCTTAGGCTCTCTTTGATCACTTGATACATGTTATGAGCTAAGCTATTTTTGCAAATGGTGAACTTGATTAATCAACTATGAAACCTTTAATTTGTTCACCATTGAGAGTGGCAACTAGCATGGGTAGGATGTGTTGAGATCACTTGTGCTATCTTTTGTATGCTAGGTTGCTATGTCCCTTGCACTGAGTCATTCACTTGCTTGGTTTATTCATATTTACCTTGTGCTTAAAATTTGGTCCAAGTCTAAGTGAGAAATGAAAAGATTGAGATGAGATTGCATGTGTCAGCACCTCACGATATCGAGATTGTTTCTCATTGCACTTTTTGAGTTAAACTTGAGTCGTGTAGTGTAAGACCGAAACCGGTGCTTTAAGCTTTCGATTGCTTTTCTTGCATAGGCTTAGCCCGGTTGAAAAGTTAGACAATGGCCATGCTTTCAACCTCTCGCAATCACATGCTTTAATATGAACTTGTGTTAGTACCGCTGCAATCTCCGATAAAATTTGAAAATAACACAAGTTTATGGTTTATTCTATGGCATGATGATTGAACTTTGCTATGAGTAGTTCACCTTTTATACTTGATTTAGCACTTGTTTGATTCCCTGTCTATTCATGCTATGTGCTATTTTACTGGTGAACTCCTTTGAAATTGCTTAAAACTGCTCATATGCTTAATTGTTCATATTTCATACTCATTTGATCAATTTGAGCCTTTGCTAGCATTTGTATTGGTTGCTACACTTTCAGGGCAGCACCCTTTTGAGCAGCTTTTCATTTTGATTGTTGTACACTTGAAGCTGTTGCACTGTGCATATCATGCATTTTTAGCTTAGTGTTCATACCCCCAGCTCCGATACACCTAGTGATCACCCCTATATGCTTTTGGTTGCTAACTTCTTTTGTGTTTGTGTCCACTTTGTGAGAAATGTCAAAACCCCTCAACATGTTCACTTTTGTCAAGGGGGAGAAGTTGTTTGCAAGGGGGAGCTTGTGTGTTCGAACGAATGAGAGGGTTGTGCATTTTGGGGAGAGCTTGGAGCAAGGGGGAGTGTAGCTCTTTTATGGTCTTTTAATTGGTATCCTTTTTGTGCCTCCTTTGGTAACAAATGTTCGTTTGGTATGGAGTGCATTAGGTGTCATGAGCTTTGATGCATAGCCTTTGTATGTAGGCTTGGTTTCAGGGGGAGTCGTTTTTGCTTTGCTGCTTCTCCGCGTGTTTCAAGTGATTGTGTTCCAATTGGTTTTGAGCTTCTCTTTGTGTTTTCTCACTTGGTATCGAGCCTGCTAGTCGTGTTGAGCCATTTTGCCTCTATCTTGAGGGACTAGCAGTTTTGGCTTGGTATTTTTTGATTGGAGCAGTCTTTGGTGATTTGAGCTTTTGAGCTAGTGGTGTTGAGCCTTTTCTGCCTCTTCTTGAGGGCTAGCTCATTTTTGACTTGGTTGCGTCGAGCCGTTGCCCATGTCTTTGGGAACCAAGTATTTCGCTCTTTGTCCGAATTTTCCCTCTTTTGTGGAGTTTTGCTCAGATTTTGCTTAGTTGCGTTGAGCCGTTGCCCATGTCTTTTGGGGACCAACCGTTGTTCATTTCAAATTGCCCTTTCTTTGGCTTTTCTTCGGCTTTTCGGGCATTTGGATGAGCAATCTTCTCATGTCGAGTGATTTTGATCTTTGCCTTTCTATGGTTTTTGATCACTTGAATGAGATTTTCGGTCTTGGTATCTCAAACCATCTCTTATGCTTAGTTTTTGTCAATTCAGTCATCAAGGGGGAGAAATTTTGAAACCCAAGTGGATAAGAACCTTCCAAGTGTATAAGAACCTTGGTTTCTTTTGGGATGATTGTTTGACAATTTATTTGAGATTGGCTTTTGAGTCCTATTGGGATTTCATGAAACTCTTGTTTTCACTTGACTTTTCGGTTGTGTGGAGGCTTTGCCCGCTTTTCCCATTTCTTTTTGGACCGAGAGCTTCTATTTGGAGATTTCATGATCCTTCCTCATATGCAGTGGCCTTGTGTTTGCTTTTTCTTGGCTTTTGGGCATTTGAATGAGGCTTGCCTACAAACCCTTCCTTTGTGGTTTTATTGTTAGTGAATGCATTCATCAAGGGGGAGATTGAGAACATATATGATGAATGATTGAAATTTGTGAGGAAGGTTTGAGGCTTTTCCCGGTTAAGTCCATATCTCACTATGCACTTAAGGTTTATGACTAACCGGTGGTGTTGAGTTGTGGTGTTTCATGTGTTGGTGTGCGTGTGCAACATGCGTCTCTTGGCTGTATTGATGTGCAGGTGTGGAGCTCGGAGACAGTGTCGATGGCGAGGTGAAGGTCAAGTAGAGACGTGTCGTGCCGACGGACCGGGAGCAGTGAAGGGCGGACGTGAGGCTTGGACCGACGGACCAAGAGGCCGGAGGACCAGGTCTGGTAGCTAGCATGTGGCATCGGCGAGCGAGAGCACATGGGGATGTGCGATGCATCGGCCAAGTCGGGAGGAAGACGATGGCGTCGTGGCACTTGGCGGGAGGTCGGACAAGGGTTTGCGTGCGGCGCAAGTGCCGTCGGCCAAGTCAAGAAGGAAGGCGAAGGCATTGTGCCCGGCGTGGAGGCTGGACATGCATCGGCATCGGTGCCGATGGTCGGGGTGTGCGAACCACATCCGTTCTACGGTGCGGGTTTGGTAGTTGAGCCTCGAAAAACTACCCTCGACGGTTTCCGAGTTTGGGCCTCAAAACTCGGGGTGGCCGGTTACCGAGTTTGGGCCTCAAAACTCGGAGTGGAAGGTTTCCAGGTTTGGGCCTCAAAACCTGGGCTGGCGGGTTTACCGGTTTGGACCTCAAAACCGGGCTGAGATTCCTATGCAGAACGGTCGACGCGTGGCGGCACCGAGAGGCTTGCGTTGCGGTGAAGCTATCGGTGAGGAATGCGCGGTGGTCGACGTGACGGCACGTGGCGGCATCCTGGAGCTTGCGTCGAGGCGAAGCGAAGGATGAGAAGGCGCGTGACCGTCGGATGAAGAATGACCGAGTTGGACAGTTTTACCCCTAGGGGGTATTTGGGTCAGTGCTTCATGTGAGAGCGTTTTGGTCTTCAGACGTGCACCTATATATATGTGAGGGGGCTGGTTAGGGCAGCCCATCCTTGGACGGTGCTATTCTCATTTTGTCTGTGTGAGGAGAGGCTAGGGTTAGAGGTGAGAGGGCTCTTCTTCTTGAGCTTTTTGCCATCTGAGCTTTGTTGTTGCGAGGAGTGGCTTGTAACCCGACACCGAGTGCTAATACAATATGTCATCTTGCAGAATCCAAGGATCAATCTCGTGCTCCCTTTTGTCTTGCGATTTCGTTCTTCGCGTTTCTCGTTTCACCTCTTTTGCTCTTCACGAAATCTGTTGTTTTGAGGGATGTTTTGCAAATCTGTTTGAACCATCTTGTGTAGCTTCGTGAGTGTCTTCTTTCTACCGAAGGAATTTCTCTAATACCTCACGAACTCACAGATCGGGAGGATTTGGTTTTGGGATCAAGCTCTTGCCCGTTCTTCACTGTGTTCTTCGATTCACCGATTTGGAGTTAGGATCGAGCCATGATCTCTTAGAAGTAGCTCACTAACATCCTTGTGACCCTTCACACAAAATTTGAGCCCTAGTGCTTTTGATTTGAGGGAGATCAGGTCGATTCGGTGCATGAACAGAGGGCTGCTCGGGCTGACTGGACGCTGCATCGAAGTGACCGGACTCACCCTGTCAGAGTCCGGTCGTTGAACACACGCGCAGTCTAGTTCACGCGTGGTGACCGAACGCTGACCTGGCATTGACCGGACGCACCGAGTGTTGAGTCCGGTCAGTTCCAGAGAGTGTTTTGATTGATCGGACGCACCTAGTTTGCGTGGCCGGACTCATAGCTCACACTGTTCATTGCGTTGCTCGTGACCGGACGCTGCCCTGTGTATTGACCGGACGCTCTAAGCCCTTGAGTCCGGTCCGACACAGAGAAGTCCCAGAACAGGTTTCTGTTGACCGAACGCGTCCGGTCGATCCTGATCGGACACAAGTCAGAGTCCAGTCAGTGCAGACAGAATGCATTTTTGTCCGTATCGTTTGCGTTCATGCTCCATTTTGAGATCCGCTTTTTGCGTTGGATTCCCGTTTTCGTGCTCTACAGAAATAGGGCTTCCCGCTTTGCGAAATAGCCTGAATCCCCCTCGCGTTGGTCGGGGGAGGTTGAGGTTACCCAAAGTCCATGCTGTCACAAGTTGACTTGCGTGAACTTGGGTGAAGAAGCTTTTCTGGTGTCCCGCTATGTTCCAAGGGAACATCCACTCATTCTCTTGGGTCATGGACATCACGCGCATCTGCTTTGCTCTTGGGGTTGATTTTGTAGGACAGAGGCCTAAACATTTCGAAAGAAATTTTATGGCTCCCATTCACCCCCCCCCTCTGGTCGCCAATTCATTCCTTCAGATTCGGTTTAAAACGAATCTCATAGTCATCATCAAAGAGTTGTTGTGATGGAACCTCCCGAATTATTAAGGCCCACGAGTACCTGTCCTTGTCCTACAGACCTCAGACAGTCATACCCAGTGCCCCATAACCCAAAAGACCCATCACGTGTCATCGGGTAACCCGACTCATCCACGTTTCCTTAAATTCCCAGGATCATTGCAAGAGTCATGCAGTATTACAACATTTCACAAATAATATACATCAGAGATAAGAGTGCGGAAGTATTACACCAAGAGTTTTACAAACCAGTTGTTCAAACTTACGTCATTATTACAAAACATAGTTTCAAACTTCACCCTTGGTAGTGGAAGCAACATTAATAAAAACTGTATTTCACACAAACAACCCCGCCTAAGGGTTGCATTACTCCTCCCCGGACACATCCTCCTCAATGACGGTCACGCAACAAGCCTCAAAGCAAGGCTGCTCGTGAACGTCACCTGCAACAGGGGATTAACAAACCCTGAGTACGAAGGTACTCAACAAGGCTTACCCGACAAGAAAAGAGAAGGAACAGATATGCTGGCTTGGGATGGCTCAACAGTACTTTTCATTTGCATAACAGCTCACTAGAGTAATCCTAGATCCAAATTTTACTTAATCATTTAAGTACATAGTAAGAATTGAAAGTGAACATTAGTGAAAGATCATTATCATTCTTTCTTAAACCAGTTCCATTTTGATTCTACGGTGCGGGTCAGAAGATTGGGTCTCCATAACCGAGGAGCACGACGATTCAAACCGATTCAACCAGATCTGGGAGTTTTCCACGATCATACGATATATGTAGACCCGTGATCACACATATATCAACCCCAACCTCGGATCCTCCAAACAAGACCGGGTCCACGCCACCCGAGAGTACTTGTACACCTCCAATCTGGGACTTTAACCCACGAGGGTAGCTAGTACTCCGGCCATCTCTCCACTCCCAGTGCGCGATTAGCCGTTCTCATTTAAGAACCACCAAGGCAGAGCTTACCGTAGCATATGATCGGTACTTCAACGTTTGTCAATCTAGCAGGCCAACAACGGTTAACCCTACACTGACCCATCCGGGTCACCATACATCGATCCAAGGGTCGATGCATGTGCCCGTCTGGCTTAACCATCATTCTTTTTCATTATCATTCCAAAACCATAAATATCGAAAACATTTATCAAAAGCTTTATAAAGCAAGGCTAAGCATTTCTATCATTTGCATAAAGCAGGTAGCAAGGAATGATATATCGATAACAAGGTTGGTCATGCATCAACAGGTTTAAAGCATTTATTTGTTAAACATTTAATGCATCAGGTTATCGAAAGTAAGTGTAATTATAAATTCAAGGAAATGGTTAAATGAACCGGGGCTTGCCTTCATTGACCGAAAAAGTCTGAAATTCTTGATATTCCGGATCAACTGGACACTCTGAACTTTCCGGACCAACCTCGTCCGGACACTCGATCACTTCGGAAGCTACACGATAACAGAGTGCATGCTTAATGGAATGCTCATGACATGATCATGGTAAAGATGGAAATTTTCTAAGCTATAAGCATCCATTTTGTACATCTTTCCATCACGGTACAGTTGCAAACCAACAAAACCATCTTATACCAACATACGTGGTTATATGAGTGAAGCTTGCCTGCATCAAGCAGCAGATCAAGATAATTCACCTAACTTAACCTTTAATCTACCATAAAGAGACTTTGGTTTTCATGTTAAACAACATTACTTATTTATAAAGAAAGTAATTTAATTAGCACGAAATTAAGTTGTGAAGCAAACTATATCCAAATTAGTTCAAACTTTTAGAGATGACAAATTATATCACAAAACAGTGGTAAAACAAATATCACAATTTTTGAACAACCATTTAAACCTGTAGAATTAAATTAAACTATAATTTTTAAATGATTAATTAAGGCATAGAAATAAGAATAAAATCTATTTTCTCCAACAGAGCTCAAAATTTTTGTGATGATACATTTTCAACTAAAAACAGTGACAAAAATAGTTTCATGATTTTTGGACCTTTAAATAAGCCTACAAAAATCATCAAAGTCCATTTATTAATAAAAAGACCTATTTAAAAGACTTTCAAAATTTGTTCAAAACTCAAGTTTCATATTTTTCATAAATATTTGGCAGTTTGAGAAAGCTACTCAAAAATTTTCACAATTTTTGGAGCTTTCTAGAAAAACATATGAAAAAGACAAAACTTAACACTATTCCTCTTTTTCAAAAAAAGAAAAACCCTTCAAAACCCTACTGGGCTCGGCCCAACTTCGGCCCACAGCCGCTGACAACCGGGCCCCAGGTGTCAGCCTCTTCTCCTCCCCCTCACGCCCAGGCCAGCGCTCGGCTGGCCTTGACCGGCTGTTCGGCCGCGCTGACCGGCCGTCGGCCTCCTCACCGGCAAAGTCTCCGGCAACGGCGAGGGCCTCAGCGTCCCCGTCTTGACCTCGCGCATCGATTCCACCCCTCTCTAGACCTAGCACCCACTCGACTTCGAGCTGACAGCGGCTATGGTGGCTCGGCCATGCCGAGCACGGCGGCGACGCGATGTTCCGGCTGCTAGGGCTCGGTAGCGACCTAGAGTAAGGTAGCATCACACCAAGATACACCTCGCGACCATGATGCGCCCGCTAACTTGAATGGAAACGACTTGGACATGTGCGGTCCACGGTGGGGGCCATGGCAGCGCTTGCGCCGACGGCGAGCCATGCGGACTGGCCACAGAGACACGGTAGAGACTAAACTCAGAGACTCAACGTGCTTAGGGACTCATCGCGACTACGATGCGCACCTTACCTTGACTCGAGGAGCATTGGACCAAAGTTGACGATGGTGACGACGATGACAAAGCTTGCACCGGCGGCAACCTCCGTGGACTACTCAAGCCAGAGCGGTAGAGACCTCAAAAGCGAGCCGAGCGTGAGCCACAACACATCACGAAGCTAAAACACTAATCGGTTTGATCAGAGGAACTTTAGCTTACTGTGGCCGCGACCAAGGTACCCGCGGCGGCTCCCTGCCGGCAGCGAGGACAAAGACCGTGGCGACGGTGGAGACAGAGCTCTAGGGCTCGGGTTGGCTAGCTCAGGAGAAGCAAGAGATGCAGGCGGAGCTACTGGGAAGATGGAGAGGACCAAGACACAGCGACGACGGTAATCGAGCTCGCCGGAGCTTGACTGGAAACAGAGGAGGAGAAAGAGGAGGTGGCAGACGCGGACGATGGAAGGTTGGGGAAGCTCTCAAGGCTTGCCACCGCGCTGAGTGAAGCAAGCAGACTCCCAGCTGCGTGGCCAGACACGCAGAGCAGCGCGGAGACTGCCAGGCCACGGCGGCGGCGACGCGGCGGCCTGCCCTGCGCCGGCAGGTGCACTCCCCCTCCTGTAGCTACAGTATCAGGTTTACCCCTTTTTTAATTTCTCCAGATTTTTGAACTATACGACAAAAACTCTTAAAACAAAAGTTGTTCCAAATTTTGTGTTCTACATGTTTGCTTTAAGAATCAAAGTCAAATTCTGCCTGGATTTTGAAATGGATTTCAAAATCAAATTTGGACCAAACTGAATTCAAAATTACTCTTGAATTTTCTGAACAACTTTGAATTTTGCCAATATATGAAATGTAGAGTTTGAAAAGTGGTACAACTTTGATTTAAGACCTTTTTGCTGATTTCCAATGGAAATAGGTCAATTTGATCAACACAGTTCAAATTGATTTCAAATTGGAAATTTGAAAAGGGGACAGAACTAGGGTTTTGTAGTAAAAGAAAAATTACTTTTGATTTTGCATTGACACTTGAAAAATGGTCAATGTATGAAATGTTCATTTTGAAATTCTCTACAACTTTGATGTAGATCTCAAACTCAGGCTTCAAATAGTTTTTGGAATACAAGTTTAAAGTCAAAAGGGAACCATTTCCAGGGTTTAAGTAAATTCATAATTACTTGAAATTTTGTACAGAAACTTTGAAAACTTTGAATACCAAAGTTGTACCTCTCCTCATGTTATACCAAAAAGCTTTTAGGGTCAGCCCCTAAATATGCACAGATTTTGAGTTAACTAGAAAGGGCTAATTAACTTATATAAAATTTTAATGTTTTTCCAAGTTTATAGCTAAATAGATTTTAGTTTCTTTTGAATTGTTGAACTTGGACCCATGCCTTTACATGACTTTAGTCAAGTGGAAATGAACACAAGTTACTTCATAATGACATTCTAAATTAGGTTTTTGAGCTGCATCACAAGCATATAAACAAAGATGCTCACACATTAGGAATTAAACTCATTTTAGTGAATGCATCTGAAGGTGAGCTAGCACATGATGCTATGAAATGCTTATGATGACATGACAACATTTTATTCATGTAAACACTTGAGGTGTTACATCCTTTCCCCCTAAAAGAAATCTCGACCCGAGATTTAACTACAAACCAAACCAACCACTAACATTGTGGGATACGGGGATAAAGATTACAGACTTTCACAAAAACTAGGAGCATGTTCTATATGTCAACCTTTTTCATTGTCCTGATTGTATGGTTGCATAGAACTCAGGAAACTTCTCCATCAGAAATTCTTCGGTTTCCCAAGTCGCTTCTTCCTCAGAATGCTGACTCCATTGTACTTTATAGAACCTGATAGTGTGTCGTCGAGTCACTCTATCTCGCTGATCGAGAATTCTGATGGGATACTCTGAGTAGGTCATATCAGGCTTAAGCTGTACCCCTTCGACATCAATCACTTGGTCAGGAACTCATAGACACTTCTTCAACTGAGAGATGTGAAACACATTATGAACCTCTGGCAGATGAGCTGGTAGTTGAATACGTTATGCCACTTTGCCACATTTGGCCAGGACTTGAAAAGGTCCGATGTAACGGGGAGCAAGCTTGCCCTTGACCCCGAAACGATAAACACCCTTACTGGGCGACACCTTTAGATACACAAAATCTCCTTTGGCAAACGTTAAAGGCCTACGCCTTTTATCTACATAGATTTTCTGTCGGGATTGTGCTATCTTCAGATTACTTTGTATGAGTCTGACTTTCTGTTCGGTCTCTTGAACTAGATCAACACCAAAGAACCATCTTTCACCGGGTTTGGACCAATGTAACGGAGTCCGACACCTTCTGTCGTATAAAGCTTCAAATGGTGCCATACGGATACTCTCTTGATAGCTATTGTTGTATGAGAACTCTGCTAATGGTAAGCACTCATCCCACTTAAATGGGAAGTTAAGAGCACATGCCCTGAGCATATCTTCTAATATCTGATTTACCCTTTCAGTCTGACCCCCTGTCTGTGGATGGTAGGCTGTGCTGTGTAAAAGTTTAGTGCCCAGAGACTCATGTAGACTTTCCCAGAATTTTGAAACAAACTTAGTACCCCTATCTGAGACATTAGTCTTCGATCGGAACTCCATGCAAACTCATAATTCTCTGAAAGTATATCTCGGCGTATATTGATGCCGGGTAGGTGGTTTTGACTGGTATAAAGTGCGAAACCTTGGTCAAACGATCTACTATAACCCAAATAGAGTCGTAGCCCTTGGATGTTCTTGGCAAACCAACAATAAAGTCCATACTGATATTCTCTCATTTCCAAACAGGAATTGGCAATGGCTGCAGTTCACTAGCTGACTTAAGATGAATGGCTTTGAATTTCTGGCAAGTATCACATCTGGCTACATACTTTGCAATTTCAATCTTCATCTTGGTCCACCAGAATCTTTGCCTAAGATCCTTGTACATTTTTGTACTCCCCGGATGAATCGCAAACGGGGTAAGATGAGCTTCATCAAGAATTTGTCTTCTCAGCTCAGGATTCTTCGGAACAACCAGCCTGTCTTTGAACCAAACCACTCCTGCTCCATCGACTTGGAAGCAAGAAGCTTTGTCCCTCGTGGCTTTCTCTTTGAGGTGAACAATACCCTTATTTTCTTTCTGAGCAGCTACAATCTGGTCTTTGATAGATGACTGAACTGATATATTATACAAACTGCCCTGAGTGATCATCTGAATGCCCAGTCTGTCTAGCTCGGAACAGAGAGCAAGATCCAATGGTCTGACAGTGGTACAGTTACAACGAACCTTCCGACTAAGAGCATCGGCTACCACATTTGCCTTTCCGGGATGGTAATGTACATCAAGATCATAATCTTTGATTAACTCTAACCATCTCCGTTGTCGCATATTCAGCTCTGACTGGGTGAAAATATATTTCAGACTCTTGTGGTCGGTGTATATGTGACATGTATTGCCCAAGAGGTAATGACGCCAAATCTTTAGGGCATGTACAACTGCTGCTAACTATAAATCATGAGTTGGATAGTGTTCTTCATGACGCTTCAACTGCCTGGATGCATAAGCTATTACTCTGCCCTCTTGCATCAAAACACAACCAATCCCGATACCAGAAGCATCACAGTATACATCGAACGGTTTCTCAATATTGGGTTGGGCTAAGACTGGAGCCGTAGTCAAAAATTCTTTTTGTTTCTGAAAAGCTTCTTCACATTTATCTGACCAGACAAACTTGACCTCATTATTTAACAACTCAGTTATAGGTTTGACAATTTTGGAGAAGTCTAGAATAAACCTGCGGTAATATCCTGCCATACCCAGAAAACTGCGAACTTGATGGACAATTCTGGGGGACTCCCATTCAAGGATTTCTTGTACCTTGTTCGGATTCACAGCTACACCTTCGGCGGATAACACATGACCCAGAAATGGAACTCTGTCTAGCCAGAACTCACATTTACTGAATTTTGCATATAGCTGATGGTCTCTCAGACGGCCCAACACTGAGGTGTTCAGCATGGTCTTGTGGATTCTTGGAGTATATCAGAATATCATCAATGAATACCACTACAAACTTGTCTAGTTCAAGCATGAACACGGAGTTCATCAGGTACATGAAGTGAGCTGGAGCATTAGTCAACCCAAAGGACATGACTAAATACTCATACAGGCCAGATCTGGTGGTAAAAGCAGTTTTAGCAATATCTTCAGGCCTTATTTTTATTTGGTGATACCCCGATCTCAAATCTATCTTGGAAAATACCTTGGCGCCCGTGAGTTGATCAAACAGAAGATCAATCCGCGGTAATGGGTACTTATTTTTCACTGTTACTTCATTAAGCGGACGATAGTCCACACATAGCCTCAAAGTTTGGTCTTTCTTTTTGTCAAACAAAGCAGGACAGCTCCATGGTGACGAACTAGGTCTGATATAACCCTTATCAAGTATTTCTTGCAACTGAACTTTCAATTCTACCAGCTCTTTAGGTGGCATTCTATAAGCTCGTCAAGATATTGGTGTTGTTCCTGGCTTTAGCTCTATGCTGAACTCCACATCACGGTCTGGTGGTAACCCCGGCAAGTCTTCAGGAAACACATCCGGGAACTCACAGACTACTGGAATATCCTGAACCAATTTAACTGTTGTTGCACAGACGCTGCCGCACATCTGGTCAATGGTTTTCTTTGGAATAGGAAGTTGGATAAAGAGTTCAGAAGTACTATTAGGTATGATCAACCTGACTGTTCTATGCAAGGCATCTAATATTGCCTTATGCTGGTACATCTAGTTCATCCCTAGGATCACATCTATATCCTGATCCTTGATTACTATCATATTAGTGGGATAAGTATGCCCGGCAAAATCTACGCGCACCTGATGCGCCACTTCCTTTGTGTATAAACGACCTCCATGTGTGTGTATAAGGAAATTTTCTTGTGTTTCCCCAGTTGATATATGATATTTTTCAACAAAACTCTTACTGATAAAGGTATGCGATGCACCAGAATCAAATAGTAATACGGCAGGATGGTGAGCGACTGAAAACATACCCATCATGACGGGTTCCCCTTCAGGAATATCTGCCGCTTGCGCATAGTACACACGGCCAGTCTTCTGGACGGTCTTATTCTTCTGATTGTTATTGCGGCCTTGATTCTGTTGTGGCTGTTGTTGTGGCCGCTGCTGGGAATTCTGACTAACTTGTCCTTGTGGAGTATTTGGAATACTCTTCTTGGGATACGGGCAATTACGGGAGAAATGGCCCAGTTTCCCACAATTATAACATGGGTAGTTGTGGTTCTGGGGAGTCTGGGTTCGAATGCCAGGGGCATTCGGCTGTCGTGGATAGTTAGGATTCACAACAGTTCTAGCAGATGACTGCTGTGAGCTGGCTTGTTGTTATTGGGGTGGATGATATGGTGGACGGTTATGTTGGACTGGGTGGTAAATGATACGCTGGCGCCTCTTATTGCCACCAAACGATCCGGTTGAACCCCCACCCTTCCTCTTCTTCGCTTGAAGATGCTTGAAATGCTTTTCTTCTACAGATATAACTTTATTCACCGCATCATTGAAGGAGATATTCTCGTCACACATTGCTAGCAGCTTCTGCATCTTCGTATTCAGCCCCCTCATGAAGGAATCGCGCTTCTTGTCATCGGTGTTCACATGATCCAGAGCATACTGAGACAGATGATTAAACTTGCCAATATACTGTTGTACTGGCTGATCCCGCTGCCTGAGGGCTAAGAACTCTTCGGCCTTCATCCGCATCACCCCCGCTGGAATGTAGTGAGCCTTGAAAGCTCTGGAGAACTCATCCCAGGTAATGCAGTGTCCTGGAGCTTGGGCAGCTTCAAAGTTTGCCCACCAAGTCCCTGCAGCTCCCCTCAACTGCTGGGCTACGAAGGATGGCTTCTGGGTTTCAGTGCAGTGGATTAGCCCAAACTTCTGATTCATAGTACGGAGCCAATCTGCAGCTTCTAGAGGCTCATCCGTCTTGGTGAAAACCGGCGGCCTGGTTTCTGTGAAATCCTGATAAGTACTTTCCTGAACCTGTTGATTATGTCGTCCATGCTGCCCATGTGGTGCATTCTGAACTAAACCCCGTATCAGACGTGCATTTTCGGTTGTGGCCTGCATGAGTGCAGCAATGGCTTCTGCCAGTGTTGGTGGAACTAGGGGTGCGTGGGGGACATCCTCCCCATCATGAGACAAACCAACCCCATTAGCAGCACGGGTACGAGGCATCTGCTCATAAACAAACCAAACTTTATTGATTTTTGGGTTATGATACAAAAACAATAACTGCATACACACTTATGTTACATTATTCATGCATAACAGGACTGATACATGATTCAACTAACTTAGGATCATGTTAAGCTAGACTATTACACAGCCCCTACCCTCTCGGGTTCAAGATCCACGCCTGACACTCTGATGAGAGACGACTCACTCGTCACCCTCACTCTCACTGTCGCTGTCATCAGCAGACTCAACCACATCAGGATCTTCCTCACCTTGGCCATCTATCTCCCCATCATCAATGATCGTACCCATCTCATCTTCAGCTACATCTGGAGGTGGAGGTGGATGGAGTTGATCGTACAGCACATAGACTTCCTCATGCAATAGGTCATTGAATGCTTCTATATCCGTCACATACGCCTCCAACTCATGCAGATGGGCTAAAGCGTGATCTTCTCGCTGCCAAGCGGTGTTCCTTTCTCCAAGCATTTTAGTCATAAGTTTTTCTGCATTGACCACACTTCTGTTGGCCTCCTCCAGCTTGATTTTCATACCTCCAGCTTTGGCAAGTGCCAAGCTCTTCTCCCGAGAGGTGGCAGCCAACTGGGATTTCAGCTCATGGACCTCTGCCCTTAAGTTCTCATTGATACTCTGACTGCTGTTAGACCCTTCCTCCTTGTGGGATGCAAGTTGGTGCTTGGGTACACCATGAGGACCCGTACTCTTCCGAGCTGTCTCCTTACCGCGCGGCATCCAATTGAGATCAGGTTTTGAATTAGGCAGATAAAGGAAATACTTTTTGGATAGCAAGAAAGGATTGGTTTCTAACCCTTACCCAGCTATACCACTTAACATAAGTTGAATAAGCATGATGCATGAAATGTACATACGCATAAAGCATATAAAATTTAAATTATACTCCATTACATAAGAGTAGAAATTTAACAACAATTTCAAATTAAGGCTTAACTTAACATGCTGTTCCACTTAACAATCTACGATCTACTACTTCGGACAGAACATAGATCGAATAGCATGAACGGGGTAAGTCAAAAGCATTTTGGATCAAATTAGATTTGCAATTAGTTTTGACTCAAATCATTTTGAAGTTTTACAACAATACTCCAAGATTGCTGCAATGATCGCTCTGATACCAGCTGGGATGGAACCTCCCAAATTATTAAGGCCCATGAGTACCTGTCCTTGTCCTACAGACCTCAGACAGTCATACCCTGTGCCCCATAACCCAAAAGACCCATCACGTGTCATCGGGTAACCCGACTCATCCACGTTTCCTTACATTCCCAGGATCATTGCAAGAGTCATGCAGTATTACAACATTTCACAAATAATATACATCAGAGATAAGAGTGCGAAAGTATTACACCATAAGATTTACAAACCAGTTGTTCAAACTTACGTCGTTATTACAAACCATAGTTTCAAACTTCACCCTAGGTAGTGGAAGCAACATTAATAAAAACTGTATTTCACACAAACAACCCCTCCTAAGGGTTGCATTACTCCTCCCCGGACACGTCCTCCTCAATGACGGTCACGCAACAAGCCTCAAAGCAACGCTGCTCGTGAACGTCACCTGCTACAGGGGATTAACAAACCCTGAGTATGAAGGTACTCAACAAGGCTTACCCGACAAGAAAAGAGAAGGAACAGATATGCTGGCTTGGGATGGCTCAACAGCACTTTTCATTTGCATAACAGCTTACTAGAGTAATCCTAGATCCAAATTTTACTTAATCATTTAAGTACATAGTAAGACTTGAAAGTGAACATTAGTGAAAGATCATTATCATTCTTTCTTAAACCAGTTCCATTTTCATTCTACGGTGCGGGTCAGAAGATTGAGTCTCCATAACCGAGGAGCACGACGATTCGAACCGATTCAACCAGATCTGGGAGTTTTCCACGATCATACGATATATGTCGACCCGTGATCACACATATATCAACCCCAACCTCGGATCCTCCAAACAAGACCGGGTCCGCGCCACCCGAGAGTACTTGTACACCTCCAATCCGAGACTTTAACCCACGAGGGTAGCTAGTACTCCCGCCATCTCTCCACTCCCAGTGCGCGATTAGCCATTCTCATTTAAGAACCACCAAGGCAGAGCTTACCGTAGCATATGATCGGTACTTCACAGTTTCTCAATCTAGTAGGCCAACAACGGTTAACCCTACACTGACACATCCAGGTCACCATACATCGATCCAAGGGTCGATGCATGTGCCCGTCTAGTCTTAACCATCATTCTTTTTCATTATCATTCCAAAACCATAAGTATCGAAAACATTTATCAAAAGCTTTATAAAGCAAGACTAAGCATTTCTATCATTTGCATAAAGCAGGTAGCAAGGAATGATATATCGATAACAAGGTTGGTCATGCATCAACAGGTTTAAAGCATTTATTTGTTAAACATTTAATGCATCAGGTTATCGAAAGTAAGTGTAATTATAAATTCAAGGAAATGGTTAAATGAACCGGGGCTTGCCTTCGTTGACCGAAAAAGTCTGAAATTCTTGATATTCCGGATCAACTGGACACTCTGAACTTTCCGGACCAACCTCGTCCGAACACTCGATCACTTCGGAAGCTACACGATAACAGAGTGCATGCTTAATGGAATGCTCATGACATGATCATGGTAAAGATGGAAATTTTCTAAGCTATAAGCATCCATTTTGTACATCTTTCCATCACGGTACAGTTGCAAACCAACAAAACCAACTTATACCAACATATGTGGTTATATGAGTGAAGCTTGCCTGCATCAAGCAGCAGATCAAGATAATTCACCTAACTTAACCTTTAATCTACCATAAAGAGACTTTGGTTTTCATGTTAAACAACATTACTTATTTATAAAGAAAGTAATTTAATTAGCACGAAATTAAGTTGTGAAGCAAACTATATCCAAATTAGTTCAAACTTTTAGAGATGACAAATTATATCACAAAACAGTGGTAAAACAAATATCACAGTTTTTGAACAACCATTTAAACCTGCAGAATTAAATTAAACTATAATTTTTAAATGATTAATTAAGGCATAGAAATAAGAATAAAATCTATTTTCTCCAACAGAGCTCAAAATTTTTGCGATGATACATTTTTAACTAAAAACAGTGACAAAAATAGTTTCATGATTTTTGGACCTTTAAATAAGCCTACAAAAATCATCAAAGTCCATTTATTAATAAAAAGACCTATTTAAATCACTTTCAAAATTTGCTCAAAACTCAAGTTTCATATTTTTCATAAATATTAGATAGTTTGAGAAAGCTACTCAAAACTTTTCACAATTTTTGGAGCTGCCTAGAAAAACATATGAAAAAGACAAAACTTAACACTATTCCTCTTTTTCAGAAAAAGAAAAACCCTTCACAACCCTACTGGGCTCGGCCCAACTTCGGCCCACAGCCGCTGACAACCGGGCCCCAGGTGTCAGCCTCTTCTCCTCCCCATCACGCCCAGGCCAGCGCTCGGCCGCGCTGACCGGCCGTCGGCCTCCTCACCGGCAAAGTCTCCGGCGACGGCGAGGGCCTCAGCGTCCCCATCTTGACCTCGCGCATCGATTCCACCCCTCTCTAGACCTAGCACCCACTCGACTTCGAGCTGACAGCGGCTATGGCGGCTCGGCCATGCCGAGCACGGCGGCAACGCGATGTTCCGGCTGCTAGGGCTCGGTAGCGACCTAGAGTAAGGTAGCATCATACCAAGATACACCTCGCGACCACGATGCGCCCCGTAACTTGAATGGAAACGACTCGGACATGTGCGGTCCACGGTGGCGGCCATGGCGGCGCTTGGGCCGACGGCGAGCCATGCGGACTGGCCACAAAGGCACGGTAGAGACTAAACTCAGAGACTCAACGTGCTTAGGGACTCATCAAGACTACGATGCGCACCTTACCTTGGCTCGAGGAGCACTGGACCAAGGTTGACGACGGCGGCGGCGATGACAAAGCTTGCACCAGCGGAAACCTCCGTGGACTGCTCAAGCCAGAGTGGTAGAGACCTCAAAAGCGAGCCGTGCTTGAGCCACAACACATCACGAAGCTAAAACACTAATCGGTTTGATCGGAGGAACTTTAGCTTACTGTGGCCGCGACCAAGGTACCCGCAGCGGCTCCCTGCCGGCAGCGAGGACGAAGACCGTGGCGACGGCGGAGAGAGAGCTCTAGGGCTCGGGTTGGCTAGCTCAGGAGAATCAAGGGATGCAGGCGGAGCTACTGGGAAGATGGAGAGGACCGAGACACAGCGACGACGGTGAACAAGCTTGCCGGAGCTTGACTGGAAACAGAGGAGGAGAAAGAGGAGGTGGCGGACGCGGACGATGGAAGGTTGGGGAAGCTCTCAAGGCTTGCCACCGCGCTGAGTGAAGCAAGCAGACTCCCAGCTGCGTGGCCAGACACGCAGAGCGGCGCGGAGACGGCCAGGCCACGACGGCGGTGACGCGGCGGCCTGCCCTGCACCGGCAGGTGCACTCCCCCTCCTGTAGCTACAGTATCACGTTTACCCCTTTTTTAATTTCTCTAGATTTTTGAACAACACAACAAAAACTCTTAAAACATAAGTTGTTGCAAATTTTGTGTTCTACATGTTTGCTTTAAGAATCAAAGTCAAATTCTGCCTGGATTTTGAAATGGAGTTCAAAATCAAATTTGGACCAAACTGAATTCAAAATTACTCTTGAATTTTTTGAACAACTTCGAATTTTGCCAATATATGAAATGTAGAGTTTGAAAAGTGGTACAACTTTGCTTTAACACCTTTTTGCTGATTTCCAATGGAAATAGGTCAATTTGATCAACACATTTCAAATTGATTTCAAATTTGAAATTTGAAAAGGGGACAGAACTAGGGTTTTGTAGTAAAAGCAAAATTACTTTTGATTTTGCATTGACACTTGAAAAATGGTCAATGTATGAAATGTTCATTTTGAAATTATCTACAACTTTGATGTAGATCTCAAACTCAGATTTCAAATATTTTTTGGAATACAACTTTAAAGTCAAAAGGGAACCATTTCTAGGGTTTAAGTAAATTCATAATTACTTGAAATTTTGTACAGAAACTTTGAAAACTTTGAATACCAAAGTTGTACCTCTCCTCAAGATCTACCAAAAAGCTTTTAGGGTCAGCCCCTAAATATGCACAGATTTTGAGTTAACTAGAAAGGGCTAATTAACTTATATAAAATTTTAATGTTTTTCCATGTTTATAGCTAAATAGATTTTAGTTTCTTTTGAATTGTTGAACTTGGACCCATGCCTTTACATGACTTTAGTCAAGTGGAAATGAACACAAGTTACTTCATAATGACATTCTAAATTAGGTTTTTGAGCTGCATCACAAGCATATAAACAAAGATGCTCACACATTAGGAATTAAACTCATTTTAGTGAATGCATCTCAAGGTGAGCTAGCACATGATGCTATGAAATGCTTATGATGACATGTCAAAATTTTATTCATGTAAACACTTGAGGTGTTACAGTTGTGAAACAGAAAGAAGGTTAAAATGCAAGTTAGAGACAAGAGCAACATCACGCAGCACAAATTGCTCATTAACTCGCACGGACCCACAAGACAACACTTTACCTTTGCTATTGTAGCCGAAGGTGATAAACTCCTTTCCGGCAACTGGACTAAGACTGGAGAACAACTTGGCGTTTCCAATCATATGCCTTGAGCACCCGGAATCCACCAACCAAATGTCCTCCAATCATTTTACCTACATCAATAAAAAGACATAGGGTGAGCATATGGTCCAACACTGAGGTGAGTAAAATGGGAAGTGTACCAGTGTTGGGCCGGCTACTCAAAAGAACGGTTAGTAGCAAAACCATTCCTAGCACGCATACGGGGAAAGCGATCACCACATATAGGAAAACGTGGTCCGCTGAGGGAAGAGCGTCCATCGCGATACTCAAAACGCGGTGGGGGTAACGCTCAACAACAAAGCCACCTCCACGGGGCCCATAGCCTAGAAAAGCAGGATCCCGTCGAGCACGTCCTCCTTGCGGCCTAGGACCTTGAGGCGTTGGACCTCTAGGCCTAGCAGTTCTCCTTTGAACATTCGACACATGTACATCATGGAATGGATGGTACATGTCCGTGTTGTTCGACTCCTTTGCACGACGCTCCTCTCTCTTGCGCCGAAAGCAAAACTCCCTCAAGTGTCCATCTCTCCCACAGTGCTCACAGTGGTACCTCACCGCTCTCATAGGGGGTTGTTGGTACTCACGATATTGGGTGTGGATCACTCGGTTCTTTTGAGGCATGAGCTCCTCATGGGTAGGTGGCATAGTGTCTAGCTTGTTCCTTAGGTGATTGGGTTTTGGAGAACATGTTTGCTTCTTGGGTGGAGCTCTCGGAGGTTCCACAAACACTCCATCCTTGGTGTTAGGTTTGAGAGGCTCTTTGGGTGGAATCTTGGTTAGTTTGGGAGTAGTGGTGGAGTTGGGCTTCTCACTCGGCTTAAGACCACTAAACTCTCCAACCTTCTTGAAAGATGTAGCACCCTCAACACCCTGAGCAAAACCAACACTAGGACCTCCAGCAGTATGTTTGAATTGGGCAATCATCATCCCAAGCTGCGGCTCACCACTAGACACCCGTGACAAGATGGTCCGAAGGTATGTGTTTTCTTCCTCGGTTTGCATCTTGTCATGTTACGTTGCAATCTGCATCTCCAAACCCTCACACAAAGCGCATCTAGACACACAAGTGCTATCTGAGCTAGCCTTCTCAAGAGACACAATCTTGGCATTCTTCTCTGCCAACTCGGATGCAAGCCTGCACAACTTGCATGCACCCAGCAACACGGGTCTAGCCCTAAGCTCATCCACCTCTCCAACCAAAGCAACATACTTCCCCCTCAAAGTGAGAAGGTCAGTCATGTGCTTGGAGCACATCTCACACTCATCTTCCTCAATCACGACAACGGTGGACTTGATAGACTCAAGTTCCTTCACCGCATCCTCCCACTTCTGCCTAAACTCCTTCCTCTCTCTAGCAGCACGCCTAAGCAGCTTACCTTGACTAAGGAGAGTGGCAATAAGTTTATCACCCTCAGCAGAGAGATCATCAGGAGTTTGTGATTCTTGGGAGGTGTCGTCATCGTCGTCGTCGTTCCGAGGGATCTCCTCTAGCTCGCCGTTGACCTCATCGCCGAGGGCCATGGCGTAGAAGCCCTTGTTGTCGGCGAAGAAACAGAGACCGTTCAGCTTGTCTTCGATCTTCTTCTTCTTCTCGGACTCGTCATCGCTTGATGCAGCAGAGTCGTCATCCGAGTCGTCGACGTCGCTGAGCGTGGCGAAGAAGGCACGCTGCTCAGCCAGGGCCTTCTCCAAGTGCTTCTCCTTGATGTACTCCTTGTTGAAGCCGCCCCTCCGCTTGTGCTTGGCGGGGACGTACTTCTCCTTGCGCTTGCCGGAGTCGTGCTTGTGGCCGTGATCCGCCTTGCCGAAAGCTTGTTTGTTCTTCTTCGGGCAATTGGCGATGAAGTGATCCGAGCCTCCACACTCGTAGCGGCCACCTCGTCCTCCCCCGTGGCGACGGTTCATGCAGTTGTTGTGAAACCGCGAGAACTGGTTGGCAACTGTTGATGGTCCTTAAACACCTGTTTTACCATCAACATTTGACCCTAAAATCCACCAAAAAGGCATGAAATGTAGTCAAATAGTTTCAAACTAACCAAATTCCACATGTCCATAGAATTTCATTTGAATGCGGGATTTGAACCAAATTTGGACATATGGACCCACCAGAGGCCAAACCCACTCAGCAGGGCCCAAATGGGCCTAGGGGGCGCCCGCCACCCCTAGGTGGTGCCCGCCACTAGAGTTTGGCCCAGAATCCCCCCTGCCACGTCACTGATCCATGTGACCACCCCAAGGCCAAATCTTGTCCCTTGGTCACTAGATCGGTTTGATCGGAGGGCTACGGAGGGGCGTGGCGTGGATCATGACCTAAGTCGGTTGCTAGGACATGCAACCGACCTCCAGACCGCCTTGGACAACCACCTGGAGGCCGTAGGATCAGTGTCGATGCATCCAACGGCCAGGGGACTGGCAGCCGCCAGTAGGGGGTGGCGCCCGCCACCTGACCTAACCCTATGTCAGCTGGCTGCCCTCTATAAGTACCCCCCTCACTCATTTGGGCTATAAATACCCCCCTGGTGGCGACACTTCATTTGTACCATCCAAGAGAAAGCAACACATAAGCAAGAGAAGCAAGTGAGGGTCAAGCTAGAAGCTCAGAGAGCTTAGGCAAGTAGGTTAGCTAGTAGAGAGAGTATAGCTCTAGTGCCCTCGCTACAGCGCGGCTCTTAGTTTAGCACAGCCCAGCCTAAGTCCTTGGTATAAGGAGCGTAGAGCTTGCTAAGAGAGAAGCAGGTGCGAGCGACTGGCATCGGAGGTCGGCTGATTTCCCGGCGTCTCTGGTCTGGTTTGCTCTCTTGTATCTCAGGTACATCTACCTTTATCTCAGTATTACTTTAAGCATTACTTTCAGTATTACTTTCAGTATTACTTTATCAAGTACCTTGAGTGTGACCTAGCTATCCTACAGTTCAATACACTTAGCCATAGTAGTTAATCTCTAGTGAGCTTAGTGTTTGATCTTTGTCAATAGGTTGCTTAGTTAGTTTAGTGTTTGTCTTATTAAGTCAAGTATTTGCTCTGACGTCCGCAAGGGTGTCTCTATTCAAAGCTAGGGTAGAGATAGTTAGAATATAGTTAAGCGTGGTGCTTAGTTGTAGACTAACCTTCATATATGGCTGGACCCCCGGATAGCTGTGGTAGCAAGCAGGTGGTGACAGCCCTGTGCGCCTTCAATTCCACCACGTAGTTGGCCCAGTTTAACAGTAAGGCTCGTTGTGCTAGTGTTCAACCTAAGTAACTGGTAAAGGCTAGTACGCCTCGATACATGATAAGATAGGAATAAAACTTTACTCAACTTAGTTGCTTTATTGACTTTTGCCTGCCTTGCTTCGTAACTGTCTTGCTTCGTAGTTATCTTGCTTTGTAGTTATCTAGGAGTAGTTAGTTATCTTAGTTATCCTTAGTTATCATATTCCCTTCAACTACCTATCCATCACCTTACCTTACCATCCATTTCATCCTTACCTATCCATCCATATATTCTTTCTAGCCTTTCATCTTCCCTTCTCCCCTTTTCCTTTTTCTTTTTTTTCGACTCTCATCCCCTCCTTGACTCAACTCATACACCACCCTAGCCTTCCCTTGGATCAAATAAATCGACACCTGGTACTCCCAGGCGAAGTGCTACTACGATAGTTCTGTGCGCTTGCAGAATCTCCTCCTGGTAGATTGCATTCTCTCTAGCTAGCTCCTACTAGTGTCAGGATTGACAACCCCACTTGACATTAGTAGATAGCTGCTTTAGCTCCACTCCTTTAGGTATAGTGACGGGTCTTGCTCCAAGCATTACTGACACCGTTGTCGGGGATAGACTCCATAGTCTACTTCTAGTAACAACGTTAGCAAGTGCCAACAAGCATTCCTGTGTCGTTACCGGGAATAGTTTCCTAGCTCTATCTTTAGTGAAGCTAAGAACTACCAACAGCAAGCAGGGCCAACTCATCATTCGCCATGAACTCCAGTTGCTCCTCTGTGACAGAAAGAAGAGATGACAGAGCATAACCTCCAGAGGGGTTAGCAGAGGAGCCAGAAACCAAAGCCATCGACAGGCTAGAAGGATTTTCATAAGAAGCCCTCTCCATGGCATCAATCTCACTGGACTTGAGCTTACTAAAGAGCTCGTCACACGTGAGAGTCTCATAGTTAAGCGATTCGATGATTACCTGAACCTTAGTGTCCCACACCGATCCATCGAGAGTGTGTAAAAGCTTGAGAGCCCTCTCTTGATCGTTGAAAGGTAACAACTCCTTGTTAGCCCTCATCTTGTTGATAATCACCTGAAAGCGAGCGAATAAACTTTCTATGCTCTCCCCAGGCATGTGTTGAAAGTTCTCATACTCTCGCTTGTGCGACTCGTAGAGACGGGTTTTGACTTGAGTGGTTCCCTCATGAAAACACATGAGGGTAGCCCAAATCTCCCAAGCCATAGCGTGGTGAGAAACGCAATCAAACTCAGACATGCTCAAACATGAGTAAAGAGCATTATGGGCTCGACTATTGGCATCGTGCTCATCCATCTGATGCTAAGTCACATGAGTAGCCAAGACCACGTAATCTGCAGAGTTGCAAATATCCCAAATCGAAGCACCCATACTCTGAAGATAGGACGACATGCGTATCTTCCAATACGCATAGTTCGTCCCATCGAAAAATGGTGATTTGCCCACGGCGTGATCCATGTCGCCTTCTATGGATCTGGAACCGGTTAAGGTGGAAGATCCTTAACTAGCTCTGATACCAATTGAAGGACCGAGAAAGGGGGGGTGAATGGGAGCCTAAATAATTTCTTTTGAAACTTTGGCATCTATTCCACAAATCAACCCCTGCGGATACATGGGTGTATGCCGACTCTCTGAGTGATGAGTGATTGTCAACTGGGATTATGCACCTGTTCTTTGGCTTGTGTTGTGCTGGTGTCGAGCACGGATACAGTGATCGAAAGCAAGGTTAAGGTCAAGTAGAGACGTGCCGTGCCGATGGACCGAGAGTGGCAAAGGGCGAACGTGAGGCTTGGACTGAGGGACCGGTGGCCTGAGGATCAGCTGTGGTGGCTGACAGCCTGAGACAGTGACGAGCAAAGACTTGCGGGTGGACGGGGTGCACGGGCGGTGCATCCCATCTACGGTTCGGTTTGGTGGTTGAGCCACAGAAAAACCACCGAGTGGACGGTTTCCAGGTTTGGGCCTCAAAACCTGGGCGTTGATGGTTTCCGAGTTCGGGCCACAAAACTCGGGCTGAAGACGGTTTCTAGGTTTGGGCCTCAAAACCTGGGTGCTGCGGGTTTCTGAGTTTGGGCCACAAAACTCAGGCTATGGTCGACTGGTTTCCCGGTTTGGGACTCAAAACCGGGGGTCGGCTGGGAAGGCTGGATTCTCGGTTTGGGCCACAAAACCGGAGGCGACGTCCAGGAAAAGGACGAATGGAGCGGTGGCGGCACGTGGCGGCAATCGGTGAGGTTGCGTCGAGGCAACGCTACCAGTTGTGCGGGCGTGGCCGTCAGATCACCACCTACCATGAGTTGGTCCAGAATAACCCTAGGGTTTAGCTGGTTCGCTTCGTAATTAGTTAGGGGTAGAGTGGGAATTAGAATTAGGATAAGTAGGGGGAGACACCCAACTCCCCATCTATCTCAGTCATTTGCTCTTTGCCTTCTAGGTTTTCCTCATCTCCCAATCCCCTGTTGTAGCAACTGAGGTCCGCAGAGAACCATACCTCTGTGTACTGGAGATTTTGAGGAAGTGAGACTGTAATCTCACTGTTGTAGCGTGTGGTAGCCACACGGTTGCAATTCCGTGGTTGTGATTCGTGTTTTGTTCATGTTCTTCGCGGGTTACTTTTCTCCACGTTTTTCCCGTCGATCGATTTCTCAACTCCGTGTTTCTTTTGCAATTCTGTTTGAATAGAGTTGTTCTAGATCATGAGGCACTTCTTTCCATCAAAGGAATTTACCTAAAACCTCATGAGCTAGTAGATCGATCGATTTTCGTTTCGGGTCAAGTTTTTGTCCCTTCCCCTGAATTTCTTTGATTCATCGATTTGGAGATAGGTTCGAGCCATGATCTCTTATAGGTAGCTCACTATCTTCACTGTGACTCATCTCTCTAAGTTTGAACCCTAGAGGTTTCGTTTTGGGAGAGATCGAGTTGAATCGGTGGACGAACTATGCATTTTCGGGGAGACCGGACGCTGGGCACGGGTTGACCGGACGCTGACCCCGTGCGTCCGGTCGTTGAATGCTCAGCGTGTATTTCTGCGACTTGACCTGACGCTAGCTCCTGTGAGTGACCGGACGCGTCTCTTCTACTGTTCACTGCTCTGTTGTTTGTGACCGGACGCTGTGGACCTGACCGGACGCACCGTTCACTAGAGTCTAGTCGGGAACAGTAAGGTTCCAGAACCGATTTTCTAAGACCGGACGCATCCGGTGATTCCTGACCGGACACAGGCAGAGTCCGGTCGAGTCTGTTTTGCGCTGTGTCGTCCGTGGCTCGTTCGTTCGTTGTCGGTTTTCGTTTCCGGCTTTTGCGTTGAGTTTCTAGAGTTAAGTAGTGACTCGCTGTGCTTCTCGGAAGCATCCACCCTACATCAAGGGTCGTGGACACTACTTGAGCTCTAGGCTTGCTCTTGGGGTGATTCTTGGGACAGTGGCAACAAGTTTCTGAAAAAAAAAATTTGGAGCTCCCATTCACCCCCCTCTGGTCTCTTTCTCGTAGCATCTTTGGTCCTTCAACCCCCAAAAAACTTTGTGTGCAAACGTGATGCCAACGACCCTTGGAAGAGGATGGATGATCTCTAGGATCACAGCGAGGCACCACCAAACGAGACTAAACCAAACACCGAAAACTCCGGCTCAAGTTCAACCCCTGAAACTGACTCCCGAACGTAGATGGACGGCTACGTCGGAAAATCTCCAAATACTGATGCTAACAAGTAGCAAAGATACCTAGAGAGGTTCCTTGATGAAGTCTGGGGCCAAACGAGAAGTCTGAAAACCAAGCAGAAAAGCTGGGAGATCAAGCGCTGAAGGACCGAGAATGCAATAGCAAGGCGACCAGAGGGGGAGGGGGGGTGAATGGGAGCTCAAAAATTTCTCTCGAAACTTCGGCCTTTGTCCCACAAATCAACCCCAAATGCTTCGATGAAAACCGTGATGCCCACGACCCTTGGAAGAGGGTGGATGATCCCTAGGATCACAGCAAGGCACCACAAAGTGATAGAAAACCAAACACCAAAAGTACCGGCACAAGTTCGACCCCTAAAAATTGAGTCCTGAACGTAGATTAAAGGCTACATCGGGAAATCCCCAAATACCGATGCTAACAAGTAGCAAAGATACTTAGAGAGGTTCCTTGGTGAACTAAAGGGCCAACCGAGAAGTCCAGAAACCAAGCGAAGAAGCCGGGAGTGCAAACAAACTAAAACTCAAATCACAGCCGATTCGCGGACTGTCCGCGCTAGGGGCGGACTGTCCGCGGTCCACTGGCGGACTGTCCGCCAGCAGAAAACTAGAAACAGCACAAACGCTGCAAGTCCCCTGGACGTTCCCGGACTGTCCGCGAACTCCAATGGTGGACTGTCCGCCGGTCAAAGTTGGACACTGTACTCGGCGACGAACAACCACTGCTCGGCTGAGTCCTGACGCCCGGACTGTCCGCGCTTGGAACGGCGGACTATCCGCGGCTGTTCAGAGAGGGCGATTTCGATCGCCCTCAACTCAAATCCTCCCAAATTTGATTCAAATCAAAATCCCTTGTTCTCAAACTTGGAGAAGATGATCACGAGGTAGTTGGAAGACTATCCCCAAGAAATCATCCGCTCAAATCAACTAAAACACCGGTAATCCGAGAGAGAAGGAGTATGAACCAAAAAAGCGCCACGAAGACAAAATCAACCCGATCTACTTGTTTGTGACGAGTTAGATGAATTCCTTCGGTGGAAATGATCTCCTCACTATGAAGAACAAGTTGATTCAAACGGATTTCAAAAAGATGCAGTAGAGAGGGAGATCGAGTGACGGGAAAATTGCGGAGAAACGAAGAACGCGAAGAACACGAACAAAACACAAATCAACACATCGATCTGCAACCGTGTGGATACCACATGCTACAACAGTGAGATTACGGTCTCACTACCTCAAAATCTTCAATACACAGAGGTATGGTTCTCTGCGGATCTCAGTTGCTACAGCAGGGGATTGGGAGAGGAGGAAAACCTAGAAGGCAAAGAGCGAATGACTGAGATAGGATGGGAGGTGGGTGTCTCCCTCTACTTGTCCTAATCCTAATTCCCACTCTACCCCTAACTAATTACAGAGCAAACCAGCTAAACCTTAAGGTTATTCTGGACCAACTCGTGGTAGGTGGTGATTCGACGGCCATGCCCGCACAACTGGTAGCGTTGCCTCGACGCAACTTCACCGATTGCCGCCACTTGCCGCCACCGCTCTACTTGTCCTTTTCCCGGACTTCGCCCCCGGTTTTGAGGCCCAAACCGGGAAACCAGCCTTCACGACCAACCCCCGGTTTTCAGGCCCAAACCGGGAAACCAGCCGTCCATCGCCTGAGTTTTGTGGCCCAAACTCAGAAACCCGCAGCACCCAGGTTTTGAGGCCCAAACCTGGAAACCATCCTCAGCCCGAGTTTTGTGGCCTAAACTCGCAAAACCATCAGCGCCCAGGTTTTGAGGCCCAAACCTAGAAACCGTCCACTCAGTGGTTTTTCTGTGGCTCAACCACCAAACTGAGCCGTAGATGGGATGCATCGCCCGTGCACCCCGTCCACCGACACGTGTCCCCAGGTCCACGACCCAAGCAACACCGTGCCCGCAAGTTTTCGCTCGTCGCTGTCCCAGGCTGTCAGCCACCACAGCTGATCCTCAGGCCACCGGTCCCTCAGTCCAAGCCTCACGTCCGCCCTTCGCCACTCTCGGTCCATCGGCACGGCACGTCTCTACTTGACCTTCACCTTGCCTTCGATCACTGTATCCGTGCTCGACACATGCACAACACAAGCCAAAGAACATGCGCATTATCCCAGTTGACAATCACTCATCACTCAGAGACTCAGCATACACCCATGTATCCGCAATCTCCCCCTTGATGAGTGCATTGTCAACTACCAACGCAAATCATAATGGAATAGAGGAAGGAAGAAGAAAAAGAGAGAACTCGACCAAATGACCCAAAAGCATAACAAAGCCGAAGAAGGTCAAGTGAAAGAGCAAAACAACTTGGTTCCCAAAGACATGGGCAACAGCTCGACGCAACCAAGCAAAGCAAAGCTAGCCCTCAAGAAGAGGTAGAACAGGCTCAACACCGCTAGCGAGAAAGCTCGATACCAATTGAAGGATCAACTAAAATTCAAGCAAAATAGAGCTAGCCCCTCAAGAAGAGGTAGAACGGGCACAACACCGCTAGCGAGGAAGCTCGATACCAACTGAGGAAACCTCGATACCAACTGAAGAGCATAAAGACAAAGTTGCTAGTCCCTCAAGAAAGAGGCAAAGGCTCAACACAACCAGCTGCCAAAATGCTCCGAATCAATTGGGAATTTCAAAATCCTCAAAATCCGAGCTAGCTCAAACTCCCCCTCAAATAGTGCACACAACCAGGAAATCTCCCCTTTGTTCAACTCGGAAAGCACATGATTTGCAATATTTTCTCCCCCTTAGTTGAAAATGCACCATCAAGTATCTCCCCTCCAAATGCATGAGTTAAAATGCAAGTTAGCAGCTCCAGGAATATAGTGGATAGAATGAGAAGATGCTCAACAAAATGCTCATCCGATGACTCATAAAATGCACAGAATGCTAGCAAAGGCTCAAGCTGATCACCAATTTGAAATCTGAACATTGGAGCAAAATGAGCAGTTTTTAGCCAAAAAGGTATTCACCATCAAAATAGCACTAAGCACATATAGAAAGGAAGTCAAACAAGTGCTAAACATGTATACAAGGTGAACTACCCCTTGCAAGTTCAATCATCATGCTAAAGAATGCAACATAGACTTGTGTATACAAATTTTATCGGAGTTGCAGCGGTTAAATTACACAAGTTCAAATTTCAGCATGTGATTGCGAGAGGTTGAAAGCTTGTCATTACCTAACTTTTCAACTATGCGAAGCCTATGCAGAAGCAATTAGAAGCTTAAAGCAACAATTTCGGTCATACACTACACAGCTCAAGTTTAACTCAAAGTGCAATGAGAAACACTCTTGAAACTGTGATGTGCTGACAAGCAATCCCATCTCGATCTTTCCAATTTACTTAACTTGGTTCAAAATTAAAGCAGAATGGAACATACCAAGCAAGTGAATGACTCACACTAGAGACATAGCAACCTAGCATATATGAGAAGCACAAGGGATTTCAACACATTCTACACATGCTAGTTGCATATCTCAATGGTGAACATTTTCAAGTTTATGTTTATTAATCAAATTCACCATTCATAAAATAGCTCAACTCACAACATGTATCAGTGATCAGAAAGAGCATAACTACAACATCATCATAAAGCATCAAAGCATACACTTGTACAGAACATAGTCACATTCTAAGGATTATATCCATGATGTTCTGAATTTAAATATGCAAGATGAAATGAAGAAAGATACCAATTGAAAAACCAAAGTCAGTTTATGATACAAAACAAAATGTTTCCACCATCTAAAAGGGGAAACACACACCAAGCTCGCCTCTCAACCTAGCAAAAGTTGATTGGTCAAAAGGCTTGGTGAAAATATCAGCCAACTGATGATGAGTATCGACATGGCGAAGGTCGATATCACCCTCCTCATAGTGGTCTCGCAGAAAATGAAAGCGCACATCAATGTGTTTGGTCTTAGAGTGCAACACGGGATTCTTAGCAACGCTAATCGCACTCGTGTTGTCACAAAGCAAAGGAACGCGAGAAAAGCTTAGACCAAAACCACGCAAAGTGGACATCATCCAAAGCAATTGAGAACAGCTAGCCGCAGCAACAAACTCAGCCTCCGTGGTAGACTGGGCGACACTAGACTGCTTGCGAGAAGACCACGATACTAGAGAAGAACCAATAAACTGACAAGTCCCAGAAGTGGACTTGCGCTCAATCCGGCAACCAGCAAAATCGGCATCAGAATAACCGCAAATAGAGAGGGTGGAGGAAGTAGAATACCAAATCCCAAACTCTGGAGTGAAGCATAAGTACCTCGTAATGCGCTTGACCGCCTGACGGTGAGAGGTGTGCGGCGATGACTGAAATCACGTGGAAAGACACACTGCGAACTGGATGTCCGGTCGTGTCGCCATCAAGTACAGCAGCGACCCTATCATACTCCGGTATTCCTTCTGGTCCACTGCTTCTCCATCCTTGTCCGCATCCAGGGCCGTCGTGGTCGACATGGGTGTTGGAAGAGGCTTGGCCTCACCCATATCGAACTTCTTCAATACGTCCTTGGTATACTTGCCCTGGTGCACGAACGTTCCCTCTCGGGATTGCTTGATTTGCAACCCGAGGAAAAACGTCAACTCGCCCATCATGCTCATCTCAAACTCCCTGCTCATAGTATCTGCAAACTTGGCAACCAAAGCGTGAGAAGAACTACCAAAAATGATATCATCCACGTAAATCTGGACCAAGAGAGTGTCACAGCCTTGCTTGAGGAGAAAGAGTGTTTTATCTACACATCCCATTTTAAAACCCTTAGCAAGCAAAAAGGTTTTCAACCTATCATACCAGGCTCTAGGGGCTTGTTCAAACCATACAAAGCTTTGTGAAGTTTAAAAACATGGTTTGAAACTTGGGATTTTTGAAACTGGGGGGTTGTTTCACATACACCTCCTCTTCTATGTAGCAATTTAAGAAGGCACTCTTGACATCCATTTGAAAAAGTTTAAACCCTTTGGATGCAGCAAAAGCCAAGAGTATCCTAATAGCCTCCAAATGAGCTACAGGAGCAAAATTCTCCTCATAGTCTATCCCCTCCTTCTGACTATACCCCTGGGGTACAAGTATGGCCTTGTTTCTTACAACATGGCCATCTTCTCCTTGTTTATTTTTGAAAACCCATTTTGTCCCAATAGGGTGACACTCAGGAGGAAGAGGAACAAGAACCCAAACTCGATTTCTCTCAATGTTCTCAAGCTCCTCATGCATGGCATTGACCCAATCCGGATCCGTCAAAGCGTGTCCAACATCTCGGGGTTCAAAATCAGCAACAAATGCAGAATGAGCAAAGTGAGAGATTTGTTGTGACCTAGACTGAGTGACACGTTCGCCGATGTTGTCGATCATCTGTTGAGGCGGGTGTTGGCGCTGAATGTGTGGTGGCGCCTCCCGAGCTGATGTAGCCTCCCCCTCAACAGCAGCTGGTGCCTCCCCAGGTACAAAAGGTACCGCTCGAGGTGGCGGATCCCACGACCCCCAAGTAGTCGAAGAAGAAGGGTCAGGGCCGTGAGTGGTCGTAGAGGCCGCTCTTTGTGGCACAACAGGTGGAGGTGGTGCTGGGTCATCCATCCCTTCAGCACCCTCTTCCTCATCATCAAAAAGAGGCTCGCCAACCTCATGATCACCTGCACGCTCAAAACGAGAAGAAGGACAAACCATGGTCTCGTCGAAGGTGACATCGGATGTCTCCATGACTCGGTTAGTATCAAGGTTAAGTACACGATATGCTCGAGTGTGAGAGCCATAACCCAAAAATACTCCGTCAGAAGAACGAGACTCAAACTTGTCCAAGTTGCCTTTTTTTAGTATAAAACAATGGCAACTGAAAACTCTAAAATAACTCACTTTGGGCTGTTTTCCAAAACGCAACTCATAAGAAGCCTTTTTCAAGAAAGCTCGGAGAAAAATGCGATTGGAAATGTCATGCAGTGCTCATAGCTTCGGCCCAATATCGCCTAGGAGTCCTATGCTCATCGAGCATCGTCCTGGCCATCTCTACAAGGGTTCAATTCTTCCTTTCAACAACACCATTCTGTGGCAGTGTGTAGGGGAAGAAAACTGATGCTCTAAACCCAAAGAGTTACAAAACTTTTAAAATCCGAGTTTTTGAACTCGGAACCATTATCACTTCTAATAGCTCGCATTGAGTTCATAGGGAACTCATTCTGAAGACACAAAATCAGATTGCGAGCAAAAAAGAAAGTCTCAGTTTTCTCAGCTAAAAAGAAAACCCAAGAATATCTCAAAAAGTCGTCAACAACAACAAGCACATACCACTTCCCCCCAACCGAGCTCACCCGAGCCGGACCAACAAGGTCCATGTGCAAAAGCTCTCCAGGGCGCTTGGTCATGACCTGAGTCACTTGATGGTGGGGAGCGGCAACCATCTTCCCATGTCTACAAGAATGGCAAACAAGATCCTTTTTCCATGCATAACTTGGGCAATCCTCGGATTAGGCCAAGTGAACTAAGCCTTGCAAGCAAGTCGAAGCTCAAATGTCCTAGTCTCCTATGCCACTTCCAAAGATCAGAGGAGGAGGGTCCAGCCAAAAGACAACGAGAAACTCCAAATGACTCTGAGAAATCCGCACGAAATACTTTCCCAAAGGGCGAAATCACACAAACAAGATTGCCCTGAGGATCCAAAATACGACTGAGATTCGGCTTAAAATGAATCTCATAGTCGTCATCAAAGAGTTGCGAAACAGAAAGAAGGTTAAAATGCAAGTTAGAAACAAGAGCAACATCGCGCAACACAAAGTGCTCATTAACTCGCACCGACCCACGAGACAATACTTTACCTTTGCTATTGTTGCCGAAGGTGATAAACTCCTTTCCGGCGACCGGACTAAGACTGGAGAACCACTTGGCGTTTCCGGTCATATGCCTTGAGCAACCGGAATCGACCAACCAAACGTTCTCCAATCGTTTTACCTGCATCAATAAAAATACATAGGGTGAGCATACGGTCCAACACTGGGGTTAGTGAAGTAGGAAGAATACCAGTGTTGGGCCGGCTGCTCAAAAGAACGGTTAGCAGAAAAACCATTTCTAGCACGCCTACGGGAAGAGCGATCACCATGTAGAGGAAAATGTGGTCCGCTAAGGGAGGAACGTCCATCGCGATATTCAAAACGCGAAGGGGGAAAACGCTCTACTACAAAGCCACCGCCATGGGGTCCATAGCCCACAACTGCAGGCTCCCGCCGGGCACGTTCTCTTCGCGACCTAGGACTAGGAACTTGAGGTTTTGGACCACTAGGCCTAGCAGCACGCCTCTGAACATTCGGCACATTTACATCATGGAAAGGATGGTACATGTCCGTGTTGTTCATCTCCTTTGCACGACGCGTCTCTCTCTTGCGCCGAAAGAAAAACTCACTCAAGTGTCCATCTCTCCCACAGTGCTGACAGTGGTACCTCACCGCTCTCATAGGGGGTTGTTGGTACTCACGGTAGTGGCCGGGTGTGGATCACTTTGCCCTTCTGTGGCATAAGCTCATCCTGGATAGGTGGCATAGTGTCCAGCTTGTTCTTGAGGTGGTTTGGTTTTGGAGCCCATGATTGTTTCTTGGGTGGAGCTCTCGGAGGTTCAACAAACACACCATCCTTGGTGTTAGGCTTTAGAGGCTCTTTGGGTGGAATCTTGGTAAGCTTTGGGAGTAGTGGTGGAGTTGGGCTTCTCACTCGGGTTAAGACCACTAAACTCTCCAACCTTGCCAAAAGATGAAGTGCACTCAACCCCCTGAGCAAAGCCTACACCAGGACCTCCAACAGCACGCTTGAAGTGGGAGATCATCATCCCAAGCTGCAGCTCACCACTAGACACCCATGACAAGATGGTCCGAAGGTATGTGTTTTCTTCCGCGGTTTGCATCTTGTCATGCTTCACATTGGCTATCTCCATCTCCAAACCCTCACACAAAGCGCATATAGAAACACAAGTGCTACCTGAGCTAGCCTTCTCAAGAGACACAATCTTGGCATTCTTCTCTGCCAACTCGTATTGCAAGCCCGCACAGGACTTGCACGCACCCAACAGCGAGGATCTAGCCTTAAGCTCATCCACCTCTCCTACCAACACAGCATACTTACTCCTCAATATGAGAAGGTCAGTCATGTGTGTGGAGCACATCTCACACTCCTCCTCCTCGGTGACAAACGGTGGACTTGACAGATTCAAGTTCCTTCACCGTATCCTCCCACTTCTGCCTAAACTCCTTCTCTCTCTAGCAGCGCGCCTAAGCAGTTTGTCTTGACTAAAGAGAGCGGCAGTAAGTTTCTCAACCTCAGCAAAAAGCTCATCAGGGGTCTGAGATACCTGGGAGGTGTCGTCGTCGTCGTCGTTCCGAGGGATGTCCTCCAGCTCGCCGTCAACCTCCTTGCCGAGGGCCATGGTGAAGAAGCCCTTGTTGTCGGTGAAGAAGCAGAGGCCATTCAGCTTGTCCTCGATCCTCTTCTTCTTCTCGGACTCGTCGTCGCTTGAGGAAGCGGAGTCGTCATCCGAGTCGTCGACGTCGCTGATCGTGGCGAAGAATGCACGATGCTCAGCCTGGGCCATCTCCATGTACATTGTCTTGATGTACTCCTTGTTGAAGCCGCCCTTCCGCTTGTGCTTCGTGGGGACGTACTTCTCCTTACGCTTGCCGGAGTCGTACTTGTGCCCATGATCCGCCTTGCCGAAGACTTGCTTGTTCTTCTTCGGGCAATTGGCGATGAAGTGGGTTAGGTCGCCGCACTCGGAAGATCCCGAGTGTCCTCCTCCGCGGCGACGGTTCATGCGTTTGTTGTGGAACCGTGAGAACGTTGGCGAGCAAAGCCAACCACTCGTCATCCCCCATGACTCCAGCTCGCTCTGTGAAGAAAAAAAGAAGAGAGTGCAAAGCCTCCAGAGGGGTTAGCAGAAGAGCCAGAAGCAAAGCCATCGACGTGCCAGAAGGATTTTTCAGGAAGCCCTCGCCATGGCGTCAATCTCACCGACTTGAGCTTACTAAAGAGCTCGTCGCATGTGAGGGTCTCATAGTTAGGTGATTCGATGATCGCCTGAACCTTTGAGCCCCACACCGATCGATCAGAGTGTGCAAAAGCTTCAAAGCTCTCTCATGAAATCGAAAGGCAACAGCTCCTTGTTAGCCCTCATCTTGTTGACAATCACCTGAAAGCGAGCGAATAAACTCTTTTGCTCTCGCCAGACAATGTCGAAAGTTCCATACTCTCGCTTGTGGCGACTCATAGAGCGGGTTTTTGACTTGAGTGTGGTTCCCTCATGGAAACACATGAGGGTAGCCCAAATCTCCCGAGTCGTAGCGAGGTGAGAATCACGATCAAACTCCGTCATGCTCAAGCATGAGAAAAGAGCATTACGGGCTCGGCTATTGGCATCATGCTCATCGATCTGATGCTGAGTCACACGAGCAGCCAAGACCACGTAATCTGCAGAGTTGCAAATATCCCAAATGGAAGCACCAATACTCTGCAGATAGGCAGACATGCGTATCTTCCAATACGCATAGTTCGTCCCATCGAAAAATGGCGGTTTGCCCACGTCGCGATCCATGTCGCCTTCTGTGGATCTGGAACTGGCTAAGGTGGAAGATCCTTAACCCTCTTCGATACCAATTGTAGGACCGAGAATGCAATAGCAAAGCGACCAGAGGGGGGTGAATGAGAGCTCAAAAAATTCTCTCGAAACTTCAGCCTTTATCCCACAAATCAACCCCAAACGCTTCGATCGAAACCGTGATGCCCACGACCCTTGGAAGAGGGTGGATGATCCCTAGGATCACAGCAAGGCACCACAAAGTGATAGAAAACAAACAAAAAAGTACCGGCACAAGTTCGACCCTAAAAACTGAGTCCCGAACGTAGATTAAAGGCTATGTCGGGAAATCCCCAAATACCGATGCTAACAAGTAGAAAAGAAACTTAGAGAGTTTCCTTGGTGAACTAAAGGGCCAACCGAGAAGTCTAGAAACCAAGCGAAGAAGCCGGGAGAGCAAACGAACTAAAACTCAACTCACAGCCGATTCGCGGACTGTCCGGACTCTCAGTCCCGGACTGTCCGCGCTAGGGGCGGACTGTCCGCGGTCCACTGGCGGACTGTCCGCCGGTAGAAAACCAGAAACAGCACAGACGCTTCAAGTCCCCTGGACATGCCCGGACTGTCCGCGAACTCCAGCGGTGGACTGTCCGCCGGTCAAAGTTGGACACTGTACTCAGCGATGAACACCCACTGCTCGGCTAAGTCCTGACGCCCGGACTGTCCGCGCTTGGAACGGCGGACTGTCCGCGGCTGTACAGAGAGGGCGATTTCGGTCGCCCTCAACTCAAATCCTCCAAAATTCATTCAATCAATCCCTTGTTCCCAAACTTGGAGAAGATGATCACGAGGTAGTTGGCAGACTATCCCCAAGAAATCATGTTGGGGGAAAGGACCCTCGACAGAAGCGCCGCCCGAACTGGTGCCCAAATTCAGCCCTCGCGTAACGCCTGGCGTGCTTGCGGGTCTCTCTACCATCGGAGGCCACTACCCTGACCCCCGAATGCGGGCTCAACCCTCGCTCTCTTGCTGTGTTCCCGTGCAGGTCTGAGGCGATGGTCGCGCTGCGAGAAACCTTCGCTGGCCGTCGACACCACCTTTCGATGGAGCGAGGGTCCAGGCAAGCAGCGAGCGTGATCACTTGCCTCTCCCGGGAGGCAAGTGAAGCCGGAGGTGCGCGGGCCCAAGGGTGAGCGCGGCCGAAGGTCAAGACCGCCGCACCTCTCCCCGAAGGTGAACAGGGGGCCAGGTGGCGGCGCGCCGGGTGTGACCGATTAGGGTTTCCGCTCCAGCTGTGTGTTTACGCTTCTGCCCTTCCTCCCTGCGCGGAGGCGAGGAATCTTTGCTGTACCCTTTTGTAATCTGGCCCGCACCCCTTGGCATTCCCTATAAATACCAAGGGGATGAACAGTGTAAAGGACGACTTTTTGGGAATTCGAGCGCTTTCCACTTCCGTTTCACCTTCGCTACTACATCCGACGCTTGGTCACCTTCGCTCCTTCCCCCGCACAAGTGCGGAGGTTGGGCAAGTGTGCTCCCAACAGTTTGGCGCCGTCCGTGGGGACGCGAAGTCTGAAATGGCGGGAAACAGGAGAGCACTTTCGGCGAGGGACCAGCGCGTTGCTAGAGAGGCGGCAGCGGTGGTCCCGCCTGCTGAGGAAATTGCACAACCCTCGGGAGGAGAAAATGTCACCCCGGAACCCCAATCCCTGGGCCCCCAGGCCCGAGTGGCGACACAGCCGCACCCACACACTTCGGGAGAAGGAGAAGGGGAAGGAGAGAGGTGGGCCTCGAGGCCCTTGAAAGGCTCGAGGCTGAGCTGCAAGAGAAGAAGAGGCGCCTGGAACAGCTTGAGAGGCACAACCGACTGCGCTCAATCAGACAGAGGGCAGACGAGGCCAGGGAGCAGCTTCGCCGCATGGAGGAGTCCCTCGCCGCGGCAGAAGCCGAAGCCGAGGGCTGGAACAATGAGGAGATACCCCCGTTGCGAGAGGGGAATGAGGAGCCAAATCAAGACAACCTTCGTCACCACCCACCACCCCACCACCACCAGTACACCCAGAGCCATATCTTGTGAGACACCCAAACCTCCGCCAACTCTACCCCAGATGAGAGAGAGCAAAACCTTCGCATTCAGCGAAGGCATCAACAACACCAAATGCCATACGATCCAAAGTCACCACTCTCCCAAACACTCCAAACCCAGCCCTGGCCACCTTGCTATAATCCACAAAACCTACCTCGCTATGATGGACTTTCCGACCCTCGCCAGTTCATCATGAGCTATGAAGCAGCGGTTGCCGCAGCAGGCGGTGACGAATCAACAATGGCCAAATCCTTTGTCATCATTCTGCGAGACATCGCACAAACTTGGTACAGCAACCTTCGCCCCGGAACTGTGGACTCCTGGGCCTCCCTCAGAGACAAGCTGTGTACAAACTTCAAGGGCATCACTCCAGCCCCGTTAAACCCCATCGAGCTATTCAACTGCAAGCAAGAGGAACGCGAGCCGCTCCAAGATTACTGGCGAAGGTTCATTCAAATCAGAGCGAGGACCCCTGGGATATCTGACGAGGCTGTCATCCTCGCTGCAGTCAGTGGTCTGCGCCCAGGACCATGCTCCTCAAAATTTGCCAGAAAACCGGCAAACTCGATCGAGGAGTTGCATGAAACAATGGAAAGATACTGTAGAGCTGATATGGATTTCAGAGCAAAGTCCGACGCTCGGAGGTCTCAGCAGAGGCCACAGCCGAGGCCTCAACCGAGAGAAAGCAACCCTCGCCAAGAGCAAAGCAACGTTGGTGCGATCAACAAAGCAACAAGCTATGAACATCAAACACGGGACGCTCATCACCCGAGCAGCCAAGCCCCGCAGGCTTTGCCACCTCCGCCGAACCAGCGTTACCAGCAGCGAGATCCTGCCAAAATGTATTGTCACTTCTGTGGAATGGGAAAGGGGCACACAACAAAGCAATGCGAATGCTTCGCCAAAGGAAAAGAATTCCAGGAATCCAGGAAACCTGCCATGTCAGACCCCCGAACCATAAACCACACAAGGAAACCAAGCTTCCACCCACCAAATCCAACATACCACTATACCCCCATAAACTACGGCCTACCTTCGCAACAACCCCCCTACACCCACCACCCACTCTACAACCAAACCCATTATCAGCCAACCACCACCCCACAACGCCAAAACCCACCTTACACAGTCACATACCCAGCTACCCCGCAAAACCAAATTCCAACAACCCACCAACCCACCAGCCACCAGCGCTCTGCCACCACATCGCAGATCCCCGCGTTACCAGCACCACAACCTGTGAAAGCCGAAGGCTCGAACCAAACAACCATCAACAATCCAACATCGACCTTCGGTGTCATTCTAGCTATCACCGGAGGCTCAAACGAAGACCATGGCAACAAACGGCAGAGGAAGGAACATGCCAGACGCGTTCACCACGTGGCCGTCGAAGGACCACATAAATTTGGTCGTTGGTCTCACATCCCCATAACCTTCGATTCCAGTGACATGAAGCTAAGAGATTACCCTCACACAGATGCCATGGTGATCGAAACCAACCTCGCCGGGTGGACCGTCACCAAAATACTGGTCGATACCGGAAGCTCCGCTGACATCTTGTTCGCTTCAACCTTCGACAGCATGAAGCTTGACAGAAATCTTCTGCAACCGGCCGACAACCCCCTATACGGTTTCGGTGGTCAACAAGTAAGAGCCGTCGGGAAAATTTCTCTGCCCGTGACCTTCGGCGACCAAATCAACTGCAGGACGGAACACATAACATTTGATGTCGTCGACATGTTCTACCCATACAATGCCATTTTTGGCCGAGGGGTCACAAACGCGTTCAATGCGGTCATCCATCCCGCCTACCTATGCATGAAACTTCCCGCGCCGAAGGGTGTCGTCGCGGTATTCGGGGACCAGGACATTGCAAGGACAGCTGAAGGGAACGTCGCTCCGGGGCAACGCAATGTACATAATTTGTCAAAACCTCAAACCCCCGGTATCAGCGTCGAAGGCGAGGTCTGCAATGACAGAGTGAAGGCGGCGCCAAAGGACGAAACCAAACAAGTCCAACTCTTCGAGGGTAATGAAGAAAGAAAGGTGATCATCTCAGCCAATCTAGACCCTCGATCAGAAGGCAACCTCGTCACCTTCCTCAGAGAAAATTCCGACACCTTCGCTTGGTCCGCCGAAGACCTAAAAGGAGTCAACAGATCAATGATCGAGCATAGCCTGAACATCAAGACAGGTTATCGCCCAATCAAACAAAAGCTTCGCAAGATGTCAGAAGAAAGAAAGGAGGCAGCGAAGGCTGAGGTAAAAAGGCTTCTGGACGCAGGCGTCATTCGCCCAGTCAAATACCCAACTTGGCTCTCAAATGTGGTCCTAGTCCAAAAGAAGAATAAAAAATGGCGAATGTGCGTCGATTTCACTTGCTTGAACAAAGCCTGTCCGAAGGATGACTTCCCCGAACTCCCCCTCCCAAACATAAGCACCCTGGTCGACAGAGCGGCAGGCTGCCAAATGCTATCCCTCCTCGATTGCTTCTCAGGCTATCACCAAATCTGGATGAATGAAGAAGACGAAGAAAAAACAAGCTTTATCACACCCTCGGGCACTTTTTGCTTCCGAAGAATGGCAGAAGGTTTGAAAAATGCAGGCTCAACCTTCGCTCGCATGACTCCGAAGTTTTCAAGGATGAGCATGTCCGTCTCTATATCGACGACCTAGTCGTTCAAAGCGAACTAAAAGAGAACCACATTCCAGACCTATCGAGGGTATTCAGCAACCTCCGGTACGCCGGACTGAAACTAAACCCAGAAAAATGTGTTTTCGGGGTAAGCGAAGGCAAGTTGCTAGGTTGCATCGTCTCAGCCAGAGGAAGAATCGAGGCAACCTGAGAAGATTGATGCCATCATGAACATGGAACCTCCGACGACCAAGAAAGCAGCTCAGCGTCTGACTGGTCGTTTGGCAGCACTTAGCAGATTCATCTCAAGATCCGCAGAGCGAGGGTTACCATTTTTCGAAACACTCAGAAGCAATGCTCCTTTCCACTGGGGCCCCCAGCAGCAAAAGGCCTTCGAGGAGTTGAAAAAATATCTGACCAGCTTGACTGCCCTAACCAGCCCAAGCAGGGGAGACTTGTTGTTACTCTACGTCGCAGCTTCGCCACACGCTGCAAGCGCAGTCCTCATCAAGGAGCTCCACGAAAACAACAAAACCAGACAAGCCCCAATTTACTATGTTTCAGAAACCCTCGAAGGCCCAAAGAGAAACTATTCGGAGCTTGAGAAAATAGCATACGCCGTCGTCATGGCATCAAGAAAGCTCAAGCACTATTTCCAGGCTCACGAGATACATGTACCTTCGACGTACCCTCGAGAGCATTTTCAAAAATAACGAAGCCGTTGGAAGAATAGCAAAATGGGCAGTCGAGCTTAATAGTTATGCTGTAACCTTCGTTGGCAGAACAGCGATCAAATCACAGGTGCTGGCTGATTTCATAGCAGAATGGACACCCGACCCTCGCCCCGGCGAGCTGCAGCAGGACCAGTTTTGGATCGTTTACGTCGACGGGGCCTGGGGCGCAACTGGAGCTGGTGCCTCGGCTATTCTAATCTCGCCCTCCGGGTCGAAGCTGAGATACGCACGAAGGCTGGACTTCAAGTGCACAAACAACTCCGCTGAATATGAGGGTGTGATTCTGGCACTTTCAAGGTTGCGTTCATTATCAGTCCGAAGGGCACTCATCAATACAGACTCTCAAGTCATTGCGGGGCACATTGAAAAGAACTACAAAGCAAAAGATCCAGAGCTTCAAAAGTATTTTCAATATGTACGAAGGTTAGAATCCTTTTCCTCGGCATAACCGTAAAAGCAATATCGAGGACTGAAAACAGCGAAGCAGATTGCTTAGCCAAAGCAGCCGCGCAGCAGCTACAGCTCCCTCCGGACGTGTTCTACGAGGTTTCCACTCGGTCAGCCTTCGAAGCTTCCGAGATCAGCATCAAGCTGATCAACACAATTCAGTGCGAGGATTGGAGAGCACCTATCATGGCCTACATCAAAGGACTCCATGAACCCAGCTCCAAAGAGGAAGAGAACAGACTAAAGCAAAGAGTGCGAGGGTACAAGATTATGGATAACACCCTGCTCAAAGCTTCGGTAACCTCACCTTGGCTCAAGTGCGTGTCACAATCCGAAGGTACCGACATTCTCAAACTCATCCACGAAGGTATATGCGGTTCACACAATGGCCAAGAGCATTAGTAGGAAAGGCTTTCCGGCAAGGTTTCTACTGGCCAACTGCGCTGAGAGACGCTGAAACCATCGTCAAGAAGTGCGAAGGTTGTCAACTGACAGCAAAAAACCACACCCCAGGGGCCCCCACAACCCTCATACGCCCAACCTGGCCCCTACAAAGGTGGGCAATGGATCTCGTGGGCCCATTACCGACGGCCCCGGGGAACCTTCGCTACGCGGTGGTAGCCGTGGAATATTTCACCAAATGGACCGAAACAAGACCGCTGTCCTCCATAACATCCCTCGCAGTAAAAAGGTTTTTCTGGCAGCAGATAGTTTGTCGCTTCGGAGTCCCCCAACATCTAACCGTCGACAATGGCACCCATTTGACAGCGAGGTTTTCAAAGAGTTCTGCGCACAAATCGGTACAATTCTATGCTTCGCCTCAGTCCGACACCCGCAGTCCAACGGCCTAGTCGAAAGAGCCAACGCAACAATCTTCCAATCCATATCCAGAAAATTGCAAGGCAGACCAAAAGGCAAATGGGCAGACGAGCTAACTGCAGTCACCTGGTCTCACAATACCTCCGAATGCAGAGCAACCAAGTTCACACCCTTCAAACTTTTGTTTGGCGAAGAAGCCGTGTTACCAGAGGAGCTAAAATTCATCTCACCAAGAACAACCCTCGCAAGTGAAGAGCCAGCCATACTAACCGACAAGGACTTGCTAGAAGAAACAAGATGCAGCGCAGTTCATAACCTTCGCAAATATCAGGAAGAGACCAAGAAGTGGAGAGATAAAAAGGTCAGAATCAAGAACCTGCAGAAGGGTGACCTCGTCCTCATCCGTAAACAAAACGCAAGCATGGCCGGAAAGTTCCAGCCTAAGTGGACAGGCCCGTTCCTGATCGCAGAATGCAATCGCCCAGGCTCTTTCCACCTCTCCGACAGCGAAGGTAATATACTACCACACACCTGGAACATCGACGACCTTCGCAAATTCTACCCATAGCGGAGCCTTAGCGAGCCCTCGCGTTATGTAATTTTTGATACTTTTCATGTTATCTACTCTCATGTACTCAACAAAAAACAGGAGCTGCACTCTTTTTCCTTACGAAGGGGCGTAAGGTTTTTTAACGAGGCAGCATCCAAAGCATTAATACAGGCTACAACCCCCAAAAAGTAAAATCTCTAACCCTCTACGCCCAAACATCGAAAAAGCGGATCTCTTTCAAGAGCGCTACATTCGATGAAAGCCTGCTAAGATTGCTTCGAAAAACATTCCTTTCTTTTCAAAGCAAACTTCACCTCCGCCTAAGATAAGGGGAGGAAAGTCGAGCACCCTGGCACAAACGACAGGGGCTCGCAAAAGCAAACTCACCTCCGCCTAAGATAAGGGGAGGAAAGTCGAGCACCCTGGCACAAACGACAGGGGCTCGCAAAAGCAAACTCACCTCCGCCTAAGATAAGGGGAGGAAAGTCGAGCACCCTGGCACAAACGACAGGGGCTCGCAAAAGCAAACCCACCTCCGCCTAAGATAAGGGGAGGAAAGTCGAGCACCCTGGCACAAACGACAGGGGCTCGCAAAAGCAAACTCCACCTCCGCCTAAGATAAGGGGAGGAAAGTCGAGCACCCTGGCACAAACGACAGGGGCTCGCAAAAGCAAACTCACCTCCGCCTAAGATAAGGGGAGGAAAGTCGAGCACCCTGGCACAAACGACAGGGGCTCGCAAAAGCAAACTCACCTCCGCCTAAGATAAGGGGAGGAAAGTCGAGCACCCGGCCACTTTCTCCGTCTCGCCCGAGCCCTCAAGCCAGGTCTCGGGCGCGAGCCCACTTTCTCCGTCTCGCCCGAGCCCTCCAAGACAGGCCTCGGCGCGGGCCCCACTTTCTCCGTCTCGCCCGAGCCCTCCAAGCCAGGTCTCGGCGCGAGCCCCACTTTCTCCGTCTCGCCCGAGCCCTCCAAGACAGGCCTCGGCGCGGGCCCACTTTCTCCGTCTCGCCCGAGCCCTCCAAGACAGGCCTCGGCGCGGGCCCACTTCTCCGTCTCGCCCGAGCCCTCCAACCAGGCCTCGGCGCGGGCCCCACTTTCTCCGTCTCGCCCGAGCCCTCCAAGACAGGCCTCGGCGCGGGCCCCACTTTCTCCGTCTCGCCCGAGCCCTCCAAGCCAGGTCTCGGCGCGAGCCCCACTTTCTCCGTCTCGCCCGAGCCCTCCAAGCCAGGTCTCGGCGCGAGCCCCACTTTCTCCGTCTCGCCCGAGCCCTCAAGACAGGCCTCGGCGCGGGCCCACTTTCTCCGTCTCGCCCGAGCCCTCCAAGACAGGCCTCGGCGCGGGCCCCACTTTCTCCGTCTCGCCCGAGCCCTCCAAGCCAGGCCTCGGCGCGGGCCCCGCTTTCTCCGTCCGCCCGAGCCCTCCAAGCCAGGCCTCGGCGCGGGGCCACATCAACGCGATCAAAAGAAGTGCGCGAGCCTCGCTAAAAGAAAAAGGGGGCGTCGCTGTTTTTTCAAAACAAGCGTACACGAGCAAGTGCGCGAGCCTCGCTAAAAGAAAAAGGGGGCGTCGCTGTTTTTTCAAAACAAGCGTACACGAGCAAGTGCGCGAGCCTCGCTAAAAGAAAAAGGGGGCGTCGCTGTTTTTTCAAAACAAGCGTACACGAGCAAGTGCGCGAGCCTCGCTAAAAGAAAAAGGGGCGTCGCTGTTTTTTCAAAACAAGCGTACACGAGCAAGTGCGCGAGCCTCGCTAAAAGAAAAAGGGGCGTCGCTGTTTTTTCAAAACAAGCGTACACGAGCAAGTGCGCGAGCCTCGCTAAAACCCATACGCTTTCTCATACTACCGTTACAAAACAATGTTACAACAACAAACATATCCAAAATAAAAAATCTTTACAAGGGACCACCGCTCCCCTCAATTAACTCCAAATCATCCAAACCTTCGGCCTCCATCTCAGACCCCCCCCTCCACTGGAACCAGGGGTCCCCACAACAAAGGAGCTGCAGGGACAATTGGCAGCTCCCCGGGCAAAACCCTCGCCCTATACATGTACCTAGGCCTCGTCACAGCTTCCGAAGGTTCCTCCTTCGGGATCACAAGCGCCCCATCCGAACCAATTTCAAGCTCCCTTCGACCGAACAAATTCCAAAGCCGTGTTCTCGTCAATATCATCTCACCGACAGCTTGCGAAGTCGATGAAGACCCAAACAAATAACGATCGGCTTGGCGGTCTGTATAGTCTGTCTCGCGCCAAATCGACTCGACCTACTATTCTTTAAATCATATCTCCGCACCTTCGACCACCAAAACGTTCAAAGGAAAGCGAAGGATATTTAAATCTAGCGCGAGCCCATGATTCACCAGTTATAAAAACATCTTGGTAGTTCAACATCAGCGGGGTCACGTCGAACACGTCTAGCACGGTTCCGTCAGGAACCTGCATGTTGCACAAAAATACGAGATGTCTCAGCCTCGCCAAGTCTTTACAAACAACCATAGTATCTACAAAAGGCCTCCCTCGCCCCAACAAACCCAGGCATCACACCTGCCCAGCTCCCCCCGATTGATGTCCACACCCTCGCCAGCGGTGGCAGTCGAGGTCCCAGCTGACGCCTCCTCCGCCGTGGACTCTTTCGCAGCATCTCCTTCCGCGATCGGCCCGCTCCCGGTCAACGCCTCGATCTCGGCGAGCGTAACCCCCGCACAGCCTGGCTCAGGGCGGCTTCAGGGTCACCCCTCGCTGCATCTTCCGCAGGCGGTGAGGGCATTGCATCTCGTCGAGCCTACAAGCAAAATAAAGGACAAACCTCGCCAAAATCAACAAACAACCCCTCTAAAACGAAAGCAACACAGACCAAAAAACTTAAAACAAAGGAGCGAACCTGGCGCGTAGCCTCGGCAGCTTCTTCGAAGGCGAGAGCCCGGCCACCTCCGGAGATCCAAAACTTGCGAAGCAAACGCATCGCACAGTTCCGGACATCTGCGTCATCAACCTTCATCTGGCGAACCTCTTCAACCGTCGGAAAGACATGGCTCGGCCTTTTGACCTTGCGAAGATGATCGCAATCCGCAGTCGAAGCGTGCTCGCCATTGCCAAGGCCCCGGCGTAGCCACCAAAATCGGCTGCATTGGAGACTAGCGAGCTAAACACATCAAGCTCGTTGCCCAGCCAGCCCTCGAAGCCTCTGCATCAACCGCAGGCAACGGCTCTCCGGCTGAACCCCCAGCCTCGGTCAGACAACAATCAAGTTTACGTTTGACGTTCTCCATGCTCGCCCGCCAAGAGTTCTTCAAATCAACCAGCCGACCCTCGGCCTCGGCTAAAGCTTTGTCCTTCTCCTTTCCCGCGGCAATCAGATCAGCATTACGCCTCGCCAGCTCAACTGCCTCCTCTCGAGCCTTCGCAGCCTTCTCCGAAGCAATCCTCATTTCATTTTCCTTGCCCTCTAGGCTCCGCGCCAGTTTGCTGTTCTCCTTCTCAAGTTCAGTCATATGGTTCTCATAAACTCCATGTCGGAGCCAACCTTCCGCCTCGCTGAGCGGTTCAAGAGCATCAGCTCCGCCAACTTGACGTCACATCGAAGGTATCCAACATCGAAGGTATCGCACCGCTTGATCTGCAAGAAGAACCTCCGCCTCCGGCACACAAATGCGGCCGAAGATCCGGCCCAAAAAACGCCTTTCCTCCGGGCTACACTGCAAGTGGCAATCCCGAAGGTCCGGACTGGTGAACAGGCAGTGGCCGGATCAGAACCCAAGCTTCCTGGCATATTCCGGAAGGCTCGACCGGCTAGCCTCGCCAAACGGTTTTCTTTCCCCGGGACCGCGCAGAGTCAAGTCCCCATCAAACTCTGACCCTCCACCCAAAGGTGTGAGCCCGCGAACCTGGAAAACCGCACCTCGTCGAGGGCTACCTGGCTCAATATCTCGTGTAAGCTCATCTGCGCCCTGGGTAACCATCGCACCAACAACCGGCGAGGCTCCGCCTCCAATCGACACCTCCTCATCCGTGTCATGCCCTTCAGAAGAACCCTCGCTCCTTCATTCAACGAGCCCTCGCCCGTCTCCCCCTCTGCTTTTTCCTCCGCATCATCATCAGATTCCATCCTCGTCGCCCGAAGTCTGGACCAGCAACGATCCCTCCAACGCGAGGCATGCGTCCCCGACTGAACTGCCACCCTCGGCCGCCGCTCCGGCCCGCGGCCAAAGAAGTGCCCGCAGCAACCGAGCCCGCAGTGACCTTTGTCGCAAGCACCTTCGCTCGGCCACCAGCTCCCCCGCGGCCTCGACCACGCCCTCTCTTCGGCCGAGAGACGATCTCCGTTCCTCCCAAAGCCTTACGCTTCCTCTTCTTCGGCGCGTCGTCGCTCGAAGGAACCGGCCAGTCGGCGTACCGAACGCCAAGAATGTCAAACATTCTGTTCACGCGACCTTCGCCGCCCATCAAGCTATGGATAGCCTTCAATTCCAATGGGGAAAGCTTCCCCACGAGCTCGTCCGTCCACTGCTGAACTCGTTTGAAAACAGCTTCGTTCCCATCCTCGCGCCTCGGAAATTTCTTAAGAGTTCTTTCCCAGACCTTCTCCAGATCCAAACTAGGCTTCTTCAAGGCCCTACCTTCATACCTTGGGTCGTTCTCCACAACGAACCAAGTCTGCCTTCGGCCAAGAGGCCAAATCTTGGCACAGCAATATTCCTCCACCAAATCACGCGCGCACTGAGAGCGCGCAACGACCCTCAGGCAATCAACAGCAGCATGGGCCTCGATGCTCATCTTAGCTTCGGCGCCCACATCTCCAAGCACCGGAAGCTCGCCGCAAAGCTCGGAGCCGTCACTGAGTTTGTAATAAAACCAGGACTCCTGCCACCCGCTGCTCCACTTGTTTTTCTGCGCTTGCACCGGCAGCTCCGCGCCGGCGCGATGGCAAAAAGTGTACACCGCAAATTGTCCAAGGCTGGTCCTGCCCTCGCTGTCCATAATCTTGCGAGGCTGCATGTGAACGCGATGAGTGCGAACAAAACCCTCGACATGAGGGACAACCCCCTGAGACCTGCAGGCCCAGACGTAGACCGACATCTTTGTGAAGCACGAAGGCGTAAGCTGATGAAACCGCAGGTTGAACCTCCGCAGGACCGAAGTCACGAAGGAGTCAGCTGGGAAACGAAGGCCAGCCGAAAAGAACTCTTCGAACACCACAACCTCGTCTGCATCCGGCTTCGGCACGGTCTCCCCGCTGCTAGCCCTCGCCTTGCCTTCCTCAATCCAGCCCCACCGCACGTAAGATGCAATCTCACTTGCACAAACCCGGCTCAAACCAAACTCGAAGGTAATCCCCTCATCCGCGGCTGTGGGGGAAACAGCACGAGCAGTTTGCTTCAACCTTGCCATCTCTTCAACTGCTAACACTACCGAACAACCAACGCCTGTCTCAACCCTCGCAGACAAGCTCAAACAAACCTTCGCTACAAGCAAATTGCAACAACAGGATGGCTATGGCAACAAAGAGCACAATCAAAACTCCACGCTCACTCTTTCTATTTATAGGCCGGGAAACGAAACCCTCACCCGACGAAGTCGGCACGACAACCAAAGAACGCGGCACAAAAAACGAAGCAGGCTTCAATAGTATAAAACAACACCACAACGGCCCGGCCCAAAGCAGCCGCGGACGTCGCTGCCGAGGGTCCCGTTTTTAAAAGCGCTGCTTGGGCCTAAACACAATCTTTTAGATCCAAGACAACGAGGGGCTACTGTTGGGGGAAAGGACCCTCGACAGAAGCGCCGCCCGAACTGGTGCCCAAATTCAGCCCTCGCGTAACGCCTGGCGTGCTTGCGGGGTCTCTCTACCATCGGAGGCCACTACCCTGACCCCCGAATGCGGGCTCAACCCTCGCTCTCTTGCTGTGTTCCCGTGCAGGTCTGAGGCGATGGTCGCGCTGCGAGAATCCTTCGCTGGCCGTCGACACCACCTTCGGATGGAGCGAGGGTCCAGGCAAGCAGCGAGCGTGATCACTTGCCTCTCCCGGGAGGCAAGTGAAGCCGGAGGTGCGCGGGCCCAAGGGTGAGCGCGGCCGAAGGTCAAGACCGCCGCACCTCTCCCCGAAGGTGAACAGGGGGCCAGGTGGCGGCGCGCCGGGGTGTGACCGATTAGGGTTTCCGCTCCAGCTGTGTGTTTACGCTTCTGCCCTTCCTCCCTGCGCGGAGGCGAGGAATCTTTGCTGTACCCTTTTGTAATCTGGCCCGCACCCCTTGGCATTCCCTATAAATACCAAGGGGATGAACAGTGTAAAGGACGACTTTTTGGGAATTCGAGCGCTTTCCACTTCCGTTTCACCTTCGCTACTACATCCGACGCTTGGTCACCTTCGCTCCTTCCCCCGCACAAGTGCGGAGGTTGGGCAAGTGTGCTCCCAACAAATCATCTGCTCAAATCAACTAAAACACCGGGAATCCGAGAGAGAAGGAGTATGAACCGAAAAAGCGCCACGAAAACGAAATCAAACCGATCTACTTGTTCATGAGGAGTTAGATGAATTCCTTCGGTGGAAATGATCTCCTCACTATGAAGAACAAGTTGATTCAAACGGATTTTGAAAAGACGCAGTAGAGAGGGAGATCGAGTGACGGGAAAATCACAGAGAAACGAAGAACGCAAAGAACACGAGCAAAACGCAAATCAATGCATCGATCTGCAATCGTGTGGCTACCACACGCTACAACAGTGAGATTACGGTCTCACTTCCTCAAAATTGTCAATACACAGAGGTATGGTTCTTTGCGGATCTCAGTTGCTACAACAGGGGATTGGGAGTGCAGGAAAACCTAGAAGGCAAAGAGCAAATGACTGAGATAGGTTGGGAGGTGGGTGTCTCCCTCTACATATCCTAATTATAATTCCCACTCTACCCCTAACTAATTATAGAGCTAACCAGCTGATCCCTAAGGTTATTCTGGACCAACTCGTGGTAGGTGATGATCCGACGGCCACGTGCGCACAACTGGTAGCGTTGCCTCGACGCAACCTCACCGATTGCCTCCACGTGCCGCCACCGCTTTGCTTGTCCTTTTCCCGGACTTCGCCCCCCGGTTTTGAGGCCCAAACCGGGAAACTAGCCTTCACGACCAACCCCCGGTTTTGAGGCCGAAAGCGGGAAACCAGCCGTCAATCGCCTGAGTTTTGTGGCCCAAACTCAGAAACCCGCAGCACCCAGGTTTTGAGGCCTAAACATGGAAACCGTCCTCAGCCCGAGTTTTGTGGCCTAAACTCGGAAACCATCAGCGCCCAGGTTTTGAGGCCCAAACCTGGAAACCGTCCACTCGGTGTTTTTTCTATGGCTCAACCACCAAACCGAGCCGTAGATGGAATGCACCGCCCGTGCACCCCGTCCACCGACACGTGTCCCCAGGTCCACGACCAAAGACACACCGTGCCCGCAAGTCGTCGCTCGTCGCTGTCCCACGCTGTCAGCCACCACAGCTGATCCTCAGGCCACCGGTCCCTCAGTCCAAGCCTCACGTTCGCCCTTCGCCACTCTCGGTCCATCGGCACGACACGTCTCTACTTGACCTTCACCTTGCCTTCGATCACTGTATCCGTGCTCAACACCTGCACAACACAAGCCAAAGAACATGCGCATTATCCCAGTTGACAACCACTCATCACTCAGAGACTCGACATACACCCATGAATCCGCAAGCGCATTGAAAACCCACACACGGTGAGTTCCCGGACTGTCCGTGCCGGACTATCCGCGGGAGAAGGACAGACTGTCCGCCGACAAAGTCCCCAAAACAGCACTACTGCTGAATAGCCCCTGGACAGTCTCAGACTGTCCACGGGTTCCAACGGCGGACTGTCCGCCGATCAACCCGAACACAAATAGCCGAGCCGTGGAGCCACTGGTCTAGCTCAAGCCCGACGCACGAAATGTCCACGGTCACAATGGCGGACTGTCTGCCAACACCCAGAGAGGGCAATTTTGATCGCACCTCTCACAAATCTTCACAAATCCTATTTAAATTAAAATCCCTCGATCCCAAACTTGGAGAAGATGATCACAAGATAGTTAGGAGACTATCCCCAAGAAATCATCCACTCAAATCAACTCAATCTACGGGAAATCGAAAGTGAAGGAGAAAGAACAAGAAAGTTGCCACGAAACTTGAATCGACCCAATCTACTTGTTCGTGATGGTAGAGATAAATTCCTTCGGTGGAAATGTTCTCCTCACATCAAAGAACAAGTTGATTCAAGTGGATTCAAAAAAGACGCAGCGAGGAGGGACATCGAGTGATGGGAAAATCGTGAAGAAACGAAGAACAAGTTCAAAACGCGAATCACAATCACAATTGTCTGCCGAAATTCGTCCCCACGAGGAGACAACAAGAATCTGGTCCCGTTTTCACAAAATCCAAATACACAGAGGTATTGTTCTCTCTACGGATCTCAGTAGCGACAACAGGGATTGCGATAGCAGGAACCCTAGAATGAAAATAGCAACGGCTGAGATAGTCTGGAGGGAGGGGTGGCCTCTCCTTACATAGCCTAATACAATTATTCCCCTTCTACCCTTACAGCTAATGAGCGAGCAGGCTAACCCTAAGGGTATTCCTGACCAACTCGAGGTTGATGTTGATCTGACGTCCACGCCCGCACAATAGGTAGCTTCACCTCAATGCAACCTCACTGGATGCCGCCACGTGCCGCCACTGCGCCGCTCGTCCTTTTCACAGACCTCCCCCCGGTTTTGAGGCCGAAACCGGGAAACCTGGGCCATCCCCCAGTTTTGAGGCCAAAACCGGGAAACCTGTCGTCTGTCGCCGGAGTTTTGTGGCCCAAACTCAGAAACCCGCTAGCGCCCAGGTTTTGAAACCCAATCCTGGAAACAGTCCTCAGCCCGAGTTTTGTGGCCCAAACTTGGAAACCGGCTGTTGACACAAAATCTCGGTCGGGTGCGCCAACACAGTCAGAACACGGTCCTCGGAGGGGTACGGAGCAAATCCTGACCTCCTGGACTTTAGCAAGCGGTGGTGTCGATTCTCAGCAGAATCGACATCGGGCGTGCCAGTCAATTTGACCTATAATTGACAAGGAGAAGAAGAAAATCATCAAATCATGGAACCTGCCGGTTTGGTGCTAGACAGTTCCAAATTATGTGGCTTTGATATAGCCATTTGTCTTTAGGATATTGACTACAAAGTCAACTCCCATGAGATTGTATGTAAAATGATGAAAAAAAATATGAAGCATAACGACTATAACATGTATGAGATGAATATTTATAATAAACAGATAGCCGATAAGCTTAAAGGATGTTGATAGATAAAGATCTATATGTACGTTCAAAACGGTATGAAGTCAACGTATCGACTAAATGCACGAGCAGTTCTATTCGTTAATAGTGGAGTGTCTCCATGCACCCGTAATAACAAATAGATCGATAAAATAACTTAAACATCAAAAGTGGGGTGTCTCCATGCAGCCTTGATGATGGTCAAGCTAGATCACATCTCGTGCATAAAGTAGATCCATTGATTCCAAACCACTTAAAAGAACATATTATGAAGAGAGCATAACTGGATCGGCTATTTCAGCCGATACAGGGTCCATGAGGCACAAACAAGATCTATTCGACAAAAACGTGATTTAATCTAAGATAAACAGACTCAATCTATCATATATATCAATGGGGTTCAGAAATACAGCCGTAATATATATGCTAGATCAAATCTATCTATTCTTGAACCAGATCATGATTTTATCGAATATCTCGAACGCACAACATGTAACAATCAAGATTGACGGAAATAGTTGGTGAAAAGCTTATATCGGCTATTCCCACTGTTATGAGCGCATAAGTCTCAGAACGGCCGATACAAGGCATCTTTTAGGCGCAAGCTACTTTGTCAATCTTGATTGGGCAAGATGTTGTTTAGAACATAATAAACAGATTAAAACATGAAACAACATCGATAACTTAATGAATCTATTAGCTTGCCAAACCAATAGAGTCGATAACTAGTCAAGATCGGCTAAAGTAAGAGATTGATCAGAGTCAAGACAGTCTTACAAAAGACGAGCTTAAACTGATAACTAGCCATGCCATGGCTTAACAAGAGGTTGGTCGATGCCAATGCAGCCTTATTACACGATGACACAAGCCATTGGTGAAACTTACAAGCAAACCGGAGGTCGGTCGATGCCGATGCAACCCTGCCTGATTGAAGGTCTCGCCGAGATCTACTTTACTCCTACTCCTAGGGTTTTGGCCAAGGGCCGGTTGTGTTTGATTGATTGGTTCTTCTTTACAAAATCCGGGTTCTTAGCTATTTATAACCCGGTTGACTCATTCCCTAAAACGAGTAGATTACAAAAAATGAAAAATAAAAGACGACCCGAACTGGAACTCCTTGGTCGAGTCTGACACGTCTTCAAAGCCCGTCGAGCTGGTCTGCATGAAGCTTATGTGTCACCTTTGACTCATACGAGCTTTTTATATCTTCAGGTCGATCTTTTTCCTTAATAAACTGGTCGTTTATGTTTACAAAATATCAAACTCCTCGGTCCAAAATCTGGTGTAAACACATGCCCCCCAATTTTGGGATGAAATTTATTTTATTCCAAAAATGTTATTCTTTTCCTTAAGGTTTTGATCGACTATCTCCATTTCTTAGCCGATCAGCCGAGTCTTTCTTCTCAATCGTTATTGCCTCTTTCCAAGGCTATCTTCAAACCCTAACTCCCAAAGAAATCCACCGCCACTTGATTTCAAGCAAAAATTCTTTTGGGAGCTTGAGTTCGGTGCTTCCGCAGATCAAATGGCAACTCAAGATTCCATCCCTGAGGTAAATTTTGGGTCCCTTATCATACTCCTCCTTCAAATGAATCCCCATCTTTATATTCTCTCCCAAATTTTGAATTTTCAGGCACTCCATGACCAGATCCTCATCTCGCTTCAAGATAACCTAGATAATTTTTTTCTTGGCCCAGTAGGCAATCTTGATCCTACTGAAGTCGTCACCGCCGAAACTCAGAGGATCCCCTTCAAGAACTTAGATTTTGCTTCAAAGCACTAGGGTAAAACTCCTTTCAGGAACTGGCCATCGATTATTTCGGGCTGGAGAGACTGGCTGATTAAAGTGGAAACCAAGAAGAAATCAGAGTGGGTTCTTCGCAGTCTAGATCAGTGTATCACTCTGTCCTTAGCCGACATGAAGAGGAACGAGCAAATGCTGAAGGCTGCCTGCTACTTCTGGTCGGGTACTTTCAATACTTTCATGTTCAGACAAGGACCCATGACCCCAAATTTAGCCGATGTGCACATGTTGACCGGCTTAAATATTACTGGATCTATCAACCCTTATAGCTTTCAGGTCAAACCCTCTATCAAGCTTGGAAGCCTAAAATCTGGTGGGTGGTCAAACTATATTGCTTCCTTCAACACCCCACAATCCAGCGTTTAAGAATGAGAGCACATCATTTTCTTGAACATGTGGCTAGAGAAATATTTATTCTGTGGGCAGAGCTGTGGCCCAACCTCCAACTTCCTGGCTCTAGCATAAAAACTGCCTCTGACTTCAGACATACCCCTGGGAAAGTATCTTTTGGGCGCCCTGTATAGTATGCTGAATAAAACAGCTCAAAGTTTGATGGAAAATGAAGGCATTCCATCAATAACAGGTCCCTAGTGGTTGCTTCAACTCTGGCTTAACCTTCACCTCCACAGGCTGATAACTCCAGATTTGAGGACTTTTTCCTGCCCAAAACTATACCAGACAGCCAAGAAAGACTACTGACCGATGATGTTAAAGTAAGAAGATGTACTTCGTTTGGAGAAGTTGCTGCCATGATATCTATTGACGAATCAGCCTGCTTCTTCTTCAAAATCTTCTATAAAGGATTCCCAACTGCCACTCTCGGTTGGTTTCAATATCCAGACTTTATAGACTTCAAGAATCCATATACTTTCAGATTTCAAAAAGAATGTGACGATGAAGGTCTGAAGATCTTGTGCCAGATTATGAAGCCATGCCTCCTGCCAACTGAAATTAGGCATGGTAGAGAAAAACCTCCCATGTCTTATGAATTTTATCATCCTGTCATGTCAGCCAGACAAATTGGTTTTGGCCAAGTGCCCCCATGAGAACACAAGGTTGATATGTGCCCTTGTGGTTCCCTTCCTGAGTGATGAGTGATCGATCAACGGGCAACATGTCTCTTGGCTGTGTTGATGTGCAGGTGCGGAGCTCGGGCAGTGGTCGAAGGTGAGGTGAAGGTCAAGTAGGGACGTGTCGTGCCGACGGACCGGGAGCGGTGAAGAACGGACGTGGAGCTTGGACCGACGTACCGGAAGACCTGAGGACCAGCTGTTGTAGCTGACATGTGGCATTGACAAGCGAGAGCACATGGGGATGTGCGGTGCATCGGCCGAGTCAGGAGGAAGGTGATGGCGTCGTGACACTTGGCGGGAGGCCGAGAAGGAAGGCGAATCCACTGTGCCTGACGTGGAGGCTCGACATGCTCTGGCATCGCTGCTAGGACTCGGGGTGTGCGAACCACATCCCGTCTACGGCACGGGTTTGGTAGCTGAGCCTCTAAAAGCTACCCTCGATGGTTTCCGAGTTTGGGCCTCAAAACTCGGGGTGGCCGGTTTCCGAGTTTGGGCCTCAAAACTCGGCGTGGACGGTTTCTCGGTTGGGACCTCAAAACCTGGGCACGCAGGTTTCTGAGTATGGGCCACAAAACTCAGCCTGAGGACAGGTTTCCCGGTTTCAGCCTCAAAACCAGGGGGAAGCCCAGGTTTCCTGGTTTTGGCATCAAAACCAGGGGGAGGTCCGCAAAAAGGACGGTTGACACGTGGCGGCGTGGAGAGGCTGGCGCGGCGACGCAGCTATCTGCGAGGTAGGCACGGCGGTCGACAGGGCGGCACGTGGCGGCATCCTGAGGCTTGCGTCGAGGCGAAGCTAAGGATGAGATGGGCGCGGGGCCGTCGGATCGACAATCAGCAGAGTTGGACCGGGATACCCCTAGGGTTGGCCGCTTCGCTCTTGTATCTAGGGGTAGAAAGGGGATTATTGTTTTAGGCTATAAATAAGAGAGGCACCCCTCCTCTCTCTCTCTATCCTTGCAGTCATTTATTCCTGAGCATTCCCTCTTAGCCCTCTGCTTAGGTTCTAATCATACCTCGCTGCAAGCGATCCACAGAGACGGAAACCATACCTCTGTGTATTTGGATCTTTTGAGGAAATGAGACCGTATTCTCATTGCCTATTCGTGTGGAGGAATTTCGGCTGAAATTGAATCGTGTTCTGTGTTCTTCACGTTTTGGTTTTTCATCTCCTGGAGATTTGCCTCGTTCTCCCTCTCCGCGAGATGTTTTTCGATTCCACTTGAATCAATTTGTTCTTGGTCGTGAGCCCCTTCTTTCTACCGAAGGATTTCTCCTAACCTCACGAATCCACAGATCGGGTTGATTTCACGTTCGTTCTTCGTTCTTTCCCCTTTCTCGGTGATCCACGAATCTCTCTTGATTAACTTGGTTTGGTGCGATGATTTCTTAGGATTAGCACCCCAATACATAGAAGATCACCTGGGAGGAGTTTGATCGAAGTTCCTCTCGATTTGGTTGAGATCGATTTGGATTTGTGTTTGAACCCGAGCAAGTTTGTGCTTTCTGGGTGGTGGAGGACAGTCCGCGCCTGTGTCGGCGGACAGTCCACGGATCGGGTTTCTTCAAGATCAGTCAGGCGCAGACCCCTGACTGTTCACTGTCAAGTGAACGACGGACAGTCCGCGGTACAAACCCGTGGATAGTCCGGGACTCGTCCAGCAGACTTGCAGAACAGTTCTGTTTCTCATCTTTTGCCGGCGGACAGTCCAGACTCCCAGTGTCGGACAGTCCGGTGTTGGGCGGACAGTCCGGGACCCTGACCCCGGACAGTCCACGAATCTGCTGATTGTGCAGGTTTGCTCCGTGACTTTGGCAGTTGGTTTTGGAGTTTGTCCGGAGGTTCTGCTGTACCACTAGGACATATCCTAGGGTATCCACCTACTCGTAGGTCGTGAACTCTCCGGTCGTTTCAAGTCTTCGCTTTTGGGGTGACTTTCTGGGACAAGGGCCAAACTATTCACGAGTTGAATTTGAGGCTCCCATTCACCCCCCTCTGGTCGCTAATCCGGTCCTTCAATTGGTATCAGAGCCGGTTAAGGGATCTTCTCTACCTTAATCGGTTTCGGATCCTAAGGGCGACATGGAACGAGGGAACGGCAAGGCTCCGTGGTTCGATGGAATGAACTATCCCTATTGGAAGATTTGGATGCGTGCTTATCTCAACAGCATCGGATCTTCTGTCTGGGAGATATGTGAGAATGCTGAGTACATAGTCCTTGCGGCTCGTGTGGGTCAGATCCAGATTGACCAGCACGAGGCCAACTCCAAGGCTCGTAACTCTCTTTTGGCCAGCATCTCCCTTCCTGAGTTCGAGCGTGTCTCTGAGCTTGAGACGGCACGAGAGATCTGGGTGAAGCTTCAGAGCTATCACGAGGGGACCGCTCAGGTCACGACCAGACTCTTCGAGACGTACAAGCGCGAGTACGAGAACTTTGTTCAGTTGGAGGGAGAGACGATTAACGCCATGTTCGCTCATTTCCAAACGATTGTGAACAAGATGCGTGCCAATCGGGCTAACCTACCCTATGACGATCATGAGAGGGCTCTCAAGCTGCTATACGCCCTGGATCGGAGGGTATGGGAGGTGAAGGTGTCGACCATCATAGAGTCTACATATTATGACACCCTCACCGTGGACGAGCTGTTCAGTAAGCTCAAGTCCACCGAGATCGATCACCTGACTCAGGTCAAGCTGAAGAACCCATCTTCACATACCATGGCTTTCGTCTCTGGCACAGGTGGATCGACTTTCTCTACTGACCCCTCACCTCCTCTGTTTTCGTTGTCATCTCTGCTTACAGTCACGGAGGAGAACTTGGAGGCGGTTGGAGACGACGAGCTCGCCCTCGTCATCACCCGGTTCTCACAGTTTCACAACAACCGCCTGAATCGCCGGCGTGGGGGCGCACGCGAGGGCTGCTACAAGTGTGGTGATCTAGACCACTTCATGGCGAACTGCCCGAAGAATGACAAGAACTTCCCCAGCAAGAACCGCAACTTCAGGCGCAAGGGCAAGCCGGAGAACAAGGCCGGGAAGAAGAAGTAGGGCAGCTATCGCTGAGAGGACATGGAGAAGGCTTTCGACGCCGGTCGGCGTGCCTTCCTCGCCACCATCAGTGACTGCGAGAAGACCTCCGACGGTGACTCCAGCAACGATGGGTCCGAGCACAAGACTGAAGAACGCTTCAACGGACTCTGCTTCTTCGGCAACTCCTCCGAGGGCTTATGCACCATGGCCCTGGATGAAGAGGACCGCAAGTGCCACGCAAAGGACGCCGATGACGCCAATAGCGATGACGACGATGACAGCGCCTCTCAGGTATCAAACTCTTCTGTTGTCGATCGTCTCACTGATGAGCGAGATAGGTTTGCGGATCTAGTCCTTGTTTTGGAGAAGAGGCTCACGCAAGTTTTCCAAAAGCGTGGTGAGTTTAAGGCCAAGATGAAAGAGGCGCTCAAGGAGCTTGAGTTTGCTAAGTCCAAAGTAAGGGTGACTGATGAGGAGGAGTGCGAAGAGTGCACCACTCACATGGCAAACTTCTCCACCCTACAAACCAAGTATGCCTCTTTGATCGAGGTGTATGATGAACTAAAGAGTAGGCTAGACTTGGTGGGTGAGTGTTGTGAGTGTGTCTCCATGAAGAAGGAGCTGGAGGAAGTGAAGGCGAGGCCTTCTTTGCTGGGTGCGTGCAAGCTTTGCCCTAGCTTGCGAACTGAGTTGGCAGAAGTCAATACCAAGCTTGCTGAAGCCATGAAGGCCAGCTCAGTTAGCACCTTGTCCGCTCCATGTGAGCGATGCGCGGGGATGGAGCTTGAGATAGCCAACTGTCGGCATGATAGGATGCAAACCGAGGAGGAAAACACATACCTTCGGTCCATCCTGTGTTGGGTGTCATGTAGTGAGCCGCAGTTGGGCATGATGATTAGTCAGTTCAAGAGGGGAACTGATTGCTCGGGAGTAGGCTTTGCTTCAGGTGGGAAGGGCGCTAGTATCTTTGGCAAGATCGGTGAGTTTAGCAGAGTGAACCCGAGTGAGAAGCCATCCGCTATCCCTAAGCTTACCAAGATCACCCCACCTGAGCCTCCCAAGCCTATCACCAAGGATGGTATCCTTGATGAACCTCCCAAGGCTCCACCTCGCAAGCAAGTGTGGATTCCAAAACCTAACCATCTTAGGAACACACTTGACACCCTTCCTGACGTCTCTAGTGATCCCCTTCCGAAGGGCAAGCAGCCAGCCAGAGTGAACAACCCTTGCAACACTAGGAACCAACAACCCAAGAGAGTGGTGAGGTTTGAGTGCGAGTACTGTCACCGTGAGGGTCACCTAGCTGAGTTTTGCTTTCGGAGGAAGAGAGACGCTAGGAAGGAGTTGGAGCTGAACAACCAGGCCAGGCACCACCCTCTCCATGGTGTGCAGGGTCGGGGAGTTCAGAGGCAGGGCGCTAGGCCTGGAGGTGCACCCCCTCAGGTAGCTAGGCCTCTGGCAGCTAGACCACGGGGTGGTGGTCGTGCCCATCACGGTTCTGGTCATCCTCAATACGATCGTGAGCCGAGTGTAAGAGGTTTTGCTGCTCAGTCCCATAGCGGACCATCTTTTCAGTATCATGGTGATCGCTTTGCTCAGATGTGACATAGTGGTGAGTTTGGAGGTTTTTCGTTCCATAGCAGACCACCTTTTTAGTTTGGTGGTGATCGCTATCCACCCATGGGACGAGGACAGTTTGGTGTTGCTCCTAACACTTTTTCTGGGCCTATGACACAGCACTGGTATCCTTCTCAGTATACTAACCCCAGTGTTGTGCCATACGCTCACTTCCTACGCTTTTATTGATGCAGGAACTTTGGTTGGAGAACATGTGGCTCATGGATTCCGGGTGTTCGCGCCACATGACCTGAAAGAAGGAATGGTTCTCCAGCCTTAGCTCCGTGATGCACAAGGAGTACATCACTTTCGAGGATAATAGTATAGGTAAGGTTGTTTCTCAAGGAGCTATCCGGCTCAATGAGAACTTTGTCCTTAAGGATGTTGCTTTGGTTTCGAACTTGCATTACAACTTGCTTTCTGTTTCGCAACTTCTTGAGGATGATTGTGAAGTGCGCTTTAAGAAGGGTTTGAGTCGTGTTTTAGACCCTTGGGGAGATCTTGTTTGTTGGATCGTTCCTTTTGGCCGTGTTTTCAGAGCTGACTTTTCTCGTTCTTTCGGCTCTGCTAGATGTTTGATGGCTGGTCCTTCTTCTGATTTGTGGAAGTGGCATAGGAGGCTCGATCACTTGAGTTTTGACTTGCTTGCAAGACTTAGCTCACTTGGCCTAATCCAAGGATTGCTCAAGCTTAAGTTTCAGAAGGACCTTGTTTGCCATCCTTGTCGTCACGGGAAGATGGTTGCTGCTTCTCACCCACCTGTTAATCAGGTGATGACAAAGCGACCCGGCGAGCTTTTTCACATGGACACAGTTGGTCCAGCTCGGGTCTGCTCAGCAGGTGGGAAGTGGTATGTTCTTGTGATCGTTGATGATTTTTCGAGATATTCTTGGGTGTTCTTCATGGAGGGTAAGGATGAAGTTTTTCCTTTTGCTCGTGATCTGATTTTAATGTTGAAAACTGAGTTTCCTTCTGATACCATTAGAGCTATTCGTAGCGATAATGATACTGAGTTTGATAACTCTCAGTTTGCTTCTTTCTGTTCTTCTAATGGAATTGAGCATCAGTTCTCTTCTCCTTATGTCCCCCAGCAGAATGGTGTTGTTGAGCGCAAGAACCGGACCCTTGTTGAGATGGCCAGGACGATGCTCGATGAGCATAGGACTCGTAGGCGTTTTTGGGCAGAGGCGATCAACACCGCTTGCCATGTTTCAAATCGCATCTTTCTTCGAGCCTTCATGAGGAAAACTTCTTATGAGTTGCGTTTTGGACGGGTTCCCAAAGTGTCTCATTTTCGGGTGTTTGGGTGTAAGTGCTTTATCCTGAAACAAGGCAATTTGGACAAATTTGAATCTCGCTCTGCTGATGGCGTGTTTCTTGGTTATGCTTCGCATTCGCACGCTTATCGAGTTCTTAACCTTGAAACTAACCGGATAGTGGAGACCTGCGAGGTCACATTCGACGAGACTATGCCTTGTGTCTCTTCGCTTTTGATGTTGCAGGAGAACAGGAGCTGGGAGAGACCATCTTTGTGGAGGAGGAGCAGGAGAATGCCGATTGGGGTGATCCCGAGCCAACTCCACTGGCTGCCCCCATCGACCCTGCGATGTCTACTTCAGCTCGAGGACCCGATCCCATGACTTCTTCTTCTCGGGGTCCTCTAGAGCCACCTCTCCAGCGAGCACCCGCTGCACCTGAGGGAGCGACAACATCTGGCGAGGGGGAGGCGACTTCGGCGAGGCAAGCGCCCCGGAGCGTTCAGCAAGTTCACCCCCGGCAGCAGATGATCGGCGGCATCGACCAGCGAGTCACGCGGTTGCGAGCGTATGGAATCTCTCACTTTGCTCATTCTGCATTCGTTGTTTCTTTCGAGCCCAAAGATGTTGGACACGCCCTTTCTCATTCTAATTGGGTTAATGCCATGCATGAGGAGTTAGAAAACTTTGAGCGAAACCAAGTTTGGACCCTAGTTCCACCTCCACCAGAATGCCACCCTATAGGTACCAAATGGGTTTTCAAAAACAAAGAGGGTGAGGATGGGATGGTAGTGAGGAACAAGGCTAGGCTAGTAGCCCAGGGTTTTTGCCAGAAAGAGGGGATAGACTATGAGGAAACCTTTGCCCCTGTAGCCCATTTAGAAGCCATTAGAATCCTTCTAGCCTTTGCTGCTTTGAAGGGTTTTAAGCTTTACCAGATGGATGTCAAGAGTGCCTTCTTAAATGGGTATATAGTGGAAGAGGTTTATGTTAGGCAACTCCTGGGTTTCGAGGATCCCAAGTTTCCAAACCATGTATATAAACTGTCAAAAGCTTTGTATGGTTTGAAACAAGCCCCGAGAGCGTGGTATGATCGTCTTAAAACCTTTCTACTCTCCAAGGGTTTTAAGATGGGACGGGTCGATAGAACTTTGTTTCTCCTCAAGCAAGGCAATGACACCCTGTTAGTCCAGATTTACGTGGATGATATCATCTTTGGTGGCTCCTCTCATGCACTTGTTGCCAAGTTTGCAGATACCATGAGCAGGGAGTTTGAGATGAGTATGATGGGTGAGTTGGTCTTCTTCCTCGGGTTGCGAATCAAGCAAACTCGAGATAGGATGTTCGTGCATCAAGGAAAGTACACGAAGGACATCCTGAAGAAGTTCGACACGGGCAGGCCAAGCCTCTTACGACGCCCATGGCGACGACTGCTGCGATGGACGCAGACCAGGACGGAGAGGCTGTTGACCAAAAGGAGTACAGGAGCAGGATCGGCTCACTCCTATACTTGACGCCAACGAGGCCGGACATACAGTTTTCTGTGTGTCTGTGCGCTCGTTTTCAGGCGTCCCCTCAGACTTCCCACAAGCAAGCAGTCAAGCGCATCATGAGGTACCTCCGATACACTCCTGAGTTCGGACTTTGGTACTCGTCTTCTTCGATTCTTTGGCTTTGTGGTTACTTCGATGCGGATTTTGCCGGCTGTCGGCTTGAGCGCAAGTCTACTTCTGGGACTTGTCAATTTCTTGGCTCTTCACTGGTTTCGTGGTCTTCTCGCAAACAGTCGAACGTAGCCCAGTCTACTACAGAAGCCGAGTATGTTGCCGCTGCTTCTTGTGCTTCGCAACTTTTATGGATGGTTGCTACATTGCGTGATTTTGGTCTAGATTTCAGTCGGGTCCCTTTGCTTTGCGATAGCACTTCTGCCATTTGTGTAGCAAAGAACCCTGTTCTTCACTCCAAGACCAAACACATCGATGTTCGCTTTCACTTTCTTCGTGATCACTATGAGAAAGGCGACATTGATCTTAGGCACGTAGACACCCATAACCAGGTTGCGGATATTTTCACCAAGCCTTTGGATCTCTCAACTTTTGCTAGGTTGAGAGGTGAGCTTGGTGTGTGTTTCCCCTTTTAGATAGGGGAAGCATTTTTTATGTATAATAGACTGACTTTCTGATTCTTTTTGTTTTTGGGTTTTGAGTCTTTCTATTTTTGTTTTGGCTCCGATTCTGACTTCATCGTGCATACATCTTGCATTTTCGAGCTTCATGTCTATATTCCTTAGAATGAATTTATGCTCTGAGTAGTGATGATGTATGATGATGCTTGTAGCTTAGGCTCTTCTTGATCACTGATATATCTTGTGAGCTAAGCTATTTTCAGAATGATGAACATGTTTAATGAACTTAAAATTTGATATATGTTCACCATTGAGATTGGCAACTAGCATGTGTAGGATGTGTTGAGGTCACTTGAGCTATTTCATATATGCTAGGTTCCTATGTCTCTAGTTCTGAGTCTTTCACTTGCTTGGACTGTTCATATCTTGCTTAAAATGAACCAAGTGTTAGTGAATTGAAAAGATCGAGATGGGATTGCTTTGTCAGCACATCACGGTATCGAGACTGTTTCTCATAGCACTTTGAGTTAAACTTGAGCCGTGTAGTGCAAGACGGAAACTGATGCTTTAAGCTTCTAATTGCATATGCATAGGCTTAGCACGGTTGAAAAGTTAGGCAATGACAAGCTTGCAACCTCTTGCAATCACATGCTGAATTTGAACTTATGCTAATAACCGCTGCAATTTCTCCGATAAAATCTGAAAACACAAGTCCATGTTTCACTCTATAGCATGATGATTGAACTTTGCTAGGGGTAGTTCACCTTGTATACATGTTTAGCACTTGTTTGACTTCCTGTCTATACATGTTCAGTGTTATTTTGATGGTGAAACCCCTTTCTGAATGGCTTAAAACTGCTCACTTGACTTATGCTTTCATATCTTGTATTCGGTGATCAGTTTGAGCCTTTGCTAGCACTTTTGCGTGTTGCTGTGTAGTCGGATCAGCACTCTTTAGAGCATCTATTCACTCTCTCGAGTATATACCTGAAGCTGCTAACATGCATTTTTAACTCATATGCATGTGTTTGACTCCGATAGGCATGACCTAGCTCCGTTTTGCTCTTTTGAGCTCTTTTTCCCGCTCTGCCGGTTGCCCTGGCTTGCCATCCCGCGAGTCCTTTCGATCGGATGCGAGGGGGGATGCCTCGCACTACCACGAGCGGGCGAGTATCGAGGTTCCCGGTGAGCTGGTAACGGGGAATCCAAGTGAGACCTCGTGCCCCGTTCGATAGGGGTCGACTGTAGCCCGGAGGCGATCTCATAAAGCATGGGTGCTCAGTCTGCAGGAGTGCCGGGTCCATTCGATAGGACCCGGTGGCTCGATGCCTCCCTCCGAGGGGATCTCACTGCATGTCGTGCTCCCCGCCTTGGATACACGTGAGGGGCCTCGAGGGCTTGGCCCTCGAGCGATGCTACGAGTGGCGCCCCTTGGTGTCCCTGACTCGGGTGCTCGAAGCCGGCTGTCGAACCCTCTTGGAGGGCCAGCCTTCGCTGCTTCGAGACTTAGGGCCGGGGCCCGTTTTTACCTTCCTAGGGAAGCCTCCGTCACTTGGAAACCTTCCGCCCGTTGGGCGCGCCTTTTAGGCGAGGTAGTGGAGATCGTGGCGCTAGGGCGACTGACAAGAAGTCGGAGCGGCGGCCGTGGCGGGCCCGGAGAAGTGGAGCGGATGCGGAGTTGCCGCGTGTACCTGTCGACCAGCTCGAGACGAGGTTAGGTGGGCACATTAAATGCGTGCGGTTACTTTTTCCACCGTCGTGGGAAACCGCGCCCGCTGGGGTCTTCTCTTATAAATATTGAAAGAGGGGAAGAGGGACCCTTTACTTTGCCTTTGCCGTCACCGCCGCCGTAGCCTCCGCACGCCTTCTTCCCGAGTTAGTCGATTGGGAATTTTCCGGCCGTCCGTTCGCTGCTCGGGTACGCGCCGTCGTCGCCATGGCTGCCCAGACACAAGCGCTACCAGCCGAAGACTGGAGCCCGACGAAGGTGACGCAGCGTGAGATGGACTCGTTGGTGGCCCAGGGGTTTCTCTGTCCCAACCCGGAGGAGGGACCCGCGTGGTGGGCTATCCCGTTGGCGGATCACCGGGAGCCGCACCCGCCGGAGGGGTACGTGGTGAGCTTCACGCGCTACCACCGCATGGGGCTCGGTGTCCCGCCGAGCCGCTTCATGCGGGCGTTGACCCACCACTACGAGGTGGAGCTGCAACACTTCTCCCCCAACTCAATCTCGCACGCCGCCATCTTCGCTGCGGTGTGCGAGGGGTACTTGAAGATCAAGCCGCACTGGGAGATGTTCGTCCACCTCTTCCGGGGCGAGCTCTTCATCAAGGCCTTGAAGCCCAGCGGGAGGCAGCTCGTGCGCATGGGCTCCCTTACCGTCACTGCGAGGGTTGGGACCTCGTCGGCCAATGTCCCCCGCGAATACCTCGGCTACAAGCTTTCCACCAACCAGGCTGGGTGGGACGACCACTGGTTCTACCTGCGGAACGAAGGTGGTCTCCTTCCGTAGTACACCGGCAGGGTCCTCACTCAGCGCCCGGAGAAGTGGACCTGGGGTGTCACGGCGGACAGGCAATGCCACCTGGTTCCGCTGATGAAGATGATGAGGATGCTGGTGGACGAGAAGAATCTGACCGTTCAGGCGGTCATCTGGGCGTTCCATCAGCGAAGGGTTCTTCCGCTGGTGGACTGCCCCCTTCTTATGCACGAGATGGGGCCGAAGGCCCAGCTCGAGGTGCTAAATCGGTCGAGGATGGCCGAGGAGAGGTTGCTTCATAGCGAGGGCATCTCCCGGGTGTCGATCACGATCCAAGGGTCGTTCGTCCCTGAGGACACCAACCTGATCGCCATGGCACCCGACAAGGGGTGTATTGACCTGGTAAGCTCCCCTTGAGCTAAGCCGCCCCGAGCCTCCTCCCCCTTTCTCTTCCTCCGAACGTTGTACATTCTTCTTGTGGTTTTTCTCGTCATGCTTCTTCTTCCTCGCAGGGGACGTTTACTTGTCGTGCGTCGAGACCCCCGGTGAGGGAGGACACCGCGGATACCCAGGTGAGGCGCCTCTCTGCTCAAAAAGACAAGGAGTGCAAGGATGCCAGGAAGAGGAAAGACAAAGACAAAAACTTGCGTCGCTCGGCTCGGGAGCAGAGGCTGGCGAGGGCTCGTCGTAACCGGCAGCCTGGAGATGGTTCCCCCGAGCCCAGCTCTTCGAGCTAGGAGGAGGAGAGTGACGACGAGGGTATGGACGCGCGTCTGAGGCGTGCGGGGGTCGTCGACGTCCGGGTTGACCGCTCCTCTGTGCAGGAGGACGTCTTGGAGGTACCTCGGGCGAAAGGATCGCGCGGGACACAGCCGCGGAAGGCGGTGCCGAGCCCTGCCTCGTCGGGGGCTCAAGGCCCGTTGAGCTAAGTGCCAGACGTGCCCCCGGACGCAAGGAAGCCTTGTTCCCGGGGGGCCGTCGCCGCGGCACAGAAGGAGGCCACGGCCACGTCTGCCCAGGCGAGGGGTCTCGAGAAGGGCCGGCCATCGAGAAGCGGCGAACATGTCAAGAGGGACTCCGGGTCCGATCGCCGCAAGTCGCCGAGGGCGGCGTCGAGCCCGCGGAGGAGCGGGCAACATGAGGGGGCGTCGAGCCCCCGCCATGATGACCGCCGGGCGGGGAGCCATGAGCCCTCCCGGAGCTCCTCACCGCACCGTCGTCGGGAGAAGGAGACCGACGCGGGGGGACACGACCGCCGGCACGTGCGCCGGAGTAGGTCCCGGAGCCCATGCAAGGAAGGGCGCCACGAGGACCGCTCGAAGGGGACACAGTCCCCCCCGGGACAAAAGGCAGGAGGAGAGCACCCCACTGGGGTCGGGCCACGAGACGCATCAGGCGCTTTCCCCCCGTCCAAGCCACGTGGAGACGGCTCAGGGGCGTGGCTCGAGCTATGGGTCGGGCTCGAAGCCCCTGAGCGGGTCCGGCGATTTGGGGAAGAGGTCCCGCCCTCACTTTGGGTGAGTAGGTCTCCTTAATTTCGTTGGTGAGGAAACTTTACCTTTTTACATTTGGTGATATGTGCTGTTTTCTGGCTTTTCAGGGAAAAGCGCCCCCGGCAGGAGATGGTCCCCGTGGCGTCCAAGTGGGCCAAGACCTCGAGTTCTGCCGAGGTCCAAGCACCTCGAGGTATGGCTCCTTCTTCCGCTGGGTAGGCCGCTTGGCTGGCAAGGGCTCGAGCAGCTATGGCTCGGGGAAACCAGATGGCCGCCGCGGATCTTGGTGAGGCCGATGCCGTCGACCATGGGGGTCGAAGCTTTTTCCTGTTTCTGACGACGTTGTTCTTCTTTTTCAGCAGGGACCATGGCTCCTGGCGCCAAGCCTGCCGCCACCACGTCCGTCGCGGCACCACATCCTCCTCTTCCTCCTCCTCCTCAGATGGCGCCTATCGAGAGGGCCACTCCTCCCCCCGTCGCGACGACCATCTCGGAGGGAGCTCCCGAGTCAAGCTTGGCTCCGTTGGCGTCTGGGGCTGAAGGGTCGGCGGTCCTCGAGTTCCCGGTCGACGCGAGCCGGCCCGCGGAGAAGGGGAATGAGGGAGAGGCGTCGGTGGAGAGGGTGCCGACGGTGGAGGAGCTCCTGGACGAGCTGGAGCGGGTGCCGCCCCCGGTCGAGGGCTCAACGCTGGAGGGAGCGCTCGAGGCACCGGTCGGGGTCGACAAGATGCCGGAGGACCCCGACGAAGGGGGAGAGGTTGGCGACGAGCCACCCTTCGAGCGACCCTCTACCACTCGAGTCCCTGCCTCTACGCGAGGCCATACCATCGCCTCGGACGAAGCAGCAGGAGGAGACGGCGGAGGTGCGGGGAGAGCCGCAGCCGTTGCCGCCGGTTGGTGGTTTGCAGCTGGCGCTGCTTGAGCCGGAGGTCAAGGGCCCGCCCATCGTCGAGCTTGATCGACCGGTGTGGTCATATCCCGACGCGCTGAGCTCCTCCCGCGCCCTGATCCCCGTGGAGCGATCGGCTCGCCAGGGAACTCCGCGGGAGGTGGGGTTGATCTTCAGGGAGCTGGCCGCGCTCGTGGCGGAGGCGGAGCAGTCCTTCTCGGAGGAAGTGGAGAGGTCCGCGCAGGCGGCGGCTACCCTCGCGAAGGCGCAGGCGCAACTCCAAGAGCTCCGTGCCGAGCTAGATCGGAATGCCCAGATGGCGAGCCGGCTCGACGCCGCACAGGCGGAGGCTCGGGCGGCTCGGGACAAAGCCGCTCAGGCAAAGGAGGAGGCCACCACCGCGCTGTCCGAGGCAGAGGCGTCGAAGAAGGATGCCGCCGGTGCTTGAAGTGAGGCCGCTACCACGCGGTCCGCAGCGGAAGCGGTGAAAAAGGAGGCCGAGAGGGCCCAAGGCGAAGCCGCCACCGCCCGATCCGCAGCGGAGGCAGCGAAGAAGGAGGCCGAGGAGGCCAAGAACGGAGTCGCCACCGCCCAGGCTGTAGCGGAGGCGGCGCGGCAAGAGGTGATCCGGAAGGATCTGGCCCTTGCCGATACGGGCAAGCTGGTCGAAGGCCTCAGGGCTGAAAAGCTTGACGTGCTGTCCGAGAAGCGTAGGCTCGAGCAGCGCGTCGAGGGCCTCGCCAGCGACCTCGCCGCTCTGGGCGCGCACTGCGATGGTAATTTTCATGCCTTATCTTTGCCTTGACTTCGAGGTTTTTGTCACGTCGCGGTCTCACTCTTTCTTGTTTGTCGCACAGAGGTCGAGAAGACCGCCGAAGAGCTTCGTGAGACGAACAGGGCCCTCGTGGATCAACTTCAAGATGAAGCCATGGTGGCGGAGCGGGCAGGCATTACCCTCGACAGGCTCGGCTCCATGTGGGGTGCCCCTCCGGTGGCCGCGGCAGAGGGCACGGTGGCTCGGGGCGACGCCCTAGTGGACGCCTTGTGCTATTTTGACGTGGCCGCACGGGACCGCGTCCGGCACGCTCTCCACCATGGCGTCAAGCAGGCGCTCGCGGCCGTCCGCTCCGGCTTCCGCTTCCTGGTCAATATCGTCGCCAAGGGCTTCATCAAAATCGAGGGGAAGGACGAAGAATGGAACGACCGCCGTGTCGAGAAGATCCTCGAGAAGGTGGACAAGCCGGGGGCGGCGTTCGTGAAGATCTTCGAGGAAGATGTGTTGCCTCCTGACGCAGGCAGCGGTGTTGAAGGCCCGCCTCCTTCTGGCCTGGACGTCGAGGTTGTGCCCGCTGCGGAAGATCTCGGGGAAGAGTACCAGACCGACGAGGAATAAGGCCTGCGTGCCAAATTTGGGCGTCGAGGCCCTTGTAAGAGATTATGTCATGACTTGTGGCTTGTCGAGGTCAACATGTGTATATATGACTTGTTTGTTTAACGAAGCCGTTTTTCTTTTCAAATTTATTCGATCGTTTCTCTTTGTCGTTAGCTCGAGTTTCTGCAGGCTTGGTCTGTGTTCCTTCAATACGCGTCACGAGTTCTTCGAGGGAAGGCGTAGGTAGGGTACCGTAGCCCGGGGGCGTAGGTGGCCGTCTACGTCGACGCCTCCTGACTCTTGGAAGCTCGAGGTGTTTTCGGACTTAGACGTTGCTAGCTCGCTCGAGGTACGAGTCGAGATGAGGGTCGAATTTTTGAAAAGAAAAACGCGTTTTTTTTCGATGTCTGGGGGGGAGTCCCTCCTGTCAGCCCCCGAGGGAGGCTCGACCCTGGGCAATGCAGGGTCGAGGCTACCTTAAGTTGCTAAGTAATATGAAAGACAGTGCACGAGTTTGCTCATTCATATTTAACATGTTTGTGCAAAGCAACAAAATGAGCAAGGCCTCGAGGCCTTTAGGGGTAGAAGCGACGTAGCTGAGATATGTTCCATGCGTTCGTCAGGATCCTGCCTTGACCGTCGTAGAGCTTGTATGTTCCTGGCTTGAGCACCTCAGCTACGGTGTACGGGCCCTCCCATGGAGGGGTGAGCTTGTGGCTCCCTCGATTATCCTGCAGCCGTCGAAGCACGAGGTCTCCCACCGCCAGGTCCCTTTTGCGCACGTGCTTGTCGTGGTAGCGTCGAAGTGTTTGCTGGTAGCGCGCGGAGTTGATGAGCGCCACGTCTCGGGCCTCCTCGAGCTGGTCCTTGGCGTTGGCGAGCCTTACTTCGTTGGTTTGCTCGTTGTAGGCTCAAAGTCGGGGGGAGCCGTACTCGAGGTCCGTAGGCAAGACAGCCTCGGCGCCGTAGGTTAGGAAGAACGGAGTGAACCCGGTGGCTCGACTCGGCGTAGTCTTGAGGCCCCACAGCACCGAGGGGAGCTCTGCAGCCCACCCCTTTCCGAAGTTTTTGAAGGTCTTGAACAGCCTCGGCTTCAGCCCGTGGAGTATCATGTCATTGGCGCGCTCGACCTGCCCGTTGCATTGAGGGTACGCGACCGAGGCCCAAGTTACGCGAATGTTGTTGTCGTCGCAGAAGTTGGTGAACTTTTTGCTCATGAATTGGGTGTCGTGGTCGGTGATGATGACGTTAGGCACCCCAAACCGGTACATGATGTCGGCGATGAACTCGACAGCCTTCTCGGAGGTGGGGTCGGCTATGGGCTTGGCCTCGATCCACTTGGTGAATTTGTCGATGGCCACGAGCACATGCGTGTACTTTCCAGTTGTCGTCTTGAGGGGGCCCACGAGGTCGAGCCCCCAGACGGCAAACGGCCAAGTGATGGGGATCATCTGCAGGGCGTGCGCGGGCTGGTGCGTTTGGCAAGCATGGACCAGGCGCTTGGCGTCTTCGATGGCGGTTGGCCAGTAGAAGCCTTGCCGGAAGGCGTTCCCTACCAAGGTCCTTGGCGCTGCATGGTGGCCGCAAGCCCCCGAGTGCATGTCGTCGAGGAGCCTACGTCCCACCTCGATGGGGATGCAGCATTGAAGGATTCTTGATGGGCTTCGACGGTACAGCTCTCTTTCATCGCCGTAGATGACGTAGGTCTTGGCCTTTCGAGCGATGCGTCGGGCCTCCATCTTATCCTCCGGTAGCACGCCTTGCGTCAGGTAGTCGAGGAAGGGCGTCCGCCAGTCGAGGGGTCGCAATGAAGGAGAGGCGGGCGTATCAATCTGCATTGCCTCATCGGATGTCGAGGTGTCATCCTCAAGGTGTGGCGTTTAAGGTCGAGCCCCCGCGTCTGGCGCGAGGCGTGGCATCGAGGGGCCAACCCCCGGGCCGATTTTGACAGATGGCTCGAAAACGTCCCTCGAGAAGACATCTGGTGGAACCATGCCGCGCGTGGACGCCAACTTTGCCAGCTCGTCTGCGGCCTCGTTGTACTTTCGAGCGATGTGGTTGAGCTCGAGGCCGTAGAACTTGTCTTCTAGCTTGCGCACTTCTCCGCAGTATGCCTCCATCTTGGGATCGATGCAGCTCGCAGCCTTCATAACCTGGTTGATGACGAGCTACGAGTCCCCTCGAACGTCGAGGCGTCGGACCCCGAGCTCGAGGGCGATGCGTAGCCCATTGACGAGGGCCTCGTACTCGGCGACGTTGTTGGAGGCGGGGAAGTGCAAGCGTAGCAGGTAGCGCATGTGGACTCCGAGGGGTGAGATGAAGAGCAGGCCTGCGCCTGCCCCCGTCTTCATGAGGGATCCGTCGAAGTACATGGTCCAGAGCTCGGCTTGGATTTGCGCCGGTGGGAGCTGGGTGTCGGTCCATTCAGCAACGAAGTCTGCCAACACTTGCGACTTGATGGCTTTTCGCGGGGCATAGGTGATGGCCTCCCCCATTAGCTCGGCGGACCACTTGGCAATGCACCCCGTGGCCTCCCGATTGTTGATGATCTCACCGAGGGGGAAGGATGACACCACCGTTACGAGATGAGCGAGGAAGTAGTGCTGGAGCTTGCGCCTCGTGATGATGATGCCGTAGAGCAGCTTCTGGATGTGCGGGTACCGGACCTTGGCCTCGGAGAGTACCTCACTGGTGAAGTACACCGGCCGTTGGACCGGCAACGCATGACCCTCCTCGCGCCTCTCGATGACTATGACCGTGCTGACCACCTGAGTGGTTGCGGCCACATAGAGGAGAAGGGACTCGGAGGGATCGTCACCCTGGGCTGGTCGTGGTGGCACGAGGATTAGCGCGGAAGTCAGCAACCCCTTCAACTTGGTTAGGGCGTCCTCGGCTTCAAGGGTCCACGCAAAGCGTTCCGTCTTCTTCAGTAGGCGGTAGAGAGGTAGCGCTTTTTCCCCTAGCCTCGAGATGAATCTGCTGAGAGCGGCTAGGCAGCCTGTCACTTTCTGTACACCCTTGAGGTCTCGGATTGGTCCCATCCTCATAACTGCTGAGATTTTTTCGGGGTTGGCCTCGATCCCCCGTTGTGAGACAATGTAGCCATGTAGCATGCCCCGAGGCACACCAAAGACACATTTCTCAGGGTTGAGCTTCACATTCTTGGCCCGGAGGCACTCGAACGTGGTCTCGAGATCGCTGATGAGGTTCCCGACTTTCTTGGTTTTAACCACGATGTCATCGACGTAGGCCTCAACGGTTTTGCCTATGTGTTCGCCAAAGATATGCTGCATGCAACGTTGGTACGTTGCCCCGGCGTTTCGAAGGCCGAAGGGCATTGTAACGTAGCAATACATACCAAAAGGCGTGACAGAAGAGGTAGCGAGCTCGTCGGATTCTTAACTAGGTAATCGACAATCTGATCAATTCTAGGTAAAGGAAATGGAACTTTTGGACACGCTTCATTCAGACCAGTGTAGTCTACACACATCCGCATTTTTCCATTCCTTTTCCTAACTAGTACAGGGTTAGCTAGCCACTCTGGGTGAAATACCTCCTTGATGAACCCGGCCGCCAAAAGCTTGTGCACCTCCTCGTCGATGATCCTGCGCTTCTCCTCGTCGAAGCGGCGCAGGCGTTGCTTCACCGGTCTGGACCCGGCCTGGATCTCCAAGGCGTGCTTGGCGACTCCCCTCGGTATGCCTGGCATGTCCGAGGGGCCCCACGCAAACATGTCAATGTTCGCGCAGAGAAAGTCGACGAGCACTGCTTCCTATTTAGGCTCGAGGCTGGCACTGATGGCCAGCGTCTTGCCATCGGTCGAGGTTGGGTCGATGGGTATCAGCTTGGTGTGCTCCGCCGGCTCGAAGGCGCCGGCGTGACGTTTTGCTTCAGGGGCCTCTTCGGTGGCCAGGGCCGCTAGGGCTTCGAGCGAGTCAAGGTGGACGTTGGCCTCCCCACGCTCGACGCACTCCACGTCGCAGTGGTACGCGTGCTCGTAGGAGGTGTCGATGGTGATGACCCCTTTCGGCCCCGGCATCTTGAGCTTCAAGTACGTGTAGTTGGGAACCGCCATGAACTTAGCGTAGCCTGGCCGGCCGATGATGGCGTGGTAGGTCCCTTGGAATCCAACTACCTAGAAGGTGAGCGTCTCCCGGCGGAAGTTAGCCGGCGTGCCAAAGCAAACCGGCAGGTCGATGCGCCCGAGGGGGTGAGCCTTCTTCCCTGGTACGACTCCGTGGAACCCCCCGACGCTGGGTCAGAGCTGATCCCTCGAAATTCCCAGGAGGTCGAGAGTCTCGAGGTATATGACATTGAGGCTCGAGCCCCCATCCATCAACACCATGGAGAACCGTACGTCGATGATGACGGGGTCGACGACGAGGGGGTACGCCCCCGGATTTATGACATGGTCCGGATGGTCGTTACGGTTGAATGTGATCGGCGTGTCGGACCAGTCGAGGTACTGGGGGTGTCGTGGTGGAGTGCGAAGACCTCCCGGCGTTCCTTCTTCCTCTCCCGAGCTGAGAGCCCGACGGTTGGGCCCCCGTAGATCATGAAGCAGTCACGCACCGGGGGGAAACCCGCGTCCCCGTCGTCGCGTCGTTTGTTGTCCTTGCCCTTAGGCGTGTCCTCCTTCTTGTCATCGAGCCTGGCGTAGAAGCCCTTCAGCAGTCGGCAGTCTTTTAGCTTGTGATTCACGGGGCCCTTGTGATAAGGGCCGGGGTCCTCGAGCATCCGATCGAAGACAGCCCCGTCAGGGGGGCCTCGAGGTTTCTTATGGTCGAGGGCACCCATGAGCACTTCTTCATCGTCGTCATCGTCGGCGTCGCGCTTTGCCTTTTGACCTTTGCTTTTATTCTTCTTCTTTTTGTTGTTGTTGTTGTTGCGGTTCTTGGCGTCGTTTCCCTTGTTCGAGCCCTCCGGTGCGGTCACCGCCTTACCTTTGTCCACGGAGCGGCCAAAAAATGCCCGCACTGCATCGTCGCCTGAGGCAAAGCTGGTGACACGATCCATCAGGTCCTCGACCGTCCGGGGACGGTAGCGTCCTAGCTCGTGAACTAGCTCTTGGCATATCGTGCCCGCGAGGAATGCTGAGATGACGTCCTCATCAGGCACGTGGGGGAGCTTGAGGCGCTGCTTCGAGAATCGCCGAGCAAAGTCGCGGAGGGGCTCGTCCGCTGCCTGCCTGCAATGCCGTAGATCCCAGGGGTTGCCTGGGCGCACGCAAGTCCCCTTGAAATTCCCGTCGAAGACCCTTACTAGGTCGGCCCAGTCGTGGATCCGATCCAGTGGGAGCCCCTCGAGCCACCGGCGGGCGGTGTCCGAGAGGTAAAGTGGGAGTTGGCGTATGATCACACGATCGTCGCTCTTTGCTCCGCCCAGTTGACAGCCTAGGTGGAAGTCCGAGAGCCAGAGCTTGGGCTCGACCTCCCCGTCATACTTCATGATGTTGGTCGGTGGTCGGAAGCGGTCGGGGAGGGTTGAGCTGCGGATGGCCCGGCTGAAGACTCTAGGGCCCGGGGGCTCGAGGACTTGCCCGTCTTCATCACTGTCGTAGCGCCCCCCTCGATGGGCGCTATAGCCACGCTCTTGGGCCCCCTTGTCCTTGCGCCGTCGGTTGATGTTGTTGCGGGCGTCATTGGGGTCTCGAGGTGGCCGGTTGTCGACGATCCGTTCCCGGACTGGCCTAGCTCGAGAGGCGTCCGGCTGGTGGATGGACATCTCGCGCTCGTTGCGGGGCGTGTCTGCTGGTTTCCCCGAGGCCGCCCCGCGCCGCCGCGAGGCTGAGCTCTCAGCCTGCTGCACAGCGGCTGTCTCGAGGAGGTTCTTCTTTTCCCCGAGCATGCGCCTGGCGTCAGGGTTGGAGACGGTGGGTAGATCACAGAGCAGCATTGCCGCCACCACCACGTTCTGCCCGGCTCGCGGGAAACGCAACTCGGGGCGTGCCGGTGCCCCGTCCTCGAGGATCTGCCGGTGGACCTCTCGAGCGCGGGCACGGACACCGGCGCCTCGAGGCTGGGCTGGTTCTTGTGCTATAGTTTTCTCGAGTTGCAGCAAGCGCTGTCGCTCCTCCTCAGCCTTGGTGATGGCCTCCGACAGCTGCGCGAGCTGCGCCGCCCAGTCGTCACCATGCTAAGATGGTGCAACCGGTGTCGGGGGTTCGTTCCTCCCCTGAACGCGTGATCCTCCTGCCGCAGCCACATTTCCGGGCTCTTCGAGGTTGAGCGCCGGCCTGGTGTCGTCGTCGCCGTCGTCCTCGGCGTCGTCCACTTCCCCCTCGAGCTGGAAGCACTCCCTGGTGGGGTCCCAGAGGTCAGGGTCGTGGTAGTCGTACTCATCGGAGTCGGAGCTACTGATGCCGCGCCACCCTGGCTCGTGCCGGGACTGCAGCTCGCGGTACCACTCCCCGAAGGTGGCTCAACGAGGTGGCTCGATGGCTCGTGAGAGGCCGCGGTCGACGTGCGCGGGGTAGATGATCTCCAGGTCGGTGGTGGCTCGTAGGAGTACGCCTAGACGCTCCTCCCGCTCTGCGGCCGCCCGATCCTGACGGCGCTCGTCGAGGCGGTGGGCGTAAATAGCCGCGGAGTTGTTGAGGCCAAACGGGAACCGCTAGCATCGGGCGCGGTACACCCCGTGCGGGAGGAGGCCTGGGGGTGTCGACGGAGCATGGCTCGGTGGCCTCTGGCCAGGCTCCCGGTCCGTGCGCGTGACGAACGCGAACTCGCTGGGGGAGTGCGCACGCGCCCTGGAAGTCTCCGGCCGCGCGCCGGGCAGGTTTCCTCTCGGGGACTCTGCGTCGGCTGCGGGGAATTGGGAGTGCGCCGCGGGCACTGCACGCGCCCAGCGTCGATGGTGACGACGGCGCCACTCGCGAGGTGGCGACGCGCCACGCCCCCCGCGCGGGGTGGCGTGACACGCCCTCCGCTCGGGCTCTCCGTGGAGAGCAGGGTCAGCTCGTTGCTATTGCCGGTGGCCTGGAACTCGAGGCTCCCGAACCAGATGACGGCACCAGCCGAGAACGAAGGAGGGGATGAAGCCATCCAGAAAACAACGAGAAATCGACTCGGACACGCGAAGCCCCTACCTGGCGCGCCAACTGTCGGTGTTTTGAACCCGGGGGTATGACACCAATGAGTAATATGATCGCGTGCTCTCTTCCTGGATGGTGATGCAAGATGACACAAAGATTTATCCTGGTTCGGGCAAAGAAGGCCCTACGTCCAGCAGGGGAGGAGGTTCTTGTATTACTTGCACCTAAGTGCTTGTACAGGGGCGAATACAAGCTCAATGAGCGTGGACCGGAGTCCGGACTCGAGTGTGTGTGTGTGTGGACTCGTATGCGAAAGCCTCTGTCCTCTCTCCGCGCGAAGGGCCCTGGCGTCCCCTTTTATAGATCAAGAGGAGGCCTGGGTCTACACAGGATTGACATGTACAGCACTCGGTATGGCGAAGGGCAGGAACTCTGTCTTGTCGAAGCCACTGTAACCAACGTGGGTGTTGCTGTTGGGGCGTCCTTGATGCGTGGCCTCCATCCTAGGCGCGGTCGTGGAGGCGTGGTGACGTGGAAGCCGTATAGCACCCATCCCGGCACGTGCAGGACACGGCGGGGTCCCTCCGGGTCTTGGGGTACCTGTCCTCCAATAGCGTGAAAGTAGCCAGGGCTCGAGGGGCTCAGAGCCGGCCTCGAGGTGGCGCCTGCAGGGGGTTCGAGTCCCCGCAGGTATGGGCAAGTCCCGGGAAACCCGATTGAGCAGCAGGTATCCGGGCCTCGAGGCGTGGCTTGGACGTGCAACAGTGTAAGATATGGGTTAACAGTGCTGTACTGGTGCCCTTTTACCCATGCTTGTTGTGAAAACGAGACTTGGCTCTGCCCTGGTTCACTGTGGTACACGTTGGGTTGCAGAGGACATGACTGGAGTAGGTGGGTGCATTAAATGCGCGGTATGGGGTTGAGGAGCAGGAAGCTTCCTCTTCGTGGAGGGCTTCGAAGGGCAGTGGAGCGCTCGCTCGAGGCTGGGCGCAGAGAGCTCGGGCGAGCGGAGGTTGAGCTCCAGCTCGAGGCCTAGGGTGTGATGAGCCTCGAGAGATAGGCTGTTGTGCTGGAGGGGCTCGAGGTCCCCGCGCAGGGTCCCGAGGAGCGGTGCGTAGCTGTAGCGGGCTCGAGGGGTAGGTTACCAGGAGGCGGTCGGTAAGGTTTTGGCAAGTCTAAGCTCCCTGGTGGTGGGCCAGCGTTGCAGGCTTCCGAGGTGTTGGTTTCTTGGAAGGTTAGCCTAGCTGGGTTTATTAATTGGTGTTCTAGGTTTAACCTATTTGTTTGCGTTGATTGGGGGTACCCCTTTGGTGTTCCCCCGACAGTAGTGGAAGTCCAGAACCCGCCACCGGAGGAGCCATGTCTGGAGGAGACCCAGGACGAGAGGACCGAAGAAGGAGACGTCGAGGACCTGCCTGAGTGCCGCGACCATCGACCCTCCGACTTTGAACGAGGCAAGCCCCGGAGCATCCCACTCCTACGGTTTGCAAATGCAATTACAAAATTAACCTGATATGTTTGTTGCATTAGGTTATAGGAGTTGAGTGATACCATTGATGCATTACTTACCTATCCTTGTCCACCTGCAATTGCTATATTGATATCCCTGTTAGGTCTAGGCTCGTTTATGCTTAGCCCTGCTTAGAACGGTAAAAGTCATGTGATTTCCTGTCTCCCGCATATAGGTTGATACTGATCATGACTAGCCTCGTGCTATCGTTGAATATAACCATGTGATAATTAATTTGAGACCGGGCAGGATGTAGGAGCAGCAGGACATGGGTCCTGTGTGCTAGTAGTCTCCCGTCTGTGTCGATTAGGACCCGACGAAGGCACACCTCAGTCATTTTGAACGCGTCAATCACTTAACGGAGTAGGTCGGAGTACCTCCTGTGAAGCCGAGTACGGCTATTCGAGCCGGTGATGGAGATGTTGACGCCTAACACCCAGGGCCTTATATGTACCGTGGGCAACTATTCTGAGCAACCTGGCATGGTCCGTGGACAGGCGGGGCCTGATTGACCTGGCATGACCGTGGGTAGTTATAGCTTGAGCGACCTGGCGTTGAGATAACCCCCGGTGTAGAAGGGCCCATGACCGTCCCGCGTGTTGTGTTCTCGAATTTCCTGAAGTGGTCGCCGACAGCTGCCTGGCAAGGTGTTATCGGGCGAGTGTGCGACATTTTGTCCCCAGCTGGGTAGGAATCGATTATAATCGCCATCGCTCCTGGTTAGTGAGTAACTTGACTGGGCATGTGTTACCGTAGTAACTTATGGAACTAAAGATGGTTATGGTGTTTAATCTGAAAGGCCATTGATGAAATAGTCACTCTTGCTTGATTAAGTAGTCAAGTGCTTGCTCTAGATTAGGTGCAAATCTAGTATAATCAGGTTGATTATATAAAATTGACTGCTAATACTCTAATGATGATTATTTAATAATGAAAATGCTTTTATGCAAAAGGTAAGTATGGCCAAACCCAGATACAGCCTTGCATACTCCTTGGTGTCGTTTATTTCTGGTTTATGACGGGTAAGTCTAGCTGAGTACCTTCTCGTACTTAGGGTTCTATTCCCTTGTTGTTGCAGATGGGCAATGCTTCTTCGGCTATTGCGAGAACTGTCTGTACCTCGTCGAGGGTGGTGACTAGACCATGGGCATGGTCAACTCTTATCGTCTCCTGATGCTTTTGTGGACTGATCAGGCAATGGCACTGTATTGTGAACTGAGAACTTATGTTTAAAACTATGTTGTTTCCGCTTTCGAAATTTGAACTATGGTTTATAATAACTGTTGAACTCCGATGTATTTGAATTATGTGTGAATTGAATGTACCTTGTGGACATGTACGCTAATTTATTACGATCTTGGCTATTGTTGAATGATTGAAATCCTTCGAGATTTCCGGTCTACCGGGTTTGTACGAGCTTAAGTACCTGTAATCTCTGTGAAAGCGGGGATTCGGTGCTTAATCTGGTATAAATTGGTCGGTTCTGTCAGAGCTGGCATCGGAGCATGGTTAGCGTTACTGTTCATGAGTGTATTTGAAAAATTATATTTTCAAATCAAAATTTTATTTGCTAAAACACATAAGCTATGATAGGATTTGAAAAATCTTATTGATAAGGATTAAGGTGTGCCAATGATCAAGTCCTTATGCCCAATAGGTTTTTAGGTGGCTATTTAAGTACTAACTTGGGGGTTGTGCATCATATTTAAATTCTGTTGTTTCTGTCGTCCATACGGCAAGGGTGAAATTGTATGGGTGCTATTCTTCAGAATAGTAATGTATGGATCAATTGCCTCTACGCCAAGGTAATAAGTGAGCTGTGAGAGCATGATTGGACAACCGCCAATCTAGGGAAGTGCTTGAATGGTACCGGCATGTATGCTTGTTACACACAAGTATATGTGAAGGTATTTAATTGTGGGAGTAATATTATTCTGATGGGTGCATATACTACTTACGTGTATACTGGGTGTGCACCTAAGTTAGTATTAGATTTAAATTTCAGCAATGCATGATATTCATACTGTGGGCAGGGCTGAAATGTGATTTTCTGCAGGTACACTAACTTGCGAATGTATAGTACGTTTAGTTAACGCTATGAGTGAACGTGTATGCCACCGTCTAGCCGTTAGATTGTTAGACAGTGAGGACGTATGTTACGCACATGCATCATGATCATATAACCTCGCATTAATCTTACTTCCTTCCTTATGTTATCTGTCCCGTTTTCCTAATAAATGTTGTTCTCCAACTAATGAAAATATATGTGGATAAACTTCTTACAGATGCCCCGTACCAAGCGCACAGATCGTAAGTCAACCGGAGGCAAGAGCCCTAATTACATGTTGCGACCATGGACCGCCGAGGGATCGGAGGACTGCTTAGATGAGTTCGGCATGCCTACCATCCTTTGGAGGGTATTGCACTTGGTGGGATACCAGGAGGGCCAGGAGTCACATTATGACTGGCATCACGTGCAGATTTCAGAGGATCGCCATATGTACACGGTGGAGGTTGACGTGCCTAGCCATGATGACCAGGATCACGTCTGGTGTCGCCGGGTGTTCGCGTTGCAGGGGAGGACCCCATGGGATGGAGCCAACAGAGTTGCTTACACCGTTATTTGGGATATTATGGAGGACCATCCGGAGGTGGTTGCCCAGGCTACAGCCAGCATCTTCCCGACAGCAGATCCTTATCAGTCAGTGTGGCGTCAGCCAGGAGCCGCAGTTCTTGAGGCCAGTTCGCTTGAGAGGGAGGATTGTGCTGGACCAGCCGGGAGTGCTATGGCTGCACTCATGGCTACTTATGGATGCCTATCACGTAGCTATGATCACCTGAACCATATTCTTAGTGAGGAGATGGCTGCATAGCATCGCAGGCAGGAGGAGCATGCTACAGAGATAGACCTCCTCACCACACAGCTAGCTCACATGACCGTGGAGAGGGACTAGGCACTTCAGAGAGAGCAGGAGACCACTCACCAGCTCAGTGTTCAGCAGGAGTCTGCTACCTTCTTAGCCTTGATCATGAGGGGGGCCGAGGAGTCTCTCCGAGGTGTTTGTCTTGAGGGCATGCGCGCTTCAGAGGAGAACAAGTTGTTGAGGTTGCGAGTGGGAGACCTAGAGCTGCAACTTCACCACCTGCAGGACTACAATGACCGTCTGCACTAGGAGATCCACCGCAAGGAGAATGAGAGGAATCCCATCTTTCCACAGGAGGACCCAGATCTGAGTAGCTCTTCTAGTGGTTCTTCAGATGTGTCTAGTGAGGATGGCGACGATGGTGACATCGCTAGAGAGTAGTCTAGATCGTATGTTAGAGCGTAGTGATCTTTTGTGTATGTTAGCAAGCCCGATCTTTTGCTTTTGTTATGGGCTGGATGTAAGCATGAGTAGTGAACTCTTATGTGTACGTGGTGTGAGACCTTGGAAAGTCCCATGTGTATGGGCAAAACTATGGATGTTTATGTTGGCTTTTGCATGTTATGTATTAAGCGATCTTATTATGTGATGCTGCGATGTGGATTGAAATTTATTATGCCTCTGTGATTGTTTGGCGAATTTGTTTTCCAAATAAATTCAGTTGGCATGATCTATTGTTCTCTACAATAATTGCAACTCAACCTAATGATCACTTGCTATGAATACATGCAGATGACGACAACTCGTAGTGGAGCTGGCGGTAGTGGTGGAAATGAGGACCCCAGGGACAACCGCAATCCACCACCTCCTCCACCAGCCACTCCCGAGCAGCTTTTCGCTCAATTTCTCGGAAGCCAGCGCAACATTGAAGCTTTACTGCGTGAGAATTTGGCGCACGGTCAACAGCGCCCAGAGCCCAATCAATATAGTTCTTTCCGGGATTTCTTGGAAACTAGGTCACCCATCTTCAAGGAAGCTACTGAACCCTTAGAGGCAGAAGAATGGTTGCATACTTTGGAACAAAAGTTTTGTCTACTCAGGCTCAAAGAGGAACTCAAAGCAGAGTATGCCGCGCATCAGCTGCAGGGGCCAGCCGGGATTTGGTGGGGGCATCACCGCACCACCTATCCTGCCAACGTTCCTGTTACTTGGAGGATGTTCACTGAAGCTGTTCGAGGGCACTATATTCTGCCAGGCCTGACTCAGATGAAAGTGGCAGAGTTCATGAGCTTAATGCAGGGGACTTGGTCTGTTACTGACTATCATCACCGGTTTAACTCTATGTCACATTATGCTCCAGACTTCGTGAACACAGATGCTAAAAAGATTGCTAGTTTCAAGAGAGGTTTGAACACCAAAATGGGAAAGTCCATGGGTATATCTTCCCGGGCAGTCTTCAATGACTTTATTAGTGATTGCTTGATCCAAGAGAATCACAACAATAAGCATGCTGCAAGTAAGGCCCGGAAGAGGACCTTTGATTCCGGACCATCTGAACCTAGAGGACCATCAGCTCAGCGTACCCAGTATCGACCACCAGCGCCGGGGGCACGTTTCAGGCCGCCGCAAAAGAAAGGTCAGCCGCAAGCTTAGCGCAATCAAAGGCCATACAAGATAGCTGCTACCCAAGCTCGTGGAGGTCAGGGCAGCTCAACAGGAGGGAAACCTTTGTTTCGGGGACCCTGTTACAATTGCAACCAACAGGGGCACTTCGCAAGGTATTGCCCTCTACCCAAAGAAGCAACAAGCTAACTATCCCGCACGTCGTGCACAACATGACTGCTGAAGAAGCTCGTACCGAGAGCCCGTGACTGCCGGTATGTGTCTGTTAACCATCATCTTGCAGTTGTTTTATTTGATACTGGATCATCACATTCATTCATGTGCAAAGCATTTGCACAAAAACATAATCAAGAGGTGTCTGAAATGGATTATGGGTTTCGCGTAAGCTCCGTGGGGAGTAGCGTGTTATATAGGCAGATGGTTTGTAATGCAACCATCGACATTGGAGGGCACAAATTCGGAGCTAATTTAGTAGTTTTGCCAGGACTAAGTATGGATGTAGTCCTAGGGATGAGTTGGATGAGTATGTGGAATGCGGTGTTAGACACTGCAAATAGGGTTCTTACCTTATCTGATGGAAGGACGAATACAAAGCTACGCATCTCTCTTCCTCGAGGTGCTGACTTCGTCGACTTATCTTGCACTTTATCTATAGAAGACCTGTCCAAAATCCCAGTCGTCTGAGATTTTCCGTATGTTTTCCCAGATGAATTACTAGGATTACCGCCCAAGCGGGCAGTGGAATTTGCAATTGAACTGTTACCTGGAACAACACCAATCTCTAGAAGACCTTACCGTATGCCGCCTAATGAATTAGCTGAACTTCAAACTCAGATTAAGGAACTTTTGGACAAAAGATTCATTCAACCTAGTATATCCGAGTGGGGTTGCCCAGCGTTGTTTGTCAAGAAGAAGGATAAGTCACTACGTATGTGTGTGGTTTACCGGCCGCTCAATGCCGTGACTGTCAAGAACAAATACCCGTTGCCACGGATAGATATTCTGTTTGACCAGTTATCCAGAGCTAAGGTGTTTTCCAAGATTGATTTGAGATCGGGGTATCACCAGATCAGAATCCGACCGCAAGATATCCCAAAGACTGCTTTCTCGACCAGATATGGTTTATATGAGTATCTTGTCATGTCTTTTGGATTGACAAATGCCCCATCATATTTCATGTGTTTGATGAATTCAGTGTTTATGCCGGAATTGGATAAGTTTGTAGTGGTGTTCATTGATGACATTCTAGTATACTCTGAAAACCCGAACGATCATGCGGAGCATTTGAGGGTTGTTTTGACGAGACTCCGAGAACATAAACTTTATGCTAAGCTTAGCAAATGCGAGTTTTGGTTGAAGCAAGTGCAATTTCTTGGTCATATCCTGTCAGAAGAAGGAATCTCTATGGACCCCAGTAAGGTACAAGAAGTGATGGATTGGGAAGCTCCTATCTCAGTTGGTGAGATTCGGAGTTTTCTTGGATTAGCAGGGTACAATCGTCGTTTGATTCCCGACTTTTCTAAGATTGCAAAACCAATGACGAGCTTGCTCCAGAAGGATCATAAGTTTGAATGGACAAAAGGGTGTGAATTAGCTTTCTGTACCTTGCGGAAACTATTGACCACTTCTCCTATCTTAGCTCAACCAGATATCGAGAAGCCTTTCGATGTCTTTTGTGATGCATCGAAGGTTGGGTTAGGTTGCGTTCTTATGCAAGAAGGCAAAGTGATTGCTTATGCATCACGACAGTTGAGGAAACATGAGATTAACTATTCTACACATGATTTAGAGTTAGCCGCTATAGTACACGCTTTGAAGATTGGAGACATTATCTGCTTGGTAACGTCTGTAACGTGTACACTGATCACAAAGAGTCTCAAGTATATCTTCACTAAACCTGAATTGAATATGAGGTAGAGAAGATGGCTTGAACTAATCAAGGATTACAATCTGATACATTATCACCCAGGGAAGGCAAATGTGGTTGCCGACGCTTTCAGCCGGAAATCACACTGCAACAAATTGAGGTTACAACCAGAAGACGAGTTTAGTCTCGTACACCCTGTAATTCTGCACATTATCAAGCTGCAAGGCACCCAAGTTGATCAGATTCTTGAAGGGCAGAAAAACGACAAGGGAATTTATCATATCAAGGAAAGGCTGAAGACCGCAACTGAACCAGTAAAACATTTTCGGATTGATGATGAAGGAGTGTTATGGTTTAACAAGCGCTTAGTAGTGCCTAAGAATAGAGAACTCAAAAACCGGATCATGGATGAAGCTCATTTATCCAAGTTGTCTATTCATCCTGGAAGCACTAAGATGTGTCAAAAATTGCATCGGAGATTTTGGTGGACCAAAATGAAGAAAGAGATTGCCGCATATGTAGCCAGATGCGACACGTGTTGTCAAGTAAAAGCCATTCACCTGAAGCCAGCCGGAACACTTCAACCGTTACCAATACCCGAGTGGAAACGGGAAGAAGTGGGTATGGATTTCATCACCGGTTTACCAACCACCCAGAAGGGAAATGACTCAATTTGGGTGATAGTTGATCGTCTTACCAAGACTGCTCATTTCATACCAGTTAAAACCTGTTTTCGAGCACCGGACTATGCGGAGATTTATATCAATCAAATTGTTCGACTACATGGTATACCCAAGGTCATAGTTTCGGATCGTGGATCGCAGTTTACTGCACCATTTTGGGAGAAACTGCAAAAGGAATTAGGCACAAAGCTACTCCATAGCTCTGCCTATCATCCCCAAACATCGGAACAAACTGAAAGAGTGAATCAACTTTTGGAGGACATGTTGAGAGCCTGTGTGATTTTAGCAAGGTCTTGGGAGAAATGGTTACCTCTAGCTGAATTTGCATATACTAATAGCTATCAAGCATACTGATAGCACCTTTTGAAGCTCTTTATGGTAGAAGGTGCAGGACACCGGTGAATTGGGTTGAACTGGGAGAACGTCGTTACTATGGAATTGATTTTGTTAACGAAGCAGAAGAACAGGTTAGAATAATCCAACAGCATATGGCAGCTGCGCAGTCTCGACAAAAGAGCTATGCAGACAAGAGGAGGAAACCGCTTGAATTTAACGAAGGCGATTATGTGTATCTGAAAGTGTGACCCATGAAAGGCGTCAGACGCTTTGGCGTGAAAAGGAAGCTAGCGCCAAGGTTTGTGGGACCTTACAGGATTGTGGAAAGGAGGGGAGAGGTAGCTTATCAGCTACAGCTACCTGAACATTTGAAGGCTATATTCCCTGTATTCCATGTATCGCAATTAAAGAAATGTCTTCGAGTTCCAGAAGAAGAGGTACAGCCAGCCAATATCAAGTTGCAGTCCGATCTCACCTACTCAGTGGAACCGTATCGGGTGCTTGATGAAAAAAGAAAGAGAAAACTCGCGGAGAATAGTAAAGCAATATAAAGTGTCTTGGAATGAACAAGATGACCGAGATGCCACTTGGGAAACGGAAGACTATCTAAAAGAGGTGTACCCACACCTTTATAAGAAATGGTTAGTAACTCAAATCTCGGGACGAGATTCTTTTAAGGAGGGGAGGGCTGTAACACCCCTGGTGTTAAGCAACCCTAAATGCATAACTTGACATCTCATAAGCATAGCATCATCATCTCATGTTGCATTCTTTTTGTAAAGTGTCATTTCATGTGTTGGCTTGTAATGTTATGCTTGGTGTGGTGCTTGTTTGACTTGTGTTTGGAGTGTTAGGGTCTCCTAAGTAGTTGAACCTTGTTGAGGAGTCAAAATGAAGCTAGGGTTGTGTTGGTCATTTTGGCTAACCAAGTCACTAACCCTAGATGCCTTAATAGAGCCTTAGGAGTCCTTTTGTTTGACTAACTAAGACCTCCTTGATATAAGCCTTGCATGGTTGTGGGCCCTTAACCAAAAGTGTGTAGAATTTAGAGTAGAACAAAAGTTGTTTTAGGACCAACTCATGAAAATGAGTTTAACAAGGTGTTTTAGGACCCACAAGGCAGAAATGGGGGAGATTAGACTTATAAAATTTCCTAAGTCCTTAACTGGCGAAATAGTTTCGCTGAGCGATCTTTGGAGATTTTCTGAGAGCAATCTAGGCCGAACCAGAGCTTGATCTTGTAACCAAAGTTGTAGTCGACATGTAGCTCTACTCAATGGAACAAGTGGTTTAGCGTTTCATTGAGTGGATTAGGAGATAATCGCGTCCAAAATCTGGCCGTCAGTCGGCCATCAGCGCCTGAACCCGGTGATTCAGTTTGAATCGGCCGTGGTCATGGCCGACCGCGCCAGAACTTGGCTGCCGCGTGGCGCCCGACGCCCGGCCGCGCCAGCGTTCGCGCGCGGCGTGGCGAGCTCAATCGCCAGCTCGCCCCCGCACTGACCAGAGTCATCCACTTCCCTCCGTTCTCTCTCTCTCGCTCTCGCCGGCGCTCGGGCGGAAAAAAAGGGGGGGCGGAAAGCAAGCGCCGCCGCCGTTCACCGCTGTCCGGCCGCCTCGCCGCAAGCCCAACCACCCACAAAGCTTCGCCGTGAGCCCCCGCACCTCTTGCTACCCTTAGCGCCCCATAGGAAACCCTAGGCAAGCCCCGGGATGAGCTGCCGCCATGGCCACCATGACCGCTGAGCTCGGTTCGCCATGGCCGGCCTCCTTCCCGTGGTTTCGTGTCGCACTAGCTCACGTTCGAGGGTCAGTGAGGTCCGTGGAAGAGGTAGAAGGTGACGTTTTGGCCGGTTAGGGTTTGGTGACCGCGGTACGCCGCGTCCGCCGTGTCCGCCTTGGCCGGCGAGCTCGGTCCGCCGTTGCCAACCCCCTTTCTGTGCCCGTCCATTTGTCCTAGCTAGCGTTCGCGAGTCGCCTTGAACCGTAGAAGACGTTGGTGGTGTTGGTTGAGCCGATTAGGGTTTCGTAGCGACGGTACGCCGCCGTCCGCCGCTCGCCATGGTCACCGAAGTCGGCATGGCCGTGGTCGCGGATGCTCGGAGTGAGAACCCTGGCTCCTGAGCCTCGGGATAGGGTTGTGAAGGTCGCTGGAGTAGGAATCGGGAGTTAGTCTAGCTCGGGATGGCCGGAGCCGGCTGGCGTGGCGTGGCCGCGCCGCCGTGTCCGCCATGGTCGATGACGAGCTCGATCCGAGCATATGCTAGGCCTGTGTGTGGTATCACCGGGTGCGGAAGGAGGAGAGGAGTAGAGCGGCGGTGTCCGTTTCGCCAGGGAGGTCGCCGCCGGCGAGCTTCGCCACGGTCAACCCTTCCCCTGCTTCTGTGTGGCTGTGTGTGGTTGGCAGGTAGGGTCGGTTTGACCCGGGGTCCCGCAAGTCAGTGGCTCGGGTCCCGGCTGTCAGTGTCTTGGGTGCAATAGTTTGTGTACGTGTAACAGTTTTGGGTGAAGAGTTTTTCAGGTTTTGTTTTAATAGTTTTCAGAAATGCTTATGTGGCTTGTTTAATTCATATCTTGAGTTCTGTAAATGCTAAAAAGGTGAAATGAGTTTTGTTAAGTTTGTTGTGATGAGTTCTACGCATGAAAAATATAATATGTCCAGTTTGTGATAAATTTATGTGTAGTTATATTTAATCATGTTTAGGTTGAAATCTTGTTAAATGCATAGTAATCTGTGTATTGCTCAGAAAAATGATTCTTGTTTTGTTAGGTTGTATTGATGAATAGTTTCTAGGAAAATGTAATATAATGTTGTTCTGTGGAATATTTTGGCAGTAGCAATTAAAGTGATAAAATGATGTTTCTGTTTAATTTGTAGTAATTAAAATATGAGAAATATGAACCTGAGAATTTTTATACATTGCTCTTGTGCTAAGAAGTTCAGTAGAAAAATAGGAAATCTGCTGTTTGACACTTTTTGTTAGGGTGTGTAGTTCAAAGCACCTTTTCATGGTAGAATTTGTCTTTTTCATAGAGGATGAAGTTTAAGTCCATATGGGTTGAGATTTGGACAGAGGACTAGATTATGTGTTGTTAACTTCCATAATTTCTGTAGATTTTTCTGAAGCTGCCTAGGATGGGTTGCTGTTATAGGCTTGATTAAATGGATTTATTTCAGCAAGTCATTAAAGGAGAATGAATTAATTAAGTAAAGTGCTTGCTGTGGTAATTGTAAATCCTAACCAACTAATTAGGTAGGTTAATTGTTTGGTTGGATGTTAAGGTCTTTTGTAATCCCTAGTTTAATGTTGACTACCTTGTTGAAGAAAATGAAGTAGATGACATGTGCTTATCTCCTGAGTTATCTTGTTCCATGTTGCATCCCAATGCATCCCATGTGCATTCATATTACTTATACGTGTTATGCATCATACAGGGTCGGTAGTGGAAGTCCAGAACCTGCCATCGGAGGAGCCGTGTCCGGAGGAGACCCAGGACGAGAGGACCGAAGAAGGAGACGTCGAGGACCAGCCTGAGTGGCGTGTTATGCATCATACAAGGTCGGTAGTGGAAGTCCAGAACCTGCCACCGGAGGAGCCATGTCCGGAGGAGACCCAGGACGAGAGGACTGAAGAAGGAGACGTCGAGGACCAGCCTGAGTGCTGCGACCATCGACCCTCCGACTTTGAACGAGGCAAGCCCCGAAGCATCCCACTCCTACGGTTTGCAAATGCAATTACAAAATTAACCTGATATGTTTGTTGCATTAGGTTATAGGAGTTGAGTGATACCGTTGATGCATTACTTACTTATCATTGTCCATCTACAATTGCTATATTGATATCCCTATTAGGTCTAGGCTGGTTTATGCTTAGCCCAGCTTAGAACGGTAAAAGTCGGGTGATTTCCTGTCTCCCGCATATAGGTGGATACTGATCATGACTAGCCTCGTGCTATCGTCGAATATAACCATGTGATAATTAATTTGAGACCGGGCGGGATGTAGGAGCAGCAGGACATGGGTCATGTGTGCTAGTAGTCTCCCGTCTGTGTCGATTAGGACCCGACGAAGGCACACCTCAGTCATTTTGAACGCGTCAATCACTTAACGGAGTAGGTCGGAGTACCTCCCGTGAAGCCGAGTATGGCTATTCGAGCCGGTGATGGAGATGTTGACGCCTAACACCTAGGGCCTTATATGTACCGTGGGCAACTATTCTGAGCAACCTGGCATGGTCCGTGGACAGGCGGGGCCTGATTGACTTGGCATGACCGTGGGCAGTTATAGCTTCAGCGACCTGGCATTGAGATAACCCTAGGTGTAGAAGGGCCCATGACCGTCCCGCGTGTTGTGTTCTCGAATTTCCTGAAGTGGTCGCCGACGGCTGCCTGGCAAGGTGTGATCGGGCGAGTGTGCGACATCTTGTCCCCAACTGGGTAGGAATCGATTATAATCGCCATCGCTCCTGGTTAGTGAGTAACTTGACTGGGCATGTGTTACCGTAGTAACTTATGGAACTAAAGATGGTATGGTGTTTAATCTGAAAGGCTATTGATGAAATAGTCACTCTTGCTTGATTAAGTAGTCAAGTGCTTGCTCTAGATCATGTGCAAATCTAGTATAATCAGGTGATTATATAAAATTGACTGCTAATACTCTAATGATGATTATTTATAATGAAAATGCTTTTATGCAAAAGGTAAGTATGGCCAAACCCAGATACAGCCTTGCATACTCCTTGGTGTCGTTTATTTCTGTTTTATGACGGGTAAGTCTAGCTGAGTACCTTCTCGTACTCAGGGTTCTATTCCCTTGTTGTTGCAGATGGGCAATGCTTCTTCGGCTATTGCGAGAACTGTCTGTACCCTGTCGAGGGTGGTGACTAGACCATGAGCATGGTCAACTCTTATCCTCTCCTGATGCTTTTGTGCACTGATCAAGCAATGGCACCGTATTGTGAACTGAGAACTTATGTTTAAAACTATGTTGCTTCCGTTTTCGAAATTCGAACTATGGTTTGTAATAACTATTGAACTCCGATGTATTTGAATTATGTGTGAACTGAATGTACCTCGTGGACATGTACGCTAAACTATTACGATCTTGGCTATTGTTGAATGATTGAAATCCTTCGAGATTTCCGGACTACCGGGTCTGTACGAGCTTAAGTACCTATAATCTCTGTGAAAGCGGGGATTCGGTGCTTAATCTGGTATAAATTGGTCGGTTCTGTGACACACATCATATCACTTCAAATTATCACATGCACTCACAACCACTCATCTCACCTACCACCACATGCAACCGTCGGCATATACTCCAAAGAATGGGAACTTGAGCAAGGTAGGTAGAGGACAAAGTTGGAGAGAAGTGGGCCCAGGGGGGACCGGTCGGTCCCACCACTAGACCGACCGGCCATCCCCTTCTCCCCCTATAAAATGGCAAGCATCCCTCACACTCTCAACACACTCCACTCTTCAGAAACACCTACCTCACATCGAAATTTGAAATTTCAATTTCGAATTTACATAGCACTTCATTTGGGGTAGTTTCTGAGAGAGTGAAGATACAAGAGAATAGAGGAGGAAGCTTTGAGCTAGTAGCAAGAAGAAAGGGATAGTTGGAGCAAGCAAGAAAATTTAATAAGAGAGGGAAAATGTTGTCCAATTAGTTAATAAACTATGAGAAGTTGAAATAAAAATGCCAACTTGAACGACTGACTCCTGGACTACTGACTTTTGGACCGCTGACTCTCTGATATTTATTTGCTCTAACCCTCACTTGTTCCACTAGTTTTGTCTGTGTGCTCTCTTGTTCTTGCAGCAAAGATGAGTAACTTCTTGAGAAAGGCGACGGGTAAAAGATGAGTCTTCCCCAACTATCCCTTGTGACTCCCTAGAACACCGACCGTCCTATGGATCTTTCCACAACTGGATTAGGCCAAATACCAGTCTCCAACATCTCTTAGCTAGCGCGACGGCACTCTGGCTGGAATAGTCCAGAGGAAGGCAGTCCAAGCCGGTTAAAATCGAACGCCCCAGGATGCATCACGGTGACTCATTTCGCATGAACTAGATATTCTTAGGCGCGAAAGTAATTTCGGATTAAGTTGCTCAACCTCAATGCGCTTAGACAATCACGTCAAAATTCATTCGGAGTCAACGGGAATCGTGGAAACAAGTCAGCGTCCAGAATCTGCCGGGGTGCTGCGTCACCGTATTTTGGTCCGTTGGGCCGTGTATCGTCTTAGAGCCCATTAGGGAGCGCTTCTAGCATAGACGACGTCCTAAACCCTATAATTAGCCGCCACTGTCGTCGTTGGGTCTTGGGTTTTGTTTAGAGTTTAGTTTTCCATCGAGAAACTGAATCGTTCATTGTAACTGTGGTGTCGAATCCTTTTACAGTGATCCAGGGCTCCTGTTCTTGATCTCCTTCACTGTGTCGATTAGTCCTTTGGAACCGAGTTCTTGAACCCTCCATTGAAATTCGTATCAATTCATATCTGCAATTCCAGATTGCGTGTTTTTACCTTCTTGCTTGTGTTCTTCGATTCGCTTGCAGGATTAGCCTTCTTGGCGATGTCAATCAAGTTGTGCTTGGTTGATAACCAACGGAGCAGTGGTGTGACGGTTGCAGGGTTCGAATCGTGTCTGTTTTGAAGCTGGATCGCCAACGTCGAGACCTCCACCAATCAAATTTACCAGCTACCTCACGGAAGATCGGGCCGTCCCTCATCAATTGGTATCGGATATTTGAGGTTTCCCGCGAGGTATAATCTCGTTTGCACAAAAATCCAAACAATATTTCAATTTTCGCTGTCCCATCACCCTTTGTGCCTGTTGACGCAAAACGTGACGCCCTGCGCCAGGCACACAGCAAGCCAAACGAGGCTGGCTTCAATCGGGTGCTCAGAGTATTCTGAATCCGGAAGCGTGCCAGTCGGTTTGACCTGAAAACCAACAAGGGATAAAAATATGAGAATACCTTGGAACATGTCGGGTGGGACCAGACAGTTCCATATGTACGGCTTTGAAACCCAATCATGACGACACACAGCTATAAAAGTTGTTTGTCGAGACAGGTTTATAATGTCATTCGTCAAGTATAAAGATGAAGCTCACAAACATGTTGAATACCGAACACATAAATAACAAAAGGATAAAAGGGTAATTTGTAAATATAAATCTATCCAAATAACATATGCATAGGCTAATCCAAATAATCTGCCGCACGTTTAGCCTTCATGAACCCGTCAAGTATAAACTCAAGCAAAGCTAATCCACCGCATGATACCACTTGCTATAAGTCCACACCACTCCTTATAATTAGATTAATCCACCGCATGATACGATTTAATTATAAGAAGCTAAAAGCATACATATATCTGAACAGGTCTATAAAAACTCATTACTCATGTAAGTTCAACCAGAGTCGGCAAACTAGCTGAACTGGGGTCCATGAAGAAGGAACATACAAGCAAAGCATTATTAAACTAATCTAAAACCTGCACCTGCCGCACGGTACCCAGCTCTGTCAAAGCCTAAACATGGTCGACATGCATGAACCCACAACATGTAACAATCTGGATTGAAAGTTAATTCGGCCATCACGATCTTATGATTAACGAAGCACAAATAAACTCATGCAGCAAGGCCGAACAAAGATCAATCTAGATTGGGCAAAGAGTGTTATAGGAATTAAATAAATAAAACATATAACACATGATAACTTAATGAATCTATTAGATCTGCCAAATCTAACAGAGCCGATAACTATTTTTACTCATGACTTAATCCGCCGCACGATACAAGGCATAAGCAAAAACTTCCCGTCATAAGCTTAAATCCGCCGCACGATACTAAGCTTAACATACGAGACTACTTGCATCATATCTAAATCCACCGCATGATACTAGACATGATAGCAAGGTTGCCGGTACTTACGGAGGTCGACGGATCGATGATTCCTCTCGAAGAACTCAACGACATGACTTAGGGACTCGAAAGGTGGCACGGGGCCGGTTTGTATTGATGTGGTTGTGAACAATTTTACAATGGTCGAGGGCTTATATTTATACCCTGGACGAAATATGAGTCCTAGATGATTACGATTTACAATGATAAAATATGGGAAGATACGAAATCTATTCCTAATCTTCTCGGCATCTTTCATCGTCGCATGCCTTCTCATTTAAGCCGGCTTTATCTGCAACACCCATCTTCCGAATGAAACCACCTTTCTGCAAGATAGCCGACCGCACAGATATTCATCGAAATCCAGAGGACCAAATAGCCGAGTGATTGCTTGCTGAATTCTTTTCTCTCCGCTGGCCGGGTCTACTTGTCATGTCCTCGTGTGTGCGAAAATCTGGTGTTAACAAATGCCCCGTAATTTTGGGACAAATATTTGTTCCAAAATTCTTTTCCTCACATCATACGTGGAATCTCCGGAAGCATTCGCCTTCACACGCTATAATTGCTATACCTGCCGACTCATCTCCCGATGCGCCTTCTGGGATTCTTTAAAACCCTCTTTCGTCTTATTTTGGCTTGTGCACTCTGAACTCCTCTGCTCAGACTCCAAAAACCCTCTTTATCCTTGTCATACCTCACTCTGGAGGATGTCTTCTGCAGCGAGTCACCATAGTTCTGAGCTTGGTGCTTCTAGCACCTCTAAAAGGAGGTTGCTCCGTTTTCCCCTCTCTTGATCGTTCCAAAAAAAACAAAGCAGTTGTTCTTACCTCACAATTTTCATTAGGAGTGCCGGAGACGACCTCCCCGAGGTCCTGATTCAGAAGATTGCGGATCTTCGATTTGATTCGGGGAGGAAGGATCGAGAGATCAACCGGATCTCTCAAGAGCGTGATGTCGCTCGGGAACGGGCTACCAGTAAGCATCCTTTTATCATCTTTCTTTTTATTTTCCCTCTCTGCTTTCACCGATTCTTCCTCATTTTTTAGCTCTGGAGACCAAGCTTCATTCTCTCGAAGCAGCTATTGCTAACCTCGCCGTCACGGCCAACGACCCGATGGTTTTTCCCTGGCTCTACCACCAAACCGACGTCGTAGATGGGATGCACCTCCTGTGCACACCGTCCACCGACACGTGTCCCCAAGTCCATGACTCAGGCAACACATGACCGCACTTCTTCACTTGTTGTTGTCACAGGCTGCCAGCCACCACAGCTGATCCTCGGGCCTCTGGTCCCTCAGTCCAAGCCTCACGTTCGCCCTTCGCCACTCCCGGTTCATCGGCACGGCACGTCTCTACTTGACCTTCACCTCGCCTTTGATCACTGCATCTGTGCTCGACACCTGCACAACACAAGCCAAAGAACATGCGCATCATCCTAGTTGACAATCACTCATCACTCAGAGACCCGGCATACACCCATGTATCCGCACATGTCGAGGATCAACAAGTCTGTGGGGACTTCATGACCTCTAATTCTAACTACGACGTCTTCCACCATTCCTTCTTGTTTATGCCTCTTGATATGGTGTCACTCATGTCATTTGTTCATCCAACAATTTGAAGTGAAGCTTTAATTATGGACGCTGGCAACATCTTGCTCAGTGTGCATATTCTTGTAGATCTAGGATCTTCACTCTATAGAATTTGGGAGTGAAAAACTTCTCCATGTTTTGCTCAAGAGTGTGTCCTGCTCATAAAGACAAGGTAGAGATCAAGTGCATGAGCTCTGTTGGTGGAAAAACACCAACAGAACCAAAAGTTTTGTTGATTCCCCTCTAACCTTAGGCACATTGCATAAGATAAACTTGTTGTTTATGTGTTCTATTCAATCTTAACATGAGTGATAGGATCAGAGGATGAGCATGAAAGTAGCATCTTAAAATATTGAACAGATCAGATTACTTAACCCAAGGAAGGATAATCTATGCATAATGTGTCGATCTTTTTATGATTGAGATATATCATCTTCCAAAGGTTAGATGCACAACATTTTGGCTCATTTAGTTAAGACAGTGAGATTCAAGAGAGTAAAGCTAGAATAATGATCAAAGGACTAAACATGTTAAGTTGATTAGGTTGGATCAAGTGAGGTGCAACTTAAACATGTTTTGTTCTTTATTTATGTTCATACTAGAATCAAGAAGAAGCTTTTAAAGTGATGGTAACTTAACTTGAAAAGTTACTTTGTCATTGAAGAGTGATGTGTCGAACCACCTTATGGAAGCTTCTCTTGTCTAGCTAGCTTGTCTTCTCTTGCTCGTCTCACAGTGTGCTTGAGAGGATGAAGATCACGGTGGAATCATGTTTATAGGTATCGACCTTCCTTCTCTATGTGTCGACTTATCAGTGAAGGCACATTGTTACTCGACTATGCTGTCTAGGATCCTTTGTCTTTCTTGTACCAATTTTGTACTATGAGGATGTAGGGACAGTTCTGCATTCTTCCCTTGTCAACCTTTCTTGTTTTCCCTTTAATTATTGGGTTGACAGTAGACTTGAAATTAGAGCTGCTACTCGAGTGCCTCTATGATAGTCTTTGTCACAACTGAGACTTGTTCTCTCAACAGTGTCTAGATGATGGAGATCTTATCGACTGTTTTTCTTGATTTGCTGGCTCAGGTACTATCTCTCCATCTTCTAAATCTTGTGGTGCAATGGCTTCATCCTTCATGATGCCCTCCTTAATTTTTTTTGATTAAGCCCTCCTTAATTCTTGACAGTTGGCTCTCCCTTCGACGTCTTCTCTTGATTCTCTTTGGCTGCTCATAAGTGATGTAGATGTTGAAGATGCAGCGAGAGATCCAAAAGTTGACTACTCCAGGTCCGACAAAGATGACATTGATGGTGTTCAAGAACGATCTTCCAAGAATGTGTGGTGGATCATATTCTTCTTCTTGACTGGGATAGCATCTAGTGGTTTGTAATGATCAAAGTGGTGAGTAAAAGATCAATATGTTTGAAATTGGGTTTTTCCTTCCTCCCTTTGATTATGAAACACATCTAGACAACGGAATTTTCTCCCAGGCTTGCTTGTGATGCAGATGGATTCCCAAACAACATGTTCATGTGTTGGATTTGTAGATCTTGTTATTGTTGTAGTGGTACCATCTTGTCTCCCAAGCTAGCTTGATTAGAAAAGAGGATAACTTCCCACTTCTTCCCTTGGTGTCTTGGGCAACGATGGTTGCAGGCATAGGTTGTCTCATACGAGGTAAGTTGCATCCTGTTTGTCATCAGTGCCCAAGCAAGACTCAAAGCTAAGCTATTGCCAGTACCATTCATGACCTAAGAGTAGGTTTGTGTGTTTGTGGCTTGAGTTTTGGATCTTCAATGTTCAGACCAAACCATGGATGAACAAAATCTCTCTCCGGCGTAATGTTAGTGGACATATACCCGAAGGATTGCAAGAATTTGAAGCATGGGTTGTTGTCCATAACTTATGTACTTTGCATTTATGCTAATAAAAAGATGTTTTTTTGGATAATTTTAGCATAGACTAGTATTTTATGTGTTGGCTGCACTTTAACATGATTCAAGGCAAAAAATAACTTGCAGTAGAACACAAAATAAATTTTGTTACTCACAGTTCTTTCATACATGATGAATGAGCTGAGTCTTCATTGTACAAGAGTTGTTGAAATTCATGCGTCTCTTCATCTCTGGACTTTCCCAAATTAATAATGAAAGTTTTCCTACAGGGGTTAGTCCAACAAAATATCCAATATCTACTATAGCATACTATCAGTTCAGAAATCAACCTAGACACCACGTCTAATTTGATCTAGGAAGGCATTTTAACCTAAGCACCATACTTAATTTAAAAGCCTTTAGAGGTAAAATCAGCACACCTTTTAGCTCAAGAATCAAACCAGACACCATGTCCTACTTTAATTCATGAAAATAGTTAAACTAAGTGTTGACACCTCGGGTGGCATGCAGAAGAAACTACAAGCGCACGGCTGTCAGTTGTAGCTTTTCACCTCAGAGTATTCTGAGGTATCGAATCCACGAGGAACGCGAAGTGATTTTGAGAAAACTAGGGGAGGTAAGGATATCTAGGATAGATGAAGGGAACAAGCACTATATACTGGGGTAGATCCTAGTTCTATTAGACTTCTAGTGATTTAAGTTCTTTACTAGTGCACTGTGGGCGTACTAGCCTTTACCACTGACTTAGGTTGAACGCTAGCACAACGAGCCCTAATGTTAAACTAGACCAACAACGTGGTGGAATTCAAGGCACACAGGGCTGTCACCACCTGCTTGCTACCACAACTATCCGGGGGCCTAGCCGTATTCACTGGCAATATATAGCCTAAGTACCACACTTAATCTATATACTACTACTACTAGCCCTGTACTAGAACTAGAGCACTCGAAACTAATATCAAGCAATGAAACAAGCACACAAGTACTGAAAAGTAAATACTTGAAGATATAATAAATACTAAGTTACCAAAGTTGAAGCGCAGAGCAGAGTGAAGCAGAGGTCTCCGACAACTCCGGAACTCTCCAGACTTCTACTCTTCTCCTCTCCAGCTCTTCTTCTAGTGAGGCACTCACACTCTCTCTAATTTCTCTAGCATAGCAAGTGTGCTAATCTTACCAAATGGTGAGGAATGATGTGAGGCTCCCCGAATGAGAGCTCAAGGGGCCTATTTATAGTGCTAGGAAGCTAGGGAGGTAATTATAGAGTGAAGGGGAGGTCGGTTAGGGTTTAGGGGGTGGCGCCCGCCACCAAACCCTGGCGCCCGCCACCTCTCTGCCGTCCATTGCAACCGCCATTCATCCAACGGTCTTCACTTGCTCTCCTAAGTCGGTTTGAGGGCCGGTTAGGGTTTAGACACATGTCCAAAACCCACTATCCAGGTGATACTCTTCTTAGCCCTTGGATCAAACCGCCTTAGTGTGCAATGGCCAAGATTTGAGCTTGAGGTGACTCCCACGGATCGATGACGTGGCTTGGGCCACTTTTGGCACGAATGACCTGGCGGCCGCCAGTAATAGGTGGCGGCTGCCGCCTTACTCAGGCCCAAATGGGCCAGAGTGGCTTGGCATTGCTGCTGGTACTTTTGCTTGGCCCAAATTCCATCATTTCCTGCATTAAGATAAGAAACTATGCACATGAGGAAATAGGTTAGTTATAAACCAAATCTTCTACTTTTTATGTTGTTTTACCTTGGTTTTGGGTGAAATGTTGATGGTGAAATGATGCTTTAAGCACCATCAACAAGCTCCCCCACACTAACCTCTTGCTCGTCTCGAGCAAGCATGGACTCTAAGAATTGAAACAATTTTATTGAACTAAGCATTCACACAAGATGTTCAACTACCTATACACATGTTAGTAACCTTTCCAAGTGGCTAATAAATCATACCTATGGCGGTTGAGGGATAGAATAGCTTGCAAGCAAGAGAAACACACTTTCCTCTTTTACATACCTTGGGGTTTTAGGATATTTTCAAAATGAAAATCATTGTTCATTGAATCTCTCTTTAAATCTCAAGGCACTCATGGTGTATATCCTCACTTTATGGCAAAAGAAAATGCCAGAGTCTATCCTATGGTTTATGTGGAGTTTATAGGGAAAGGAAGGAATGTAAAGCACTTATATCTCTCTTTTATTGCTAAGTCAAGTTTAGGATCATGGGAGAGTATAGTCATGCACTAGCCAAGGTATAGGGTGGACTAACTCAACTCCTTTTTTCTTTTTTTTGAAACTCTTCTCTTACCAAGGATCATGGCTATATGCATCTCTCTCTTTTTATTTTTTTTAATACTTGGACACTTGTCCTTTTTTAGAGCATTTGCTCTCTCTTTTTTTTAAATACTTGGACACTTGTCCTTTTTAGAGCATTTGCTCTTTTTTGTAGATACCATATAGCCATGTCCTTTGAAGGAATGAGAAAATTTATTCAATTCTTTTAGAACAAAATTTTGGAGGAGAACTACATGAGTATACTCTCAGTGTGAGAGTTGTCTCAAAAAGGCATGGTTTGCCTTGGCTTTTAGAGCATGACTAAACTCTTCTACCTAGATCAACTATTCTTGACAAAGCTCAAAGATTGATTTAGAAGGCTTTATGGGCTGTTCTCCTATACTCTAATATTTTGGCTCTGGTAGGTGGATAGGAAAGAAAGATCATGAACCATGGTAATTTTGGTTTTCAAAATAAAAACTCCCAAGGTTGTAGCAGAGTACTAATGCAATTTCAATTACTACTTCTATATCTTATCAAACAACAACCAAGGTTGACTTCCCTATCAAAATTAGTAGGCTACTACACATGAATAAAAGGTAGAATAACATGTCGTGTAAACACTCAATTCAAAAGAAATTGTTTCAGCATTTTTTTATTTCCTAGCTGCATTTTTAGTTCAAACCGAGACATCCAGTGATCCAAATTGTATAGAATTTAAAACACAGGTTTAGGGATTCACCTGGGGTGTTTCGGTGTAGAGTGGCCTGGCGGCCGCCAGTAATATGTGGCGGCCGCCATGGGCTTTAGCCCAAATGGCTTGAAAACAGCATGGTGGCTACCATGCTAAATTCAGGTTATAGTTTTGAACATTTTAGTATGTTTTACAGAGGTGTTTAGAGAGGGGACTTTCCCTACACTAGAAGTTTTGGTACTTTTTATTTAAAATGACAATCTTAATGAAGGGAAAAATAAGGGTGTCTTTTTATTCATCATAAAAATTTCCTAAACAAAAGTTCTAAATTGAAAATTAAACAATCTAAAATTTAAATGAAGCAAAATTAAACTTAAACTTAATCAAACTAAAAATCTAACTAGACACCCTAAATCTAATCTAATCTACTGAAGGAGCTTCGTAGAGATCCTCGAAGCCCGTCTCTTTGAAGAGACGCTTGATCTTCGAGGTGCAGCCCTTGCGGAGGATAGTGAACCGATCCTCCATGTCCATTCGCCACAGGGCTATCTCTGCGACTTGATCCACCAAGGCGCTTTTCTCCTTGCGCAGCTTTTTCACCTCGACGGCGAGTTTTTCGAGGGTTAACCCCTACTCACCACCGCTGGGCTGTAACTCGCCGGGGACTCCTGCCGGCGCAGGGCTGAGACGGCGGCGCACGGATGGCGCGGAGAGCGACCCATTGGAGTCATGAGTGCTCGCCTCACGCTCACGCAGCCTCTTCTCATAATGCCCATCGGGCATTCTCACGCCATACACCTCCAGTTTAGCCCTCTTAGGATTAGGGCTGTAACTGCGGGTGCGGCTATCCGAGCCAAAGCTGACCCGGGATTTCGCCCTTGATGGAGTGGGCGTTTCATCACCCCTGGCCTTGACGGCCGGAGACTTCCTCAGGGTGATCTCCCCCGTGGTCGGCCTGGTGGGCGTCCTCAATTTCTTCTCGGGTGGCGCCACTGGAGGAGGATGAAGACGGAGCGGAGACGAGGCCAGGGGGCGTTTCACCCCTGGCGGCCGCCCAGCAGGGGTGGCACCCGCCACTGGAGTGGTGGCTGGTGCCTTCCCTGCACCCTCTGGTGGTGTCCCCTTGACATAAGTGCCGTCAGGCAGCACCATTGCTAAAGGAGGTATGTCAAGTACCTCCATGTCGTCATCGATCAGAGACCGGATGATGGCTTTGGTGGAGGACGAGATGGATCCTTGAGGGTTATAGGACACAGATTTCCGTGGAGACGACATGGTTTTGGAGGAGGCTTGGCTAGGCTTCGTGAATAGATGGAGGGAGAAGAAGGAGTTCTTCTTTTAAGAAGGGGGAGAAGTGGAGGGATAAGCCTTAGATGAACTAACATGTCCTCATCTCCTCCTTTTTCACTCTCCCGAGCTCGGGATTAGCTGCCACGTGGAGGGGGTCCTCTAAACCACCGCCTAGCATGGCGGGCGCCAGGATTTGGTGGTGGCCGCCAGTTGGGAGTGGCGGCCGCCCCTCCTCCTTCGCCGGGCATCGAGCGGGAGAAGGTAAGCCTCCTAAATTTCAAAGTTCCGAGGTCGAAATGGCTTGGTTGGGCCTAAAGAGGCCTTTCTCGGGGTTTTGGATGGACTAGGTGCATGCAATGGACAAGGGGTAAATTGGGTCCATCGATTAATTGTCATGGGCTTGAGCTACTTCAAAGTTAATTATATCAATTTCGTTTAGCTCATTTTTATCAAAGTCATAGAATATTTTTAATCTTTGTCCATTGACTTTGAAGATTTGCCCATCGTCACTTTCTAATGTGATGGCTCCATGGGAAGAGGTTGCAACAACCTTGAAGGGTCCTTCCCATTTGCTTCGAAGTTTACCATGTCCGAAAAGTCGAACACGGGAGTTAAAGAGTAAAACTTTATCTCCTACTTCGAACTCTTTCTTTTTGATCCGTTTATCGTGCCATCTCTTAGTCTTCTCTTTATAGAGCTTGGCACTATGATAGGCTTTCTCTCACCATTCTTCTAGTTCAGAAATTTGCATCTTCCTATTTTGGCCAGCTTGGTCAAGGTCCATGTTCCATTTCTTAATGGCCCAATGAGCTTTGAACTCAAGTTCAATAGGAAGATGACAAGTTTTCCCATAAACTAGTTGGTATGGGGACATTCCAATCGGGGTCTTATAGGCGGTCCGATAGGCCCACAGAGCTTCGGGTAACTTATGTTTCCATCCCTTTCCCATTTCTTCTACCGTCTTTTGCAAGATATTCTTTATTTGTTTATTGGACGTTTCAGCCTGTCCACTTGTTTGGGGTGGTATGCAGTGGCTACATTATGTTGGACTCCTTGACTAGCTAAGAAATGTCGGAAGCTCTTCTCTATTAAATGAGGGCCTCCGTCACTAATGACCAGTCTAGGAACTCCAAAACGAGGAAAGATCTTTTCTTTGTACATTTTCTTTGAATGTTTAGCATCTGCCGCTTGACAGGGTATGGCTTCTACCCATTTCGAGACATAATCCACAGCCACAAGAATGTACTCGGTGTCATAGGATTTAGGAAAGGGGCCCATGAAGTCTATACCCCAAACATCGAACAACTCAACTTTGAGATTGTTCACGAGAGGCATAGCATCTCGGGCATTAATGTTACCATGCTTTTGGGAACGAGGACAACGTCTCACATAATTCTTTGTGTCCTCGTACATGGATGGCCAATAAAAACCACTTTGCCATATTTTAGCATTTGTCCGAAAAGCTCCATAGTGTCCTCCATATTCGGCGGAGTGACATCTATCTATGATTTTGTTGCTTCTTCTATGGGGACACATTTTCTCAAGAGTCCATCTGCACAGACCTTATAGAGATATGGTTCATCCCATAGGTGCGTTCTGCTTTGATATAGCAGTTTCTTTTTATTCTCCCCCGGCGGGACATAGCCGGCGACTATAAAGTTCACGATGTTTGCATACCAAGGGTTGGTATACGTTACTTTTAAAAGGGTATCATCGTGAAGAAAGTCATTTATTGGGAGATTGTCCGAATTATTGACTTGTAGTCTAGACAAGTGATCAGCTACTGAATTCTCTACTCCTTTCTTGTCTCTTATTTCCAGGTCAAATTCTTGAAGGAGAAGGATCCAGCGGATCAACCTTGGCTTAGCATCTTTCTTAGTGAAGAGATATTTTAGAGCAGAGTGATCGCTATAAACGATCACCTTAGCTCCCACTAAGTAAGATCTAAACTTGTCTATGGCAAAGACTACGGCCAAAAGTTCCTTTTCTGTGGTTGCATAGTTTAGCTGGGGGCCAGTCAGGGTCTTACTAGCATAAGAAATAGCATAATGCTTCTTATCTTTAGTTTGACCAAGGACGGCCCCCACAGCATAATCACTAGCATCACACATGATTTCGAATGGCAAATTCCAATCTGGGGGTTGGATGATTGGTGCCGAAGTTAGAGCCTTTTTCAAGATATTGAAAGCTTGTAGACAATCTTCGTTAAATTTGAACGGGACGTCTTTTGCTAACAGGCTCATTAAGGGTCTAGCGACTTGTGAGAAATCCTTAATAAACCTTCTATAAAAGCCGGCATGGCCCAAGAAGCTTCGGATTCCTTTTATATTAGTGGGTGGTGGCAATTGTTCAATTACATTGATTTTGGCTTTATCCACTTCTATCCCACGTTCTGAAAATCGATGGCCTAGGACAATTCCTTCCCGCACCATGAAGTGACACTTTTCCCAGTTAAGAACTAGGTCCTTCTCTTCACAGCATTGGAGGACTTTGTCTAAATTGGCTAGGCAATCGTCAAAGGTTTTCCCATAGACCGAAAAGTCATCCATGAATACCTCCATGATTTGTTAAATCATGTCGTAAAAGATGTACATCATACACCGTTGGAAAGATGTCGGCGCATTGCAAAGTCCAAAGGACTGATGGGTTATTGGGGATGCTACGCTAGCCGAATGCTACGCTAGCCGAATGCACAAAATTTCGACCCCATAAACTAGGAACTACTGCTAGTTATAGATCACGGGATTACCACTAGACGCGCAGGTGCAGCGGAAGACTTCTCGGTGTAGACGTGCGCGTCGCAGCGATGTCGTGTAGATGTTCACATCCAACCTTCACGTCTCCACGTGCGGTTCGTCCTTGTGCTCCAGATGCAGCACCTCCGAGGTATCCCACACGTACAGGGAGGAAGTGTCACGCCTCCAGACTGCTAGGTCTACGAGGAGCAATAGGCACGGGCGTGGGGTGGGCGACGGCTGTCTAATGACGTGGGGTTAAACCCTGGTCACGCCACCCCTCTTTATATAGGCGTCCCTAATAAGTCCACCGACCTGGAGGCCCATTAGCAAACCCTAATCCCGGTCTAACTCGAGTCCAACTCGAATCAGGCTTCCAGCCCCTTAAGCATGCGACCCTATGGGTTCACGCACACATAGACACGGCCCGAGTACTCCTACTCGCCCGATAGTTGACAGCGGCCTCTAGCAAGACGTGTCAACTCCTATGTATACGCAAAGATCATATCTGACGAACCACCACGATCACATATACGTAATTCCCTTGCCACACAATATTTGGTCCAACTCATAGGTTAACACTTAACCTAAGCATGGCCATGCATTTTATGATCCAATCATTTGAGTGGTCCAATGATATCTCTCTCTCGCATGGAGAGGGGCAAATCCCATCTTGATCGTCTATGTCTCACAACATACTTCCGGACAAACCCAAAGACTATCTTTATAACTACTCTGTTACGAAGTAGTGTTTGATGGTCCCTAAGTAAGTCGATTCATATCTTGAGTACATACCACAATCTCAGGTCTAAGGACATAACGTACATGATGTGTAATGAGATAATAAGAACATCACACGTTGCGTTAGTCCAGCCCCATGTCATACATGTGCCCACATTATTAGTTTGACATCTCCATGCCTCTGACTTTTGAAACATAGTCATTAACTAATACATGTGCTGATCTAATATTCATGTGTGTCCTCACATGAACTCCTATCAGGGACAACTATCGAATAACCATACAAGTAAAAGAGTCTCACAGACAATTCACATAATTGTCAATCAATACAAGTTGTCTTTAATGGATATTCAATGAACATATAATAAATCATGGATACAATAGAAATATCATCATCTCTATGATTACCTCTAGGGCATAATTCCAACAGTCTCCCACTTGCACTAGAGTTAATCTTTTAGATATCTAATACCCATAGACCTCACGTGCGCCTCATGCTTAGGCTGTGGAAGAGCCTTTGTCAAAGGATCTGCTACATTCAAATTCGTATGTATTTTGCACATCTTAATCTCATCTCTTCCAATGAACTGTTGAATGAGGTGAAATTTCCGCAGTACATGTTTGTTCTTCTGGTGATTCCTTGGCTCCTTAGCCTGCGCGATCGCCCCATTGCTATCACAATGTAGAGACAATGAGCTAGACGCATTTGGAAACACACCAAGATCAATGAGGAACCTCCTCATCCAAACACCTTCCTTTGCAGCGCCACTAGCTGCAATGTACTCAGCTTCTGCTGTAGAATCAGACACGGTCTCCTGCTTGGAACTTTTCCAACTGACTGCACCACCATTTATTGTGAACACAAAACCTGATTGAGATTGTGAATCATCTATGTCAGTTTGGAAGCTAGCATCGGTGTAACCATTTACAACGAGCTCCTCCTCACCTCCATAGATTAGGAACACATCTTTAGTCCTTCTCAAGTACTTAAGGATGTTTTGAGCAAGTGTCCAGTGACTCTCACCTGGATTAGCTTGATATCTGCTCGCAACACTTAGAGCATATGAGACATCCGGGCGTGTACATATCATGGCATACATGATGGAAGCAATGGCCGAAGCATATGGAACCTTACTCATGCGCTCTCGCTCATCAGATGTCGAAGGACATTGTATCTCGCTAAAGCGCATGCCATGTGACATAGGCAAGAACCCTTTCTTGGACTGTTCCATGTTGAACCACTTCAACACCTTGTCAATGTACGTTTCTTGGCTTAATCCTATTAGCCTCTTTGACCTATCTATATAGATCTTAATGCCCAGAATATATGTTGCTTCTCCTAAATCCTTCATAGAAAAACTATTATTCAGTGAAGTCTTTACAGTTTGCAACATCGGAATGTCATTCCCAATCAATAGTATGTCATCTACATACAAGATTAGAAACACAACAGCGCTCCCACTTTCCTTCTTGTAAACACAAGGTTCTTCTTCATTTTGATGGAAGCAAACCCTTTGACCACCTCATTAAAACAAATATTCCAACTCCGAGATGCTTGCTTTAATCCATAAATAGATTTCTTAAGCTTGCATATTTTTCCAGCATTGCTAGGATCAACAAAACCTTCGGGCTGTATCATATACACATCCTCTTCCAAATTTCCATTTAGAAAGGCCGTTTTAACATCCATCTGCCATATCTCATAGTCATAATAGGCAGCAATTGCTAGAATGATCCGGATAGATTTAAGCATCGCTACCGACGAGAAAGTCTCGTCGTAGTCAACTCCTTGAACTTGCTGAAAACCTTTTTGCGACAAGTCGAGCTTTATAAACTTGGACGTTTCCATCCATATCCTTTTTCTTTTTATAGATCCATTTGCACTCTATGGGTCTTACCCCATCAGGCGGGTCAACCAAGTTCCAAACTTGATTAGCTCCCATGGAATCTATCTCGGATCTCATGGCACTATGCCATTTCTCAGAATCAGGGTCCATCATTGCCTCGGCAAAAGTCACAGGTTCGTCATTGTCTCACAATAACACATCCCCACGCAACTCACAGATTCTTGCCGACCTTCGTGGTTGGGGCGGGGTGTCTGTTGCCACAGGTAGCTCAACTTGTTCTGCTACATTAGCATCACTCGTGGAGTCAATCCCTGTTGGCTCATCTTGAACTTCTTCAAGATACACCTTCTGCCCTCTCTTGTCTCTTTTGAGAAACTCTTTCTCTAAGAAAACACTGTTTCGAGCGACAATCACTTTGCCCTCTGTGCGGTTGTAGAAGTAATACCCTAAAGTTTCCTTTGGGTATCCCACGAAAAAGCACTTGTCCGACTTGGGTGTTAGTTTATCTGAAATAAGTCGTTTGACATAAACTTCACAACCCCAAATCTTTAGAAAAGACGAACTGGGACTCTTATCAGTCCATATCTCATATGGTGTCTTAAATACGGACTTAGACGGTACCCTATTTAATGTGAAAGCAGCTGTTTCTAGAGCGTATCCCCAAAACGATAAAGGAAGGTCTGACTGGCTCATCATAGACTGAACCATGTCTAACAAAGTTCGATTACGTCGCTCGAACACGCCATTTCGTTGTGGCGTTCTAGGTGGCGTAAGCTGTGGAAGAATTCCACAACTCTTAAGATGATTGCTAAACTCGTGGCTCAAATATTCACCTCCATGATCAGATCGCAAGGTCTTAATTTTCTTGCCACATTGATTCTCTACCTCATTCTGAAATTCTTTGAACTCTTCAAATGTCTCAGACTTATGCTTCATCAGATAGACATAGCCATATCTGCTAAAATCATCAGTGAAGGTTATGAAGTATTGGAATCCGCCTCTAGCTGTCGTACTCATTGGTCCACATACATCAGTATGTACAAGTTCCAACAAGTTAGACGCCCTCTCAGGAAGACCTATGAAAGGCGACTTGGTCATCTTGCCCAGCAAGCAAGCCTCACATGCCTCACATGCCCAGCAAGTTAGAATCCCATCAGCATGGAGCTTCTTCATGCGATTTTCACTTATATGACCCAAACGACACTGCCACATATAGGTAGGACTTAACTCATTAAGTCGAGGCCTTTTAGGAGTAATATTACAGATAGACATAGGTGCATCATCAAGATTTAAAATAAACAACCCATTCACAATGGATGCGAAAGCCACAAACATATCATTCTTAGAGATTACACAACCATTGTCTTTACACGCAAATGAATAGCCATCCTTCATCAAACATGAAGGCGACACAATGTTTCGACTTAAACTTGGAACAAAATAACAATTATTCAACTCCAAAATAAATTCTGATGGGAGGTGTAGTTGCATCGTCCCGACGTTCAACGCAGCAACTCTTGCATTATTGCCCACGCGGAAATCAACCTCCCCTTTTCCAACGCTTCTACCTCTTATCATTCTCTGCATCGTATTGCAAATATGAGCAACCGAGCCGGTATCAAATACCCAAGAATTAATATAAGAGTTAGCGAGGAAAATATCTGTAATATAAACAACAAGTGTATGAGCAGCGGGAGTACCTTTACCACCGCCATCCTTCATCAAGGATGCTAAGTACACCTTGCAGTTTCTTTTCCAGTGACCTATCCCCTTACAGTGGAAGCACTCAGAATTAGCAGTCGGTCCAGCTGCGTCAGGCGCAGGAGGGTTTGGCTTAGAGATCACATCTTTGGCCTTGCCCTTGCCTTTCCTATTCTTCCAAAAGTTGCCCTTCCTTTTAAAGTTAGGCTTGTTTTGGATCGCCATCACATGGCTGCTGCCAGCACCTTTCTTGATGTCTGCCTCTGCTGTCTGAAGCATGCCACATAGCTCATTCAAGCCCCTCTCCGCACCATGCCTATGGTAGTTCGAGATGAAGTTCCCATAGCTAGGTGGGAGAGAAGAGAGAATGAAATCAGTAGCCAGTTCGGGACCAATTGGGAAGCCTAGCTTCTCCAACCTCTGAGTGTAACCAACCATCTTGATCACATGTGGTCCAACTGCTGCACCCTCTGCTAACTTAGTCTCAGCAAGAGACTTAGAAACATTGAACCTTTCAGTTCTAGCCTGAGTCTGGAACATCTCATCTAGCGCTACGATCATATCGTAGGCTATATGGTTATTATCAAACTGCATCTACAGATCTGGTTCCATGCTAGCAAGCATCAGGCATCCCACTTCAAGATCAGCATCACATGCTTTCTTATAAGCGGTTTTCTTATAAGCAGGTGCATTATCAGCAGGTTCCTCTGGTAGTGGGGTGTCTAGAATATCATCCTTTTTCTCAGCCCTGAGAACAATTCTCAGGTTGCGGATCCAATCCGCATAGTTTGTTCCATTCAATTTATCTTTCTCAAGGATTGATCGTAAAGTAAATGGTGGATTGCTAGGTGCCATTGATCTACAACAAAAGTAAATGCAAAATACTAAGACAAAGTGTCCAAGACAGAGTAAATGATATTAAAACTTTAATAAAATTTACTCCCACTAAGATCAATATCCCTCTATTGAATTTTAGTCATTCAAGACCCAAACTAACAAGTCTACTAGTGAGCTTTAGCATCACCACTAGTGGACATGGCAGATCGGTAAGCAACTCTTTGCTAATCATATCACATATGACTCTTGTTGTTGGCCAGCAACTCTATGCGTGCTCAACTCTTTATGCTTCAAGGTCCCTAACCGTTAGGATGACCTTGTTCAAGCAACCAATCCTTCTGCAGTAAGTATCCGATACGAACCTGCCTGGTCAAGGAAAATCAGTGACACCCTAATTTCATAGGAGCGCCACCGATTGTACAAGACATATGACAGTGCAAGGTTTGGGGAAGCATATAACTTGAACATTACTGAGGGATCGTTCTACACTTTCACTACCGCATGTAAACAATAAACATGAATTATACATGAAAGTAGAACATAATAAGAGAATAGCATCAACACAGATATGACTTGGTATAGCCCAGTGTCTCTTTGGAGATCTCCATCTGCGCCAATCTGTTCACCATGATGATCTCTATCTACATGGTACATGCACGCCATCCTCCAACGATGAATCCACCGAGACTAGCTACAACTAGCGTAATTAATAAAGTAATTACATAGTCGCGTGTAGGATCATCATAATTTGGCACGCAGGCCATTACATCAAATGGACAATATATATGTGGCTCCAGCCATATTGTCATAATCACGACATGCAAGTCATGAAACAATTACATACATGCATCACATACACATAAGGGCTATACCAGTCATCAATTTCTGCAAAACAGAGTTAAACGTTCCCGACGTCTAATCTTGAATCGCAGAAAACATAATATTCCTGGCCTTTTTTCGCAAGTATGGACCAAGGTTGTCCTAAGAAGACGTCAAAAAGGACTACATCGAAAATGTAGAAATCTAAGACCATGTTCGCTCCATCTACTTGGATGGGGACCATCTTTAGGATTCCTTCACTTTCCAAGATGTCACCATTTGGGTCTCTTAAACACCATTTAGTTGGTTGTCGTTGAAGGTCGGGGAATGTTCTGGATACGTAATTACTAGCAAGAACATTAATTCCCACGACAGGGTCGTAAAAGGCAAAGGCTCTTTCTCCCCTAATTCGACAATCTATTATGCTAGGTACTTTATCTATGCGAGGGATGTTTTCTGATACTTCGGCTTCCATTGTCCATTCATGACTCATGACAGCTGAAAGTTCCAAAAGACGCTCTCGGCTATAGATTTCATCAGAAGACTTAGGAAGTGGTTTGTCGGATGGGAGAGCTTGAATGGAGTAGTTCATAGCATTTCCGTAATCCTCAAACAAATCATCCTCTATCTCGCCCAAAAATTCCGAAAGAATTTCTCTTCCAGATGTGGACAGAATAGGCTCCGTTAAGTCCAACGAGCTAGACTCGGGCTCTTCTTGTTGTTCTACAGTCGAAACTTGGGTTTCTACGACTTCTTCCTCAGGGATTTCATCGGAAACTCCAGTATAAGGAATATTCTCGAGAATTCTATCAAGAACCTCCTTTCCACCTTGTGGAGAAAGATGAAGAAACGCTCCACCTGACGAATGATCAAGGTGAAGAGCGCTCTCTTTATCTAGACCGACATAAAAATGCTGAAGGAGCACTGGATCGGGTATGGCTAAATTGGGTCCTGAATTGATTAAACCAGTAAAACGGTCCCAAGCCTCCCCTAATGTCTCCTTATCATTTTGTCGAAAGGTCAATAGTTCTACTCATAGTTGTACCACTCGGTGGACAGGGAAATATGTCAAGATAAACTTGGTCCGTAAAGTTCCCCAGTCTCCTCTGGCACTTCCCACGGTTCGAGCATGCCATGTTTTAGCTGCTCCCGTCAAAGTGAACGGAAACAGCTTCCACTTGACAATGTCAGGTGAAATGCCCGAAATGTTCAAGCATGCACAGACTTGCTCAAACTCACGTAGATGTGTGTAGGGATTTTCTGATCCCATAAACATGCTCTCCTAAACTTTGTTAATAAAGTCAGGGCGCAATTCGTAACTATCGGCATATATAGGTTGTGATGATGAATGTGGCTCTAATCGCGAACTCTTAGGAGCTGGGAATTGTAAGATAGATTGGTTCTCCATATGGAGAGGGTAAAGATGATCCTAACTCTAGTCTCAAAAATCAGCTACCGTTCCCCGGCAACGGCGCCAAAAAAGCTTGTTGACACCTCAGGTGGCACGCAGAAGAAACCGCAAGCACACGGCTGTCAGTTGTAGCTTTTCACCTCAGAGTATTCCGGGGTTTCGAATCCACGAGGAACGCGAAGTGATTTTGAGAAAACTAGGGGGTAAGGATATCTAGGATAGATGAAGGGAACGAGCACTATCTACTGGGGTAGATCGTAGTTCTATTAGACTTCTAGTGATTTAAGTTCTTTACTAGTGCTCGGTGGGCGTACTAGCCTTTACCACTAACTTAGGTTGAACGCTAGCACAACGAGCCCTACTGTTAAACTAAACCAACTACATGGTGGAATTCAAGGCGCACAGGGCTGTCACAACCTGCTTGCTACCACATCTATCCGGGGGCCTAGCCGTATTCACTGGCAATATATAGCCTAAGTACCACACTTAATCTATATACTACTACTACTAGCCCTGTACTAGAACTAGAGCACTTGAAACAAATATCACGCAATGAAACGAGCACACAAGAACTGAAAAGTAAATACTTGAAGATAGAATAAATACTAAGTTACCAAAGTTGAAGCGCAGAGCAGAGTGAAGCTGAGGTCTCCGACAACTCCGGAACTCTCCAGACTTCTACTCTTCTCCTCTCCAGCTCCTCTTCTAGTGAGGCACTCACACTCTCTCTAATCTCTCTAGCATAGCAAGTGTGCTAATCTAACCAAATGGTGAGGAATGATGTGAGGCTCCCCGAATGAGAGCTCAAGGGGCCTATATATAGTGCTAGGAAGTTAGGGGGTACTTATAGAGTGAAGGGGAGGTCGGTTAGGGTTTAGGGGGTGGCGCCCGCCACCTCTCTGCCATCCATTGCAACCACCATTCATCCAACGGTCTTCACTTGCTCTCCTAAGTCGGTTTGAGGGCCCGTTAGGGTTTAGACACGTGTCTAAAACCCACTATCCAGGTGATACTCTTCTTAGCCCTTGGATCAAACCGCCTTAGTGTGCAATGGCAAAGATTTGAGCTTGAGGTGACTCCCACGGATCGATGACGTGGCTTGGGCCACTTTTGGCACGAATGACCTGGCGGCCGCCAGTAATAGGTGGCGACCGCCACCTTACTCAGGCCCAAATGGGCTAGTGTGGCTTGGCATTGCTCCTGGTGCTCTTGCTTGGCCCAAATTCCATCATTTCCTGCATTAAGATAAGAAACTATGCACATGTGGAAATAGGTTAGTTATAAACCAAATCTTCTACTTTTTATGTTGTTTTACCTTGGTTTTGGGTGAAATGTTGATGGTGAAATGATGCTTTAAGCACCATCAACACTAAGCTCCATACCTAATTTAAAAGGTGTATGATAATACTTCGAAACCAAAGAATATACTATAGCAAATAAAGATAACATGAAAGCATTGTAGATATTTATTCAAATGGTGATGAAAGAGTATGATTAGTATATGAGCATATCCTAAAGGTAGAGACAACCAACATAGCAACATGGCAAGAAATATTCTTAGAAAGTCTATTTCCCAAGCTTGGATTTTGCACAAATAAAGATTGGATGAATGTAATTCAATGTTGCATGATGATTGGTGGGACATACCTTGTGTTTGTTGTTCCTTCATTCTTTTCTGCTCCAGACCTGGAAAGGTTAGTGATAAGAATACCCGAAGGAATATTTTCATAATTATATTTCTATGCTCATTACAAGGACAGTGCAGCAGAAATGTAGGCATAGCTCATAACCAGGTAGTATGATGGGGTATAAGGATTCTACTAGTTATAGCTTGCTCATGGGGTAGTGATAGATAAGAGTGGAATTCAAAAACAACATTCATAAGAATGAAAACAAAAATAATGAAAAGACTGGGACAAAAAGGAAAAAGATAAAAGTATGATTACAAGGTTAAACTAAGACTTAAGATGATCTACCGTTCCCCGGCAACGGCACCAGAAATGCTTGTTGGTATAAATTAACGCACACTCAACTTTATCCGCAAGCGCACAGATAAATTTTACCGATGTAGCACATCACCGGAGTAACCCAGTTTTAATATCGAACCCAAAGGAATGGATAGTGTTAAGCCTTAAAGCCTAACCCCTGAGTAGCTAACAAGGACGGAGAATCTAGAAGTATAGAGGGATCACTAAGGTTGTCTAATTCCATTTTAAGAGTGATATGTTTATATTATTCTTAGTGGGGAAGTTGTCATAAAAGGTCACAAACAGAGTATGAGACTTTTATGCAAATGTAGAATCCTACCGAGCCTACTGCGGATACATGGGTGTATGCCGAGTCTCGAGTGATGAGTGATTGTCAACGGGTTTGATGCACATGTTCTTTGGCTTGTGTTGTGCAGGTGTCGAGCACGGATACAGTAATCGAAGGCAAGGTGAAGGTCAAGTAGAGACGTGTCGTGCCAACGAACCGAGAGCGGTGAAGGGCGGACGTGAGGCTTGGACTGAGGGACCGGTGGCCTGATGATCAGCTGTGGTGGCTGATAGCCTAGGACAGCGAGGAGCAAAGACTTGTGGGGCACAGTCTTGCTCGGGTCGAGGACCCGGGGACATGTGTCGGTGGACGGGGTGCACGGGCGGTGCATCCCTTCTACAGCGTCGGTTTGGTGGTTGAGCCACAGAAGAACCACCGGTGGACGGTTTCCAGGTTTGGGCCACAAAACCTGGGTGCTGCGAGTTTGCCGAGTTTGGGCCACAAAACTCAGGCGTTGGACGGTTTCCAGGTTTGGCCCTCAAAACCTGGGCGCTGGCGGGTTTCTGAGTTTGGGCCACAAAACTCAGGCGATGGATGGCTGGTTTCCCGTTTTGGGCCACAAAACCGGGGGTTGGTTGTGAAGACAGGTTTCCCGGTTTCGGCCACAAAACTGGGGGCGAGGTCCGTGAAAAGGACGAGCAGAGCGGTGGCGGCACGTGGCGGCAATCGGTGAGGTTACGTCGAGGCAACGTACCAGTTGTGCGGGCGTGGTCATCGGATCAACATCTTCTTTGAGTTGGTCCAGAATAACCTTAGGGTTTAGCTGGTTCGCTCTGTAAATAACTAGGGGTAGAGTAGGAATTAGAATTAGGATAAGTAGGGGGAGACAACCACCTCCCAAACTATCTCAGTCATTTGCTATTCTCCACTTAGGGTTTTCCTGCTCTCCTAATTCCCTGTTGTAGCTACTGAGATCCACAGAGAATCATACCTCTGTGTTCATGAGATTTTGAGGAAGTGAGACCGTAATCTCACTATTGTAGCGTGTGGTAGCCACGCGGTTGCAAATTCGTGGTTGTGATTCGTGTTTTGGTGTTGTTCTTCGCGGGTTACTTTTCTCCACGTTTTTCCGGTGATCGATCTCTCTCATCATTGGGTCTTTTGCAAATCCGTTTGAACTGAGTTGTTCTAGATCGTGAGGCGCATCTTTCCACCGAAGGATTTCTTCTATAACCTCATGAGCTAGTAGATCAGTCGCTTTTTGTTTCGGATTGGTTTTGACTCCCTTGCCCCGAATTCTTCCGATTCATCGATTTGGAGTTAGGTTCGAGCCATGATATCTTTGGGATAGCCCACTAACCTCCTAGGAACTCCTCATACCAAGTCTAAGCCTTAGAGTTTTTGATTCGGAGGAGATCGAGTTGAATCCGCGGAAGAACAGTGCTGTATCGGGGGCATCGGAGGCTCTGTTCATGACCATTGGACGCGGAGTTCATACCAGCGGACGCGTCCGGTGCCATGTGTCAAGTGTCAGAGTTTTCAAAGGAGCATCAGACGCTCACCATCGGACCGTCTGGTGCCATCGGACGCGTCCGGAGGTTGAGCATCGGACACTAGGGTTTCACTGTAGCCAGGGTCCGATGCATGTCCAGTAACGTTTTAGACAGGGTCTTTTTGCATCGCACGCGTCCTGTGCCAGACCATCGGACGCAGGCCAGCGTCCGATGCTGTGTCTTCAGCATGATTTCGCCCGCAGTTTGTTCGTCTGTTGTCGGTTTTGGTTTCCATCTTTTGCGTTAGGTTTCTAGGGTTGTGTTGTGTCCCGCTGTGATTCCTGGAAGCATCCACCCTATATCTAGGGTCGTGGACACTAGCAAGCTCTAGGTTTGCTCTTGGGGTTGATTCTCGGGACAGTGGCAACAAGTTTCTGAAAAGAAATTTGAAGCTCCCATTCACCTCCCTCTGGTCGCTTTCTGGTAGCACTTTCGGTCATTCAATTGGTATCGGAGCGGGTTAAGGATCTTCCACCTTAGCCAGTTCCAGATCCATAGAAGGTGACATGGATCGCGGCGTGGGCAAACCGCCATTTTTCGATGGGACGAACTATGCGTATTGGAAGATACGCATGTCGGCCTATCTTCAGAGCATGGGTGCTTCTGTCTGTGAGATTTGCAACAAGGATGATTACGTGGTTTTTGCTCCTCGTGTGACTCAGCTGCAGATCGATGAGCACGATGCCAATAGCCGAGCTTGTAATGCTCTTTTCTCCTGTTTGAGCATGTCCGAGTTTGATCGCGTTTCTCATCTCCCCACGGCTCATGCGATTTGGGCGACCCTCATGCGCTTTCATGAGGGAACCACTGAAGTCAAATCCCGTCTCTACGTGTCGCACAAGCGGGAGTATGAGAACTTTCGACACATGCCTGGCGAGAGCATAGAGAGTTTATTCATTCGCTTTCAGGTGATTGTCAACAGGATGAGGGCTAACAATGAGTTGTTGCCTTTTGACGATCAAGAGAGGGCTCTCAAGCTTTTGCATACTCTCTATCGGTCGGTGTGGGACTCGAAGGTTCAGGCGATCTTCGAATCGCCTAACTATGAGACCCTCACATGCGACGAGCTCATCAGTAAGGTCAAGTCTAGTGAGATTGATGCCATGGCGAGGGCTTCTTATGAAAATCTGTAACACCTCAGGTGTTTACATGAATAAAATGTTGTCATGTCATCATAAGCATTTCATAGCAACATGTGCTAGCTCACCTTGAGATGCATTCACTAAAATGAGTTTAATTCCTAATATGTGAGCATCTTTGGTTATATGCTGGTGATGTAACTCAAAAACCTAATTTAGAATGTCATTATGAAGTAACTTGTGTTCATTCCCATTTGACTAAAGTCATGTAAAGGCATGAATTCAAGTTCAACAATTCAAAAGGCTATAAAATTTATTTAGCTTAAAAATGGGAAAAATCATTAAATTCCTATATAAGTTAATTAGCCCTTTCTAGTTAACTAAAAATCTATGCTTAGTTAGGGGTTGACCCTAAAAGCTTTTTGATAGATCTTGAGAAGAGGTACAACTTTGGTATTCGAGGTTTTCAAAGTTTCTATACAAAATTCCAAGTAATTATGAATTTATTCAAACCCTAGAAATGGTTCCCTTTTGACTTTAAACTTGCAATTCAAAAACTATTTGAAATCTGAGTTTGAGATCTACCTCAAAGTTGTAGAGAATTTCAAAATGAACATTTCATACATTGACCATTTTTCAAGTGTCAATGCAAAATCAAAAGTAATTTTGCTTCTACTGCAAAACCCTAGTTTTGTCCCATTTTCAAATTTTCAATTTGAAATCGGTTTGAACTGTTTTGATCAAATTGACCTATTTCCTTTTGAAATCAGACAAAGATTGTTAAAGCAAAGTTGTACAACTTTTCAAACTCTACATTTCATATTTTGGCATATCTTGAAGTATAGTTCAAATTTCAAAAGTAATTTCAAATTTCAGAAAGGGGGAGAGGAGCAAGGAACAGTGCCGGCAGGGGAAACGCCTGGAAGCTCGCCAGCGAGCTGCTCCGCCTGGGCCGCGCTCGTGCTGGGGCGCATGCGCCGCGCCAGCGAGCTGCTTGCTAGCTTCGCGTGCGCGTGCAGTATGCCGCTGCCCCTTCTTCATCGTTATCACCCTCCAGACGAGCCGTGCTTTGCCTTTCTCCTCTGCTCGCTCGCCGCCGCCGCCGTCCCTCTGCTCAGCTACGCCGGCCGCGTGAGAGCTTGTCCGCCCCGTTTGACCGCACCATCGTGTTCGCCTCATCGTTGCGGAGCCGTAGAGATAGGTCGCAGTTCTTCTCGCCCCCGCAATCGCCCGGCGTGGCCGTCTTCCTCGTCTCCGGTTCCGGGCACCGCCATCGACGCCGCCAGCATGGTCAGCGAGCTCGGAGTCCTTTCATCCTCACCTGAGCCTCGTTCTCTCTTTCTCATCTCTTCCTAATGCTCTAAACCCAGGTCCTTTACCTTGTCTTCCTCTGTCGTAGCCGGAGCAGACCGTCACCGTCGAGCCGCACCGCCGGAACTCGCCATCGTCGTCATACTCACCGTTCGGAGCCGCGACAGCCTCGGAGACCTAGCCTATTAGAGTCGTGGTGAGCCTCTGGTGCTGATGCGCGCGTTCGCAGGGATGGTAGGGTTTCTAGTTGGCCGGCGTGCCGCCGCCGTGCCACTGCCGCGCCGCTGAGTCTGCTCATATCGTCGTTGGAGTGGAGAGAGAGGTTCAAAGAGGGAGTTTGAGGGAGCAGCAGAGTCGTGAAGTGAAGGAGAAGGCGCTGAGCCAGTTGGTTTGGTCGGAGAAGGTCCCGTTGCTCCGGCGTGCGCGAGACGAAGCTCGCCGCCGTCGGCCATGGAGTCGGGGACGCGTCGACGGGAAATCGACTAAACCCGAGGGCCTAGGTGCAAAGGCCATGACTCAGTTGAATAGTGCCCAACAGTAGCGAGGGCTTAGTTGTAGTTTGGTGAAAGCCGGAGGGCTTTTCTGCATAATCGGCTGTGCAAGCGCGGGCAGGCCCGAGTTGGGCCGGTTTGCGCGTGCGATGGGCGGAGGTGGGTAGTTTCGGCCTATTGGGGTTTTTCTTTATTTAAATACTTTAATCTATTTTCTGTTATGTGCATACTAATGCTGATCTTGTTATTTTTTATGAATTAATCCGTTGATCCAAAAATCATGGAAAAATTTGTACATGTTCTTTGAGATGTGTAGTTTTTATTAAAAATATAATATATGCATGTGTTTGTATACTGTTTTGCAGTAAAAATTGTGCCTTGTAATCCTTGAATCATTGTTCAATGATTTTTATAAAATTGAGTTTAATTCCAAAAATGCTGAAATTTATTTTGTGCACTGTTTGGGTCATACCCAATCTGTGTACAAAATTTGAACTAGTTTAAGCATGGTTTGCTTCATAACTTAATTCCATGCTAATTAAATTGCTTTCTCTATAAATAACTAGTGTTGTAAAACATGAAAACCAAAATTTCTTTATGGTAGAATTGAAGGTTAAGATAGGTGAATTATCTTGATCTGCTGCTTGATGCAAGCAAGTGTCACTCATGTAAACCATGTATGTTTATGCGAGTTGGTTTTGTTGGCTTGCAACTTTACCGCGAGGGAAAGTTGTTGCAAGTCAAGTGTTTATACTTAGTAATTTTCCATCTTTACCATGATCATGACATGAGCATCTCATCAGGCATGCACTCTTTATCGTGTAGTTTCCGAAAGAGTCGATTGTCCGGACGAGGTTGGTCCAGGGAGTTCGGAGTGTCCAGTTGATCCGGAATATCAGGAGTTTCCAACTTTCTCGGTCAACGAAGGCAAGCCCCGGTTCATTTAACCATTTCCCTTGGATTTATAATTACACTTACTTTCGATAACCTGATGCATTTGATGTTTATGAAATAAATGCTTTAAACCTGTTGATGCATGATCAACCTTGTTATCGATATATCATTCCTTGATACCTGCTTTATGCAAATGATAGAAATGGTTAGCCCTGCTTTATGAAGCTTTTGATAAATGTTTTCGATACTTATCGTTTTGGAATGATAATGAGAAAGAATGATGGTTAAGACCAGACGGGCACATGCATAGACCCTTGGATCGATGCATGGTGACCTGGATGTGTCGGTTTAGGGTTAACCGTTGTTGGCCTGCTAGATTGAGAAATTGTGAAGTTCCGATCATATGCCACGGTAAGCCCTACCTTGGTGGTTCTTAAATGAGAACGGCTAATCACGCACTGGGAGTGGAGAGATGGCGGGAGTACTAGCTACCCTCGTGGGTTAAAGTCCCGGATTGGAGGTGTACAAGTACTCTCGGGTGGCGCGGACCCGGTCTTGTTTGGAGGATCCGAGGTTGGGGTTGGTATTTTTGTGATCTAGGGTATACATATATCGTATGATCGTGGAAAACTCCCAGATCTGGTTGAATCGGTTCGAATCGTCGTGCTCCTCGGTTAAGGAGACTCAATCTTTCGAACCACATCGTAGAATAAAATGGAACTGGTTTAAGAAAGAATGATAATGATCTTTCACTAGTGTTCACTTTCAGTTCTTACGAAGTACTTAAATGATTAAGTAAAATTTGGATCTAGGATTACTTTAGTACGCTTTTATGAAAAATGAAAAATGTTGTTGAGCCTACCCAAGCCAGCATATCCGTTTCTTCTCCTATCTTGTCGGTTAAGCCTTGTTGAGTACCTTTGTACTCAGGGTTTGTTAAACCCCTGTTGCAGGTGACGTTCACGAGCAGCCTTGCTTTGAGGCTTGTTGCGTGACCGTCATGGAGGAGGACGTGTCCGGGGAGGAGTAATGCAACCCTTAGGTGGGGTTGTTTGTGTGCAATACAGTTATATTAATGTTGCTTCCACGACTTAGGGTGAAGTTTGAAACTATGGTTTGTAATAACGGCGTGAGTTTCAACAACTGGTTTGTAAAACTTATGGTGTAATACTTCCGCACTCTTATCTCTGATGTATATTATTTGTGAAATGTTGTAATACTGCATGACTCTTGCAATGATCCTGGGAATGTAAGGAAACGTGGATGAGTCGGGTTACCCGATGACACATGATGGGTCTTTTGGGTTATGGGGCACAGGGTATGACTGTCTGAGGTCTGTAGGACAAGGACAGGTACTCGTGGGCCTTATTAATTTAGGAGGTTCTATCACAGCTGGTATCAAAGCGATCATTGCAGCAGTCTTGGAGTATTGTTGCAAAACTTCAAAATGATTTGAGGCAAAACTAATTGAAAATTTAGTTTGGTACCAAAATGCTCTTGACTTACCCTATTCATGCTATTCGATCTATGTTCTGTCTTAAGTAGTAGATCGTAGATTGTTAAGTGGAGCAGCATGTTAAGTTAAGCCTTAATTTGAAATTGTTGTTAAATTTCTACTCTTATGTAATGGAGTATAATTTAAATTTTTTATGCTTTATGCGTAAGTATGTTTCATGCATCATGCTTAATCAACTTGTGGTATAGTTGGGTAAGGGTTAGAATCCAATCCTTTCTTGCTATCCAAAAAGTATTTTCCTTTATCTGCCTAATTCAAAATCTTATCTCACTAGGATGCCACGCGGTAAGGAGACACCTCGCAAGAGTACGGGTCCTCATTGTGTACCCAAGCACCAACTTGCATTCCGCAAGGAGGAAGGGTCCAGCAGCAGTCAGAGGATCAATGAGGACTTACGGGCATAGGTCCATGAGCTGAAATCCCAGTTGGCTGCCACCTCTCGGGAGAAGAGCTTGGCACTTGCCAAAGCTGGAGGCATGAAAATCAAGCTGGATGAGGCCAACAGAAGCGTGGTCAATGCAGAAAAACTTATGACTAAAATGCTTGGAGAAAGGAACACCGCTTGGCAGCGCGAAGATGACGCTTTAGCCCGTTTGCATGAGTTGGAGGCGTATGTGACGGATATAGAAGCATTTAATGACCAGTTGCATGAGGAAGTCCATGTGCTGTATGATCAACTCCATCCACCTCCACCTCCAAATGCAGCGGAAGATGAGATGGGTACGCTCACTGATGATGAAGAGGTAGATGGGCAGAGTGAGGAAGATCCTGATATGGTCGAGTCTGCTGATGACAGCGACAGTGAGAGTGAGGAAGATCCTGATATGGTCGAGTCTGCTGATGACAGCGACAGTGAGAGTGAGGGTGACGAGTGAGTCGTCTCCCATCAGAGTGTCAGGCGTGGATCTTGAACCCTAGGGGGTAGGGGCTGTGTAATAGTTAGCTTATCATAATCCTAAGCTAGTTGAACCATGTATCAGTCCTGTTATGCATGAAAAATGTAACATAAGTGTGTATGCAGTTACTGTTCTTGTATCATAACCCAGAAATCAATAAAGTTTGGTTTGTTTATGAGCAGATGCCTCGTACCCGTGCTGCTGATGGGGCTGGTTCGTCTCGTGATGGGGAGGATGTCCCCCACGCACCCCCAGTTCCACCAACACTGGCAGAAGCCATTGCTGCACTCATGCGTGCCACAACAGACAATGCACGTCTGCTACAGGGCCTAGTTCAGAATGCACCACATGGGCAGCGTGGCCGACATCATCATCAGGTCCAGGAGAGTACTTATCAGGATTTCACAGAAACCAGACCGCCGGTATTCATAAAGGCTGAGGAGCCTTTAGAAGCTGTAGATTGGCTCCGTACTATGAATCAGAAGTTTGAGCTAATCCACTGCACTGAAACTTAGAAGCCATCCTTCGCAGCCCAGCAGTTGAGGGGAGCTGCGGGGACTTGGTGGGCAAACTTTGAAGCTGCCCAAGCTCCAGGACACCGCATTACCTGGGATGAGTTCTCGAGAGCTTTCAAAGCTCACTACATTCCAGCGGGTGTGATGCGGATGAAAGCCGAAGAGTTCTTAGCCCTCAGGCAGGGGGATCAGCCAGTACAACAGTATATTGGCAAGTTTAATCATCTGTCTCAGTATGCTCTGGATCACGTGAACACCAATGACAAGAAGCGCAGTTGCTTCATGAGGGGGCTGAATACGAAGATGCAAAAGATGCTGGCAATGTGCGACGATAATATATCCTTCAATGATGCGGTGAAGAAAGCTATATCTACAGAGGAGAAGCATTTCAAGCATCTTGAAGCTATGAAGAGGAAGGGTGGGGGTTCGGCCGGATCGTCTGGTGGCAGTAAGAAGCGCCAGCGTATCATATACCACCCAGTCCAGCATAACCGTCCACAGTACCGTCCACCCCAGCAACAACAAGCCAGCTCACAGCAGTCATCTGCTAGAACTGTTGTGAACCCTAACTATCCACGACAGCCGAATGCCCCTGGCATTCGAACCCAAACTCCCCAGAACCATAACTACCCATGCTATAACTGCGGGAAACCGGGCCATTTCTCCCGTAATTGCCCGTATCCCAAGAAGAATACTCCAAATACTCCACAAGGACAAAGTGGTCAGAATTCCCAGCAGCGGCCACAGCAACAGCCACAGCAGAATCAAGGCCGCAATAATAGTCAGAAGAATAAGACCGTCCAGAAGACTGGCCGGGTGTATTATGCGCAAGTGGCAGATTTTCTTGAAGGGGAACCCGTCATGATGGGTATGTTTTCAGTCGCTCGCCATCCTGCCGTATTACTATTTGATTCTGGTGCATCGCATACCTTTATCAGTAAGAAATTTGTTGAAAAACATCATATACCAACTGGGGAAACACAAGAAAATTTCCATATACACACGCCTGGAGGTCGTTTATGCACAAAGGAAGTGGCGCATCAAGTGCCCGTAGAGTTTGCCGGGCATACTTATCCCACTAATATGATAGTAATCAAGGATCAGGATATAGATGTGATCCTAGGGATGAACTGGATGTACGAGCAAAAGGCAGTATTAGATGCCTTGCATAGAACAGTCAGGTTGATCATACCTAATAGTACTTCTGAACTCTTTATCCAACTTCCGATTCCAAAGAAAACCGTTGATCAGATGTGCGGCAGCGTCTGTGCAACGACAGTTAAAGAGGTTCAGGATATTCCAGTAGTCTGTGAGTTCCCGGATGTGTTTCCTGAAGACTTGCCGGGGTTACCACCAGACCGTGATGTTGAGTTCAGCATAGAGCAAAAGCCAGGAACAACACCAATATCTCGACGAGCCTATAGAATGCCACCTAAAGAACTGGCAGAATTGAAAGTTCAGTTGCAAGAGTTACTTGATAAAGGTTATGTCAGACCTAGTTCATCACCATGGGGCTGTCCTGCTTTGTTTGTCAAAAAGAAAGACCAAACATTAAGGCTATGTGTGGACTATCGTCCGCTCAATGAAGTAACACTGAAGAATAAGTACCTGTTGCCGCGGATTGATCTTCTGTTTGATCAACTCACGGGCGCCGAGGTATTTTCCAAGATAGATCTGAGATCTGGGTATCACCAAATAAAAATAAGGCCTGAAGATATTACTAAAACTGCTTTCACCACCAAGTATGGCCTGTATGAGTACTTAGTCATGTCCTTTGGATTGACTAATGCTCCAGCTCACTTCATGTACCTGATGAACTCCGTATTCATGCCTGAGCTTGACAAGTTTGTAGTGGTATTCATTGATGATATTCTGATATATTCTAAGAATCCACAAGAACATGATGAACACCTCAGAGTAGTGTTGGGCCATCTGAGAGACCATCAGTTATATGCAAAGTTTAGTAAATGTGAGTTCTGGTTAGACAGAGTTCCATTTTTGGGTCATGTGTTATCGGCTGAAGGTGTAGCTATGGATCCAGGCAAAGTACAAGAAATCCTTGAATGGGAGTCCCCCAGAACTGTTCATCAAGTTCGCAGTTTTCTGGGTATGGCAGGTTATTACCGCAGGTTTATTCCAGACTTTTCCAAAATTGCCAAACCTATAACTCAGTTGTTAAAGAATGAAGTCAAGTTTGTCTAGTCGGATAAATGTGAAGAAGCTTTTCAGAAATTAAAGGAATTTTTGACTACAGCTCCAGTCTTAGCCCAACCCAATATTGAGAAGTCGTTCGATGTGTATTGTGATGCTTCTGGTATCGGGATTGGTTGTGTTTTGATGCAAGAGGGCAGAGTAATAGCTTATGCATCCAGGCTGTTGAAACGTCATGAAGAACACTATCCCACTCATGACTTAGAGTTAGCAGCAGTTGTCCATGCCTTAAAGATTTGGCGACATTACCTCTTGGGCAACACATGTCATATATACACCGACCACAAGAGTCTGAAATATATTTTCACTCAGTCAGAGCTGAATATGCGACAACGGAGGTGGTTAGAGCTAATCAAAGATTATGATCTTGATGTGCATTACCATCCCGGAAAGGCAAATGTTGTAGCCGATGCTCTTAGTCGGAAGATTCGTTGCAACTATACCACGGTCAGACCAGTAGATCTTGCTCTCTATTCTGAATTAGAAAAACTGGGTATTCAGATGATCACTCAGGGCAGTTTGTCTAATATATCAGTTCAGTCATCTATCAAGGACCAGATTGTAGCTGCTCAGAAAGAAAACAAGGGTATTGTTCACCTCAAGGAGAAAGCTAAGGCAGACAAAGCTTCTTGCTTCCGAGTTGATGAAGGAGGAGTGGTCTGGTTCAAAGACAGACTGGTCGTTCTGAAGAATCCTGAGTTGAGAAAGCAAATTCTTGATGAAGCTCATCTTACCCCGTTTGCGATTCATCCGGGGAGTACAAAAATGTACCAGGATCTTAGGCAAAGATTCTGGTGGACTAAGATGAAGATCGAAATTGCAAAGTATGTAGCCAGATGTGATACTTGTCAGAAAGTCAAAGCCATTCATCTTAAGTCAGCTGGTGAACTACAGCCATTGCCAATTCCTGCTTGGAAATGGGAGGACATCAGTATGGACTTTATTGTTGGTTTGCCAAGAACATCCAAGGGCTACGACTCTATTTGGGTTATAGTAGATCGTCTAACCAAGGTTTCACACTTTATACCAGTCAAGACCGTCTACCCGGCATCCACATATGCCAAGATATACTTTTAGAGGATTATGAGTTTGCATGGAGTTCCGAAGACTATTGTCTTAGATAGGGGTACTCAGTTTGTTTCAAAATTCTGGGAAAGTCTACATGAGTCTCTGGGCACTAAACTCTTACACAGCACAGCTTACCATCTACAAACAGGGGGTCAGACTGAAAGAGTAAATCAGATATTAGAAGATATGCTCAGGGTGTGTGCTCTTAACTTTCCTTTTAAGTGGGATGAGTGCTTACCATTAGCGGAGTTCTCATACAACAATAGCTATCAAGAGAGTATCCGTATGGCACCATTTGATGCTTTATATGGCAGAAGGTGTCGGACTCCTTTACATTGGTCTGAACCTGGTGAAAGATGGTTCTTTGGTGTCAATCTAGTTCAAGAGACCGAACAGAAAGTCAAACTCATACAAAGGAATATAAAAATAGCACAATCTCGACAGAAAAGCTATGCAGACAAAAGGCGTAGACCTTTGACGTTTGCCAAAGGAGATTTTGTGTATCTAAAGGTGTCACCCACCAAGGGTGTTCATCGTTTTAGGGTCAAAGGAAACCTTGCTCCCCGTTACATCGGACCATTTCAAGTCCTAGCCAAGTGTGGCAAAGTGGCATATCGCATTCAACTACCAGCTCATCTGTCAGAGGTTCATAATGTGTTTCACATCTCTCAGTTGAAGAAGTGTCTGCGAGTTCCTAACCAAGTGGTTGATGTTGAAGGGGTACAACTTGAGCGTGATATGACTTACTCAGAGTATCCCATCAGAATTCTTGATCAGCGAGATAGAGTGACTCGACGACACACTCACCGGTTCTATAAAGTTCAATGGAGTCAGCATTCTGAGGAAGAAGCAACTTGGGAAACCGAAGAATTTCTAGTAGAGCAGTTTCCTGAGTTCTATGCAACCGTATAGTCTGGACAGTGAAAGAGGTTGACAAATAGAACATGTTTCTAGTTTTTGTAAAAAGTCTGTAATCTTTATCCCCGTACCCCACAACTTTAGTAGTTGGTTTGGGTTGTGGTGAAATCTCGGGTCGAGATTCCTTTTAGGGGGAAAGGATGCAACACCTCAGGTGTTTACATGAATAAAATGTTGTCATGTCATCATAAGCATTTCATAGCATCATGTGCTAGCTCACCTTGACATGCATTCACTAAAATGAGTTTAATTCCTAATATGTGAGCATCTTTGGTTATATGCTGGTGATGTAACTCAAAAACCTAATTTAGAATGTCATTATGAAGTAACTTGTGTTCATTCCCATTTGACTAAAGTCATGTAAAGGCATGAATTCACGTTCAACAATTCAAAAGGCTATAAAATTTATTTAGCTTAAAAATGGGAAAATCATTAAATTCCTATATAAGTTAATTAGCCCTTTCTAGTTAACTAAAAATATATGCTTAGTTAGGGGTTGACCCTAAAAGCTTTTTGATAGATCTTGAGAAGAGGTACAACTTTGGTATTCAAGGTTTTCAAAGTTTCTGTACAAAATTCCAAGTAATTATGAATTTAATCAAACCCTGGAAATGGTTCCCTTTTGACTTTAAACTTGCAATTCAAAAACTATTTGAAATCTGAGTTTGAGATCTACCTCAAAGTTGTAGAGAATTTCAAAATGAACATTCCATACATTGACCATTTTTCAAGTGTCAATGCAAAATCAAAAGTAATTTTGCTTCTACTGCAAAACCCTAGTTCTGTCCCCTTTTCAAATTTTCAATTTGAAATCGGTTTGAACTGTTTTGATCAAATTGACCTATTTCCTTTTGAAATCAGCCAAACAGTGTTAAAGCAAAGTTGTACAACTTTTCAAACTCTACATTTCATATTTTGGCATATCTTGAAGTATAGTTCAAATTTCAAAAGTAATTTCAAATTTCAGAAAGCGGGAGAGGAGCAAGGAACAGTGCCGGCAGAGGAAACGCCTGGCAGCTCGCCAGCGAGTTGCTCCCCCTGGGCCGCGCTCGCACTGGGGCGCATGCGCCACGCCAGCGAGCTGCTTGCTAGCTTCGCGCACGTGTGCAGTATGCTGCCGCCCCCTTCTTCATCATTATCACCCTCCAGACGAGCCGTGCTTCGCCTTTCTCCTCTGCTCGCTCGCCGCCGCCGCCGTCCCTCTGCTCAGCTACGCCGACCGCGTGGGAGCTTGTCCGCCCCGTTTGACCACACCATCGTGTTCGCCTCGTCGTTGCGGAGCCGTAGAGATAGGTCGCAGTTCTTCTCGCCCCCCCCAATCGCCCGGTGTGGCCGTCTTCCTCGTCTCCGGTTCCGGGCACCGCCATCGACGCCGCCACCATGGTCAGCGAGCTCGGAGTCCTTTCATCCTCACCTAAGCCTCGTTCTCTCTTTCTCATCCCTTCCTGATGCTCTAACCCAGGTCCTTTACCTTGTCTTCCTCTGTCGCAGCCGGAGCAGACCGTCGTCGTCGAGCCGCACCGCCGGAACTCGCCATCGTCGTCATACTCACCGTTCGGAGCCGCGCCAGCCTCGGAGACCTAGCCTGTTAGAGTCGTGGTGAGCCTCTGGTGCTGATGCGCGCGTTCGCAGGGATGGTAGGGTTTCTAGTTGGCCGGCGTGCCGCCGCCGTGCCACCGCCGCGCCGTTGAGTCCGCTCGTATCGTCGTCAGAGTGGAGAGGGAGGTTGAAGGAGGTAGTTTGAGGGAGCAGCAGAGTCGTGAAATGAAGGAGAAGGCGCTGAGCCAGTTGGTTTGGTCGGAGAAGGTCCCGTTGCTCCGGCGTGCGCGAGCCGACGCTCGCCGCCGTCGGCCATGGCGTCGGGGACGCGTCGACGGGAAATCGACTAAACCCGAGGGCCTAGGTGCAAAGACCATGACTCAGTTGAATAGTGCCCAACAGTAGCGAGGGCTTAGTTGTAGTTTGGTGAAAGCCGGAGGGCTTTTCTGCATAATCGGCTATGCAAGCGTGGGCAGGCCCGAGTTGGGCCGGTTTGCGCGCGTGATGGGCCGAGCTGGGAAGTTTCGGCCTATTGGGGTTTTTATTTATTTAAATGCTTTAATCTATTTTCTGTTTTGTGCATACTAATGCTGATCTTGTTATTTTTGTATGAATTAATCCGTTGATCCAAAAATCATGAAAAAATTTGTACATGTTCTTTGAGATGTGTAGTTTTTATTAAAAATATAATATATACATGTTTTTGTATACTGTTTTGCAGTAAAAATTGTGCCTTGTAATCCTTGAATCATTGTTCAATGATTTTTATAAAACTGAGTTTAACTCCAAAAATGCTGAAATTTATTTTGTGCACTGTTTGGGTCATACCCAATCTGTGTACAAAATTTGAACTAGTTTAAGCATGGTTTGCTTCACAACTTAATTCCATGCTAATTAAATTGCTTTCTCTATAAATAACTAGTGTTGTAAAACATGAAAACCAAAATTTCTTTATGGTAGAATTGAAGGTTAAGATAAGTGAATTATCTTGATCTGCTGCTTGATGCAGGCAAGTGTCACTCAAGTAAACCATGTATGTTTATGCGAGTTGGTTTTGTTGGCTTGCAACTTTACCGCGAGGGAAAGTTGTTGCAAGTCAAGTGTTTATATTTAGTAATTTTCCATCTTTACCATGATCATGACATGAGCATCTCATCAGGCATGCACTCTTTATCATGTAGTTTCCGAAAGGGTCGATTGTCCGGACGAGGTTGGTCCAGGGAGTTCGGAGTGTCCTGTTGATCCGGAATATCAGAAGTTTCCAACTTTCTCGGTCAACGAAGGCCCTGGTTCATTTAACCATTTCCCTTGGATTTATAATTACACTTACTTTCGATAACCTGATGCATTTGATGTTTATCAAATAAATGCTTTAAACCTGTTGATGCATGATCAACCTTGTTATCGATGTATCATTCCTTGATACCTGCTTTATGCAAATGATAGAAATGCTTAGCCCTGCTTTATGAAGCTTTTGATAAATGTTTTCGATACTTATCGTTTTGGAATGATAATGAGAAAGAATGATGGTTAAGACCAGATGGGCACATGCATCGACCCTTGGATCGATGTATGGTGACCTGGATGTGTCGGTTTAGGGTTAACCATTGTTGGCCTGCTAGATTGAGAAATTGTGAAGTACCGATCATATGCCACGGTAAGCCCTACCTTGGTGGTTCTTAAATGAGAACGGCTAATTGCGCACTGGGAGTGGAGAGATGGCGGGAGTACTAGCTACCCTCGTGGGTTAAAGTCCCGGATTGGAGGTGTACAAGTACTCTCGGGTGGCGCGGACCCGGTCTTGTTTGGAGGATCCGAGGTTGGGGTTGGTATATGTGTGATCTAGGGTCTACATATATCGTATGATCGTGGAAAACTCCCAGATCTGGTTGAATCGGTTCGAATCATCGTGCTCCTCGGTTAAGGAGACTCAATCTTTCGACCCACATCGTAGAATAAAATGGAACTGGTTTAAGAAAGAATGATAATGATCTTTCACTAGTGTTCACTTTCAGTTCTTACCAAGTACTTAAATGATTAAGTAAAATTTGGATCTAAGATTACTTTAGTAAGCTTTTATGAAAAATGAAAAATGCTTTTGAGCCTACCCAAGCCAGCATGTCCGTTTCTTCTCCTATCTTGTCGGTTAAGCCTTGTTGAGTACCTGAAAGGACCGTGATGCCTAAGAGGGTGGGTGAATTAGCAACTTAAAACTTCTACTCTAAACTATGGCCTCTAATTTCCACCTAGTCAAAACCTATGCAAGAAAGTAAATTTCCAAAAGTGCAACTAAGGTTTTGCTATGTGTGTTTGCTATCTCTACCACAAAAGGAGTTATGCAACCTAGTTCCCAAACCTATCAACTAGCATATAAACTAGGAAAGGTAAAGCACATGACTTAGGTAGCAATATAAATGCGGAAGCTTAAAGAGAGTGATAGAGATGCAAACTCCCGTCGACGACTCCGGTATTTTTACGGAGGTATTGAGAAGCGCGCAAGCTTCACCCTAGTCCTCGTTGGAGCCCCTCGCAAGGAATCCCTCGCAAGGGCCAAGCTCCCAGTCGGGTAACTCCGTGGATAGCTCCGGTTCTTCCCCATGCACAAGTGGGTCTCCGGTTAAGCCACTCGTGGCAAAGCCTCTCCCAGATGCTCCCCGCCGTCTTCACTATCAAGTTTCCGGCCGAAGTGCCGCGGGCCTTGTTCCCTTCGGTACACGGAGGCGGCCACACCACAAACGCGGTTGGTGTGATCTCGCAAGACTTACAAGCCCCACCGATGTACAACCGCGGTGCGCGCAAGCACCGGTAGATGAGAGGTTTTCATCCTCGCTAAACACTAGGCCTAACACCTAGAGCAAGCGCAAAGCGGTGGTCTAACTAGCTTAAGCACTTCGCAAAGCACATACACTAATCACCGAGTATATCACTTGAGCACTTTGGTGGCTAGAGAAACTAAATATGTGTCTATGCACTTGGTATACTTCCTTGAGCTCCAACCATATGTTTTTGGCCGGCCATGGGGGTATATATAGAGCCCCAACCAAATAGAGCCGTTGGGCAAAGAGATGGGTTTTCTGCCATCGACCGGACACTCGTCACGTCCTGACCGGACGCGTCCGGTCTCTCACAACGGCTAGTTGGCCGCAAGCACAGACACTGATCGGACTCTGGCATGAGTCCGGTCGCAGACGACCGGACGCGTCCGGTCACGATTTTGTGCCTCTGGAACCTCTCTATGTTCGATCGGACTCCGCTGAGCTCCAGCGTCCGGTCGTCGTCGTAGCGTCCGGTCACGTGGACGCACTGAGGAACAGTAGCATCGGACCGTCTGGTCGCTACTGTCACAGCGTCCGGTCGCTTTGACGTGGCGCTGCTGGTTTGGGGTACTGACCGGACGCATCCAGGCCAGCGTCCGGTCACTCCTTCTTCTTCGTTTCTTCCCGTTTTCTTGCACCGTCTTGGTTCCATTCTTGTGCCTTGGACTTTGCTTGATCTTGACAGTCTTCTATTAGGCTTTAACTGTCTTGCTTGAGGTGTTGATCATCGGATCACACGTCGCCTTTGTCCAAGTCACATTTGCACCCTATTGGACTACAAAACAAACACATGCAAACGCATTAGTCCAATTTGGTTATGTTGTTCATCAAACACCAAAATCCGAAGTTAAATGGTCTGAGGTCCATTTTCCTTACAATCTCCCCCTTTTTGGTGATTGATGACAACACGACCAAAACAAGCAAATAAAAGATACAAAATTTACATTGCAATCTACTTGCTAGGATGCAATGCAAAGGCAAGATCATATGATGTTTAAAAGATACCAAAATGAAACATATTTATTCTTGCATATCTTGTCATTGCCATAGAGTCCCTTTTTGTGACTTTTATGGATTAAGACTCCCCGTAACTCCATAAATCACTTCCTCCCTTTTTGAACCATTCCCATGAAAATAACCATAGAATTTTTGAAAATTTGATTTTGGTTATTTGTTTGTTTTAGTTTGGGCTTGATTTTGGCCCCTACACATTCTCCCCCTTTGGAATCAAACACCGAAAAGGAAGACATTAAATCTCAAGAGAGGAAACATTATATAGGCTAAAACTCCCCCTAAGTATATGCATACATATGGTGTAAGGCAAAGCATATGCATAACGGGTAAATTTGAGCACAAAGGAGTTTACTCTATATAATGCATGGAGAGAGCATATAAGAGTATCAAAGTGAAATCAACATAAGGTTATCGGTTAGGAATACCATATGTAGATACCAAATGAATTATCGTCACATATGATGCTTGTCTCCGGGAACTCCATTTTTCTTGCAATGAGACTACTACACACATGATAGACTTGAAAGTAGTGTTAGTCCGAAAGCTTCCAAATTGTAGAGTAAACTCCCCCTAAAAGTGTGCATACAAGATGGAATACTTGTGGGAGACATGCACATTGACTTGTAAGGTCAAACTACCATTTTCTATATTGATATTACAAGAAATGTGACATCAATTGAAGATGGTAATTGGGGTAGTTTATCTATGATTTGGACTTTGGCACATATAAGATAAATACAAAGTAAAAGAAGCTATGTGTCGTGCTTCTAACCAATTAAGACCATGTAGAATTGCTTTAAGAATGTGAGTGATACCGAGCAAAACTACCATATGATAAAGCCTAATTTGCATGACAAAAGATATGAACATACTAATGCAATCATAGGCAATGAAAGGAACTAGATGCCAAAAGTAATTGCAAGAATTTAAACCAAATGAAAGTAATTGTAAGAATTTAAATCTAGTTACCTAACATGGTAGAGGAACTTGGGTCCATAGTACCCACTAACATACTTGGCAATGACATGATCCAATGTGATGCACCCCATGATATGCACCCAAAACTTTGCCAAGTCTCCAAATTCCCCGTAGTCCACTTGACAACTCATTTCCCTTTCGGGACCCAAACCTTTTTGGTGCTCTTCATGGTTGAGATTATATCCTTAGGCACCCAAATGCGTTTGGCCCCATTATTGGCTTGCTTGTTCACCTTGATGGCCACCACCTTGTCATTCTTCTTCTTCTTCAAAAGATAAGGTGTGGTGGCCTTCTTGTTCACCTTGTTGGTGTAGGTGTTGGAGAGCTTGCTTGTTTGCTTTTTGTTTTTCTCTTTCTTCTTTTCTCCCCCATGCTTCACCTTGCACTCATAGGACTTGTGGCCTTCCTTGTGGCAAAGGAAACAAACCACTGTTTGCTCCTCATCAAGCTTCTTCACTCCCTTGACGGTGTTATCTTGATGAGTTCGGGTTTGCTTCCCCTTGCCTTTTGCTTGGGTCAAGTCCTTGGTGAGGCGAGCCACTTCTTGCTTCAGTAGCTCATTCTCCATTGCGACTTCTTGTGTACATCTTTCTACAAAGGCACTCTCAACACAAGCTTGTTTGCACATGGGTGAGTCTAAATCAAGTAAATCAAAGCAAGAAGTAGAGGCATCCTTTTTAGGCATATCAAAGATTGACCTTTCAATTTTAGGTGCCTCGGTGGGGTTTGCTCTGATGGTTTCAAGATTAGCAACTTTGTTAGTTAGCTCATCACAATGCTTGCACATAATTTCCATTTTAGCAAGCAAGCTTTTGTAAGCATCTTGTGTACTAGCTAACTTTGCTTTTAGTTTTTCATTTTTCTTAACAAGTTGCTCATCATTACTTGTGCTATCATATGTGCTTATACTAGCCTCAAGTTTCTCAATTTTATTAGATAGCTCAACATTTAAGTTTGAAAAAGTTTCATATTGATCAAGCATAGCATTATAGGCTTGTTGAGAACTATCTAATTTTTCTTTTAAGGTATTAATTTTCTTTTGTTGGCTAGTACAAGCTTTAGCATATTTAAGATTATCTTGCACAAGTTGATTGTAAGATGGTAGCTCATCATCGCTATCACTATCTCTATCACTATCACTAGAGATAGGGCTTGTGTTACCTCATGCCATAAGGCACATACGCGAGGAGCTTGATGATGAGTGCTTGCAGCCATGCCTCTTGTGTTGGACTTCATCATCACTTGATGAATCATCCCATGTCTTGATGGTGGTGAGAGCTTTGGCCTTGCATCCCTTCTTTTTCTTGTCATTGGGTGTGGGCTTTTGTTTTGGACAATCTTCCATAAAGTGCCCTTTCTTGCCACATCTATAGCATCCCTTTTTTTTTGCTCTCTTCTTTGATTGGTGAAGAGGCAATCTTCTATGGTGATGGGCACACCTTTGACATTGAGCTTGCGGATCATCCTATTCACTCCTTTCATGAGCTTGATTGTTTCTTCTTCATCTAAGGAGGAGTCGGATGAGGTGGAGGCTTGATCATCACTTGATTCTTCATCTTCATCATCCTCTTCTTCTTCCTCACTTGAGGAGCTTGAGCTTGTCTCAAATTGCTTCTTGCCCTTCATCTTTTTGTGCTCACATGGGAGAGCAATATCTTTGCTTGATGAAGTGGCTTCTTCTTGACCCATCTTGCGTGACATTTCAAATGCCACCAATTTGCCAATGACAATGGCCGGGGTCATGGTGCTCAAGTCCTCCATGTTGTGGAGGATGGTGATGATGGTTGCGTATTTGTTGTTCGGAAGTACGAAGATGATCTTCCTCACAATATCCGCATCACCTAGCTTTGTAATTCCTATAGAATGGAGCTCATTGATAATTAGATTCAAACAAGAATACATATCACGAACAAGCTCATTATCATTCATTTTAAAGGAATCATAGCTTGTTTTAGTTAGGTGATGTTTTTGCTCACGTACATTACTTGTACCATCATGGAGCTCATGTAGCTTTAACCAAATTTCATGAGATGTTTGCAAAGTGAAGACTTGGTTAAAGACATCCATGCTAATAGATTCAAACAAGCAATTTTTAGCTCTAGCATTAAGATGAATTTCTTTTTCATCACTCGCAGTAGGTTTTTCGGGATTCTTAATGGGTTTCATCCCGTCGCGGGTGACTCTCCAAACACCTAGATCAACGGCTTCTAAAAAGCAAGCCATCCTAACACTATAGTAGGGGAAGTTAGTGCCATCAAAGTGTGGAGGCCTAGAGGTATCCATCCCAACCTCTCTTTGGAGCGTCAGCTCGAAGGCGATTAAGCCAAGAGTCCACAAGAGAGCCAACCTGCTCCGATACCAATTGAAAGGACCGTGACGCCTAAGAGGGGGGGGTGAATTAGGCAACTTAAAACTTCTACTCTAAACTATGGCCTCTAATTTCCACCTAGTCAAAACCTATGCAAGAAAGTAAATTTCCAAAAGTGCAACTAAGGTTTTGCTATGTGTGTTTGCTATCTCTACCACAAAAGGAGTTATGCAACCTAGTTCCCAAACCTATCAACTAGCATATAAACTAGGAAAGGTAAAGCACATGACTTAGATAGCAATATAAATGCGAAATCTTAAAGAGAGTGATAGAGATGTAAACTCCCGTCGACGACTCCGGTATTTTTACCGAGGTATCAAGAAGCGCGCAAGCTTTCCCCTAGTCCTCGTTGGAGCCCCTCACAAGGAATCCCTCGCAAGGGCCAAGCTTCCGGTCGGGTAACTCTGTGGATAGCTCCGGTTCTTCCCCACGCGTAAGTGGGTCTCCGGTTAAGCCACTCGTGGCAAAGCCTCTCCCGGATGCTCCCCGCCGTCTTCACTATCAAGTTTCCGGCCGAAGCGCCGCGGGCCTTGTTCCCTTCGGTACACGGAGGCGGCCACACCACAAACGCGGTTGGTGTGATCTCGCAAGACTTACAAGCCCCACCGATGTACAACCGCGGTGCGCGCAAGCACCGGTAGATGAGAGGTTTTCAACCTCGCTAAACACTAGGCCTAACACCTAGAGCAAGCGCAAAGCTGTGGTCTAACTAGCTTAAGCACTTCGCAAAGCACATACAATAATCACCGAGTATATCACTTGAGCACTTTGGTGGCTAGAGCAACTAAATATGTGTCTATGCACTTGGTATACTTCCTTGAGCTCCAACCATATGTTTTTGGCCGGCCATGGGGGTATATATAGAGCCCGAACCAAATAGAGCCGTTGGGCAAAGAGATGGGCTTTTCTGCCATTGACCGGACGCTCGTCACGTCCTGACCGGACGCGTCCGATCTCTCACAATGGCTAGTTGGCCGCCAGCACATGCACTGATCGGACTCTGGCATGAGTCCGGCCGCAAACGACCGGACGCGTCCGGTCACGATTTTGTGCCTCTGGAACCTCTCTGTGTTCGATCGGACTCTGCTGAGCTCCAGCGTCCGGTCGTCGTCGTAGCATCCGGTCACGTGGACGCACTGAGGAACAGTAGCATCGGACCGTGCGGTCCCTACGGTCACAGCGTCGGGTCGCTTTGACGTGGCGCTGCTGGTTTGGGGTACTGACCAGACGCATCTAGGCCAGCGTCCGGTCACTCCTTCTTCTTCGTTTCTTCGCGTTTTCTTGCGCCGTCTTGGTTCCATTCTTGTGCCTTGGACTTTGCTTGATCTTGACAGTCTTCTATTAGGCTTTAACTGTCTTGCTTGAGGTGTTGATCATCGGATCACACGTCGCCTTTGTTCAAGTCACATTTGCACCCTATTGGACTACAAAACAAACACTTGCAAACGCATTAGTCCAATTTGGTTATGTTGTTCATCAAACACCAAAATCCGAAGTTAAATGGTCTAAGGTCCATTTTCCTTACAGTACCTTTGTACCCAGGGTTTGTTAAACCCCTGTTGCAAGGAAGGGCGATCATGGGCACAAGTAGGACTCCGGCAAGCGCAAGGAGAAGTACGTCCCTGTGAAGCACAAGCGGAAGGGCGGCTCCAACAAAGAGTATATCAAGAAGAAGTACATGGAGAAGGCCCAGGCTGAGCAGCGTGCTTTCTTCTCCACGCTCAGCGACGTCGACGACTCGGATGACGACTCCGCTTCCTCAAGCGACGACGAGTCCGAGAAGAGGAAGAAGATCGAGGACAAGCTAAACAGTCTCTGCTTCTTCGCCGACAACGAGGGCTTTTGCACCATGGCCCTCGGCAAGGATGTTGACAACCAGCTGGTGGAGATCCCTTAGAACGATGACGACAACGACACCTCCCAGGTATCTTAGACCCCTGACGAGCTTTCTGCTGAGGTCGAGAAACTTACTGTCGCCCTTCTTAGTCAAGATAAGCTGCTTAGGCGTGCTTCTAGGGAGCGGAAGGAGTTTAGGCAGAAGTGGGAGGATACGGTGAAGGAGCTTGAGTTTGTCAAGTCCACCGTTGTCGTAACTGAGGAAGATGAGTGCGAGATGTGCTCCAAGGACATGACTGACCTTCTCACTTTGAGGGGGGAGTATGTTGCTTTGGTTGGAGAGGTGGATGGGCTTAGAGCTAGATCTTCAGTGCTTCGTGCATGCAAGTCTTGTGCAGGCTTGCAATCCGAGTTGGCAGAGAAGAATGCCAAGATTGTAACTCTAGAGAAGGCCAGCTCGGGTAGCACTTGTGTGGCTAGGTGTGCTTTGTGTGAGGGCTTGGAGATGGAGATAGCCAATGTGAAGCATGACAAGATGCAAACCGAGGAAGAAAACACATACCTTCGGACCATCTTGTCATGGGTGTCTTGTGGTGAGCCGCAGCTTGGGATGATGATCTCTCAGTTTAAGCGTGCTGCTGGAGGTCCAGGTGTAGGCTTTGCTCAGGGGTTGGAGAGTGCTGCTTCTTTTGGCAAGGTTGGAGAGTTTAGTGGTCTTAACCCGAGTGAGAAGCCCAACTCCACCACTACTCCCAAACTGACCAAGATTCCACCCAAAGAGCCTCTCAAGCCTAACACTGAGGATGGGGTGTTTGTTGAACCTCCAAGAGCTCCACCTAAGAAACAGACATGGGCTCCAAAACCAAACCACCTCAAGAACAAGCTAGACACCATGCCACCTATCCAAGAGGAGCTCATGCCACAGAAAGGCAAAGTGATCCACACCCACTACCGTGAGTACCAACAAGCCCCATTGAGACCGGTGAGGTACCATTGTGAGCATTGTGGGAGAGATGGACACTTGAGGGAGTTTTGCTTTCGGCGCAAGAGAGAGGAGTGTCGTGCAAAGGAGATGAACAACACGGACATATACCATCCTTTCCATGATGTACATGTGCCGAATGTTCAAAGGCGTGCTACTAGGCCTAGAGGTCCAATGCCTCAAGTTCCTAGGCGTAGGCCACAGGGAGGTTTTGCCCAGCGGGATACTAGCTTTACAGGATATGGACCCCGTGGCGGTGGCTTTATTGAGCGTTTCCCTCCACCGCGTTTTGAGTATCGCGATGGACGCTCTTCCTTTAGCGGACCATGTTTTCCTGTGCGTGGTGATCGGTTTCCCCGTAGGCGTGCTAGGAATGGTTTTTCTACTAACCGTTCTTTTGAGCAGCCGACCCAACACTGGTATTCGTCCTATTTCACTCACCCAAGTGTTGGACCGTATACTCACCCTATGTCTTTCTATTGATGTAGGTAAAACGATTGGAGGACATTTGGTTGGTGGATTCCGGTTGTTCGAGGCACATGACCGGAAACGCCAAGTGGTTCTCCAGTCTTAGTCCTGTTGCTGGAAAGGAGTTTATGACCTTCGGCGACAATAGCAAAGGTAAAGTGTTGTCTCGTGGGTCGGTGCGAGTTAATGAGCACTTTGTGTTGCGTGATGTTGCTCTTGTTTCTAACTTGCATTCTAACCTTCTTTCTGTTTCGCAACTTTTCGATGATGACTATGAGATTCGTTTTAATCCGAATCTCAGACGTATTTTAGATCCTCAGGGTAATCTTGTATGTTTGATTTCGCCCTTTGGGAAAGTCTTTCGTGCGAATTTCTCGGTGTCGTTTGGGATTTCTCATTGTCTTGTGGCCGGTCCTTCCTCCTCTGATCTTTGGAAGTGGCATAGGAGACTCGGTCACCTGAGCTTAGACTTTCTTGCAAGGCTTAGCTCACTTGGCTTAATCCGAGGATTGCCCATGTTGTCCATGGAGAAGGATCTTGTTTGCCATTCTTGTAGACATGGGAAAATGGTTGCCGCTCCCCACCATCCAGTGACTTAGGTTATGACTAAGCACCCTGGAGAGCTTTTACATATGGATCTTGTTGGTTCGGCTCGGGTGAGCTCGGTTGGGGGGAAGTGGTATGTATTGGTTGTTGTTGACGATTTTTCGAGATATTCGTGGGTATTCTTTTTGACTGAGAAGACTGAGACTTTCTCTTTTTCTCACAATCTGATTTTGCTTCTTCAGAATGAGTTCCCTATGAACTCAATGCGAGCTATTCGGAGTGATAATGGTTTCGAGTTTAAGAATTCGGATTTTGAAAAGTTCTATAACTCTTTGGGTTTGGAGCATCAGTTTTCTTCCCCCCTACACACCGCCACAAAATGGTGAGCTAGTGAGGAAGAATCAGACCCTTGTAGAGATGGCCAGGACGATGCTCGATGAGCATAGGACTCCTAGGCGCTATTGGGCCAAAGCTATGAACACTGCATGCTATATTTCCAATCGCATTTTTCTCCAAGCTTTCTTGAAAAAGACTTCTTATGAGTTGCGTTTTGGAAGACAGCCCAAAGTGAGTTATTTTAGAGTTTTTGGTTGCCACTGTTTTATACTTAAGAAAGGCAACCTGGACAAGTTTGAGACTCATTCTTCTGATGGTGTATTTTTGGGTTATGGCACTCATACTCGTGCATATCGTGTACTTAACCTTGATACTAACCGAGTCATGGAGACATCTGATGTCACCTTTGATGATACCTTGTCCTTCTTCTAGATTTGAGCGTGCAGGTGATCACGAGGTTGGCAAGCCTCTTTTTGATGACGAGGACGAGGGTGCTGAAGGGATGGATGATCCAACACCACCTCCACCTGTTGTGCCGCAAGGATCGACTTCTACTATGACGACTCACGGCCCCAACCCCTCTTCGTCAACTACATGGGGGTGAAGGACCGAAAGTGCTACCAGAAAGCGACCAGAGGGGGGGTGAATGGGAGCTTCAAATTTCTTTTCAGAAACTTTAAACCTCTGTCCCGAGAATCAACCCCAAGGAGCAAACTCTAGAGCTTGCAAGTGTCCACGACCCTAGAGATAGGGTGGACGCTTTCAAGACGCACAACGACACACTATACAACCCTAGAAACTCAACGCAAAAGACGGAAACCAAAACCGTCAATGGACGAACGAACTGCGGACAGAAACGCGCAGGACAGCTCTGACCGGACTCTTCCTGCGTCCGGTCAAGAAGCACCGGACGCGTCCGATCAACCAAAAATAGTTTTGGAACCTCTCTGTTCCTGATCGGACTCACTGAGTCTGAGCGTCCGGTCAGGAGTCAAGCGTCCGGTCACACAGGCCAAAACAAATGAACAGTATCAGGAGCGCGTTTGATCACTGAACAGTCGAGCATCCGGTCAAGTCAACGAAAATCACAGAGCAAACATTCAACGACCGGACTCTGGACTTGCGCGTCCGGTCAGCCCGACCCAGCGTCCGGTCACCCCGAAAATGAGTTGTTCGTGCACCGATTCGACACAAACTCTCCCAAAATGAAACCTCTAGGGTTCAAACTTGGAGAGATGAGTCACAAGGAGGACAGTGAGCTATCTCTAAGAGATCATGGCTCGAACCTATCTCCAAATCGATGAATCGAAGAAATTCGGGGGAAGGGAGAAAATCTTGACCCAAAACGAAAATCGACTGATCTACTAGCTCGTGAGGTTAGAGGAGAATTCCTTCGGTGGAAAGATGCGCCTCACGATCTAGAACAAAGACGCAACGAACAAAGAGATCGATCGACAGGAAAAACGTGGAGAAAAGCAATCTGCGAAGAACAAGAACAAAACGTGAATCACAATCACGAATTTGCAACCGTGTGGCTACCACACGCTACAATAGTGAGATTACGGTCTCACTTCCTCAAAATCTCACGGACACAGAGGTATGGTTCTCTTCTCTGTGGATCTTAGTTCGCTACAACAGGGGAGAGGGAGAAAGGAAAACCTAGAAGGAAAAATAGCAAATGACTGAGATAGGATGGGAGGAGGGTGTCTCCCTCTACTTATCCTAATTCTAATTCTTACTCTACCCCTCACTAAATACAGAGGGAACCAGCTAAACCCTAGGGTTATTCTGGACAAACTCGCGGTAGGTGGTGATCCGACGGCGACGCCCGCACAACTGGTAGCGTTGCCTCGACGCAACCTCACCGATTGCCGCCACGTGCCGCCACCGCTCTGCTTGTCCTTTCTCGGACGTCGCACCCCCGGTTTTGTGGCCCAAACCGGGAAACCAGCCTTCACAGCCAACCCCCGGATTTGAGGCCCAAACCGGGAAACCAGCCATCCAAAGCCTGAGTTTTCTGGCCCAAACTCAGAAACCCGCAACGCCCAGGTTTTGAGGCCCAAACCTGGAAACCGTCTACTCGGTGGTTTTTCTATGGCTCAACCACCAAACCGAGCCGTAGATGGGATGCACCGCCCGTGCACCCGCATCCACCCACAAGTCTCCACTCGTCGCTATCCCAGGCTGTCAGCCACCACAGCTGATCCTCAGGCCACCGGTCCCTCAGTCCAAGCCTCACGTCCGCCCTTCGCCACTCTCGGTCCATCGGCACAACACGTCTCTACTTGACCTTCACCTTGCCTTCGACCATAGTATCCGTGCTCAACACCAGCACAACACAAGCCAAAGAACATGCACATTATCCCAATTGACAATCACTCATCACTCAGAGACTCGGCATACACCCATGTATCCGCAATCTCCCCGTTGATGAGTGCATTGTCAACTACCAACACAAATCATGATGAAAGTGAAGAAAGAAGGAAGAAAGAGAGAGAACTCAACCAAATGACCCAAAAACATAGCAAAGCCGAAGAAGGTCAAGTGGAAAGAGCAAGACACTTGGTCCCCAAAGACATGGCCAACGGCTCGACGTGACCAAGCAAAGCAAAGCTAGCTCTCAAGAAGAGGTAGAACAGGCTCAACACCACGAGCGAGAAAGCTCGAATACCAACTGTTACCAACTCAAAGACCAAAAGAGTTCAATACCAATTGAAAGTTCGATACCAATTGAAGAGCTGAACAACCAATTTAAAAAGCTGAAAATGTTTGCTAGTCCCTCAAGAAAGAGGCAAAGGCTCAACACAACTAGCAAACTCCCCCTCAACTAGTGCACACAACCCAGGGAACACATGATTTGTCAATATTTCTCCCCCTTAGTTGAAAATGCACCAGCAAGCAAATGTGCATAAGCACTCAAGTTTCTCCCTCTTGACAGAAAATCTCCCTCCAAAGATGCATATGAGTTAAAATGCAAGTTAGCAGCTTCAGAAATATAATCAAGAGAGTGCAAAGATGCTCTACAGAGATCTGATCCAATGACTCAGCAACATCCACAAGAAGCTAGCAAAGGCTCAAACTGATCACTAATATACGAAATATGAACATGAGAGCAAAATGAGCAGTTTTCAGCCAAAAAGGTATTCACCATCAAAATAGCACTAAACATATATAGACACGAAGTCAACAAGTGCTAAACATGTATACAAGGTGATCTACCCCTAGCACAGTTCAATCATCATGCTAGAATGAAACATAGACTTGTGTATCCAAATTTTATCGGAGTTGCAGCGGTTAAATTACACAAGTTTAAATTTCAGCATGTGATTGCGAGAGGTTGAAAGCTTGTCATTGCCTAACTTTTCAACTGTGCGAAGCCTATGCAGAAGCAATCAGAAGCTTAAAACAACAGTTTCGGTCATACACTACACAACTCAAGTTTGACTCAAGGTGCAATGAGAAACAGTCTCGAATCTGTGATATGTTGACAAGCAATCCCATCTCGATCTTTCCAATTGACTTAACTTGGTTCAGATTTTTAAAGCAGAATATGAATGTACCAAGCAAGTGAATGACTCAACACTAGAGACATAGCAACCTAGCATATATGAAGAGCACAAGTGATTTCTACACATTCTACACATGCTAGTTGCATATCTCAATGGTGAACATTTGCAAGTTTTAAGTTCATTATTCAGATTCACCATTCATAAAATAGCTCAGCTCACAACATGTAACAGTGATCAGAAGGAGCATAAGCAATAGCATCATCATAAAGCATCGGAGCAAAGACTATATAGAGCATAGTTACATTCTTCAGATTATATACATGAAGCTCTGAATGTAAATATGCAAGATGAAATGCAAAGATGCAAGAAGAAACCAACTGAAAAACACAAAGTCAGTGTATGATACAAGAGTCAAAATGTTTCCCCCATCTAAAAGGGGAAACACACACCAAGCTCACCTCTCAACCTAGCAAAAGTTGATTGGTCCAAAGGCTTGGTGAAAATATCAGCCAACTGATGATGAGTATCGACATGGCGAAGGTCGATATCACCCTTCTCATAGTGGTCTCACAGAAAATGAAAGCGCACATCGATGTGTTTGGTCTTAGAGTGCAGCACGGGGTTCTTAGCAATGCTAATAGCCCTCGTGTTGTCACAAAGCAAAGGAACGCGAGAAAAGCTTAGACCAAAATCACGCAAAGTGGCCATCATCCAAAGCAACTGGGATGTTGGAAGAGGCTTGGCCTCACCCATATCGAACCGCTTCAGCAAGTCCTTGGTGTACTTGCCCTGGTGCACAAACGTCCCCTCTCGGGATTGCTTAATTTGCAACCCGAGAAAGAATGTCAGCTCGCCCATCATGCTCATCTCGAACTCCCTGCTCATAGTATCTGCAAACTTGGCAACCAAAGCGTGAGAAGAACCACCGAAAATGATATCATCCACGTAAATCTGGACCAAGAGTGTGTCACTGCCTTGCTTGAGGAGAAAAAGCGTTTGATCCACACATCCCATTTTAAAACTTTTAGCAAGCAAAAAGGTTTTAAACCTATCATACCAGGCTCTAGGGGCTTGTTTCAAACCATACAAAGCTTTGTGAAGTTTAAAAACATGGTTTGGAAACTTGGGATTTTTGAAACCGGGGGGTTGTCTCACATATATTTCCTCTTCTATGTAGCCATTTAAGAAGGCACTCTTGATATCCATTTGAAAAAGTTTGAAACCTTTGGATGCAGCAAAAGCCAAGAGTATCCTAATAGCCTCCAAACGAGCTACAGGAGCAAACGTCTCCTCATAGTCTATCCCCTCCTTCTGACTATTCCCCTGGGCTACAAGTCTGGTCTTGTTTCTCACAACATGGCCATCTTCTCCTTGTTTGTTTTTAAAAAACCATTTTGTCCCAATTGGGTGACACTCAGAGGGAGGAGAAACTAGAACCCAAACCTGATTTCTTTCAAAATTTTCTAACTCCTCATGCATGGCGTTGACCCAATCTGGATCCGTCAAAGTGTGTCCAACATCTCGGGGTTCAAAATCAGCAACAAATGCAGAATGAGCAAAGTGAGAGATATGTTGTGACCTTGACCGAGTGATGCGTTCGCCGATGCTGCCGATCATCTGCTAAGGCGGGTGTTGGCGCTGAATGTGGCGTGGCGCCTCCCGAGCCGATGTGGCCTCCCCCTCAACAGCAGCTGGTGCCTCCTCGGGTACAAAAGGTACCGCTCGAGGTGGTGGATCCCACGGCCCCCAAGTCGAAGAAGAGGGATCAGGGCCGTGAGTCTTAGTAGAAGCCGCTCTTTGCGCATAGCAGGTGGAGGAGGTGTTGGGTCATCCATCCCTTCGGCACCTTCTTCTTCATCATCGAAAAGAGGCTCGCCAACCTCATGAACACATGCACGCTCAAAACGAGAAGAAGGACAAACCATGGTCTCGTCGAAGGTGACATCGGATGTCTCCATGACTCGGTTAGTGTCAAGGTTAAGTACATGATAAGCACGAGTATGAGTGCCATAACCCAAAAACACACCGTCAAAAGAATGAGACTCAAACTTGTCCAAGTTGCCCTTTTTGAGTATAAAACAATGGCAACCGAAAACTCTAAAATAACTCACTTTGGGCAGTTTTCCATAACGCAACTCATAAGAAGTCTTTTTCATGAAAGCTCGGAGAAAAATGCGATTGGAAATGTAGCAAGCAGTGCTCATGGCTTCGGCCCAATATCGCCTAGGAGTCTTATGCTCATCGAGCATCGTCCTGGCCATCTCTACAAGGGTCCAATTCTTCCTTTCTACAACACCATTCTGAGGCGGTGTGTAGGGGGAAGAAAACTGATGCTCTAAACCCAAAGAGTTACAAAACTTCTCAAAATCCGAATTCTTGAATTCAGAACCATTATCACTCCTAATAGCTAGCATGGAGTTCAAAGGGAACTCATTCTGAAGACGCAAAATCAGATTGCGAGCAAAGGAGAAAGTCTCAGTTTTCTCAGCTAAAAAGAAAACCCACTGTTGGTAGTTCTTAGCTTCACTAAAGATAGAGCCAGGCAACTATCCCCGGGAATGGCCCAGAAATGCTTGTTGACACTAACTAACGTTGTTACTAGGAGTAGACTATGGAATCTATTCCAGGCAACGGTGTCAGAAGTGCTTGTAGCAAGTTCGGTCACTATACCTAAAGGAATGAAGCTAAAGCAGCTACCTACTAATGTCAAGTGGGGTTGTCAATCCCGACACTAGAAGGAGCTAGCTAGAGAGATTGCAATCTACCAAGAGGAGACTCTGCAAGCGCACAGAACTATCGTAGTAGCACTTCGCTTGGGAGTACCAGGTGTCGATTTATTTGATCCCAAGGGAAGGCTAGGGTGGTGTACGAGTCGAGTCAAGGAGGGGATGAGAGTCGAAGAAATAAGAAAAAGGAAAAGGGGAGAAGAGAGGAGAAGAAAGGCTAGAAAGAATACATGGGTGGATAGGTAAGGATGAAATGGATGGCTAAGGTAAGGTGGATAACTAGATAGATAGATAGAACGGGATAACTAAGGATAACTAATGATAACTAACTAGTAACTATTAACTACTCATAGATAACCACGAAGCAAGATAACTACGGAGCAAGACAGGCAAATGTCAATTAAGCAACCAAGTTAAGTAAAGTTTTATTCCTATCTTATCAAGTACCGAGGCGTACTAGCCTTTACCACTGACTTAGGTTGAACGCTAGCACAACGAGCCTTACTGTTAAACTGGGCCAACTACGTGGTGGAATTCAAGGCGCACAGGGCTGTCACCACCTGCTTGCTACCACAGCTATCCAGGGGTCTAGCCGTATCTGAAGGTAAGTCTATAACTAAGCACCACGCTTAACTATATTATAAATATCTCTACCCTAGCTTTGAATAGAGACACCCTTGCGGACGTCAGAGCAAATACTTGACTTAATAAGATGAACACTAAACTAACTAAGCAACCTATTGGCAAAGATCAAACATTAAGCTTAGTAGAGATTAACTACTATGGCTAAGTGAATTGAACTGTAGGATAGCTAGGCACTCAAGCAATCAATCAAGTATACTACTGAATACTGATAAGTAGAATAAAGTAATACTTGAAATGATGAAATAGAATATAGTAAAGTGCTTGAGTAACAAGAGCAAAACCTGAACTAGAGATGAAGGAAGACTCTTCCCAGCTCCAGGACCGATCACTCGCACGCCTCTACTCTTGAGCAAAGCCTTCAGCAGCGCTTCCGCGAGGGCAAAGATGCCTTGCTCTACTAGCTACCTACTTGCCTAAGCTCTCTAAGCTTCTAACCTAACTCTCACTTGCTTCTCTTGCTTGTGTGTTGCTTTCTCTGGGATATCTTTGGGATGGTACTAGATATTGTGTATGGAATGGTGCCTCCAGGGGTGTATTTATAGTCTTGAGGAGCGAGGGGGGTACTTATAGGGGGCAGCCAACCGACCTAGGGTTAGGTCAGGTGGCGGGCGCCACCCCCTACTGGCGGCCGCCAGTACCTTGGCCGTTGGATGCACCGTCATTGATCCTACGGCCTCCAGGTGGTTGTCCAAGGCAGTTTGGAGGTTGGTTGCATGTCCTAACAACCGACATAGGTCATGATCCATGCCACTCCTTCCTGAGCCGTCCGATGCCACTGACCTAGTGACCAAGGGCCAAGATTTGGCCTTGGCATGGTCACACGAATCAGTGACGTGGCAAGGGGGAGACTTGGGCGTCTCCATGTGGCGGGCACCACTTTGGGGTGGCGGGCGCCACCTCTGGTTAGCGGGCGCCACCAAACTCGGGCCCAAATGGGTCCTGGTGAGTGGGCTTGTGTCCTGGTGGGTCCATTCTCCAAATTTGTTCCAAATCCTGCATTCAAATAAAATTTTATGGACATGTGGAATTTGGTTAGTTTGAAACCTATTTGACTACATTTCATGCCTTTTTGGTGGCCTTTAGGGTCAAATGTTGATGGTAAAACAGGTGTTTAAGGAACATCAACAAGCTCCCCCAAGCTAACCTATTGCTTGTCCTCGAGCAACAATGCGGTTTAAGCATTGAGCATGAAATGAATAGCAACTTAAGATTTATGCAAGTGCATATTGTATAGTGAGAAATAACTTAGTATATATCATTAATCATAGCAATGTGGGGCTTATAGCTTTTCACTTCAAACATGCAAGAGCGAAATAAAGCAGTAGATAGGAAACTTTTATCTTGCTTAGGTTTGACTAGGATTTTGTCTGGAGGTTTTTCAAGGTTTTCCAAAAGATAACAACTTGCTTAAGTCCTCCAAGATTCACTCAATCACTCAATGGTGTTTAAATCCTCACTTAGGCCAAAATGTACCCTCTCCTATTTCTAAAGAATTATATGTGGAGTTATAGGTAGGCTAAGAATCATGAGCAAATTGTCTGATGTTTATTGTTAAGCTAGACACTCAGATCATAAGGAGCAGCAAATCATAAAAATTGATCAAGATGTGCATGTGTGGTTATGTGGAAGTGTATAGAGATATATTTCATAATCCTTCCTAGTTAATTTCTGGGGTCTAGAGCTAATGATAATTCTCTCTCTTTTTTTTTGATAAATAGTGAGTAGACAAAAGATGTGTCCTCACATTTTCTTAGGACATAGTCCTCTTTTGAGCTATTTTTCTCACTTTTTTGAGGACATAGTCCTTTCTTGAGCTACTTTGCTCATTTCTCTCTCTCTCTCTCTCTCTCTCTTTTTTAGCTCTAGATTTCCCAAGGTTATCTATAGGAAAAGGATTTTTGAAATGAGTAGGGGGAAAGAGAGAAATGCTTATTCCCAGTGTAGGAATAGCATAAGGCTAGCAATGGGATGTTTGGCAGGGTATTGCATATCTCCAGTATAGAGAATGAGCAATTTATTTGGTGGTTGCAAACTTCCAAAGTGGAGAATAGGCAATTTATGGTGGGTGTGTGTGAATCTTGATTCAAAAGATATGATAAGCTTCTCTACTAAGATCTATGAGGTCTAACAAAGCTCAAGACAAACAAAGCTCTTTGTGGTTTTGACTAATGACTAACAAATATTTGGCTGGTGGTGGGATGGGATAAAATCCAGGAGGAACTTTTAGCAAGGTTTTTATAATTTTTTAAAAGAAATCCTCCAGATTAGGTCCTAATTTCACCTTAGTAAGTTTAAAGAATTACTCTATTTCTTACTAACTTTATTCACTAAGCATGATTTCAGTTAAAGCATGTGCAACCCACAAAAGCTACAACTTAGACAAGACCAGTTATTCAAACCATAACAATAGCATTTGCATGACATATTTCAAATCTTATTCAGGTTTCAACTTGTTTAAGCAGATTTTATCAATTTTATTCATGGAATGGTCATTTAGGCAAGCATGTGACATTCAAAGGATATAGAATTTAAGAACTGAATGTAAAGTGTAGGCTTTGAGACATACCTTATTGGAGCGGGAGTCTCCCCCAAGCTGGCTTCTTGCTTGGTGAAGGATCTTCATCTTTCTCGGTCGGAGCTCTTGTTCTCATTTTATTAAAAAGGAAACTATCTAATGTTGTGAAAAGGGAAACTATCCTATTATGATATTTTATTGTTCTAACTAAGTTAACATATACCTATGCATATAACTAATGATAACTGGTGATTTTTTTTAGTTTCATGCATGACATATGTTATTTATTCGAAAAAGGAAAATTGAAGGGAAAAATTAAAAGTAAAACCATACCTTAGGTCCATGGAGTTTCATCCTTATCGGGTGGATCTTCTTCCTTGGGCAATTCTTCTCTTAGTACTCCATCTGGTTCTTCTTCTTTTCGCACCTCTCCTTTGTTATGTGGATTACAACAACTCAGGAGGAGGTGGTTCTTTCTTTCTACTCCACCTTGTTCTTGGGCGCCTCTTCTTGGTACGAACGGGTTTTGCTTCCTGCGTGTTAGTGGCATATGTGGGGCCACGGGAGAAGAGAATATTTTCCTCCTCCTAATGTCATTTGAATTTTACCACTTCCCACATATATGCAGGCATCAATAGTGTTCAAGAAGGGTCACCTAAGATTAGAGGCAACATCTTTCTATTTCCCATATCTAGTATTATGAAATCAGTAGGAACATATGAACCTCTAATATGAACAGGTAAATCATTAACTATTCCTTCTACATAGCAAGTGGACTGATCAGCTAGCACGACATAGGCAGATGTGGATGACATGGGTGGAAAGAACGAGTTTTCATAAAAATCTTAGATAGAATGTTCACACTCGATCCTAAATCACACATGACATTTTTAAAGACTTCATGTAACACCCCTGGTGTTAAGTGATAATTAAAATTTTAATTAAGTTGTTTAGTATGCATAATCATCTGGCATCAGGGCATAAAAGCATTTTATGTTTTAAGCATAGTTGTGATGCTTCACATGTTTTAATATAAGTGTTGCATGATCTTGGGTGATTTACATAGTTTTGTATGTTGCATGAGAGTGTAGTTAAGTGTCACATAAAATGATAAGTAGAAAACCTAATTTTCTATGCTTTTTATTCCCTTTTCTATAAGTCAAAAAGTATGTCAAATTTCAAAGTTATTTCAAGGGCAAAGTTGTATCTCTTGTTGAGAGGAACAACTTTGGTATTCAAAGTTTTCAAAGTTTCTGTACAAAATTTGAATAAATTTGGAATCTTTCAAACCCTAAATTTGACCTCTAAACTAGATTTCAAAAACTAAAAAGAATTAGGCTTTGGTACTTTAATCAAAGTTGTAGAGAGGATTAAAATAAACAACTTTTATTAAGGTGGATTTTCCTGTTCTTAAAAAAAACTGAAGTAAGTTAGAAAACAAGATTAATTTGGTTTCAAATTGAAAGTTAATTTCCAAAATCAGTTTTATCCCATTTTGTGTAGTTTCAAAGTTAAGCACAATTTGGATATATGACCAAAAACAAAGCTGTAGATAATTTTATAAGGAACAACTTTATATTGGTGAAATTTGAAGTTGTTCAGAAAATTCAAAAGTAATTTTGAAATTCAGTTTGGTCCAAATTTGAATTTGAACTCTATTTCAAAATCCAGGCAGAATTTGACTTTGGTTCTTAAAGCAAACTTGTAGAACACAAAATTTGGAGCAACTTTTGTTTTAGGAGTTTTTGTCGTGCAGTACAAAAAATCTGGAGATTTTAGAAAGGGGGAAGATCCGTTCCTTTAGCAACAAGAGGTGGATGTATCTGGTCAGGGCAGGGCATGGCCGCCGCGTCGCTGTCGCCGTGGCCTGGCCGCCTCCGCGCCGCTCCGCGTGTCTAACCACGCAGCTAGCAGCCTGCTTGCTTCACCCAGCGCGCGGGCGAGCTCTGAGGAGTCTCTTGTTCTCCCGTCGTCCACGTCCGCCACCTCCTCTCTCTTTTCCTATGCTTCTTGGTCAAGCTCCGGCGAGCTCGATCGCCGCCGTCGCTGCGCCCTGTACCCTCCAGCTCGCAAATAACTCGTATGAATCCCTTGCTTCTCCTGAGCTAGCTAACCCGAGCCCTAGAGCTTGCAACCGTCGTCGCCACGGTCATCTTCTTCCCTGCCGGTAGCCTGCCGCCGCGAACGCCTCCGCCGTGGCCAGGGTGGCTTGGGGCCTTTCCGGTCGGGCTGTTAAGTCCACTAGGTTGCTTTGCTTTGCTGATCGTGATCGGCTCATCGTTTTGATCTCTACCGTGTTGCCTAGGCCGTTCCATCGAGCTTGCCATGGGCGCAAGCTCTGTTTTGCCGCCGTCATGGACATCCTTGGTCGGGTGCTCCTCTGGTCAAGCTAGCGCGCGCATCGTGGTTATAGTGAGCCCCTAGGAGTGTTGCGCTCCCTAGGTTGGTCTCTACCGGGTCATCTTGGTCGGTTCGCGTGGCTCGCCGTCGGCGCAAGCGCCGCCATGGCCGCCGCCCGGAACCTTCTCGTTCCGAGTCGTCTCTGATTAAGTTAGGGTGCGCATCGGGGTCGAGGAGTGAGATGTAGTGTGGTGCTACCTCAGCTTTGGTCGCTATTGAGTCCTAGAGGCCGGAACGCCGAGTCGCCGTCGTGTTCGCCATGGCCGAGCCGCCATGGTCGTCGCTAACGCATAGCCATGTTTGTTCCGGTCCTAGTGAGGGGTGGGTTTGGTGCGCAGTGTCAAGGACGGGAGCTCGGTGCCCTTTCCGGCGCCGGTGAGCTCGCTGGGGGTGAAAGCGACGGCCGGTCAACGTGGCCAGGGCGCCGTCATGGCCAGTCGTGGCGGTCACGGCGTGAGGGAGAAGAGGGGTTGACCTGGGCCCAGTCGTCAGTGGCCGTGGGCCGATTTGAGCCGGGTCCAGTAGGGTTTCAAAGAGCTTTTCTTTTTCTGAAATAGAGAAATAGTGTTAGGTTCTTGTCTTTTTGATATGTTTTTCTAGGAAGCTCCAAAATTTGTGAAAATTTTTGTGTAGCTTTCCCAAGATGTCTAGTATTTAATAAAAATATGAAACTTGAGTTTTGAACAAATTTTGAAACTGATTTAAATAGGTCTTTTAATTAATAAATGATCTTTGATGATTTTTGTAGGCTTATTTAAATGTGCAAAAATCATGAAACTATTTTTGCCACTATTTTGAGCTGAAAATGTATCTTCACAAAAATTTTGAGCTCTGTTGGAGAAAATAGATTTTATTCTTATTTCTATGCCTTATTTAATTATTTAAGTGTGATAGTTTGATTTAATTCTGCAGGTTTATATGTTTGTTCAAAAATTGTGATATTTGTTTTACCACTGTTATTTTATATAATTTATCATCTCTAAAAGTTTGGGCTCAATTTGACAAAGTTAAATGTAAGTCCTTCTCCTATGTTTAATTTATAAAGAAATGGTTAATTGAGTTTTATTTGAATAATTAGGTAATTAAGTGTTTATAAGAAGTTATAACTAATCTTGTATCTTCAGTAATCTGTTGTTTGATGGTTATGTTTCATGTTTTTAGTTGATCATGACTGGCTTGTTATAGATTAAATAATGTCTTTAAGTTTTAATGCATTTTGTTAGTATAGTTGCTGGACCAGTCCTCTTAAATGGACTGTTTTCATGATTAAGTTTATGTTTTCTGTAGATAAGTTGTATACAAAAGTTGTAGATAACTTCTGTATCTAGCTTGTCCAAAAATTTCAAGATTTTAGGCCTGATAGATTAGGAGATATAGTTTTTCTAAGTCAGTAGAACAGATCTGCCCTACCTTTTGGACAGATCTGTGAAGATGAGCAGTTTCAGCCTTTTAACTAGGGAATCATGTAACACCTCTGGTGTTTAATATGTAATTAACCTAAACATGTCATCATCATCTTTAGTCATTAATCATTCTTGTCATGCATTTAAGTTTGCTTAATACCGGTGTAATGATTTCTTTTTCGAAAACCCTAAAAGCCCAAATCTTCCTTTAAGGGCAAAATGGTAATTTCACCTCTGTGACTTGCTTGTGTAAATTCTTGTTCGGTTTTGTGTCTTGAAGCTTTGTTGTGTTGTTCAAAACCCAAAATCTAAACAGATTTCAAATCCTTTTGAAAAACCCTAATTTCCAAACCCTAGTTTTACCCCTCTTTTTATAATTTAAAAACTATTCAAAATTTGGACTTGGTCTGAAAAGCAAAGTTGTAGATCTTGTCAAAAGGAACAACTTTGGTATTTCAGATTTTCAAGTTTCTTTATAAATTCAAAAGTAATTTGAAATTATTCAAATCCTAAAAGTGTCCCCTTTTCTGATTTCGAATTTAATTCAAAAACTGTTTGGAATTTGAAAATATTCTTTTTGACAAAGTTGTAGATCTCCTTTTTCTGCACAACTTTGGTATTCTGAGTTTTTCCTGTGCAGTTCAAAATTTGGGAATAATCTTGCCAGCACAGAAATCAATTTTCTAAAGAACCCTACCCTAGCTACTTCTTCTCCTACCTAGGGTCAGGGGGGGCCCCGGCCATGGCCGCGCGCCAGCGCTGCGCACGCCGCGGCCTGGCAGCCGCCGCCTGCTCCCGACCCATCGCCCTCAACAGTGTTATCATTCCGCCCCCGCACGCGCGCCACAGTTGACTTCTATCCCGTCCCCCACTGCTCCCCGACGTCGCCGCGCGTCCCAAACTGATTTCCGTCCTTTCTTCATCATGCGTTCGATAGCACGCGCCACGGGCATTCTTATCCACCCCGCGCGCTCTCTATCTGCCCCTGACCGCGCCTATAAAAGGCCCGCCTACCGGCCGGAGCAGCTCACTTCCTCCGCCACCGTCTCGAGCTCATTCCAGTGACTCCGCCGCTCAACCACCTAGCCCAGCAGCTTCGCCTCATCGTCGCGCAGCTCCCCAACCCCTCAATTCCACGCTACCGACTCCCACACACGGGTGCGAGCCCTTCTTCCTCAGCACCGGTGAGAGGACCGACCGCTCGGGTCGGCGGAATTCGCCGCCGTCGCTCCATCCCTTCTCTCTCTGACCCTTAATCTTTCTTCCTTGTTCCTTGCGTTCCTAACTGGTTACTGGTGACCGTGCCTGGTGTACAGAGTCGCCGGATCGCCGAAGTCCGCCGCGGTCGTCTCCTTCCTCGACCCGCACCCTCGGCCGTATCGAGCCCCAAGCCTCGAGCGTTCCCTCGAGCCTCACCCTCGAGCACGTTCCGAGCCACACCCTCGAGCACACCCTCGAGCCCCGCCCCTCGAAGCAGCCGAGGCTAGCCTCAGCCTCGGGCGAATCGCACTACCCTCGAGTCGCAAGCCTCGATTAAGCCGAGGCCTCCCTCGAGAAGTCTGCCGCAAGAGAACCCCGCCGAGGCCTCGCCCGTCGAGCCCTCTCTTCCATCCGCCTCGCCGAGCCTCGCCTCTGACTCTCGGTGAGCCCAGCCTCTGTTTCTCAGCCGAGCCTCGAGCCTCGACGTCGAGCCCGCTCCGACTCGAGCTCAGTGCTCTTTTTCCTTTTCAAAAATTTGAATAGTCTTGCTATTTCATCTTTTTGTATGATTTTCTGTGTTGCTCTAAAAATTCTGAAAATTTTACAGTTAACTCTTTATACCTTGTAGTATTTTAGAAAAATAAGAAACTTGACTTTTCTGCAAAAATTGAAAAATGAAAAATCCTCGTTTTAATTAATAAATGGATAGTTTTAGATTTTTAGAAAAACATGCATAGCTCCATAAATTATGAAATTTGTTTTGTCACCTATTTATACCATAATGAACCTATGAGTTTAATTTGGCAAAGTTTGGAGCAACTTTGTAAAAAGAACTTTTGGATAATTAAAATAGAAAAATAATTAGGTTTCACTGTTGTATGCCTTTGTGTGTGACTTTCGGATTGTTTGCTGTTCATAGACCCTCACCCATCTGGTCTATGATGTTGTGATGTCAAGCCTTGGTCTATGCTTAGGTTAGATCAATGATGCTTAATAGGTTTAACTAATCTTGTTAAAGATAAAAGATAGGTAACCTTGTGTCTACCCTAGAAGTTACTCCCTTGTTAGAAAGTTATACTCTAGGATCAGTGCTTTGTCCTGTGCTGCATTGTTCATGTGAGCATCCTCATAAGCATACATCCTTGCATCCGTTTAGTGACCGAAGGAGAAGGCGTCAAGATCGAGGCAGCCGCTGACGAACCTGTCCCCGAGGCTACCCCGAGCTCCGACACCTGCCCTGCCGCCCTCGAGCCTGCCCTCTTTGCTCTTTCAAGGCCCCCCGGTGCATTTAACCCCTTTCCTTGAATTTATAAAATGATTTCCTTAAATGCTTTTGAGTTAAATTATTGCATTAGGTTTATAGGAGTTGTGTGCTATCCTAATTGATGCACTATCCACCTTGACCACTGATACACCCGATACCTGCTTTTCAAAAGTATTTGAAAATGCTTAGCAATGCTTATTGAATTAGACTTTGCAATAAAATGCCAATTTCAAAAGTGTGATCACTGAAAGAATCCTTACGAGAATTTGGCTTTACTTCCCGTTCGATGACTGCTTGCCTGGCTAGCATGTGGTCATTGTCGAGAAGAGGTTGTCTGCGCGTACGGTGCCGTCATGTTGTAGTCCGGGACTCAACAGTTGACACCGACCGGGACAGGGTTGAAAAACCGACAGGACCTGTACTCTTGGGTTAGAGTCCCGAGGTGCTTGTTGCTGACGGAAAAACTTTAGGGACCATCCGTATGGGGCCTGCTGGTCAAGACTTGTAACTATTCACATACTTCGGAAAGCTCTGGCTCCGAGGAATCCTTTATTGGACCGACAACCGCGCACTGGGAGTGGAGATGGCGGAAGTAGCATGTACCCACGTGGTCGTCGTACCTGGATAGGAGTGGTGTACTGTACTTCCGGGTGGCGTAGGACCGGGCCCAATCTTGGAGGAATCGTGGTAGACGAGTTGGCATATGCAAGCTTGGGTGCTACATATGCAGTGTGGATAGGGATCCTCAGCTGAGTATTATTTATCCGGATTAACGTTGCTCCTCGGTTATGGAGACTTGGTCACTGACTGTCAACGGAGAGTGGTTCTCAACTAGGAATGTTTTGAAATGTAAATGAATCAGGAACGATGAAGAATTGAGGAATACTGAATCTTTCCAAAATAAAATAAGGTTTACAAAATGCTTTTCTGCAAAATACCTGATCTTGCTTAAGCCTTACCTTGACTACCCTAAGCCTCTCATTCCTGAGTCTTCTCCCTTTTCTTTAGTCGGGTAAGTCTTGTTGAGTACCCCAGTACTCAGGGTTTGTTACCCATGCTGCAGGTATGACTGAGACCCCGATGTGTCTTGCGCCCTGCTGCATGACCATCGTCCAGGAAGAGGCCGATGAGGCCGAAGAATAGTTGTGCACCCTCGGGCTGGGTGATTATCAGTATCTTTATTTTGTTGTACTCCGCTACGTTGCCTTTGTCTATTTCTATTATCAGAACTTGGTTTGTAATAACTGCACCTTAATTTCTATTTGGAACCCTGCTTTGTAAAACTAATGTTATTTAAGTCTTCCGCTCTTTATTCCGATGTTATTTGTAAAAGTATGCAATGCTGTAACCGAATTGTGAGATGATCCTGCGGACATTGGGCACTGATGTAGCCCGGTGGCGAACAGGTCTTAATCACATGGAACATGGGTTCGGCTGTCAGAGGTTGACAGGGACACGTGGGCCATGAGATTAGGGCCGTTCCGTCACAGAGTGGTATCGGAGCATCTCACTTTAACGTTGCAGTGTTCGTTTTTAAAACCAACTTCAAAAGACCTTTTGAGTCCAAACAAACTAAACTTGACTATTTTGAGTCCAAATTGCTTCTCTCATCTTGTCTCTCATATGGCAACACTAGCTAGTGGAACAACATGTTTTAAGCCCTATGTACCTTATTTATTTATTGCATTGCTTTGTTCCGTAGGAACGATTCATGCATCATGTCATAATCACTTAAGTTAACTTCCTCTCTAAGTTCGTTGGGGTAGTATGCCTTTACCTGTTCTTGCTAGCCTTTCTCATCCATCTTCTCTTATCCAGACATGGCTCGCATCAAGCTGACCGCCCGCAAGTCGACTGGACCGCATGGTGTGCCACGCCACCAGCTGGCACCACGCGCTGAGGAGGAGACTGGAGAATCTTCCAACAGTCGTCGCTTTCCCCGCCGCACCCGTAAGAACCTGAAGGAGGAGATCAAGAATCTGAAGGCTGAGCTGAAGAACTTGGAGCATGACTTCTACCACTCACGCCTGGAGTTTTATGAGGCACGAGCTTCCCTGGAGCAGGCCAACCGGAACACGGTTCGCGCTATCGAGCAGCGCAATGATGCTTGGATCCGCGAGGACGTCACCAGAGCCGAGCTCCACGGACTGCAGCAGTACACAGCTCAGATTGAACAGTTCAATGATATGCTTCATGAGGAAGTGCATCAGCTGTATGATCAACTCCACCCCTTGGTACCCCCGGTTATGGAAGACCCTGAGGACGGAGTAGTGGAAGAACCCGATGTGGAACAAGAGCCAGACGTGGACGAAGAAATTGAACCTGCTGAGGA